>CM076716.1:23185715-24492715 GCA_038501795.1 Pseudopleuronectes americanus | reverse complement strand
CATGAAGATATGTATTGAACCCAAGTGAATGAAGTTCAGTCACAGACATAAAACCAGAGAAGTGTGAGCTAATGCTTTATTGACCCTCTGTTATCAGAAGCCAGCGTGACTTCTAGGAAACGACATGATTACATGTGATAATAACAGTGATCAAAGCTTTTTCCCTTCATCCTCCACAAACCCTGCAGTGCACTTCATGGGGCATTGAGAGTGCAGCTCTCTCTTCAGGCCCCGCCGCGTTCCCCTTAACTCCATACGTTGTAATTATCTGAATTATAGTCTCATTAAGCTACTGTAAGAGGAGAAAATAGTTTTGTACTGTGTGACGACGCAGTCTAAAACAAGGCCCTTGCTCTTGGGCTGACCTCACATTTTACATTTTATTGTTTTAGAGAGTGGAAAAAATGCTCTTTCAGACTCCATCCTCGCTCTGGAAATATCAATATGACGCTTCACGGGCTACATTTGGCCGACACAGTAGGAAAAGTGCACCGCCCCGCAGTAAAAGAGGGGAGAGCATGGAAGGAACATCAACAGCTACTGCTTTAAAAAAAAAGACATAAAGTCGTCAGATGTAGAAAATCTATATGTTCAATTCCTTCCTTCCACAATATAACGAAAAAGGTTAATTGAATCAATATGGGGTTTACAGCATGTTTTCAGAAACATTCAAACAGTAGAGAGGCCTTTCAACCTTTTTTTTAACTGTGGGAGATATTTTCCAACTTCAATAACCACAAGTGCAGCTCAGAACAGAACTGAAAATATGGCATGATAGATAAAAAAAAGACCTGCTGCCTTAGTAAAATAGATATTTAACTGATATATTAACATGTTTTAAATAGGTGCAGATATATTAGGGAAGAGAAATGCCAAGAAGTTCAGTTTGTCAACTACAGAGTCGAGACGATCAAATGTCAATATCAGTATCAGTGCCAAACATCCTGTATCTCTCTGTTGCCACTTTTAGACATGACATCTGGAAAATATCAGGAAAAATTTGGGTCTGGACATTTTCCGGAGTTTTATTTTCACATATGGAGAATACAGCAGGAGATTGTTCGGGTCAGAAGCGTTTACAACAACAGGAGAATGTCCGGAGCATTCAGGGGTGTGGTCAAAATGTACTGTACGTTATCAAAGCAACCGAAGCAGCAGAGGTTGAGGAGACGAAATGAAGAGGAGGGAGGAGAAGAAGAGGAGGAAGACAGTGAGGGACTAGGAGGAGATATCATTGACCTGGATTATGCACACTCCATTTCCCCTTCAGAGAGAGGGTCTGCTGGGCCAAACGGACCCATTCACCCGTCCCTGGCCCGGGGGGGGGGAGCCAGCGCTGAGGAGCAGCCGGGTCACTGACATGCTTCCTCCAGAAATGTTCAGCAAGTAAAAGACAACTTACAGGACGGGCTGTGTTTTAAACGTAAAGTCTTAAACGCACATTTTGTACATAAACACAGAGGAATGGTTAACAGGGAATAATCTAAGCACACACACACAGACGCCACCCAGAGTACGAGAGGCTGCGAATGCCAAATGGACTCATCTCGTCTTTCATAGCTGAGCGGAGATGAGCAGTAATGACTGTAACTACTCACACAGCTCAGTGCCAAGATGCCTCCGACCTCACAGTGATGAGCGCACATGTCCTGTGATGTGCACAACGAGATGAACACTGTTTCCTACTGTGCCTACCTGGGAGCAAGTCAAGCGACAAAAAGGTTTCTGTAAACACTTTTAAAAGCGAGAAAGTAACATTTGAGGATCCAACCAAAGATCCAAAGATATGTCCAAATCATATTGAGGACATTTCAAGGCAATAACTCATTTTCAACAAGCCGCAGAAACACCTGGAAAGACACCGAGTTCCGTTTTAACCTTGAAGCATATGAAATATTTCATCTTCATGGTCAATTAACTGCAGTGAATCTGATTAAATGAGCTGTCAGGGTTTCCTTTGTGATGCGCCGCACAATGACACAGGGAGGATTTCTTCCTCGAGGGCATTCAACACCTACACTCACATCACCATGAATTATGGAGCATGAGTGGGCACCAGGAGATCAAAGGCAAATGTGACAATGTAATATATCAGATGTTGCCGATGCAAAATGTAAAATTATGGACACGTTTGCCCAGTCGGTGTGTTTTATATGTTTTCATAGTCAACGCGCAACAAATGAAACAAACCCACCACATGAGAACAGACTCACAACATACAGTTCAGTCGGAAAACTGAATTTTAAACGTACTGAAAAAAAGTCTGCAAAGTTGAACGCTTCATGGAAACAAATTGAAATACCATCCCAACAAGAAACCATAAATTAAATATATTTATATAACATCTTCAGTCATATCAATATATTCATGGTTTATAAGATACTATTTAAAAAACGTTTTGTTTGACTGAAGGTTTTTGTGGGAAAATATTATTTTAAATTGTCTTGATTATTTTGACACAGAGCAAAGAGAAATAAATAATTGATTTTGATTTGAGAATCTATTTCAAATCCAAATCCCAAACAGGACAGTGAGCAGTGTTCGCCTCCACCAGCTGATAGTAATGACAGGTCACTGCGTCCAACCCGCGTTCTGAAAGTTAAGCATAATTTTAAGCACATCTGTTTAGCGTATTAGGAAAAAAACATGACCTGTAATTACAGGGCAGTGTTACCGAGGCTCTCGCTGTCTCTTCTGAGGACGGGGGACAACTGCTGTCTCGCTGCCTGCAGCAGACCGCAGCCTTTTTGAAATCTGAGCCCGGCGGTGCAGTCGAAGCCGCAGTCGACGGAGAGACAGACAGCGAGAGCTGCAGTGTCATGATAACGCAGGTTCGGTTGCAGGCTTCAAGGAGACGAGGGTTAGACGTCAGTGAGACTCTAAGAGCGTTCACAAACTAAACTTTAGGTTGAGTTTTATTTTCCCAGAATGCCTTCTGACGACCCCACACAGCATGCATGGTCTTGTTTTATTTTGGAGTTTCTAGCGTTCATGCGGAGAACAACAAAAACCACGACCGAGACAGATAAGAGTTTGTAGACATGAAAGAACAAGCATTGTATGATATACTTTTGTTCGTTCAATATATATAAAAACAGAGATGCACACAAACATGCTTATCCAGGAATACAAGGATTCAGTAGATTAGACAATAACATTAACTTTCACTAATTTACATCCGCGACATTCAGAAGTTTTTACCATCCTCAGCAGGAAGACAGACCTCAGTATAACTCCTGCCCGGTATGTACCTGTCATTTGCATGTTCACTGGGCAGTTGATCATGCAAAGGTAAATTGTTCTGGCATTTATTTCACCAAACCAGCACCAAGTATCGACAGAGAATTGGCATCGAGAAGTAAACTACTGAGTCCACTCTCAGAACAATGCCTCATTCTCACAGCTAGAAAGGTCAGACCAGTCCCACCCTCTGTCGGAGCCCTGATTCAGCTCATACCGGCTCAGACTCTCCATTTTCAAACCCATTTGATTCTATTTCTGTAGCTCATCTGCTCTGTGGTGCACGTTAGTCAGCACGGCACACAGAGCAGGAACATTCTCTAAGATGAGACAGCTTCACTTCCAAGTAGGCTCTCTCTCCGGCTGAGTGGAGGACTTTGACTTAGTGGAGACAAAAGGGACCCTCGATTCCCCTCCAGGGTTTCTGACCATAATCGTTCCATCATAGTGCTTTTATTCATGTACTGCAACCCTGAACTTATCTGGACATGACCCGGAGGAGCCGTTTGTGAGAAACCAAAAGGTCTGAATCAACTGGACCAGACATTCCCTTGTAGCACAAAGTCTGTGTTGTGTCCCATTGAGCCAGTGTGTGAAAAGAGCAGGTCCATTGTCCAGCCTCCCAGTCACCACCACCTCTCATCTAAACCAGTAGGTGAGAACATGTCTGACATGGACGGTCTCCTGTTGTGTGCTCCATGTGTGAAAGGGAATCTCCACATTGTGCAGAGTTCACAAAAGAAAGAGAAAGTCACCGCAGTGACTGTCCGATCTGGAAACCATCAGTGGGAGTAATAAGGATGAAAGTTGGCAATCAGACTCTTTAGAGCTCCTCTCCTGACCAAAACTCCCCAGTAAATAAGTAGACTTCCTCTTTAAGTAGCCCGTATCATCTGGTTTACTGATAACTTCTATAAATCACACAGGAGAAGTTTGCCAACTATTAGCGCGCCTGTCTCGGGGCCGCACGGTTTGTCGTCAGTTACCCGCAAACCATCTCCGCTCTTCCTTCCCCCCCATGCCTCGTTCTGACAGTGCACAGACTACTGTAAGCTGACAGGATCTCACTGATAACAGCGGCGTAGAGACACTGCTCTTAACTTTCTCTCTTCCTGTTCTCTTGACTTGTACTCCAGAAATAAAGTAGAGCGTCACTCAGTAGAACACAAACCTGCCCCAAGGCCCCAAAAACGTCCCAGTAAATTCAATCAAACCTCACACACATAGATATTAGTCCCTTAAATATGTCTTTCATCAAGATCCATGAATGTTTTCACCACTTTGTTTGTGTTAAGGCTAAAATTGAATGGATTCTTCCTCGACCCATCCTTCTGCCAGGTGTGTTCCTCCACCAACCAACAAATAAATAAACAAACAATACATTCCACATGTTCATTGAGGTTTCAATATTAGAGATACACAAAGGCTTCAACAAGACGATGGCAATTCTGACTGATGGTCAAAGTGGTTTCATGGCCGCTCTGCAAACGGACAGTATTGTGAACCATTACACAACAGCACATGCCTGAGGATTAACCATCGGCCCTGTCCTGTCTGTACCATGAGGCTGCAGGGGGCCGGTAGCTATTGTCACAGCTGTGCGACACACGGAAATTCAGCATAGACCAACTTTAGTTTCCAGCTCTGTGCGGCCAGGACCCAGCAGTAACACAGCCACTGTAAACTGCAGAGTTCTGTCCCTGAACCTGTGACACCATGCGGAGGCTTTACTGATAGGACATCTGTAACTTCACCTAGGTATCGTTTTATGAGGGTGTTTACGATTTGCCATATTAAGATTCCTCTCACACTGATTAGCAGTTCCTACAGTGATCATCAGAGCCATTAACCATTCACTTCAAAGCACAAAAACTGAATGAATAATGGAAAGCCAAGATTAATCAGAGACTATTAATAAAACAGGTCTTGATATTCTTTTCTATGATATTTGGATTCTCTGTGTTTTTTCAAGCATTGATTAAATTACCACTCAGCAACAAAAAGAGCTGAACACACACTTTTCTTTCCAAAACAAAACCTCCGAGGATGGAATGTAATTTAATACAAACTGAGCTTCCAAACAGATCTGTCTTGTTTGTTGACTCTGTTTCCCATTTTGAGGGATTCATTAAAAAAAGGACACGTTAAGCTCATTTCACGTTAACAGAATTGCAAAGAACAACACAATGCACGTTCTTCTTTCCATCCCACTCCAGCTACTGTTAGCACCAGCGAGTTAATGAGGGGAAACGCAAAATGCAGGGAAGCTGAGCCTTTGAGGCCAAAGCCTCCCTCATATAATGGCCTACTAAAGAATGGGGAGCTTTGTTCAGTGCAACACAAGCAGGTTCCTCTTTATTGACTTCATGTGCATGCCAATCATTTACGCCATACAATCCTCCGGCCACATCACATTTCAGGACGTGCCGATCATGTGCGTTTCCTCCAGGGGCCGACGATGGGGTCATTCCCATTTTCAGATTATGGTAGAGACTGTAGGATCATCGCTCTCGGGCGCTGCTGCAGATGTGCAAAGAACTAGTCACAACACGGAGGATTGTTAACTTAATCATCTGGAGAACAAAATAGACTCTTTGAAGAGTCACTGCACTTTTTAAAAACTCAGTTTTTAAAGAACAATGAGATGAGATCTGGGATAAATGGTGTGACCTTATTCCCATAGCTGGAATTCTACAGAAACCGATGAAGTGGTCGTTTAATGTATGTAGGTCAGTGTGGTGAACTTAAAGCAGCAAATGCAAACCTGCCTATTTCCGCCCGCACACACTTTCTTTCACCAAATAAATATCACACTGTTAAAAGAACGTTGGGTTAAATATTTCAAGTTGTTTTACTGCCTATAAATATTTTAAACCAGAGAGTTTTGTCAAATTTCCCAGAAATGTACAAGGGCAAGATAAGTGAAACGATTCTTATCAACCTACAATGCTTAAACTAAAGTTGTGAAACAGAGAGTGGTTGTAAAACACTGAGGAATCTTACTAAATCTCATTTCAGGTTTGCATTACAGCCGCCATCTTTACTGGTGACTGATTAACAGAACATTTCATGCCGAAAATTTCCGAGTCAGGTGCTCTGAGTTTTTTTCTGAACTTTTCCTGCAGTCCTCTGGTAAAACGTACAGATTTTTTGACATTTGAAGTTGATGAGGTGTCAAACACATGATGGACACGAAACTGGAAGAATAGAAATATCTCAGGATGAAAGAGAGGTGACTTAAATGTAAGAGACGACAACATGTAAACAAAAACATGTGATTTCTGTTTACGTCATCTCCCGCCTCTTGCAGGCTCCACCCAGGCTCCGCCCCTCGCCTGAATGCTACAGACATTTTCCTGTTGTTGTGAACGCGTCTGACCCCAAAACTCTCCGGCCCCGTTCCTCACATGTGGAAGACGAACTCTGGAAAATGTCCGGATCCCATTTTCCAGACATTCTTCCGGAGTTCATGTTTAAAAACAGCTTTAGTGTGGAAAATTTGCCTTTAAAGAATTTGTTTGTGACTTCATGACATGTGCACCTTCATCCAAATGTGTCAGGTAAAATATATCGTCTTATCCAACTCCTGGAAACCTTTATATAACCACATCTGTAGGAAGTAGCTCCTGCAACGACTCAAACTGAAGCCTTCAGGTGGTGTCGGTGAGATTCTCCCAAAACAGACGGTGATACAAACTGAGGCCAGGAGTATTTTTTTTTGTCTTCTTCTTCTTAGAAATAGCAGACAGGGGGCCTGTGGGGTGTCAGATGTCGACGGGGACCAGTTGCCGGAGTCTCGGCCTCGGCTGCCTCTCATGCTACAGCAGCTGTGTCTTCTCAGACCTCACATTCCTGAAGGACAGGCCCACTTTACTCTCATCACCTGCACCGATCTGAGCGCAGGACCAGCTCTCAGGGGGAACTCACAGCGACTGGGAACCGGATGTGAATCAATGAAATAATGGTTTCTACTAAATCTAAAGACAACAGCAAGTCCATCAAGATAAATCTCTGAGGCCATTTGATACATTTTCAGTATATTTTGTACAATGTGTTTGTTAATAATAGCATATGGGTGTGTATGTTAACAGTTTATGCATAAGCATGTCTCGGTTTAGTTTTTTGTTTTTTTACAGCAGATACTATACCTGGTCCTTAGATAAGATAAAGTCAATCTGATCTTATCTCAAAAGTTGCCACATCACTGTGATATGAAGACGTTTAACTCCAACAACAACAGAAATCCTGTTCTACATCTGATAAAATACATATTTCACTGTCAGATCAATGAAGTGAGATGATCGGGGGTTTTGGATTTGGATTCACTTACACTATATGGACAAAAGTATTGGGACGCACCTCTTCATCATGGAATTCAGGAGTTTATTTCAGTCCTATTATTCAGCCCATTAGTTCCAGTGAAGTGAAATCTTTAGCTTACAAAGACATTTTGGACAATTCTACAGTTAGGGGACGGACCTCCTCTGTTCCTGCCTGACTCTGCCCACGCACCGGTCCCTAAAGGCGCGGTTGGGTGAGTTTGGTTTGGAACAACTTGACCACGAGCCCTGACCTCAACCCCCATCCAACAGCTCTGGGATGAACTAGAACGGAGCGTGCGAGCCAGTAGAGCCCTCTCGTCCAACATCATGGTCTGACCTCACGAAGGCTCTACTGGATGAATCAGTGAAAACTCCCACACACACACTCACACACATTCAGAAATCTTGTAAAAAGCCTTCCCAGAAGAGTGGAAGCTGTTACAGCTGCAATCTGGGGACCGGCTCCTTCATCGATACAAGTGTTTTTTTTAAATCCATCACAGGATATGTAGGAACACAAGATGTAACCTCTGACCCGGCACTGGGAAATAGCTGGATTCTGGCCACACTAAATGTTATTATGTTGAAAGGTTGTGTTAGCATTACAAACCAGCACTTGTACGGGGGTGACTGTTGCTCAGGGTGTAGAGTGGGTCATCCACTAAACAGAAGGTTGGTGGTTTGATCCCTCGCTCCTCCAGTATGCATGCCTAACTGCCCCTTGCAGTGTGTGAAAGACAAAGCGCTGTATGAACGGGTCAATGTGACTCGATCAGACTGGAAACACACTTTATAACTTCAGTCTATTTACCATCTCTACTGCTCCTTTACAAAATAAAGATAATCAGCAGGTACCACAAACTACAGGGAAGATAAGCCCACTCTTGAGCAACACACACACACAGACACACAATGTATAGGCCTCTAAAGAAAATGCGGAACCACCACATCAGATAAAAAATCCATAAACCTAGATACGACACAGAAGAAGCAGGACGTCTAAGTGCTGTAAAAACGTTGTGTCTCTAGTTCGCTGACTGAGTCGTACACATACGCCCGGTGATTCAGCAGCTTCTTCACCCCATTAGACCTCCCTGTTCAATTACAGCTGCTCTGCAGTCTGCACTGCTCCCACTGCATCACGGCCACTGGAGTCTGACCTCTGCTAAATAATACATTGGAAACATTTATCCCACTTTACTGGAGCCACACACTCAGACCAGCACATCGCTCCTTCCTGAAGGAGAAATAACTGCATCATCCTACACACACGTGCACCAAATCTGTTTTGTCTGCTAATCTTGTTTGTTTCCTTTCATGCATAACCGGAACATTTAAGATGAAAGCAAATCTCTCGGGGAAATCTAACTAATTGACATCATACAATTAGGATTTCAGCTGCAAAGAGAATCATGCAAGTGAGTTGGGAGGAGGTGACCTGTCTCACTTGGTTGATAATGAAAAGTGCAAGTTTCAGCTTCTCTGCAGTTTGGGATTTGATGCTTATTTTTAATTATGTGCCTGTAAATACAATGTTTTCTGGTTTTGTGTTGTTGGTTGATTGAATCAAGACAATTAAGGAGCTCACTGAGGATTTGGTGAAGATGTGATTTTCTTTTTTATGTGTCCTTTTAAATTAAAAGAGGAGCTTAGAGGATAAGAATTTCTGAAAATAATTATAATATCAATACATAAATCTAATCAAGTAAAGAACATAATCAAACCGGTCTTTTTTGCTACAGAGCTGGGGTTCTTCAATTCATCAGGACAGCTTCAGATGACATGTCACTGAGCAGTCAACTTTACAAACACACAAACAGACACACAGACAGACACACACTTCTCTGGCGGTCCTTCAGCAGAAGCAGCAGCTGAGCCCGTACACACCTTAAAAGCGTGGCGACAGGTCACAGTGTTGCAAACGAGCAGGAGATTAAAGGAACAGGTTTGTTGCAGAGACTGAAGTGATTCGTGGTCCCAGCAGCTGAACCCAGAGCCACATCCCGCACACTCCCTCTCTCTCTGCGGGACAGCCCCGCACCGCACCGCACCGGGCTGCAGACACTCCACATCACACGCTCTTACCTCCGGGCTGTGTCCGCTGAAGTCAGCCCAAAGTGGGGCTCAAGTTTCCCCTCCCTCGGTGTGTGGATGCGTTGCAGATCCTGAAGCCGCTCGGTCCTCGGTTTAATTCCCACTCACTGTGTTTCCTCCGGTTCTCTGCCCTCTCTCCTCGGGACGATCAGTCGAGGCTCAGCTCGGGGACTCGAGCATTTCTGTGGAAATACATCCGTGTGCGTGTGTCTGTCTGTCTGTGTGTGTCTGTGTGCGTGTGTGTGTGTGTGTATGAGCTCTCGGTCCCTGAAAACTCTTTGCTTCGTTAATCAGTGCGGCCACGCTCAGGCGCGCCGCCGTGCGCGTTCACGCTGGCTCCTGGGAGGGGAGAGGATCGAGAGAGGGAGGAGCTGAGGGAGAGGAAGCGCACACGCACACACACACACACAGTGCCGACACGCGCACACACATACATACATACACTTAGACACACACAGTGAGGACACACACGTATAATTATAATTATACACATCACTGTTTATCATATGACTGAATCAGAATTCAATTCAATCAGTTCATTCAACAACACTGAATATAAGCTTATAGAGTGTTATGACTTCATCAAATACCGTCATCACTTATTTGCTTCATTTTTTTGGCTCTTCCCATTCAAATTAAAAACTGTTTAAATGTCAAGTAACTATTAATCAAAAGAAGCTGCATAAAATAAGAATAAAATAAGAATATATAAATATGATAAAAAATATGTGTCAACAAGACATTGTATTAAAATTGGTGTTATAAGTTGACTTAAAATATCAAAATAGATTCAAACCACAAACCCAGGAAAATCACATCTGTAAAAACTATATTTGTAGTCATGTAAAAGAAGATAAAGTTTGATTGGTGGCCTCCAGTATCCAACACTTACAGAAAATAGAATTCAGTGTATTGATCAAAATGTTAAATTGTTAAATTATTAATTGTTTTGTGTTTATAGGAAACAGCGAATCATCAAAAGATATATCAATAATGAAATTGAGTATCAGTTGCAGTCTCAGTTCAAAAATGAATCACGACAACAAGAGAATGTTGTTAAAACATTAACATTGGATTATACTTTTACTTCACTAACATTATACACACCTGACTTGCCCCTGTAATGGAGTAACCCTGCAGTATGTACAGTACTTTTACTTTACTACAGGATCTGGAGACTTCCTCTGTCAAAACAACTTTCAATTGCTCCTGTGTTATCACTGCAAACAGATGGAGGCAAAACTTAATGTGTTTCATTGTAAACTTCTCTCAGCCCCTCAAATCATGAAAAATGCAGTGGACTTTTAGTGCATTATGGAAGAATGTGGTTTAGAAAACAAGCCCCAGCCCTTTAAATTGTAACTTTATTAAGATCCATTTATTTTATTTTAACTTCTCTCTCTGCTGTGTCTCACAGTATTTTAGTTTCGTGTCGAATTTGTCTCTTACTCATCATTGTGTACACATTTAAAAAATTGTACAATAAAGAAAATTGTAATGAACCAGACTTTCATGAAAGCACCACGCTGGTACCCGGATGAAAGCAGCCAATCACAGCTGAGCATGCCTCCTCCACACTGTCGTGAAATGTTTACGTTCCTCCTCTACGGCAGTTTACGGCAGTCGTTGCAATGAGGCGCAGGAGCTGAGTTTTCACGACACTTTCCCCCTGAATGTGTCTGTTCCAGGTACGAACAGTGGATTTCACTTGTGTGTTTATATGGAGCAGATCGAGACCTTTACTCTGGAGGTGGAAACAGCGAAGTTCTTTCTCTTCCTGTGAAGCTGAGGGCGGAAGAACCTGTTAGCATGCTAATGCTAACCGCTGCAAATCGCATTGCAGTGATTTGACTCACCTTCGGGTTTCATCTGCTCTGCTTCATTAGCTGTAGATATTATAAAGTAGCACCGCATCTTCTGAATACTCTAAATACTTTGTAGTAACGAACACTAGAGCATTGAAATACTATGAAATACTTCATATTGACGTTTCAAACTGAGGAAACCACCTGATGTTTCTGTGTTAACTTAAAAAACGTGTTATTTAACAGTGATTATTAACATTGTCATAAATCTACTGGTTATTATCTTGGTCAATGTTGTAGCTTCTATTGGATTAAAAATTAAAACGTAAACCGTCCATAGTGACACTTTCACAGTTGTTCAAATTATGATTTATGCAGTGATTTTTTTTATCATGGGAAATTAATTAAAGTCGTAGTTTATGATCAAAATCATTTAAATTAAAAGCACAGAATCTGCACATTGGAAAATGCTGTAACCAGGAAATGTTTTGTTTTCTACGTGTTGTCACTTCATGAATAAAAAATCTATTAACTGATTTTAACATCGAATCATTTTAGCACCAATCTTATATTTAGTTGGTCGTACTTTATGTTTAGTAGATCTAAAACAATGCTGTTTGTGACATATTATAATATAATATTAAAGTTGTTTCCCTCTGAACTGTGGTGGAGAATAGATGTAATGAATCATGGAAAGAAAAAGTGTGTCAAATCTGCTTGTGGCTTCTAATGGAAGAAATAGATTTTGCATTTGTTCAGAAAAACTAATTCGTAAACTTAGGTCTCTGATGGATTTGTCGTGATGCCTGATCTCCTCCTCTGTGTTCTTCAGACTCTGACAGTGGGAGGATGGACCCTGTGGTGCTGAGCTACCGGGACAGCCTGTTGCGGCGCTCCGACGTGTCTCTACTCGAGGGACCTTACTGGCTCAATGACCAGGTCATCGGTTTCGCCTTTGAGTACTTAGCCGCCGAGCGCTTCAAGGTCCTGGGGGAGACCATCATCTTCATCAGCCCCGAGGTCACCCAGTTCATCAAGTGTGCTTCCTGCCCCGATGAGCTGGCCATGTTTCTGGAGCCGCTGGATCTGGCTTCCCGGCGCTGGGTCTTCCTCGCCGTGAACGACAACTCCAACCAGACCGCGGGAGGATCCCACTGGAGCCTTCTGGTCTACCACCACAGCTCCAACCACTTTGCCCACTATGACTCTCAGAACGGCGGCAACTCAGAGCACGCACGGCGCATCGCCAGCAAGCTGGAGCCCTTCTTAGGGGCCGGGAGGAAAGCGCTGTTTGCCGAGGAGCCCTGCCCGTCGCAGAAGAACAGCTATGACTGTGGCATGTACGTGATCTGTATCGCAGAGGCCTTGTGTGAGGAGGCGAGGACGGAGGGCTCGCCACGCCTTCCCGTGCAAATCATCACCCCAGCCTACATCACCCAGAAGAGGGCCGACTGGTGCAGACTGATCCAGGGTCTGGCTCAGAACGACCTCTGCTGCTCGCTGTCTCTCCCTTAGCACGTCTCCCCCTCAGAATATACAGAACAGCTGTCAGCCGCCACATATCTGCTGCTGGAGCCTCTGAATGCACTCCTTGAATAATGTATTTAACTACATATGAAGTATATTTATACTACACTGCATCATACTCCATACTATGACAGACTTTAAAAAATAATGCAAATACTACAAATCTTGAATGATTCACTGAACAATTGGTACCATGTTTATCCCGTGTATATGCACAGCAGCAGATAGTATGTAAAGAACACCAGCATGCCTATAAAAGGAATTCCCATCTTACATATTTATTGAGGATGGAGAATATTTCACGTGGACGAGGAGGCGGCGCTGACTTCTCTTTCTTTCATCAGTGTCGAGCGAATGTAGAACTGTTTACACCGATTACTGCTCAGGGTGATTTAAGATGAACTAGAATTGACGAGAAGAATGTGCATCATAACTTTGGCTCCTCTATGTCCCATCTGTTCTGGTCACATACATTTTTCTGTTTCTTTTTAAATACATTTTTTTAACAGGCCGTAAACGTCTGTAACTAGAGACTTTACAGTTTTGAAACCATTCAAAAGAAAACTTCTGCATGAGGATGAGATGTGCACTGAGTCCTGTGAGAGCTGGAATGTACGTTATTTTCTGAGATAAAGAAACTATCAAATCTGTAGAAAAGTATGAACTTGTTTCATGAGTTTCTTTTTAAAAGGTCTCAGTCGCTGCCTTATTGAGCTCGCGCTGCATTAATAAATAGGTTTTCAACATGCTTACAATAATTCACATCAGAATTCAAATACAGAATAAAGCCTAAGAAGAAATTAACAAATTTGTATAAGCAGTTGTGTATAAGTGTTTGTTAAGTGCCACCTTTTGATTAATGGGTATTATGAAAATGTGTTACCAAACCGATACAGTCCAGTCCTCAGCCCTGCTTTGCAACAGCTTATCACTCAAACATCTTATTGTTGTGGTTTGAATGAAAGGAACATAATACTTTCACAACAATGAGAGGACATGATGGATTACAGCAAAAGTAAAGCTGCAACACAACGGAGGCAAAGTGTGAACCGCTGCAGCTTAGATTCTTTTTAGACATTTGAAACAAAAGACTTTCGATCAACAAGTGTTAAAAATATTTATTTTATTTTTAGAAACGCAACAGAAATATATCATGCTATTTTCATAAGAACCCACAATTAAAATGAAGGAAACCACACGTCCATTATTGTGTTTTAAAATACAAACGCACAAAGGAAACTGGTCTTTATTTACATCTTTATTGTTCAGAATCCGACTGTGGCCTCTGACATGTTTATGAGTTACTTTATCAGATGGAAATAATGAGAATGTGTATGAATAACAAAGTGTTGTCCTGTTTCTCTCTAAAGAATACGGTGAAAAGTCAAGATTAATCCTAATTTAGACAAATCATTTCCTTCTGAAATCAACCTGTTGATTTCAAATCTGATGTGTCATTTAAAAAGACATTGTTTGAAAAACCTGACCATGTTGTAATTGCCACATTAACCAACCACATATTGAGTGTAATCAGCAGCACTCATCACTTAGTGGGTGAAAGGAAAGCGAAGGAGACAACCTCCTGATCTGGCTCCAGGCTCAGTGCTGCTCTTAGATTTCTCTCTGCTTGGACAGTTTCCACCTCCGCTCTCCTTCCTCTGGCATCCTGTCGCTCATCTACATCCCACAGGCATACTTCAGCCTGAGTAACCAGTCAGACCAGCCGTCAGGGTTTTACTGGTGTCCTCGTAAAATGCCACAAAGCCGTGGCAGTCGGCGCCCGGGCTGTGCAGCGCATTACTGAGACAAAGCACTCAGGGAAAGGGGAACATTCATTTAGACAAATCTGCTTCTAAATGGCCAATTTACCAAGTTTACTTCATTGGGGGTTTAGTGAGCGTGACTTCCTGTCAGGGACTCTAAACTGCTCCATGGTTTAATTTGTACATCTCCACCAGATCGTCTGGATGGATCAACAGTCGGGTCACATCTTGATAAAACTTAATTTTCTTACTGTGCACCCAGGTCTCAAGGAAATGTCGCCTTCACGTCAGGCTCTCATGTGTTTGCTCATGACTCACATGTCTTGTTTTGATTGTTGACAGTAAATGATGAGGTATAATTCTACAGTAACAACCACTACTAAGACCATTATTACTGTTATTGAGGGGTGTTGCAAAGCAGGCAATTGCTGACTACAACAATACCATGGTTAGTAACATTCTTGTGGTGTTGGTGGAAGATCGATGTAGCCCCACCCCCGGTCCCTTTTGCGTGGGGCCCTCAAATTCCCTTGAACCACTCCTGCTACTAAGACCAAAACCACTACTATCTATGTTACAGTTATTTTAAAATGACATTTTGTCCAAAGTTCTCCTGTCACAAGGAAATGTGTTGCTTAAATTAAAAGTATTTTCACAGGGTCTGATTGTAATGTTCTGAAAAACCTGAATTGAGATGGATCAAACCAAATCGGACTCAATCCTCCTCCGGCTCTTTGCTCTCTTTGGCAAATGATGCACATTTCTCTGTGGCAGAAAACAAAGCTTCTCAGTGTCTGTGGTTTTATTTCGCTGCAAACAAACAGTGGGGTTAGTGATAATCTCTGTGATAATCTGGAAACGGGTCATTCTCTCCTGCTGGACTCAGCTGAGTCTCTTCCAACTGTGCACGTACATGCACAGATATGCAGTGAGATGAAGGCTGAAGACTTTTGGAGGCTTTAGAAGCTTTTAGTTGGAAGCAGTTGTGAAATAGTGTTGGATGGAAAATGAGGTTCCATAAACCAGATTGAGAGGAAATATATTGTAAATGATTTTGAAGTGCGTAAACAAACAAAAACTTTAAAGGATTTATAGTGTAATTTATTGCATGAATAAGCTTCTAATAAAATACTGATGGTTTGAAATCAAAGTTAAATGAAGAGTGGAGGAAATCATGAAAATTCGGAACAAGGGAGTAAAGACAACACATTTGAGAGGAAAGGTTCATTTAGCTTGTGACTCCCAACCAGGGGGTCCCGGCCCCCTCAAGGGTCACAAGATCATTTCTGGAGGTGCAATATTTTCAAAATAAAATCTGCTTGAACCAGCCTGATCTTACATGTGGGTCACAAGCCAAAAATAACTGACAATTCACCATAATCACTTAAACCACTTAAGGTAAAAATGACAAGAACAAGTTAGAGAACAGTGATGGACATTCAATTGAACATTGCATGTTTGACGAAAGATATAATAAACTAATTGTATTGTGGGTGAGTCAGATATCTTTTATTAACAGGTTACAGACACGTGACATGTTAAAGTTGCATAAATGAGTAAATGCTATATTCTAGATGCACAGTCAGCATCTCTCAAACCAGATGAAAGACCATTGGAAGTTTTGAAATTCACTTGCTTTCACACGTTAATAGTTCAAGGCCACAAAGGACTTGTATTTAAATCTGCAGTTGACCTTTGAGGTTTGACTTTTGCCTTCAAACAATATCGCTTCAACAACTTTAAAATCTGCATCAAACAACGAATACGGTTTTGTTAAGATGCTCGGAGGCGGCTGAGGCGTGCAGTCACCATAGCGATGTCACCCTGTAAGAAGCGAATCGCCATCGCTGATGAAGAAGGAGAATATAACCAGGAAGTCTCTTTGTCGTCCAGGCCCCAGATGTGCAGACACATATTTATACACACATTTATATTCACAAACAAACACAGGCCTCCGTTAGTTCACCCGCTCACCACGGCTCTTCATCACTGCTCGTCATCACTGCTCTTCATCACTGTTGTGTGTCATTGATTTCAGGAGCAGCTCCCAAGGTTTCTCTGAGGATCTCCACATGTTTTATATTAACTAGTCAGATTGAACCTCTAGGCCTGGTGTACACACACACACACACACACACACACACACACACACACACACACAATTCCACAGAGTGCGCTCAGAACTGTCTCTGGCCCCTGAAGTGTTGAGAGGGTTTTTGCTCATTACATCATGTCCTGCCACAACATGGAGCCATTTAAAGCTTCATCTACAGAAAGTGTGCATGAGAAACGAGCAGCGTCTCGGTGAGAGGGACACAGAGACAATCCTGTACGGCTCCACAGGTCTCCAGGTGTTCATTGCACGTCCAACACTCCTCCGCTGCTCAGGAGGAGTACATGTAGGTCGGGTTCAAATCACGACGTCACATCAGAAATGAAAGGAGAGAATCAGATGCACCAGTGCCTGTGCAGTGGGATTCCTCTGTGATGAGGCCCAGTTCACAAACTGTACCATTGACATGCAGAAGTTCCCTTCAGGGCCACCGTACATATGTGTGCTCTCATGTGTTTGCTACAGATTCACAAAGTCCTCGTCCAGACATGAACTCAAGAAGAAGAAAATTGGACTCTGACATTTTTCCTGGAGTTTGCTTTTTCACATGTGTAGAATTCAGCAGCAGATTTTTCTTGGACCAGTTTTGCTTCCGTCGCATATTTGAAATGTCATCAACACGCCCACTGACTGTGAACTTCCATCCAACTGCTGTTTTCTCACATTAGCTCACTTGGACATTTTACTTGGCAAGAGAAGTTCCATTAAAATGTGAGGAGCAGAGGTCACTGCACATCTGGGAGCAGCTTTATTTATTGGAATAATCAGAAGAATTTCACATATCTATGTTTGAACCGTCTTTGTCATGTTATCTTCAACCATTTTATTAAACCACAGACTCTGCTTTTCTATTTATAAGTAATGTTTGACTTTTAAAGACCTTTATTGTCATTGTCTCCTCTGAGCTGGTCTGTAAGTTTCATAATAACTTATTCCAACAAACCTAAACAAAGCCCATTTCAATATTTAGGTCAGCAGGAAACAACTAAATCAGCTCTGTTTCAAGACGTTTTGTGCAGACTACACAAGAACATATAATATTAAGATATAATAGAGGTGCAGGAGGTTGTGTTATCTCCAGGCAGAACAGGTTCAGCAGTTTTCTCCTTGTTTCAGATAACTGAGCAAGCGGCTGCACGAGAAGGATATCGAGGTTCAAATGATCTGAAAGAAAGAGCAAGAACATCTTTATAATAATCTCATACTATTTTCTCCATGTGTATCTTCTTTAAACAAACAGCTTGTGTCACTCGGTGCACTCTCGTAACCAAAGCCACTGATTCTGTGGAAAGTGTCGACACACACACACACACACACACACACACACCCTGAGTTACGAGGGACCGCAGATCTTTCAGCAGCAGACTTGCACGGGTTGAATTAGTTATTGCTGGAAGGAAAAGGAAAGAGCTGATGAAGTGCAGATGCTGATCGGAGGAGGAGGAAGAGAGGAAAGGATGAGAGTGAAGAAGAGAGTGAAGAAGATCCAGTAAATCAAATCACATGGTGAAGTTCACATCAACCAAACCATGAAGATTCAGACGACCGCTTCTCAAAGTCGAAACAATGACGGCATCATTTGAATTTCATGAAATTTCCCAACAACGAGAGATCTCCAATAAAAATACAGAAACCCCCTTCTACCCTGTCACTAACTCTCTGTGTCATACGAGTTATTTTCCCCTGACATGTTGTGATATATTGTTTTTGTGTGTTGTGCAGAGTTCCTCTCGCCTCCCACCACTGACTCGACTCTGTGCAACTCTCTGGAGAATGGGTGTGAGCCTGTTGCCCTCGGCCGCTGGTGGGCACACAGATGTATAAATAACATGGAGCGATATCCAACTTGTTTGTGAACTCTGGGGCGTGTCCCTGTGGTCGCAGCCAACTTCCGCTAATGAAAAACACGGGTTCACATGTGGCTGCGTCGCTTTGAGGTCGTCTGGCAGGAGACGAGTTCAATCAGAGCTTCAGGAAACTAAGTTTTTTACAATCAAACGCAATGAGAACGATGTCTTTTGTTGGTTTTCCACGGAAATAAGAAAATATACCTCAGGTTTTTGGGGTTTTTACAGCATGAGCCTTGATTTAGTTTAATCTCCAACAGACCTGGAGATACAGCAGCTCATAAACCAAACACAGGGGCGGCCATTTTCCTCAGGGTGTGAAGCTCCCATGCTGCTATAAACAGAATCATGTTGCACTGCTGGGATCAGGGTTTAATCATATGAACACAGAGAATCTCACATTTCAGTTAAACAGGTTGCTGACTGATCAGCAACTGAGAAGATCTGGAGGAAACATGGGATTGTGTCTCCTCTAATAAATACAAAATACATTCTTATACCTTTCCAGGTGAATTTAAAGCCTAACGCAGACAATTCTAACGAGCTGTTTTCCACAATTCATCTTTCTCTTCTTAAATAGAACTGAACACAAAGTTTTAAAAGCAAATTGAATCCCCCCAGAGGAGAATATTTCCATGAGATGTATGATTTTCACAATGAGCCTGTGTTTTCTCTCTGGATATTTGGTTCCAACCTCCCCATGGATACAGGAACACACATTAGTGAAACACAGAACCTCTCACTTCATAAACGGATTAACAGCAACACACAACACACACGGAGCAGACGTGGACACATTAAAATGCACCGGCTGAGGTCATATGTTCTCGCAGGACCTCCTGAGTGTGTGATGTTGTTTCACTGTGAGCAACACCGAACCATTACTGTGAGGTTACAGTCAGCAGCATTCTGCCTCGCACCCGGGGGGGTCAGAGGTCGCCCGCAGAGCATTCCAGGACAGACAATACGGCTCCCTGGAGGTATGGAGGAGGCTGGAGCTTGTCTGGCCATCTGCTTCGACCTGCATTACTCCTCGGCTAAAACCGGCTCTACACTCACACTCACACACACACACACACACACACACAGAGTTACAGTAGTTGCCCTTTGTGTTGCTCGAGGGTGCAATGAGCCACTAATTATAATAAACTGGTTTCTACAGCACTTTACTGGGCAAAAGGGAGAATCATCTGTGGAGGAGGAAGTATCCAGATCATTTACTCAAGTAAAGAAATACACCATTACTAGTTAAAGTCCTGCGTTTAAATCTAAAAGTATTGAAGTATTGTCAGAAGAATGTGCTCGTAGTATTATTGTACATCATGCAGCCCAATGAATACTGTGAGTTATGTAACTTTGCATTAAAATACTGGATAGTTATCACTGATGCATCATGGTAAATCAAGTCTAGACCTATATACAGCATTATAATATATATATACCTGTCCAGTTTCATCTATAACAATGCATCATATTTTAAAAGCTGAGCAGATCTTTCGCATGAGAAATATTAATTTGCTTATACCTGTTAAATAAATGCAGTGGATTAAAAAACTACAATATTTCCCTAAAGCCCATTTGAACATTATATTGATTTTTTGAGTTCTGGGTTCGTCAGCAGGTTCTCGTAGGATCGATCACAGGTTCGATACCTCTCGACCTCTTTGTGGACACGATCGCTTGACCCTCTGAACCAGGCATTGTCCTCTCTGGCCCCGCCCCCTTCTCGCTGCAGGAAGTACACCACCTCTCAGTTGTCATGGTTTCCAGGTGCTGCTGCCTCCCAAATATTGTGAGCAGGAAATATGAAGGATATTCATGGTTATTTATTACGTTTTATAGGAGAATTTCACTGCTGCACAAAATAAAGACTGTTTAACTCAGACTGGTTAACTCAGGCTGGTTATTGGTCAATGGGAACAGTGGTTTTGATAAAAATGTGGAAATGTGGAGCTCTGTGCTGTTTGTTCACTAGATGTCAGTGTAGCCTCTTTTAGTACGGATCAGTGCTACACAGCAAATGCAAGACTTCAGTTAATATGTATATAATAATATATATCCTGCAAACTTCTATGATTACCTGTTTATTTGTTTGTTTGTTAGCAACATAATGCAGAAACTAATGAGCAGATTTTACGGAACTTGATGGGAAGATGTAATATGGGTCAAGAAATTACCCATGTTAAACAGTAAATAATGAGGAAACTGTATTAAGGAGTGTTGCTATAATCAAATACATGACTGAACTGATTGTTTCCCATCAGATAAAGTCGAACATGTCATCATATTCATGTTTTCAGCCTCCATTGAATCAAGGTTGGATCTTCTGAGCGATTTACATTTTAGAAAACATCTTTATTTCTGACCCACAAAAGCTGTGACAGGTTTTTAAATTTAAACTGAGACATCTGTAGAAGAACCAGCAGGACTGGTCACAGCCAACACTCCACATGTGGGTTATTGAGTTGTTGTGTGCGTCGGCCAACGTTTGTGTTCCAGTTTTTCTATTCAGCCTTCAGTCCTGCAGGTCTCAGACTCACTGAGCAGTTTGGAGTCTTCTCCTGTTGATCCTGTGTGAATATGATGCGATGGAGCGTTGGAAAGTTCCCGATAAATAAAATACAAGCCACAACTTTCCTCTGCCACATTTCTGTTGCCAATTTAATTGATAGAGATTTCACAAACTACTGCACATATACATATTTCAGCCGTTTTTCACTCAGTGAAATATCTTAATTTCCTCATGAACACACTTTTTGAGTCTTTGGTGACTTCATTTGAAAACATATAAAATAACAAACTCCTTCCATGTACAGCAGACTAACACAACTAACAACATATCATTCACTTTACAGTTAACACCCACAGGTGGCGCTATTGCTCCAGTATGTTACAGTTAAACGACAGGTCACTTCAGTCACTCCCCACAATGTGCTTTCCTTCCATAAATACTTTTAAAAATAAATGACATCCGAGTACCTGTCAACAAGCAAAACAACAAATCTAAACTTTGATGAGTTTACATACATTTGAAATAATGTGGACGTATTTGTTTAAAAGTGCATTGTTGCAGCTAGATTGAACCTTTCCACTGAAACCCAGTCGGTTCAGTCCACACAGTCAGATTATTAACACCACAGCTCGGCTGATACGTCACCGCTATCAGTTTGTTTCAAGTAATTAACGTGTAGAATCATCTCGTACTTTACCCCCCCCTCCTCTCACTTCTATCATCCATCACAGGCCACAGAGGGGGGGAGAGAGACAATCCTCAACTGAAGTAAAACCTACTTTATATTGAAAAATAAATATACACATGTCTGTTTTGCATAGTCTGGAAGTGATCTCTGAATCTACTCGTTCCTCCAGGGGAAGGTCCGGAAGGTGCCTGCAGTCGGACAGATGCTGCACCGTGGTGTTTTGCACCGTGGTGTTTTGCATCTGGGGGTCGGAGGTCGATCTACTCGGGGCTTCAGAAGCTGGTCCTGTGCAGGAAGAGGTCGACGACTACGAGCAGGAGAAGAGAGAAGAGGAGCCGATGGGATGAGTCACAGCGGAGAGCAGTGGTTACCTGGACGAGAAGAGAGAGAACAAGTTAGTTTTTTTTTAAAAACATTAAGACTCATGATGATTTCAGCCTTAAACAGTATCACACATATTTCATTACTGTGCATAACTCAACCTCATTTATTTTATTATTAAATCTAATTGGAGACGTGAGCTACAATTTAGTTTAAGCCAGAAAACCTCATATAAACATAAAAATATGTGTTTCAATGCAACAATACTGACGTAACAAACTGTCAGTAACAGTGTTATAAAATATTATATACTGTTAACTATTAAATGTCATAATAAATATAATATATTTGTTTGTCTTAGCAGGATTACGCAAAAACTCATGGATGTATTAACATGAAATTTGTTGAAAGACTGAAGGACGTTGTGTGGATCAGGAAATAATCATATTTGGTGCATATCGGGATCATGGGGCAGATCCAAGTTTGTTTTTCAGTTTCTTTAACATTGCATTTCTTATGGTTTTATTCGCACTCCTCATGCTGAATGTCTGTTCTTGTACGATCCCCTGTGAGAAGTGTGGAACTGACTGAACAAGTGGCTGCAGGGGGCGCTGTTGCTCAGGAAAAAGTTACACGGTGTTGCTTTTATACTTGGTGATTTTGTTTTTCTTTAAATCAGAATCTAAATAAGATGCTTATGATGTTTTAGGTTGTGCTGGTGAACCGACCTCTCTCTCAGGGGCAGGTTCGGGTTTCCGAGGAAGGACAGCTGCTGCTCCAGACTGCAGACACGAAAGGCCAAGTAGCAGGAGGACAGGATGAGGAGGATGATCCTGGAGAAAGAGGAGGAGACACATGGGACATTTCAACGCTCTGTCCCAGAGGAGCTGCAGTGTCTGTGGATGACCACTGGGAGGCAATGTTTGACTTCCCATCAACATATCATCGATTTAAAGTGTCATTTTAAATACGTGTTAAAATACCAAAGTGTTAATTGTGATACCGGGGAAATTCTTATTACATTGTTGTAACATGTATCTCAAATAAGCGTGCACTCTAATACTTCACATTGATTTAACATGACGACTGTTTATCTTTTAATTCACTTAATAGTTATAATAAATTTGCATCCATGTTTGGCCTATTCCATAACATATTCTATTTTCAGCCTAGATTAAAAGAAAAAAGATTATTGTAATTAATATAGATTATAGAGGTGATGTGGGGGGGTCGGGGGCCCGTGGTCCCTCATGCCCTCAGGGTGAAGGACACGCAGATGTTCCAGTGCAGACGTCAAGAGAACCTGGTGTTCACTGGAGGTAAATATATATATAATGCACCGTCATGAACCTTAATGATTCAAATAATGAAAAGCAACATCTCTGTGTAAAAAATAAAAACTGAGAGAGTGTTTTAATAGCTCTAATCGCCCACTGTTTATATCTATATATTAATATGCGCAGTGTGTGTGTGTGTGTGTGTGTGTGTGTGTGTGTGGTGTGTGTGTGTGTGTGTGCAGCAGTGAGTCAGCTGTTGGAGGAGGTGGAGGTGTGGTTGGTGGTGTCTCTCTGTACACTCACAGCAGGGTGAAGAACTTGAGCAGCTGGTACTCCATCTGGCCCAGCTCTGCCATCGGCTCTGATAGAAGACCCCTGTCCGTCTGCAGCGCTCGCTCTGCATCACACACACACACACACACACACACACACAGACAAAGACACACAATCATTAGCAGCTCTTGGCTCGGCTACAGTACATGTTTCACATTTAACAGAGCTCGCCCACCTGTTATCTGTACATCTGAACACATTTGGACTCAAACAGGAACGCGGTGCTCGCTCCCAGTCGATTTTGTGACAATGTGCACTTTGGAGTTTAAAAATGAATCCTTCTTATCAGCAGTGCTTTCCAAAGGGAGTCTGTCTTTTGTTTACATGTATGGAACGCTGGAGGCTGAAGCTAAAATACATTAATTAACAGTGTGAAGGGTCAGAGGCGACAGCTGCTGCCCGCAAACGCTCGTGATGATTTTATAAATGTGAATCTTTGTTGTTCAAATAAGGCAGAAATATGATGAAAGTGCAGAATGTGAAGAATCCTGTGTTGTTCCCACGTTTGTTCATTCACTGTTCATTACAGCTGTGAACAGGGAACTAGCTGAATTTTGTAAAACCAGGAGCCTGAACCATATATTGTTAATCTGCCGATTTGCTTTTCACAGACATATTGGAATCTGTTCTATGTATTTGTTTTTTCTTTTTCCTGCTACGGTTAAACCAAAGAATGTTAATAAAGATGGACGACTTGTGTCCCCTTCCTCCTACTGTTCAGAAATTAAGCTAAAACATACAACCGTTAACATGGAGGAGGCAGGATTTATGCCCCTACCAGCCACCAGGGGGCGATCAGGAAGCTTCAGTAGTGATGTCGTCATCTTGATTTACAGCTCTAATTTGAGACTAATACATCACAACTCCTGCTCACTAACATGGACACTTTATGAAAACGCTCAATGTTTCTGGTGTAAAACTTAAATTCAAGTAATGACTTCCTGGTTTCCAATGACACACTTGTCCTAAAACCCTCACATTGGCTTCCTGTCAGTTTCCGTATATAAATGTCAGATTCTTTTACTTGTTTTTAGAACACTTCATGGTTTTGCACCATATGACTCACATGCTGACGACGTATGAACCAGTTGAGTCCCTCAGGTCCTCAAGTTGCTCCAAAGGGCCGAACTCAAAGTTTTCATGAGTCAGCTTTAAGCTTCTATACTCCGAGTCAGAGGATCTGAGATTTAAAACCTTCCTCTCCAGTCGTGCTTTGCCTAAGAAGTAATTTTAACGCTCAAATTGTTTATAATTGTTTCTTTTATTTTCTCTTCTGTCTTATTATCATGCTGTCAATCACGTGTGAAGCACATGAAAGGTTCTGCATAACTAAAGTTTGATTGAACGGCGATGATACAAAAGCTCATAACCATCAAACACAGGCTTGTGTATGGAAACGCTCTCCAGCTGCTGAAGTGTCCTCACACAACTCTGACAGCAGACATTGTTTGTGATAATCTCCACTTAATCTGCATCCGCCCAAAGCTTTTTAATACAGGCCCCCTCGTGATTTAATCTCCATTTGAGGCTTAATGTGCCCGTTGCGTAAGAGCTGGTGCCGTCCCCAGTCTTTTGCTGTCTCTCCTCCTCATCTCTCACACAGACACACACACACACACACACACACACACACAGAGGAACTCAACTCAAATTAAATGTAACATACAAAACACACAAACATGTCAACACTCCATAAAACTGGTGAAATCCACGTGTCGGAGTAGAAATAAATAAAGAAAAACACTCACAACTATATTGTCTTCTGATATTAATCTAATACAAACTGTTTCTTCCTATTATTATTATTATTATTATTATCAAGTAAGTTGTGTTTCACATGTGTCAGTTTATTTTGTTTTTTGTTTTATTTGTTGGATTACAAAAACTACTGAACCTACTTCCACAGAACTTGGAGGATTGAGGCCTGGAGAGAACTCGTGAAATTCTGACATTAAGGGGCGGATCCAGGTGTGTTCTCTTTAACTTTGTTTTATGACAATTAAATGATTGGTTTGTCAAAACAATCGTACGTCATTCATAATACATATGAACCTCTTCATGGAGGCCACCTTGTTGTTGGGCAGAGCTCCTAAATCTTTTTAAATCCTTGCATTGACTGAGGAGGTTGGGTTTTTGTGTTTCTGTCTGCAGGATTACACAAAAACTACCGAACCAGTTTTCTTTACACTTGATGCAAGGGTGCAGTACGAGCCGAGGAAGAACACCTCGACTTTTGGAGTAGATTTGATTAAAGAGGCAGATAGAGCGTCAGCCTGTGTGGAGGTATGCACTCTCTAGTTTGATCTATTTTTACTTAAATATAATCTATTGTCTTATTTCTCTGTTTTCTTTCAAACACCCGTTTAACAACTGAAAGTATCCACAAATAACAACTGGTTAAACACTAAATGTTGCACAGTGATATTTCCTATGTTTAAAGGATTTAGGTCATGTTTTAGTCATAAAATCTATAAAGCTGCTGCCACAGATTTCAGAGTAAAACAAGAGGAAAGAGCAGATTCGAAACCTCTGTGGAGTCAAAACAGACACATTCACTATCAGCCTCCATCCAGGCAGGTCAGAGCAGAAACCTGAAGAATGCGGCCTTGGATACATTCTGGACTTTGTCTCCATACAGTGACGCTGCATCTACATCAGAGAATTTTATCACCTTCCAGCAGCTGCTCGGATTTGAAGGGCGTGTCCGTGGCGCCCAGGCTGCTGGGGGAGTTTCCCAGGAGGTCAGGAAGGGAGGAGGACACCGACACCACGGAGGGTTTCCTCCTCCACTTTAACACTGAGGGGAACTGGTCCACCACGGGGAACTCGTCTGTGGTCGGGAACTCTTCCTGTGGCACAGAGGGAAAGAGGAGAGTGGGTTGGAAAGATGGGGATTCAAACCCGTGATCCCTGACACTGTGGAGCTACTGAGCTAAACACAACATGTCACTTCTCATTTGAAATGTTTCCACAGATCTGAAGCACATTGATTCATTCTGGTGATAAATCTGAACTTTCAAACACTTAAATCAGTTCTTCACTGTAATGAGTCAACATTAAATATTTACTTTAATCAATTTAATGAGTAATAAAAGTTGCAGGTAATTAAAACGATGCATTTGGGATGTTTGTGTATCGTGTATTTTTGGTAACGTTCAGTTATAAATGTCGGTCATCTATGAGTCAGACTTTCAGTTAGATTTTCTTAAATGTTGTTACTGTAATTTGTCTAATTAGTAAATTATGTTTTATTAATAACTATTAATTAAGCTGTTTTAAATGTTTAAACTTTGAATGGTGTAAAGATGTGTTAAATATGAAGGAAATATATTTGAAATCTATAACAAGCGAACTAACTACACAGATATCAAGCTAATTAATATAATTCATCTGTTAAATTCAAAATGTTCCCACTCATGCTTTGGTAAATCTCATTAAAAACAACAACACAGGCATCCTGAACACACAGCCTTTCTGTCTCTGACTAACATCGGTTGAGAAGAAATCGTGATCAAAGACGAGCTTGTTAACAGAAGTGAATTATTCCTGAATACAGAAGCCGTTGTGTCGCAGTGTGGTCGACGGTAGCTGCAGACGCTCGAGGTGACTTCACTTTGATAATAATTCACTGTGAAGCTGCAGCTGCAACTGAATCATCTATCGATCCTGTCTGAGTGAGAAGGGAAACCGGCCTGCAGGTCAGAGGTCGCTGCACCTGAGAGTTATCAGAGGCCTTTAGAGCCAACAGGAAATCATCTGAACCAAAATGGACGACTGATGATTGACGTTTCCCCCACTTTGATCTTTAACACTATGTGATTATTTGGTGGTTTATGAAAGAGCGTCTCTATGTTCACTGACCAATGCCAAGATGGGCTCCTCCATGAACTGCTTCAAGCTCAGACTCTTCCCATTGACCTGCAGAGGGAAAGTCAAATTGAGTCAAGCCAGATCTATTTACACAGCACAATGAAAAACCAGCAGGAGTTGGGCTGAAGTACTTTAGCACGGATTAAACACAAGATGTACAATGCTAGAAATTATATTTAAAAGACAGGAAAAAGTAAAGGAAAGTAGTTGATTAACTGTTCACACATGTTATTTAATCTGAATGGATCGTACACATTAATGTGTGTGTGTGACGCCCACTGACCTGAAGGTGTGTGCAGATCCTGCGAAGGACGTCGTACACACTGTCTCTTGAGAGCAACGACACAAATACATACTGAGGAAATAAAAAGGAGAAACAGTGATGTTGTTATTCTGAGAACAGTTCACAGAACACTATACAGAAACACAAATACACTGGAATCATCTGGAGTTGTAACCTCTGAAAACTGAAATCCAGTTCAAGTGACAGAGTTTAATAAATACCCTTTAAGACAGACTTGAAATATCACATTCAAGATGCAAAAAACATATTTTTTTGAGGCCACATGATCTTGACCTTTGACCTTGGTGACACAAAGTGAACACATTCACAAGGCCAAACATGTGTTTTGATACCTCACTGTGACATTGACCTTTGCACTCTAATTTCTAATCAGGTCATCCTTGAATCCAAGTGAACTTTTGTGCCAGATATAAGGAAATTCCCTGTGAGCGTTCCAGATATATATCACGTTCAGAAGAATAAGAGATCACTGTGACCTTGACCTTTGACATTCAACCACCGAAATCTAATCAGTTCATCTTTGAGTCCAAGTGAAGGTTTGCTCCAGATCTAAAGAGATTCCCTCAAAGTGGTCTTGAGATATCATGTTCACAACAACAGGAGAACTGGGAAAATGGGAATAATACTGTGTGCTTAGTGTTAGTTCATATCTATCTCCACAGTTTTAGAGCATCAACCACACTGGTGGAAAGGTCAAAAGGTTTCCAGGAGAATAACACTTCAGGGATTGAAAAGCTTTAATCTGAGGCACAGAGAGGATATTTCTCTAATCACATTTCTGCTCCACTTCATTCTTTCAGGAGAAAGGACGAGCGACAGGTCAGTGACGGCTTAAAACAAAACACTCTGACCTGGATACATATCGCCGTTATCTGAAAAGTACTTTTGAATTTTTATCTATGAGCACTTTGAAAAACACTGAGTCACTGTTCCTGCTCTGTATCAGTTCACAAACAGTCCTGTAGCATCTCCCCTGATTAAGTCACATGAGGAAATAAGCTGAAAACCTTTCAGCTCATAAACAGAAAAGGAACCAGGCTCGGTCACTTCTCAAACATATGTGGTTGCACTGTGAGTTCGGTTGTGTAACGTTTGTGTTACATAATCCTGCAGACATAGTGTGTGAGGACAGAGATATTTGTCCTTGTAAGGTGTGAAGCCCTGTATTGAGTCATGCTTCACCTTTGACAGCAGAAGGTGATTCTTCGCTGCTCTGACAATGAGCAACACAAACGTACAGTACAAAAAGGAAATGTGTATGTGTATGTGTATGTGTATATATATATATATATATATATAATATATATATATATATATATTATAGTAGGTGAGTGTCTGAGGTGCTCTGAGAAACTTGTGCTACTTTTCAACTTTGTGATTCCCAAAACGCTGTGGGCTCTTTGAGTGTGTGCTGCGGCAACGGTTTGCATGAAGTGGAAATATCTGTGTAACCACCACAGACTGTAAATAAAGATGGACGACACGTCGCACAAAACTGAAGCCAAAATGCCCCAGATAACATTTTGATTTATTCTAGTAAATTAACAAACAGAATTAACAAAAAGAAAACAAAAGATCTGTTAAATATCTGCTAAAACAACTTGACAAAGTTATTTTAGACTTGTTATAAACCTCCAAAATCCTCTCTGAGATAAATAGTCAATTTCAGGAATTCAAGAAAATGCAATTTGTCATTTTATTCAGTCCTTTTAAAGTAAAAAAAATAAGACAACATTTGTTTTCACCTGCCAATATCTCTAATATTTTGACATACCACATTAGATATAACATAGTTGATATTAGACCAGATTAAACCATATAAAACATGGAATAAATTATATGTTTGAATAATCCATTTCTAAAATGCTCACATGCTTGTGTTTTTAAGCTGAGTTAAGATCCTTGACGATGATTATTCTCCTGCTGATGTCGGAGCGGAAGCTGAAGGGAACTTAACACCTGATGAAAACCACCTGATGAAGTGAAAAGGCTCCATGTGGACATTTGGCTGCAGTGGTGGAAAGAGCCTCCACTATGTGGTGCTGCCAGGCCGGGACTCCACTCTGCTTCTATCTATAGCGCGGCCGTGTTGTTTTTTTCCATCACACCTCGGTTGGAAAATACGCCCGTGCTCTGCTAATCAGCATAAGCATTTTAATTCCCTGCGGCTGCGGCGGAGGTGTTTACCTTCTGGCCGGTGTCCGAGGTGATAGCCAGGCCGTTGGGCACCAGGCCGGCGGTTTTGTGCTTCTTCACCAGCCTCACGGAGGCGACGGGGATCGCCACCTACGGAGAAGATGGAGAGAAAAGGCACAAAAAACAACATTTATAAACAGAAACAAAAGCTCAGAGGAGGTGAAAACAAGACGATGAGGAAAAACTGCACGTGAGGAGAACACAGCACATGGTTTAATAAAGCACACTGAGGGAAAGACCCTGAAAGAAAACGTGTAGAGGACATGAAACGTGTCTGATTTCAGTCAGAATGTGAGGAATGCAGTCCGAGTAAGGAGCTTAGTGTCACTACGATGTCAGGAGGGGTTCGGTTTCAGGGAAATGAAGGAAAACGAACAACATATCAAAGAGAAAAATCACGTAACGGGTCGAGGTTAAAGGTTCAGGGAGTCTGAACATACATGCATAGGAAGAGAGGGATTTTCTATGTGGGGGGAGAATTAAGACTGAGTTTGTCCCTGATCCTGCTCTGAAGAACCAGTCCAGTCATTTGTCAAGTCGTCCAGTTGGTCTGTCGGACTGGGACGGGGAGTTCCCAGTTCACATCAGTCATTCTGAGGTTATTAAGTCGGTTGTCAGGTGTCTGCACCTTAATGTCTTTGCCGAAGAGGTTGGCGTAGAAACACAACCAGTTTCTGGAAATGTAGAGTCGACCTTGAAGAAGAATGTCTCTGAGGAGAGCGCAGGAGTACACTGAGGACACACACCAGAGGGAAACACACTTTACTTACACTTAACAACAACATACAAGTTAAGTTAAACAATATATCTGAACCTAGAATCACTTTTTCATTTCCTGGTTAAATAAAGGTTAGGTTGAAATGAAATAATACTCTGATCTTCACTCTTACACGACACAGTCTCTATTTTCATGGTTAAAAAAAAGAAAAACTATCAAATAAAAGATAGCAATATGATTAATAAAATATATCAAAATAATAAAATGTAGCTATAGATTTGGTCAAGTTTTGGTTTTATGTATCTGTCATCACATTAGCATTGGATCATAATTACATTCCACAGCTTGTGAGTCATTGTTGATTATTTTTGGACCAATAAATAAACTAGTCAGAGTTTACACTGTAAAACAAATGCTGTTAAATTGCTCTAATTGCTGCAGAATCAAAGGACACATTCAACATCCAAACTCTATGTTTATCTTTTAATTACATCAAAACAGAAAAGTAGTAAATCACCAAAACTGTGAAACTGAAACATTGATTTAGTTTGATAAATTATTTGACGTTCAATCAGTTATCCAAATCAGCAAAACTCATTAATCTGATTAGTGAGAGGATTAGAAAAACAGAAGCAGTAGAAATAAATGACTGTAATGAATAAAGCTGAAGCATGAATATGAACAGGTTGGATAATGAAACAGATGCAGCAGCAGCACGACAACAACAACAACAACACACTCTGAGAGCTTCCGGTACCTTTCATGAGAATCTCATCCTTGGCCACACACTGGAACAGTTTGTGGTACTGCGAGTTGTACTTGCTGACAGTCTGTGCAGAGGGACAGGGCAGAGTCATGAGCAGCTCCTTGGTGGACCGGCCTGCCTGCACGGCACCACCGGCCACTCCGCCGCCGCCGGCCACTCCGCTGGCCGCGGACACCACCCTCTCCCTCAGAGGACGCGAGCTCTGCACCAGGCTCAGCACGTTGGCACCGTACACACACACACACTCGCGCACATCCAGGGCCTGGAGCAGGCTGCTGCAAGACACACACTGTTCCCCTGTCGCCGGTTAGTACAGGGCGGGGAGGGATCCCTGCCTCGCTGCATCTACCTCTGCTCTACATGCACGAACAGACACACACACTCACACCTGGCTCTAAAGAATACACCTACACACACCTACACACACACTATAGAGTCACAGCAGCAGTGCCTCAGTCTGCAGGCACTGAGCTACAGGAACTACAAGGCTCTCTTTCTCTCTCTCTCTCAAATACACCTCCAGTGACTGTACACTTTGCAGCTGACACCCTCCCTCTCCTTCTCCCTCCTCTACACACACACACAGACACACACACTCTGCCCTTCATCATTCTGAGCTGTACCCAACTCACTTTGGCACACACACACTCACAGCACTCACACACACGTGGTCTTCCTCACTGTTCTCTGTGGAAATCCCATTTTCTGTCTTCCTCTTTCCTCTCCCTCCGTCAGTCTGTGACACAAAATGCCTCTCAAACCAAATATTACGTTTCTCTCCCCACCCCCACCCCACCGAACACACAACAGGTCTCATTCATCCTCCTGCTTTCCTCAAACTCCTGAAATCTCTGCCACCAAACCATCTCCCCCCCATCTCTCCCTCCTGTCCTCTATCTCATCCATCTCTCCTTCCCCCTCATGTCGGCTCACTTTGCTCTTTGATGTCGGCCGCCCCCTGTTTTTGTCTTTCTATTAATAGCCGTTGCTGGAGCAGCTCCTGTCCTGCGTGATGTGGAGCTCACAGAAGGTTACAGTGCCGCACAGGGCTCCATCACGGAAAGGAGGAAAGCCCAAAGGGGATAATGCAGTCTGTCACTGGATAATTCATTAGTGAAATGGCATCGGGTGATTTGTGGTGAGGTGCGGTCGTATTATTTCTGCCCTGTCATGAAGCTGCTAATGTATTTTGAGGACACTGGGCAGGACTGCAGCAGATGCTCTGTTGCATTATAACGTGGTATTACTTCAGTATAAACTGAAAGGTGAGTAGAGATTGAGAAATATAAGATAGAAAAGGAGAATAGTCCATAGAAAACAATCAGGTAGGATCTATTCTATGAGACAATACTAAGACAGAGGTGAGTGGGTATAAAATCACTCCTGAGCTTCTGTCAATAATATAATTTGTTTGAATATCGAGTCTAAAATGTTCAAGATAATTAAGATTTACTATGGATGCATGAGAGATCATTTGTTTTGCTTCTAAGCATGTAACCATGCATATTCCTACACTATTAATAATCATATCGCAGTATACATGTTAAGTAAGAATTAAACATTTAGGTTAAAACTAATACAACTCACTCAGACAATCCAACCATGTGGTTTTTTATGTACTTTACAGGTAACCTACTTTTCACTTTTACTCCACTACATGTGTCAGCAAATATCTGTACTTTCTACTACACTGGACTTACATGAACCATTAGGTTGCATGTTTAACAAGGTGGGTCTATAACTGGAGGGGAACTGGTTCACAGAGTGTCACTCACTGGTGAAGAAACATCCAAATGGATTCGGAAGAACTCTGAGCCATGACGAGAGACTCAGACATCACTCTGCAAGATCGGATTAACTTTTAACAATTTAATAAGGATTATTTTTACTTTAGATAATATACATTTTTGTCTGTTTGTACTTTTAATTGAGTGAAATGTTTGAGTTCTTCCTCCACCACTCACACTAACAACAAATCAAAAAAAACAGACTCACCGAGCCCCTGTAGCATTTCTTCACATCTTCATAGGACAAGTCCTCGATGAGCTGAAACCTGAAATAAAAGAGAAATGATCCTTATAGAAGAAATGTATTTACCTCTCAAATAATGATGGTTGTTTATATATGATGCATCTACAAGTCAATTCAATGTGCTACTGGGAATAAAGAAAACCTTAAAAAAAATTAAATATATTCACGGATGAAAAGCACCATCTGGCAAAACACTGGCAGCGTAACAAATGGTGTTTAGCTTGTGTGCATGTGTACAGTATGCTTGTGTCTGTGCATGTGCGCGTTGCATGAAAATCCCAGCTGGGTCAAGGCTTCCACATGACGAGTTAATCATCATTGTGTTCATAACTGCAGGGAGATGAAGGCTGTCAGCGAACAACACGGAGGAAGATAAATATTGAGTTGTTTGAATACAAATAGTGACCGTGCCAGCAGATTATCCATGTTGTTGTGTTTATAGTCAGGATACAGCCACACAAACACACAATCGGTGGCATCACACTCGCCTCAGGATGAATATTCAGAGCAGCGCAGCAGATGTCCCAACACAATACTCATATTTATGTGTAACACAGACTGTTATATACAGATTAATCAGCCCTTTAAGGCAAATGTCATCGGAATGAACTGATGTCAGTGTCAAGAAGCTTAAAAACAACAAAGTCTGAGAGGAGAAGATGTTTCTGACGGTTCCTCCCTGACGTGTGGAGTCTTCTCTCTCCCTCCCTGTATCTCTGTGTGAGTGTCAGGTGATTGACAGTGAGCAGACCTGAAAACACTCTCCTGCTCGGGCAGATACCGAGAGAACAGAAGCTGCCGCGGCTCGGCCAAGTTTTATCTTTGTCTGCTGAAGACATTTCTCATTTTGAGAATTGGAAAAAGACATGAATACAAAGTCAGAGAGTGATGAGTCCAATAGGAACGATTCTGCCCTTGTCATCCTCTTAGATTCTTTTATTTTGTGATGGTAAAGGTGAAACTATACTATATTTAAAAAATATATAAAGGTCAGATACATTTTACGATAAAATACTTATCATAATAGGTGGACGGTAAAGAATTATGTTTACTTACTTTATATCTATGTTGATTTATACTTCTACTAAACTGTATTTTAGGGATATACTGATATTTTTATTCCCTGACTTCTATCTAAAAATCTAAGTAACTGGTACAGATTTCAAATCAATTTACTCTACATATCTTTACCTTTGTAATACTTTGAATATACATTTAAAGGTCGTTTCTCGATGTTGCACAAGCAGCTTCTAAGACCACAAAACAAATAAATCCTTCATCAGCCGCACCCCCCACCCACACCCCTCCTGTGTTCTCAGCCTACACAGTCTATAGGTGTTGTATAGTCAGTGTCCCTAAACACACAGTCACAAACACGTGTCATGCTTTGGGTGTGTGAAACTTTCTTGGTTGTGGTCTGATCCAGTTGTCGCTGTCTGGGGAGGGGGGTGGGGGGGGTGGTTATCTTAACTATTCTAGATTATCTTTTACTCAGCAGCCGTTGTGGCGGATAGCAGGAAATAAAATGGCTAGCATAGTTTGCGTAGCCGTGAATGAGCCGGCTTTTGTTTACCTCTGTATGAAATTTAAAATGCTTCATTATTATGTACTGCACTTTAACTCAGGTCTAACTCTTCTTCTTCTACATCTTAAGTTCCAAAATTACCAAGAAGTAACTATAGTGATGTTGCCGTTACACACAGGACTTATAAATCATCCTTACAAGCGTTACGAGCTAGCTGCGACCCCAAGCCCAGTACAAATTTAAACTAACGCAAATGCAGCGTAGGTGAAAATTAAGAAAAAGGAAACCACTTCATACATTTTACCTTAACGATTGTTTTAAGAATAATATCTCGTGAAAATCTATTTCTCAATGAGGCCGATCCAGCACGAGCCTGGAGGAACATCAGCACATTTGTATTCTCCTCGGACAGCGTCCTCATACTGAGGTGCTTCCGGTTAAAACTCTGCTCAGTGTTGACTCTACAGCAGCGGGAATGTCGGTGTCACTGCTCCGATGAGGGATCGTCCTCTGGGGAGCAGGAAACGACCTCTGTCCTCCAACAACCTGACTTGGCTGCTTCTCACAGCGGGAACCTGACAATACCTTTAATTGTGCTGGAGGGACGATGATTTATACGCGTGGACAGCAAATAGGTCAGTCTTCATTTAAATAATGTACACTGTAAAAGATGTGATGAATTGATTTGTTTAGTTTGCAGTTATCAATAGAGAGAAATTATTAATTAACATCATAAATCATATTATTAGGTGGTTCCTTTTGCGTAACGATATAAGCCATGTAAGGAAATATAGCAATAAGGAATATTGTGAAATTATTTGAGTATTACAGAAAGGAAAAACAAGGAATACAAATATTTGTGTATTGCCTTGAATGGAAGATAAAAGGCCCTTTTCAGATAGAAAGCTACTGATTGCTGGGTTCAGAGCAAAATATAGTCTAGTTTACAGTCTTTGTCTTTTTTACAAAAAGCTGCGTGATCGTTCAAACACAACTCAAAAGCCTCAAAATGTGTTTCTTTGATCGGCATCCTCCAGTGGCCTTGATATCAGTGTTTGCTCCATTGTGCATTTCGTGTCTGCTTGAAAAGGGCTGATACTTTCAAAGTTTACTTAATTTCAAACCTGACGGCTGCTGGGAGAGTTCACAACTCCACGTGTCTAAACCCATGAAAACAATAAATCCTGGATCTGCCTATTAACCCAAATCTGCTCCAATATGTAATGGGTGGTTCTTCTGGTCCTTAACCTCCACCACATTTGATAGAAATTAATTCAGTAATACATACTTCAGAAAACATAACCTTCTGTTGCAGAGATCCCCTGATCTGATTTTGTCAGGCTTCTCTCCTACATTAGCTTATTTGATGATACATCATAGACCGAACTGAAAGATGGCCGACAAATGAAATTAAGTTAGAGCCGAGCCATGTGTCAGAGTGGGAAGTATTAAAGGTGACAGGGCAGCCGCCTCTGAGCGAAATTCACTCACTAAAATATGGTTTCACCTGAGAGTGAGATGTAAAGGACAGAACTGTGCTAACACATGATAGATTAAAATAATGCAGAGGGATGAGCGAAGCGGCAGAGACGACAATGGGCTGCTCAGAATCTCTTCTCCTAATACAATTCACTGCAAAATAAAAAGGTGGACGCATGCTTCCATGATTTCACACAAACACACAAGCTTTAGTTAAATGACTGTTTGCAGGGTCAAGTAATGGAGATAGATGTATTGTGAAGCTTAGGACAATAAAGCAAAACAACCGCCGAACAAGCTCGACAACAGATCCAGCTCCACGTGCAAATCCAACCTGCTGATGAAATTCCTGTGACGTAGTTAAAAGCTCAGCGAACATTAAGTTGGGATTGTTTGGTCAAACTACTGTTGTCAAGGGCGATCAGTCATCTGCATCAGCGCATTGTGTTTGTTTTTACACGTGGCATCTATTGCACTTCTGTCCGTCCTGGGAGAGGGATCCCTCACATGTGGCTCTCTCTGAGGTTTCTTCTTATTTTTACCTGTTAAAATGGTTTTTAGTAGTTTTTCCTCACTCTTGCTGAGGGTTAAGGACAGAGGATGCCACACCCTGTTAAAGCCCTATGAGATGAATGTAATTTGTGAATATGGGCTATACAAATAAAATTTGATTGATTGATGATTGAACATTAGAAGCTTCACAAGTTACAAGTCTCTTCCATTAATGTTCTACTAGATTGAGATATATTGTTCAAGTGTTGCCGTTATCGTGATAAAACAACTGTATCACGGTGGAGTGAAAAGGCCTAATGGAGGTTTCACTGGGCTTCAGAGATCCTCAGCCTAGCAGGGTTTATGTGTGTTTGTGTGTGTGTGTGTGTGTGTGTGTGTGTGTGTGTGTGTGTGTGTGTGTGTGTGTGTGTGTGTGTGTGTGTGTGTGTGTGTGTGTGTTCATGCATGGTCTTGGTAAAACCCATGTGGGACATAAATGTGTTTACACAGTCACATTATGGGGACTGGTCTTCCTTATGGGGACAATAAACAAGCCCCTGTAATAGGTAAGTGAGTAAGTGTGTGTGTGTGTGTGTGTGTGTGTGTGTGTGTGTGTGTGTGTGTGTGTGTGTGTGTATGTGTGTGTGTATGTGTGTTGTTTGCAGCAAGCTCGCCTGCTGGACACCTTAGCCACACTTTAAGTGACACATCCCTCACTTTACATTTGTACTATCTTAAGAACAACAGTTATAAAATTCATACAGCTACTAACAACTTCATAAAATGATCGAACTGCTGTAAAAAGTTAAAAGTTCATGTTTTTTCAGATGTAATAATCTTTGTTTTCCCACTAAAATATAATGTTTACTAACAATATGGCCATGAACACCTTTAAAATGTCCAGAAGAGACTTTAAAGGTGAAACTTTAATGAATCTAATGGGTAATCCATAACCAACCCAATTTACAGCAGAGATCATGTCACAGAGTCGATAGCTCGGTTACCCTGATTAACATGAGTTTATTCTATGCAGCTTGTTCTCCGTGTACAGATTCATCCTTCTCCCTGTTTCTCGCTGGTAGAAAAAGACGTCCCATGTGACCGTGTGATGAACAATAGTGCATGTGTGCTGCTCCTCCCGCCTGCTGCTCGCCGCCTATAAATAGGAACCACAGAAGCTCGGCATTCCCAGGTGGAGAGGGGGGAATGATTATTAAAAACACAGGCGGCTCTGTGGGGACCGACTGGCTTTTCTAGTCTGTGCCTCTCTGTAAAAGCACCATCCAGGTCTTAATCAATACTGCTGTTGCTTCGAAGAGAAAAGGCTCCAGGCAATTCCCACCGTGGCTTTAAAGGAGCTGCGGATGAGGTGCAGCCGGGTAGAGCTTGTTTTACAAAGGGGATTAAAAAAGGTTGTGTTAGGGATGGTTTGTGTGGAAATGATGGACAGCTCAAGGTGAAGTCTATAGCGTTAGTGAAGTGTCACTTAAAAGTTTATCTTGTTTCAGAGGAGTTGGAATTAATTCATCAAGATTGGGAATCACATTTTGTACAAACAGGCTTTTTCCTTATTCAGGTATCGGATCCTTCGGAGGGACGACTCAGTTTAATGAGTCGATCAAACTGAGAAGCTCTGGTCTACGGAGGATTCCCTGTTTGTCTCACCAGCTCGTTCTCTCCTAACCATTGCATCTGTGGCTCGACCGCCCGTCAACTGATTGGTTCCCTTCCTACCATAGGTTGGCCGGAGAGGGACCCGCCCTCCTATGCTTCGTTGCTCGGAAACGGAAGCCCTGTGTTGGCAGCAGCAGCCTCTGAAACGTGTCAACATGGCCACTCTCCGCTGTGATGCAATCAGTCCTGAGACGCAGCCTCTGAAGGATGCAGCCCCGGGGACGAGGCTCCAGAGAACCTGTCCGAGTCCTGCACACGACTCATAACAAGAATCCACATTGACCTATCGAATCCAAACAACTCAGTTCCATCCCCTCTGTTATTCCAGTAGTTGTGGTTTAGAAATGAAACTAAACCCGGTAGATTACAGGCAGATTAGGAGCAAAGCCACGATGTCGCCTGTGACGTGTGTTTTCTGTGTCGGCCCGACTCGTGCACCTCCTCGTCCACGCAGCTCCATGCCCTTGGCTGTGCGGAGGAACAGTGAAACTAATTACTGGCTCAAAGGATCCTAAATTGAAATCCTGAATTAGAAAGGGAACACCTCCCATCGGCGGGCGGTGGAGCAGCGGACTCCCTGACTCCCTGACAGTGACCTGACTGGAGGAGGAGGAATTGGGAGAGAAGTTAGAGAAGAGGACGTTTAGTCAAATTCAGACATCAGATGCGATCTCATTTAAAACAAGACTCATTTCAAAGAAAGGTGAATAAAAGGTCATTTTTCTATTTGTGTGTAAAGTCGACTGACAGATAGTGAATGAGCAGCTGTCGCCTCGACTCAGAAACTACAAACACTCTGAGCTTTAATTTTCCCAGGCACCAGAGAGCAACTGAAACAAATGTCTGGAAACTGTTTATCAGGAGGTTCAGTTACAACCAGCACATGTTCCACAACCCAACTGTGGTCACAGCACGAGATTAAACTGCACGTCTGGAGAAACACATTTTATATATTTTACATGAGCTACAAGAACATGGAGATGGAACAAGAGGAAATCTTAAGTATTTTACATGAAATCCCTAAATGCCCAAATCAACAGACTATAATATATACAAATACTCAAGTTTACACTGGATAATTAATGCTTTAATACAAGGCACACAACTGTCTAATACTGGGCTATATAATAGATGTGTTAAGCAAATATTAAACTCACACATTGTTATACTAGATTTATTTTCATGTGATCATCTTATATCTCTTGAGTTCTAATCTTGCAGCCTCTTTAAACACATATCTTTGGTTTCACAGGACATTTATTCCATGTTTGAGTATCAGCCCCTTTCATTAATGTCAACAGGCAGATGTTTCTAATAAAATCTCTCTGATAAGAAACCAGAGGAGAGTTCAATGAAGTAAATCTCAGGAGGAGGAGGAGCCCAAAGCAGAGTGCAAAAAAAAAGGAAATGTGACACTTAAAACTCTGTAGTTGTCCAGAGATAAGATTCTGAATTCAAGTTTGCGTTGCTTTATGTTTCGTTTGCTAACTCGTGAGCAGAAACCATCTTTTAGGTCCCTGACATGTGGCGGTTGTGTGTATCTATAAAGCTTCTTATGGCCCAGGAGCCATAAATCAACACCAGCAGCTTATGTAGACAAATATTTACAAGCGGACACGTTGCTGGCAGCACCAGAGGACAAACAACATACACACGGCTCGTTGAGTGAGGGACATGTGCAAAAAAAAAGAGTTCAAGTCCCTCGTCCAGCACACACTGCGCCTCTGTGCCAAATCCATCGCAAGACTGATTCCCAGGATTACACTGCTCCTGTCTCCAATCCTACTTATATAACACACAAGTATATACACAGGCATTCTTCTGCCGACGTAGAGAGACATTAAATAGATTAAAACATGTTGTTTGTGGTATAACTTCAGCCGTTTGGATGGGCGGGGCACACACACACACACACACATCCTTTTGTGAGTCTGTTTGTGTGCACGTGTTTGTGCACATTTGACCATTGTTTGACATCAAATGCAGCTGAAATAAAAGCAAAACAAAATAAGTGCTGTGAAAATAAATCTCCTCGGGCTGTAACTCATGACCACGCACAGGATACAGATGGTGAACGAGGGAAAACAAGAGCAAGCAAGTGCTGCAGCATAGCCTCTGTGTGTGTGTGTGTGTGTGTGTGTGTGTGTGTGTGTGTGTGTGTGTGTGTGTGTGTGTGTGTGTGTGTGTGTGAGGTATTTGCCTGAAGTGTCCGTGTGTGTCGTCGTCCTTGGAGGGGTCCAGGTCCTGAGTCGAGAGCAGGCCTGTTTCTTCGCTCTGCTCCTGCTGCTCAGTCATGCTCCTGGCCCTGAACACACAAGCACACAGCTCGATGTTAACAGCAGGTATCGCTCCACCGGACTTTCATGTGCACTTGTACAACAACAACACACAAAGAGATGTTTGCGTTTGTTTCCAGATTTGGCTCCAGGATAGAGTTCGTCCTGTAGTTAAAAAGTGAAACGGGGGACAAACCTGGTGGACTCTTGTCTTCAAAAATCAACACGGGCGCTGATGCAACATTCAAAGTCTGATTTCTGCTGCTTTGCACTACATTAAAAAAATCTCTGCTCAGCAAAAATAAGGCTGTGTTTGTGTAAATGGGGTCAACACTCACCCAGATGTAGGAGAAATATATAACAGAGCCTCAGAGGTCGTGCAGATGGCTGACCTGACGCGCTGCTGGGAGCTGACGCAAACCTTTGTTTTTAATCTTTCACACCTCACACCGAAAACTATTTGGAAGCAAATGCCTCACGAAACAAAACAAGAGCCAAAGAAAGAAGGAGAAACGAAGGTGGTTGGTTATGAGACGAGTAATTAAAATGAAAGAGTTTCAGTGAAGGAGTGATTGATGTGAAGAAACAGAATCACAGCTTGATGGATGAAATGGGGCTCAGGTTGTTTTATCGGCTTAATGCTGTGACTTGAATACGTTAGTAAATTACAGTGAATGGATTCTGGTGGCAGGAAAACGAGCCGTGAAATGAAGAAGTGGAAAAACAAACAGGAGTGACCCTGACCAGGTAACGTTTGAGGTCCCCACATGAACACGAGCACCAACACGACACAGTGACTGTGGATTTCAATCCGGATGTTATTTAACCTGATAAAAGGAAGTATTTTATTATCAGTGTTACATTCATTGATATTAGATTCCAACTGCTCATCCATTACTTTGAGCTGTTTGTGGTTTATTCATTTATAACCAATTTCAAATCTGTTACTTTTATCTGCAAATATTGTTTTTTAGTAACTATTTCAACACTTTATTTTGTAGCAAACACTTTTATCTGTTTCTCTATTGACTCAAAATCTCAACAGTCAACCACCTCAACTATTAAACCATGATTATTTTAGAATTATACTTTCAATTGTTTATCCGATACCTTAAATAATGAGGTAACTGTTAAAACCATTTCCTCTTTGCTTTTAGCTGAAGGATCAACAGTTATCTCATTTGTTGAGGTCAGCTCTCCTAGTTTTGTTCTTACCGACTATTTTAATCATCTCTATAACTTTTTCTCAGTTTTACTCTTTTTCCATCTTCATAAATAAGTTTTATCATTATAATTATTCTATTTTTAATCAACTTTTCCAAACGAGTATTCCACAACCTTCCTAACATCCTCTGACGTCTTCTCACCCCCGAGGTTCACTCTCACCTGATTGGAAAATACTGATCAACATGAGAATTAAGAAGAACAAAGCTGGTTGGACCCTTTAAATGTTCACTCTGCTGTTGTCGGCCTCTTGCAGCTCGAGTTCTGGAAAAGTTCTAAACCTTCTGTTATGTAACTCATCCTCTCGCCTGCACAACAAATGTTTCTTTCTGTTTAAAAAACGCACACGAACACACAAACACACACCTGCCCTGTGCCGTGTTCTCCTCTGGGAGAGGGGAAGTCGTTACCACCTGTTCTGGTATAATTACAGGTGCTGATGGAAACAGGCTCCCACATGCACTTTCCAGCGTATTATCTCTAATTGGCCAGAAGCTTTACGTCAGCGGCTGACCTGCTCAAACAACAGGGACTTCCTGGTGAGAGAGGTCGCATCTGACTGGTTATCTGTGATCACTGGGAGGTTGAATGGGAGATGAAAGGCCTCTGGTTACAGATAAGGGAAGTGTTTGTGGAGTCTTTTCACCTTAAGCCTGAGGTTAAGGGATTCAGGTGTGTGTGTGTGTGTGTGGGGTAATTATACCAGAGGAGGTGAATTTAAACTTGTGAATAAGTCATATTTTACTAAGATTGTGAAAGTGGTATTCTGAAATTAGTGAAATTAGCTCCCACTGTAATACAACATATAACAACTGTGTATCCATGACTTTCAAATTAACTTACTTATGCTAACTGTCTATAAACCATAGACCTAAATATTACACATTAAATAATTAATACTAGTTAATAAGTTTATTTTTTACAATAATTGAGAAATGCTTTTGAGAAATCAATAATTTTGCAGGTTTTACACCATTAATCAAAAGTGTCAGCTTATTTCTGCCTGTTTGTAAAATCAGAGGAAATCACTGTGACACAGATCCCCATCACAAACACATATTGGTTCAACTCCATTTACTCAAGCATGACAATCAGATTGCAGCGGCATAAAATTTGCACAAGATTGTGACCGGTCACCGTCGGTCAGCCGCCGAGCTTTTAGTTTGAGTACAGAAAAAAAATAAAGCACGATGACCCTTTACCTGATTCCACTTGTAGTTAAACAGTTTGTTTAATTCTCTCTGAACAGTGGATAAAACCACTGTTGTTAACGAAAATGCTTTAAACAACCGCCTCTTTATCAGCTGTTGTATCTAAACCGCACCAATCAAGATAAATACTTTTCAGACTGATTGGTCCCACTGCAGTCTGAGTGTGTGTGTGTGTGTGTGGGGTCACTGATTGGTTTGGTTTGCAGCCGCAGTTAAACATCGACGACTCTTCTGCTGGATCTGCTCGGATCAGGTCCAACTTGTTCACACCAGTGATTTTTGAAAAGGCTGGGACCACTCCTCCTCTCCTCTTCCTCCCTCTCTTCCTCCTCTTCTCCTGCTCTCCTCCTCCTCTTCACATCCTCCTGCGTCTCCACAGACAAACAGTTTGTGCTGTCACAAGACGTCCACCAATCCAATAAACTAATCTCGTTAAGATCCGGGGATTGTTGCTGAGGAATCACTGCTCCGTCTCTCTCTCTCTCCGTGTACATCTGCTCGCCCATTCCTGAAGCCCTTAATGCTGAGGTGTTGTCACAATCTCACATCGAGTCCATTCGTCCAGCAGCACCGTTCGATATCGTTTATGAGAACATATTACTTTGTGTACACATGCAGTACAAGCAAGAAATACTGTCTGTACTTCTTTGTCCCTGGTTGTTCTCAGGTCCTCATGTGAACGTGAAAGTATCACATCCAGATAAATGTTAATAACAGCTAAAGTCTGTGCTTTGTGTAGAGCTGGGAGATTTACACAACTTAAGGAGAGACACAACTTTGTGAGGGATGTGTGTTGCCTTGTTTTCACAGTTTTTGTGTTTGTGTGTGTGTTAAAGCCAAGGCTCAACACAATGTGAAGCTGAGGTTGGGTTTTTCTTTTTTGTGAGAGGACGATAAAGTTAAAGTCTTACACAGGAGGTTTATTTCATTTGTGTAACTTCAAACTTAGTAAAACTGCTATTGGATCTTTAACGAACTATTTGCCGACTTGGCACCAGTGTGATTTCATGTTTTTCCTAAGTCATGATTCTGGATTCTCTTCACATTAACTCGTTCACTAACAGTCACAGGAACAGAAGCAGCGACTCAGCTTGAGACCTCCTGAAATAACGTCTCCATTGTGCGAGTGGCTCAGATCGGCCTTTGATGGGACGACGTGTGTTTTTTAAACCAACACAAATCTCTGAACGTTCAAATAACATAGAAGTACAAGGAGACACACACATGACTGTTCAGTGTGAACTGCAAACAGGATGTCAGGGGGGAAGGAGAACGAATAGTTTTAAATAAAGCCAGTTTGTTACGTGTTATAATTTATCAAATTTTACTTTGTACAAGAAATGTTACACAGCAAACTATGAATAACTGTCAAAATGTAATTGTGTAACTGTAATTATTATGTACGACTGTCCCTGAAATGTGTCTGTAGCACTTTCATCTTCTAAAGTTATCTTTTAATATCAAAAGAAGTGAAGTCAGGTTCAAATTGGAATTGAAGCGTTTCTTCAAGATCAAAGTGTCAAATGATTCACTTAGAGAATAAATAATCGTTTACTCTGCAACAAGGAACAATACAAAACAAATTATGAAGATGCTGAATCACACTTCTCAAAAACTGCAAAAGTCTGTTGTGGTGTGATCTCTTGACTGTTTGAATATGCACCATCATTTAGTTCCTCTAACACTGGAATAGAATTAAGATGTTAGAGCATCTGACACTTCTATTACAGTGACTCTGAGAAATGTGAGGTGTGAAATGTCGCTGAAAACAAAACATCATTAGATATTCAGTTAAATTTGTGCAGTTACTTTACAGCTGTTCCTGATTCTCCTGGTCGAGCTGTGATACACAACCATCTTCAAATACGTCTCTGATGAAGATTTCTACTGAGGAATTTAACAATTTAACAACTGTGTCGCCCACAAGATGTTTTGAGCCCAAGTTGACATCTTCATATCGGTAGCAATGTGTTGTTTAGTCTAATTAACAGTGGAAAAACAAAAGAGAATTACTGTGGTGATGGATCCTGATCGTGTTCTATGATTACAACAAGACGGCTTGAGAACTACTCACATCTTCTATCATTACTGACAACACCTCCTCAGTTCATTTGTTCATTTTAGACACACTTTCCATTATGTTACAGGTTCTTCTAATCAATGTTTTGAATACTGATATTTTGTTGATGTTCTCAGTTACTCTTTACTCCTTATTTCCCCTGTTAGTAGTTTATTTTGTGGTTTTACTCTTGTTGAGGAGGATGTCCCACTTTGTTAAGATCTATGAGACAAATTGTGATTTGTGAATATGAGCCATACAAACAAAACACATGGTAACATGAGTAAATATTCATATCGCAGAAGCTTAAAATGACTCAACTCGACTGAATCAAACTAATTGTATAGTTATCCCATTAATTCCTCTTTAAACTTCACCCCCCACCGATTAAACACACACAGTCCCCCTGTTCTCCTCCTCTTCATCACCGGTGCTCTTAATTTCTAAAGGTGTAACGGAAGCTCTGCGCCTCCTCGCGCCGCTTGACTCCGGGCTCCTACCTGAAGCTCCGCGGCGCACGAGACGTTTTCCCGAAGGTTCGTCGCCCCCGAAACTTCTCAGGTCCGCGACCCGTGAGCAAACATCGGACTCGGTCACCGGGAATCGAACCCACGGAGGAAATGAATGAAACTCCGGCTCCGAACGAACCATGGGATCCTGAGAGACGCAGCGGTGACCTCCTCCTCCTCCTCCTGCCAGTGTGCGTGTGCCTGTGCGTGTGTGTGTCGTGTGTGTGTGTGTGTGTGTGTGTGTGTCTGTGTCGTGTGTGCGCAGTGGGTTGAGCTTCACCTCCTGTTTACTCACTCACTGAGGATTAAACTATTTTCTTCTCACACTCAGAATAACCCGCTCACGCTGATCATTCAGTCACGTGTTCAACAGGAAGGAGAAACAAAAGCTGAGAAAACCAATCAGCTACTACTACTTTATAATAATAATAAGACTAATAATTATAATCATACTTAATCTAATATAGATTTTTACACAGGACATATAAACACAGTGAAAGATACTAAAACAATAACTTCTTAAAGTGGTTAAAGCATCTTTAAGAAGATGATAAAAGAAAATACGTGGTTGAATAAATACGTTTTTTTATCAGGTCACATATTTTTACGTGTTTATATATTTAGTATTCATCTTTCAGCCCCGTCCCTTCGTTTATAATAATATATGTTTCTGAAACTCTTCAGCAAATATCAGCTAAATTTATCGTCTTTCAAAATAAACAATGAGGTGAGGTTTGATCTTTGTGTGATAAAAAATTTACTGGAAACTTTCCTCATAATTTCCAAAATATTTGCAGTTATTTGGTTGTTAATTCTGAGGGTATATTCAAAGTAGGTTGGTTGGTGGATTAGTTGGTTGGTTGGTTTGTTTGGTTTGTTTGGTTGGTTGGTTTGTTTGGGTGGTTGGTTTGGTTGGTTGTTAGTTGGTTGGTTGGTTATTTGGTTTGTTTGGTTTGTTTGGGTGGTTGGTTGGTTGGTTGTTGGTTGGTTTGTTTGGTTGGTTGGTTTGGTTGGTTGTTAGTTGGTTTGGTTGGTTATTTGGTTTGTTTGGGTTGGTTTGGTAGTTGTTTGGTTTGGTTGGTAGTTTGTTGGTTGTTGGTTATTTGGTTTGTTTGGGTGGTTGGTTGGTTGGTTGGTTGGTTGGTTTGTTTGGTTGGTTGGTTTGGTTGGTTGTTAGTTGGTTGGTTTTGGTTTGTTTGGTTGTTTGGGTGTTGTTGGTTTGTTTGGTTGGTTGGTTTGGTTGGTTGTTAGTTGGTTGGTTGGTTATTTGGTTTGTTTGGTTTGGTTTGGGTGGTTGGTTGGTTTGGTTGGTTTGTTGGTTTGTTTGGTTTGTTTGGGTGGTTGGTTGGTTTGGTTGGTTTGGTTGGTTTGGTTGGTTGTTAGTTGTTTGGTTGGTTATTTGGTTTGTTTGGTTGGTTGGTTTGGTTGGTTGTTAGTTGTTTGGTTGGTTATTTGGTTTGTTTGGGTGGTTGGTTGGTTGGTTGTTTGGTTGGTTGTTAGTTGTTTGGTTGGTTATTTGGTGTGTTTGGTTTGTTGGTTGGTTGTTAGTTGTTTGGTTGGTTATTTGGTTTGTTTGGGTGGTTGGTTTGGTTGGTGTGTTTGGTTTGTTGGTTGGTAGGTAGCAGGATTGTACAAACAGAACAGATTTTACACAAAAACTTGTTGGAAGGTTGGAACGTGTGCTAAGAGAGAACTCTTTTATAAGAAATCTTTCTTAAGCCTAAATTAAATATTTGATATTAAATGGCTGCAAATTGTAGAGAAATGTCAAAATAAACAGAAATCTGATTTGTTAATTCTGATTCGTTTTTTCTTTCCTCTCCCAACAATCATCTGTTGATCCCAGAGTTTTATCTTGTGGCTCTATGAAGGCGTCCGACCTCTAAGCCAGCTGTGTGTGAACAGTTCGGACGATGAGGAATGTTGGTGACAGAGAATTAGATGATTTACACGGTCAACTTATCAACAAAGTTAATAAATATGAAAAGTGTTGTTATATTGACAGAAAATGATTCAGTTATTCCAAAGTCAAACTTAAAGAACCGACTGTGACACCGGCCACCTTTTGTTTCTCAACACTATAAATCTCATTCATTTCAGGAAGTGGTGATAGTAAACAAACAAGTGTCATATGAAGGGATCTGGTGACATGATGAAGAAGGAAACTGAATATAAGAACTGAACACTGTTTCTACTTTCTGAACCAGAACCCACATCATAGACGACACAAACACTGATGTGAGAAAATCATATACAAAGAAATCTCAGCAAACAACCCTCAGCCACTTTCCTCCCAGTCACGTTACAGTCAGTTCAGACTCGAGGGCTAAAGACAGAACTATATATGTTTCAGTTTGTCTCAGTCTCAGTTGCACGTGGGGCTGCAAAAGATTATGGCAACAGCTGCTTATGAATCTAAACTTGTGTAACAAACACGACACTGTTGTTCTGGTGGGTCACGAGTTCACCTCCTGCAGAGAAGCTGCATCTGTCCCCTTTGGTCCAGAGTGCAGGTGTAAGGAACTGCTCAATATACAGAGTCTGGAGAAAACCATCAGAAGACACATGCTGATCTCTGACCTGCTCACTCAGCACGATGCGCCCTCCTCACAATGTTAATTTAAACCCGACACTGACGCTCTCATTGTCACTCATTTCTAGATTGCGTTTATTAATTTCCCTTATGTCGTATTTGGCCTGAAGCCTCTGCGTTTTTTAATCCAGAGGCAAAAAACGTTAATTCACTCAAACTGGATCTCAACCTGCAACTGTATATGTATATAATAAGAACTTTAGACATTTGGTGGGAAAATAATTAATTGCATTTTTCTGTTTTAGAAGCTTGTTTCAATTTGAAGTTGTTTTCGAGATTTATAGACAATAACTGTTAAAATGACCACTGGTGTTAAAGTTTGTCCCAGTCCACGTTGCACTGGGCCCAGTTTAAAACATCTCACTCTGGATCATCTGCCTCCACTTGCCCAGTGTAACCAGTGACCAACACCCCCCCCCCACACACACACACACACACACTCTGCACCTTCTGCTGCTGCTGCTGCTGACTGACCTGGCTCTGCTGGCTGCTATCCTCTCACTGCAGTTACCATGAGGAGGGCGGCTGTGGGGGAGCTGGTAGTATCTGTCCTGGCCGGGGGCCTCGTCGGCGGGCAGGGCCTTAGGGCTGGCTGCGTAGATAGTGCATCCCATGAACACCTCCTGGAAGTCGACCCGGGCGTCCCACGGCGAGCGGATGAGAGGCGTCTTTAAGGTGTCCCTCCTCTGAGCGGCCCGTCCGGTGCTGATGCCAGCCAGCTGCTCTGTGGAAAAGCCACTGGCTCAGCACTTTGCTATCTTAACCCCTCCTTCCTCCTGAATCCATCCTCCAGCCAAACTCATCCTCTCTCTCCCACACTCTCTCTCTCTCTCCCCGGCCCTCCTCCCTCTGCAGAGCCTGGAGCAGAGAGGATAATCAGATTTCAAATTTACACTCAACAAAATCATCCCCAGCGTAATCACTGCCTGTCACTGATGTTGCATTATGCTAATACACACAACATATTCTCAGTGGGGCAGTTAAAAATACCCAGAGATGAAGTTGGAGCAGCAGCGACGTGCAGTGATGAACTGCTGAGGGCGGCTCTGGCATAAACCTCAAGCTGCAACTGAAATGATCATTTCATTTTGCAATCGTTTACTGTTTTATTGTGAAAAATTGTTTCCATCATATATGGCAATGTCCTAGGGAATCTTTAAATTGCTTGATTTGTCCCAAACTCAGAGAAACGACATTTCATTTTATTCCTATAAAGTCCAGAAAATGTGAGATATTCCTGCAGGATTGTTTAGTTTGACATATTTTAAAACATGAGATGAAACATTAAAAGCTCAGTTTTATGTAATAATTAGTCTGAAAAGGTTTTTCCAGAAATAAAAGCATAAAAAGAACCAATCAATAATCTATCTATAAACTACCTGTTAACAGCTTCTCCCTGATTCATCTTTTCATTGAACGATTGATGAGCAGAAGCACATTTGTAGAGAGAGGAAGCTTTAAGTGATCATAATATGAAATAATTCAGATATATTGTGTTTAATGAAATTTGTATTGTGTTAAGCTCATGGAAACACTTCATGCAGTTGTTTCTGACTGATCCTCTCTTCAGGGACACTGCTCTCCTGTGGCCAAAACCCACAGTGCAGCTTATAGATCCTCCCAGTGTGAACACTTTAGAAAATAATATACATTTAGTCAGATCTGATACTTCTGGTTCTGTAGTGACTTATGTTTATATAATAAATTAAAATATTTGCATTAAAATTATGAATTTGTTTCAAGCCCTCAACTCACACAGAATTCAACTTTACAAAAGGCAACTTATTACTCCAAAAAGTAAAGTTTAAAATTAAAGTTTCATGTTATGTCTCAACTCTCACAGCTGATGGAAGTTTATTGTAGGAGCCAATCAGAGCTCAGTTCTATAAATAGGAACCAAACTTTGACCGACGTGGAACAAACAGATGAAGGTTTTTAAAGTGCTGAGTCAGCGAATTGCTGCAGTTTGTCACTTGTGTTCCTGAATAAAATAGTTTGTATGTTAATGATTGGAATTATGGACACAATAAGTAAGTAAGTAAATTAAAATAAACTGGACAGTGTGATGAAGGAGCAGCATCTCCTGGGCCACAAGCAAAACCTTAAATATCAGTATTAATGCGTGATATTAATCTGGTGGTTTAATTTTGGTGCAACAAAAGTGAATAAACTAAGTCACTCTTTAACCTTGACAAAGTCTTTGTGTGGCAAATTGATGGCAAATGTCAAGAGGCCACACTCTTTGAACGTTATGGCTATAGGGGTCGACTCTATAGATTTCAGACAGGTCGTATAGACCTGGTTTATAATGGTCTTTATGAAGAAATTGATTTATTCTTCTCTCCAATAACTTGTTTTGATCTTGAATTTAATTTATGAAGATACAGATTCATGTGTGCTTGTTTCTCTAAATGTGTTTTGTATGTACTTGTATATATTTTTGTGCTGCATCATTCATTGTACTTTCTAAAGTGAAAATGTCTATTTGTTTTCTAATTGTGGGTATTTCCTCTAATTTGAGTCACCGGCTGTCTGTTGCTATAATGAGCCAATGATGTTACTTCCTTTCATCACCACTTGCCTATATAACATAAGTGCATTTTTATCTTAGTCATGCATCAGCTACACAACGAAAGGCTTTTTAATTTTTGAACAGCGAGAGCCTTCTGGTTTGTTTCCTTTTATTTTGCATCAACATGTATCATCGCTGCCCCTTGTGGGACTTTGTTTTCTACATTTGTTCCTAAACAGACGCTCTCCTTTTTCCCCCTTTCAATAATTCAACAGTGTTGTTATCTCGGTTGCACGGCACCGACGGAGCAGGAGCCACGGAGCAGGTCCCAGGACAGATCAGTCTCATAAAAAGATTTATTTTTTCCAGCCCAAATTTACAAAGGCAAGTTACAGAGTATTGTATAAAAAAGAACCATGGTAATGTACACTTTACACAAACTCCTGACGGGAGGGAGAAAGGAGGAGAAAGAGGGGGGTTGAGTTCTGAATTTCTCACACAGAAAGAAAATGAAGACATTGTAAACATCCTTGCGAGTACCAGTCGAGGTACTGTAGGGAGGAGGAGGAGGAGGGTGAGGAGGAAGAGGAGGGCGGGGGAGGTTTGTGTGACAGTAGGTGGGTCAGAAAAAGGACAAACAAGCAAGTGTGTCTCCGTGTTTTCACAGAAGAATGTTCAACTAGGCACCAATTGAGACAACTGCTGGCCAATAAATATACTCTTCACCATGAAACAAATACAGTCCTGCAAAATACAAGAGCCAAGCACTTTCCAATATGTTGATAGCAAACATGACTTTTTCTGGCTTTTTCATACACTTTTTTTAGTAATATATGATTTTTTTCACTGGGCTTCGCTTACTACCGAGATAACATGACTACTCTCAGCAGGAGAGAACAAATGCACTTGTCACAACCATTGTCTGATAAATCTATATGTATGCAGTCAGCTGGTACTAAAACCCATCGACTTTAAAAGACAACATCACAGCTGCCTAGATTACCCTCACAGATTAAAGTACAAGTCACACACCACCACATTCAGCTTGTTTTTCGTGTCAGCCATTCTTCTTAAAAATGCGGAGGGATAAAAACCCTCTGTGAAGAATCCGCAGGGACGAGAAACGGGCGTCTGGTTTACTTGGAATGTCCAAGAACCTCAAAAAACGAAATGTTTCGATAAAAAGGACTCGAGGTGGTCGGACAAGAGATCAACTGGTGGCGTGAAGAAAAAATTTGAAATGAAATTCAATTTAATGACAGTGTTGGTCAAACTCTCGTTGTGATGCTTTTCAGAGGAACGTTCACAACCCACATCCGCTCAGTTTTGGTATTAAACCTTCAATCGTTCTCTGTCCTGAGCCGATCTCACACCCGCTAACAGGAGCGCTCTCAAAAATCAATGCAAAAAAAAAGCACACAGATAGAATTTCACTTACAACCCCTGAGGTACGAGAGACGTGTAATCTAAAGCCGACAGGGGACCTCTGGTGGGACAGGGCCGTGCTGACAGTCACTCTTTGTTGTCGATTTCAAATAAACCAGACCGGGTTTAATTTTACAGAGTGGCACCACCAGTTTGAGATCCAGAGCAAAAAGGCCTCGAGCAAACCAGCTTCTGTTCAGATGAAACTTTGAGCCTTCTGACTTCAGTCATGTGTTTGTGTGTGTGTGTGTGTGTGTGTCTGTGTGTGAGATCGAGTTCCCTCCCAGCTTCTCCCCGGCTCTTCCTTTTTTAATGAAGTTCATTGTCTGTGTCGGATCGGTTCGTGTTTGCTCTGTGGTCGTGGAAGCAGAAACAAGGTTCCAGGGGTAATTTCATGCACTTTTTGTTTAACGTGCCAGGAATCGAGCGTTCAGCGCAGGCAGCGACCAAACAAAGACAAGCGGTGTCTGGCTGATCAGACTCACTGACCCAGTTTTTTGGGGGGGGCTGATCCCAAAACGCTAGCTGCTGGCGAGAGAAACTACGCTAACGACTGTCTGGGTTGAGTGTGTGTGTGTGTGTCGTGGTGAAGTCACAAAAGCAAGCGAAGCACCAAGAGAAAGATTCGTCTTCCGACAGCGGCTGAATCACCTTCTTGTTTTCTCTTAATCTGACCGAGTTGTCAGTATGTGATATTATTGAATGGGAGATGTGGACAGTGTCAGGGTCTGGAAAACTGTGGAATTCTCTCTCCCTGCACTTTGACATTAAATGGAGAAAAAAAAATGCACAGAGTTTGTGATGTTCTGAAAAAAGTTACTAGTTGGACTAGATTCAAAAAATAATAATGACAATCTGCAGGGACATAACAAAAACTACTGAGGACGTCTGTGATCTGAGAACAAAATGCTAAACGCTGTGAAAACGTATTTCTTTCACAGTGAGTTGTTTTGAAACAGTTGCATGCTGGGATACGTAGAAACACATGTGCACATAGGAGCAGGAGAGAAAAGTCTATTTTACAGCAGAGGAATACATGAGTGGAATTTCACATTGTTTTACAGAAAAACAGAATCCAAACCCGATGAGCTGAATGAGGCTTGTGGCCCGAAGTGGTGAAGACAATGCCCTGTGAACTGGTCGCTTGCTAATGTGGCTTCACCGTTCGAGTTTGAAAGGAGGACGTGGACCGATCGATCGGGGGGGTGGGGGGGGGAACCAGGACGAACCCCAGCATTAGACACATTTAACAGATGAACGCAATGATATGGAACTGAACTGAAATATAACTGAGAGAACAAGTAAAACATAAGTAGTGTTTATTCTCCATTGAGGTGTGTGCGGTCCCTTCGCAAAAACATGACAACATCATCCCTGAAACATGAACGTGAGGGGTTCAAAAGACGGTGGGAATTAACAATGACAGTGGAAAAATTAAAAAAACTTCAGTCTCAGGCTCTAAAGTCTCTGAAAGAGGCAGCGGTTGCCATATTCCACCTCCCCCACAAAATATAGCCCAAACATTTGTCAAGTCACGGATATACGGTTGTTGTCACGGGCGTTCATGAGAGAGAGACAATGAGTTTAAATCATTTTTAAGTATGATTCAGTCTTTAATTTAGTTTGACTCCTCTTTTTTCCCCCCATCAGCCACCTCAACTCCCCAGAATCACTGCCACTTTCTTTCTGCGTGCGACAAAAGAACAATGCAGTCAAAAAGGAAAGAAAAAAAAACAACAATAACAACAAAAGCTGTTCTGGCAGTCCAATAGTCTCTTCTTGCATTGTATGTGTTGACAGTGCAAAGACTAGGATAATCAGCGGGTTGGTGTTTCCTCTGCGTGATGGGGCAGAGCCATGGCTTTGAACCTGGGTTAGTATCAGTCCTGGTACAGTCCGAGGTTTAGAAGAGAATTCAAGGGTCATTTACGACGGGGGAGGAAAGAGAGAGAGAAAGAAAGAGAGAGAGAGAGAGAGAGAGAGAGAGAGAGAGAGAGAGAGAGAGAGAGAGAGAGAGAGAGAATAAAGAAGGAAAAAAAAATCATCTGCCTGTCCTTTTTCAGCAGAAGAAAATAAAAATATAGATAGAAACACCATTCAACTGATGTCTAAAGGTAACACCCAGGAGATCGTCTTCTCATGTGAGCCAGTCACATGAATCTTTGCAGGGTTGAGGTGTGACGGTCGGGTTTCCCTGCGGACGACACAAGAGGGAACATTGGTTTATTGACTTTTTAAGAACGTACTGAATGAGATTTATGACCTATGTGAAGGAATATAGTCCCAGAATGAAGGAACTATAGGTGAAACAGATAATATGCTGTATTATTTTATAACTACAGACACAGTGGTTTTCCATTGTCTCTTTTTTTACAGCAAAACCATGTGGAATAGGATAAATTGTGACTGGGATGTTGGAGGCGAATAGTTTTGTCTTGTTTGTAGTTTTATTAAATCATGCTAATATCTGTATCATATGAACATAGACATAATTAAAACCTACCAGACCATATCTTAGTGGCAACATAATATGCATATTATTTTAAAGTGTATATGTATTTTGAAGGATAATAGATAATTACATTTGAGACTTCTGTTTGTTTTGATATAAACATTTTAACTTGTTCTGGTGAAACCCTGACATTTTTAGAGACATGAAACGAAAGGGTTTAATAAATAAGTAGTGTAATGTACACAACATTTTAAGACACAAAATAAACATTATGTTGTTCTAGATACAGCTGGCAACCGAGTGTTTATGTATCAGTTGCACTACATGGGGGCTTCCACTAGATGTCAGTGCAGGCTGCAGCATCTGTGTTTGTGTGCTCTCACGCTCCATGTCTCCATTATCAGCACAGTGATCCTCTTGTCCTCAGAGGACCACTTAGAATGGATGAGCTGAGGGGCTAAACGCTGCCCTGCATATTGTGCTAGACTGCAGCAGAATAATAAGGGTTTAGTTTGGCTGGGATCTGTTTTCTTTACAAGCTGCTGCCTCCGAGTCGGTAACATGGATGTTAAGAAAAGAAAGACGAGATGCTGGATGTTCTTCTCCACATCAAATCAAATGCTCACGGGATAAAGAAACATTATATTTTTTACATTATGCTCTACATCTGAGCCAATGCTCATAATATTTTAACTGGAGCTCTGTGCCTTGTTTATTTGAAGAAGAGGTTCTGCCACCTGCACTTGTTAGATCTGCAAACAGTGCTCTGTGTTTACCTACGTGTCTCAGCGGGCTTGTGTTTTCTTTCACTGTCGGTCTTTTGCCTGTCTCTGCTGCTGAGGGGATTTCACCTGGGTGTTGAGTGGAGGGGGGGACTGCTGCTGCTTGTTGCCTGATAAGCAGAGACCTATGGCGGGTTGTAAAACGTGTTACTAACAGCGATAATGCCTCATTTAGTTCTAAGCTTAAATCGCTCAATGGTCATCTGCCATAACGTAACAGCCCGCATCTAATTACAGTGCGTTAAGTATTCTGGACTGAGGGCCCTCGTTTTATTTAAGTAACTGTCTGGGATCTATTTTGAAGGAACGGTTGGTGCAGTGGATCCTGGGAAGACACACACGAGAGGCGGGACTGACTGACCTGTGGAATAGGACAGGTCGTATTGCCCTGAGAGCAGAGGGTATCCCAGGTGGTGGTGAGAGGGCATGATGCGCTGGGAGGGCGAGGAGCGCGGCCGGTCCACGTCTCTTTCCCGCTCCCTCTCACGCTCCCTCTCCCGATCTCGGTCTCCGGACGCTCCCCTGTCCTGCTCCCGCTCCCGGTCGTGGGGCGGCTTGTCGCCCACGGTGGGGGATTTGCTCTTGTACTGGCTGGCGTGCTGATGCAGGATATCCAGGGCTTTGGAGTCTGTTGCAGTTTTGGTGACGGTCGGGCTAGCACGAGATTTGTCGCCGCCCTCCTCGCCGCCGCTCATTTTACCTCCGTATGGAGAAAAGGGATAAGCTCCCGGTAGATACGAGCCTAAGAGGGATGGAGAAAATGTATCAAATGTATGTTATACAGAAAAAAGATTGATGATCATCGTTTAATAACTCTCACCACTAAAGATTTTAACCACCTTCTTTTGATCTCGTATACAACAACATAAACAATAGATATAACACCTTAATTTCATCTACGGAGAAAGGCACCTTAAGCTTTGTGCCACTGTAGGTGTGGTACGTACGATATCAATAACGCAGTTTAACGTACATTTTGAAAGACAATTTAAATCCATTGTAACTGGAGATGTCGTGCACCAAGGATCAAACTACTTAGTGAAAAGAATATCAGACCTTGGATGGACTTAGCTTGTGAATGTCACCAGTTCCAACACATTTGAAAAATGTGTAAATGGTAGACTGCAGTTTTTGGATCACTCAAACAGGTCACACCCACATATTCCCGACACATACATGCACCGGTGGTCCTATACACAGCATCAACAGGAGCAATATTCAGGGGGTTCAGTATCTTACAGACGGATACTTCACCGGAGAAGCCAGGGATCAAACCACCGACTTTCCAATTAGGGAGAAACCCCGCTTTACCTCCTGAGCCATTGCAAACACATTCAAAACCTCTTACATTTACTATATTTGCAGTCAATCTAATATCATACCTGGGTAATTCTGCATCATAACTGAGGGCATGCCCCTGTATCCAGGGTGGTTGGGGTCATAGCCTTGTCCATAGGGATAACCATGCATGTAGGGCATGTATCCTTGGTGTTGCGCTAGTGGTGATGAAAACTGCATGTGGGGATTAGAACGAGAGTCTTTGCTCAAAGCCCGGTGGTCCTCAGAAGAGATTCTGGGATCACTACTTTCTTTGCTGTCCTCCTTGGGCACACTTGGACTGTCCTTGGGCCGAGGCCTGTCGTCCTTTAATTTACGATCCCGTTCCCGTTCTCGGTCCCTTTCGTCTTTCCATCGAGGTTGCTGGTGTTCGTCTTCTGCTTGTGGCTTCTGGCCCTCGGGGAATTGCTGAGGAGGGGGAGAGAAGGTCATCATAAGCACAAATCACATCAAGCTCTAGAACATTCTCATAATAGATTCACATGCATGTTTTCTACTACTGTTATAGTACATTGGTATTTACCTGTCTGTACCATACGCCCTGCTCCATCCCTGCCTGACCTCTGGACTCAAGTGTTTGCTTGGAGTCTTCCTTTCCATGGTGACCCCCTTCAGTCAGCTTCATCTTCAGCCCCTCAGCTTGCTGGGACTTTCCGTCCTCCACCTTTATGCTTCCACTGGATTTGGAGGAGAGCTCAGAGGGCGAATCCCTTAGTTTCCCTGGGGGTTGCGGCGTCTTTCCCAGGTCTGACTGACTTGGGGCTTTGGAGAGGCTTGGGGGCATGGGGCTCTTCTGTTTCCACTCCTCCTTCATGGAGGCTTCCCGCTCTTTTATGGCTACATCTGACTTCTTCTCAGCAGCACGATGCTGTTCAGCCATCTGTCTCTGCCGCTCCTCGTACTGTTGCCGGTAGGCTGGGTTGGTGTTCATCAAGTGGTTGTGGTAGGCCTGATCGGGATTGTATGCATACGGGGGCACATAATACTGGTTGTAGTAAAGAGGTTGCATGTACATGTTGGATCGCTGTTGAATGACTGACGGTTGCTGCTGTTGATGCTGTTGCTGCTGTTGTTGTTGCTGCTGTTGCTGCTGTTGTTGTTGCTGCTGTTGGTGTTGTTGCTGCTGCTGCTGTTGATGTTGTTGCTGCTGCTGCTGCTGTTGTTGTTGTTGTTGTTGCTGCTGCTGCTGTTGTTGTTGCTGCTGCTGCCCAGGAACACCGATGTCAGGTTTGCGATCTTCATGAACCTCAATCTTGACTTTCTCCTCAATGTGGTCCAGGTCTTCTTCTCTTTTGATCTTAACCAGACCTTCAGCCCCTGGTGTGCCTGGATTGGACCCACTGGCACTGGGGTTGACATAATTGGGTGAGTAATATGCATCATAGCCGGCGTAGTATGGGGATTCCTTGTTGGGTGGCGGATTGGAGAAAAGTGCTTTTTTCACACTATCCCTGATGGCTTGTTCCTCCGTCCTCACTTTGACACCGCCTTCTAGTTTCCCTTCACCGTCCTCCCCAGCATCTGAAATGTCAGAATAAGCCGGGCTATTAGTTTTGACGGAAGAATTGTCAGCACCATTTTGGTTTGCCCCATGAAGTGGCGTGAGAGGCTGCGGCATCCCACTACCATCTATCCGACTGGCTACACCAATAGATGGGCTAGGGGCATTGTCTGAAAAGCTGTAAATCTTGTCAGCCTCAGCCTTCATACTGGCCAGGCGACTCTGATGAGGATCTGAGGAACCATTGAGGAGTCCTTCCCCCTTAATACCTTGATCACAAGGCTCAGCATATGGAAGCTTACCTTCCTCTGGTTTTCCACCCTTTCCCGGAGGCTTGGGGCTGTCAGCTTCCTTCGCACCATCCTTTTTCTTCTTGTCTTTCTTCTTCTTGTCTTTGGAGCTACTGGAGGCAGGATCTACAATGGCGGGCGGTTTAGGCTGAGTCCCTTTCATTTGGGGACTCTTGGGAACACCTTGTATCATTGGGGTAAGCCCCGGGGAAGAACTTGGGTTTCCAGGAGGAAAAGCGTACATCTGCTGGGATGCTGGAGTCCCGGGGCCAATGGGCCTCGGCGATTTCATATTTTTCTGGGCCATTTTATCAGCTTTGAGGCTTGCGCTACCCTTTTTGGACTTCTCAGATCCTCTCTTATCATCTATACCATCATTACTCGTCTCATCAGTGAGGCATGGCCCATCCTCACACCCGTCCATCGGTGTACATCCTGTGTCTGGATCTGTCTCTGCCATTTTCTTTTTACTCTGCTTTGACCCAAACTTGCCAGGAGATGGGGAAGGACTCTGAGCTTCAAAGTTCCTGCCCTTTGGAGTAACCGAACGTGCTGGAGACAAGGATCCTTTCTGAGAGATAGAAGCTCCATTACAGTTCCCTGGTTCAGGGTGGAGAGTTGAATCCTCTCCATATTCACTGTCTGCATCTATCTCCAACTTGATGTCGTCATCGTTATGGGCACGGGCTTGGTGGTACTTGAGACCATTGATGTGCTTGTACTTCTTGTTACAGTTAGGATGTGGACAATCAATAAGGACTGGAGAAGGGCAGCTGCGATCGAGGGGAGGTGGAAGTGGCTCAGTCTTAATGGAAGTGATGGGCAGACCTGTTGGTCCCACCCCTCCGCTGTTGGAGTTCGTCCGCATCCGCTTGTTACCTTTGGTGTCCTCTGAGCTGGAATTGGGCTCCATGTCCGAGGCCGGTTTGGTCTTGCGTTTTCCAGCTGAGGAGGGACTCGCCTTGATGTCCTCTGTGTTACTGTTAGGTGGCGTGCGGCGCTCCGACGGCGTCTGGCTGCCCCGTCGGCCCTTGCTGTTCGCGGCGGCACGCGTCTTGTTGTTGGCGGTGCCCTTGTTGTCTGATGAATTGCTGTTCTCGTTGATAGGGGTGTTGCTGTTCGGTCTCATGCGCTTGCCTCGACCACGGCCATTCCTCATCTCCAGATCACTTGTCGGGGATTCACAAAACCTGGAGTGGTATTGAAAAATCACAGTTAAGAATTAACAATGTCACTGTATCAATGGTTTCATCAACACACCTCAGAATTTAATGGAGAATAAGAATATTATATAATTGATCTTAATATAACAAAGATAAAACTGTAAAGCAAGCGATCCTATATCACATACAACTGACACCAATGATGACAATACTAAGTAGATTGTGAGTTCCAAAACAAAAGTAAATACCAAAAGCAATGGTATCAGGAATATGAACATTGTTTTGTCCCTGTCCTCTCATTTAATAACAATCTGTTATTTGTAACTGTAAGTGAGTAAGCACTTGTTACGAAGCCAATTGGAAACGCAAACATTGGAAGAGACACAGTCATTCAAATACTTAAAATTGCAGATTGGCCTTTTCCTTCCATAACAGTGATGTAATTATCTTTCCGCGCTGTGGTGGTTAGCAATCTGTGACTAAGAGAAACATCAGGCTGGAATGACACAGCTTCCTCCACGAGTCTCTCCAAATAATTTCAGCCCCAGCAGGGGATGTGAACACAGCCGCAGTCTGACAGTGGTGGAGGAATTTAGACTCATTACAAGCCCAAGTTTATATTCACTCCATTGAAAGCTTTCTGAATTATTCATGGTAAGTCCCTAATGTAGTCGTGCTGCAAACTGTAAGACTGTGTTGGTGCAACTACAGCCCAGCAAACCTCACTTACTGAGCATCATTGTGATTTACTGTGATGCATTAGTGTGATACAGCCTCTCCTTGTTTTCCATTAGCGGTGCTCTTTTTTCTTTTTCTTTCCTGCATTGCACTTAAGGATGCATTTCAAATATACATTTATATTTACACTTGGATACAGAAATCAAAGCAGCTGTTTGGCAGCATATCTTACACAACCTGTGTATTTTGCATAATACAGGCAAATATCCAGAAAAAGAAAATAAAACCTCTTAAGCTGCCACCCACATAACTCTGATCTAAGAAATTGCAGCTTGTGTGATAGAGAACGTTACACAGTGTTGAGGAAAAGCTATCAGGCCAATAATTGGATTCTGCAATCTGGCTTGTTAGAGTAGCTTTCTATTTCCACTGACTCCTCCTGGGATATCAGGCTTTTCCAGCGAATCCTGTTTCTCTAGGCTCGAGATAAAGACCAACATGGAATCGGAAGGTCCAACTGCACATTGGTAAATAGGTGCATTATATCCTTGAGTTGAATTCTATTGCAGCAGATTCATATCCCACAGAATATGAAAAGGTTAAGAGACAGAGTGCAGCCTGGATACAGCGAATGCATCAGTGAGTCATAGTAATCATGGCTTCTCTACCTTGACATTTACAACTACCATCTGTGACAGTGAATTCTCTGTACAGTGCAGAGATTGTGCAAACCCCCGTGGATGTAGCAGAGTAGTTTCAACAACACCTAACAAGTGATGAATCATTAACATAACAAGTGAAGATTACACTATGCATATCTCAATATATCCCCCCCGCTGCATTCTCCAAAGGCAATACAAAGCCTCCTTACCTGGGGGGAGCCCAGTCGTGGCGAGTGCAGTCCAACAGGGTTCCCACATACGTCTTGTTTCTCCAGGTAACATTGACCACCAGCATGCCTGTGAGACAGAGAATCAAGAAGGTCATTTAGTTTGTGTTAACACCATCAATAATCCAAATTACACACAAGAAATACATTTCCTTATTAAAACCCAAGAGGAAATGTTATACAGTGAGATTCCTGTGGCACTGCCTGCACCGTGTGAGCACACTGTCTGCTGCATCAGCATGTTGATCTTTGCTAAAGGGTGTCACATGCACGGCAGTTATACAATCCCCAGATCCTATTTTAATCGCCATCACACAGTAGAGCCGCAGGGGCCGGGCTGACATATCTTCCTAAACGACTTGGAACACCCTCAGATTCAGTGAGTATTATAAAACGTATATGAAACACTGGCAGAGGGTCTCACTGAGAATGATCACACTGGGGTTACAAGGGAATACTCCGTCACCAAACACTCTATCCATTTGAATAAGCCATCTCACAGACAAAGGGAGATTTCCCTCAAGGAGAATTATTTGGAGGCAAATATTTTTGAATAGTCCTCAGTCTCACTTTGCAGCCCAGAAATGTTCTACCTTGGGGATAATATGGATCAACCACTGAAGCCTCCTTAAAAAACAAGCGAGCAGCTCCCGAGTTACACCATTTCAATGTCAATGGTTCAGTTTGACAGCTTATAACTGAGTGTGCAAGAAAAGATCCTTGACTTCCTTGGAATTGCTGCAATCCGTCACACTTAGACGCTTCTGTGTTGCCATTTGGCGAGTGTGAATTTGGTAGCACTGGGTGTGAGCTACACAATCCGACCTGTGCTGAGTGAGATACCCGACCTTCGCATTTGAAATCTAAATTTAGTCCCTCTACAAATGTCTTTCTCTTTAAGGAACCGAACACTCTCCACTTGGCAACAGACTGAAATGCCCACAAATATGCAGATTTGCCAAAAAAAAATCACTCAACCAAATCCCTGCACTATGTACATTGAACTGCGACACGGCCGAGTGCAGATTTTGCCAATAAAATTATAAAGTAAATCATCAACCAAACAGCTTCGGAGGATTAAGAGCAACGACCGTGCTGAAAAAAAACACTGTGGATTTATTGCCCCCCCCACTCCCCAGTGGTGACCTCAGCTTGCCACTTCAGCACTGCAGAGAAACTGGAGGCTGCAGTGAGCTAACTTATCTAATGGCACAGGAATGCTGGCTGGCAGGTTCCATCCCTCCAAGCATTTTATTAGCTTAGGGAACCTTTCTTGCTCAGCCCCCTTTTTTCCCCCACTCTCTCCTTCACCTTCATTTCCTCTTTTCAGTGGTATAACCATCCCCGGCGCACAATCTCCTTCCCTCCTACACACAAGTCACCGTTCAGACCTCATTTCTCTCTTGCTGCCTCTGGCGTATAGCAGCGTGTATAAAAAAGGTATTTATATATGTTTACAGGAACCTGCTGACACTTGGCCAGAAGACTCGTCCTTCACTCTATGGTCTGACAACGCGAGTGCTTGGTCAAGGCTAAATCCAACTGTTCATGCTGTTTGCTTGCACGGGTTGAGTGGAGAGGTCCTCCAGTTCAGTTTATCTGTCACATTAAAGAAACCCAGACCCTTTCTAAAATGCCTTCAACGGGCCGTCCCCCTAAGCCCTCCTAACACTCCACCACAAAATGGCTCTGGCAGCTGGTGGTGGCGGGATGTAAATCAAGGCAGGGCGAGTGAATGACTGACTGACTGAATGAATGACTCGCCTTTCACGGTGTGCTTTCTCTCGTGAGGGGGGGGTTTTGAAATAAACCAGGAGTTGTTGAAAGTCTTAAATGATTTTTAAATTAGCATCAAGTCTTTTACGGCCCCGTTCAGACATCCGATCACATGAGGACATCTTTAAATTGAGGTGCGAACATTGAAGGCTCATCTGAGAAAACTGATCACTCAGCAGCATTCAGAGATGGCCACATTCTTTTTTTGCAGTGTGCGAATGTGTCCTTAGCCGTATAGATAGAGCGCCCCGAAGATACTTCACAGGGCTTCACATCCATTGATTTATCTGAGGCCCCAGCTATAGTATCAACTTTGACCATTACATATTGATTTTCCATATTGTTTTTTTTTACTATTTCAAATGGTTGAAGAATAAAGTTTAATTGCAGAGCGGTGCATTGACTCGCTCAGCCACTCATTGTCCTACTCCCCCACCCCCCACCGCTTGCTTGCTCTCTAATAAACACAAACAAACCAACACATGGATCAACACATGTCAATAACAGAGTGGACTGACTGAAAACAATGCATTTTGCTGTTATCGTATATAGCCGTGATGCAAGATTTGTTTATTGGCAAACAGGAAAGTGAGATCCAATCCCAAGCGGTTGCTCAAACTCACGTGCTTTTTCCTTTCTTTTTTTATGTTATTACAAGATTTGTAAAATATCTTTTCCTTTCATTTTTGAAAACAGTGGCCGACAATTAGAGACTAGATGAATAATGGGTCCATAAGGTTCCGTAGAAACGAGACCCGACCCAGGAGCGTAACGGAACAATCCCAATTCCACTCAGTCTAATCGGGTTGGGTCTTGTTTTACTCCTGTAGGTCAAACCTCACTGTGTCAATATGTTCAGCGTCCAAGTGGAGCTTATATCAGCAAAGTCTGGAGCATACAAGATTTATGCTATGTGACATCAACATTTATTTCAAAGATATTAAATTGCTAAGAAAATTGAAAAATGTTCAATCTCTGGCCTTGTTGACTACAGAGAGTGTTATTGTATTTGTAGGTGGTGAAAACGATATAAATTATCTTAACAAGCACATAAACAAAACTTATATTTTCCTTGGCTTATCATAATTTCTTAGGACATTATAATGATTGTATTGCAGATCTTTAGAATTGGCCGGGTATCATACTGCTCCTGGTGGGGCAGTTCTCTCTCCTGCAGTGTGTGACCACATTTTGGATCGGGTCAAACGATTCCTGTGTCCATCAGGTCGGGTCTGACTGAGCTCAGGTTCCACTTGTATCAGCTCTCTCTTTTCTCAAAGTCGAGTTATGCCCACGAGCGCTGGTAGTTTAAGACGAGTCTGTTTAAGACTCCCATCTCCAAATTGAAATGCACTAATATATATACTGCTGCTGGACATATACAACCACCATCACTAAAAAATATGCCTCAGAAGACCCTGTAATGGTTACCATTATAGGCCAATAGCTCAAGTTTCCCAACATTTATGTCTTTGCTCCAGGCTCAGAATCCCCGACATGCCTTTTTATAGACACTAACTGTCGTGTTCCTCGGCTTCCTCCTGGCCACCCTCCCATGTTGAAGCCGAGGAACTCTGTAATCCCATCACAGTGGCCCCCTGGCTTCTGGGTCACCTCAGATCTTCTAAGGCAGTTTAATAAAGTAGTTCCTTTCTGGTTATGTGGGACACCTCAAGGACATTCAAAAGAGATGTGGAAGCATCTGAACTCAAAAGGGAATGCTGCTAAAAACAAATAAAACAAGAAATAGTAACAGACTCGAAAATATTTATACACTTCATGCTCGATTAATTTACCACAAACGTCTCAGGCTTTTCAGTGTGCTGCATACCGGTTTCATTATGTTTGGTTAGGACTGCTAGGTCTAATTAAAGCATTACTGAGCCACATTATCAGCTTTCACAGACTCGCCCAATGTTATGTGGACAAAGCGTTCTTCTCTAGCATTTGACACCTAATGGCCTGGCACGATTCAAGGTCTGTAGTTGTTTGTGTGTTCCCGTCTGGATGGAGATGTTTTGTATTCTGTAAAAAAATAAATACCCACAGTGGTGTCAACGAGGCTTAAAGAAGTGACATGAGTTTAACTCTGAAAAGTCTAAAGTAAATACAGCTTAAGTACTCCTTATTAGTAGCAATAACATCGATTATTTTCACCATAGTTTTGAATGAATATGTTCACTAGTTTTCTTATAAGTAAATGTAGTCTCTTGACATTATTACAGTCTTATTTAACATTGACATTTCTTTAGTACACAACCATTTGACTGATAAAACTAAATAATGGTTTAGCATTTAAAAACAATGCTATGCTTGTGGTAGTGACATGAAATCAAAAGTGGCCTCAATCAAATTTTTCGGCCCCCGGGTCGCTCTCAACAGACCAAACGTTATTTTTTCCATATCGAATCTAGGCCACTTTGACATATGTGGTCCTAGATCTGATTCATATCCGATCTGTGGCTGTGCGGTCGCTGTCACAACAGCCAGATTGAAATTCATGTTGCATTTGACATAAATCACAACACAGTGGTTTCACTGGTCTACTTCGGGGTCTTTACAGTGGGAATCTGAACTCGCAGGACTTCTTGGTAACGTCATGAAACTATGCTCACGGACACATAAAAATACAAAGATTAAGTTTCACTGCTCAGAGCCGGATGAATTACACTTTCATCCGAGGAAAGATTTCCAAGCTGTCGGAAGAAAGATGTCAAAGTCAAGTCAGTCTAAACATGGAAAGCCCTTGACAAAATAACCCAAACAAATTTCCCTGTGGCGGAGAGGAAATTACACAAGGAACTGAGACGACTTTCCATTCATGCTCATTTGTTTATGCATAGGGAGCTACATGTTTTGTTTTTGTTTTGTTTGAGAGACACGATTTCTCTCTTTCCTCACTGGATCGGTTTCAGGAGGAGAAACAGACTCCGGTTCAACGGTCAGGAAATAAAAACTTGCTCTTTGGAAGTGCGGCTCATTTGGGATTTGTTCGCCGGAGGAGGGTTGCTGCGAGGTGAAGGAAAGAGGTCGGAGTGATTTGGAGCAAACCCAGTTCCCTGCGCCGTGCACCCCCTCACCCCCAATCTCCCCTTTGTGACAGCCTTATTAGGGTCACTCAGGACAGCTGAGTGAAGCTCACATTAATGAGAGGAGCTGGCCTGTAATTTCACCACTCGTTTCCTCTCAGCGCTGTTCAACAACAAACGGCAACTTTCCTTCAGCGCACAACTCCTCCGCCTGCTTGTGTAGGATCACTCGAACAAGAGGGCAATGCGGGGGGGAGGTAGAATGAAGTCCGGGAGTAGGCGGTCGACTGCATGGATGACTGCTCCCTTCAGCTCTGAAACTCCCCCCCTCCTCCCACGTGAACCCATTTCATTAGGTTGCAGAGGGGCCAAAATATCAAGCTCTCTACTGCTGGTGGTGCGGGGGGCCGTGGGTTCACTGGCTGACCTCTGCTCTGCCCCGGCTCAACATGCATTCAGCGGGGTTAATGGCATTTTCACTGACTGACCTTGTCAAAATGCCTTTGTTGTCTCTGCAAACGGGAGATCACTTCTGTGTGATGATTGAGCGTGACAGAATATGCCTGTTACCCTCAAATATCAAATTGAAATGGGTTTCTATTTGTCTTTTAACATTTAACGAGTGGGAAGTTAAACAACGCGAGGGCCAGGAAAAAATAATTACACGAACGATTACCAGCGCTTGCCATTATCATCTTTTGTACACAGGCAGATACTAATGTAATTATTGACAGATTTTACAACCCCCCCACCCCCATATCCTGATGGAAAGCAGTTCTGTCCTCATCCCATTTGCTCTGCACTAACAGCACCCACTCATCAAGGTTGCATGTGGACAAGAAAGTGAGAACAATGAGAAAAATAGTGTCAGTATTCATTATGGGGAGGAGATAAAAGATAGCCGGGTGCTGCCACAAGCAATAACTGTAACGTTGATAAATGAAGCGTTTGAGCATTCGAGTGTCTGAGCATGTTTCCAACAGTCCATTTTAAGAGGGTTTCCGCAATACTGGTGCATAAAATGAAGCCGAGCTTGTCCCGTTATGTCAGTGTGCCGACTGACCTTATCTCAAATCCTGAGCCGACAGGAATTTAGTGCAAACTGTGTGCGCCGCTAATAGCACTGGAGTGGCTGTGGAGTGGAATCTAGTGTTTGTGGTATTTTAAGCCCTTTGTTCATTTGCATGTAATAGTTCATCTTAAAATGAAGGGCTGAGTTTTTCAACATTAGATTTATAAAGAACTAATTTGATTTAAAGGATGGTTACATTCTCAAATCTGCTACAAATAAACAAAACACAAGAGAGCTTTGAGTTGAAAACCCTCTGGTTTCATTGTAGTAGGAGGAGCCGAGCTATTTTGGCAACAGTTCCACCTTGTTGTCGGTTAAAAAAAAAGCCCTTCCTATTTTAATTTTTTTTTGCATTCTGTGATAAGGCAACCAACTGCAACTGTGGAAAATCTACTTCCTGTTCAAACTGGCACAAAAACACACACACGCCCAGTTCATATGAACGGTCCTGTGATACACATTTACAAGTTTGTTAGTATGGGTAGGAAATAATACTCATGCAAACCTAAAATGCTCAGAGATTGTTTGACAACGATGTTTTAAAATAAAAATGTATTAGAATGACTGTAGCTGTAATGCTGCTAGTTAGAGATAGTTAACCTGAGAAACTGCTTGTTCCATGTGTCTCTGCTGGAAACACACAGATACTGGTGGAATGATAAGTATGTTTCACCATATTTGCTTCTAGTCCCCAACATGAATTTGTTGTATAGCTCCCTGCATAGATCTGCATATAGAGTTTAACAAAATCTCAATGTGTTGCAGCCCAGCAACACACAACGAACTTCTCAAATAAAGCACTTTTTGAATTTTACATAGTTGCACAAAGATGAAGCAAAGAAATAAACATCACAAACATGCCCTATCGTGGCAAATACAGTACAGTGAATGTCCCAGAAAATGAGACCGGGCTATGATTGATGATTTCATTTCAAATTTGAGCACATTCCAGGGAGCCCTATCTGGAAAGTTCAGGCTGCATCCCAGTTCACTAGAGGTAAAAAGTGCGAAGTCACTCTCGCTGACAAGAATAACAGCCTGTGAGAAGGTCAATTCTCTCATACCACCGAGAGGCAAAGGAAGGGAGCATTAGTATGCCTTCCACATCCACGCGGCATTATCAGCCGCATGCAGCAGTGTCTCCCTCCACAGAATCACTACATGTTTACTCTTACAGTAGAAGAAGATCACAAAGCAGCAGCCATGCATGCAGAAACCTAAAAATAAATATTTGACGTCTCTACCTTCTTTACATCCCTTTAATGTTGTAAATAAACCGTAGTGAGGCAGGGAGCAGTTTCCTCAAATGTCACTTAGGTAAATCCGCGATCTGTGTTAAAACAGGCCCTCTGGTGTTTTCCCCTTAAAGGAGATGGTGCTATGGTTATGAGACAACTCTGCCAAAGGCGCATTACTCAAGCGCTTGTTGACGTTTATATAGCAAACATGATACCTTGTGACAACCACTAGCAAAGCTTACAGGTCCTCCAGGCATATGATTTATGTTCCAAGAGCATTAAAGTGCTAAGGAAAAATGCAGTTTTCAGCCAATAAGAAAGGGAACCAACTGTCTGTTAAGAGATTTGATTCACTCAGGTGCCATCTTGGTCGCCACCCGGGGACTATATCTGTGAGTAACTACGCAGGTCTCCTCCCTCAAAGGGTGGTGAGTCATCCATTTCTTAATTTCCACCACGTATTTAGGCCCATTTGTGAATTCTTGACAACATCTTCACTTCCACTCTCACAAGCTTGGTCGAGTGGAAAGTTAACATGGCTGAGGGACTGGTAAATGAAAAATCAACAGAGTGGGAGGTTGTCTCTTTTTGTTCTTCCTGTAGTGTCCTCTACAGTTAACAGAAGTTATTCCTTTGTGAGTGATTTTTCACTTCAACTTCTTTCTTCTTTTTTTCTTTCCACTACAGGCCCCCTGACAATACTCGCTCTTATTTCAAGGGCAGTTTCTACAGAGAGTTCACAGAGAGCAGCCACCACTCGCCTTTGTAAAAACATTTCCATGAGGCCACTGACAGGTGGTCTCCAAAAGAGCAAGCAAGCATGACTGGCAAGTGAGCTTCAGAGCCAAGGGCTCTTTTCATCCAATATCCCCCCCTCCTCAATTCCCTGACAGGCTTGGAGAAATAAATAACATCTCTCAAATGTTTATACAGGAATATCCGTTTCACACTGACCTCCGTTCTATTCAGCTTTTTACTCCTGTGCTAAAGCCCACTCTTGCGATGCTACAATGATGTAATATGCGTTGCATCAATAATCCATGAGACAAACATTTATCACAAACAGCCTGCATTATTTATCTATTATGGAGCTTAAGAAGCTGTGGGACCTGCTCTGGGAATAGCCTGCTGGCTGCAGGAGGGTCGGTGTGTGAGAGGCTGGGGGGGGGTGAGCACACTGGCATGGAGCGTGGAGCAGTGATTGGCCGAAGGGGCCCCCTCTGTGCTCCCTCTACCCTGGAACAGGAGCCAAGGCGTTCCGGGCTGCGTTTCAAGAGCAACAAACTTCACCAGCATTTTAGAGATGACATTTGGAGGTATCAGCATGCTAAGCCTGGGAGGGGTTGGCCCGTCGCTCTGCCAACACGACCCTGGGAGCTGCCACTGCCGCGTCTACGCTGAGGGGATTTGTGTCAGTGCCGGGCCTTAAAATACCATGGCTCCCTCCCCCCCTGCTTCTGTCTACACTCTACTCACTCCCAGACTGACTGACTGACTGACACGGACTCACTTTGCCTCAGCATTCTATTTTCCAGTTTTTCTGCATAAAATGTCAAACAGTCTGGGCTATTTGGTTCATTCAGCAATCCACATATAAACCCAGGCTGCCAATTAAATCGTGGAAGATTGGAGTAAAGGGGGCTGCTACGTGTGTGCTCAGATTACACAGGGTGAACAATTTATGTGGCCCCGTCAGTCAGGATTGAGCTCGGAACAAAGGTGCAGCTCCTGTGATCGTGTTTTGTGAGGTGTCGCCTGCTTCCTCCTCCTCGTCTGTTTCTTTCATGGCACTCGGTGAGTTGGGTGAAGCACAGACAATTACTGGGAGCCTGTTGTTCATTTACTCCCACAAGGCCAGAGAGGCGGAGGTGATGAAGCAGCTGTTGGATGGCATGCTAAATGAAACGTGCACACATGCAGTGCATGCCTAAACAGCTCTATACGAGACTTGTCATGCAGAGAAGTGGGGGACTGCTCTACTTCACTGCTAATCAGGATGCCTCTGCTATGTCTTTGGGGCCTCTGTTTGTTGCTCTTCCCTGGTACTCTGCCTGGATTTGCTTGATTTCCTCATTTGGTTCTCATTTGTTCCGTTGCCCCACAATGAGAGAAGTCTGCTCTCGCAGGTCTCTTTGGGAAAAACAACAGAATGGCAGTGCGGTTTGATGTGAGCAGCATCTGGGTCTCTTTCATGTTGAACACCAGCCAGTGGGTTGTTATAGGGGCTTGTACCGTTAAAATGATGCAGAAGGAATGCACATCTTTGTGTTGTTTAATGTTGTGTGCAAACATCTAATACAACAGAGGTTACTGACAAATGCCTCTTTAGAATCTCTCAGTCCAGATTTACTTGCTAAACAGATGTGTGACAATTGCATATACAAAGAAACACACATTTCCGATGTGTGTTTCAGATTAAAAACAACCTATTCCAAGACCTGGATTGTGTATCGACCGATACAGACAACAAATCATACAATATATTAACAGCTGTAAGTAATTAACCTCGTAGGGAAGTGATGATTGCTGTAATTTTGTTATGACCTAGCTCAGGCTAAACCCTTTGAAGTACAAATACTAATGGAGAGGGAATGCAATAGAATGTATAATCTAGTTTGACATCTCTTTGTCAAAGTTGTGGGGTTTCCGGCGTGAAATATTGTCAAATTGCTGATAACTCTGGCTAAAACTTCACTACCAGACATCACTTCTTCTTCGCTGCTCTAGAGACAGCCCTTGTCAGTGGCAGTACAGGGCAACTGCAGTTCTACAGCAGTGAAGAAGCAAAATAGTTTTTGGTTGAAACTTATGTATGACTTTTTGATGCCATTATCAGAGGCATTTCTGAGTTGTTGGCGATGTTTTTCAAGCGTCTCAGTTTTTACTAGAACTGTCAAACTAACACGGGGCCAGAAGTGTTTAAAAAAACGATTCTGTGCTAGGTTTTTAACAGTGATATGTTTTCAAATAAAAATGTAGCTTCAGTGTTTAAACACAAAACAGAAGCTGACTGTCAACAATTAACGAGCTGTAATATCTTCCAAAAAGCATAATAAATTCATTACAGACCACATCTCACAGAAAAACACTAGAGTCGTCTGAGGGCCACTTCACAGCTGCTGTTATCAGACAGATCTCTTCACCTTTTATCGCCTGTTCTTGTGAGTGTCTGATACTTGTCTCGTCTCAGATGGAAACCAGGCTTCAAAGAGAGCAAAGGAAGTTGGATTTCAGGAGACCCTGCTGGTCTTTACAGCGCTGATGGCCATAGCAACCTGTGAGTTACACCTGCAGAGAGAGCACACCCCCCACCCCCACCAAACCACAAAACACACTGCTACCTTCCCTCACCACCACACGGCTCTTAAAACCACTCAAAAGCTCCCACCAGCCTCCTCCCCACTGAGCCAGATAGAGTAGAATCAGGAGAAAACACAGCCCCCATCAGGCCAAAGCACTACCTCTTTCAGCCCAAATAGCAGCTTTGAGAGAGTGAGTGCAGGCAAAGGACAGACTTGGACTGTGAAAGGGAAGGGGGCAGGGCGAGGGGGAGGGTCAATCACTCTGTGGGAGGCAGAGAATGAGGGAGCACAAACACAGTACTGGTGCTGGCTCCGAGCCATGTTTATGTCACTAACAGAAGCAGCCCTCTCCCATCCCCCACTGCCCCAACCCTTTGCCTTGCACTCTCTCCCAGTTTGCTTGGAAACAGAGTCAAGGGGCTGGCTGGCTGGATGCTTGGTAACAGAAAAGAGCCGCAATAGAGAGGAGGACAGGGGTGAATCAGACACAGCCCGGGGCTGAGCAGAAATCAAAAAAAAGAAGAAGAGAGAAAGAACAGGGTGGGGGTGGGTGGGGGGGCACTCAATGGCAGGGACTGTGCTTTGGGAATGTTGATGAGGCAGGGACCTTTTCTGTTTAGTTCCTCCAAGTGAACCAACAAGCAGCACTGTGGCTGTGTGGGCGATTTGTACTCAGCATGCCCGCGGAGAGCCTGAGCGTGAGCTGCTTTGAAGATTAGGTGTTTGCATTATTTCAAATGCACGACAGAGAACCGGGGCAGTTTTTTCCAGACCCGGCAGAACCCGATGGTGCCGGTGATACATCTTAAAATTAAGCAAGCTGAATGCGCTCTCGATCAAAGGGGAGTAAAAAAGAAAAAACAGAGAGGGTCCGAACATTTCAGTCGGACTGCACTGCAGGAGAGGAGCCAACACTTTTCCCAACTGGCAGGCTGGCTAAAAAGAAAAGGCTTTGTGTTACCGGGCTTGTTGTTGAGAGAAGATATGTGTGTGCAACAAACTCCCCGGCAAAAAATAGCAAATCAAGGCCACCTAAGACTTTCCTTTCAACAACTGTTCTTGTTGGCAATATAATGCAGCATGTGTGCTGTTAAAGCCCACATTAGGACCATCACCAGCTCCTGAGGCAATCGCTGCGTATCCAATTACTTTTAATGGGCTAAATATGTATAGTAATGACAGCAAGATGATTTTTTTTTAATTACAGAGACTTCATTAAAGCCTTGAAAAACCAATACGTCGTTGATATCTTAAAGCAACCACACAGGGAAGGTACCAGCAAAAAAATAGAATATATCTCTCATATTCTTATGCATCAAAATCCAAGACTGACTTGTTTCACAGGGAAGATTTTCACTGCAAAGCTTTATTAAAACCACTTCACTTACCGTCCTCAGTTTCCTGCCACACAATGCCTTCGAGATTGACACTGGTACCGGGCTCGCAGGGCCCCAGGCACTCGGGTTCGGTAGCCAGGGCCACATCGGATGTGTTCACTGCCACTGAGCGTGTTCGCACCATTATCTGCTCACACGGCGAGGAAATCTCACTGTTGCCTACTGCGGCCAGGAGGTGGAGGGGGGGAGGGGCTGGCGTGGAGACAGGAGATTCCATCTGTGAAGCGAGAAGTGGGGGTTGAGAGAGACAGAGAGAGGGAGAGAGCGAGAGAGAGAGAGAGAGAAGAAACACATGAGACACTTCAGAACCACTGTATAAACATGTACAGAGCAGATGCTGAGATACAGCCAACGGATGCCACAGTGAGAGGAAGTGAATAAAATGCTGCTGAACGCATGAAAGACATTCTGGTATTTCTGCGGTCTGTAGAAGCTGTTTTTCAAACCACCAGAAAAGGGTGATGCTGCAGTTAGTGTTGTAATACGCCACTTTGTCTTTCCTCGACCCGAAAAGCGATTAGCAGGCGGCGGAGGCGGGGCGGGTAGTTTGGGGACACGCGAACTGCTTTGACCACCACCGAGGAAGGACAGAATTAGTTATGCAGGATTGGTCAAACAATCCCTCCCCCCAGCCTCCTTCTCTCGCGCACACACAGCCAAGCGAGATCCATGACACCAAATTATCTCACAGACTGATCACTCATTAATTCCCTCAATTAAAGAGCTAGCTGTGGCAGGGAGCGCGCTGCTGAGGGTCAGTAATTGATTCCACCTGCTCTGACACACTGTGGCAGCAGCAGTGAAGAGAACGGTGGGACTGCGTTAGAAAACGAAAAATTAAATGGACAGGGAGAAGGCAGGAGGATGATGAGTGGAACTGAGGAGAAGTGCGAGAGAGGACGGGAGGTAGAGGAGTGTGTAGGTGGGAAAGAGAAGCAGGAAGACTGATGGGGATTTAAGGGCCACGGTGACACCAGGACGCTCTGTATTCAAGGCATTCGACATAAAGCACTCCGAGTCATTAGCACTGAGCTGCAGGAGGAATGCCACGCTGCAGCCAACACCACACAGTTATTAATTGGGCATAAACCACTCGGTGCTGGAGAATATGCTGCCAATACTGGATCCAATTAGACTTAGAAGACAAAATAACAATTGACACATTGGATTGTAAGTGTGTACACCCTTTAAATAATTGTTCTAATCTACTTACTGCCGCAAAGTGTGATGTGGAGAATTTAAAGAGCTTAACGCTGCAGATGTCACAGTAACGGCTTCATTCGGATCCTTATAGGGACGGATATGTTGGCCTCTTGCTCGGCTGGTTGGTCCATCACTTTGGTTCAGACTAAAATCTATTTGGTGTCGTTTATTTAACGATCCCCAGAAGAGGAATTTACTGGTCCTCTGACCCTTTCTTCTTATCACTGGCATGTCACATTTAAAACTATTATTTTAATCAACATCAAAATTTACCCTCACGGTTCCCAGATGATGAACCCATCTTTCAATTTGTCCAGTATTGCACTACTAATTACATTCCTATCAGTCCCACTGGCAATATTTTTCCATTTTTCCTACTGGACTAAGATGGCGAACATTATATCTGCTTAACATCCACATCTGAGCAATAACCTGTTGCCATGGCAGCATTAGACTTTAGCTCAAAGCCCTACTGCTTTTTGCAAAACCACTGACAACTATAAATGCTAGTTTCTGAGTATTTTTTGCCTTTAGCCATCGTAGGCAGTAGAGTTGATGTGTATCGAGGGGGGACAGGCGTTGACAAGCACAAATCACCATGATCCATTACTGCTGAATATAAATTATGTTTTTTTTTAAGAAGAAGAAGAAGAATGTTTCCATTTGTTTTCGTATGTCATGCTTGAAATCCGACTTTTTAGCATATAAGCTGAGTAAATGCAAAGTAAAAAAAATATAAAAATCTTTACTTATTTCCTCCTGATAATTAGCTTTGACTGATAAGGATTGATAACAAAGTTAAATCATCATAAAACCAAACATTAGTCCCTGATGAAATTCAATATTAGCCCTAGATTTTTTACGCTTTACTGAAATGAGCACGGATAGCCGATTTCTCCCGGTGCTCGGAGGACGAGCAAATTAATGTGTGCAGAGAGCAGCGGAGAGTCAGGCCTAACGACATCATAATCACTGTCTGTCACTTTCTGATGCACGATGCGGCCAAGCTGCAGGCCGGCTGAGTGAATGAGACAGGACAGGTAATCAGCCGAGCTGTCACCACACACTGTTCCTGGGCCTTATGGAGACACAGAGGGTCGCAGACAGGACCACACAACCAGCCCGGCCTCAGACTGACAGCCGCGCGTTGAAAAGGTGCAAACAGGTTCAGGCAGAGCCTCCTCCAAATTGACTGAACTCCTCCAAGTCATTGTGTTGACATTTTGGAAACTGACCTTTTGGGTATTTTTCCTGAACCAAACTTAAATGGCAGAGTAATGGCCTGGCAATTACCTATTTATTCTATTACATTATGTGTACAAGCTATGAGGCTTATATTATTAAACTCACTTAAATCCTACTTCCTGCTGTTGGATACCACTTATCAATAAACCCAGAGACCAAGGTGTTTTAAGTGCTCAAGGGCAGAAACATTAAGGGTTGTTGGGTTTTTTGAGCTGCTGTTCGACATTTAACAAAACAAATCTTCTAATAGAAACTGTAAATCCAGAGACCTTCAGCCTCGTTTCCTGTACTGACCAACCACAAACCACAAAACTTGCATGAAAACAACTCATTTGTCGCCGCCCACTCAAAACGCTCTCCTTTAGCTTTCCCTTTCTTTCGTTCCATTCAAACAATCAAACCCTTCACAATAGAAACTGGCTGGAGCCTAAACTAGGTCTTCAGCTCATGATTATTTTCATAATGGATAAATCTAGAGAGCATTTTCATCAACAATTCTATTTTTGGTCTTTGTAATATCAGGAAAATGTAATTTCCCAACATGAAGTTCACCTGACGCCTCATTTTGTCAAACCCACAGCCCAAAACCCAAAGATATTCTAATAGATCAGACAAAATATTATCGCAGATTAAGTGCTAGTTAATTGAGTCAAACTACCTTATTATAAACCAGTGATGAGCTAATTAAAATGACCTGACGAAAATAACGCTTTTCAATTATACAGAGTTTATGTTAATCATGACTTACCAACTGAATACTGGTGATGGCGAACAAATCACTCCACTGTTTCCTGTACCTGGATGAGCTTTCACTTCAATTTACCACTAAAATCTAGTTGTTACCAGGGAAGCCTGAAAGTCGAGGGAATTGGTTTGTTGCAACTGTCGCAATCAAAACTGACAAGCCACAGTAAAGTAACCATTTTCTCTGTAATCGTATAAACGAATTAGATTTGAATCAAAACAGAAATGGGACGAGTTTACAATGTGGGAGAACAACGCGACTCATTTCCATTTCCAAGTTCTGTGAATGGATGAGTGAACAAAAGGGGCCTGCGCTCCAGGGCTGCGGAATGCAAACCTCCATAGTGAAATGCATGATGTCTTGTCCGGGTTTTTGGGAAAAAAACCACATGTGAGCGAGCTACACAACTTGTCCGATTACACAAGGCTCTACCCAGCACTCTGTCGATGCCAAATCCCAAGATTTCTTCCCTGCTTGCGAGACGGATTTCGAAATCTCCTCCAAAACCACAATGCTCGAGTGTCACGCAAACCTTTTCTTAACTCAAACCCTGTGCCAGCTCCTCCAGAAAGCCACACTGGCAATAATAATGTTTAACTGGCTGGCAAAAAAAGAAATCCTATGAATCTTTAACTGGTGTCGAGCTTATTTCACAGAGCTGACGGAATTGGAACTCTGTCTGGATTTCCAGCAATCACACAATAACTCCCTCTTGGCAGACGGACACAGGCTGCACTTTTTACTGGACACATTAACTTCAGCTTTAACTTGTTTATTAGAGTTGGGATTAGGGAACTGAGCACTGATCTTGGGCGAGGATTAGGAAAGGATTACGCGGCAGTGTCATACTGAGACACCTGTCCTGGTGGCTTAGCATGTGTGCGACGTTGGACTTGAATGCAGTCATCCAAATTGAGCTGAGTCTTTCATTTTGCCCCAGACTTTGTGTGAATGACGCAGTTACGAGTCCAATATGAATGTCGGGGCTTCCGGAACCACCACACGAGCAGTATGGAGGCATGATATGTTTATCGTCTGTTTTATTACGTTTGAAACATTGATCACCACTTACTTCAGTTGTATTGGATTTGGCTTCAAAGCTGTTTACCCCTGATACTCCAAAAGTGTTTTGTGGACTCAAACAGTGGATTTTAATTTTTCGGTGAACCTGACTCTGCCAACCAATGAAATGCACAAATAGCAATTTCTCTATTATAAATGTACTTGATATTGAATTGCTAAAATTGCAGAAATGACAGTCAATGTCACCATCAATGATCCGGAGATTTGTTGGTAGTGCTTAATCTTAATCTCTCAAAAAAAAACTCAGAGTTTCCCGGGAAATAACCATTTAATTTGGTACAAATTCCAGATAAACTAGAGCGTGAACAATTGGTGCACTTTGTCTGCAAATGCTAAGCAAGCACATCCATTAGTTATTAATTTAGAGGACAGCAATTTGGCTTAAACATGTAAAATATGACATGTTTCTACAAACACTGAAGCATGAATGAGAAATTCAGTTTCTGATAATAAATTAATGAGTAATGAATATTAACTGCGGCTTAAATTGAGCAATTTCTACCGATGGAAATTAATCTGGAAATAATGAGTAAACTCCACATTATTAACTGAAATAACAAAAAGAGTTTCAATTTTTTTGTAATTAGTGCAAAACTACATTATTATGTATCGAGGAATAATTCGTCCGAACAGTATCATCAGTTGTAACTGATCAGATTGTTTGTCTGGTGGAATATGTTCACCGTCACGCAGTGGGAATACTGAGTGGTGAAAAACACAATTATCCTGTGACCTTGTTATGTGTAATACGAATAATACTGTCTGCAAAATGCTCTAAAGGGTAGAAAGTCAATACTCGATCCTAACAATGGACCTTGTGCAGACTTCTATCACTTCCATACATAACCTCATGTTCAACACAGGATTATGGAAGCATGTTGGGGTCATGGCTTAGCCGTTGATACGAGGCTGCTGTTCCAGGTCACGGAGAATGTCGTTCAATATGCATCACCCCTAGACGATAGAATCACATGTTTTCTTTCTGCTGCTTTTTCTGTATTAGTGCCGTGTAATAAAATAAACACCATAAGCAGTTTCGCCACACGCTTCCATGGTTTTGTGCACACACACACACACACACACACTCTGCTTGTGTTTATTTATCCTGCTCTATCTTAAAAGACTGGATTTGAAATCTGTGACAGTGATGTTCCGGAACAGATATTCATGCCTGAGAGGATTCAGGCATTTACTTTTAAACAGAAGCGGAGACCTTCAGTTGACACTAGCTGGGAGTGAAGCAGGGTTCTGAAATCAGGTCAGGAAACTCATACCGTGACAGTCGGACTGCCCCCAGAAGTGGTTCCATCATCTCAACCTCTGACCATGGAGTGGAAATAATACACAACAACATCCATATGTAATGTTAAGCTAATGCAAGTAAGCTGCTTTGAAGGCAATCAAGCGTGTGGTTTACTCAACCTGCCTGGTAAAATACTTGTACATTACCAATTTATGAATTGAATTTAAAAAGGACCTCGAAAGACTTTATCTAGTGGTCTAGGAAACTGGAAGAAATATCTATTTATTTTTAAAAACCTGACATATGAACTGATTAGTTGTTACCCTGTTGTAAATGTGTTTAAACGGAAAAAGTCTGGTCATCATAAGTTGAAGCCACAACGATGCACTGAGAATTGTTTGGCAATCAACATAGCATCCTGAATCTTAATGTAATCATGTATGAAGAGCTGGAAGAAAAGAGATTGAATAAACTGGAACTGGTCGATTATTTAACGATAGGATGAAAGAGATAAAGCCTGGGAAACCCAACCCAATTCTCAACATCTGAAGAAAGAAAACACTGGCTTTAAAAAAGAGAAAATGTAATTCTTCCTGACACAGAGGTCCATTATTAAGTAAAAGGGAATCCTTCCAGAAGTGCTATTAGTTTGCTAAGTTCAGTGTTCCCGCTTCAATATGTAATTCTTTTTGACTCCAGGGGCAAAGCCTGTTAATATCTTTGGTGAGTTACTGAGGTCGGGGGCCAACGGAGAGAGATTACACTTCTTGCTGGCTGTGGTCGGTGCTTCTTTCAAGGACCACTGACAACCAGTGAAAAAACGTTGGGGGGGGAGGGAAGAAGGACTGGTAAGCTCTGCTATGTTGTTTAAGCCACATAATTAATTTAAGAAGCACAGCATTTAAATTACAACCACTCAAGACAATTGAGAATCTAGTTATCATTATACAATCACATCACCGGGTTGGTTTTTAAAGTGAGTCCCGTTATTGAGGGCATAGAAGTAACACGGTTATTAACATTAAGCTAAAACTGAAAAACAAATGCACAAGTATGTTCTAATTTGATTACAATTTTCTTTTTTTCAAATCCACCAAGGGACATAAGAAAAAAGCGACAGAAAATGACCTTAATCCCTTTCAAGTCCTGAGAGCCCACTCGCTTGTTTTCAAACACGGCACAAATCTCCTCATTTCTTAACTGAAACCACTTTCATTCTCTATGACGCCCAGAATAATCGCAGAAACCGAGAGAGAGAGCGAGAGCGAGAGAGAGAGAGCGCACAAACAGGAACACCTGACATCTACTGTTGACCGCCAGCTGGGAGAGGCACTCCGTTTCTAGGCAACTCTTCTGGGTTTGAGCTGCTAATTGTGCTTTCAGGAAAGCATAACCACACATAAATAATACAAAGAGGAAACTAAAGCTGTGATGAATTCGCTCACCCATGACCTACAATCTGTTAACGAGGAAGCCGGGATCTCACTCTGAGCAGTAACTGTCTGACAAAGAAGTAGTTTGCCGTATGACTCCTTAATATTACGGGTCTACACTATGCGTATAAATGACAAACTGTTGGGGATAAAAAAAGTCAAGTTAGTCATAATGTAAAGCACACTTGTATTTTATCTTAACAGGGTTTCTGTAGGTTTCGGGCAAGTTAAATTTAAGACCATAATAAAAGAAATTTAAGACGCATATAAAAGGAATATCAGAGTTTCTTTCTCGTAATTGATGATAATGTGAAGTAGCCAAGTAGAGAATAACCATCCATACACTACTTTACAATGCAGAGGCAGTAGGAATCCAAAATATTTCCCTCCGCCACACACGGGCGAGTGCATAGCGATAATTTCGGACCAGGGTGTTTCCGTTATCAGTTTGGCAGTTTTTTTTTACAGCGCGCTAATATCTCTGCATTGCTAAGATAGAAAACAACACATAAGCTGTTTTCAGATATGACCTGCAGGTTAAGTCCAGGGAATTGGGTCCTCGACATTATTCAGGCGAGGGGGGGAGGGGGAGGGTGGTGCAGCAGACAGAGGCAGGAAGGAACATATCAATTCAGCTGCAGAGATCACGTGACCCTCTCTACAACACACAGGCTCTTTTCACCACAGACAAAAGGCATCATGGAAGTAGCATTAACTCAAAGACCTACATAATGATATTTAAATACAGACGATTAAATTATAGACTTTTAAAAAACCTACAGAAACCCGGTTTAAAAGCCTGCAAAACAGGAAATGCTGATGGGGATATTTTTTTATGATACAACACAACCTTCACCAGTAAAAGACGAAACATAAACATGAACACCTTCTGTAAGCGCTTCATAAACAGCGCAGAGCGAACTTTCACTTCACAACCTATCGCATCAACTGTGAATCACAGCTCAAGTGTAACGAAGACAAGTGGCGCTTTCACATTTGCTGTAAATTTCCGTGGTAATCAAATGTAATATCTTTTTTAGTGTGACACATTATAGCTGTGTGCTACAAATCAGAGCCACCTCTATACAAATGCCCTTGACTGCACCGACGAGAAAGGTACACAAAGCTTTTTTCAAAGGGAAACATCTTCCAAGAGCACGAGAGGCTTTACCTCTGGAGACATCTGCACTCCCTGATGAAAGGAAAACAAACAGTAGTCAAGAGACTACACCTACAGCTACCAGCCACATGATGGGAAGTAGAAGTGATATAAAAAGACAGAAGGCACATGGGACTGCAGGCTACAGGACCGAGCCAAGATAAGTGGAGCTTACCAATTTGTTCACTTATGAAGCAGTGGCCTAATTTTCTTACCGAGGCAAAATCCCGCAGAGGAAAAACGCCTCTCTTTCTACTACTACTATCAAACTGCAATAGTAAAATGTGACCAATATTTATGTAAACCAGGAGTTTACATATTCTCTGAGGGTCTTAATGCATGTATCACTTGTGCTGCTCTGAAACGTGGCTGCGCACCTTTATTTTAGAGATTTACTTGTTGAATAAAATGCATAAATAAAACCTATGTGATAAATTATCTTAAATCTGTCGTAATGCTTTTTGGATGAATTATAAAAAGAAGAGAACAAAGAGAAATTGTACAATTCTCCATGTCTCTTGCCCTCTTTAAATATTCAAACAAAAGTCTACGCAGTCAACCTAGTCCCACAGACATTGGGGTCAATCCTCTGGGTACCACAAATATCTGTAACAGCATTTCTAGCAATGATTGAATTAGTGTCAAGTTGCTCTTTAATTTTAGTCATTATTCTAGGTCATTAGCTAAAGACACCATCCAACTTACTAAACCTTTTTCATGCACAATAAAAGAGATAGCAGCAGGTAAACACATCAGTATGTCTTTTAGAGTCAACCAGGTCTTAGTTCCCCCTCTTCGCTATTTCCTCAAGACAATTTCAGTTTGTGTCCTTTGGCTAAAGAGCAGATGTGGATTGGAAATATACCGGTAAACTATATTTGCAGAAATCTTCCCTTGTACCTGCTTAGCTCGGGTTGGATATTGGCAGGTAAACTGGGTTGGCTGTCTAGGTTAACACCAGCAGCTGCTTTGGAACACTTTCTCTTATCTTGGGTCAGGCCTGACCTTGTTAACCTTATTCCTTCCTTTTCCTCTTGGTGGACCAGCCGGCTGCCTCGAGTCTGAGCCTGGCATTGTTTGTCCGACGACAGGGTGGGGGGGTTGGGTAGCATGAGGTCTAAAAGGTCTTTATGTGGAAGCGGGAACAACAACTCTTCATGTTTACTGCTGACAACTCATGTTAAATGCCTACATGTCAGGCTACCTGCAGAAACGCTATTAGCACTTTATTTACACAAACCAACCTATGCTAACCCTAACCCCTGCAGCATTGGATTCTGGCAAGTGTTGTTGACAATAGGGCAATTTTTTTTTAATTGTTATGCCAAGAATGACAAATGTCTAATAATAATGTCATATGACTTAAATTGTTGACCAAACTTCCCAAAATATTTGGCTTACAATGATGCTATGAAGAAAACCACGATATACTCTCATTTAAGGGGCTGGAAAATTTAGATCTGATTCACAACTTCTTCTTGATAAGTGACTGAATCTCAGGAACAGACGTTATTGAAGTTAACTGCAGTGCAGCATTGAATCCTGGTGCAACTTCTTATTCTAGGATAGTGAATATGTCAGACGCGTACCTTCTCATTAGCTAGGACAAATTTGAATTGAATCCTATCTGGATGCTGCTAGCGTCAATTGGTGATTCTCTTCCCTTTTCCCCTGTCTACCATTTCTCATCCTCCCACTCTGACCATGGGTCAGTTGACAACAACAGTATCTATTACAACAATAAGCCACATTCTTGTCAAGGTCACCCACTCTGCGTCCGACAGGCAGAGAGGCTGTGCTGGGAGCAGAAACCCAGATAAGCTAAGCTGAGCCTACGAGGATCTCTCTCTTGCCAGCCCTCTCTATACATCTTATCTCACAGCAAAGGGAAACCTGACAACACACAGAGAGGCTGTCATCAACAGCTCAGCCACCTCGATTCCCACCCAAATACCAATGATTCACTCTTTGACTGCTTACAAGTCTGAGGTTTCCGACCAGGGCTTTGAGATCAGAGCAGGAAAGGAAATCGCACTCCTCGTGTTGGTGTCCATCAATGTTTGAATTCACCATAATGTCGACAGCTTTGACCAAAACTCTGGTTTCAGGTGTCTACCTTTGGGCCCACAGCGCTTCAGCAAAGATAAACACTCGTAGACATACTATCCGGAAAGCCCTATCAGCGATATAACCAACATTTTATTAGTCCCACATATTACACCAGGAAAACAAGTTGTTATTCAGGCGGTGAGATTTCCCCAGAGCTCCTAACCTCAAACTATTTTTAGATCCTCTCTGTTAGGCGGTTATGTCAACACTCTTCTGAGGGTGGTGCCTTATCCAAACATTAGAAAGATAATTCTTAGCCACACACATTTTTTACTTCTTTTTTTTTAAATCTTAACGATGCCAAATTACTTTCTATTGTTTTGTGTTACTTGATTTGACACAAACAGAAAACAATGAATATAATTATACCTTGCATACCAACACATATAGACTTGTCATGTGGGTGTAAGATTGCTGGAATAACAATGACAGCAAATAGATCTGCTGCATATATTGAACTATCCTTTGAACAATATGGCTCATTGTAAATTATGAAACCTCAATAAAATGGTAACTCTACCTACATAACAGTCAGCAGCATTAGTAATCCCTTGACCTGCTTCCAAATTCCAATCTAGGCTTGTCAATTCAGAGAAAAGGCCATTCAGCAGATGATTAAGGTGCAGCGGGTGAGTGAGTGCGTGGTTGTTGAAATATGTCTGCAGATGAGAAGGCGTGTGCTCTGTTCTGCAGATGGTACTTGAGCTGTGCTGTCCCTCACGCTGCTACTTTCACTCACGCTTGCTACTCTGATTGACCTCGACTGTTGGCCGTTTCACAGAGCTCCCATTGAACCATGCCTGTCTTAATGGACGATGATGTGCAGTATTACTGAGTGCCCGTAGTTCCTGCTAGGTTGCCTCAAGCCCCCCAATAGACGTTTACACCTTAATACACCTTGGGGCAATGAATGCTGTGGCTCGCACCGCATGACATTTCAACACCATTTCTGGTGAGGTGGAAAATAGTTGAAAAGACAGGTTTCTAAAAGAGAATAGAAGGGAAAGTTTCATTGGAGTTTATTTTTGTTGAACAGCACAGCATGTCTTTGACTTGTTTGATAATTATAGTTTGTAGGTGATTTAGGTATAATCCAGGGAGTTACGTGAGAAATGGAAAACATGCCAAAACAAGCTAACCTGAAAACACATTTACTTTAGCATCCATCAACTCAACCTGAGAGCTGTTTGAAAAGGTTTAAAAACGACTTAGTGGATTTTTCTCTTTGGTACAACAACAGAAGTAGGCTGAGCCCTGAAATGTTCATCAGACACTTGCTCAATCAAAAGGACAAGTCACCACTGGAGGTGATTCGGTTTCACAACAAGAACCTTTGAATCTACAACTGGGCAGGAAAGTCCTCCTGCTGCCCTGAAGTCATTTGTGTTCCTCGGGTTAGGTCAACAACAACAATTTAAATGGCACCTGCTGTTGTGTGACGTGAAGAGTGCACGCTGCAGTTCAAACATTCTTTACATGGAAGAAGGGTAAATCAGGACTTTTTTTGTGTATGTGTTTACAGCTTGTTTCCTATTGAATCGTGAAATAAGTTTTTACATTTCTAATGAATTATTTAAATATGTGCATTTGCCCCTAGTGTGGTAAGTTCCAAACAAAATGGTGGTCGAATCGAGAAACAATAAAAGTACAGTTCTACCATCACACTGTAGCTGCTGGTAAGGATTCTCTACACATTTTATATACATTATTTATGTATTGACATAATTCAAATAACAGGTCGGGCTGTGGAGACGTCAAAGGAGCAAAGTGAAAACCCACGACAACGCACCAGATCACCCTGCTCTATGCCAGCTGCTTAGCAGAGGTCTGCTGCTCTCCGCCATCAGAGTTTGATGACCTTGTTAGTTTGAGTGCCTAATCTGCTAATGCCCTGATAAAAATAAACAGTCACTGCAGTCATTGTAGTCACCCCCCCTCCTCCTCCCTGTCTGCAGCTGCTATCCATAAACACAGATGATACCTCCATCTTTATTTATCCTGAGGACTTTGTTTCAAACTGACAATCTTAAGAGCCAACGAGGTGAGCGTCATGTATTGTTAGTTTAAGTTTAATCATGTGACTTGCGTATTTTCAAATGAAGAGTTAATATTTTATGAAAATCTGAAAGCTACGTCTATGCCTTGCTTTTTTATTTTATTTTAGTTGGCCACAGAACAGCAGGCACGAATACATCTTTCATGCTATATTTGCCTTTTATTTGAGGTTTTTTTTTCAAGTACATTTATTCCTAACAATTTGCCTCCGTGGTGTTTAATAATTCATACCGAGTACTACATTTGAGATGAGACTGGAATAAATAATTAACCTCACAGTATATATTAAAAATTCTACAAAACCTTATTTTTCACAATTCACTGGGGGTTCTTACTTGCTCACTTTGACGTTCTGTGAAGAGCAATCAAACCTCACAACTAACAGCTACACATCAAATACAATGTAGAAAAAAGAAACGAGTATGAACCACAGCAAAAATGTGGATACACTGCTTTTTTTTAATAACATCGTGGAAGAATAGTCTCAAGGTCATTCGGCACAAAATTCAAGACCAGATTTTATGAGTAAGTCCCATTATTCAGCAATAACAAAATTGCCAGGAGCTCTAAAGTAATAAACTGAGGTATATTATTTATAGCAAAAAATACCATAATAATTGTGACATATGACTTGAGTGAATGAATCCAACAGCAAAATGTCTCACTCTTCGAGGGATACATAAACCTAATGGATATGATTAAATATAATTTAGTTTTCCAGATGGACAAGGGCCCCACTTACAAAATATAATTGAATGTGCGAGCTCAGCTCATTGTCAAGGGCTAAACAACTCCCCAGCCTCCACTACAAAGAGGAGCTCATTTCCATATTAACTTCACCTTCATTGATCCACCGACACATCCTCCCTTCTTGCCACTACACTAACACCCAGGATGCCTTTAGGGGTGCTGGGAAATTCTAGTGTTGGGGAGGAAATTAACTTCGGGACATTTAAGTAGCGCAGCATCAACGCTGCATACTTGGTTGAATCTTTGGGTGGTGGCAGAAAAGTCATCTCTGCAAAAAAGCAGCTGCACAGACCACAAATTTTGGAAGTTTTCCCTGTATGTCAAGCAAAGAAAGAATAATGTCCACACTTAACATGCCAAGCATTCAACGCCTCATCCCATCTGTGCACCAGTGAAGAATCCTAAGACAAAACCCAGCTGAATGTAAGCCTCTTTTCATATTTACATTCCTTAATGATTTCACAGTTACAACAAGGGGATCCAGACTTGCACATGAGTAACGCTGAAAGCTGCTTATATCAGTAATTCATATCAGACCAGAGTATCATATGACTATGTCAACGGGTTGACGTGAAGTGATAAACCTATAGAGAATTATCACGTGAATCTGCAGCTCCACGCGGCCTCATATGTTTAACAGTGAGTCTCAGCTCGGTGTTTAAATTTCCATCCCACATCTTCATGTTTTGGTTCTCATTCTCAGGCCCTCATGGTTGTTTTCATCACGAAAGATTTACTAGCCCCCTGTTTACTATCTATTTAACACCAAACATCAGACAGTCATCGACATAGTGGATAATTTGGCAGATAAAAACAGATACTTCCTTTAGGAGTGGGTGGAGACCAAAAGCATAGCTAAAAGTCGTTGCTATTTACTTATTGGATGTATAAATAAGCAGCTGTTTGCTTACATGTTCTCGGTGTCAATTTAGAAAGGTGATGACGCACAGTAACTCTAAACACATCACTGGAAACCCAAACAACAATTCAGTCTAACACATCCAAGAATTTAAAGGTCATGAGATGAAACAAAGTATCCCCCCTGTGGCTCATTTAAATTTAAACAAATACACACACTACAGACATTATAGAGAATTGCTAAAATTTCATGATATTTAATGTTGAGCCATATTCACCTTTCTTAACCAACTTCTTTTTTTTTGTAGCACTGGCATCGTGTCAACCTCAAACTGAATAAGAGCTAAACTCACACAAGATATTTTTCATCCTTTATGGAGTTTGCAAGTTTTCTGTTTACATGTGTTTCTTCCCAATCTAGACACATGCATTTTGCATGTATTGTTGAAAATAAAATGCTATTTCATTATTAATGTGAACGTTGACCCCAGGCATTGCTGGGGGCGTCGAGCAATATACAGTCTGATGAAGTGAGAATATCCACCTGGATTCTTAAACATTGTTTTTTGCACAGTTATATATATATTTAATAATTTTCAGCAGTACGACCTAAATCACAGCCTTTCCTTTATGTGAAGTGAATAAATAAAAAACAACTGAAAAGGCTGCTGAGCAAGTGGGTCTGGAACACAAAGGGGACCAAAACAGCGAAATAGGATGAAACGCACTATATTTTGACAGAGGACCTTTACTCTGCTGTAGAATCAGATAATGTAAAGCTTCTGTATTCAAGGACACTGATGCAGCCTCCCACGAGCAGATCAGCATTCATAAAGGAACTCCGCTGTGGCAGGGGTGACTTTGATGCATGTGGTACTCTTGTTTAAGGAGAGGAAACAGCATGAGAAAATCAAACCTTCATACACTGGAGTCATTGGCACACAACCAATCTGTGAGAAGAGGTATAAGCAGAGGACGACCTACATTTATAACTTATGGCATTTAAGGCTTTTAATGCAGTAAATCATGCAAATTCAAATCATTTATAGGACACGCAGATCATAACTCTGCACTATTAAGGAAATTTGATTTGCTGGACCAAGAAGAGTGGAAAAATAAAGTAGTTGCATAAAATCTACCAGGCACAAGTGGTTTGCTTCAGTGTTTCTTTAGATTCTGGGCCATTATTAGCTTGTAAATGTTCACATGTACACTGGAATGGGGAAGGCTATCAAGCTCGACTCCATTCATCATGACTCTTGTTTGGTATTCAATAATGCCCAAACTCAACACGCACTTTGAAGTCAATGTTCGGCTGAGTCCTCTGCTGCATAGAGCTGGTTTATACGGCCATTCTCCTGACAATAACGCTGTCATAACTCTTTATATATTGTTATTTTAATACTCTTGCCCTTCATGGGCCAAGTCAGGCCCAGATCAAAGAGCCACCGACAGCTGCATAAATCTAAAAATGTCGTGTAAACAGCGACCCATCCTTGATGCCAAAGTCAAATAGCTCCACGTCATCGAGTATGAAAGGATTTGGCAGCGAGCAAAGAGAAACTTTAGCTAAAGCAGGAGAACAGTACAATCCAGCCCTGTTTCTACACTTAATACATGGTTCATTTATTAATACATTTCTCTGAAGGAGCAGTAGATTGGGGTGAGGATTTAAGGGATTGAGTGGTAATGAAGCGTTAAGTCGTTGGACTGAGGCCCAGGTCAGTGAGCCACATGATGCTCTACCACTCTTCTCTTTTCTCCCCTCCCCCTCCCCCCAAACATGTTTAACATGAAGAGCTTCAGTGTAATTATCTCATGAGAACCAACGGATGCTTTGCTGAATTAGCAAATCCAAGGGAAATACTGCCGAACAAAAAGAATAAGCCCCTCAATGAACCACTTATATTCCCCAACTAACAATAATGAATTATGGGTAATGTTTCATTTTTAATACTCAATCGAACAACTTAAATTATGGTAATCTACAATTATGTTTAAACCGACTGGAGCATAATGTCTCTCCATAACAGTCAACTTTAATAATATTCTTAGGACATCGATTAAAAAGTCACTTATAATACAATGACGATTATGAATGTTCTTTGTATCATTTGAAAAACAGAACAGCCACGACCTGCTTTATAGGAAGAGACTTTTCATTCCTCCATGTATAGACGAGCCTGCTGAGTAACAATCATTGGCTCTGGTGCTGCTGTCTGCATGTCAATCTCTGGGGGAAATATTCAGTAACAACTACTTAAGCATTTGCATCAGTGACCTTTCAAATAGGGCCGGATGGCATCTCCAAAGATTATATCAAGATACAAAATGTTCACATCTGTCGATATTGACAACTATCAAGATAAATGTCACATCTATTTACTGTGAAGGTCGTGGTTTTAAACTCTTCTTCGTGGGGAGAGAATGCAAAACACTTGATTAACAGGAAAACCATTTTGCAAATCTGTAAAATAATCATTTATGTGTTTTGCCTCCTTACTGTGCTTACACAATCCACCAGCCATGTCAGATATATATTGAGCCTTCGATATATTCGATGAAACATTTTATTTGACATATTGTTTTAATACCCAGCCCTGCTCTCAAAAACATTCTTGACAAAACATCAGTAGTTATGCGACTGAAAAAATGAGACTTGCAAACCAACTGTTCCAAATCCAGTGGAATACTGTGCACAGCCCAGGCATCCATCGAATCCCGAATGTTTGACATTGGTCCCAAAGGACAGACGTGTTCTCCCTTTAATTTCTATCAGTGGTATAATCCCCTTTTGAAACCCTTTTTAGGGTGAATTAGAAAGGCCCTGCATTCAAAGAGATGAGTGGAGAGAAGGGGGCAGGAATAATCACAAGGGCCTAGCTGTCTGTGTGGATTAGAATAGGAGAGAAAATCCTTTCATCTCAGATCTGTACTTCCAAGCTTGGAAGCATGCAGGCACACTCGCATGCAGGCGCGCGGCGGCGGGAGCAAATCTCAAATGCATACTTGTCATAAAAGAAAGCGGCAGACCTTTGTGTTGTTAAATTCTATTTAATATACAAGAGGTAGTTATTTACGCTTAAATAGATGATATTCAATTATGCTCCAAATGGGCACTGGATTAGAGAGCGGAGCTTGTGTAAAAGCTTTGCTCCCAAGCTGACCTCTCAGTTTGGCTCTTAGGCAAGACAGAGTGCAGGGGAAGGCTCACACATGATCTAACTTGCTTCTCCAATTTCTCCTGCTGAAATGTGGACTGCTGCTCTATTTTTGGCAGACAGTCTTTTTGACATCCAGCGAAATGAAATGAGAGGGATAAGCCCAGAGAGCCTCCTCAGCCAGAAAGCAAGAGAAAAAACATCCCCCCCATCCCCCCAAACAACACCATCTGACAGATAAGAAAATGGATTAGCCATTATGTGTGTTTGCTCAGTTGTCTACCTCCGAGAGGGTTTAACTGCGTGTAAAATGACAGGCCCAGTGGTGGGTTACGGCAGCTGACACTAAAAAGACTGATTGTAAAAACATAAACATCTCGTACAGCGAGAGGACAGACACTAGTCTGGCATTTAGTTTCATTTCGTCAAATCCATAAGAAGATCAGCAGTTGCGACTACTGTACTAATGAATGCAACATCATCATCTCCAATAAGGACACTCCACCTAAACTAGAACAACTCCCGTCCAGCGTCTTAAAAAATAAAAAGACACTCCAGAATCTGAAACCGTCAAACAAGCCCCATAAAACATGTATAAACTCGTTTTCCCCCAAAAACTGTACAACCAAGGAATATTTAGGCCAATTATAGATAATAACAACAATGGGAGCTGATGCACTGAGCTGCGATAAGAATCTGACAAGTCTACAGAGCAAGTCTGAGCACACTCTGTTTGTATACTCCCATCGAGGCAAGATATACAGGCTGTTAGATTAAAAACAATGTTTTGTGAGAAGCATTCCCATTTCGACACCTAACTGAAGAAAATCTCTAATTTCATGCATATTAGTTCAATGGAAGATGAAGTTTGTAGCGGAAAAGAAGAACTTCTTTGGTTCAGATTGAATTTTGCTCTTTGTTGCCAACTCAGACGAGTTTTTTTGGGAATCTCCCCTCAACAACTTCGGAGCTGGTATATTCATTAAGATAAGCAACCATCACTTGAGTAATCATTCAATATATAACGAAGTGCGTTCTCAAATGTTAATGTCAATTTAGCAGGTTTTTGTCTGTTCATCATCAGGATAAAGTAAATAGTAATGATGTCACATGGAAGTGTTGGACATGGACCAAGAAAGAATCCTTACATTTTTATGTAGATCAGAATTTTTTATCAGTTTCTTTAACATTGCGAAGTTGGGTGTTTTATTTGAAGTTTTGAAGTTAATTACTCCGGAAAAATAATGAATGGAACTTGATCGGAAATCAGTTATATTTTGAGGAACCTCAGTTGAAGATTTAAAACAGTAACTCATTGATGCAGTGCGACCAAAGAGAAAAAAAGCAAAGATGCAATGAGGTGAAGAATTTCGCAGCCGAAACATTAGTGATTCCCTGAATTTGTTGCGTTTAACAAACTGGCTGCAACAATCCCCTTAGAAGAGTATTAGGGGGGGAGGGCTTGAAACGTAATCCTCTCCATAATCACACTTGCTCAAACACTGCCTTGCTGTTAACTTCCTCTTTGTTAAACTGAAAAACATTTCTCAAGCGGCTAAGCTCCTGGACTTCAAATGTCTCTCCTCAAGCATTTCGCGGTCAAAACCGGTTTCAATATGAGTTCGCCGGCGAATGTCCCAAAAAAATGAAGGGGTCGAACGGCCGCAAGCAAAGACCTGCGGGGAGGAAACTCTATTCACGTGGTCAAAACAATAGAGACTGTGCCGAGACAAAGACTTGAGGAACAAGTGAGAAATCCCCAAACACAGTCCTGCAAACTCTTTTACAACCATAGCAAGGCAGTACAAACTTTGAGCCACCTCTTTCCCTCACTGGTAGAAAATTCCATCTGAGGAGGAGGAGGGTAGAGGGGGGGGGCACGTCTGCTCCTCCCCACTGTGTGGGTTTTGTTCTGCTAATCAGACCACATGCCTCAAGGATTCAGGAATCCAAGAGCTCTCAGCCAGTTCCCCTCATTCCACATACAGCCGCAGCAGCCTGTGACAAACTATTCAGTGTGTTGGGGGGGGTTAAAGACTCTATCCATTCATAACACCGTTCAACCCCTCGCCTCCCTCCTCGCCCAATCTCAGGCAGTTCTTTTGCCCACCCCCACCCACCCCCCCTCTACCCTCTTACCCCTCACATGCCCTCGTTCTCCCCTCTCACCACAGCAGAGCCCTTCTTTTTTTTTATCTGTCTGCATACTGTGCACTAGGTCTGAATAGGCTCATGGTTTATTATTAGACCCGGGTCCAACCGCACACCCACCAGTTTTAAAACAGAGAAAAGAGAACTAGGCCCACATTGAGCTCATGAAACCAAAAGGTCCTGATATTTGTTTCTCTCTTTTTCCTTCCAATTTCGGGTTTGTTTCCCCAGCGTTCTGCCTTTTCCTTGCTTGCTCGCTACTCACGCATTGAGAGGCCAAATGAGGCACGCTGGAAATTTTGCAGCCTGACAATGGAAGACAGCTGCTCTCGCTGCATAAGTCTTTCATGAGCTGAATTAGTTGTACAAGCCTTCGCTCCCTTCCCCCCACCGAATGCCTCCCTCATAGTAAGCTGATCCAGACACTGCACAACACACCTTGTGGAAAGCTTAGGAGCGAGACGGGGGAGGAAAAGACAAAGCATGACGGAGGCTTTGTCTGACAGATCTGTGATTGTTTCTTGTTTTGTTTTAATGGTGACCCTGTAGAAAAACCTTCACATAGATCTTTTATTTCTAAGTTGTCTGTTTGATTGTGATGTTTTTGTTTTAAAAACAGAATGTGAAATCAAGTGATTAAAATATGATATTAAAATAAACTATGATCAAGTTGCATTTTGCTGTTGGTTTTACACACGGCAGACATGACCTGTTAAGGGACCTTTAAAGAGACTGATTCAAAAATAGGTTCTGGTGTCTGTATTACTAATTTTAACAATTTGTAAATCAACTTAACATATTTTTTCTAAATAAATATTAGGGAAAATGTCAATATTCTGTTATTTTAGCCTCTCGACTGTGAGGATTCCCTTTGTAATGTCAGTAAATTGAATCTTTGGGTGTTGGACTGTTGAAAACGTAAAACCAGGAAGACATCTTGTTCTCTGGGATGTTACCATGGCCATTTTACATGGTTTCACTTAGATGCCCATTAATCTGTGAAGAGAAGACGAACTATTACAGAAAACCTATTTCTGGTTTTCATTACCGTCTTCAGACAAGCGAATGATCTGCCGTCTGATCTGGTCAATAAGAAAAACCTTAAGTAGATAATAAATCAATGATCTGCTATGTAGGGAGATTTCTTTGGTAAAAAAGTATCGTGATGCCTTCATGATTCAGAGAAATGGGACATAAAACAACCACTTTGGTCGATGTGCCTACAAGCAGAGTTTATGACGGAGGAGCATCAAAAGACGACAACCCGAGGTGCCTCTCGACAATGATTTTCCTCTAACAAGACTATAAACTTAGTGGGCCGAGGCTTTCTTCTTCTTCCAATTCCTGAAGCTGTGGTTTGCTCTACGGGCTGACGACTGGTGTTATGGTGGCTTCTGCTATGACAATTCTGACAGGAATCTTAAGGGTTAAGGTTAATTACTAACAACATTGATCTGAAAATCGTTTTTTAAAGTGCAGATGCAGAAAATACCAGACCGTGCTCTACGAACACAGCAGCTACTGAGTGCTTATTACTGTGTTGATTTGCACTGGCACGTCGGTGAGGGATAGGGAACTGTAAACCCTGAATATGTGTGGTATGCACGGCATGCGTGTCAGTCTACTGAAATATGCAGTAACCCTGGGACAAGGGACGTTCACATTTCATGAAGACGTTTAAAAAAAAATCCATCTAATGTTAATATCACTACATTTTTATATCCCTTTTAACAGACTGGATTTCCAACGTGTCCATTAACAACTACCTTGATTTGTCTTTTATATTTTCCTTCTATTCTCTTGCTTTATTTTGCCTACAAGCTCAACACATTTCACATCAGTGGCTGATGGCAGACATGGAAAACAATTAGTGTCAAATGTTTTCCTCCCGCAGTAGTGAGGGACTCCCTGAGGGCGAGAGCTTCAAATGAGCAGAGGTAACAATGCATAGATCTCAACAGCTATGAATCTGGGACTGTGGATAACAAAGCGAGTTCAGTCATCACTGAACGCAAATACGGTTATTTGATCAGAGTTTGCATTCAGTCGCCTTTTTAACGATTAACAGTACTGAAACATATTTGTATTATCTGTCCTTATATGGAATTCAACCCTGAGGGTAAAATGGAAAATGAAACCCAGATAAAATTCCTCCCTTTATGTTTATACGGGTCAGATTATGATCAAAAGGAACTACTTGGTAAGTTGCATCATTCGACCACTTTGGAAATCAAACATGTTTATAGCTCCTGGAAGGCAAGCGCAGCTCGACAGTCTGCTCAACATATGAGATTTAAGAATATTTTGAAATAAATATATAAAACCGAACTTGAGAGAGAGAAGCTCAAGATCATGTCTCCTGTCAAAACCTTAATTTTCAAACTAAAGCTTATCCAAACACGTCTTTCAACAGCTTTCTGAAACGATTACTGAAGCTGTTGAACAGTTAAATAAAACTTCTGCAAACAGTATAAACTATAGGTGAGAGCTAAATGCTCAAGATGCATCTTTTTAGGATGTGTGGGAACATAAATGATCAATCATAAAAGGCATCACAGAACTAGAAGAAATTTACTCTGTTGAACATTCTGTTAATAAAGCAACATATCAGGTCATCTCCACAGAATTAGCATGGACAGGTTAGCTAACCGCCTCCGTTTGCCCTGAGCTTCTTGATGCAATTTGCTCCTCTTCTTAAAATAAGTCAGTCTCCCTTGTATCCCAGAGCCTTTAAAAGCTGGCACTGCTTAAAAGGAATGAGCTGTAACACAATAGCAACAGTCAGTCAGGCACAGGCAGCGGCGAGGAGAAAGAACTCAAGCTTGCTCTCATGAGATCCCTGCACTCCCCGAGCCGGACATCAGCAGCGATGCAGAGCGGTGGTTGGGCTCTTTCATTCAAGTGCAGCCTTTTCTTTTCTCTACCCTCTCTCCCCCTTTTCAAAGTAACATTGCCAATGTAATTTTCCATGAGAGCCGCTCCATTTATCAAGGCCAGTGGCACACTGAGGCAGCTGATGAATGCCTTACTCCTCTAGATTTGTATAATGAGAGGTGGGAGAGTGAGACACACTCAGAGGTGGTTAGCACTTGTACCAAGGAAGTAGAGATGATTTATTCAGCATCCGAGAGCCAATGCTTCGGGGAGCTTTAACTTAGGACACCGACAATGTAGCCAGGCTATTACACCTCTACCATGGAGAACAAGATTGCAACTGAGACACATACTGATTAATGCCTGGATTACACTTAGACAAGGGACAGCTTGTGCTTTTAAATTAACAGACAAGCTACAAAGAGGCAGTTAGTCTAAAACAACACCGTTTCATTGTATTCTTTCATTTGACAATTTTAAAGATACTAATTATAAAAAACATTTGGAATCAAGCTCCATAAAACTCAACAATTTTCTCTCATTCTGGACAAACAGCGAGGAATTAATGAGCCATGTCCAGAATCTACATTTTTCAATCCTCATCAGATTATGTTTACAAACTTAATGTAGTAACTGACTCGTAGAACTTAGACATTTAGTCAATCCACTTCAAATGAATCAGTAAATATGGCAAACATTTCCAAATTCAAATTTTCTGGTGATATATTTCAATTAACTGGCTTAAAAACACGCTCATTCGTCAATACTGAAAATGATCATTACTTGCAGCCTTACAAGGAAACCAAGCTACTGTGGCTAATGACTATTGAGGAACTGGGATTCGTTTGCCACATCTGTGATTAAACAGTCATGTAAAATGTCCAATGGCGGGTTGGTGTTGATTTCTGTTACAGAGGCCACATTTTGCTTGCAACACATTATAATGCAAGCTGTAAGTGTTAGCAATAGCATTGTGCTACGAATCGTAGCATAGTGGTCAAAGTTGGAACTGCAGATAGTGCAACGATACATTTTTAACTAAAAAAGGACAAACACCAACTATTGTGTTCATTGACAATTAATGTGAAGATTACTTATTTAATCTATGATATAAAAAAAATCTTGGCTGAACAATTAATATAATAGAATAAGGCTGTTGTAATTCTAAAGCAATTTTTTGTTATTTTCAACCTCTTTGTTGTATGCACTAGGTTCGGGTCCATGTTCATTATTAATGTTGTTATTGACCTTTTCATATACACACACACAAACATATATATATATCGTTTTTATGCAGTTTAAACAGATCCATCAACCGTTAAACTGCTCTTCCAGTCAAGATTGTTGTGCGATACAAAATAATCACATCCTTTTGCCTCCATCAGAGATAAATTTCACAGGTTAGTTGCTTGAAAGCAGCTGTGACCTCTCTCCCCTTTATTCACGGCTGTCAACCAATTCATGTGCTTCCCCCTCAAAAGCCTTTTCATTCTAAAGACATTACGATTACAAAGACTTTCCTGAAATTTCCTTTCACAGCAGTCGCCTCCAAGGAGACTCTACGGCTAGTGTTCATCGCTGTGTGTCCTGGATTTAAGGAGCCAAACAGGCGTCTTCACCGCCCATCCCCCATGCCACTTTCAGAGCAGCAGAAAAACCGACGAAGGCGTGCTTTGCACCAGGCTCCCTCCCCCACACACTGCTCCACCAGGCATTACTGGGGCTTGTGGGATTAAGAATGGAACACGATGACAGACAAAAACAGTCCTCAGCACCTCCCTGCTCGGCTGTCTTTTATACTGGGAGAGCATGAAAAGGCTGCTATGAGGCACACAATAGACACAGCGATAGATCAACTCTGAGTGAACAAGATAAGTGTGGGTGAACAGCCACACGGATCTTTATATTGTTCTTGTACAACAATGTCAGTGTTGAAATTGTGAGAAGAAAAGTGGAACGCCATGTGACATTTACTTAACTTCACAGGCATAATGTGATGCATAAGACTGACATTATCTATTATCTCCTAGTCTGACTCTGCACAGCACATTAACACCCATGGCTAATTACAACAGATGTCGGCTGGTACTAATTTCACCGTAGATGAGCTTAAGATTTGTATAAATATCAAAGCACTTCTGGAACAATTTTTACAACAAAGGAGATAAGTAGGAGTGGGTTATTTCCTGAAGACGGACTCTGCAACATGTTTGTCAAGGGCGCCCTTTCACACTGAGTGGTAGTAAAAGAGAAAAACAACCGTAGATATTTTTATGCATCACATGTCAGGCAGCTTCGGGTGGGGAAAGAAGAACATCTCTACGCCTGCTGGGCGAGCCGACCACAACACACATTGTCAAGAGCCCTGCAATATTCACTTCTGTGGTGTTTCCCTGGGTTAATTCACACAACAATGTGTCATGACAGTATTTCTTCAAATAAACCTTTCACACACACAAATCCAGAGCTGCTGGCCTTCTGGGAAGACAGATAACTGAGGGGAGTTGTTCTGTCTGGAACATATGAGCTCGGGGCACAAGTGAAATTAAACAGCCATGATGAGAAAAACCTGCAGAACACTCCTTCAGGCGGCAGAGCTTCATTTAGAGATCAATTTAACAGGCAGCACAATAATGTCTTTATTTCTAAGAGACCAATTGGCAAAAACAATCTACCTCTTTGATGCAACATATTTAACGCTGCAAATGACTTATCAGATTTAAAAAAAGAAATATTGACAATAAACATGGAGGTCGTGTTGGAACATAAGTCGCCCGATTCACAGCGACACAATAAAGCCTTATAATTCTACAAAGACTGAAGTAGTACAAGACTAATCTGTGAAATGACAAATTCAACAGAGTAAAGAGAAAAAAGAGCTTACCTTTTCATTTTTCACCTTCTTTAACGTCTTGCATTCACCGTTACCATTCTCCACCTCCTCCGGTTCAGTTTTCGCGGTCAATGCTGGTACTATCCCAACTGGTTCAAGTGCAATATTCCCCATTTGATTGGCCTCAGCCAAGTCTGTTGATTGTGTGTTCTCAAAGGACGCATTACGACTATTCCCCAAAGCAACTTGGGCTTGAGACACAACATCCTTCTCTGCAGCAGCTATTGCTACGACTGGTGCTCCATCTGTTTTGTCCTTCTTACTTTTCCCACCAGCCCCTTCCTTCTCTTTTTTACCACCTAGGACACCTCGGGAGGCTTTGCCCCCTTTTTCCATGTTCCTCCCAGAGGTGGAATTACCGCCAGCAGCTCCTGCGATCGCTGCTGTACCTGCCGGCTCCCCCTGAGTCCGTCCGGCAGTTTCTTTTTTACCCCCGTCTCCGGCAGAAGCTTTGTTACTATTGTCTTTAGAGTTCTTACTGCGCTTGTATTTGGATTTGCTCTCCTTGCCTTGAGAGCCAGACACTGGGCTAACAAACCTGATGTTGTCAGGCAACGCTGCCACGGCACTGGGTGGTGCCGCCATTCCGTCCTTGGTACCAGACATCTCGAGTTTGTCTTTCTCTAAGTCAGCGTCAAGGTCAATAATCAGATTTCCAACACCTATATCCCACTCATCCCCGCTGTCGTAAGTGTCCACCGCATTAGAGTCCACACCTTTCCCGCCTGCAGTGCCACCACTTAGGGACATTTTAGTGCCAACGGCCCAGGATTTCCTCAGTGAGGTCCGACACCCTCTCAGACGGTTGGGACTCGGGGGCAAGGGTTAGAGAATCCTCACGTTCTGCTCGTTGCTGTCCCATTGAAACACATATTCCCTAGAGAGACATAAGAGAAACACTGTTAGATAAGTCTAATAATTCTGCCACAGAAATAAAAACCCACAGCTTTGCCACGACAGAGCCGAGCATTTTCATTTGGTAGAAGACACAAGAAAACCGTTTGATCGCGAGCCAGTAACTCTCTGGTGATCGCTGTGCAAACCACTATGGTAATACCCACTGGTGTGACAGCCCCAGCTCTGAAACCCCTCTCTTCATAATCACTCCCCACAGTCGTCATGGCAACCATGGGAAATGTAGCCTAAATCCTGCTCTGACAGCCGCAGTGGCCCCACTGCTCTGAAGGACTGGCTGGCTTTTCACCAGGCACAAATGATAGTGTCACTGCTGATAAATAAGGAAATAGGGAGTTGCTGGTCTTGCACACTCCCCCCACATGGTTTATGGAGCTGTGCCTTTTCAATTCAAGAGCACATCAGCAGTGTTGCATTAACAGAGGATCTTAAAAGCATTGAATGAACCAGTTTATGTCTCAGGAGAACAGCTTTGTTGCATTTCTTTTTACACAATATAGGCCAAAGGTCGTCGTGTTTTATATCTTCACACAGGAGATAAACATGGATATAAAAAAAAATCTTATCTGAAACTCAATAAATTGAAGCTACTAACTTGAATTTCACAATTCAGGTCATCCGGTTTCTCGGATTAACGACCATTTAGAAACCTGATTGAGCTTTTTTGGTGAATGTGAGGATGAACCAGTATTAGAAAAAAAACTAACAAACAGTCTGGACTATTTTCTGGAAATCGTAGCACTTTCAGTGTTGTGAGAGCTCACTGCATGTAGGTTAATAATTAAAACTCACATCCTCGGCTCTCCTCTCCCTTTGCTATGAAGCACATGAAGGATAAGGACGTCTGAGTACAAAAGACCCTAGGGGTGGTGGTGAGGCTGATGAGATCAATCCTGCCTCAAACACCGAGGATTCTCTTTGTGCTGCAGAGACGCGACTGACAAAATACAGTAAACATGGAGCAGCCCTGAAAAGACGGTTGGTAAAATTGCGAATGTAGGTTCTTTATTCTGTTTAGTAGACGTGTTTATTTTCTACAGCTTAAATAATGATTCATACGTTTTTACATGATATGTTAATCACGCTCTTGCTAGAGTTTATTTTATTTTATTTGGCTGCGTTTGATATTCAGGTCACGGTCTTTTTACTCATAGTGTCAAAGTAAATAGTGCATTACTAAGACCTCATGTAACAATGGTTAAATTCAGTGGGGATCCTTTAATAGAATCCAGACCTACCATGTTTAAAGAAATGAATCATAATTATCATCATCATCAAGATCCGCTGGTAAAAGCGTCTCAAATATTAAGCCTTGACATATTTACTCGTAAAATGAATGTTTTGGGTTTGGGATTGTTGGTCAATTAAAATGAGCTCACAAAGAGAGATCATGTTGGATTATGGAGAATTTTAACAGACCTGTTTAGCTATTCTAATTTTTTTTCCTGGCAGAACCATGAATTGAAAACAGAAGGTTAATAGATTATGGAAATAGTGAGTGGCAGCCGAATCACAATCTGAATGGCTGTAAAATTGAAATTAAAAAAAAATTGTTTTACTTCTGCTTCAGTAAAGACGAGTGAGTGAAATCTATTCTATTCTTTATCTGTTCAATTCTTATTTTACAGTCTAAACACAGCACACAATGGGCTTCAAGTCCTGTAGCATCTTGAATAACTATGACAGCATCCAAAAGAGATTGTACGGGGATATCGGCATATTTAAAAACACAACAAAAGGTTAATGCTCTATACTTAAAACTGGTTGTTCCCACTGACTGACAGAAAACGAGTCATGTTGTACCGTCTAACATTACCCAGCTCTCATTAGAACAACAGTCCAACATGGCAGCTGGGTCCCATAATGCACAGAGCTCATGTTGATTCAGTTAAGGGCCCATTCATATCCCCCCCCGCCCTCCCCACAGCAGTGACAGAGGTAAAACTGCGGAACAATCATTTGATCACCGTGCCGACTTATTCCTCACAGATGGCTCCCCAAAGGAACAACAGTCGGTGGCAGGTTCTGGGAGGGTGGGGAGATGCAGCTGTCCCTGTTTGACTGGGTAAACAGTTGTGAGGTCTAATTTGTTCAACACCTCCACAAAGGAGAGGTTGTAACTCTATCGGCTGTTGACCTACTGTACTGCCCTTAGCCCCGGAACTGCAGCGCAAGCCCCCTTTTTGAAAAAGCCCACACTGAGGAAATGTCCCAATGAGTGCCCCGTTGAGCGAAAGGCACGCAGGCTGTGCATCTCCCAGAGTGCTCGTCCTTTTTTCACAGATCCAGTTTCATTCAGCTATCTATCACAGAGGCCACATACGGGAGTGAGGCTGCATTGAAAGTACAGAGGGGAAAAGACTGGGTAGCTTGGGGGGTGAAAAAAGTGATTTCTGGTCAATTTGCCATGGAACACAGGTGAAATTGGACCTGGCATAATGTTGTTTTCTGCATGTGACGGATAGGAACACCATCTGTGCCTGAAACTGAAGTTATGTCATCTATAAACAAGGGCTCTGGATCTCTAAAGCTGTCTCCATTCAGGCACAAACCACAAGCAGGGGCTCATCAAGCCACTTTGACTTGTTGTTTACGTGCGGCAGACAGCAACAACACACACACAGGGGGAGAGATCCGAAGTCAGACTGCAGAACAGGTAATTACACTGCGAGTTGCACAGTTTGAAAATCGTCTCCTCAGCTCAGGCATGAAGGAGAAACACTCTCAAAGACGACATGTGTCAACATGAAAATTACACAGTACGGTTATCTCTGTCAGAACTATCTGTGAATGAGAGAGTCGGAGATTTTCAAGCGGTATTAAAAATGTAGCTACTTTAAAACCAGGGCCTTGCTTTAATCTTAATAAATGCATATTTACTGGCATGAAACTCAGCCCAGGCCTTTGCTCAGAGTAGTTCCTGCTATAATTACAATCATAAAAAAGTTTCACCATGCTATGATGTTTTTTATTGAGGTATATATATATATAGTCATAATGATTATTGCCTCGTCTCTGCTCCCAGAGCTCCAGATCTCATTAAGGACTGAAAAATGCTTCACCAAACTTACTTTTACTCGTCTCGCGGAGGTGCAGGGAAGAGGCTGGTTTTACGATCGCTCACAGACGAGAGTGTTACGCCTGCAAAATCTCAGCTACATGCCCTGCATAGCTGTGGCTCCGTCTATCAAACAAGCAGTGACTGGTTGAAAGGTGAGGGATATCCAGGAGCACTTGTGCTGAGCCAACACCCAACACTGAACTACAGCAATAAAAACACATGGCCAGAGCACCGAGATTGTTTGATTAATATTCTTTTAAATGGAGTGTTTGGGTGCGTTGACTTTGGACTGCAGCACTTTAAAGACTCTACTTTTACTGCCAATATAGACAATTTATGACAAAAAACAGTGGCTTCTTCTTTGAGGTCATGACTAGCAATCCTACTCTTATCCAAACTACCCAGAGGTATTTGCAAAATCTTTGTAGAAGACACCGTGTTCACTATTTCAGGAGTAGTATTCAATACGGGCAAGTTCTCCTGACTCATTGCAACAACAGTGACATCAAACATGTACAGCTACATTGCAGGAAACTTGCAATGAGGAATCGTCATGATGGAGAGGAAGAAACCAAACCAAACAGTGTCTTCATAACACGAAGAAGATGCTCCTTCTAATGTCAGTAAATGGTTATTTCAAGTAAAGGTGGTAAAACCAGCAACTTGATCCGAAATTCCAGGAATGTTGTGTATTCAGGACTGTATGCATAAGCTACACTACTCCAAAACTGGGCAGTAACAAGGATAGATAAGTCAATTTAAAAGGAAACATTGGTAAAACTGCCTTTATAGGACTGTTTCTACACACAGTTCATACTTGAATCTGTGTAGATCTACCTCTTCTCCATGCAGAGAACTGATTGGGAAATCGTTAAGGGAATTGTTTCTGATCAAAACAATTGCGAATCGATAATGCCAACAAAATCAATTCAAACAGGTCATCTCTCAACCAATTAAAAAAGACCTGTTGGTGAAAGCAGGATCCTTTTTGGTCTTTCTTTCCTTTACTCAGATATAAAATGTACGCAGCCAGTACAGGGGATGGTGAATGAGGAGTTTGTGGCCCAGTCAGCAAGTTTATCAGTACATATGTCTATGACAGGATCTCACATCCTCCAGCAATAGGTGAACTTAGCGGAGCTATAATAGAGCTCAATAAGACTTATTTAATTTAACCTACTTTAGAAACTAAAAGAGGTCACATTTGGTTTCCTACAGGCAGCAGCACCTTCCTGCGTCTCATGGACAAGAAGCTACATGACTCAAACTGACAGTAACCAAAGAAGTGTGAGATCTCTGGCTGATGAGGCCTCGATGTCCAGGGTCTGGTGTGAGGCAGTAAAAATAACAAAAGCTCTCGCACAAAACTGCCTCAAACCGTGTTATTCTCTGTAACAGTTCTCAGGGAAAATGACGCACAACATGTATGTGATAGAAAATCCTGCACTGGTGTCAGTACCTTGCTTTGCCTTGTGTATTCTCCCTGGATTTGTGGCATCAGCAGTCGAATCAACATCAGTAAATCTTACAATACCTGACGTTACTTATGTAATACCACAAACTAAAATGACTCCTTGGCTGGTCAGCTTTATACTATTCTTATTGGAGAAATATATATTTTTAAATCAAGCAGATGGGGCTCGATGATCTTTTGAGTGAGTAAAAGTGTCTAATTGTGGGTAAACAGGGGATAAAAAGCGAATGTGTACACTTAGAATAAGAGCTACTTAATGGAGTGCTCGTCGAGGGCACTGTAATTACGTTGCAACAGCTTTTAGAGATGATCACCCAGAGAATCCACCGGTTAAACATAACATGAGCAGAAAACTTCCAAACCAAAAATCACAATCTGGACTCACGCAGGAAAAGACTGCGTGTGTTCCCTTTGATTACGATATCAAACGATCAGATGAAAGAATAAGGACTTGCTCTTAAGCAGCTTGAAGATAAAGTCAAGTCTGTGTGAACTATAATCAAATTGAGCTAAATATCACACTTTGAATTATTAGAAGCAAATAAATGTGTTTGTTGCTCTGGCACTAATCAAAGCTGCAGCGATGACATTTCCTGTGATTTGAAAGAGGAAATGCTTGACACGGTGATCTCAGACTCATTCACAGGAGCAGGCGCCTGTCACAAAGAACGTGTTCTCTGGGAAGTACGATTAGAAATATCAGCTGATCCTTAAAATTAGGAGAAAAGGGAAATATAGACAAACTAGAGTTGGACTCGGTGGAGTTTGAACCTCTGCCAAGGCCCAACAGCTCCCTAAATGAAAAACAAGCTACAGCTAAGTCCTAATTACTTTCCTCAGCTACACACCAGTGGTTATGGGTTTCTAGCCCTTTCTGTCAGTTATAATAATCAAAATTAAACTAGATCCAGACTTTTATTTGAAACAAACAAAACAAAGACGGAAACATTCTCTCCCTGGCTGTTTTAATAAATAACAAGACATTATAATTTAGTGGAGCTGAAAAGGTGGTGGCCAGTCTGAAGTGGGAATCCGACCCCCCCATGAGCACAAATAAATAATCACATTGTGGCTTGTCTGTGGCACATAGGCCCGGGTGTAAGGAAGCCTGGATCTAAAAACACTGACAAGGTGCCACATTGATTTCTCCTGTGCTCAAAGAGACCAGCAGGGAACAGGAGCAGCTCCATTAACATGCTCGGCCATTTCACTCTGCCGTGATTTCTGAATTACAAAAGCAAGTCACTTAGATTCTCAAAAGCACCGATAATTATCTCTGGTCTCTTCGTTCTGTAATTGAGATTCGATACGGTAACAGCGGCAGCAGCATCTACTGTGATTCACTTGATTGTACTTGTGGTCAATTTGGAAGCTCACCGACTTCATGTCTGACTAAAATGTGTGATATTGTAAATGATATAACATAATCAAATCAATTAAAGACATACTCTGCTTCAGTCTGTCGATGCCACTTAACCTCATCAGTTCAATTGATATTTGTGTCCTGTTCATTTTCTTTGCAAAACATATCTGTGGATTGAATGTTCAGAAAAACAGTTTTGCACCTGCCATGTTATTGGAGGAAAGAGAAAAACCTTAAAACTTAAAGATTTCAATTTCTTTTAGAAACGCTGCAAGGAAATCGAACATTTTAGGCCTCAACAAAAGCTTTCAAAATTCTGTATTGTCGAATGAGAATAGCTCACTCCAGAAACTCTGAGTGAATCACTTATGTTGAAAACACAAAAAGGTAGACAAATTGCAGGGACGTGTCAACAAAGCGGTTTCGCCCCAAATGATAAAAATCACAAACTGCACGACTTGTATATTTATCAGCAGGGAGTCTTAATCACGTTTCCTGATGTGCACAGACACTGGGTCCTGGCTCTCGCTCATTTTCACTTGTATCAGTGATGCACTTCAAGATAAGATTAAATGGGTTCTGTTAAATGGACATTTCCTCTTTCCCTCCAAACTGTTCAGGATAAACAAGCCGAACTTTGAGTTGGCCGACAATGAAGGGACCTGACATTCAAGCTCCAAATCAAGATGGATAATTATGTGAAGATACCACCATCTAAAATGGATAGTTCACCAAAAAATTTAAATGTACTCATTATCTACTCGATTGAAACAGTTTAAAGTAACACTTGCTTTAAAGTTTTACATCGCAAAGGTTTTATTAAGGTACTAATGGTTTCAAGATGGACTTTTTAACCTGTGCAGTACTTGGATTCTGAGTATACATAATATACACTTTACTACCAGAAGTAAGTACATACCCGTGAGCACACATGGTTTCAGAAAAAACACATGAATCAGATATTTGCCAATTTGATTGAAAGTACGGGTAGAAATTGGGTTAAAGGGGAGAAAGACGGTGCACAAGAGATAAAGTTGGCTGCAAGAATGCAAATCTCCAAAGAAAATAACACTTAACTCAATCTGCTCCTTATTTCATTGTGGCTGTAACTACATTTTAAAAAGCAGCAGATAAATTCGGGTTGCAAAGGAAAATTGCAGTGACAAACACGGCAGTAAAAATGTGTCTATATGGAATTGTTTTTCCTCAACCCTCAATGCAACATAAAGGTTTTCTCTTCTTGATCCAGGGTGAAAACAGAACAAGACTTGAATAAATGTGTTGGGTAAATTATTGACTCAAACTAGAGAGGGAGAAGAAAGAGTTGTGAAAGGACACGGCCCGGGGCTACAGAGCAGACAGTCCCTTGTCTAACACTGCTGGGTGTGTGTGTCTTTATCTGTGTCCTTGTATATTTGTCTTTGCGGCTGTTACTTTATTACGTGCATTCCTGGACGGGCAGCCTGCCAGACAGGATTCTAACAAAGTCTCAAACTGAAATATCCTGCACGGAATAAATTCAGTCAAGCTAATGGCATCTGCATACATCTTCTCTGGACACTTTAATCAATATAGGAAAAACAGATTTAATAACCTGAAGGACTGTGTGAATGGCTGACTTGCAGAAGCAAAGCAACAGAAGCACAGAACAGCAGTGAAGCCGCTCCTGTGGAGTCAGGCGTCAAACTACGAGGAGACAACCAGGCCACTGCTGAATGATTCATATACTGCACTACTGTTTGCACCACGGACGGTTGAGGTGTTGCCATGTGATTGTCTAACTAGAGCGAGGGCATGGACAACCATTAACCTCAAATAACTGCCAGCTTCTCTTTTCCAGCAGCTGCCCGAGAGAAGCCGAGTCAACAAAGCCGTGTCTCAAATACCAGCGTCCCTCTCACATGGTGCCTTCTCCAGAATCAATGCGGCAGTGATCTGCTCCTGGGAGGCACGAGTGTCACATTCAAGAATTGATGGGTATCAGGAGTAGGCCCCGATTCAGACGCAATTTCACGATTGATTTGATACTGGGAGTTTTTGACACAGTATCAATTAATTCTACTGTATCCGATTTTTCTGCCTATCGCATTATAGTAGGTAGAGCTACTTCCACCTGATATGGATCCATCTTGCAATGGAGTCTAGCTACAGGCGTTGGCAGTGACATCTGACAGTGAGCGCTGACACTTATGTGCGCACTCAATCCCGGCTGGAAGTTGAAACGTTAAAAAAAGCATCGATGGGAGAGGCTGAGAGCCGGATGAGTCATTTCAGCAAAAGTAATGCATCTCTCTTCAGCCTCATCCAGTGGAGCAATAAAACTGGACTTTTATTACCGTTCCCTCACATTTGTTCCTACTCAAGTACAGCTTGATTACTCGGGCTGTAGACAACTAAGAATCTCTTCAGACAAACCAGATTTCCATAAAAATAATCAATGATTCTCTAGAAACTGATTCCGCGAAAATGCAGGATCTGTAGGCGAGGGACACGATCTCGATGCTGGGAGGCTCCCATTCCGCTATTGGCTTTTTTTTTCATTTGCATACATATTTTAATAGCTGTTCAGAGAGATTACCCCAAATGTCTTCTGGCACGTATCCACTGAAGTTCTTCTCTACGACCCAGACTACCAGAAGTGCTCAATCTGCAGCTACTTCAGGGGCCTGAAATGTCCCAAGGAACAACAAACAAACAAACAAATACTAGACTTGAAAACTCTCAGCCGACTGAGACGTCTCCAACTGACGATTCAGATCTTTAACTTTCAGGATGGGGGCAGCACTAATAACGACTTGTTGGCGCTGGATGTTTGCTTAATCTTTTAACCGGAGTTGACTCCCACATTTCAACTCATGTTAACCCTCGTCCATCATCTTCAGACGCAGAAAAAGAAAACTGAGCACTCGCCCGTTTCATGTGGTCTTAGACTCTACCACCATCATTGCTGTCTCCATGCTGCATCAGGGATCTTGGGGGATTTACACCAGTTTGCAGAAAGTACCCATAAACCCCCGATTGACTTAAATACATCTGCTTAATTCACAGGTGTAGCAGCCCTGTTTACAAAAGTGCTACCACTTTGATAAATACAAGTGCAAACCACCTCCAAAAAATTCCAAGTCAGCCGCAGGTCAGGGATCAGATGCTCGGCCATCCTAAAAGCCAGAACACTTTATCTTCAGTTGTCAAATCCACTCTGTCTACTCTACATGCCTGTCTGCGTTCCCTCTCTCAAACACTGCCAATCTTCTTTTATAACGCCTGTCAAATTAAAATGCAAAGCAAACCGACTCGACTGTCGGACGTTCTGTGCTCCCGTCAGTGTCGGGGTGTTTTTCCTCCATCACATTTCCGTGTGGTGCAAGTAAAAACCTGAGACACCCCCACATGTGGACAATGGCTCAAGTGTTGTTATACATATGAAGCGTCTCCAACATATCCAAAGCTTTGAGGATCTCAATATTACTTTGCTGCTAATGAGCTGAGCAGAAGCCGAGTTGCCTCTCTGCTCCTCGTGTAGGTGCCTCCTGCGTGGGAACTGATTTATAGTTCAGAGGAGGTATTTAACCCGCGGATTGTGGCGGCAGCGCTCCCTCACCAGATGGATGTGTTGTACATTATCAGGATGTGTCGTGCATTTATTATCCGCCCAGAGTAATTGGTTATCCTCCATTTACTCTCTCGGTTATAAACAAAGCCGACTGTGGGAAGAGGAGGGCTTCCAGAGGAAAATATACCTCAAAGTACACACTCGTCTAATGTTACGGAGAAGAAGCATTATCGAGCATTTTCTTCAACGTGCTTCGTGCAGTGTTTTCCTCTTGACAAATTCGAGCAGCAGTGGAAAAAGCAGAACAAGCTGGAAAGCCTCCATGTTGTGGATGCAGCCGCCCGCCATTGCCCAGCAGATAGATACCACAACATCAACACAAAAAGGCATAAATCTGTCTTAAGCTGTTGAGTGAAACGTTACCCACCCAATTTTTTTTCTTTCAAAACAGTCAGGACGGTCCAATCCACTTATGTTAAAGCCACAGGATTGCTTCCCCGGCTGTTTAGACAAATGTCCACAGAGCAGACATTTTTATAATGTGCAGTAAACATCACAGTCATGGCCCTGAAGAAGAAATCAATATGAACCGCCTGCAGTTAGACCCGCTGATCCGTCCAGCATCATTACTGGGTTCCCCCCCCTCTGTAATGGGCGAGTGAAAAGTGTATGATTACTGCAAGTGTTGCTTAATTTGCTCGTTTTTGATTAACTGCATTGTCAAGGTTTGGGATGTTGTGTGTTTCCATTGTGGAAAACTGTGTAGCACATGTCCATCAGAGCATGACGTCAATTTTCTGTCTGAATAAGTGAATCTGGTTCCATCATCTTGTTCGATTGATGGGTAAAATGACCAGGGACAGAGAATGACTTCCTGCAGCCTGATCAAATCAGTAGCTTGTCACTTGTTTTCTATATTGATGTGGGGGAAACCACAAATGAGTTAAGTCAGAAAAGGTTTATCATTATTCTCTAGAGTTTGCTGGTTTGACGTTTTCCAGGACGGTCTGTTGTGTTGCATTAATATTTCAAACTGCATCTTCCAGTCCGTGCATTCTCCAGGGCTTTCTGGATGTTTGCAGTTTCCTGGAAAAGCAGAGCTCATTTATACGAGGTACTGGAAGATATTTTAAAGAGTGCCTTCGCTGTACAGTTATTTTTTTGAGTAATATATATATGCAGAATATTTTTGTTTTTTTATCAAATCCTATCATTGAGAAGCTAGAAACAATAAGTAGCAATTCATCTTTTTACATTAACATATTTTGCATTTTCCAACAAACAAATACACTTTTATTTGCCTCAGTTCAAGACTTTACACCCCCGACAGTGGAATTGCTGGTGTGTTAGTAACCAACACGAGCAACCAGACTGTACAAAATGGTTGACAGTGGTCCAAAAGCGGTTGCCAAGGGAAACTGGACGACCAACACTGTCAACCCTAAAGAGCCTTAATACAACCGACTAATTGCTGGAACTGACTTTTGTTCAAGATCAATGGATTTAGTGGTTGAATCCATTTTGTAATAAGTAGAAAGGGGAGAAAGTGGGAGAGTACTGGTTCCTCTGGCAATGTTTTTACAACACTAGAGCTGAAAACACGTATTTGCCTGCTAAACTAGCCCCTGTGATATTTACACTGTTGTTCAGAAGAATGAACAAAGCTTTTAATCCCAGTTAATTCTTTAACCAAGCACTGGGAAAAGAACTGGTCATGGTCACTGTGAGCCTGAAATGACAAAACCTTAATTTGTCTACAAACAGAACCTGCTTTCATGTCAATATATTACTAAACAGAAAAGGGAACAATACTGTGGGTTTTAGAATTTGGTAGAGAGAAGAAGTAGTGGAATTATAAAAATAATCACTACTTAGTTTAAAACACAAAAAACGATTTGTATAAATTGTCGTTCAACTTGATGATGGTTTCTTTTCACTTTGTGCTGCTTTCAATTTTCTCCATCTGTGGATTTAATCTCATTCGCCCGTCGATATCACAAGTGAGGCATGTGTCATCGGCTGGAGACAATGTTCCTCTTTGATTCTCCCGACAACAGTGGATTCTGCAGTGTGATCTGTGATGAGGGCGACGGGGACGGCGCCTCAGAACCACCCACTCACTCACTGCCACCGTGATGCAGTATTGATGTGCTCGGAGGAAATCTCACACAAATCGCATCTTCACAGACCTTTTCGAAACCCCAAACTCTATGAATGTGTATTTATGAAAGCTTGTGACATTCCTACAGATAACAATCAGGGCTTACAGCATCTGGGAGGACACGAGGCGGAGACTCGCTTTCTGCCAAAAAATTGACGGGCCATGTCTGCAGCAGAGCGGCAGCGAGTTAACACCATTTTCACGCTGACGTATTAATCAAGCATTTGTCGAACGGGGAAATTGTTGTGCGTGTGTTTTGCTGTGAAAAGATCACCAGTGTCAGGAGCGAGTGAAGCGAGAGTTACAAACAATGTCGTGTTGCTTATGAGTGGGTGAATAAAGACAGTGCTGGGAGCAATAGTGTGTTAAACGTACTAATGGTGTTTGACAGGGCTTCATTACTGCAACAACAAAAAAATCCCATCAATTTGAGCCTGAATTGACTTGTAATTCCGACGGCTTTTCTTCCCGACAACGCTGAAGGCAAATGAGACAGCGTTCCTGCAGCACTCAAGACGGCGCCGCACCACAAAAGCTGACAATATCTTTATAGCTCGTGTGGGGGGGGAGGGATATGTGTGTAACCTGGGCTTGCGTCCCAGGAAAAGATGGATCACCAGTCTCTGGCAAAGCAACAACTGTGCAACAAGCACTCAAAGTGTGCTCTTTTCTGCTATAACTGGATTTCACTGCAGCGAATTGCCAATCACTGCCATAAAAACTCAAGCAGAATTGCATATTCTTTGACCCGTGACACAACTTTACAGCTCAACTGATTTATGGCCCAGCAACTTAACAGCAGCCACAGGGGAAACAAAGAGCTAATATTTACAATTTGCACATATAACAATAATACCGGAGGCCAACTAACAACTCAGATGTATTTGCCTCCACGAGAAATGACCCAAGCTGGTCCACATATTGGGGGGGGGGATGGATCAATATTGACTGTAGAAGCGCAAATCCATTTCAAAGCCTTTGTTTACTCTATGGCATTTCAAGTAAACCACAAGCTGTCAGAACAACAACTCGCTGAACAAGCAAATAAAAACAGCAACAAGCCGTTTTAATTTGTGATATTTACAGACGGTGAAGGTCTGGGAGTCAAAAGGCAGGTTTGTTGCAACATTAGAAACTTTTCCCACTGCTGCTTGTTTAAAAATTCCTCTCAGGTTCACTGTGCCTCTGAAACTGTTAGTGAACACTGCAGCTGAATTTTGTTTACTGTCTAAAAGTTCCTCCAACATCTGCTCAATGTGATGATTCTCTTTCCACCAGCATTATACACAGTTCTGTACAAAACTCCTATTGCAGTACGGTTTTAATACAGACATATTCTGTCTTAGGCCTGCCACTAATGGATATTAATAAATACCGTAATAAATTGGTCGGCCTTCAACATCAGCAGTAAAGATCCCAAGATGATATCATTGAGTAACCAGCCGTATAAAACCCACATTTATTTTCACATTTGAGAATAAAAAAAACTGGAAACAATTATTTCAACAATAAATAGATAATGATGGTTTGACTAATCACTTCAGATCTACTCACTATATAATCTATTTCTAAAGCAGTAAGATTATAACAAGCAACAAAAGATTAATGAAACCCTCAGAAAAATATCTTTCTAGATGATTTTATTCACCGATTCAAAAACCATATTCCTGTCAAATGGAGCTGAATACAAAACAAGCCAATAAAGCCTGATTTGTGCATCTGCATTGGCTTGAACTGACAATTACTGAGGCCTATCTGGAAGTCAGATCGGATGATGAACGTAATGCTGTTTTTTTCTGGAGACTGTCGTGCCTCGCTGGAGCCTCCCCCCTCCAGCGCTGTAACAAGCCCTTCCCCCATCATTCAAGGTGGACCACTCGGAATAAATCTCAACCCTGGGAAAACCCTATGTGATGGCTTCAACTACAAAGATCCTCAGTCTCTTCTAAATCTGTCAATGTGCACTCACCACAAAAGAAATCAAGAATTCCACATGCTTCTCATTTAGCAGGTCTGTTTTATTTATTTTTTTAGATATCTCTGCCAAAGTAAAAAGCAAGAATGCATCGCATATGTGAAAAGACATTCATAAATGGCTTAATTCGAGTGATCTAATAAAAAAGGTACTTTAAAAGGATATAGTCCAAATCCTTTTCTGAGTTTGCCATCAGCTGGTGTGCAGCCATGAGATGACGGGAGCCCCACAAAGCCAAAATAATCCCCTTGTCCTGGACTAATCTGTTGCCCTGGACCTCTGAACAAACACGGCTTGTTTTAAGGTTACACCCCCCCCCTACACTGTTTCTTGGATGTCCATCCTGGTGTGGAACAGGTTTTAAAAAGGTGAACGGATGGGCAAAATTAACCCAAAACATAATAAAAAAACGGGTTTTTGCAGGTCATGAATCATATTTCCCTCCAGTCATGTATCTACAACAACACTGAGTAGAAGCTATGGCAACATCACATACATTACTCCATTTTATTACCGGTTGTTTCTATACTCTACCATCTAAAAACATCACTTCCAGGCAGCTCCATTATCTCAAGAATCACATCTGGTGAATAAGAAAACAGGGGTTTCCTCAAGTGGCGTTGCGCTCATGTTCCGCCCGGGCCCGCATCCAAGCACCGGCCAAATTTACACAACTCTGACTACACTATAAAATGTCATGTTATTGTGTGGAGCTTAGGGTCTTAAATTTCACTTCCACTTTGCAATTGATGGCTCTGTCAAATTGTATAAAAATGTGCCTGGCGTGCTACAGCGAAGCTCCGGTCAACGATTACCACTAGAAATGACCAGTTAAAACCAGAACTGCTCTTGAAGCAGCTTCCTACCCCATTGTGAAAAAGATGAACTTTCCTTTTAAAGATAAGAAGGAACCAATGTTTGAGTATTACAATAATTAACCTCAACCCCAGATGTCTAACATTTGTGTTGCCAGATACATGGAGTCACTTTTGGAGGCTATGCGATATTGTCTGGGCGTGACACTGCTATATTATTATGTTTTGTATTGATTCCAGTAGGAAAAGCATAGAGAATAAGAAGTAATATGACTGAAGATACACCCTCTCACATTGTATAAAATCAATACAGAAGTCAGTCGGTAACAGATCAATAGCGACTAAGACCCTCACAGTCTGAGTGAAAACCTTGAATCATTTATAGGAACAGCTTACACATTAGAGAAGCTCGAGCGCCATTGATCCTCTCGTTGTGCACCAGACCCAAACATGGCTCATTTAGTTAAATGGTTCAAATACTGCAATAGTTAAGCTCAACACTTCATTTGTAAGGAGACCCTTAAAAATCCCAACTATTAATTATGTCCCTATGCCTGTTCTCGACCTTTACCTCCAAGAACCCAACTGTGTGTGTCTGCTGAGATGCTGCAGAACAAAACCACTACACATCTGCTGCAAACTGGGAGGAAAGAACGTCCAACAATGCTGCACGCAACCAAATACAACGTAAATACATGGCACAGATGAGACGTGTGTTTACTGCATGGCACACTGGAACAAAGTGGATTTAACAGTACAGTGAAGTGTTGCTATTCTGTGTGGGAGGGAGTTCAGGTCATGCTACACAAGCCTGCATTTATTATTTATGGTTTTTCCTTTTTATCAGTTTCACCAGCTCAGAGTTTTTTGCCAAGTCCAGAAAATCTAGCTGCCAAAAAGCTAAAGTTTTTTTGAAAATTAACTGCAGCATTAGCCGGGAAGCGCTTCAGGCTCTTTGAGGAACAAGTGAGGCGTCTCCCAGCCAGATATCCAAAGTGTCCTCTCTGTCTTGGTTACCGGTGTGTTTGTATCTGCACACATAGCACACACAATAGGTGGCTCACAACCAAACCAAAGATTCTCATTGAATGGCTTTCAAGGAAAACAAGTGTTATAGCAACTCTAATCTCTATTCATGGACACAATTAGCCAAATCTTTGGTGGGCAACGCTCTACAGCCATTTATAAATCAATAAATCAATAGGGTTTGAACTGTTTAGACACAACATCTGAAAATGTCTCCTTTGAAATGGGAAATGTTATTTGGCCTTTTTTAACTATGTTCTAAACTGTAATTTACCAAAAGACAAAATCAATGGAATGAATGGTTTTAATGGAAGATTCTTAGTTACAACACTAAAACAGATAATGGATTATAGATCTCCTCGATTTGTTTTGTTCATGGCATTGTGACCAAACACGGTCCCACTAACTCCATCTGTCTTCTGAACAGATACATCTGCATTAAGCTAATATTGACGAGTGCGCGGGTCGAGCTTATTCCTTGGGTCTGGCTCCACTTCATCCTAAATCTGAATCTGCTGGTTCTCCCCCCCCCCTGTGAGATAATGAAAACGACTCGCTGAAACCAGCCCATTCATTTGGACGCACCAGATGGTGGATTTAGCAGTTACACTGTCAGCACTAAGCAAGTCGCGCATGGAAAAACTGAAATATGCAACACAATTTGTTGGGAACAACCATTGGCAGTGGCAACTTTACTCTGCAAGCGTGTTTCTACAGTGGCAACCGAATCGTTCAAATTATCCCGAAGAACGTTTTCCTGTGCAAATACGGCAAATTCAACTTTAGAGGATTACGACTCCATTTTTAAAAACTATCCTTACACGATTGGGTGTTTACCCACTGATATAAAAAATGTTGCAGGTAAACAAAAGATATCATTTCTGCAAAGTAGACCTATTTTATAATTTGCATGATTAGAAGTTAGCCTACAGTGAAACGACATGGCCGGTGTTTAATGTGGTTCAGTGTCACAGGCCACACAGCAGAGCCCAGGGTTAACCTGCAGTGGTCTAGTAAAAAGAGAAAAAAAACTGTAATTGAATGAGTCACTTCACTGAAGATTGAACAACTCCGACAACACGAGCCAATGAAAAGAAAATGACTAATCTGGACAGAAGGGTCCCAATTTACCCCCCCCACCACCACCACCCCCAACTCAAACCCAACCACCCCCCACGTCACAAATCCCCAAACTACAAAAGGTTTATTAGACCAGAATCCACCATTTCATGGGATCTGGTTTCCTGAAGTTGCAGCAGACTCTGGTGCACAGACACACACACAGCTGAGTGGTGGAAGTGAAACACATTGTGTTGAAACCTCAATTGCAGGGTGGAAAAACATGACATTTTTGGGGGTTTTCTTGAAGTGCTCAGACCCAGTGTTTGTGTGTGTGTGAGGGGGGGGTCTCCCTTGTCCCCAGCTTGGGAGACACTGTGTCCACCACACTGGAGGAATCCGCTGCTTTAACTCTGCACAACTGCTTTCTAACAATTCACTTTACAGGGAAATTACACAAATGCAGGGAGACAATGTGTGTGTAGTGGTGCTGGTTGTTAGCACCCCGCGCTCTAACGCCGTTACTCGGCTAACTAAGCTAACTTAGCGTCTCTACAAGGCACCACTTTACTCTAGGGAGCTAGGCTAGGTTAGCTTCGTGTGCGGGGCTAATCGGGCTGGTAAGCTAGCACAGGCGGAGTGAAACAATGAGCCCGGAGCGCAGCGGCCAGGCTCGGGCTAGCTGCATGCTGTGAGGCGGCGGCTACACGGGGGGAAGCTAGCCCGCCCTCCAGCTCGCCTCCCTCGCACGCAAGGCTGACGTTAAATGGCGAGTCGCTGCATGAACCAACAATAACGAAAGAGAGAGAGAGGGAGGAAATGGAGCAAACTTACCGACTTAGCTAACCACTCCTATCCCAAGCGCCGCTCCGGCCATGGCGGCGAGCGGCTCCGTGGAAACAAGCGCCTGGATTCACAATAAAGCCTCCGGAGAAATGTGGAGCGGCGGAAAGCGGTGCACTCCCCGAGACTCCCAGCACGAGAGGAGGAGGAGGAGGAGGAGGAGAGGCCAGCGACTCACTGGACTTCTGCCATCACACCAAGCGACCGCGTCCGCTCCGAAGGGGACGACCGAGTCCCCGGAACATCGTTATCGGTGCCCGACCTGACTCCGGTCCTTCCTGCGGCGACCCTGTTAGCGATTTAATCCCGCAGAGAGCAGCGTCTCCTCCGGGTTAGTTCCTCGGTTCCTCCGCGTCCAGCGATGCTGCTGCTACTGCTGCTTCGTGTGGGAACTGATACAATGTAGCCGAGCAGCGGGAGCGCGAGCGAAACCCCGGAGCGGCGGGTCCGAGCGGACTGAACTGTGCCCGTCCACAGAGCCGGGGTTTGGCAAAAGACAAGACGTGGAGCTGGAGCCTCCACTGGACCGGGATTGGATTTGTTCGCTTCTGCAAGAAGGGGGGAAATAACACAAGATACCTACGGAGGTCGAGAGAGCTCAATGCACTGCACACTGCAGATAGGAAAAGACACGTGCAAAAAAAGACAACTGCAAATACAGACACTCGCTGCAAAAAGTCCAAATAAAGGCAAACATAGAAACGCGCTGCAAAAACACACAATAAATGCAAATATAGAAACGCACTGCAAAAAATCACAACAAATGCAAAAATAGAAATGCGCTGCAAAAAGTCACAACACAAGCAAATACAGACACTCGCTGCAAAAAGTCCAAATAAAGGCAAACATAGAAACGCGCTGCAAAAACACACAATAAATGCAAATATAGAAACGCACTGCAAAAAGTCACAACACAAGCAAATATAGAAACGCACTGCAAAAAGTTCAAACGCAAGCAAATATAGAAATGCGCTGCAAAAAGTCACAACACAAGCAAATATAGAAACGCGCTGCAAAAAAATCACAACAAAGGCAAATATAGAAACGCGCTGCGAAAAGTAGGTTTGCTTGCTGCATCCGATGTTTGACTACATCAAAGGCAAGAAGCAAGAAAACTCTATCATTTAAAATATAACATCAAAATATAATACTTAATTTAAAGTTAAAAACAGTTGGTAAAATAATGGAAATAAAGAACAATGAAACAACAGAATACTGTATAAACATGCCCTCATACATGTATATAGAATTATTGTCACAATGGGGACACTTGTTTTATGGACCATGATGATTACTATTTTCATTTTACGCTTAATGTTATATGTTTTTATACAATTTGATGAATTTGTAATTAATAAAATTAATTGTAATGAGCCTAATCAAATACAGATAATAACATGAATAAGTTATTGATACATGTTTTCCCAGGTAACATGTTATTATAAGACGATTTTTCGCATAGACATTCTCCAGGAGGGAATTTGCTGAGTGGTCTTCACGATGAACCAAAGAGCTCATCAGCAGATGAAGCCTCATGCTGCAGGGGGATAAACAGCAGCCACAGGGATGTGTCACAACCTGGCAACCCATACGTTGATCATACTAATGGTTTCTAACTGATCAAAAAAGCCTCAGTAGATGATTTATTAAACATTAATAAAGCTGTAAGTTTCTCAGCTGTTGGTGTAGAAAATCCATATGAGGTATCTATAAAGTGGTGAATAATAAACACTTCATGCAGGATAATCCGTTACATGCTGTAATGGCTAACACACTTTTTAAGGCAGTTACCGATATCATCTGTTGTAATCATAATTGCAGGTTCATGTTTCTCCAGCCGTATCAAATGTGCGTCTCGTTAAATGTCAACACTTTTAAATCAGTGGATGGTCTGATTGGACGGGAAGGAAACAATGCTGCGGTCAACACTTGATCTTCACGCTTCAGGGTGAATTGAACATGTTACTGTGGTGTCTGCCTATAAGCCGTGTTCCTATTTCACTGAACTGAATCCATTAACAAACAACCAAGGGGGGAAATTCTCAGGTAACGGCGAGCGAGTAAAAGCAAGGAGAGAAAGAAAGAAAGAAAACACATCCAACAATAAGACCTTTTCAGATATGTCACTATACCAACTGTCACAGAGCCGTGGATAACCTTTCATGTTTCCCAGCTTCAAACACCGCGGAGGCTTTAAGTCGTTGTCTGGCTCAGCGCTGGTTTCCCAGGCAACAGGAATATGATAATGTTGCCTTTGACATGACAGAAGGAATCATCTCGCTAACAAACAGAGACAACAGGCACAGGGAGGGCTGGGGGGAGGTATAGGAGAGAGGGGGGGCTGAATTAATGGACTCATTTTCACACAGAGGCAAACGCAGCAGCAGCAGCAGCTTCTCACCATCCTCCATCCATCCTCCATCTTTCTCTATTGCCCCTGATGCATTCCTGCTGGCAGGCACACTCATGCATTCCCAAGGGACCAGCCAGCTTCCATTGGAAAGCTAAATAACAGTCAGTGGCTGGTGGGGACCAGAGGGGACGGCTCTCTGATGATGACTGCTCTTCAAGGCCGAGGCTCCGAACCAAGCACTCTCGCTGCCGAGCGTTACCCCGACCGAAACCTGAAATGAACAAGCAGCGTGGAAGCCATGTGTTTTCCATCAGGGGAAAAAAGGTCTAATCAGGCAGCCATGTGGAATCACAGAGGGGCTGGCTCCAGTCGTGTGATCGTCTTTCCATTACTCTATAAAAGAAACTGTAAAGCCTTGAAGCCCATCGAAAGGAGGCTTGTTCTTCAGCATGTTTAGATTAAGGATCTGTCGGCCGACAGCAACGTAGTAACACAACACATTCATCAGAGGCAGGAGAGGAAGGTGACACTACACAGTGTGATTACAAAACAAAAAAGTATGTTTCATATCAGTCAAGTTAGCAGCTGGTCTTCAGTGTCGGTTTGTCATGTTGCTGCATGTTGACATGTCTCACTACTGGATTGGGATGATCATGGTCCCAAGCGCATGCATCCTACTGTCCAATGGTTGAATGATCCACTGACTTGTCCTCTTACGGCTCCACATTTTTGGTGTTGAGTTTATTATTTCGACAATTTTTGTGTTGATGGACATTAAATTCAATGCTGACGTTTATGGTCCCCAGTGGATGAACCTCAATGACTTCTGGAAATCCCCTGATCAACTTAATAAATGTTGGTGTAAGATGATCTTTGGCAAACGCTAGCAACTCTATGAGACTTTGCTAGAATAAGAATCATTGACTATCTAAAGATGGACGATGGCGACGCTATATGGAGCAAGAGTATGGATAGCAGTGATCGGGGGGGTGGTTCCTTGCACTCGACCAATTAGAACACAAGTCAGTCTCAGCTGTCAATCATGATCTTTTACGAAAATGTATGTAATCAAATAACAAATAAAAGCCAAACATATCAGGAATGAGAACACTTGAACAAACATCTGTGTAATATGAACTGTCTAAATGTCCATTCCACCAACATGGAGGGAGTCAGGTCTATGCAGCCAGCCAACGAGGGCGATCCAAATATTTTGGCTTTACATTTGGGAGGCTACACATCATCGACGGTTTAAACAGTTATTGTTACTGATGTTCAAAATATATATAATAATAATATAAAAGAATAAACAAATACAGTAAAACTAATTTGATATTAAACACAATTAAGAACAAAACTGAACCAAAACATGAGAGATTCAGAGTCAACTTTATTGTCAATTCTGCCATATGTACAGAACATAGACGTCTGTTTCTCTCTGATCAACAGTCTACACAAATAAGTAAACAAAACATACAAGTACACAAAAACAGAACATATAAGTATGCAAGATAATAAGTACTCAAAACATATTCCCCAGTACGACAAAATATGCAGTCATACGGCACATGGTGGATATGTATTGCTAACTGGAGTAGTGTGCATATACTTCATGGGAAGTAAATATAACAGGGATAGAGGTCTATGAAATTACTTGGTCATAAAGATGGATTTTTAAAACATTCAAATTCAGAAAATCCATTACATTGGGGAAGATAATTCCAGAAGGTTGGTGTTCAAACAACAAACGTGAGATCTCCATTTGTTGTGCAGTTGGAACAGAGGATGGATAAACTCTGAGTAAAGCACTGTGCAGCTGTTACAAGGGGGAGCAGTGAATGAGTGAAGTGTTGTTACAGCAGATTCAGATGAGCGAGGGGGGAAGAGATGCACGTTTGTCTTCTGTGCTTCGATTGTCTCGTTACAGCCGAGCAAACACCAGCGAAGGTCATGTACCATTAGTGCTTAATGGACTGGAGTCACGAGACAACAACATGCATTAAGCTCGCGAGAAATCCGTTTTCTTCAGCTTGAGATCAGCCACGAGCCGAGCGGTTAATCTGCAGTGGCATCAATAAAGTAATACTGGACACATTTTGATATGGGAGATTATATCAAAGGCAGAGCTGGGTCCTGGAAAAACTCACAGATTAAATATGGGACTTTGAGTTTGGACAGAAAGGCTGAAACGAGGGATTCACAGATTACTAATATGACATATTAATATGAGACTCTTTCCACGTCGCTCTTCTGGCAAAAAGTTTCAAAGCAATGACTTTACATGTTCTAAATTCAAATGCAGCATCTTATTTTGCTCAAAATTAGAACCAGACCCAATTAATCGAACAGAAATCATGCAACAGTCATGAGACATTTGGAAAATAAATCCAAGAACAAATCTAAAAATAAAGATTTATTATCTGGTGGTTGGGGGTTTCTTTTCCGTAAATGTTTTTCTTTTAAGCTGTCGCCTCAAGTTCAAATATCCAAGCATTTGTCACATCATTACATTTCAACAATCCCATGAATAGGTACACATTCCATGAGCCCGCGGCAAGAAAACAAGCATCGCATTTGTTGTCTCTCATGTGGCAGAATGCGAACAGTTAATCCAGAGTAATCATGTTATGTATCGGTTCCCGGTGCCGTCTCCTGAGCAAACAGGAGCCTGGAAGGGACCATTTTACATATTCAAGGAGAGTAAAGCCTGAAAATCCCTGTGTTGAGAGATTTAGCCCTCCTGACAGAAAGGGCCTTGAAGACAGCGATCATTTGAACTTGCCTCAGTGTGGCTCCATGTGCGATGACAAGCTCTGAGGAGCTGTGAAGACGTCCTGGTGCTGCTGCTTTCAGAGCACAGACTTAATGTGGCAGGAAGAGGGAAGTGAAGCCTTTTGGGAAGAATCACCATTTATTCATCGGTTTGTCCTCAGAGATGGTGGAATATGAATTTAAATCACATTTAATTTGGAGTTTAACTGACACAAGTCTTTGAGCTGTACTTAAACCATATAGAGTTTATGGAGTCTCAGGGGTGAACAGCGTTATACAGTTGAAGAAATTAGTGAACTACAACATGCCTCCATACTGCTCATGTGGTGTCATACAAGTGTCCACAAGCCCTGACATTCATATTTGATTGGAAATGGGGTCATTTACACTTTGTTTTTAGCCTAAATGTCCTACACTGGAAGAAGTGAGAGTGTGTGTGTGTGTTTTTGTTGAGCCTGTATGTGAACGCAGCTTGTGGACACTTGGATGACACCACACGAGCGCTATGGACGATGTGTTGTGTTTTTCTCCTGTTTTACTTTGTCTGCAGAGATTTCACTAATTTCCTCAATTGTATTGGATTCTGCTGAAACGCCCTCTCCCCTAAGACTCCAGAAGTGTTTTGTGTACTCACACACTTCCCCCCCCTCCCCCCACCACCGGCACAGTGTTAAGTGAATTTTCATTTTTCGGTGTACTATCCATGTACCAATGGCATGTTGTGCATTTGGAGCCTGAATCTGCAGAGTGACCATCAGGGGGAAGGAGCTACACTATCAAGCTCTCACAAATACATACTGAAAACTTGACTTTAATTGCTGTCAAACATGTAGAGATGCAGATTGAAGATAAATCTGGAGTGGTCCAGTTTGCCAGAGAACCCTGTCACTCCACCATGCTGTTGGAAAAATGGTTGAATGTTTTTGGAAGAGCACAGAACTATGTATGAGGTAAAAAAGTGCACTGGTCTGCATACCGACACCAGAACATCATCCCATCAGCAGAGCCCAGTGGAGGCTGCTGGGCTGTCTCTGGGTCTGGACAGCTCGCCCGTTGGAGCGACTCAGACAGAGCTCGAACCCAAACGGCGTTGCACCAGACGTCCTCAGGTTCTGTCTGAGCCGAAGCAGATCTGTGGGAACAATGGTCCAATCCTCCTCCTGAACACTGTGCAGGTCTGATCTGCACATTCTGGCAGAGCTGCTCTCAGGTCACCGCTGCCAAACGAGCATCGACCAATTATTAAATCCTACGCTTCGCTCGGTTTTCCCAGCAGCACCGAGGAGGTTTCATTGGCCTGTTCAATAAAGACATGGAGAACTATAATTGTTGGTGCAGTAAGCCTCGGCACAGACGGGTGGAAATGACTTGATGAAGATCAGATCACAAATATATTTTCCATCCGCTCTCTACTCTCAGGAGTCTCTTTAGAGCCGACTGTCGAATATCTCACTAAGTGTTTCTTTGGAAAAATGAATGTGCTCCTAATTCTAAACATCTACCGCCACATTTTATGTTGTTGCAGGTAACATCTCATTCAGCAGAGGTCAAAGGTCGAGGACTAAATTGATCACTTATCAGTGAATCTTTAGAAAGAGGCAGCGAGCGAAGGCCATTTGTGATGGGAAATCCATTTTTAATTGAATTATTGCAGCTGCTCTCCTGTGGAGGACTCAGTCACTTTCCTTTCAGGCCACAAACCTTTTGTCTGGTCTGCCTGGTTCTATACTGCGAATATTTACTGATTTGTATACAACATACTTTGGTCACAGTCGTCCCTGGAAATATCATGATAACAGGAAATGTACTCTAGTTGTATGAATCAGGATCTAATATAACGCGTACTAAAATGATCTCCTTTGGACACCATGTAAACACGGGAGCAGTTATGTGGTATTTCAGAGGAAAGGAGGAATAAAGGAAACTCAGATTTGTTAAATACTAAGAATCTGTTGGACATATTACTCTGCAACAAAAGTGTAGTTTGGTAAAAATGTATGTTTACAACACTGATACCTGAGAACCTACAAAGTAATTATGGTTTCAAATATCTTGGGTTATCGTGGGGATACAGTGAAAAGTCAAAGAGGCTTTTGTGAAATCTCTTCAAGTCGGTGAAAACATTAGACGTTTCCAAAATGACAATGGAGGGGGGCCTGACTAATGTCAGAGTAACTGTCGGGAAAGAAACTTAGAGAAAAGGGGCTTAACTCTATAATAATGATTGACTTGTCAATTAACTGTAAACTGCATCCTCACTATAGGCGACTCAGTGTAAAGGCAATTTAAATTGTCGTATTTGAGTCCACGGCTAATCGAGGTGTAGGCGATATATATAAGTTGTTATGCAGCTAAAGGTTAAATACATAACTCCTCCCTTTGACTCTTTGTTTTTGATAGTGTTATTTACTTTAGGTGTATTTTGGTTGTAAAATTTGAAGCGTTACTTTAAAAAGGAGACAAGGTTCATGTGTCTACATCAAAAATATTTAAAGAAACTTCTCACTTTGGGTAAATTCAAGTTTTCTCAGTGAAGTTTTGTTTCATGGTTCTTTATCCTGTTTGTGCTCAACATTTACAAGGAGACCTAAACACCCTCTAGTTCTTTGTCCCTTGTTTTCTTCTACATTTACAGCTGGAAAAAAAGTTATATTTTATTAGTACCTGATTCATTCAATGAAATTACACTGTAAACTGAGGGCTGTGCCATAAAGTGAACAATAACTGTTTCCCACGCGCGCGAGGCCAAACAGCTTGTAGCGCCTCGTGAACAGAGAACACATGCACACATCCGCGCCTCAGATCTCCCTCGTTTACTCACTTGCCCTGAGGGACCCCTCGGATGGGGCTCACCCCCGGACCTCCGAGCCAACCACAGCCAACAAACAATGACACACACACACACACACACACACACACGGCACAAAAGCAGAGCAGGGGAGGAATCTGGAAAAGCCTGGTTCCTGCATCCGAGTAATCTATTACTCATTGACCTGATGAGGAAAGTGCAGGGATCAGTTCCCGCCGGCTCGGTGGATGCGATGAGGCGTGTGGAGTGTGAAGTCCTGAAATGTTGATTAGGTAAAAGGGGATTTCAGGTCGTCACATTCTGCCGTCAAACTGTCCTCAAAGAGCTCAATGTGCTTGTCCAAATATTTCCTTTTGTACGTCCACTGTGGTTTGACAGGCGGCGCCTTGTGACAGATTATGAGATGGATGAGCCACAAGCCGTTCCCAGGTTGTATTGTCCCCCCCCCGGCTGCCACCACCCCCTCTAAAGTGCTGCAGAGCCTAATTCATCTTCCAGGCCTGGGGGGATGGCGGGGGAGGAGGGACCCTCTGCCCTCAGTCCAATCAGTCTCTCAGCAAGCACACAAAGGTCCTGCTGCTTCTACAACTGGAAACTTGGCTTAATGGCGAGGAGGCCACACTGTTGGACCGGAGTCAATTACATTTCATTTTTAATCAGGAGATTCAGCAGGGCGTCTCTTTCTGCCCAAACCGAGAATAAATACAGCACCTTTTTTTTTCCTTCAAACGTCCAGTTTCATTTGAAAGCTTCGCTGACTGGATGGAAGTTGGACGGCGGCTGCGGCAGTTTGAGTTTCCCCTCCTGAAACAGGTGGTGCTCAGAATTGGAACCGACCCGGCTTGTTATATTGCTTCATCTACTCTGATTAGTTCCTCTCCCCCGATCCACCAGCATCATTAACAGCAGGGTGTTGGCTCGAGACGGAGCAGAAGACGCCGCAGGCTCAGTGCTCGAGCATAAAACACACCACGGAGAGTAGGCTGGTGGGATGGAAAGCAGAAGTTTGACATTTTGGGGAAAAAAATACTCTTATTTTAGTTATAAGAAAAGATTGATGTCATTTTTCACCCCTTTGTTCGGCTCTGAACTAAAATGCTATGAGTTCTTTCTTCGACCTTGTCTCATCCTTCCAAGTTCCACCGAAATCTGTTCTGTAGTTTTTGTGTAATCCTGCTGACGAGCCAACAACCAGACGAGTGAAAACACAACCTCCCTCGTTCATTTTTAAAGAAACCTGATCAGAGGGGGGCCCGAGCGAATCCAGACCTGTGGATAATTAGCTCTGACGCTAACTGTGGTTGACCTTTACAGACACGGAACACAAACACCGGCAGCAGCATGACGCTCTATCTGCTAATTAGATCAATCAACAAGCAGCCACAGCAGAATAGAGCAGAGATGTAATAATTACAATGTCCTAGGAATAAAAGGGAAACTAGTATAACTTGTTCAAAGACAAATTTAGATGAATAGTTTCCAACCGCTGCACCGTTAAAGAAACAATCTACAGCAACAGATGTAAATTTGAAAATGAGTTTGGACTCAGAAGTAAACGGAGACTCTACTTGACCCTGGTCTAGAAAAGGCCCAGGGGCTAGGGGGCGGGGTTATCATGATCGACAAGACTAACAAAAACATCGTGATCACTGTTAAAGAAACAAACGGAGCTCCTGTCGTCTGCAAAGAAGATCGAACGTTTTTTAAATAAAACTGAGAAGAAGTCATGGTAGACGTTGTGCTTGAAGTTAGCGCTGGTGTTGTTGGGAAATCAGGGCCGTACGATGTGGTGATGATGGGGTTCCAGTCTGGGGAGAAGCAAACTGGTTCTTTGCGAGTCGAACCAACCAGAGCTAGCAGCAGATTCACCATGGGTCGTAAAGGAAACTGACTGGTCTCATGAAGACCTCGAGGCGGGCGGTCGACTTTTACCTCTTTTAGACCGAAATTAGCAGTTTAACGCAGGTTTTTCAAACACGGATAAACCTATTCAAAAAAGGTAATTGGCTAATTTTCCTTTTACCAATAGAGGAATTTATATTTCAGTCTTTGCCGGAGTGCGTCATGTTCAACATCAGGAACTCACTGAAAACTCAACGGCCAAATTAGCACGTTCGAACAGTTGCCATGTTTCCATCACTAAGCTAACTAGCTCCTGGCTGTAGCTTCATATTAAACAGTTGTATCAGTTTTTTTCTACATATCTCCACCTCCCCCCCACTCCTTTCAAAACAAGACAATTCCCCCTGGCGTTTTAAATCGGTTACAGCTCGTTCTAACTCAGACAGCATGGCCGTTTTATTATTTAAACGCATCACCTAGAGCAGTTTCTCCACACAAGTGCATCACATCATCTTTTGTGCATGAAAAACCAACAGCACATGATCTCATGGCGTTTATCTTACGCTGAGGCTTGGTAAAAAAAACTGCATGTGCTTAATTGTTGAGCGCAGAACAGAACAGAACAGAGCCCTTGTTTATTTGAACTTGGATGTCGGTTCTCATCTGGAGAAATGGCCCAGATCTGTAGGAAAGAAGAAAAAGGCCACCCACAGGGCAAGTAGCTGTCATCGTTGATTCACTGGAGGCCGAGTTTAGTAAATTCTTAAGCAGCCTTGCTCTAAAAAAAACAAAACAAAAAACACCTTCTATGGAGAAACTTTACAAAAGAGACCTCTTACATTCTCCGGGTGGGAGATTACTGGGAGGGCCGGAGCAATTCTGCGTTTCTCACACTGAATGGAGCCGGAGAGGAGAGTTGTAGCTAATCTGCAACTCAAACAAGAGTAAATCTAAGATAATCAACAGCGAATTACAATGCGAGGCACAGGCAAAAACACAACAGCCCTGGATGGGTGTGTGTGTGTGTGCTGGTGATTCATGCTCTGCTTTTCAAACTGGTGAAATACGCCCTTGGGGCAAGAAACAGCTTAGCCAAAGAGCCACTCAACACATTTGGAAGGAAGTAAACACACGATCTGAGATGCAAGAAAAGGTAAAAACTAAAAAAACAATGTTGAAAGACAAAATGAAAGGACACGCGGCGTGATGTCAGTCAGAGCCTGTCACAGCAGCACAGGAACCAGAGGACACACTTATTAATAAAAGCGTCAAATATCTTTGGAGTGGGACCTTGAAGAAGCCTCGAGAAATGATTTGAGAGGGAGTCGTCGGTGCATGTTCGGCTCCCCAGTCGAATGGGATCTTATCTTTACTGTTAAAGGAAGTTAAGATGACATAATCCGTCACGAATCTGACCTTTGTTATAACACGGCTTGACGCCAATGTTGTGTGAGTCACAGTTTAACGACGGTGATTACACCAAAACACCAGGGTTTGTGGGTGTAGCTCAGTAACTATCTGACTGTTGGGTTCCAGCTCTATAGAGTCTTTAATACCGGAGGATGGACAAAGTCAACAGTGCAAAAAAAACAGCTACAAAAGCTGTAATCCTGCAGAATCTCTTATCTTAATGCCGTGACTTAAGTTATTGCAACACTTAGGTACGTACAATCACGCTGATGCATTTGGGTGATTACCAGGAGTGGGATTAACAACTCAGAGGGCGCAAGTCGCCCCTGATAAGATCCACAGAGAAGCAAGGTCTTTGTATAACACATTAAAGAGAGCTATGACATGGAATACACAACACATAATGGATTCATTTGAGAAAATGAAATGCATTTGCACTCGTTACTCACTAAAGCAGCTTCTCTCATCAGAGGTGGAGTCAACGAGTTCCTGTTCACACTTGCTGTTAACATCCGTCTCAGCTGCTCCAGTCACCACCAGTTCACACCTGGTGTTAGAAAGCTTCTCCACATGTCTTATTTGTTTGTCCTGAGAAGTGTGTGTGTTCGCATCACAAGTAAACGACATGACAGCTCCACAGAAGTGAAGCTATTGTGCCTTTGTAGCTACTGCAGCCATGTTGGTTAAGGCTGATTCATGATTCTGCCTCGACCCTATGACCTTGGTGCGCACGTAGCCTGTGCACGGGGTAGAGAATTCATAGCTGCTGCAGAAGCATGAATTGACCTTTAGAATCACTCGAACTAGGGCCTCCCTACATGAGTATAAATAAAGGTTAATAAAAAGAAATGCTCCGGCAGCTGGCAGAGGTGATCTACTGGAACGATTCCAAACGATTTTAAGTACTGTTCATTTAAACACCAAGATTTATAAACAAGGATGAAAATAATGGAATCCCCTTGGTTTAATTAAATTAAATATTATTACTCCAAAACGAGTCCTGGTGGCTGTGTTGGTTATCACTCCATTGTGGCCATTCAGAAATGTTTTCTGAAACACCATAAACCAGCCTTAATATAATTATCACATTACCACCTGAAATATGCACCTTCAATATTAAACCTGTGCAGTGTCAGATGTGTTACAAAGCAGGGAGCTCACACTCAGGCTGGATAACCCGGTGCTGTTTAGACTGAAAATATCTGAGCCTCCAAAGAACTCGAGGGTTTCCCTTGACGTCGCCACCCAAGAAGCCCACGAGCCTGTCGACTCACCCGATGCTCGTTTCTACACCTCTAACGCAATAAATCAATAAAACTCAAAAAAAAATCACAGCAGGTAATAATTATCTCCTCCTGCAGCTGTGAGGTAAACAACAGAATCACGTTCAAACAATAAAAGTTAGTGAATATGCACATGTGTGTGTTTTATTAGTCTAAACAGTGTGTTGCTGGGTGATGCTGGATTCCACTGTTGATCCAGGATCCCTCTGGATCTCTCTCCTCCTCCCCTCCCCCACTGCGTTGCCACTGCAAAGGTCTCATTGACATGAATTAGAAGGTGGCTGGTTTAACTGAGTGCTATTGTTGGTCTAAATGTGGCCTCGTGCGTGAGAAGGGTAATGACAGACCACTGAGGAGAAGAGAGGGACAGGATCTTTCATCCAGTGTTGGAAACGTCAAAACATCCACTTAACCGGAGGGAACACTTATGGAAAATGTCCGGAGCAACTGACATCTGTGTTTTCATATACAGATTCTGAAGATGTCAGGACAAAGCACTAACCCTAACCCTGTAGTTATTAGCTTGTTGAGTAGATATTATAATATATTCCTTTGGTGACGCAATTTATGAAAGCTTATCAAAGTTCTTCTTTGAGAAACCTGAATTTGCTTTGAGAAACAACTAGATTACGTTTTTTTCTTCAACAAATTGAATTTTAATTGTAATACAGCAAATTATAAAGGCTTATATTTGTGTACAAAATAGAGACAAATGCATCAAATTGTCACAAGGATTATATATTTGTGTGCAGTGTACATTTCTTTAGTGAGATGCAAATGTCAGTAATTAAATGACAGAGTGAATGAGTCCATACTGGTAATATTCCAGCGTTGACAACTCCTGAAAAATGGTTGAGACCAGCCCCTGTGGAAACTGGCTGATTCTCGGAGAACCTAATTTGCCTGGTTCCCGTGAGAGCAGGCGATTTGTCCTCAGCCTCTCCTCTGACGTCACTCTGCAGCTGACGGGACCAGCCCCTTCTTGGCACCCTGGTGGTATTGGCTCTCCAGCTTCCCTGTGAGAGAAAGGGGGTGAAAGGGAAGGGTGGGAGGGGGAGAGAAGAGGAAGGGATGAATCAAAACACCATCAAAGGGACAGAGTGACCTTTATGAGAGCTCAAGGCCTGCTGATTAGAGGCGGCCTTGGGTAGACTGGGGAGGGATGGAAGGAGACAGGCACACACAGAGCGAGAGAGAGGGCGAGCGAGCGAAGCCCCTTTAAACCAGATCCTGATACAGTGCCATTACAGTGACCCCCTCATTATGCCGGGTTTGCTTGTTTACACTGGACTAAGCAAGCCAGCGTAAAGCCAGTGTGTGATTTTAGACGGTGTAGTGGTGTTCTGGAATTAGAGGCGTGATGTGTCGGCTCTCACTTTTACACAGACGTTGATGTGTGAATAAACTCCACTGCAACAGCACACTGTGTTTTATGAAGAACAGTGAGTGAGGCGCAGTAAAGACACAACATACTCACCTTGAACAGGCTGTTTAAAAGAAGCTGAAAAGACCACATTTTTACTTCACTTTTTATATCTTTTATCTTTAATATATTTTTATTCAGAAATGTTTATGTCAAAATAAATGTTACTTTGTATAAATATTGGAAAAAAGTGAGTAAATAAGATGTAAACAGTGAGTAAATATATACTTGATTTCCATTTTTTAGTGCCTTTCCTCTGTATGTTGTATTTATTGCGTTTTATGTTTTTGCGTTTTTATGTTTCTATGTTCATTGTATGCACCAATTACCAGAGCAAATTCCTCGTAGGTGTAAACCTACTTGGCAATAAAATACTTCTGATTCTGATTCTGATAAGGCTCGAGTTGAGAGACAAGTTTCAGTTACAATATTTTCACGTGGTTTTTAAAATATCTCAGTAGAAAAGGTTGATGGAAACAGCTAAATTCCCCCATGTCAACTATATTGCATTGGAGTTGTTATGCTTGTATGAAGTGGTTTGTTTGTAGGGAGACAGAAACAAATTTATTTAATTAGTTCTGACATCAAAAAATTGGAGAGTGTTACTAAGCGGATCGGGTTGGAGTTGGAGCTGATAGAAGTTGAAGATCAATTACTTAAAGAACTGCAATTACAAAGAGAAAGAGGTTGTTCCTTCAACTGAATACAAAAATGGCAGCGAGTCTGCCGGAAATGCGAAGCTACCAAGCTGACCAATCACAGCTCTGTGTCGCCTCGTAGGCTTTAGAGACGCTTGATCATTAAAATGATGTTGTCATATGTTTACTATTTACATTTATAAATTTGTAATAATCATCAATCTTTATCCAACGACTGTGTTGATTATTGAATTGTAAGGCATCGTAGTAGATAGCACCCCTAGTGGCAGCAGTTAGAGGAATGTCCCCATTAAATGGTGGGAGATGCCACAGTGGATTGTATAATGGTTGGAAATGAGCCTAAACATTTGTACTGGTATGAACACTCCCTCCAGCAGACAGACACACGAGTTGAGCCAGGTGGAAACAGAGAAGTGAGAGTGCCGGGCGGTAACTAATAAACATCTCACCATTCAATCAGTTGTGAGTGTTCTCCATGGATTTATACGAGGAATGTTAAAGTCTGAGCACGTTTCTTACTCTGCCAAGAATGTAACAACCTACAACTCTGTCATTAATCCTTTTGGATTTCGCAGCTGAGCCAGCGAACCAGCACCTGCACAAACTTGTTGATTAGGGAAAAACCACCATCTTCAAGTCATAAAACAGTAACCTCCATTGTTGTGAGGAATCCCATGGTTTGGATTTTGTTGCCGACTATTTCATGTGAACCTCAAATGATGTTTACAAAGAATGAAAACAGCAGAGACTCTCTGGAGGGTTTTTGATCAAGTTGCTATTTATATCAATGCTTGTAGATATGGTGAGTAAACAGACTCCTGCAGCCACCTAACTGACGCCGACCTCCTAATCTACCGGAGCTGTGACAATACAACTCTCCCTGTATCAATCACATTTCAATTTGTTTCTCCGTGCAGAACAACCTGCTTGGTTTTGATAGCCCGTGTTGACCACCATCCTTCACTGCGAGGTAGAAAAATAACCTCCCGTCTTCTCTGGCCAACACCTCCCGCTTGTCAATCCTTGGCATTAGCTGGATGTTTTCCCCGCGGCTGAAGCAGAGGAAAATATGATACAAGTGTGACAGGCAGGCGTGGCGGTTGTCACTTGTGCTTTCTTTTCATGTTGTCGCGTTACAGCCGAACTCTGTGGCTAGGAGCAGCATAAACAAGTTGTTTAGGAGAAGTGTTGTTTGCTCACCATTTCCAAGCTCTGTCTGAATGCCTGTCAGTGTCTGTCTGCTCTGCCAGGAGCAAGTGCTGCTGCTGCTCAGGTGTGGAAACACCTCTGGAATTGTTTTTGTTTGACTGCTGCCAAAAAGTTTATCCAAGATTGATGATAAATCCATCATAACAGAAAAAGCCTCATGGTTTAAAGAAAGCTTTTCAGCATAAGTGGTCTAATAGTAGTTCCACTCTAGTGTGTACTCTATTAGAAAATAAACACGCTAAGAGGTAGATAACTGCTTTTAGAATTTGGCAGACGTCAAAGTAGGATAATTTGTTTTTTTGAATAATACATAATGAACCAACTCGTTTAAGTGATGGATCTGTTTTCTCCCATCAGCTCATCAGGCAGTGGAGAATAGAACGAAATATATTTTAAACTACATTAAAAAGGATTTAGCTATTCAGGACAAACGCTTAAATATTGTATTTGTTGTATCTGTGATGTGTTGTATCTAGAATTGCCCTCTGGGAAATATGGTTGTTTTCAATTGAAAATGCCTGATTAGGCTAGAATCAATACAATGTTTATGGATGTGAACCATGTGTTTTAGGTTCTCTTTGTAATCATAGTTAATTTCGAATAAGCCTCATGGTTGAAATGTAAACTATCAAGCCTCAATTACATTTCTTTGTCATGAGGATTTGATAACGACATACAGATATATCACTATCGGTGAATCTTTACTCCCTAGCATAGGTATCGGACCAAATCAAATCCCCATCACTCTGGCTCTAGTCATCAGTAGATATCTAGATTAAGATAAACCTGTTATGATGTCCAGAAAAATATTCAATTAACTGGTGAAAATGCAGATTTCCCTTTATGATACTTAAGGCACATACATTACCTCAAGTGTTGTACTTAAGAAGAAATCATGAATTAGTTAATCAATTAATTAGGGCACCTGATGCAGCGAGACCAGATGTAAACTCAACATAGAAGATGTTAGCAAACAGTCGTCTATTTGCACTTCCAACAGACATGGAGCAACATTAGCATTTATTAAAGTCATCACCACCTGGCAAATGCAACTTCAATAATCGCTCTGTTTCTTCTCTCTTCAGCTGCTCTGTGCTCCGATGTGTTTCACCAGCTATTCACTAACTGCCTGTCTGCCATTAAACTCAGGGCAGGTAAAGCTTATGGTCGGTTTTTAGAGCCTTTTTACTGAAAACAGCCGCAATGCTGCGACCGAAATGACACCATTAGTGCGGTGAGAGTGAATGGAAACAGCTGGGGCAGGAAAAGCAAAACAAAAAGATGAAAAACGTTGGAAAGCCCTGTGAAGCAAAGAGGAGCCGCAGAGCTGGGGGATGATTCTCTGTGGGTTCATAACCACCAACCACCTCTTTCACCTGCGAGTGGTTTTATGATCTACTTTAAATAGAATCATCTTGATCTTAGTGGTTGAAATTGATCATTTCCTTACATAAAACTTGAGGTGCAGAAAATATAAAAACTACTGAGAGAAACCTGCTTCATTTCCATTTACAGTATTAACAAAACCCAAGATTTAAAGCCATGTGGAGATCAGATTTATTCATGTTTAAATTTTTAAAATTAAGACAAATTTGGAGATCTTAGAATTTAAGTGTACTTTATTCATTTATTGAAGCTTTCGTGTGAACACACCCCAACAAAGACTTAACCTGAATAATTAGCTCTCACGTCAGCTCTGTCACCATGGAGATTTCCGAGTATTTATACTGCTTAAAGGACTGAATGATGGAAACCACTTATTTGATTTCTATTCCAGGGAAACGGTTCGGGAAGAACACTCTAGGCCATTCTGTGAACTCATTAAAATACATCCTTAAGTGAAACATGGAAAAATAACAAGGTTTCGTGCAACTGGCCACGGACAACCAAGGACAACAGCAACAACAAACACAGAGTACAGTAAGTACCCTTGTTGTCACAACTGTCAGGGGGGTGGGGGGAGTATTCTCTGGCTGTATGAGCGGGTCAGACTCATTATATTCTCCAGGAAAGTCAATCCAACGCTGTTACATATTCCATGTGTGAAGGAGACTTTTGTTAATGGCTCTGGAGCTGCTGAGCTGTCGCATTTCAGAGTAGGTGCTGCGGAGCCCGGAGAGCTGGAGGGAATGCAAGCCAGAGAGAGGGAGGGTGAGTGAAGGAGTGGGTGGAAAAAACAGAGAGACAGCAAAAACGAGACAAGGGATGAGGAGGGGGAGGATAGGGAGGGAGGGAGGGAGGGGGAGGGAGAAAGGGATACAGATAGGAGGACAGCGGGAGAGGTAGAGAGAGGGAGAAATAGAAAGGCTGGCTCATCGATTGGCTGAGATAATTTCCCATTGATTGCTGGACTGTTTGGAGATTGCTGGAGAAAGGTTTATTGCCCACACGCTGCAGCTGGGGAGGAGGCCATAAAATAAGCACAGGCTGTCTACAGAGGGCTAGCTCTCCATCACCAGGACCGTAAAACACACACAGACACACACAGACACACACACAGCCGCTCATACATACGCGACACTCGGATACTCTTTTTTGTATAATCACAAATATGACTGCATGCATATTATTCCCATTACACTCGAGCGGAGAGAATACAGCTCATCGATGATTGAGAGAGAACTCGCATAATCTTTGGAAATCCAGGGGCAGTAGTGCAAAGAGTATTTATTAGAATGAAATAGAGGTCTGCTGACATCAATAACATGCTGGGCCATCAGCTTCCTTGCAATAATAATCACAAGAATAATAAGCTGGTCGCCACTTCTCTCGCTATGAGAGTAACTGCCTACGCACCGAAGAATAAAAAAAAAGGCAGAATTCTGTATGCCATCTTTTCATTACACACCAGTCCCAGTGCACCTGGATAATAAACCTAGAACCGCTACGTATGTACACTCTGACCACATGTGGATGCACCTTCAGATAGCGCGCCTTGACATGAGGAAATTACTTCCTGCCGTGATGACACAGAAAAGTGAAGGTAAAAGAGGAGCATCACCAGCTTTGATTGAATGTAACAGTATGTGTGACATTCATCCCCATTGGGCTCCCACAATAACCAATTCAGAGTCTATCACAATATAGTGCTCGGAGTGGAAATGCTTTAACAATATTAAACTCAATGGCAGGATTTAATGGTGGTGACAAGAAATATGCTCTGACATCCCTATAATGTCCATATCCATCCATCCATCTATCCATCTATCTTTATAGGTTACATTTTAACACGGCTAGGACAGACACGGTCATGAATAATCAATGAAATAGTTGTGGAGACAACAGGATCACTGAACAACCAACCAACATCCCCATTCATTGAGTCACATTACTAGTTTATTTAGTTTTTTCTTGAAAAACATATTTCCATATTTTTTCAGGACCTAGTATCGGTTGGCCGTAATGCCCCTAATAGCTCTAAAAGAGGAAAAGAAGAAATAGAGCGTGTTAAGCATTTAGTTATTAAACTTAAACAATCCTTGTTCAGATGAGCATTTCATCTCGTATTAAATGTATATCACGTGACAGTTCACACAATGGTCATGTGCGTGCCGATGCCGATTGTTGACTCTGCAGTTGGTTGCTTAGTTACAGAAAATTCATTGAATGGGAAAACAGGGGATTTATTTTCTTGACACAATGAGGAAATGGAATCGTTGATGAAAGAAAGTGTTTGTCACGTTTTGCCTTGCTGGTAGTCGAGTTGGGACTGATAACAACCAATCGGGCGTGAATACGAGTGACTGCAACATCGTTTTCCAAAATGTCTCCATTTGTGCCGTTCTGCCAAAAACAGAACTAGCAGCTTTTCGTAAACATCTAAATTTTGGGCATTTGAGAACGTAGGAGAAATGAGTACGGCCGGAAAAAACTGAGATAGCTAAAGGTTCGTAGTGTGGATGCAGCCAAAGATGACTTCAGTCATAAAAAAGACTAGAAATAAAAAGAGATGCCAGGTGAAGCTAGTGTGTCATCCATCTATATGTGGTACATTTAAGAGCTCTCTCTCTATGCATACAGGGGTTGGGAAGGGGGAGGGGGTGTAATTCCTTGGTAGCCAGGGAGAACAGCAAAGAGAAGGAGGGAAAATACTGCCTGGATTCCCATGTTGCCGTTAGTCACACCTAATTTACATTCCCTTCCTGTGCTGCAGAGCTGGTGAATTTACAAGTGGATAGAGAGGGTGCTGTTGGAGACTTGTGTTGGCATGCTGTTTGCAAGGGGTTAGAAGGAAGCGTCATCCCTGCTTCCCATTGCAGAGAAAGCAGTCTCTCTCCATCGCTCGGTCTGTCCAAACCTTCATGCCTGAAGCTGTATTCACAGACACTGAGGGGCTGTAATGGCTAAATGATTTCTCAAACCAACAGCATACTGTTCAGCCTGTTTAGTCACACACATGACAGTTAGTCACAACTTGCTGGAGAACCATTGTCTGACACGTCAGGACCGTGAAGGTGCTGGTTGGTAGACAAACTGACGTATAGCAGTAAAGACGTGGTGGTAACAATTGGTAAACAATGATATTTACCAACATATTGTCAAATATTTGTCAATATGTTTAATGGAGACATTATGATTCATAATAAGGTTCATCATTTTTTATTTGGGTTATTACTTAACAATGTTTACATGTTTAAAACGCATCACTTTCCTCAAGACGGTCCATTGCTGCAGCTCCTCTTTTCAGCCTCTGTCTTAAACACTTGATTCTTGTCCTGTCTCTTTAAGACCCCTTTCCTTATACAGCCCTGTCTGCTCCAAATGGCCAGTTGACCCACACTGCTTTGATTGGTCAACAGTTTCCAGTGTGCCCCTGGACTCCATCTAACTTTTATATTATGAAAACTCATTATAGACAAACTGCAGAACAGCCACTGCTGCATTCCACCAACCAACAGTAACCAAAAAAGCTATGTGGGGAATTTGGACGAAAAAATAGAATCAGAACAGCATTTGGTGCTTTGCCCATTTTCACTCCAACACACAGCCGGCTCCCCGCTGTAGAAATTCAAACTGTCATATTCCCAAAGTTACAGAGCTGAGCGATGAAGACCACCTCCAGCTGACAAACTGAAAAGTACTTTCCCCACCACTTTCAGACGGTCCGTACGGCGCTCTGTGATTGAAAGCTTACATTTGAAGGGCTAGCAATTCCGACACTCAGGCAAAGACACAGAATCAGTAGGTTGATCCTGAACAGCTTCAGTGTTCGAGGGGCTTCCAGGCACAAACTGCAGCTGCTCATTGGTACTTTTCAAAAGAAGAATTGTATTGGTCCCCTCACAGATGCAAGAGACGATTTTCAGGCATGAGCTCTGTAATTGGGTTCTGACATTTCCCCGCAGTTTGCCTTTCACTCATGATGAATGAATTGGGAGTTTGCTCGGTCCTGTAGGATGTTAACCTGCTAATGTCCCGGAGCGTCAGATCAGACAACACTCTACCGACGCTGACTCATAATCCCTGCTTGATTCACAAACAGGGATTATCTCTAAATACACTACTGCTCTAGGCTCAAACAATTACAGCCAAAGTTAAATGCTAATTGAAACAGATAGAAGTAGAGCCTAGACAGATTGTTAAGAATGTCTCGACACCCACAGGTTTAGTTTCTACGGAGCAGAGATAAACAACACACAGATTGTGATTATTCCCAGGAGAAGTACTGCCGGCAATGTGTGTGAGCTTCAGCTGAGAGTTAGTCGACGGTGTTACACTGTATACATATTGATTACATGCTGGAGGCAATGCCATCACACTGTGGTTCAGTTTCAGTTCAGTGGATCAGTGTTAAAAACTTTTGAGGAGCAATATATTTTCTTAGAATACACTGTTGACATTGCAATCACAGTTAAAACTTCCTGACTTAAACATTGTGTTAAACTGTTACCCTAACACAAATTCAATACAGAGTGTAATGGACTTTAAAATGCTCTCCCCTCAGACCTGATGTCAAGGCTCCCATCTGTGGCTACTTGGCTCCAGCAGATGTCTTTCCAAACCAAACTCCACATTCACTTTGCGAGTACACACGATAAACAACTTCCCCAAAATCGCTTTACTGCAGAGCCAAACAACCGTGAAGGCTCAGATGACGTGCGAACAGTTTAGAGTCCGTCAGCCAGAGAATTTTGGACGTGGCAGAACCTTTTGAATGTCAACAGCCAATCAGATGTCCTGGCAAAAAGGGAAAAAATCGCAGTCTAGTGAAATCTCTTCAGTTCAATGGAAACACAATAAATGTTTCAAAACCCACTTGCAGCCCAGTTTGAGTATAAGAAATTAATATTAATTTTGGTTTCTGTTATACATTCATGGTCTCTTAATAATATTTCACTGGCAGTTCTGCCTCAAGCGTCTCCTGAGAGAATTAAACCAAAGCAGTAAAAATACATTCTCCAAATGTTTAACACTGCGTATAGACAATAGGAAGTTTCTTGCTTTAGTAATAATGGAGTCGCTCACAGACTGAAAGTAGGTTGTTGGCAAGACTTGCATACTTCTGAAAAATGAAATGGTGCATTCACACCCTTGGAAACGAGGAGCGGAACTCCCAAGCAATAAAATGCAACCTGGTTCAATTCAGTTCACTGCCTCCTCCTCTACTACGCTTTATAAAACATCGCTGTTGCCGATAAACGGAGAAGATCGTAAATTTCGCTGGCCACGTTTTAGTTTGAGAACTCTAGGGCTGCATTTCAGTCAGAACAGAAAAAGATAGAGACGTTTGGAACGATGATGCAGCAAACCACGACTGCTTCCTGATTGGTTCTATTCAGGCACAGTCGCTTGTTTGTAGTATTTTCTGACACTAAGCAACCAAAGGCCAAGTAGACAATTTACTTCCTGTTTAGACTTGTATGTACATGCCCAGTGTATGTCAATGGTTACATGATTTGCATATTCAGGTGTGTCAGTATGGACGTACATTACTTCTGATACAAAGCTGATATACTCGTCTGGAGGGAAATCGTTTTAGTTTGAAGACACCGTGTGTTTGCATGTTGCAATAACTTTACTTTATTTGGCAGGACCAGTAGCCTTGGAAAGCATATGTTAGTAAAGTAAAAATAAAATATATGTCTCACTAAATTGTAATTTCTACCAGTTTGACCATCAATTCCATTCGACTTGCTTTCAATGTGTTCTTGTTCATTTAGGGATTTACTTGTGGACACAGTGCTGTTCTTGAAAAGTTACAGACTCAGGTGTATATATTATAACTAATACAAAGATTCCTTTGGCGAAACTATAAGTTGAAGTTCAGTCTGGCTTCACGTTCTGTTGGGCAATTCAAAATAGCTCAGCTTGATCTACAAGGGTGTTACCAAATTGTAACACTTGATAAGGTCTTACTATTATTGCTTTATTTTTTTCAATTTCAAGCTACTTTGGGGCAATAAGACACAGATACACCAAATGAAAATCAGATTTTTAATTTTCTTTTTAAAGATCTGACATTTATTTCGTGAAATTGTCTCACATATGAGCGTTGAGTGGACCGAGCGTCTCTGCTGTAGATTCACTAATGTCTGACTTTTCCATTTTGAACAGTGCTGTTAGTCAAACCTCACTAGTTGTAAAGAAAACACTGGGGCTGGCTTTTCTTCCCACAGCAACTCGGAAACCTGTTATGACTGAGCCAGAGAGTTTATCAGGTACTGGGAGTTGCCTGTATGAATGTGCCGTAACAGACGGAGCAGGTTTGTCCCTGAGGCCACAGAGTGATTCTTGAAAACAGGGTCACAGCCGCACAGCTTATCAGTCACTTCTCTTGTGCTGCGGTTGAACGCTGCCTTACAGCGAAGACATAACTACTAAACACACACCTTTAGATACGTTTCTTCAATGACACCTTCAATTTCTTCAATAGATATTACGCAAACACGGCCTTGAATTTATTTAACTGTTTTGCTCATTTTCAAAACAATATGGTTAAAATATGTCATCGCTTCATGTTTCGTTTTCGGCTTAACTGTTATTGAAGCTGCATGTGGTGTGAAATAAAACATGTGTTTTTACTGTTTGTTCCTTTTTAGTAGATGCCTTGTCGAGGGCCAGAGTCTAATTTTCATTCTCAAGCCGATGGGAAACAGAGAAGTCATCTGGAGACAACATGAGCACCACAGAGGAAAATAAAATGAATTCCATGCGCTCTGTCAGCTCTTGTTTAAAGTATAAATATATTATGAGATCATAGGCATGTGTGTACTATGGATGTACTTAGCATTCCCCCGCAGATCTGTGTCTAAGCATTAATGTTTTCCTTTGTCCTGACTAAGATCCCGGAGAACAAAAAGACACTGTGATGTTGCTTAGACAAATGTAATATCTAATTCACTTTCCAGATCTGATTATTTTCACAATCCACTGTTGTGGTTTTATGTTTTAATTTAAAAGACACACTTAAGATTATCTTGAGATATCTAAACCAGCCCAGATGTTATCTAAAATCCTCATTGTCCATCAGTGTGAATACAAACAACAAACAGCTTTTTTGTTGTTTGCTGTTACAAATACTAAACTGTAAGTATAGTTCAATTTTGAATGGTTAAACTGAAAGAGTAGAGTTTATAATAATACAGCATTGGTTATGAGAGGTTATCTTTGTTCAAGATCATGTGTAATAATTAACTTAGGTTTAAAAAAAAACCCCGAACCAATGAAGATAACGATGCTGTTAAACTCCATCATGCTTTCCCCACTTAGCGTCACAGGTCATTAGCGGACACAGAATGATTCAGAAGTCATAAAGGGCCAGAGTTTATTAACTTGAACATAATAGGAAATGCGAGAATTTAAGTTTATAAAGGTGATTTTCAGTGTTCAGGTAAATGTACAGGGTCAATTGTTTGTGTTTATTGTTTTGATTTGAGTGTCTTTAGACGTTTTCAGGCACGAACTATGGAAAAAGTGAAGAATATGAAGAACGTAGCAGAAGATTGTCCAGGTCAGACACATGAAAATGTCTGGAACATTGAGGCGAGAGCTGAAGCCCGAGTAGAGTATCTGAAATGTACATGTTGTTGTTTCCAGCACATCGACACTGGCGTCACTTCTTGTTGCCAAAAGACTTTGAATCTCATCGTCTGTCCAAGATGACATCTTTGTATCTTCTACATGTTTGGCTCCTCTTTCTCCTCCTGATATATTTGTATAATATTTTTTTTCAGTTTTGCCTCTGTCAGGTGTTAGAAATGTCATCAACACGCCAACTGGCTCGCAGTGAATTTTCCTGTTCACATGAGCTCACTCTGACATGTTTCAGACATTTTACTGGTGGGCGGTGTGATGAAAGCTGCTGAAAGGAGAACTGAGGCAGCAGCTGATGTCCTATAAAAAAGGGCTTAATGTAGACTTGATGGATCAAAGAGACCAGAAGCTGGAACAACATACAAACGCTAACAGAGTAACATGAGCAATTGTCACCCCCCCCAAGTATGAAGATGTCTCCCACAGCATCCCAGTATATCTCCTCTACTTGCGTCACCCATTGCAGCAGCACCTCATCCATGAAAGGCTAGAATTGCTTTCACTCTCTATGTCACATGTAGCTGTTTGCACCCTATTGGATGGCTAAGCCTAAAGTTTGCATTCCTAAATCACATTGTGACCTTACGTCTTGCCACGGGTGAAATATGCAAACGAGTTGGAGCTGGTGCCTCTCTGTCTAGGGGATCTGAGTTAGATATGAAAGTCCATGAGCGTAGACACTACAATGCACTACTAGTTGGCTTTTTATCTATACCCTGACCTTGGGTATTGCTTAGAGAGAGAAGGAAGTATGTGTGGAATGAGACTGGCTCTGTTGTCATAATAGCATGGTGCAAATGTAATGGGTGAGGATGGTAAAAAAAATCCTATACAGGCGCCATGAAGTTCTTGAAAATGTCAGCGGCATTGCCTCAGATCTTTGAATTCTAACATACAGTGTTGGTAGCTACATACTTTGTGAAAACAGCTGCCAATCTTCTTCTTTCAGCTCCTGAAATCAACCAATTGACAGTTTCAAATGAAACCAGACTCCTCACCTGCCTCGAGGGATCTGTCACAAGAGTGAAAATGAGGGCAGTGATCCAGAAGATGTTTTATTCTCTTCACATTAGCTTCTGTCACATCTTCTTTTTTTTTAAAACAACGTGATATCACCAAAACCTCATAACAGGTGCAGCTGCTACTGTTAAAGCTACTGAAAGTGAATGTTGTTTAAACAGCTGTCGAATCTCAGCAGATCAGAAAATGAGTTTTCATATATTAGATTCATAAAAAGGATATAGATAACAATGTTTGCTTAATAACATGGAGAACTTGGGCTCTAGAATATTGTGATATAAATGTATTTATCCTTTTTTTATTGTATGGACTAAAAGATTAATTATTGAAGTAAGAAAACAACCAGCAGATTGATAAATAATCTTAACTATGTATGAGATGAAGCTCTACTTAGAGTTAAAACATGTTATTTTTTTATATTATTACTCTTCAAAGCAGAGTTATAACAAATAACATACAAATACTAGTACAAATATCATAAATTAAGTCTTCATTCAAAAAGATGTTAAACATAATCCTACAGAGACGACAATTAAACGTCCTTGATGCCTGACTGTGGATGAATCGGGTGTGATGTGTATAGAGTTAGCGTTTTATTCCTGCTTTGACACCACATCTCATTTCTTGCAATTCCATTTATAATACATCCTCCAGAGACAAGAAAACCTCTTGTCAGGCTACACACACTCGGGTGCTGAGGGCTTTAAAAGCTACTTAAATCCTCAGTAGCCACAATGTCAAAGGGACAAAATATAAAGTGTGGCCTACTTCTTTTCTTTCGTTTATTTATTTTTTTACAGCCGCGATGGGACTGTGAGAAGGTGAATGCAGCCATGTTATTAAAAAGGGTCCTTATAAAGCGGCCTTGGCCACATCTAATTAGAATGTAAATGTAGTGTGGGCTGGGGATGGATCACAGAGGATAGACATTGGCATTTAGATTATGCTGAGACTAGATTACTGATGACACTGTGTGTTGGCGAGATAGCCTTTTTGAGAGCGGCTTGGCAACTGACTAATTGTGTTTCACCACTAGCAATGTGGGCCGCTGCGTTTCTATTGCTGGTAATTAACAAGAGTGAGGGGACAGGTACATTGTTGCATGTGCACAATACAAACAACTCTCCCCCCACCACACACACACAAACACACACACACACACACATACATATATGTGCTCAAATGTTCTCACTCAGGCAATCTCTCACCTCCTCTATACCTTGCACTAGATTCATAGAATGAAACGTCTCCTTTCCACTAGGACTTGAAGCTGCTCTGTAAAAATCCTCTCACCTCCCTGCAATTCCTCATTGGGGCATATGCCATGAACAGAGCAGCTCAGACCAAACACAAAACCAAAGACAGAATGGAGACAGTGGAGAGAGGTGGGGGGAGGTGAACAGAGAGAGGGGGATGGAGGGAGGGAGGGAGGTAGCAGAGAGAGAGGGAGAGAGCTGAATGGAATAAATTGAAGCTGATCTGGTGCTCTGCATTCTGAGGAGGCTGGATTTCCATATCTGTGCAGCGGTGCAGAGGGAGAAATGTGTTGGTGCTGACAGCAAGCTGAATATCTTAAACCTCCGCTGACACCCCTGCAGGCACTCTCTCCTCACACACACTGATACAAGGTGGAGGGAACACACTCGCAGAGTCACACACGGGTACACACACACACACACACACACACACACAGACACACACACATGCACGCTCACTAAACTTAAGGTCAGGAGATGGGAAGCTTTGTGCATTGCTTTGTTCGTGCACAGTGATGTACAGTAGTGCTTGTTTAACAGTCAGCTCAAGTGCACGGCTCATCTCTGGGGGAAGGAACCAGTGAGGCAGTCCGTTCTCTGCTGCCACTCAGAACTATTTATATTATATATATGGATTATATGGATGGACTTTATATATATACTAATTTGCACACTTTGACCACATTTGTATCTGCATGAAGCAGCTTGATTCATAAATACTGCTTAACATAACAGCCACATGCACATTTGGACCACAATTAATATAGAATAGAACCAACAATCTATTCTTACTTCAACGTTGGACCTGAAATCTCATCTGAAAATCTGAGAAAACAAATAAACCAAAAACATGATTATGCAAATGTTAAATCAAGCTCCACTTATTTGGCTCAACAGAGAAATTTACTGCTAAATGACTGTTCAAAATAAGAACTATGCTGATTTATTGGCTTGTTGAGAGCTAAACAAGAGCAGAGATTCCCTCATGTCTTCGTGGTGTAAATATATTGTTGAAGCCAGGTTAGCTTAGCTTAGATTAAACACTGGAACTGGAGGGAATAGGCTACCCTGGCTCTTTCCATTTCTAAAGCTCACCTATTAAAAAGGTTCTTATTATTTTACTCCGAACATAAAATGAAATAGACCTAGAAAAGTTTATATGGGCAGTTACTTGGTATTTTGAGATTTTCTGGCAATTTCTTGACATGAGAGAGGTACTGATCTCTCGAGTCCATTTCCAAAAATGTCCAAAATATTCCCATAAAACAGCCGGACTTTGGGCTGAGCACTCTGTGGAAACAATATTTTATAATCAAGTCATCAGTGGAAACCTGGCAGCGAGAGTACAATAACAGTGGAGCTCTGTGCATCCATCAAAGTATGGCTTCATTTAAGGAGCTATATGATTTCGTCTCTGACTGATTATGATTTATCTGACCGAGTGCCGAAAAGGAAAAAGGCAACAAACCATAAAGAACAAAAAAAAGGAGCAGAGTCTGACTGACACTGGATTATTTGGGCAATTTTAGAGTAAAAAAATTATATATTGAAATATGTGCTGATATATTCTTAGATAGGTAGGTTGTTCGTCTGTTTTTCTGTGTGAAAATTAGCATAGTAACAATACTATGTGTTTATGGCTTCTCTTCTGAAAATAACAATTAGCTAGTAACTCATTAACTAATTTATGTATTTTCACTATCTATAAAATATGTATTTCTTTACTAAATTATGTATATTCAGCATTTTTAAATCAACCCAGTATCTTTTTCGGCATTGTGTTTCTGTAAAAAAGTTTTTATATCTGCAAATATCAGAAATCATGTTCGTCTAATGTTATAGCTGTGATAGGCCACATAAGCCGAGTTGGCTCAATTGATATATCGGCTTTAATAAGATTCTCATTATTGATTGTGCAGCAGTGAGAGAGAAACAGCACATATGAGAAATACAGTTATGTTAATGCCCTTAGCAAACTGCTATACAGTAATAAGAGTTTCTTTCTGCAGGGTGCTTGATTATATTACATCTTCACTGAGCTACCATGAGGTTCTTTGCTTCCCAATCGTTCAAATATTTAAGACACTCGGTGGGTGAGCAGATCAAAACCTCTCCCTTGCAAGTCTGAGACGAGACACGAGGGGATGAATTCTCAGTTCTGATAGTCAAATCCCAGACGTTTATACTTTGCCAGCCTATGTTCATGCTCTTTATCACAAAAAGCCCATAGGGGGATTTAATTTGGCAAGTTGTGTTCATGTGCTGCCATCAACAAGAATCAGGGGAACGCATTTTATTTGCCTGACATTGTCTAACAGCCGCCATCATTCCTGATTAATCTGACGCTGCTCAAGGATTTATCTATCTGTGTGCTCCGTGTGGTGCAGCTCAATGGGGAGAGGAGAACACTGCCAGGGCTTCTGCTTTCACTCCCCCTGCATATAATTCTCACTACTTTGGATAAATGCCGACGTCAAATGGTGTGTGTGTGTTTTTTTGTGGATGAGTAGCAGTTCTGACAAAAAATTATAACAGCTGGGTGTTTTAAAAGAAACCTTTTTCTCTCATGTCTCCTTTGTCTTATTCACAGGTTATTGCTAAGAGGCGTGAGCACCCATGGTTAACATTATGACCAGCAAATATCAGAGTAGTCCCGTGGGTCTGGTTAAGTAGCTCATTTAGCTCAAGGTTAAGTTAGCTCAAGGTTATGTTCGGGTCTCCACAGGCTGGCTGTCTGCAGAGTGCGAGGAGGAAAACTGCTGATGGGCCTGTCAAATGTCAGAACGTATGCTGTCAACTGACGGCTGAGAAACGGTGAAACGGGATGAATGTGAATTGGTTGGAAATAGTGTATGTTTGACAAAGTGTAAGTGTATGTAGTTCGTTCCTGTGCATGCTCGTGTGTGTGAGTATGTCGGCGAGGGGCTGAGCCGCAGCAAAGGAAGCAGTAACACGGTGCACAAGCTCCTTGGCACGCCAGAGGCACGCTGACATTGATCCAGCAGACCTCTCTCCATCAGTCTCCCCGACACAGGTAACGGGATTGTTCATAAAAATGGAAATTGAGCCATGTTATTCTCATGCACACAGGCAGACACTCAGCACACAGATGAATTCATTCAAAAAACAAATGGACCCGCACATGAGGTGTTCACAAATACTATGTGCAGCTTGACAAAGGAGCACATGCATATATATATATATACAATCCATTAATATTAAGCCCACAATACCTCCCCACAATACCGGGAAATCTATAGTGTTATAGGAACATGGATGTACACATACAAACATTTCCTCCGCCAGCGAGTTCCCTCTGTTATCCCGGTGAAGAAACACATCAAACAGATGCAGAGCAAATAAACAGAGGCAGCTGGGGGAAGGGGAGGCAGGGTGAAGGAAGTAAAGCCCTTTCCTGATTAACAGTGTGCCGTCAAGCGCGTTGAGATAATACTTGAAGAGGCGAACATCTCAACAGAGCGTGGCTGTGAAGGTGGGTGGGGTTGATAATTATGGCAAATATGCCACAAAATGTAATTAGTTCTCCTATATGCCTCCTTTGTTAGCTTAGCAACGTCCTGTGTCACAGGCTAATTACCCACAACCACGGTGGTCATGTGACGAACACTCACGCCGCACAGACACCGCTGGAGCCCAATCATTATTATTTTAAAAGCTGTGGCAGGCATGGGTTACACATTCATGTTTATTTAATCAGAGAGTTATTGCACTGGATGATGAGTTTCTTTGTAGGGATCATCACAACTTGGTTGGTGCCTTTAGAGCTTTGCTTCTGTTTTTTACTGCTTCATCAATGTGGACAAAGTTGGAAATCATCATCTCTAAAAATAGCTTGATACTTAATCAATTGAGCTCACCCACTGTTTGTCTCCTTCAGCACTGAAGCAGGCCGAGCTGAAAGGCAGCAGATGCTATTGATTTTTCTCTTTTTTTTGTTGTGGGGGTTGGGAGGCACCGAGGAGGCACATCGGGGGCTAATGATGGAAATGTTCAGAATGGCTCCATGCTCTTAAAAGGGAGCCGTGTTAATGATGACTTCAGTCTGATGAGTTACAGTATGTAGTTATGCTGGACATGGTGTAACCTTCAGAGCGGAGGAGGCCCAGACACCGGGGGCTTCAGGCAGCGTCAGCAGCCACGAGTCGGATACACAAGCTGGTTTATAATTGGTACCGGATATTCCCATCTTGTCTGTGTCTAAGCCGAGCGTGACACAGGCACTGATATTTACTTCGCAGCACTAATAAGATGCACTGTTGCCTCTGTTTGCTTTAATGTGTAAATATTGATGTGGTTTGTGAAAAGAGGAGGGAATTCAAGGCCAAATCCAGAAAGGGCGGTGTGGTATTTACAAAAAGCGCTTTTGTTTTTTTCTACCTTTTTAAATGCAACAGCAATTTTTTCCATTCAGGTGCATAATACATTTAAGACACGTGGAATGACAGGAAACTGACGCATTGGGCATATTTTCTTTAGACAGATGTATATAGATATGTACTGTATGTTTATTTATACATACATACATAGGTGGGGCTTACTGAAAAGAGACAAAGGGGCCATAAGTGGGGTTTTAGCCTACAGGTCTGCATGTAAAGTGGGTCAACTGTGCTCCCGGAGAGCCTGACTCGCTGTGAGAGGAATATGGCAGAGCACTAGATAATTAGCAAGAAAAGGAAGGGCTGTTGTAGGGAGCGGGGGTGCAGGAAGAGGTGGAGTACAGATGAGAGAATGTGTGAGAGTTTAGCAGGACCAGCAGGTTTCAACCAGAGTTTAAATGAGGCAGTTTTCAGTTTGGTTCTGGTGTTTCCCTCAATGCTAATATGCATTATGCATTCCCCTGTACTGTTTCACTTCTATCTTTGTACTTGCGTGTTAGTATTCTATTTTACAGATGTACTAGGCTGTAGCCTAGTACTTAAAAACTAACATTTTCAAAATTTGTTGTGCATGGTGTTGTTCTACATTTGTTTTGAAATTGTCCTATCAAATGAGGGTGCAACATTTCACAGAAGCAAAGTGATGCAGAGTGCTTCTCGCTGATTTTGACCTTTTGAGCAGCAGCAGGGCTGTTTGATGTGAGTGCAGTCAGGGTACAAGAGAGGGAAATGGCTCGAGAGGCAATCTTTTTCATGTTTGCTGAGGCAATTCTTTTATTCTCTAAACCGAGGTCTGCGCCTTCATCTCTATTGGCTGGCTTTCAAACTCCGTTTTGGCTCCGAGTCAAAAGAAATACTGATGGCAGACGACTTACTTTTGGTTTAAAAACATAAATCCAAGACTTAAATTAAGATGAATGATTATAATTGGAGTTTTTAACAGGTTTTAGGCTCCATCCACAGTTTTCAAACACATCACTGTTGCTACGTTTACACCTGCTGTTTACTTTCCGAGCGCCTAAAAATACTGCTGGCCCCATTTTAATTGTGAAACTCATGGAAACCCAAGATGTTTAGATGCCACCTGTATTCACTTCCTGATTGGTTCTTATCAGTAACGGCTTGACATGTGGTGAAGCCAAGTGCGGTTAACACTTTGTCGTCAGTCTAAATAAAGAAATCCCCTGTTACTGTCATGTCTTGTTCGTAGTATTTTCTATAACTACAAGCAACAACTACAGAGCAGATCATTTGCTTCCTGTTTACATCAGCACACGCATGACCAGGGTGCATGAATTATCTAGAAAATGTGTAGATGTGGATAGAGATCATTTTAGAAAATCTAGTAGTATGGATGTTCGCCACAAATACAATCTGTTCTGTTAATTATTTGTAGTCAGTGGCAGAAAGTAAAGATGGTACACAAAGATCATTTATGTGAGCTGATGTTTTTTTTCTGTTGGAGAACTCATAGTGTGGGGCAATATCCGTTCCCAGACATCAGTAATCAGGCTATTTCCACAGCAGAGGGAGAAAGATGCAGTCCTAATACCGCTGTAAGCAGGGGGCTCAGCTGGAGTTGATGTGTGTGCCTTTTGTGTGGCTGTGTGGGTGTGCTTGTGTGTGTGTTTGTGTGTGTGTGTGTGTCCTTTCCTGAAAGCTCAGGTGCTCTCATGCGAAGTGTGAAGAGGGTTATGTGAGGCAGAGAGAGAGAGAAAGAGCGAGATAAAGACTTAAGAGCTCACCCGGTGAAAACTGTAGCTGCAGAGCGAGCTGAGGCACAAGGAAGAAGTCACAGATGCTTCAATCCAGACAATATACATGAGCTTATAAGAGACCACACTGCCTCGGCTCCTTCGGAGAGTCAATTCAAATGTCACCTACTTCATCTTCTCCGTCCTGACAGGCTTATTTTCCTCCACTAAGGCCATACAGAGTTTATTGGTTTGCTACTTTTACTGCATCACAGATTCCAACCCACCATCCGACCATTTTAGATCGTAAGTGTGTCACAGAAGAGATGCAGCAACCGACTGATTCATTGATTAGTTAACTAAAAGAAAATGAATCAGCAGTTATTTTTGTGGGTTTATTTCAAGCTGTTGGACATTTGATTATTACATATTTGGCTCTTAGATATAGTTAATGGGCATTTTCACAGTTTTCTAAGGTTTTTAATCAACCTTTATAGTTTTCCCATTTACATTGTGGTAGCAACGTTGATTTGTTTTTAGTTGTAATTATATTGTATGTAAAGCACTTTGAGCTGCATTTCTTGTATGAAGGTGCTATACAAATAGTTTATTGTTATTATAATCAAAATCTCTTGTTTGATTATATTGTTTATTATGGCAGCTGGACAGGACTGTAGTGTTGTGGAAGATTGTGGTTTTTGTTAAATGTAATCAAACACATGGTGTCTGAAGTCAATGTGAACCGTTACTGTTTTACACCAAACCAATAATCATGTGCTATGAGTGTCTATAAACCTTTGATTGGCTGTTATACTGCAGAAAGTAAATATGTTGTCTGTGGAAGCATTACTGCTAATTGTTTGTATATAAACATAATTTCGAAGAGACATGGTCGTTTCTGGTAGATTTATTAATAAAGAAAAAATACTAAGTTGCTACTCCGGTAGAGATTATTCAGTGAATAAACGTCAATAAAAGTTCAAGTACATACTGTGTAGTAGTACTGCATTAGCTCTATCTTTACTTTTGATTAAACCAGTGCACATGCGAAGTCTTTCATCTTTTTTCGCACAAGTCGTTCTAAAGACTGGAAAAGACTATCTGTTCATTTTCTCATTTCCCTCTCAGCCTGCGAAGGCTCCAGCACCAACCCCATGGGGAGCAGGCAATCTCATGTGAAAAGCCTTTTCAAGTGGCGCACTTCCCAAACACACCAATTTCACAATGAAATCTGTGCTGGAAAACGAAGGCTAATATTAAGCTGCCAGTGACTAAGAGCTCGATGAATGCAGTAAAAGTGACAGACCTTATTACCCTTATCACTTCTGGGCTTGTGTTCTTCTCTGCAGTGGCTCAGTGTTTTGTAATAATGAAAAGGAGAGAATGTGTTTGACAGCTGGTTAACTCAGTAAGCCTGCTCAATGAACCTGACCAGAGGGTCGGACAGACTCTCGGAGTCTGATCAGCTGTTTCAGACTGGTGATGGTTCGAATCATGCTGAGCCAAAATGCTTCTGACCTTTACACCAACTGTCTAATGTGTTCTTGGCAGCGTTTTGGAAATAACTGAGTTGTCAGGCTACTGGAAAACACAACAGACTGAGCCAACACACAACAACTAAAACAACAACAACAACAACAAAATGAATGGAGTCTTTTAAACCTGCTATAACTACATATTTTGAACCAGCCTCGAAAACATAGAATTATATCTGACAACCCCATAAAAATATAATAAATATTAAGATTTTATTTTTTTCCATTAATACACTTTCTAGATGTGTTTAAGGATTTGGAAGAGACAGATTTAAAAGAGCGTGCACATGGGACCATGGTCTGTAGAAACAGCTGTTAAACAGCTTGATGTGTAAATAAGCAACTGTTTGCTGACAAGTTTGACTTGTTGCTTATCAGCTAAAAACGTGAAACTATAGTCGGCCTTTACAGTTGATAAGGACCCTGTATCACTTCATGGAAAATAAATTAAGGTTTCTCTATAAACCACAGGGGATGAAAACATCCTGGAGTTTCCACAAAGCACAATGGAGGAAAAGTGACGGAGATCAAGCTGAGCAAGTCCAAAAGAGGCTTAAAGGAGAGTGTGATCACATGCCAGTTAAACACACATCCCAACAACACAACCACTGCTGCTAAAATAAACATACACTTGTATCCTCGTATCCTCTTCCCCCTGTCCCCCTGTCCTCCCCCACTACTCCACATCTTCCAGTTCGCCCAACTCAAACAACGTACTGACTCCATCTACTTCTGTCCAACTCCTCATTTAATCTCTGGATTATACAAACAAAGAAAAAATAAACTAGGAGACAATAAAGGAAATGTGGGACGAGCTGCTCAGGTCAACCTGGAGACTTCGCTGCCTGACAAAAGGGAGGAACAACAGAGTGAAGGAATATTTCTCAACTAACTGATCAAATTAGACATTTCACTAAATATTCAAATTATGAATAATATAAATTAATAATATAAACACCACAGGAGGGTTCTCCCACATTGGTTTAACTGTTACCGCCATTTGTGACACGATAGAGGCGACAATACAAGAGGGATTGAAAATGTCTGCAACATGCTATTGGAAAATCACGATTCAAGGTAAAAGCAATGATTCTCAGTGTATAGTTAAACCCATGTGAATGCAATGCTGGCATAAAACCCTACTGTAAACAGAGTGGTTTGATGTGCTGCCCACTGAAATCAATAACATAAATACCCCTTGTACACATCTGAGAGCCGAAACATTCAGTATATTGCTATTGTTAGATTTTTTCTCTGCCGAGCCAGAGAGCACACACACACGGCCAGCACTGCAGAGTGAGCCACTCACAATCGCTCAATAATCCATTTACTTGCCTTGACTGTAATTTCAATCACATGGGCAGTGGGGAGATAAGTGGGAATCTGCCTGCTGAAAGCTGCCCGATGATTACACCAGTTGAAAGTGAGGAATGGCTCTTTGGTCCTTGTCTAAGAAACATCTGGTCCACTTCAGCGATAGGGAAAGAATAGGTGATGGCCAGGTACAGGATTGAAATACAAAGCTCCTAACATATTCCTGAAATACTGAATCAAACCTGACACTACAACACTGGCGTCTTTCTACCCAGCAGATTTTGACAAGAGAAAAGGTGACGGTTTAAATTTCTTTATATTAGAAATTGGCAACATACTGTCTTCTTGAGTAAATTGTCAGACAGCTCTGATTTGAAGTAACAAGTCATGACCAATATTTATGATTTTAAATTAAAGAGGAGAGGTACATTTTAAGTAAAATGTGCATTCTTAGTTAATTCACTTAGTAAATGTTCTACTGCATTTCAAGCAGAAAAAGACATAGTGCCAAAAACAGTGACTTCACACTTCATTTAAAAATTGCCACAACTTTAAACACATTCCACGAGGCTCTGATGATCTGTTTTTCCTTATTTGACGGCGCTCGTGAGATTCTACACAAGACACCATGTGTGCAGTCACTCTGCATGAGAATTGTCTATGTGCCACAGTGAGCTATATTACCATATCACCATCTTTGCAGGCAGCCTCTTTTCCCTACAAACCATTACTTGCTGCCTCGCCTCATTAGCATTGCAAATAACACCTAAAGCAAGAGCAGCGATGGCAGCAGCGGCAGAGGAAATAGGACAGAATTAACAAATAATGTAAGAAGCGTGGAAACGAACGGATGGAACAGAGTGTAGCAGTAAGTAGGTGGGTGACGAGGAGGAGGTGGAAACAGCAATATTACAAATCTGATTATACCATAAACTCCACATTCTTAGATGACACCTAGTTCTACCCCACTCCTCGTATTAATCCTAATTTGTGCACAGTTCCCTCGGTCTGACAGGGAAAGCTCTAGTGTTTAGTTAGAGTGCAGAAGCCTCCGACTGAGACACAGTTTCACATTAATGTTTTAAAAAACATGTTTGAGGTAAAACACATTTTCTTGTCAAACCATTGTCCTTGTTTCTTCCCTGCTACACTAACTACTTTTACATTTCATCAAAGTTTACATCTCAACTTTCTTGTGGCAGAAAACTCAACTGAAATCAAATTAAATTTAAAAGGATTGTTGTTAATTTTAACCACCTACATGCAATAATGTAATAATGTATCCTTTGGGTTAAATCGTTACTGTGGATCTAGTTTGATAAATATGTATATTTTCCAGAAACCTTCCTGAAGTATGTGTTGCGTCCTTCAGGAAGTAAAAACCCATTTGATTTAGTATCCTAACCAGTACTCATATCAACCTTATCAACCTTTTAAACCAATTATAAATTGTTTTAAGATGTAGCAACGCTGCCTCATTCAGTGGTCTATGACTGCACTAATCTCATTTCGCCAGTGCAGTCTTGTTATTCCTTTGCTTTCAGTCATTCTTAATGCTGTACACAGACTTGTTCAGCTTCATTGCTTAAAGCAGAACTTTGTTTAACAGCTAAGGACATTTAACTCCTGAATACTGCTCTCTACAGACTCGCCTCCAGCTTCTTTTAAGACTTCTGTATTTAAACACCCTGGCATTATCAACTTTAAAACGTCTTCAGAGAGGCGGCAGAAATGGGTTTATGTCAAAGACACGGCAGTCTGCAATAAAATCTCCACCAGGGTCAATCTGTGTAAACCTGGTTACACAGACGACTGTATGCGGTGAGTCGGGCACAGATGAGCCTTAAGACGACCTTTATTTCAAAGTGAAAATAAACCAACCCTATGACACTGCAGCAGCTGTGTGCACACAGTGTTACGGCGACACAAACAAACACAGAGTAGTAAGACGACAGGAATCACACACCAACGTTATGTTTGTCCTATTTGTAATGCTTCCTTTCAATTTACTGAATTTTTCTATTATTTTGCCTTTTCTATATGCCATAATTCTATGTATTTTAGTAGTCATTTGAAGTAGGTTAAGCAATTTGAAATTCCTTTTGTGAAATGGGCAATATATATTTAAACTTGCCTTCATTTATATACATTCATTTATCAGTGGCAAAGCTAATGTTGAAAACTGCTAATTCACTTTCTTGTTTATACAGAGAAAAGAAAAAGACAAGAAAAATATTTAATTTCAGAATAGGCAGCCACTCCAAACAATACCCTTTTACCTCCACTCCTGAATGAGCTGTACTATAGGTTAATAATGTGGAACGGAAATATGAGCACAAATCAGTGGTTAATGGCCTCTGCGTTTAGAAATGAAACGCTATAGAGAGTGAGGCCAGGAGGAAGAAAAGGGCAGACCGTGTTCTAAGTGCCACTTCTCATCATCTGGCAGAGTCAAGGTCAAAGCCCTGTGCGTTTCCTTGGTATTTCTGTTTAGCTTTTAAAAGAAATGGCCAGAGAGCCAGCACGATGCACTGAGCTGGTTTGGCAAGCACTTCAGCTAACAGAAAGTTAAAGTGTATTATAATACACTATGTATTACTCATCACTATCCATATCCCTTTTTGCTCAGTGAATGTAAATAGTTTCCTATGAGCGTCCAGTCTGAAGGAGTCTGGCGATCATGAGGTCTGCCTAGACGTGGACGCCCCCCTCCCCAGCGGGGGCAGCCTTAACTTGCATGCTTTGGCAGCCTGGCTGCAGCTCTGCTCGACACACAGTGGGGGAAACACAAGGAGCCCTATAGTGCGGTAATGCAATATTCATGGTGGGGTGTGAGCAGAGCAGTTAAACACAGCAGAGTTGTGAGAGGACCTTCCAACCCTTCTATCAGGGAGCAGCTGCTGCCTGGGCTCGCTCCTCTCGCCAAAGCCCGTCCTCTTGCTCAGGCATTGTCTCCGTCTCTCTCTGCCCTCCCCTGGTCCCCCTCTGCTGCCTCTCACTCAACCATTAATTTTTAATCACAACTTAAATGGCTGCCTTGGCTGCGGCTGTGGGGGCAGCAAGTCAAGGGCTCTTGCCTCTGGTTACAAAGTAGGAAATAAATTTGAAGAGATCAAGCTAAACATACGGGGAGCGAGAGGGCTGACGAGGTAGAAATGTGCAGGGAGGAAGAAATATCAGCTTGCTGCTGCCATTACAGCTTAATTAGAATTTCTACTCTTTCATCTGGCAAATGCTACAGCAAATTGAGATCAAATTAAGATAAAGAATTGAAATTTTGGAGGTTTTTTTTGGAGGTCATAAGAAAGTAAGGAAGGCAGAAATGAGTGGGTGTAGATAATGAGACTGTTGCTGAGGCTGGTCAAATGGCAGCTATAGACCAACAGAGAGCTTAAACAAGTAATTGACAAAGAAAGTTTAACCATTGTGATCATTTATTTAAACTTTTCTAGCACCAAAGCAAAAAAATCTGCATGGGGATCTATGTGCTGAGACAGAAAAAACAATCTCTCTGAGATCTTATACTGGGCTTTAGGAAATTAGGAGTAATGTTCTTTTTTTGGGAACTATATGTACAAAAGCTTTAATCTGTTAATTAGGAAAAAAGCTGGAAAAGTATGCCAATAATTAATCACTAAGTAGCAGCCTTAGCAAATCCACAAAAATAGTAAGAGCATTTGAAAAAACAGTGCAGTAAGAGTATATTTAAGGTTGCATTACATATTTATGAAGGACAAGGTTGCAGGGCTGTTGTCAGCGAGGTGACAGCACTCAGGTTTTCCCCCTGCATTTTTTATTTTTCCGTATTGGGGTGGTCTGACCCACTCTTGTAATGAGAACTAGAGTCACGGTCTGTTTGGAGTCCCGGGGCAACGCCGCGCAGCCGTGCCCCTGGATCACTGCTCAAGCACATAGGCCTCTACACAGCCACTGTTTGCACTGACTTCACTTGGACTGTAAAAGTCAAGCCTTGTTGACACATCTGCGCTGTCTTTCCCCGAGGCTAATGGCTATTACATCTGTCTGCTGCTTTTCAGAGGGAAGAGGAAAACTACCAGAATCAAATGCTCCTTTGAAAACAGACAGAGAGAGAACGCTGACAGCTGACGGAGAGCTGACAGCCTCCTCTGAGGGGAATAACTACTGTTGATCTTTCTCACAAGTGCAGCAAGGTGATTACATTGGTGTAGATGTGTTTTGAAATAAATGTTAATGGCCATATGAGTGGCAGTGTGTCAATGTTTACAATAATATAACAGTGTTCACAGGTCAGAGCGGATGACTCAACTGTCCAGAATGTAGTTCATGGTGCTGTTGTATAAGATTGGATTCAATTTATATAAATGAGTCCAAATAAAAGAAACACCTCAAACACAACATTACAACCTTCAAGCTAGGATTTATTGAAGGGCTGTTGTTTTAGGCTGCCTTACTCTTGTAGTATTTTTGCATTACAGCTGCAACGGATTATAATATTTGTACAATGTTATAAAACATTGAAAAATACTGTCAGGGTGATATAAATGGCCTGTTAGACTGTAAAACTGAAGATATTAAAATGTATCACACTAGCCCAAGCAGAAAATCTTTCAATTTGTTGATATTTTCCTTTAAGAAAATTACAAAACAATTTATTGTATTTTTTGTAGTTGCACATTAATATGAACTGAGTCAGTTTGTCAGCAAATAAATCAAAAAATGTGTACATACAATTTATTTCTTAAGTAACTGAGGGGATTAAGAAACATTGACACGTTTTAAAAAGTAAAATGTCAAATCTGGTATTTTAGTATTCATATTGTGCAAAAGGATCCAATATCAAACATGGTTGTTTGTTTGACTTGTATGTAAAAAAAAACAAGAATATCAGTAAATTTCTTTCAGGCTTTATAACCCCTTTAAGTGACTCATTGACTGCGTTGTGCAGTTTAACCTGTCTGCACCCCCCCGCTCAATGCTGACCTCGATTGATGACTATTGACAGGATTAGTTTAGAGACAAAGACAGAGGCAAAGAACACTGAGGTCCAGTCTCCAATTCTCTTTTTTCATCACACATCTCTATTTGTACACACAGTTTGTAATCAATATGTCAATATGAATAACACTGCGATTTCACTGCTAAACCATTTGTGTCTCCATTAACACACACAGATCCTCACCAGGATAAATGAAGAATGTAAGTTTATAACAGAAGCTGTGATGTGTTGGCTGCTTTCGGGCGAAAGCGGGTGAACATTGATGAGCCTTTAGCAGCTGCTTTTAAAGATTCTTTTAAAGTGGAAATGATTGTGTTACAAAACCTATGTTGTGAAATCCACTGAGCGCCTGGAACAGGAATCCCTCGGCTTGATAGACCTTCATCCATGTTACAATCCCCAAGATGAAATCAATTCTAGTCTCAGGAGTGTAAGCCCCTCAGGCCTCATCAGAAAAACTAGGTTGTGCAACAATACATTGCAGGACACAGTAAGCTTTCTACACAGACTATATTTAATGCCTTCACCACGCAGACAGATACAAGCTATTTAAACCAGGGCCACAGGAAGGGTAGGGATGTAAAATATACATTCCACATGTAAATGTTCCTAATTAATTCTTCACTTATTTAAATAGTAATTATAGCCGCGAGCAGCAAGCGTGGGTTCAAGCCCTTTTTCGCTCGACAGAAGGAAGCAGCTCAACTGGCCAACATTAAAGCTATGAGCAGGTGGCAGGCTTCACGAAACCCAGCACAGTCACTTCAGTTAGTTTCATTCTGTTTAAAAAGGAGTGAGAGCGATCACACACTTTGTTTCATCATTACTGAGCCTGCAGCATTTCAATAATTGCGTCATTTATCCCCTCTTTGTTGGATTTGAATAAAACTGTGTGTATGTTCAGAAGTATTGCATGTCTCCAATGAGTTTATCGAGGATTGCTCACCTCGCACCTAGGAGTTGTGAGCAAATAGGTGACAGCTCACACTCAACAATCAATATGACAATTCCAATTTTGGTTTAATCTGATATCTTAGACCCAAACATCACAAATTGCTGAAGTTTTGTGAAGATATGCAACGAAACTTTAGCAGTTTGTTAATGAACTATGGCCAATTCCCTGCTAAGCCTCACCCATTGTGAATTCCATTGGTCAAAAAACTCCATAAGCTTAAGGCTTAAGATTTGTCCAGTGATTATCTCCACACCATTGGGGAGAAATCAAACCTGTGATTTAGGAGATGTCAAAAATGCTTTTCTTTAAAAAATTAAAGAGAGGCAAGAATGTGGTGTTAAATTTCAAGTCAATGCAACTTACAGTAAAAATGTTGGCCTTTGATACCAGCCCCACAAAGTTGGCCCAAGATTCATTGGGCCAACTTTCATGTTTGTAGCTCATTGCATCCAGTTGGGCAGAAATCTCTTTATAAAAAGGGTATAACTAATAATAGAAAAACATCATGGATCTGGCACTTCGGGGCTTGAATCCTAATTAGATTACATGAAATAACGACTGCATAAAATATTCATGATTAATGCAGAAAGCATGCCGATTGTATAGTAAAAGTGAGACCAACGAAAGCAGTGGCATGTCAGACGCTGATGGATATGGGTTATGTTATGTTGACTGATAAAGGAACCAATGCTTGGTTAAGATAAGGGAAGACAAATCTATTGTGACAACAAAGCGCATTTTCTTTGCACAGCAACATTTAGTCCATATAGCGAAACAGAAAGCCAAGAGCTTTCATTACCAAAGGCAGCTGATACAACCTCTGAGCACAAGTGCAGTGAACTACTACAAAGCTCTCAGGTGAAGCGTGTCTTTGTCAAGGTTACACGGTTCGGAAATTGTTATTTCATGTTATTTTCCACATCACAATACAAAATAATAACCCCAGGACATACAGTATAGTACATACTGCCAGAATTCTCGTATTGAATTAAGTGCAGTAAGAAAACATGAGAATAGAGCAAAAGAATATATTGAGCCTGGCTTGAAATGTTATAGAGCCAAGATACACACCACTGACAAAAACACTACACTTATCAGAATTTACACATAAAAGTGTGAAACTCCATATTGAAGTGTGTTATGGGTAATTTCGAGGTGGGAACGGCTTCAACGAGGCATCGTGCAGACCTTCCAACAAGCTGATTGGTTGACTCATCTCTTGTAAAGAGGTACGTTGAAAGTGAGAAAGATGAACAATGGGTGAACATTGACTGGTACCAACAGTGTAGTTGTGGTTTGAGGATCGGACTGTAGAGTGAGCATAAATCGTACAGTCGTCTTTAAGCCTACAGTATTTTATAATCATTAAATTCCTCCATACTCTTTAATCATAATATCTTATGTTATTATTTATTTTTGGACCTTAACATGTTACTCTGGTTCCTTTCTCTTTAGGTTAAGTCATTTTCTTGTACAGCACTTTGGTCAACTGTGGTTGTGTGGTTGTTAATGTACTTTACACAAACTTGACTCACGTACAAAATAGACTGCCAAGGAAAAGACTCAGTGTCCCCTGTGCACGTTCCCTGACACGCAGCCCAGAGACGGATGTCAAAGCCTTGATATACTTAGGTCTCAAGCAGTCTTAATGTTTGTTTACTGAAAAATAATAACTTCATGACAATAAAGCCAGATACTCTCTCTCTCTCTTATTTTATAATTTTTAAGTGAGCTTAATTTAGCAGCTCAGCAGGAGTGTTGTCACTGTATCTGTGAAGACAAGCACATCGAGTAGAGTGAAGTTTATTGCCCGGGGCTCTCTCTTGCCTCCATGGCTGTGTACTCTGGTCTCTGCTCAACAGCTCAGCTCTCTCTCCGCTCTTCTCCTCTCCCCATTAACCGGCTGACAGATCAGTAATAAACACAGCCTGTCACCTTCAAGGCCTGCCTCTCATTTACTAGAGAACACATGAAACCCTGCTCTCTCGCTCTCTCATTCCCCTCGCTCTCTCTCTCTCTCTCTCGCCTTCATCCACTGGGCTCATTGGAGCTGAAACCTGATTTTTGGCCCCGGCTGCCTCCGAGGCAGCAAATTCTCCTCTGCAGCCAGATAGTCCTGAAAAAGGCATGAATATTAAATGGAAAATCCATGAATAAATAAACCCAAACAGGACTTCCGCCACTCTGACCTCTTTCTGTCTCCCAGTAGTAGATGACAGAGGAAGGGGGAAACAAAGGAGAGGGGGAAAAAATCATGGCCACCTCAGGAGAGAGGGTGGACATTTGTTAGGTAATTGGCTGTCTCTCTACTTGCAGTCCCATGGTGCTGTGATTTCACACATAAAATAAAGTGGTAATAACAAGGTAACAATGTGGCTGATGGTAAGTACAGCAAAATTGAACTCCAATATTTTTCAGTGGGAATATATTGTGTTATTTCCATATTTGCAGCAACCTGAGGGATAAAAAGCCTACGTATGGCAGCAGCACTATAATATATGCGTGGGGATGCAAATTAAATAGAAACGAGAGCTGGAAGTGAAATGTGTACGAGGGATATGATGTAGAATGCATAACAACCAAATAAATAGAATCATTTATTCGCTATGTATACTCACTAGCCCCTTGGCACGTGGCTGTTACACTGGAACAAGTAAATATAGATTTCTTTGCCTCAAGCAATTCCCAAAAGTGTGCTTAATATGTATTGTACTGGATTTCAGAGGTCTTTCTTTTTTTTTATCGAAGCACATGGAGACAAATGATAATCTGAGCATTCAGGGGCTGCTCGTGAATATGTATGCAGTGAGAGAGTGATGAGTTGTAAGATTGGGAAGAACAATAATCATTTAGTGTATTTACATTCTCTAGCTGCCACTTTATATTGCATTTACCATTTCAGGCTGATCTTTTGGAAACCTTACTCACTTGCCTAAAGATTAGTTGGTATTTAGCTTTACATCATTTGGCTGTTTCCAAGAAAGCACTTTGCTGTTTTGTATTTATTATAAAAGAAATTGAGATACTGTTATGTGAAATATGTGTGAGTTTTTTAAGAAAAAATAGACCAGAAACTAGATTGGAACGCAGTAGAGAGCATACCATCCCCTAGGCCCAACTGTCCCCCCCTTGAATTCAACTATTTTTTGGGAGGGAATTCACAAATATTTCAAGGAACACATATCTGCACTGCTAAAGAAAGTGAAAAAATAAATTACTCTGTACGCCCTCTTAATCGCAACCGCTCCTCAAGTTAATGGATTCTTCCTTGACTCACACCCCCACCTTCCACAGCAATGAAAACATAACGTCCTTGGCAGAGGTAATTAGTCATTAAAAACCGACGTCTACATCCAGTGATGTTTCCTCGAAAAAGAACTATTCATTCTAAAATCCTAATGTCTTTGAAATACAATCAATTAGACATCTGTTCTGTTAATCAGAAAATAGTAAACTGAAGTCCATGCTTAATAATCTGTTGTTCAGCGTAGTAAATATCTGAAAAGCAAAACGTGGTTGTTTCTGGCATGGTGGAAAAAAAATGACCAATTATTGTCTGACCTCTTTATTGAAACAACATGAGTTATTCTTGGCTGCACCGCAAACAAACCCACTGGAGGCTCCTCTGTTGTGTTTCTAGCAAAGTAAAGGACTGTTTGCTGTTGTATTGAAACAACAATGTCCTCTAGTTTGACTGTGGTAAGAAACCGTGCGACGGGTCATTTATTACCCAGCTAGCCTTTTCTATGAGCTTTACAGTATAGTACTGAAAGCATGACCGCAATTCCTTTGTAACCTCTACACTCTTTATCAAACACCAGCCTCATCCTGTTGTTAGAAAACCTCTGTTTGTGGATGGATTGATGATACAAAACAAACAAAGCTGAATTGGCTAACCCTATGCTCCACAGTGTACATTTACTCATGGTATTATAGTTTCCAAAAAATTAGATGATGTTGTAGTAGCAATGATTGTTTGGATAATAAAGGATCATCATAGAGCAGAACTATTTTGTCAACCTTGAGGTCCTTTGAAATGCAAGTATCCAGTGATATTTATATCTATATGTCAATGTCTTACAAGGCAAGATATAAAACAGATCTCATCCAGACCTGCTGCTGTAGCTGAGTTTTTCATCTTGGCAATTATACCCATGACTCCCTTCACTGCATGCAGTTGGATCAAACCTCAGCCACAGAGAGCTCCTTTGTATCTGCCCGAGAGCCATTAGTGTGACTAATCTTTATAGAGAAAGATGAGCCAGTATTCATAAACTCACTCACTCTGTGAATTCATATGTATTATCACAAGAGTTAGACATTCAGCACCAAACTGAGTGAGGAGCTCAAAATGGCCTCTTATTCTTTAAAAAGACAATGGACGACTTTTGTTCTGATAATGGGTAACAACCTCTTCTCTTCCTTCTTGCAGAGATTAATTGATAAGCTTAACTCGTGTGAATGTATTGCTCGTCTTTATCTCGGATAAAATACTAATTGTGAATTTTTAGCACTAGATGTTTGAACCATAGACTTTATACAAAGATTAATATGATAGCTCCAAAAAGTGAAGCCGAATCCTCTTGATCGCCCTGTTGGCTGGCTGCATTAAAGGTCATTCACCCCGCCTCCTCCGTGTTAGCAGATGGGACCAAATTAAAAAGTCAATGTAGATGTCAGATACGTTTTTCTCAAAGATGGTTTCTTTCATCTGATGTAGTTTTCAATAAAACTGACACATGTTCATTTTTCCTGTAGGTTTGGTTTTAAATAGTTTTTGATGGTGTGAAAATGGGGTGAAACGTCAGGATTGACAGCAGAAACAGAGTCACTATTGGTCAAGCATATGTGGACCCTTAATATCCCAACAGACACCTAAATGTCATTAAATGGCAGCACCTGGATCCAGGTTAATTTGATCGGAAGTATAGACGCATCTTTATAAACATGGTTCGATCCCTTTTAATCTTCTCCCTGTGCCTGTGTGGGTTTATTCCAGGTACTTCAGTGTCCTCCAACAGTCCAAAGACATGCAGGTTAATGAAGGACTTTAAATTACCTGCAGGTTTAAGTGCGAGTCTGAATCATTGTTTGCTTTATAACTTGACCCTACAAGGTGCTGTTGACGTGTCCTTGCATCTCACCACGACGCTCTACTTTGACGCCTGGCAAATTATCCTAAAATGGAACAAAAGACATCAGGTGTCTTGAGGAGACCAACCCAAGCTTTGAACAGCGTTCAGACTGATCCTGAACGGTTGGACATCCTGTGCTTTTGTCAGTTTAATGTGGGACAAGAGATTTGTGTGTGTTGATTCTTGCTTGTCAAGTACTTTTTAAACGAGGTCATGAAGATATTTGATTGATTCGTAGAACATTAATCGAGGTGTGTACTCTTCCTGCTTTGAAGCAATAATATTTTAATACTTCAGAGGTTTCATAATAGGAAGATTAAAAATACCTCAAGAGCAAGGCTTGTTTAGGAAAAGACAGGCACAGTAAAAGAGAATGCATGTAACAAGAGCTCTAGCTACAAAGGCGATAGACCCACCTCAAAGTGAAGTCAACATTACTCTTTCAACTCATAACTGATTACAGCAGTTTGAGCTCAAATTACAGGCTCTTGTTCAGATTAAGTCAGTCCTTAGTCATACTATTATATATTGGCGATGCCTCTAACTGTCAAATACAGACATTGATCCCTGTATGTTAACAGATAATGATACTCCCCACTGTGGTCAATTTACTCCCCGACCACAGGAGAGTAAACTCTCCACGATGTTGAGAACAAGTTGTTGAGGCCTGACAAGTTACATTTTATTTGATTATTGAATTTTCAACATGTTTTGAAAAGCCCCAGTTATTTTGAAACTATGGAAACAAAGCTGAGAAGGTAAAACTATTCACTAAAAATTAAAATAAATGTTATTATAGGGTGAAAACAGGTGTGATTTGACATTTGGTATTTAAAGATAATATACACTTCATGAAGAAAATGTCATAGTGGTTTATGGTTTGTGTTTCCTACTTCTAGCCGTGTGTGCACAGACACATCATATAGAGAATGTCAAGCTATTATAAACACGGGGGAGGAGAGGGATGTCTGTAAGGAAGTGAAAAAGGAAATTCGGGGTTATGTCAAAGAGCCAAATAGCTTTCAACACCCAGACTGACCTTCAGCACACACACGCACATGCACACCCATATAGACACACACACACACACACACACATAGACACAAATGTTCACAGGATGTGGCCATAAACCATAATGCACATCCCTTATTACAGGGAGTGAGCGTGGGCTGTGTGCCATTTTAAATGCCACAGACTCTCCCACAGGGTAATGACTGATCAACCTGAATTTGTATGAAGCAGTGCTGAACACATTATCTACAAAGCTGATTGTAAAACTGGCTGCAGAGAAAGGCAGCATCAGATTATTTGGTAATTGCCAAATGCATCCGAGAACGTCCATCAGTGTTTGGACGGTTCTCTCCTTTCAAGCTTCCAGCTGCAATAAACAAAATGACTATGCTCCCTGCTAAAGCAGAACGTTTGCTAATACTGATGATCCCACAAGAAAAGGTCTGAAGTATTGTGCAGCTTTCAGCTCATTCGTCTAGCTCCTCAGTCACGACAAATCTAAATTTACATTAATTTAGGAAAATTAAAAAAAACAGCTTCCCATTTCCAACCCAAAAAATGTAATGAGTAAAAATGTGGCAGGAGAAGTAAAACACAGCTTGACTAAAGCAATAAGAAGACAATATATTTAATTAAGCTACACATTCACTTATGTTATATTTGTTGTTTGTTATTTTACTGTGTTTTTAATGCTAATACTATAGAGTAATATTGTCTTAATGGTTGGCGATTGTAGCAGTTATGTAGCATTTTAATTGTATGTAATGTAGTAGAAGTAGTTGTTGCTAAGGTAACAGCTAATGGGGAAATACCTACATTTAATTTGTAAACTTTGAGCTTTCTTTCTACACCCAAGTATTAATTTCAATATATTGATGTTTACCACTAACCAACGAAAAACCACGACAAATACCTGCATTATGAAATAAATCCCTGAGTCTGCAGAATGCAGTGGAAAAGCAGGGAACTGGACTGTTTACTTGCTCATTCTGATGAGGCATGAGATGGCCGGCCATGCCAGTGACAAGCAGATCTTGTCAATGTAAGCTGCTGTGGGAGCAAAAAACAAATACTTGTGCTTGGCCCCCTCTGAGCAGGATGAGCGGCAATGCCTTGACCCGTGAGATGCAGAGGGAATTGAGGTGGAAGAGAGAGGGGGGGGGAGCGAGTGACACAGTGAAAGGCTGCCTGGTGAATAAGACAGGCTGGACTGGGTCGGTCAAATGGATCAGGATAACCGATCTAAACACTGCACTGATATGTGGCGCTGGCAACATATTGTGATCAATGTACATGACATGAGAAGAGCGTTAAAGACGGGATATGTAATCACTCAACATATTGTAGATATGGGGAAAGGATTATAACTTCCATGCATATAGTAATTAATCTGTATATTTGTGATATCCTGAAATATATTTAAGTTATTATGATTTATTTGATTGGACACCAATAACTAGAATACAGTAGTAAACACAGTACAGTGCTGTGGCAGGTTAAGATGTGAAATGTCACGGATTCAAAATAAAAAGGTAGCCAGGGTTTATTTTTGGATTGTGAAAATGCTATGTTGTCAAAATATAAACACAGGGAGCTTTTATCTGAGATGGCATTTTGCTACATGATAATTTTTCAGAAAACAAATCTGCAAAATTCAGATGGTCTATTAGGAAAAATCTAACGGAAAAAGAATGAAGCAGAAGCTGCCGGTATATTAATGGTTAATCATTTTCCACAGGCAGGTTCATCAAATCTAAAAATCAAAAGCTGCTGATTCATAAAACCACAAGCTACTCTCGGTTTTAATAATGTAGGGGTAGTTTTCCCTACAGGATTCTGTGCTTACGACAGCACACCTATAAAACTGTGTCAGCATATCAAGCTGAGCCTCTTATTCAAGACTGTGCCTTTGACGGAGTGAAATGTATAAACAATTTAAGGCGACCTTAACAGCTTAAAACATCAAATCATACAATAGAACATTAGTAGGCTGATTGTACACTTTAGGTGCATTATTGCAGGAAAGTGCAAGAGCATGAAAATCTCTAGATGAAAGACTTTAACAGCATTTGATTACTGATATAGACTAAAACTATCAGTAATCGAACTTTCCATATTTTTCAAGACCTGCCGACATCCCTAAAACATGCACTTCATTTAATTTTCTGTCTTTTCTGAACCTCTTAAGACCCTCTTAATTGTGCCTCATTTTGATAAAGATGGAGACGGGGCCATCACATTCATTTTGGTGGAATAGAAAAGGGCACACATCCTGCTACATTTTACTTTCAGCCTCTCCTTCTCCATCTCCATCGATCTAGAAAGATCTGTGAGAGGCACAGCTGCATAAACAATCCTCTCAAGTCTTTAGAGGGTTTTGAAATATTAACAAAAGAGCTTGCAGGTACATCATTTTGCAGCAGCAGCAGCTATGGCAGCAGAGGGAAAAAGTGTTTGAGACCTATTATAAATCACACAATACAGCAACAACATAGCACATCCAGGCCTGGCTCGTCCCCCAGGCAACCTGACAGCAAAATCCCGTCTTTACAGATGGCTCGCAGAGTGGATCTGTACATGTGTACTGTATGTGGGAGGGTGCTTTGTGTGCAATTTAGTAGTTTCATTAATGAAAATGTAGTAATCAGGATCGGTGCCGGGCATTATCATTTCTTTTACATGTCTACACAAATGCAGAGGAGAAGGCTGATGGAAAATAAATAAATAATAAAATCCTCGGTCGGCTCGGGCTAATTTCATACACTTCACTTCCCCCGACATGAAAGAAGTAGGACTTACAGATCTTGTGCCTCCCTTTCATGGAGAATTTCACCAGCAGCTCCTGAGGGTTGGTGCAGATGAAGACGAATGGGGAGGCGGACTCCTCACAGGTAGCAGGGCACTTCAGGAGAGAGGGAAGAGAAAATCGCAGTTTAGCGGTGGCCATATTGTGCACAGAAAATATGAAATATAACACAAAAAAACCACACATAATGCCCTGCATCCCAGTGATGAATCATTCAGTGAGTGTCTCTATTTATACGCCTAAATCATGCTAGATGTCCTCCTTGCCTGATGTAATACTACATGCCTGACAGCAACTGATAGTTATGAGTCTCGCTGGGTCTTATGCGCTATAATTACACGACTAATGATGCAGTTGCTAATGAGAGCAGTTGCACCACTTGCGAGCAGTAAGGACGAGACTGAATTTATTACATCCAGCACCAAAAATCCCAGACATACAATTACTATTTGTGTGTAAAAACACTGTGAAGGACACAACTGCATCACAAAATTAAACTTATTAAAACCACTTATTAACTACACTCCAGTTTTACCTTCTAACATGTCATAATTTACTAAAAGCTTTCTGCGAAATCAGCAGAAATGCTTCACATTTAACTACGTCTCGGACATATTTACGCACACCATAAAAGCGGCCATACCACATTCCGATGAAGGAGAAGGTGTTTTACAGCAGATAATTGACAGCAGCCTACAGCACACCGGGGCCCAGAGACAAGAGAGAGCCTCCCTCTCTCGCTGTGTTATTGATTGATCTCTCAGGTGAGAGTAGGGAATTGACTGACACAGTGACAAAGGAGTCATCTTTCCCATCACTGGCAGCCAACGGCTCTCAGCTCATCCAATTTCCTCTGGCGCTATCAGATAGTGCCCATGATTGCATCTAGCCAGCCAGGAAGTGGCTCTTTTCATGACAGCATGCTTTTTCCTCTGTCTCCCACTTCTCTTATTCACAGCCTCCCTATCTCCCTCAAAGGAGCACTGAAGGTTGTGACAAATTTGGGGCTTTTAAGGGAAATCAACAGAGTGGACTACCCATCTGTATGAACCCTGACAAACTGGGCAAAGATGATAGACATTTATTTCTGATTGCAGTGTGTGTCAACTTCATCGTAATACACTGGCGAATGGTAAAATAAGTAAACACTCCGAGTCATTAGACATCAGTGGCAACCCTGAAAGAGCCCCTTGATCCCATTTTGGCAAATGACAGTAATTCCAATTAAATTAGATCTCCCCGTCAAGTATATCCACTGCTTGATTTCCCAGAGCAGCTCTTCAACAAAACTACCCAACCCATGATTTTTGTCGGGTTAAACAAGGTAAAGATTCTAAACATCAATAAATCCCATTTAAAAAAGAAAATCAAGACTAAATTCATCCCAGCTTTCCATCTATACTGTTCCCTGTTTGGATAAAGTCTGATCGAGCTTAATCCTCTGTACTACACAGCTCCAAACATGATCAATTACACTTCAGTGAGTCATTAAACTGTTCAACATGTTCCTTCATTGCCTTCAACACAGCACTTACCACCTTCAAGGAGATAATGTTTTCACTCCTGTCTGTTGTTGGTTTGTGGTCATCAGGATTACACAAAAACTACTCAACACATTTCCAAGAAACATGGTGAAGGGATGGGGCAAGGGCCAAAACAATTTAGTGGGCTTATCCAGACAAAGGATATTTTCCGACTTTTGACATTTTCTCCAATTTCCAAGGGAATAATTCATGGATCTTGGCATTTTCAGGGGAATGATATCTAGGAGTGTCTTCAAATTTTACGCAATTGATTGAATTGGCTGTGGGCCCCTTGGCGGGGACTGCCTTTTATTGAGTGCCATTCTAGTTTATTTTGGGTCAATCCCAAACACACCAATTCTACTGCCATTAATACTCTGAAGGACCAAAACTATGCCAGAGGCTCAGTCCTTACAATGTGTTGTCGAACAACATCAAACATCCAAAGTGTTTATTGCTCTGAAGGGCCACACTTGATGGAGAGTTAAACGCTGTCTGGTACACAGAAGGGAGAGACTGTGGATAATGGCGCAGTTTTTCCGACAGTCTCTTAAGAAGACATTCAAATATTTGGGCTAGGTTGATCTGTGAAAAGTACCGCAAGTATTTCTGTACAAACACAAAAGAGAGGAGCTAGAGAGAAGTTTAAACTGTGACTATTTTCTAAAGAACAGTCCAACAAGCACTGCTGATGAAGTTCACTGGCCCAAGTGTCCCCAACAATTGAGCTATCAAGGCCTCTTTCAGTAACATTTGGTGAAAACTACAAAGTTGAACAATATATGTAAATTACTTTGCCTTTTGTGAAAATAGAAGTAGATTTGTTACCTACTTACAAAAGTGCTTAGTGCAACAGATATGGTAAGGAAGTGGATATGATGCATTCAGTTTGAGGACAGCCTTGCATGAAAAAAAGACATTTCATTTATTTCAGCGCCTCCACACGGTGCAGTCGTAGCAAAAAGACTGAAGGCTTGTCAAGAAAATGAGATGAACCAGGTTCAAATCCATCAAATCCATGCCAACGCACACAATCCTGGTATATTGACTGTTTGCATTGTGATTGTTGTAACAAAAGATACAATAATTTCTGAAAAGAAAACACTGTGATAGCTGTGCCTTCAAAATCTGTCTCTATTACTCAAACTGCATTTCCTGGATTGTTATGATCACTGTGTGACTACTAGAGGTAAGCATCTTCCCTGTATTACAAATGTGCTGTAATTTATAAAATAAGGTTTTCAATTCAAAAATCTGACTACAACAGTCTTTCTGTAACAGTGGCCAGTGTTCTCAGCATTGATTTGACATTCATTCAGTTTAGACGGGTGTGCTGCATCTTCAGCCTTCACTGCATTAGGATGCCTGGCAGCATCGAGGCTCATTACTCCGCTGGTCAACAAGTGACTCTGCTCAGCACCTTTTTTCCTAATCACTCACACTCCGAGTCAATCTTTATAAAACCTGCTGAATTCATATTTATGTACCTGGATTAACGGGTCATCGCTTCTTCTGCAACAATGAAGGTAAAAAAAAACTGTGTTGTGTGATAATCTGCGGGAAGAACTTCTCTCCTGTCTGCAGCCTGTGTGTGTTTGTATGTTTGTGTGTCTGCCCGTTAGTGCAGGTCAGCAGGAGAGTGGAGGGAGGACACTCAAGACAGACAAGACTCTGACACGGGGAAAAGACGACCGAACCTTTAAAATGCCTCCGGATCCTGAAGCGGAGGTGGTTATAATTATACAGCAGCGGGACATTGCAACATAAAATAACCTAGAGGAAAACATTAATCGACTAAGTTGTGTCTCTGCATCCAAAAAAAGTTGCATCAGGATGCATCTAAGAAATACTAAGCCTCTGTGTCCCCATGTAGCAATTAACACCCGTCGGATTGGGAAGAAGGAATACTGTCTTTAAAGTAGCCAGAGGGGAGATGAAATTACACCGACAATGTAAAGATCGATCCTGCGAACTGCTAAGACCAAGCAGTCCTTCTCAAATAGCTTACTTAGGTGAGCAGCCTAATCGAGTCTTCTTTTAAATGTACATGCTCAGCACTTGAGAAGACACTTTAATCCAGAGGGACTTAACCCTGTGCACAGTGATTATTTTTAAAGAACCATGAGTCATTGTCAGTCATTGTTGGGTTTACACAAAGTCTGATGTAATGGTTTAGCAGTGATTTGATTGGAACAGCTTTTATTGACCTGGGTTTTGTTTGAACAGCAATGACCAAGAATACATTTGTGACTTTAGTCAGCTGAAATTGGGTCAAATGTTGGTTAAACACATAAACATCATCTTGAGGTTGTGGGTATGTTTGCTGCCCTGAAGAAAACACTACAAGAAAATACATTATTTAAAAGTATTTCAAATACCAAGACTACGGGTCTGAGAATAATCAGAGAGGGGAAATAATGGAGGTGTAATAGTCAAGGGACACAAAAGATAACTTCAGCCTCATTTGAGATCACAAGATGGCTGTGTTGTCGGGGGGTATTCAAGGAAACAAAATGGTGGTGGCGTTGCTTAAATCAGATGAAATAAGCGTCGCTGCAGCCAGAGCCAGAGTGTGCTCATGTGAGACCAGGCCAGTCGCCTGCTCTTTCATCCTCCATTAGCTAATTAGCATTTAAAGCTGTTGAATGTGCTGCTCTGCCTCGCTACCTCCCCCCCACCTAATTGTTTCCATTCCATGTTAATCAAAAGGGCACGAAACATTGTGGCTGTGTGACACGGTGGTTTGCCGAAGCCCTCCATATTCATCAGGAAGGATTTAATGTCGTCGGATTGGACCCCCGAACAAATGCAATTAAATCCCAGCTTGTTGAGAAACACAGGTATTGAATTAAGAAATTGTTAGATGGATTTTTGTGGAAACACAGTTGGGTGACAATGACTGTCACTCTGAATTGAGTAAAGAGTGATCCAAAGTCATTAGCTTGACGGTTTCTTGGCATGGTAGGTCAGGGTTACAGCCCCCAGGCATTCTGGATAGAGAGACCCAAGTGTTTAACATGGGAGAGATCTGAGGGTATATGTATAGTGACTGTGACAGGTGCATTAAAATGCCCCAGCGTGAGTCGAGTATCACTAGTTGGTTGCTCCGGGCAAATTTGGTTTGCCGTTAGAAGTCAGACTGTAGAGCGATAAGGACGCTGCAGCCTCAACGTGTTTATAGATTATTCACAACAGAGCATGTTTACTGCGGTACCAGGCTCCCACACGGTTTTCATAACATAGAAATCTACTTTCCCAGTCTGCCCATAAAAGATAAATCATCAGTTATGCATTTTAAAAGGGTTTTTTCCATTTAAATATTTGACTATTGATCAAGTTGTGCGTGTATATTTCAGTCACCTGGTCAGTTAATGGAGAAAGTTCGCCATTTTTCGCAAATGCCTGTTCCCTGTGTGACCCACATTTGCTTAACCTTTGTTTTTTACCAGTCAGGATTTGACTACTAGCAGGGAATACAAAGCTTTGTTTACACTTACAGTTCCACCTTAGTCCAAGAAAAGAAATCCCTTGACTTAATTTTGACACAATTTTGTTATATTTTCTGTAACCAGCTAGCTAAGTGAAACTGGTTATCCCTAGCACCTATAAGGTAACGTTCTAAAAGCTGAAGTATAAAAAAATTACGTTTAGTGGAAAGTTATGAGTTAACTTAATACAGAGCCAGGGTAACCAGCTACTTGTGTTCATATTTTATACATTTACCAACCAGAGTAATGTCATTTACGAGCAAGAAAGTGAATGAGCATATTTCCCACAATGTGGAAGTATTTCCAAAAACATAATTCAGGAGTGGATGATTTGTGTTAATCCGTTTGTCTGGTCAGAGAATGAAAAACCAGCACGAGCCCAAACTATTTAAAAGTGAAGGCTCTATTTATTTGCAGCCTAAACACAGAAGGCTTTGATAATATGTGCTGAAGCGGAGTGAGTAGGAGTAGAGCAGACAACAATTGGCTGTAAATATGGAATCAGAACATTTTCACAAGTAGCTACAAGATGAATGTAGACATAAATACAAAATGCTAAACAAAAAAGAAGAGGTGAAAGATTCATGGAGCTTCACAGCTTCTTCAGAGACTGCCAGTTCAATACGCTGCCCACTATTTAATTTGCTGGGATCGAGCCAGGAGGGATTCAACAATAACCAACTGTAATAATATGAAATTCATTGGAAAAAGGGAAAAGGGACGGCAGGGAAGAAGATGCTGGAAGGAAGCTATTGGCTATGAAAATAGTGGTTTAGAAGGAAGCGAGAGGGCACAGGGGTCCTACTGCTCATTCCACACATCCTTATAATAAAGTAGCATGTACTGAGGTTTCTTCTTCATGCAAGTCTTTCATCACCCTTCCTTCCTCTGCACACTCTCTAGTGCAGCATTCATACTTAGTACAGTGCAAAATACCGTGAGCTGCATGCAGCGTTTGATGAAAACAACATCCATCTTAATAAAACCAGCTAAATACTGAGCCAGGATTTGACAGAAGGAACACAAACCTTTGAATCCAAGCTTGTCAAGTGACAGCTCAACAAGCCAACACTGTTCCCTCTCCTCTCTCTACAATGTCTCTCTCTGTGGCTCTTTTCAGCTGCTGTCTGCAATTAAGGGCAGCAGAGACAAGTAATCTCCTTCTGGGCAACAGGGCCAGACCAGAACAGGCATGTGGAGTGGGCTGTGCAGTTTGGGAGGGTGGGGGGTTGGGGGACTGCGAGCCTGGCCCCAGCCTCAGCCCTAGCCAGGCCCTGCTTGGCTGCACTCAATCTCAGCCCAATAAAAAGCCCTTCATTGGCAGGGTGCAACTGAGCCAGACGGGCTGGGAGCATGTGGCTTTTAAAAATGAGGAGGGTGGAATAAGGAGGAGGGAGGCACAGCATGAAGGGAGAATGAGAGAAGAACTAGAGAGGGAAAATAAGGAATACCATTTCAGTAAGAAAGACGGATAATAAGAGTATGAGGTGAGGGGAAGAACACAGAGGCAGAGATTTTGATAGATAGGGAACTACACACAGCCAACTGTGTCTTCCCAGAAAGGACACTTTTGAAATAGTGCTTGGCCGGCTCTGTCAAGGCTGGTTTCACTCTGGGAATGGAGAAACAGATGGGTTGTCTCTGAGCTATAGGGGCTACATGTGGGAGGTGAAAGGGTGTTGTTGGGGACTGTATGCAACAGCAATCGTTCGCCAATCGTTCTTTAATCTATCATGTTCTCTGCACAACACTAGCCTGATTCTGATCACTAACCCTCCAACTAATGCATATGCCCTCAGGACAATGGAGCTGTATTTGCCTCTCAACCTCTGGATGCACTAATAGCATTGTTTTTCTATCGCTGAATGAAACAGGAACAGAGCACAAAAACACCCTGTATGAATTAGATTGTATGTACATTTATAATTGAATTGTAATTAAAGAACACTGCCCCCAAAATTAGCCGTAGGAAATATTTTTAAAATGTACCACAACAATTTTGTCTAAATTTGAGACGAAAGCAACTGTATTCATAATACAGAGTAAGGGATTAATTAGCTAATATTTATTGCTGTACAGTGTTTATGCAAATTTTCTTACAGGAATCTGATAAAATAATGCGTCCAAACTAGTGTTGTCACTTATTCAAGAAGTCAAGCTTGAATGAATTCCAATTAACACAATTTGTAATTTGCTGAATTTTTGCACAAATCGCAAATTTTTTATCAAATTAACAAGTCATTATAGTTGAAATATTAAACTCTCACATGCTTAACAGATAAAAGTTAGAATTTGGAAAAATAAAGGACAGTTCTGGTTGAAATCCATAAATAATGTATTCTGGCTATAGGTTTTGGGAAAGTCATAACTTAAAGATGGCTAACGTAGGTAGCTATCATCTCTGCTATGTTTTTCTTTGGTCAATAACTTCATAGTGTGTGTGTCAAATGCATCCCCTCTTTATTTCTAAATATTCTCATATCTTAATAAAAATCCTCCTTGTTTTCTGATTTAATTCCATCTGCTGTTTGCTGCTAACTCAAACTTCCATCTGTTTCACATTAAAAGTCTTCTGGCGGTCGAGAAGAAACAATCTTTTCTCGTCACATTTACTGTGAAACATGTGCAGGAAGTGTTGAGTTTCATTAAGGAGCAGTTTGACTTTGTGAAAGTAGAGCGGCAAAGTAGAGCTGATCATAATGAGCTGAGCAGTGACTGAAAACAGCATTTCTGTCAAAAACAACATTTACAGTTAAAAACAGACTATGTTGTTCTGACCGACTTTGTCAAGCATTACAGTAATTGTACCAGTTACTTAGATTAAACAACACATCTTACAAGGTCTAAGGCACTTTTAGATTACTCCAACATCAGCCTTCCATAGCTTTAATGGTTCAAAATGTGCTATTACCAGTGTGCTTATTATTGGTTTACCCTATCACAAACTTGTCCAGCTATTGCCAAATCAAAACTGGTAACTGCATTGAAATGTATTTGAATATAGGTAGGTCAGTAGAACAGCTCAGTTAAACATTTTTTGGGGGGTTTTACATGTTATCACGGTAACAAAGATACTCAATTGCGAGGCATCAACAATTCATGTAAAGCTCAACACAAACAGCGTCTCCATTGGAGTACGGCAAACTGCCAAACTACGCTATTCATGTGAATGTAGCCAGAGGCCTCGTAGGAAGCATCATTGATTTCAGTTGTCTTTTAGACTTCAGTTGAACGTAGCATCTAGTTGCTCAGAAACAGGGCCAAAAAAATAACATGGCCATATCAAAATGTATGCATTTGTCTTTGTTTTGATCACTTAGTGTCAACTGGCGTTTAGTGTATTTTGCATTTATAGAATTTATAGAATCTTTGCATAATGGGCAATAGAAAGCGAAGTCATTTTAAGTAAAGACCAAGTGATTTGTATTACAAATGAACAGAAGGGGATTGTTGCTCTAGCTACAGGGAAAATCATATGTCCAACAAATTCTCAGACACCTTTTTACAACCCTTTTAAAACTGGCAGCAAAAGGTGCAAACATATGGACCCTCAGCTTGTATGGACACAGTCTCTGGATCATACGGACGCCATGTGACGTTAAACCAAACCAAATAGATTTTAACAGGCAGCTGTTGCAGCTCCCTTTGCCCTGATCATTGAAGCTCGACCACCAGCAAGTTGCACAGGGATGATTAAAAATTTAACGTACTCCTTCACCTACAGAATCAACTGGTGTCAAGTTGGAGGGTGAACATTAATTATCTAGGAGTGTGCAACACTGGCTTCTGAATTTTTACATTATTAATATCCCCGACACGACGAGAGACATCTCATTATTAGACGCTCGGCACCAGGGGCACGGTTTTCCAATAAGTGCCACCGTGTCAGTCTGCTCAACTGCAAACACACATTTCCTTTGCTTGACACATTTTGCTGCTGATAAAAAAGTAACATTTCAAGTGGGTACATAATGTAAGTTTGTCCAGTGAAATCAATTGCAAGAAAAAATTAAGCTATTCAGACCATCACTATGAAAATTAGGGTTTAACTCTCAAGTGAGGAGTCAAGACAGGATTTAGAGAAATTACCCATGCTGCCTGTGTATATTTGTACTGTGGAGTGCACTTTAAGAACCAACACAGAGTGCGAGTCTTTGTAACCATCTTGATGTAAATGACTTCAAGCTGTCACCATCCCACCAATAAAATCCCCCCCGGAAGACTGGGCGGTAGAAAGAGTATTAAAATGCATTTCCCTGCTGCATCAAAGCAAACAATTGAGGTCTGTAAAAAAATAATGTTGGTAAAGAGCAAGCCCATCCATTAGCCTCTGAGCTAGCTCTAGTGATGACAGGTGTAGTGAAGTCATGTGTTTGTGCAGAGAGATTCACACAGAATTCCTCACTTAACCCAGTTCCACTTTCCCAGCCATGTTTATGACTTCACCTCCTGTGGTGGCCCTCGGGCAAGAAGAAAACAAGGCTGCTTCACTACAGTCAGAGCTTTTTAGACTCAACAAGCTAACTGCTGGAACTTTCCAAGGAAAAGGGTTCTCTCTCTTGTGCACAGTTGAGCTTCTGTTTGCCGAGCGCATGAGTCTTTATGAATTGGAGAACCACCAACGGATTTATAAAGTTGGGTAGAAAATGGCATTTTTTTAAAAACATGACCATTTTTAGACACAGTGACTTAATGTCATGCAAAGCTTTTAATAAAAAAAGTGGGTTCATAATTAAAAAATCCCAAACATGAGAAAATAAATATGCTGTCATAATTATATTTGAGTGAAAGCAGACAAGCAGGCTGCTTTTACAAAAATAGGAAAAGAAAAGAATCACAGATGCCTTCACCCTTCTTACTAGTTTCTTTAACAACACACACACTCTCAGACACACACACTCAAACAGACAGAGCCAGAACCCCTGGAGACAATTACCATGTCTGCTTTCAAACCTTGACATCAAAGAACAATCCAGGGAATCGAAGGCATTAAAACTTCTTATTTTCCTCCACAATCTCCCTTTATCGGTGCCACAAATCCAACGCTCCTTAACACCGGTGCTGCCAGCAAGAAGGCTCGTATTTTAAGTGAGCTAACAAACCACTTCACAGTGGGCATTTGATTTTGTAATGTGGAAATTGAGAAGGACCGGGGAGTTTATGAACACGTCTGTCTCTGAAGGTGAATATTTCCTTTGATATTCTGACGCTTGGGGTCCAGCCCTCCCATCTGTGTTCACTCAGCCTCTGTGGGAATACTGGTCTCTTCCTTCTCCTGGAGGCTGGCAACGAGCAGGGGTTGAGAAAGGAGCACAGGAGGAAAGCTGTCCACTGATTCTTATCAAAGGGGAGTTTTAGGTTTCTCTAAGACCATGGGTTAGTAACACAGCTTACAATAGATAAGGTGATCCTACTTATATGGTCCAAGGGGAGAACACAGTGAACTGTTAAATAGAGAGGTGTTGAATAAGAGCTCTTTAAAAGCCCTTTTCAATTTATGCTTTCACAGGTTTTGCAAGTGGGCTAAAATATTTTGGGGTGAGAAGCCACGTGGGGATTACATGAATTTCCTTTGTACTAATTCAGCCCAGAATTATCTTAAACTCCACAAAATGAAGGGCTTCATTGAAACAAAATAAAGCAACAGACCTGTGGTGATAGCTACAGCTGCTATTATTGCAAAGCCATACATTCTTGCATTGCACACACGCAGGTTGAAATTTTACTATGGCAACTTAACTGCTTGAAATTCGTAGTAATTATTGAAACAACAAATCTTTTAGCAAGAAGCACAAACGTTTCTTTACAATGAAGCTGTAGCTCAAGCTAACTCAAGCTCCATGAAGTGTTTGTAAATGGTTTCGACAGGTAACCTTTCAGTGTTTTCAGCTGAGTCGAAAATATTGTAAAAGGGTCTTGAATATTCACTTGATGGCTACATACATGATGAAATATTCAATGATTGAGGCTGAAGCTGCACGTAAATATTACCAGGTGGTTAAAAATGTAGCCATCGAAAATAAAGAAACAACATTGGGTTTGAAATGCTGGTAGAAATAAGAATTAGGAGGAATATCAGACGCTTATTATGCCTAAATTTTACTTATTTTTTAAAAACCCTTCTACTATTTATAGAGAAGAGGCTTTTAGGATGAGGACTTGTAAATGGCAAAGGGCAAAAGCTAATGGTTTAGGGTTGTTGTGTAAACTTTTCCAAAGCCAATTATGAGAATCAGTAAGCTGCTAACATTAGCCCTGAGACTCCAGCATCCAGAACTAACCCCAACTACACAGTAAATGTGATAGACGTACATGTTTTCAATGTAAACACTGACCCATGCACACACAACTGTAGCTATTTAATCATGTTCTGCTTGGAAGTAGCTGGAATAGAAATGAGAGCTGTGTTGCCATCGGCAGCAACAAAGCTTGCAATAAGCTGGTGAGCTGGCAGGTTACATTAGAGCAGAGACACACTCTAATCCATTCCTTATCATTTGTTTGTTTGTTTTTCAACTTTTTTCTTTTTTGTAAGTATCTCTAACTACAGTCCTGTTCACACTGCTGCTGCGTGGGGATGAATCCAAAACATGGCAGTTTTGCTATAGCTAGTTACGGTTGTTATAACTGAGGTAACTGGACAATCGCTTAAATACTCGTTATACTTTATATAAAATATCAACAGCCAGTACAAATGGTACAGCAAAACTTGTACAAATACTTGTTTAACCATGATGGTGGTTGTGAAGCAGCGACATAAGTTCTCTTAATATAAAAACTTCTTTGCATTCAATGTTTTTTCTCTTCATTTGAGATTTGAAAAAGTGCTTAAATATTTGCAAAAATATGCAATTGTGTTTCTCGAGTCCTAGGTAATGCCAAACAGCTTCTTTTAAGTCTCATTTGAATTTGAAGTCAGAGGAGAGGATGACTCAGTTGCTTCTGGGCAAATCCAATATTATTACAGAGATATCTGGCCTCAAAACAACTGACAAAATAACTCAAGAGAAAAATCTCTTCATAAAAAATGGGGAGAAAACGACCAAGGAAACGGGTCATTGGCTTCATCACGCCTATGTTTTCTTAAACATCCAGCAGGGGAAATGTACAATTTAGAGATATGTGAAGTGCCAGCATTATTCAAGAAATTATGCTGAATCTTTCTCTTGCTACACTGACCACCACCAACTTGAGAGGCAAGGAAATTATGCTGCATGTAAATCAATACTCTACTTTGCACACTAAGCCTGCAAAAGCATTTGATGGCATTTTTGCTCAATGGACCGTGGCAAAAAAGGGCCCGTGCACTATGTGCTCCAAGAAATGTCACGACATATGGCAAAGGCAGCAGAAAGAAGTGGAGCTGAGGCTGGCAGTTGAGGGAGTATGACAGCAAAATCCCAATTGATTTTCAATACCCATTTTAAATGATGCCAACATTCAAAGTGGTTCAGTCGCGTTTTAAATTAAATTTACATACATGCTTTTGCATTTGGATTCATAGTAGTAACTGAAGTTGGACTATAACCAACGTAAAACTCACGTGTAGAGATTTAAAAAAGAAAATTCACAACTGCATGTTGAATGTGGTAAATTCTTCACAGCCACAGTTTTAACAGCCTGATGTGGATAAAGGTGAGTGATGTTTTTCAATATATCACATACTATCTTTAATCACACAATACTACATTCTTACCTACACCTAGACCTAATAATGTAGGTAAATTCTGCTGTGATTATATTCTTGGTGACACAAATTTGCTGCTTTTCAAATAATCAACTCGAAGGTAAGGTAAAGTGGTCAGATACTTTTTTGTAAGTTCACCTCAACACCCTTCAGCTCTAAATTAGAAAGCTGACCTAAAAGCGTCTGGCATGAAGGCATAAACGTTCCAGTGAGACAACACTGCTCTAAGGGAAAGCCTGTCATATTTGACATTAATTCTTGCATGATCACGCACACAGGTATCTGGTGATATATGGGGCAGACTCTTAAGTCCCTGCTTTCCACAGCACATATCACAGGAGCCTCGTTGAAAATAATGATAATGATCACATCATACTGTGAAACTACAGCTCACACATTAAGACAGTCAGATCCAGATTGATGTTGCATATGACTGGCTAGATGAAAGATCCTGAACCCAAGATATACCATGAGACCATTTGGATTGTCAAAATAAAACATTCCAGATAACATAGCAATGATGGTGAATCCATCCGGAACTCTCTGCCTGTGTTTGTCATCAATTTTCAAATAATGGAGATTTTTCTAACCACGTTTCAAAACACTGGCGATCTTCAAAAACCAAACACTCAATATTGAAAGCACCTATGTTGTTTCTTTCTATCTTTGACAGCAACTGGTTACATCAAACAGAAAAGTAAATATGTTCCCTTCGAAAATTACATGTGTTAAATTATCTAGCAATTCAAGATGTCTTCTCCACATGATCAAAGACCATGTGGTTGCTAAGCTTCAGTTACCTTTAATGAGTGCGGCTCAAACTGTGTAAGAGACGTGTGGCAAATACTTTACATTAATTTGCTATGTAGGAGCATTTTGTGAAGACGTATCAAATAATAAAAACTAATGGTGGATGCAGAGAATCAACCAAATAGAAAGACATAACAATATATACCATATTTAATAGAGATTAAAATGATTAAATATATAATTTCAAATCCATTCTCAGGATATATTTTGCTCTCCAATTTAAATTATCCTTTATTATTCAGTGATTTTAAACAAAAAAATAAGATGGACTCTCTGGTGTTAAGTGCAAGTGGAAGCTAAATATTTTTTTTAGTTTGCTGCACACAAAGAGAGTAAGATTAATGGCACTGGAGGCATGGATGGTCTCCCTCCTCGCCTCCCCACTTTCTCCTTACTTTCCTCCGCTGTGAAGTCGCTCGCAGGAAGTTGCTGAGCCGACATGTCACCCAGCAGAGTACAATTGAGTTTGTAATCTCTGACCCTGCAGTGGCAGAGAGTCTCTCGCTCCCTGTCTCGCCCTCTCTAGGAGAGATACTTGTAGTTATACTGCTGCTGGGTCGGTCGGGGCTTGGCTGGATAAAGATCTCTACTCAAATGAACACTCACACACACACGCAGGCATGTCTGACATAAAGCAATTGCAAAGGCATGCCTGGGGAATGTTGGCAGAAATGCACAAATTCAGCTCGGCGTAATGACTGTAGTAATGCCTGCTCTCACATTTGGATGCGAACAGGCACAAAGAAAAGTGATTAAATTGAGAGCTTTTTCCTGTTCCTGATATAATCATAGCAGGAAAACGCAGTCACCCACTGGTTTTGAGCAGAGTACTTACTGACTACACCGCATAACCTTCATTCATTTCCTCATTCCAAAACAGAAAGCTGGCACAGACACTGGCCTCAAGAGGAGCCATTTTGGGGCATCAACAACAAACACCAGATGTGGAGATGGGAGATGAATGTCAAACATATTGATTCTGTGCTTCATTAAAGTGGGGGCCTAGAGTTTCCCTGTGGCAAGGCACCAAATAGATCACAACGTTAAACTCCACAGAGGTCTTGTTTAATGCAGAAACTGCTCAACACAGCCGGTGTCTTCATTTCAAAGAGAGCACAAACTGAGAACACATCCATATGATAAATATATAAAACACAGGAAGCAGCTCCAGTTACATATGTTAGGATCTATGTGTTGTCTGCAGAAAACCGTACTGACAGAATTACAAACATATACCTATTGAATTACATCAATAACTAAACAACATCACCGGCGGTACATGTTTCAGCTGTAAATATTCAAAGGCTGCTTTCAGACACACACTGAAGTCCGGACATTTTCTGTCTGTATGTGAGAACGCAAATATCAGAGTCAGTTGCGGTGGATATTTCCTGGAAGCTGTCAAATTGAGTTAGTATTATTTGGACGGTTTATTTATATCTTTATGTTCATCAGCTCAAGAAGCAACTATTATCTTTCTGTTTTGCATGAAAAAGGTCACTCACAACACTGCTAACTAGGAATGTGGAGGAAGTGAATAAGGCCTGATGTACGTTAAATAAAATAACATAAAAAGTTTCATTTAAAAAAAATACATTTAATAAAATTCACAACAAACAAGCTAACTCACATCAACATAATAATTGAGGTACCGGAAAATGTCTTTCTATTGTAAATCGAAGGCTCCGTGTCTTGTCATTCCCGTTCTGTTCCAGTCAATAAAACTGCTCAACACTAATATTACCCCTGCAGGGCTTTCTGTTTATGTGTTGAAGGATTGAACTGGAGTAATGACGATATAACGGCTTCGAAACAAGAGCGAGAGAAAAAACTGTCTCCCAGCTTAGAAATATCTCACGAGTTGAGGAGGTCTGATTTGAAAAGAGCAAAAACACGTCACATCGCTTTTAAAAGAGAAAAAGGGAAGAATTTGAACCTGTTTAGCATTCAGTAGAACACTTCATAAGGTTCGGCGTTTAGTTGCTTCTCTTTGATTCTGACTCATTTTCATCAACACTGCTGTCTTTCAAGCCATCAAAGAGGGCCGTCTGAGATGTCTCCCATGCTGCCTTTATCATTGTTCCGAGATCCTGTGATCAGGATTCAGAGAAAAAGGAACAACTCTCATTAAATGAGCAGAGCAAAATGGAGGAGCAGCAGAGATAATAAAGGGGGCTTAACTGTCAGTTTTCCTCCAGCAGCAGAAACCGTGTGACATTCATTGAAGTGGTCTGAGGACAGCAGTGAAATTCTAAAGAGGGTAGCAGACCATTTGAAGTCTGGCAGATGGTTCTATGTATTTTTCATGCTGCTGAGAACCTGTGACTGAGGTTTGGTTGGTTGTCATCCAGTGCCTGGGGACCCTGGGCTGAATGGATTCTACACACCACTGCAGAATCACATGATGTCTGACCTCTCCGCCATGGCAAACTGCCCAGCAAGGAAAAAGGGAGGAAGGGGAGGAATGCGAGTGTGTTAGTGTGTGACAGGGTTGTGCACAAAGAGATAGAGAGTGAGAGAGGGAGGGAGGGAGGGAGGGAGGGAGGGAGGGAGGGAGGGAGGGAGGGAGGGAGGGAGGGAGGGAGAAGGCAAAAGAGAGCAATGTCGAACGATTGCATGTAAGCGTGCACGTCTGTTCACCGAGCATATACTGAATAGGCCGCGCCAACATGCAACTTCACAGCCCTGACCTGTAAAACATACTGTTAAAGAGAAAGTGTGGAAAATATGAAGATGGAGGGGGAGGGGTGAGAGAGGAGAGGGGGGGCAGCCACTGCTAAGGATTCACACTCTGTTAGAGAGAGAGTGAGAGAGAGAGGGAGGGAGGGAGGGAGAGAGAGGGTGAAGAAAAATAGCATTGCCTGACTTCCCTTCCTTTGGAATGCATCCAATGTATCCTGTGAGAGAGGGTGTGTGTGTGTGTGCGTGTGAGTGTGTGTGTGGCATGCTGGCAGGAAGGCTTTCAGCATATAAATATCACATTACCACACAAGGAAACGCAGGCATCAGTCCGAGCTTCCAGCCGGCCTAACAAGCACGGGAGCTCCACTCTGGAGGTCAGAGGGAGAGCTTGCACAAAATGGAATTCCACAGAAAGCAGCACTTCTCTTAACAGATAAGTGGCTCGGGTGGCAGGAATGTGATGTGGTATAAATCTATGGTTCCCTGTTATCTGGCGTGCTGGCGTTCTACATAGCTGTGTTCTGTATATAGTGTGCTCAGATGGGATTAAGTATACAGTTAAAAAAAAAGCTATAATGAATAGAACATTTATAAGGTTTATTTACGGACTGGATACTGAATAGAAAAAGGTACAACATACTGTAGCCCAATGAGCACTGAGTCACTAAATAAGTGGTCATGTAGAAATATGGTTTTGAGTAAAATTTTATTTGTACTTTTTTGATTCCTGCTCACTGTTCATATTAATAACACAAATAACTGAACAATGATCTCAACCCGTTTCACTGGTGTTCCTCAGGGATCAATTCTAGTTCCACTCCTTTTATTAAATGCCAATCTGCCTTCAAAACTACACATATATGCAGATGATACTGTTACTTATTTAGAGACATAGGCATCAAAACATGGTCGACACAACCTAACAATGCAAAATAAAACTAGGATTTTAGCTTTCAACCATCTCTTTAGACATGAAGTTTAAAAAAATGAAACAATATTGAGGCATGCTACATGTCTATTCTTTCTTATTGCATTGACGTTTGTCCCCTTCAATCATGCTGTTAAAAATTACTTCCCTTTATTTAGTTCCAACTGCTCGTGCAGTGCTATTAGTGTCATTGCTTTTTAAGCCTTGATACGACTCCACAGCGTTTTGACTTGTCATAACAGCAAAAGCACAGGTGTTAGGAATAACATTAAATACTTTACTCGAGTGTCCCAGTGATGCATGACAGCGTGACAGTGAGCCAACATGAAACATGCCAGAAGCCGGACACTTAAGTAAACGGAATCCAGACATCATTCATAATTATTTATACATGTGCTTTTTCCATTATAGCATGTCAAAATGCCCTGTAGCCTCGTGAATATTACTGTTTTTTTGTTTTCATGTGAATTTAACCTGAATTTATGTTCATCCAGCCATATGAACAGACTGTGACTAAATGACGAAGGAAAAATGTGAAACATGAGTCTACGCCAGCTGGGAGCAACTGCAATAAAGCCTCCAGTACAAAGCAGGTCTCAAATATGTGTCTATCTGATATACATACGTGCCAGGGGACCCGCTGTATGTCAGCCTTCAACAGACCCCAGGTTAATAAAACCTGCTTATCTGTGAAACATGAGATACCACCGACGATACAACTGTTGAAAAACCTCTCAGAATGATGAAACTTACAGATTACGTTACTGTGTCAACATTTCATCATCAGGAAATTCATAACTCTCTGAGATTAGATAATGTATGTACAGATCAGACACTCAGGAACAAAGCCCTGTCTTGCCCTCATAGACACATAAAAATCAATACGGCCCTGAACAGTCACTGGCTTTGCTCTTACCGTGCCTCTCCAATAGATTAGACCTCTCTGACTCATATTTACCAAGACATGCAGTTCTGCGGCTGATGATTTGCTCCGAGGAGCAGAGTAAGAAATCTCACCCTTATTAAGCGCGAGGATTGATCCAGTCAATTTTTTCACCGCAGGAGCAGGTTGATGGTGAGATTCGAGCTCAGTATGGGGTGTGATGTGCCTTTGCTTGTGCTGTGAACCAGACTTGAGATCTGTGCATGTGTACACAAAGTGCTGCGGTTTTGAATTCATTTTATGCACAATTTTATACCGTATTGCTGTTGAGTGTCATTAGCACGTGTGAAGTATACCATCTGCAGTAAATCCAACACCACAAGCTCTCTGCTCATCCTGTTTTTAACTAGCACACTCTGCCGTCTCGCAGCAAAACACTGCAATTTTCAATCTGTAATGTACCTATCTTCCCCCCCACCCCCAACACCCTCCCTGCCCTCAGCAGGAGGCAGGTCAGGCGTATATATCTCTCCACCCATTGCTGAGTGAGCACTGGGGGGTAGGGTGGAGAGACAGAGTACAGATCATAATGGCTGGCCAATTATCAGCAGCAAGGGGATGCTGGGGAGTTGGGAGGAGTGAGAGATTATGGGGGAGAATGGATCAATACACCAGTCAGTTTGTAATGAGGGAATGAATTGGTCCAAGTGAAGCAGATGGAATTCCTGCTCAGCCTGGGGTGGTCTTCCTGCACTGACTGCCAGCGGGGTATCGGGTTCTTGGCGCCGCTTTGTACAACAGCGCCCCGACAGGAGAACGACAGCCCACACAGTGGATCGGTGACATTCAAGTATTTATAACATTTAGTTTTAGTCGTTGGTGGTGTTTCTCTCATGCTCTCCTGATCTACCTACATTCCACTTTCTCTAAATATTTCATACATCACTAGGGGCAGATTTAGAAGAGCGTGAAGAATAATGGCTGTCTGTCCTTCACCATCCCCCTTTTAAACACCCACAGCTGCCAGCACAGGACAGTAAATCCTACACCTCACCCACTCGCCCATCCCAGCAGCTCAGCTCAGCCGTGTGCTACTATGCACTAGCATAACATGCACTCCTCTACTCAAATGAAAGGAAGCAGGCTTAAACTGTGAAATGCTAAACGACCACCACCACCACCCCCACTTGTTTCTAAAATGGTGACTGGAATAAGCAGTGTAACACAACAGCTCAGCTTCATCATTAGACCTTTGGTACTGGTGTGCTTCTCTGGTTGCTTCACTAGTTTCAACATCTCCCTTTCTTTCTTTCTTTTTTTCTGAGGGGCCTTGTGTGGGGTGGGGGTGTTATTTATGGCTGCTCTGTGCAAGTGGACACACACACACACACAACCTTTCACAGGATGAAAGGGCAGTCACACTGCCTGCAAACATGATTTTACAGCCCTGGGTGGAATGAGTGGTGGAGGAGAGAATGAGGACAGGGTACAAAAGGGGAAAGCCCTTAGATTTACGGGTCCCAGCAGTCAGAATGCAAACCATGTAGCAGCACACCTATTTAAAGTCTTTTTTCCCCCCTCTAAGAAATTCAGAGCCCCTAAGAAATAAGAGAAGTGTCTTTGTGCAGAAAGACAAATATGTGAAAAGTGTGAGCACAGATCCATGGAAACACAAGTACTGCATCCTGAAAGGGGTTTGTAGCTTTTTCATGCCTCTGCTGTTTTAATTGGAACTGAGAAATGTGCCATTTCCAACTTGATCCGTTTCAGTAGCCCATCAGAGACAGCAAATACAAGCGTGTGTGTACATGTGTATGAGGGCATGGTTAGGGCATGTTTGTACAATGTGTTGCATTTTACGCATTTCTGCAGTTACACAGCTTCTCTGTGGACAATTCCAGGACGTGTAGAGGTTTGCACACATTAAAAATAACAAGAAGTTGCTGCCAACATATTAACCAATGGTGTATGTTTGTTTACAGGTTTTCCTCTGACTGATATGGGAAAAGCAGAGGATATATTTAACCCCCACTGAGGCGTTTATAGTGCGTCTCAACCTTGTTTTTCAAAATGAACACCTATGACTTATTTAGATTTGAGTTGCCTAATAATTTCCGAGCCGTGAAAAAACTAGCCTACATTCACAATTAACAGATGGAAAATTGGTTGAGTTTAAAATGTCTGAGAACATTAAAAATGACCATCACAATTTCACGGAACCCAGAATAAAAAACTCAAAAACTTAATTTGCCACCAAAGAAAGAAGAGAAAACCACTCACATTTGAATGGGTGGAAATAGGGAACATTTAGCATTCAAAACAATGGGGGGAAAAAAACACATTTTAATAAGACTAATCTTCCAACAATTGACTAATCAATGAATCTACTACAGCACTTGTGCCAGCTCTAATAAAAACAAACATAATATACTGTGAGTGTGTTGGAGCAATGGACTTCAGACAGAGTCTTTCCAAAAGCCTGAGGCAAAACTGCCAAGACGAGGACGGCAATGTAATTAAGTTTAAATGTGTTCCACTGACAGCGAATGGGAGAGCGACTCTGTATGTACAAGATGACTTAATGGGGAGTGGGGACGAATTTTCCAGTTTTAAACTCAGTAAAACTGCAATTAATTAAAGTAATTTGGGCGTAAAAGCTCAAGTAAACAGTTTATGAGAACAAAAAGGCAGCTCTGAGCAAACTGCTGATGCAGCAGCTCCACACTTTGCCACATCAGATATTCAGAGTCCACCCAGAGTCCTCGTAACACTTTGGTCAAGGGAAGATTTCACTTTGAGTGTCCATGGAATTCACAAAGTGACAGTGAGAGAAAGCTGCAGTACATTCTGTCCCTCTGTTAATAATCATAGGCTTCCATTCGCTGCTCGTGTCTTCTGCAGCTTTAAGGCGAAATAGATCCTTTTGCAATGAATGTAACAGACTGAAGCCAGTGGTATGTGCATATATCACCACCATTCACTCTGGTGGAAGTTAAATGGGGTAATAACAGCTTAGATGTGTGTCACTGGTGAATTGTCCTATGGTAAATACTGCCTCTAGTGGCAAATAGTGTGAGCTGGCAGGGAGCTACTTGTGAAAAGGTGTAGTCTGACCTCTGCTGGTAAAAAATGATATTTTAAGAGTTTGCATGGTTTTTGAATGTGTGCGTCTCTTTGTACAAGTTCCAAAATATGCAAGAGAAAATGTGAAGTTAAATAACACATGAAGGGGTCCAGATCAATTTTCTCTAAGCAAGCACTAATTTGTTATTGTTATTAATGATTTAAATAAAAGCATTTCTGTCTGGTGAATAATTAGGTAGTTAAAAACATTTTAATCAAATTTCCATTTCCTTTTGTTGCCACTACTGTGGTAACACAACTACGAAAGACTGAAGAATAATGCAAATAGAACCACGCGATGAAACAAAGTCTGGTATTCTATTTTATACAAGGTAGGTTCTTTTGTTGCTGTGCACGACAAGCTGAGACTGCACTTCACCAAAGCCTCTGAGGGAGCAAGGATGGAAAAAGCAAAACGAGGAGGAGGAGGAGGAGGAGGAGGAGGAGGAGGAGGGGAACTGAACGTTTCAGCTGTCTACATACAACAGCAACTGTCTATCAAAAGACAACCAAAAGCAAATAATACATTTCTCCCTGTTTTAAATAAAAAGACTTGGATCACAAAGAAAACCTGACTGACGCTTATCAGAAAATAAAACCCTCCAAGTCACGTGAGGTAACAGAAGTAAGTTAGCAACATGTTACTTTTTGTGTGGCATCAATTCACACTTGTATTCAAGGTTTTCTGCAAATAATTTCCTCCTGTGTTGATTTAAGATGATTTTGACGTGCAGTGCTTCAACACAACCCCTTCGTTGTATTTCCATGACGTTTCTTGTCGTTTGCTTTAGCACCACAACCTGGTTCCAAACATGAATTGCCACCACATTTCATCTTTTCTCAGCATTAAACTGGCACTGGCCTCATATCTCTGGGGAAGTGAGGTTTAACTCACCTGTTCTCTGAACTGCTCCTGAGCCAGACAGTCACTCATGTGGACGCAGCCCAACAGGCAGCCAGTCGGGTAGTCTTTAGGAAACCTTGGGTCTGCACAGAGAGAATGAAAGCTATTCAACATCTGCTAAGATCGGTGCACTTAGTTCTAAACAGCACACAGTATGTGCACAGTATGTGTATGTACCTTTCTTGTAAATGTGGCGGTACATGGCTTCCACTTCAGCAATCTCCTGAGGAGTGGGCTTCTTGGCTGCAGCAGCGATCCAAAGACGACCTCTGTGTGACGAGTACCAGGTTCGACCCTCTACCCTACACACACAGACACACACAGTCACACACAGACACACAAAGAAAGCGATGACACCTTTGCTTCTGAACAGAAAACAAGCTGCATAGGCTCCTACAATTCTTTGAAAGCTCATTCTGGATTGGGTTTACTCTTTACTTCTTGATGCCTTTGACCAGCAGCGAGGCCCATGGCTGGTGCATGCTGAGGCACCAGCCTCCATCAGACATCTCCTGCAGCTCTTTGTCTTGCAGCCGCAACCTGGTGCGTCCTTCGTCTCCCTTGTCCTCTGCCAAGCTCTTTCCCTGCTCCATGTTTCTCCTGTTGTTTCCACTGCCTCCAATGTTCACCCACTACAAAATAAAGTAATCTCATAACCATTATCATTGCAAATCAATGTGAATTACATCTTTCTGGACGGTAAAAGGTTACTATGCATGCTATTAGAAACAGCTGTCAGCCATACCAATCACTATCAGTTTAAATTGAACACATTTTTAACTGATTTTGATTTTACAATTTCAATCAGGTTGGATTATGGTACAAATTACCAGTTTAAAGCCAGAATATTTTAATATGCAGTGCTGAAGATGCACCACAAGGGGAGAGTATTGCTGGGCCCAGTGTATCTCAGAAAGGACCCACCTCTGGTGCAGCCTGCATTATGTTGGGGTTGACCAGCTCTCTGAGGTTTTGCTTTCCACCTTGTCTTCCAGAGCTCATTGGTGATTTTGAGTCATTGTTCATGGCCTTGAGGGTCTCGTCCAACCTGTACGTCATAACACATTTCAAAAGAAGAAGGTTTTTATGACATGACCACACAACATGATCCTGCAAACTTGATTCAAGTGGTGTCGGAGGATCTTACTTGCTGTAGTACTCGTTGAGGTTGTTTCCTTCATCAACCACTTGTCTACCGGCAAAGTCCAGTGTGATCTTCCTGTCCTTGCGAGAGGCGTGGCGCATTTCTCTAAGCTCCTCCTCCTTCCTCCTCAGCTTGTCACGCTCGCCGGGCGACAACCACTGATTGGATTCGGTCGCAAAGTAATCCGACTCATCGTCTAGAACTTGCGTTCTGCGGACACTGGGGTTGGAGGGGACAGGAAGCAAAGAGTATGTAATACATATTATCATTAAAGTAAATGGATCACTCTTCTTGACTGTGTGTTTTTTATTACCTGTTCTTGTCATAGTCCAGTAGTTTGTCTTTGTGCTGAACAGCCTTCTCCAGGCCGGCCTTCATCTTGGCCTCTTGGTGTGGGAGATAATCCCTTTCTCCCCCGTCTGTCACCATAATAAAGAACATTTATAGCATCAATCCATATCATGACTTCATAGATTTTTTGTATTTAATCATTCTGCCCCGTTTAGACACTCACCTCCCATCAGCTTCTTTCTTAGCTTCTGGCTTTTGTTGGAGTCTCGCTGCAGGATCTCCTGCTCCTCTCTTGTGCAGACCTGAATAACAAGAAGAAAAGAACAAAACACTGAGTAAATATAACTTAACAAGAACTAAGAACTGTCAGATTTTACATTTTACATACCAAGCTTCCACAGAAGAGGCAGGGTCCTGAGCCCTCTTGCTGACACGCAATGCGACCACAGCTGATGCAGTTGTTGACAAGCGGGTGCTTTTGAGCAAGGCAATCACAAGCATGTCGACCAGGGAGCAAGACTTCGAGCCTGTCCTGTCCGTCTTTAGCATAGAGATTGACAAACTTATTTTTCTTCTTTGTTGAAGAGGTGCTGCTGATTTCTTGAGCCTGAGAGAGGAGACAATCCCAGTTGGAACACAGGGCGAGAATAAGCAAGACAGCACAAATGAAATGGATCATCTACAAATGACCTTCATGAAATAGGTGGTAGGAGAACAACTGTTTACTCACCCTCATCAAATCCATGGGGGTTTTGACAGTTTCGGGCTCAGGCTCTGCTGGACTCGCAGTCATCACTTCCTGTTTGTTACGTCCTTTACGTTTAGACTTCTTCTGGGCATCTTTGTTCGGATCTTGTGAATCTAAGAAAGTAGAGAAAATTACCTTCTCTACCTACCTACCTGAGATAAATGGCGATATCTCAGTGTATTGTGTGTGGCATTAATAGGAATTTGAATTGTTTAGCTGTGCGCAGATAGTGGCAGATACAAGGCAGTGTGTGGCCCTACCTGGTGAGAAAGACTCCGCAGGAAGGAAAAGACTTCCAGAATCGGCAGCATGTCTTTGAGTCCTCCTCCATCTGCAGAGGAGCTCGTCTATAAACAGTCTTTTGTCCCCATCCGTGCCCTGGAGGAGGTCTCCCACATACTCCTCGATCTCTTCAGCCGACTCAATGGAGAGAATGTATCTGGACAGCAGAGTGGTATACTAAGCATGTATAGATTCAAGGTGTTCAGCTCCACAGCAGTGACATAAGTTTAATCATGTTGGGGAAACTTTTGCAAGAAAACTCTGTCATACCAAAACAAACTTTGTAATAGAACACACAACATTAATAGTGGATCATGATCCTGGTGGCAGCTGATCCGGGACTATGATTAAAACAAGACAGCTTGATGTACAATATGTATACTCACATATTCTACCATGCATTGCTTCTTCCTTCATATTTATCTGACATTTTCTTATATCAAAATTTGTGATTAGTAAATAAAAGCTGTATAAAGAAAACTGGATTTGATTGATAAGATTAAATACAGAATATAATTAAAAGTGTATTTACAAACTACGGATACAACAATGAAATAAGACAACAAATTAAAGAGATATTAAAAACAAATTGTATGTTTTTTTATACCGAGAAAATGAGCAATAACTTAGCCTATTAAAATTGTGTATTATTTTGGATAGTAAACCAAAATAATATTGTACAGTCATGTTTAATTTGGTCTGAGTTTAAAGTTTATATATCTGTTGAATATCACGGGGTTGATTTCGTTTATTTAAACAATATTCATAATGATATTGATAATGATTTGGAGGGTAACTCATTCAGAATCCTTATCAGCACTATTAAACTCCTCTTTACGTCTGTGTGACTTATCTGTTTTGATTCATAATTCAATAATTGATTGTTTAAGAACAGTCATAACTATTAAAGATACTTTAGTCGGCCCAAAACAGCTCGATATGACAAATGTGTCACCTTGAAAATTATAATTTAATGGTAGTTCAGGCTTTAATCAGATGATAAACGTGTCACACTGTTTACTTGCTGATGGGAAATCAAACCTATTGAGCTGTATCAGAGGAAAACAACGAGCTCAACCCACAGATGTACAATTTTAACCATTTTATCACTCTTATTCAAACACGTCACAGCTAAAGTTAGCTTTAGCATCGTGAGCCGGTGTTTTTCGCAGCTTCAATGTTTCTTACTGGACGATGTCGTCACACGCCTCCAGTCCGAACACGTGGTGTAACTGGTCCAGAATCCACCGCAGCAGCGCGTCCGACATGTTTCACCTCGAAAAACACGTTAAACTCAAGAGTTCATCCAGAAACTTCATACAACGATGTGAACGTCAGCGACTTTCCAGTGGGAGGAATAACAACGCCGCACACCATTGCATGGCAGCACGGAATTCCATCCGGGGAACAAAAGCTGCCGATGAAAGGTTCCGGCCACCTTCTTCCTTTAATTTTATTGAGCAAACCAGCTTATACATGCATTACCGCCATCTGCTGGAGTGGAGAAGTGATGCTGAGTATAATTGTTACTCTGTAGTAGTAGGTCACGTTAATTTGTTAAATTTGTTATAAGGATGATGTGGGTACCAATTTTTTTTTCCCCGACCCCTGACCTCTGATTCAAGGATCTATCTATCCATCTATCTATCTATCTTTATATCCATCTATCCATCTATCCATCTATCCATCTATCCATATATCCATCTATCCATCCATCTATCTATCTATCCATTGGTCAGCATTGTCCAAGGATCAACTAATCAGTACTGCTCAGGTGTAATTGTGTGCGTGTGCTAGGTTTAGTCACTAGAGGGCAGTTTTGGAATAGAGGGAAATACAGATAGCATTTAATAATTCTCCATTCACAAAAGGCAGCCTTGAAAAAAAGGTTTTATTTCCTCCATGGGAAGACGAACAGAAGATGAAGAATAAAACAGATAAAATGCTGTCCCATTAAAATAAAAAGGAGACATTTATTTGTTTAATATCACAGTACAACTGTTTACTAAAAAATTTGTTTAGAGATACATTTTTTAATTATCACCAAAAGGAAGAAACTGGTGTTATAGGAGGTTTGTGGTTATGCTTATGGTAACAATCAACAATAATTTGTCGTTATAAAAAAGTATTTGGATATAGGAGTATTCATGGGAAACAACTGATTTATTTCAATGCAGGCTATTGTAGCTGTTACATTTCATACATGGAATATATAATGAGTATAGACACAATATGACAAATACACAACATCCCATAACAAACCACAGTTGCAGTCAGCAAACTACATTACTCCCACTATGATCTGCAGTATAATTGTTTTTCAGTCAATCTTAACTTGTATATATATGTGTATATTGTTATATAAAAGGCAAACGCTCCTTTTTCTGCAAAGCCTTTATTTTGGTTAAATGTTTAGTCGTGTACAACATCACTGAATCCAGATTTCTGACCCATGAGTTTAAAAATGTATCATCTTTGCCAGTTGTGGTTGGTTTAAATTTTTACTTTCAATCAGGCATTTACTCTGTTTTCAAAGGCCCTTAGTTGGAGAAGTCCTTAGAAATGGCCTCGGCAAAGCTGGGTGCAGACATGAGGATTCCGATGGTGCAGAGGATTGTGATGATTGAGAAAGCCATGAGACAAAGCCTGTCAATCACAGCCGCGGCAAATTTCCACTCGTTGCACACCGACTCATTCTCGTCTTGGTCGTGGAAGCGCTTGGCGATATAATGCACCTCTTCCAGGATCTTGACCAGCTCTGGTTCCACGCCGCCCACCGAGGGGCCCTGACCTTTTGGGAGGAGCACGGCTTCCTCACCTGTGTGGCCAGGTAGGTGTCCGCACAGGGCTTTGCCGTTGTTGGACTGGGAGGCCGGGGTGCTGGCATTGAGCTCCATGCTGCTCAGGCTGCTCCGCTCGGCCTTGTTGTGACAGGCTGAGGGGACTCGATCCTCACCAGGACGCTTCATGCGCAGGAACCAGGCGCACCAGTTCAGCAGGAACACACGGGTCTTTTGGGGTCAAACAACAGAATTCAATTATTTAAATTGAAGACTGGGGATGCATCCACTCTTCATAAAGTCTAATTTGATGGGTAAGAATCAGCTCAACATTTTCAGAGAGGTGCTCTATTTGTTGGGTAGGGTACAAAATTGGCTTAAAAATCTGATGTGGGGATGTTGCACATTTAAACACAGGAAGCTGTTCCAGTGTTTTATTGTGGGCAAGGTAGTGGGTGCCTGGATGGTGGATGAGTTCTTTCTCATTAAAGGTTTAGTGTGTAAGATTTAGGGACATCTAGTGGTGAAGTTGCATGTTGCATTCCCGTCACCTCCCCTTCCCATCCCCTTCCAAACATTAAGGAAGACCTGTGGAAACCTTCAGTTGGAATAAAAACTCAAAAGTGTTATTTCAGTCTGGGCTACTGTATAAAAGGACCTGCAGAAAATAAAGCTCTCTGATTTATCATCAGGTTTTAATTATTTCTTGACTCTGAAGCTTTTCATTATATGTCACTGTGTAAGTGATTTTTATAAAACACACCAGCCAGACTCTTCCCGGTACATTGTAATTTAATGAACGATAAAAAATTATTGTTTTAAAAGAAAGTGTGTTTACTTTGAGGATTATTAATATACACTGGCTGTCGGAGATAGAGTCCTGAGCCTTGTTGAGTGGTAGATCCCAGCCCCTATTCCTTCTTACGTAGCTAATTAGTTTTAGTTCGCTGCTAACCCATAAAACTTATAGAAACAATGCAGGTTGATGTTTGTGCTTGTGTGCGTCAAAACGTATTGCATTGCCTGAAGAGCGTTTTGGAAACTGTAGGAGATCAGAGGAAATATAACACTGTAAAAAGTGTCATAATCTAAAGCAAATGATCTGAATTGGTCATTATAGTCTTAATGCACTCCACGGTTCTGTGTTGTGTCTTGACATGACTAAAGTGCTGTTAATGAGATCACAGAAGGAGTTTCACTGAGCGTGTAACATGACACGAAAACTCACCCATTTCGGCATCTTGCTTCCGTTGGGGTCATGGTGATGAAACTGTAAAACCAGAACCGTAGCGATGACCGAGACGCCGACGATGACCAAGGTCGTGGCAAAGTACTGAGCTGGGTGCAGAAGAACCAGAGGGGAAGCGAGGCAACATTTGCATCATGCAGTAAAAGTCATGTTGAGAAAACAAGCGGACAAAAAAGGGAAAAAGCCAAGCTCACAGCCCGAGAGAGTGAATCTGTCTTCCGGCCTCAAACGAGCGACTCCCTTTGTGTTTGTCAGAGAAATGCAACGGTTTGAAATAGGGTGACTTCAATCAACCCACTAAAAAGCAGTGTAGAGCTGCTTAAACCTAGTGGCACTGAGATATGAGAGCTCCTGATGAAAAAAAGGACTTTTCAATTCCTCAGCCATGTCCCCCCCAATTGATAGCAGATGACACCCACACCGACTGCGTTCAACCTGAGCCTGGCTTACCTATCAAAGGCACTGAGTCGGATGTGGGAGGCATAATCTCTGCAACCAGCAGCATGAAGACAGTCAGGGAGAGCAGCACGGTGATGCCTGGGGAGGGAAAAGCACATCTCAGTTAGTGCTTCAGCTCAACTTCACCCAATCATTTCACATTAACCTTTTCAAAGTAAAAGCTCTGTAATTCCAGTCGATATAAAACCTTGCAGCAACAAAACGAACTTTGTGCTTTCACAAGAATTACAAGGAGTGATTCTGTGCATGTTGCTGTCATGACATCAGCACTCACTACTTCTGTGAATGTCTGTGTCTGAGTCCGATACGGGGGCAAAACAATTATGCAATTGTCAAATTGATCTGGTGGCACAGGCATAATCACAGATGGGCTGGTTTTGACATCTGGCAGGACAGATGTTGTAGCTGGGCCAGGTTTGACCCAAGGGCCCCAGGTTCTTGGACACTGCTGTAGTTTCCCCGAGGACGTAGAAGAATGATTTAACGGGTCAAAAGGGTCTAAAATGATGTCCTAAGACCCGTTAGGATCTGAGCTGAAAAAACTGGCTTCAACTGAGCACTATTCCATGTGTGTGTGTGTGTGTGTGTGTATTCCTCTGACCCAGTGAGATCTTCTCTCCAGAGTCAGCAGGCAGGAGGAAGACGAGCAGAGCCATGGTGGAGATCAGGATACAGGGGATGAGCAGGTTGAGGCCATAGTAGAGGGTCCGTCTCCTCATCACCAGGGTGAAGGTGATGTCGGGGTACGGCTCCGGACAGCATTCGTAAATACGATCGTTCTTCTTGCCTGTCACCTCTGTGAGGTCAAACAAAACACAATCTACTCCAGCGGAACTGCAGTGGGAACAAATCTCTGCACTTTTTACAGGCCACCGGTCCCTCTTACCAATGAGATCCCACTCTCCGTTGGGGGTGTAGCTGGTGATATCTGGCTCCACCAACTTCAAATCCAGCAACCAGCCACTGTGCGTCCAGGAGCCGAACTTCAGTTCACATTTCTGCACGTCAAAGGGGAACCAGCGCACGTCGATTTTGCAGGTGCTCTTCAAGATCCCTGTTGTGGGTTTGAAACATGACAAGGTCAGGCTTTGACGTGCACTGTGCTTCATGTGGCTGCTGAAGAGAGGGACACGTGCACGTAATGAGATTCTCAACAGAGTCTACAAACACACAGTGGGAGATTGAAAAAATAAATGAGGGTTGCTTGAGAGGAGGTTTTACTCAGGGACGATTTGGGAGTTCAAGTGTCTTCCATCCTAACGAGAGTGAGAAAAAAAAATCCCATGTGACAATTGGACAAAAGTGGTCAGTAATCCTTCAGCAGAGGCCGACATCAAACTAATTTGCCTCCGTATTTCAGAAAGAACAAGGTTTCTGCTCCGTCTCAGTGATTGTAAAACCTCAGCAGGGATGAATGGGGAGCCGTCAAATAGAATGACTCCAGTTTACTGCAATGAACCTCAATGAAAAAGACAAATGCAACAGGGAGCTCATATCTGCATAGTGGTTTCATTCATTTAATGCAGTAACCAGTGGTGAATTGCTGTTTTGAGCCAATATGGCATTTAATAAAGGGCTCGTTTGGAACAAAGTTGCGAGGCAATTTGCCGGAGGCCGAGGCGATCGATGCAGAAGAAATTCAGTGATGGAGCTATTTGCACTGGTATTGATTCAGATGCTGAGGTGTAGCAGGCTGACGCTTCTGTGTGGTCAGGGAATGACAGGGGGACAGGAGCCTGCCAGGCGGAGCAGTAATCACCAGCTCTCGGAGGAAAGCCCTCAGCGTCATTGCATTGATGTGCGTGTATGTGTGCTTGATCGGGGGAAAGTGCCTCACTGCTCAAAGCCCCTGTGACAGTGATGGATCCGTGTGTTTGAGACATTTGACACTAAATGACTGGTTAAACTGGAGCGAGACCAGTTGTAAAACACAGAGAGGTCACAACAGCAGTTCGAAATTTAACTGAAACACACTCAATTTAAATAGTTCTTATACTTTTCAAGTGCTCAATTTCTCATACAGATTGTTTTTAATGAATTATTTAAATCATACAAACGTGGAGAACGATCGTGATTGACAGTGGAGACTGACTCAAGCGTGTGTTTGGACAGGACCTCGCCCCCACAGCACTAAAGCTCAGCTTTATATACAGTCAGGTGATTATTTAAAATCCAGTTTGGTTCATAGATGTCAAAGTTGGGACGTGGAATGGACAAGTTTCTCTGTGTGTGGTCAGGTGAGTTTGTTAGAATTCAAGATATACTCGTCTCAGTTTGACTTTCTTTTAAAACAAAAAAAGGGGAAGTCGTGATTGTGATTTTGCTGTAAAGCTTTTGTAAACTCTCTTCTCGGTTAGGTTCCACAAGTTCCACAGCTGGAGGCCCCCCTCAAAGAACACATAACCCAACTGACATACTATTTCCTGGGAAAGTAGAAGATGTCAGGCCTCAGAAAGGTCCCTGATGGGCTAAATTCTCTTTCTCCCGAGAGGCTTAACACTTTCCAGATGTTCACAGGTCTCCAGTGAATTGTGAGTTATAAGTCTCACACGTTGCTCTCACATTCAAAAAAGCTTTTTAAGACTCTGAACATGTCTTTCTGTTGGTTCCTTCTCGAATGCATCGACTGAGAATCATCGTCTTTGATACTCAATCGTTCAAACGACAAATATGACAAAGCACGGGACAGAATAGTTAAGTTGGGGGGTGCAGAGTCAATATATGGTTTGTCCTTTCTGGGCTGCTGTAGAAACAGGGCACTGCAACATGGTGGACACTGTGGAAGAGAACCCACTCTCAGGTTCATTCCAAACCTAATAAAACCCAACATAGAAGATCAATTCCTGCCAACAGATCCTCAAATCCCATGCTACAACATTTAACAGGCAATGTTCGAATTTTTTTTAATTTCTTTAAACAATAAAACAGATTTCTGTCTGTTTTTTCCAACGGCAGGTCAATGACATTTGTAACAGCAGCAGTTCATTTTATTTTATATCTTGTGTAACAACATCTGTGAACGTTGGTCTCGCTCTGAGTCTCCTGACATTTCAGATTCGTTCCCCATCACCTGTTTTACCCATTAGCACTTTACAGTGGGGGCCGAAAGTCTCAGACCACTGTGGGAAGTGCTCTGACTTTATGTCTCTATTGTGCTTTCTGTGCTGATGGTAAAAACATATGCACATTCCACTGGCTGTAAAGAATCCATGAGGACAACTAATGGTCATCAGATGCAAAAACAACAGGGGATGCCCACATTACATTTAAAACATACAAAATCTAAATATATAATTCTTCCTTCTGCTTTCAGCTTTTTTCTTACAGAGGACACAGGATTGTTAATTTACATTTAAAAAGAAAAAGATCAAATATAAATAAAGCCACAGTCAGCATCTTACTTTTACTGTATGTACCACACCTCGTCACCACGACCTTCTGAGGGGTCATGAGACATAGACGGAGAGTCAAAAGATGATTTATATCAAATGCAATGTATATAATATTTTAGCCATAATTGTTAAAAGCTATAACAATAGTTGTTGTTAAATCTTTGTGTCAAGTATTCAGTTTTCCTACATTTTTTAAATGGTTCTGAAGCTGGAAAGTGAGTAAGAACAAAAAGTCTCTGTGCTCTTTCTTCTCCCACAGCCCTAAAGTCATTTTTTAAGTTTATTCATCGAAGACAAAGAGAAACCAGCCGTACACTAGTCCCATTTTAAATAACTGTGGTTTTCTTCTTCTCAATGTCACTGCAGAGGTGATGATGACAGATAAGTGGCAGCATCAGCTGCAGGAGGTCGGTTTACAGCAACACAAAACATCGCAACATGAACTTTAGCTCCATCAAAAATAATCCTGGCTGCATTTGTCTGGCACAGTTACTTTGGGGGCTGGGGGCTGAGAAGTTTGGAAATTCTTGTTTTACATCTCATCATATATCATCCATCTGCCCATATTTTATTTTAGGTGCTGGAAATAAAAATAGAGGTTTAGTTGTGTAGCTTGTTTTAAAAAAGCATATTTTTTAAATTTAGATTCTTCTTATATTTATCCCAGTTGCTCAGCTTCTGCTGCTGTTTAAAATATCTCCATGTGTTAAAATATCTGAGGAAGGAAGCAATGATTCAACATCAACTATTCCCAATGCGATGATTTGTGAGACTGCTGAGTGATATCGTGACTCTTACCTGGAGGTATGAAGATGCAGCCCCCCGTGGGTTTGACCAAGATGTTGGTGTGGAACGTAGCATCGAACCTCTCGTCTGCACTGTGAGTTTAACAGAAAACTCCATCACTGTCTTCTGTGTTATTGTTCAGCCCGAGTTCAGCTTTGGCTGAAAACACCATAATAAATTCATGCACACATACAGACTTTTTTCGAGAAGAGCTATAAATTATGAGGATGTAAAAAACTAATATTTCTCTAGCTGTAATTTATTGCAGCGGGTTCAGAGCCAGGAGGAGTCATGGCAGATGCAGCGTTTCCCTGGAGATGGTTACTCGGTGGTTACCCTTGTTCTCCCCTGCCCCCCACTCCATCTGAATGAACTCCCCATGCAGAGGTTGAGGTGGGGGGGGGGAGCTGGAGTTGCTTGACAAACTTAACTTGCAGCGGCAACTGCTCCAAAGAGTTTCAAACCACGGGGCAGAGACGAAAGCAGTACAATGCTTTTCCCCTTCATTAGCTGATGGAGGGCAGAGTCCCTCTAATGCGATTCGTTCATATCTTTCATTTACAGATTGAGTAATGGGGATCTCTTTGGCATTGACCAGGAAGGGCACATCATAAAATGCTCTTTCTTCCATCTTCCTTACACTTTTTTGTCTAAATGATTTGTTTCTTGACAAACAGAACATAACTCGTGAGGGATATGCACAGTGTGGCTCCTGGTTCTTCTGTTACATCCTGGTTCCCCTGTCCTCGTTTGTGTTCTGATTGGATCCAAAGATTTGGTGATCAATAGCTAAATCAATGCCCATTAAAATCCCCTCCAGGTTTTCTATAAAAACTTTGGAGCAATATCTGGGACAAGAATTTGCTTCCAGATCATTAACGTTTCATCTTGTTTTCTCTTGTCTCATTTGTGGACCAGTTTCATTCACATAATTGACACCAAAGAGCTGAAAAAGGGCAAATCAACACCACAGAGCATCAACTCCTGGTGGTCGGCAATGAGCAGCGTGAGCAATGTAGCAGCCTCAATATTGGAGCCAAAGTCTTCAGGCTTCTGTGGACTGAGTCTTGCAGCAGGTCACTTTGAGAGAGCTGCGACCGAAAAAACCGCAGGTTAAGCAAAAAAGCCTGTTCCAAACTCGTCTTTTGGTATACGACTGAGAACCAATCAGATAAAAACTTATTGTAAAAGCCACAGATGATCTTATATCCCGGGTAAAGGCTACTTGATAATCAATCTGTTTGTATAGTTGTGTTTCTTGCACGAGTTCCAACATTCATCTTTTATACACAGGAGCCAAAACTAACAACATCAGATCTGTGGTGTCTGTTGTGCCGCAGTCTCACAGTCATTGCTCCAATATTGGGTTTAACTCTGGAATAAAAAAATACAAAAATGCCTCGTCCCTCTGAGACTCTGAGCCCCAACCCCCCACTCTAAATCATATTGTGCTGAGTCTGACACCATGCATATCCAATTACAGCCCGGCAGCCGGCAGATCTGCTGGCTCCAGCTCCCACTGCCTACCTGTTATACAGCAGAATGTCTGGCTTCCAAATGAGATTATCTGGAAATCTCATATTGTTCACCCCTGGATACTCCTCTGGATTCCACTGGAGGTAATTATCATTCCAGTTCTGTGGGATACAGACACATAACATGCTTTAACACATCCTTCAAACCTGTTCCCAGATCTGTGTCTCGAGCAGTGTCTCACGATGTGTTTTTAGTGGCAGTGACAGTTGCTGTAATTGGTTTCACTGGTCTGTTCTGAACCTGCCTGTTTGGAATGGGTCTGCTCTTGTATCCTGTGCTGATGCTCTGGAGCTACTTCAGGATTACACCATGTCATTAGTGAGTCCTCCTCAAACACTTCCCCAATATACTGACACCATCTATTGTTTGTGTGCTGGACGATGTGTGCAGTGGTTTCTAGAAACACTCGATGGTGCAGAGGGACGTTCGACAAATATGTGTTCATCGTACCTGGTTTATCTGCAAGGGAGATTTTAGAGTCAATGTTTTATCACAAAATCTATCAGAATTTTCTTACATCATTACATTACATCATTAGTAAAGGCTGGATCTAGGCCATAACTAAGCCATGCATTTCAACTGCAGGTTCAAAATTGTTTATTTTGAGATATTTGGGACGTTTAAGCTGTTTTACAATCCACTTTAGGCTCATATCCATTTTATCCTGGCCAAAAGATGGATATGGGACATCTGGATTGTCCCATATCCTTCATGTCTAGCTAAAGTGCTGACATTTGAATGTGATATATTCAGCTAATAGATATTTCTAACATGGGTATAAACCAGAATGACATGTTTACTTACATCTATGGCGTCTGGATTTCTCAATTTTCAGACATTTTAAATACTATCCCATATGTTATTCGTGAGCTCTCTCCCTCAGAGAATGCTCCTTGACATGTATAATGAAGAGGCTTGCACTGCAAGGTACGAGGAATGTCTTTACCCAGAGGCCCATGTGTGACGTCATTTTTTATCTAGTTTTGTGGTAAACATCTCCCCTATAAGAATCCGGGCATCGGCAAGGCAGACTTTATCTATTGGCATGATGTCTCCGGGTTTCTAGAGCGCGTCCTGACCTATAACTTCTTTGTAATAAACTTTGTTATACAAGCAAGTATACTGGGTCCGCGAGAGAATTCTTCCTTCATCATCTTCAAGACTCTGCTGCTTGAAATACACGACATGAACAAAGAGCTTAATCTTCTTGTGTTGGACTGTTGTTCTAGATGCTACACATCCCATCAAGCCACTAATGGAGAGGAGTGACGTCACCAGGAGAGGACGCTGTGGTAGAAACACAAGTGTAACAGGCTTCTATAGATACACAGTCATTTGTCATGCAGGCAACCACCCTTTGTTTCCAACAAAGCACTGCCGTGATGTCTGGAACCGAACCTGAGGCCTTTATTTATCATTATCTCTAAATGCCACATTTGCATTTAGTTTATTCCGATGCTGTCCTGAGGCATTAAACATGATAATAACGCATGTGAACAGAGCCAACAAACTGTAGATTGACTCTGAAAGACCACTGACAATTCGGATGATGGAGTCTATTTTGCTGCTGTGATTCCACGCTGTGATTTAAAAGGGACCAAACGGTCTAGATGCAGTGGCAGGGAACCGGTGTCACACGACAGACAGGCCGCGATAAAACATCTGTGTTCGTCTCACTACGTGGACGAGAAAGGAGCCGACTGCTCCTCTGGAAGATGAAAATTAAAATGCTGGATAACAGCTGACGTGATAAACAAGTCCTATGACCATTACAAAACATTTCAACGTACTATATTAGCTTTGGGCACATTAGTTGTCTTGTATAGATAAGTTTGACATTTATGGGAAATCCTCAATCGCTCTCGTTGGGAATTTGATGAGGAGATGGATACAATTCAATCAGGAATGACTTTAATTGAAAAAGGAACAAAATGCATTGCCGTGCGCGATACATAAATAAGCAGGTTAGGCTGTGAGGACCAGAGGAGAGATAAATCTTCTGTTAAGCTGGGCGCCACCAGAAAACTGGAGACTGAGGGTGATTGAGGTGTGTGTGTGTGTGTGTGGGGTTTAATCACTAAAACAACGGCTGACAGCTACAGAGAGGAGAAGAGATTTCAAGTTTGGCACAGCGACATCATTGGCTGATTGAGATGATGGCCAAATCTGATTTGGCTCCCTCACCCTTAACATGCTCAGGTCAACATCAGAATCTTGTGAAGTGCGTATAGCAAATAGATGGTTTTATCATTAAATATATAGACAAATATTGTTTTGCAAATCATCTTTTCTGTGACTTTTTAATAACAAAGTGGAGGTAAAGGGTCTTACCAGTTGTAGCCAAATGTTGGTGGTTAAAACCTGGTTCTTCTCATCCTGTTAGAAAGAAAATGATATTTATTAATATTATATGTTTAATATTTTCATTGAAAATTTCCCTGAAGCGGGAATCATGCTACTCAGTATTATATATTACACTCTAGCTTCACCTCTATAGACAATATTAATCAAAAGAAATGGCTGCTACAAGTCAAACAAGTGTAAAACCGAGTAAATGATGATGCTCCGGGAGTTTCTACAACAACCAGATTCATCTGTGTCTCCAGTTTTCAACTATCAGCTGTGATGAAGCGTTTTGCATCAATAAAGCTTTGTGTAAATTCTACCAAATGTTTGTGTTCATAAAAGGTACAAAACCTTGATCAATTAGAAAAAGACCTGACAAAAAAAAATGAAAAGGTTGGTTTTAGAAGCAAAGGAAGGAGATACTGATAATATTAACTGATGATAACAGATGAGATGTGTGAGGAGCTGTTGTTTACCCACCACATCGATGATCTGCATGAGGCTGAGGCCGAGGTTCACAGTGAGGGCTTGACTATCATTGAGGACCGGTCTCTCCAGTCGATTGTATGAAGTCAACAGTTCTTTTAACAGTCTCCGCTGGTGTGGTCCCTGATGAGAAACTACAGACGACGGAGACAGTTTCATCATCACTTCAGGAAAACATTAGACAGACTGACACTGTAGATCACATCAAATGAGGAGTCAGTTGTTAGTTTCATTGGCAAGCTTCTGTTCGCAGAGCCGTTCTGAAAAACATACATTTATCAAATATGAATTGAACATAAAAGGGGCAGAATGGTGGTGCAGGGGTTAAAACTGCACCCACGTTCCCGGGTGGAAGCTCAGAGCTCCAGCTTCCCCAAAAAATCTGAGAAATTATAAATATTATAAGTTGGCTTATTTTTTATTATGGCACTCAGAACTCGCTCATATTAAATATATGTTTTTTTAAAGAATTTAAAAGAATAAAAAGAATAAATACTTACTTAAATATATAAATGTAAATCATGGCCGATTCTAACAAAGTGATAAAAACACATGCTGCCCAGAAAAAGGCAATCATCCAAATACAGAAGCTGGACCGGATTCCTCTACATCCCTAATCAGACCTGACCCTCGTTTTAACACCCTCTTGAGCCGTGGAGCACTTTATGGCAGCATTTCACTTCACTGATGGCCATGGCCCAATTATCCTGAACCACCTGTGACAGGCACATTATACCGATGATTGGGCAGGGAGCTGCTTGTCTGTGGGCATCGCCCCGATCCTCTGTTCTCTCATACATCCGCTTCTTACATGAAACACGGACTGAAAGATGAGCTGAAAACACGTCTTCGTCCATGTACCAATCCCATGTGGCCCGCCCCCCTCCCAATCCGACCATAATCAAATTTCAGACTAAGCAGCAGCCAGATGAAAAAGATGTGTGTAAGTGTCCCAGGTTGCCTCTGTGATACATCTCAGTTGATTTACTGCCCATCAGACCACACAGGGGAACATCCCCAAAGTCGCTGGGAGCCAGAAACGAGGGAAGCAAAGCCTGTCTACATCTTAATCCAATGTAACAGTACTAATGATGTCAGAAAGATGGACAATGGTTTTAAGTACAGGACTTCTCTCTATCTGCCTCTCTCCTTCTTTCACTCTCGCTGTAGCCTCAATTAACGAGTGCCAGTGAATAAGTGCAGCCTGAGGAGCCTGTGTGGCTACCATTACAATAACTGCCTCAATTAAAATATTCAGAATTCCCAGCAGACTTGAGTAAAACTGATGAGGAGGGTTTTAAGAGCTGATCACTATTTAAAGATAAAGATTTAGAATTTGCAGGGTTTTCATTCATTAAGACTGAACAGAGGGGGCAGCAGGGGGAAATAAGTCAGACATAGAAATATGTGTTGCAACATAGCGTGAAAGGCACATGGAGAACCATGCTGCTCTGGTTTTAAACATAGAAATCTTTGTTTATTTTTTCTTTCCAGTCTATGAATGACGAACTGGGGAGATCAGTGATGAAAGAGACACAGATGTGAACAGTAATAAGAGTCCACATCAACAAGACGTCTAATGTGAAATCAATGATTTTGAATGTTTTGTAAAGCGGCAACAAATATAACTATGATTTTCAGTTGTTATATAAATAGAGTATCTCACGTTTACGAGTGGGGGAAAAAAATCTGTTCTTGACTTGTCTCCTTAAACTTATCCCATCACATGAAAATTTGTTTTAACTCTGTATGAACACATTCTTTTCTGGGTCAAGTCCATATGGTTGTAGGTTATGTTCAATAATTCAGGTCAAGAAATATTATGATAATCTCCAAAAACCTCTCCTATAACAAAATGATCAAGTCAGAATCCGTTAATTTGCAGATGATGTTCTTTTATTCTTTTCTAATTCAACCCACTCGCCTCCACACATCTTAGAGATCTTCGAACATTTAACATTTTCCAGCTATAAAATAAACTGGACAAAGTCATCTCTGTCACCTTTGAACTCTAGAGGTAAAGATAAATGAGCAAATTGCTCATTAGGCTTCTTCCAAGTTGTTGTAAGTTCTTACAAGCGCTGAACTTTTACATATGACTGGGTTTGGGTGATACTGCCAAAAAGTGTCCCTTCAGTCAATTAACTTTCAATTATTTTACAATTTAATTACTTTTTGGGTATAATGACCAAACATTATACACAATAGCAAAACATCATTAAAACACAATGCATTTGAGATATATGGATAAATACTGGACTTTTGCTGCAAGGCTATAGATGAAATTAAAATTGCAGTGATCGTTGATTGTGTTTTATCGCCCTGCAAGATAGATAGATAGATAGATAGATAGATAGATAGATAGATAGATAGAACTCATATTTTACTTTGTGTTGGTTCATTTTTCTCAACAATGTTCCCAAAATCTCTGTTTGGCACAGCAGGATTAGGTGATTAAACGCAGGCAAAAAAAGCAAAAGCCGTGAGAAAAGAAAGTGCATGATCCATAGATGAAGATCCTGCAGGTTGTGTGAGTGTGGAAATGACAGTGTGTGTTTGTGGAGCCTACCTTTCACTGTGCAGGCGGCGACTGCAACGACGAGAGCAAAGTGTAGTAACTCCATGATGAGCCGAGCGAGGAGTGAGAGGAGAGCGCACGGATTCCTCAGTTCACCCAGAGAGTGTGTGTGTGTGTTTTTGTGTGGGTGTCAAATAACTCCTCCTGTAATGAATGGCTGCTGTTTGACAGACAGTGAGATTTGTTGTCTCAATGAGTGACAACATTAAAAAACTGTCTCTCATTGATAATGAACCTGCAGTTCCTCCAAAATATTATGTAAAAATGTAAATTTTATCTCCAAGTATTTCGGCTACAAATACTTTTTTATGACTTTTATGTCCCTTTCTGTTTCTGCAGCCTACATATTAATGAATGATGTTCTCTTTGTTCTCTCTGCAGGGACATTTTATATTTTTTACTGGATTGTCCTCTATTTATGTTAATTCTCTTTTGGCTCTAAGATGATGATGAACAACTTGAGTTGTGCGTCAGGAAGGGAACTTTGTTGACTTGACCATTTACTGTGTTGTAAACCAGTGAAGGTTGGGCCCTCTGTGTAGTGTGCATAACATGAACATGTCTGTCGATAACAATCAAAGCCCTGTTGGAACAAATCAGTGGATTCAGAAAGTGAAACGCTGGAGTGCTTTTACTTTGAAACGGGTTAGAAAGTGTTGTAAAGACATTTGTTTCATAGACATATACACATTGTGGTTCACAGCAGAATAAACAAAGAAAATAATCTTTCACCTGAGTTTAAATGTTTATCTGATGAATGTATGTCACAAACAAATGGTTGCAAGACTTGCTGTATGCCTTTTCAAAATAAAAGCACTACAGCATTTCTGCTAATGGAATCCATTACCTAGTTTTTTGATGGTGAAATATTTGCAAAAGCAGAAGATGCACGGCTCATACTGTGTAGTACTGGTATTTATTTGAGGACAAGGGACTTCTTCCATACGAGGTAATAATCCTAGTCGTGGCCATATTCAAATCAAAGCCTTTATGTAAAAACACTTGGCTGCAGTAGCAGCTCCTCTGTAGAACAAGATGTGGAACTGAGAATCTGCATATTTTGCATTGTAAATATGAATTGATATCATTTTAATATGATTTTAATTATCATTAGAACAAGTTGCACAACTGCCTTTCTTTGTGAATATTTATTTATTGTACATTCAGCCTTTAACACAAATAGCAAAAATATTATAAGTATTACCCTCCTGAGTGGGTTTCTCTGAAGATATCAGGGTAATAGATCTCGGCTTACGTTTGGAATTAAAAGTGGATCGTGGGCTCTACAAGGATGGTGAGCTGACCACTGGTATAAAGCACAATATCATGCAATTTTGACAAAGGTTGCAATCTGCTTATTTCTTTATTACGTTTATTAAAAACGGAGTTTATAAGTTTGCTGGAAAAGTTTGACAGAATCTCTGAGACTGAGCTTCAATCTTTTATAAAACTATGGTATCAGAAAAGTGAAAAAACGGCGCCATCTGCTGGTAAATGAACAAACATACAATTATTTTGACATTGCAGGGACTGGATTCTTTTAATTCTTGCTATTTTTGCTATTAATTCTCTTATAATAATAATTATAATCTTTATTTATATTTCAGTAAAAAGAATTGCAATGTGCAAAAAAAATCTTTCATCATTAATAACACTTTCTATAATGTATTAATATATATATATCGTGAGATGTTTACAAGTGATAAGTATATTATTGGTCAGCCTTGTTACATTATTTGTATTATATAATTTGTGTACGAATATATAAACCTTATTAAACTATTTACTGTGGGTTTAACTTTTTGCCTACAGAGAAGAAACTCGGGCGAAACCACGCCCCCTGAACCCGAATGGGGGCGGGGACCAGGAAGCAGGAAGTGAAGGGTGGTTGTGTGTGTTGCTGTCAGAAAGAAAGAAGAAGAAGAGGAAGTAGAAGAAAAGGAAGAAGAAGAAAACATGGAGGAAAGTAGAGGAGCTGCATGAATCTTTATTCAAACCCAGAGAAGAAACGATCCACAACATGGGGATTCCGTGGAGAAGACGAGTAACCGAGCCGGGCAGGAAACCCCCGAGGTCAGTGACGGTGTAAACAACGACCTGTTTAATAACCTGCGATATGAAGTGAAAGTTAAACACAAAACGGAAGCTGCTGTGTGCTGAAACTGTTGAAAACGACCTGATATTAAAATGACTTATTGTTATTTGATTTTTATATTTTAGAGTCTCGTAGTTGTTTGTGTTTGATAAGGGACTGTCTGCATATTTCATGATATTGTAGCTGATTGTTCTTAATAAGGAACTGTCTGTCAATCACAGCGTTTGCATGTGACCGACAAAAATAGACGAGTTGTCATTGGCTGTGAGTTTTAGCTGCTCCTTGTCTCCAGGCTTTATTTCTAACTGGACTGACTGGTACTTACTGGTACTGCTGGATCAATGCAGACAGATTAATCAAGTTAATAAAGAAAAAGGTGTAATTGCTTATATTAATCTTCCTTTCAAGTACATTGATAAATAGAGCTGATTGACGTTAAATATCTCATCTGTAAAATGTGACATGTGAATTGCATTGTGGGATCGTGAGCTGAAAGTAGTGTTGTTTTAGATTTGTATACGGTAATTCGTTCGGGCTGCATGGAGAGGATACATTCACACATCCAGAGTTCAGAAACTCGAATAAACTGGTGGAGGCTAAACGCAGTGGAAAATTACTTCTGATGCAGCTACTGTCGGTTAAACTGTAATGGCAAAGGAGTTCAATCCATGTCAGTCGCTATAGCAACAACAGCTGCTGGTCGTGATACGTGAGGTTGTGCACTGGAGTTTTGCAGAAAGTCTCTGTGGCTTGATTCATTTGTGATTTCATGAAACACGTTTCTATCTGTATACGTGTGGACTTGTGTGGATGTTTGAATGGCGGGAGAGGGTTTGGGTCGGGAGGTCAAAAGCTTGATACCTCACCTCGACCGAGCTGAGGTCCTCGCAGTGTGTTCAGCCGACCTCATCCTCTTAGTGACTGTGTTCAGCGTTCAATGACAAATTGCCCAACCGCAGAAAATGTTCAATGACTTGATTTGGTCCCCTGCTGTCGGCAGGGATTTCAAAATAAACTGCTCACAGAAAAATTTATTTGGACACTTTTTAAAACCTTTTTTCCATGTCCCATCCATTAATATGGAGGAGGCTGGGTTTCTGACCTATTGTGCACCCAACCACTAGGGGGCGACTCAGATACTTAGAGCTGTCCTGTCTAGGGTATTAAGAGTTTACTGCAGCAGTATAACACCATACATTCTGTTTCTGTCTGTAGTAAATGTCCATGCTGCCTTTAGCTTTTAAAGTGTTGCTTTAATGTGACGACTCACAGTCTCTGTAAATGTGTGTTAACAGCGCTCCTAGTGGTGTGAAGGAAAATGTGCCACAGAAGAAGAAGAAGAAGAAGCAGCACTTCCACTCGGACCTGTGGTTCCTTCTCACTCTGCAGAACTGGATACTAGACTTTGGAAGGCCCATCGTCATGGTGAGGACACGCTGCACATTTTATTGTTTTGAATAGTGCAAACAAATATAAAAATGAACAGCTTCTCTTCATTTCATGTGTGAACAGCAGAAGTTTCTTTCTCATATGTTTAAGATTGTCCTTCCTCTGGAATGGTTTCCTCTGAACATGCCCAGTGCAGGAGACTATTTCCACATGGCCTACAATGTCATCACACCATTCCTACTGCTCAAGGTAAGCACAAACACAATGTTTCATGAGCAGATCGTTTCATCTTCAACTTTTCCATCTCCTCTGTAGAAGTTCAGTGCATCAAACTCGGTTCCAGAACTTTAGTGGGTTCAGGTCCTACAGCTCTGAATCTTGTGATTTGGCCACGATATTTCTGTCAAAGTTTTGTGATACCTTTTCCCCTTCCCTGTGGATGTTGGCGGTGATGTCACTGAGTTTAGGTTTTTGGCTATTCATGTCCGTGGCCGACTTGATCGATGTCTATTGCTCAATACAACAGTAGTTTATTTCATTGCAATTTGTTGTATTGGCTTTTTTCCAGTGTCTGTGCAAAAGCACTGGTCGATTCTCGCTCTTTCATGCATCACAGATCGCTCTCCACTCTTCATATTGGTTTATCCTTTTAACAACAAATGGAGTCTTCCCGAGTGAAACCCGAGGTCGAGACCAAAAGATTCAGAGCTGTTAAATGTTTAAACAATCAATCTTAGAGGCAACCGGATCCCAATATCTACTCTCACTTGAAAAATGAAAGGGTATTAACAGAAGGGTTATTTGTTGTAAAATTGTTTTACAAATCTAGATGAAATCAGATAAATATCTGAACTTTTGTCTCATTTATTTTTCGATGTATGACAAAAACATGGTAATTGGTCTTGTTATTAATACACTAGTTTTGCAGGTGACTGAATATAGAGTGTGTGTGTGTGTGTGTTTCTGCTCCATTCAGCTGATCGAGCGCAGCCCCCGTGCGCTGCCTCGCTCGGCAGTCTACGGATGCATCATCTTTTTTGTCATGGGAGCCAGCATCCACCTGGTGGGAGACTCCATCAACCACCGGCTCGTCCTCAGCGGCTACCAGCTCCACCTGTCCGTCAGAGAGAACCCCATCATCAAAGACCTTAAACCTGCTTCACTGGTAAGACTCCGGGTACCGCTCGACTCCATGCTGGGAATCCACTGGGAGCACAGAGAGAGATGTTTTCTCCGCTGTCATCATGGTCTGATGAGAGGAAGTAACACCCACAGTATGAAAAGTCTAGACCGTAGCAATTGCCTTTTAAAATGTCAAACAACAAAAAGCAGTTGGCGTTGCTCATCTTTCAGTGGCATAAACTTTTTTTATAAGCCACTTGTACCTTTCTTCTTCACCTACGTCCCAGACGACAAACTATTTATCTTGTCACACTCGTCCCAGCAGAATATATCAGGCGGTGAAGAAGTGAAATTATTATTACTTATCGCTGTCACAGCATTTGTATTCATGTAGATACATAACACAGGACCAGTATAGTGTGTACATGGAGGTAAATAATGTATGTTTGTTTCATGTTAAGATTTGATTTGCTGTCGAACGTTCATTTATTTCCTCCACGAAGGACGTTATTTTTTCATCCCTGTCTGTTGGTGTGATTGTCAGAACAATTATATAAAAATTACTGAACAGATTTCAACAAACCTTGGTGGAAGGATTGTATATGGACCAAGAAAAAGCCCATTATGAGGCAGATCCAGGAATTATTTATCTTTTTTTAAATCCCTTCTCAGGGACTAACTCATATATCTTGATGGGAAAAAACTCTCATATTTAGGAGACTGATATATGTCATTGTGTGTGCAAATTGGTGCAGCTCTATTGAATTTAAGGGATTTAATTACTGTTGAAATGCACAAAATCTAACAGATTTAGAAGTGGAAGTAGGTTAAGGCCAGAAATGATTAAACATGTTAATATTTACTGCAATAAATGTGAGTTAATCATCAGGAGAAAGTAACAAGCAGGGGAGATGAACCCAACATTTAAGCAATTGTTCATTACATTCTCCCCGGATGAGTGGAAATGTCTGCATTTGTTAGCTCTCCTCATTTAATCTTTTTAATTATGTATTTTTTTGTGCCTGGATGGGATTTCCACTCATTTTGCAGTGTAAATGGTACCTGAAACAGTAGGTGGCACTGTTTCCTAAGGTAGCTAGAGCCACAGTGCTTGTTCCTTGATGCTAATGCAGCCGAGGGGTTTCTCGAAATAACACAAGGCTTTTGTTCCTCTCTTCACAGATTGACTCCTTTGAGCTGCTGTATTTGTATGATGAACAGCTGGGACACTGGATGTGGTATGTGTTTGGCGGTTATTTGAGTCGTGCATATAAATACCTGTATAAAGTGCTGGGGGAGTGGCTGGAACACTTGTACACTTATTTTCATAAATCTGAAATTAACCCACATTGAGTCTTTTGAAAACCCAGGAGGGCAGAATCCAATTAAAGCATGTGTGAAGTGTAGATTCAGATCATTTTAACACAGAGGACTCCACCAACACAACAGGTTGTTATCAGTGTACTGATCTGTGGCTCCTTTTATATCTTAAAGAACCAAACAGATGTTAGATTCAGGAAATTAATCCAGTATCTATACTGCATCCCTTTGAGGGCCGTGGGGGGGCTGGAGCCAATGATTGAGCAAACTGATGAATGGTAATTGGAAAAAATGTAATCCAACAACATGCAGGATGAAAAAGGCAGAATCAGATAATCTGTCTGATAACAGTTTGTACTAAGATCTGCATTAGATAGAAAAGAGCTTTTTTATAAGAGGACAAGATCCATTGCTTCCATTTTATTTGCATAAGCTCACTAGCTGTTAACACCCTGGCATTAAGTTTTCATTGGTGAACTGACAGAATTTCAGTTTGCACTATGGCGGATCCAGCTGGAACACACCCCCGTCTGTGATCCTGATGTCACATCGTGCAGAGATTTACTTCAGACTCTCTCACACTCTGGTGCTCTGAGAAGTAACACTGATATGAGCCTTTCACAGACGTATATTATTTTTAAATTATAGTTATAATAAACTTTATGTTTTAACTATAAAAAGTCAAACCTCAGTTACATTTCTTTCTCATAAGAGCTTGTTAATGACATCAAATTACATCTGTATCAGAAACATCTTACTCCCTCATATTAGTGTTGGCGTCAGCCCTCAAAAAATCCATAAAGTCTAAGATACAGAACCCTATTATTGATGTTTATATATCTGATAGACTCATATCAGGCGAAAGATCGGTCCAGCTCTCGTCAGTACTCGTATTAAAGCAATAATTCTCAACGTATCAGGTCTCGGCCAAGAAGGGGTTGAGTCACCTTTCAGAGATTGAGTATGAACTCATCTCTCACGCTGAAGTGTTTTTAGCCCCAGTGTGAGAAGAGAGAGGATTTCAGGAGTTTCTGTGTCTCTGTGTCTCTGTGTTCGTGGTATTTCTGAACAAAGATGTGGGAAGTCACTGTTATTCTTTATATGCATTTAGCAAAGAATCTTTGTCTTTGTTTTTTATTCGTTTCAATCCACAGATGGGTATAACTTTTTAAATATTGTTCTATGAAACGTCCAAAAGTAGAGAAAACAACGCTCAGAGGTGAAATTCTGCAAGTTGATTCACTTTCTTAAAACAATGGTTTATTGTTGAGTTAGAGTGTCTGAGGTGTCCTGATGACAAAATACAAACTTTTTACACATCTGTGGTACAGTATTTATGATTTTGTTGATTTATTCAGTGTGAAAGGGAATTTGAGATTTAGTGAAATGTTTTCTGCTCAGCCGGGTTCATCTGGGATTTTATTATCATTACTTGCATTGCCCTTTTTAAAGATGCAGTGTCCACAGTCAGTTGTGCAGGTAATACACTAACTTCTTCCTCTTATTTTATTTTAGGTATATCCCTTTCTTCATCATTCTGTTCATGTACTTCACCGGCTGCTTCACTGAGACAGAGGAAAAGAAAAAGGTTCCTTGGACTGGTTGGCTGATGCTGTTACCCAGCGCTCTCTACTATTGGTCAGTCGCATATTTGAATATTTCTTAAAAGATCCATGAAATATTAGAGAATAATAAGTAAAAAAAACACCCACAATGTTAAAGAAAGTGATACAAATACCTGGATCCACACCAGGTTTTTATGGATCCTCTCTTGGCTCATGTCCGATTTGTTCCAACAAGTTTTGTGGAAATCCGTTCTGTTGGTTTTGCATAATCCTGTTGATCAATCAACCAACAAATGGGCGAATACACAACCTCCTTTGTTACATAAAATAATAAAAGTAATTTCAGTGTGTGGAGATTCATTTTGGTCTTCCCTAAAGAGTTCCCTCTCATGTTCCAGATTGAAGTAGGTCTGTTTTAAGGAAAAATATATTTACATTCAAATGTGAATATAAAGCCAGCAAACATTTGAAAAACCCACATGGAGTGACTGTGATGACAAAGCTACAAGTTTGGCAAAACCCTATTGAAGTCATCATGTTTACCGGGACAGTTTGAATGTTTGGGGTAATTGTATTCTATATTGAAATAAATAAATAGATTCAGCTTACTTGTATTGTGATGGAGAAAATAGCAAACCCTGATATTTCCATCCTCACCATGTGGAGGAGTTCAACTTGAGGACATCAGAGTATGAAACAGACAAAATGTGCTTTTTAAGGGGAAATGGTGACTTTTAAATTTGGAACTTTGTGGTGTTACTCTTGTTCTTGTTCCTTTGGGGTTAGTTACAGGTGAGGCAAGAGCACATTTCAACCACAAGGCAATTTCAATATTTTTACATAAAATGTAAAAAAGGCACCTTGACAGATTGTAAAAGCAACACAACACAACACGATAAAAGTTACACTGATAATAATGAATAAGAGATTGAAAGTCACAGTTTGTGTTTCTCTCTGAGTTCCTCTAACGTCTCCTGGTTTCTCCTCCTCCAGGTACTTGGTGACTGAAGGACAAATCACTGAACTTTTCCTCTTCACCTTCCTCGCCATGGTTGCCGTGGTGATACATCAGCGGCGTAAAGGCCTGGGCCCGGACAGCAATGGCCTGTTCCTGCTCTATAGTTTCGGTGTTACCCTTCTCCTGATGGCGCTGTGGGTGCTCTACCTCTGGAGGGACCCGGTGCTACGCAACAAGTATCCCGGATTCCTCTACATGCCAGAACCCTGGTCCTACTACACCTTGCACATCAAGAATAACCACTGACCTGCACCTGAGGTCTGTGCTGCCGTCTGTGTGAAAGAAAACTATTTCTCAATGCTTTGACGTCACATGCTGCTTATGTGTGTTTGACTCAACTGATGCATCTCTTGTTTCTTCACACAGATTTCCTTTGGCAGAGACAGTGGCTGCACTCGCCTCATCAGGATTATTGATGTGCACCAACGTCAGAGGAGACAGGTTCCGTCCTGCAGGCAGCAGCACCTGCACTGATACACAGACTTTAACAGGTTCAAACTGTGATGCTCGGTGAGAAGTCGGTATTGCTTTGCAGATGCAATCACTTTTGCTCAACCTGGACTATGATATATGTCATAAACCAGCACTGCCCATCACAGGAAGTGTTTTAAATCTGCCCAAATGGGAATGTTCATTTTAAAGGTCCAGCGTGTAAGAGTAAGGTTAAAGGGATCATTTGGCAGAAATTTAATATAAAATGATCCTCGTGATTTTTACACTCGTGTGTTTCATCTGGATTTTATGAATTGTTGTTTTCTTTACACTAGAATGGGACCTTTTATATTTAAATACTTTATATTTACATCGGGAGTGGGTCATGTCTACGGAGGCTGCCATGTTTTTTTACAGTAGCCGTGACTGGACAAACTAAATGCCTTTTTTGAGTTTTTATGACAACTGAAGGCTACCACAGGTTCTCCTTCATTTCATGGGGAGGTGAGGGGTATTCATCTGTAACATGACAATTCACCACTAGATGTCACTAATTCCTACACACTGAACCTTTAATTGACGTTGTAAAACCAGGGTTGGGATGCTAACATGTTACAAGTGAAACAAATGGTAATTTTTTTGAATATAATCCCACTTTTTTAAGAAATCACCCTTTTTTTAATTGTAGCTAAATTCAGAGATATCAGATCTGAGTGATCCTTTAAAGAACATGTGCTTTGTGTGTGAAGTCCTGCTGAGGTTTATACTTTCGGTGCTTGTTTATCACATGTCCCAAATACTACTGTGTATTTATACCATGAAGTGTTTATACCATGTCCTAATGAAGTCAGGGCTCATTTTTATTTGTAAGCAAGAGAAGATTGTACGTTTTTCTGTTGTTTGTGAATCACAGGATGTTTTGACAGTTTACTGGTCAACAACTACGTTACTTTTAATCATGAAGGTAAATATGCGTCGCCTCAGGCCCTTGTACAGCCTGCGGCTCTTTGAGTGTTTGGTCAGATCCCATCTAGTAGAAACACAGATCATCAATGACACACGTGACCTTTTTTACCTTTTATACATTTTTTTTATCACAAATAAAATATTTCTTAAGAATGTGAAACCAAATGTACAACAAATTTTGCAAAACCACGGATACAGTCCTGTAATGACTCTTGATTAAACATGAGAACTGACATTCTACCTGATTTGTGAATGTGCTTCATATCAATTGTCTTTAATCATATTGTTTAACTGATATAACATCTCTTCAGTGTGTGTGGCTACAAGCTGCCTCCTTTTATTATGTGACCGTAGTATCACACTGTGGCTCGTGAATAATTGGTAGGTTTTATTGGAGGCGTTAAAAGAGAAAGGACAATGCAGCGCTGAGTATCCCCTATCAGCGTTTCCACAGCAACGCTTATCAAATTACGTGGAGGCTTTCAGGAGGTGGACTTTAAACAGAGGCGGAGGAAACAGGTGACAGAGGCTCCGGTCAACACTCTGCTTCCTGAACAGAAACCAAGGAAGCCGCAGAAATGGTGAGAGCAAGTAATTCCCTCCACGGAAATACTTTATATTTCAAGTATTTTCTTATGTGACTTATATTTCCTTTGTACAAGTGATTTAATACTTTTGTCACGTTGCAGGCGAAGTTCTTCACACCGGTACAAATCAACGGTAAGAGTATTCCACAGCACCACAAGTTGTTTTACTATCTATTATGAGTTCATGTTTAAATTGAACTATTTGTTAATCTACTCTTTTCATATGTATAGTGTATTTCTATTTTATTTTATTTAAATTAAGTAAAGAACAGTTTTGGAGACTCATTCGGATCAAAGTCTGACCTTGTTCAGTTCCTGTGAAGTAAAACCAACATAATGGATTAACCTGTTGATTCTGTGACGGATGAACTCACTGAAAAACATCCATAACTTTATTATTATTTCCCAGAATTCAAGGAGTGCTTCTCCCTGTACGACAAGAAGCAGAAGGGCAAGATCGATGCCAAAGAGCTCATCACAGTTATGCGCTGCCTCGGCACAAGTCCCACATTCAGTGAAATTGAAAGGCACCTGCAAGTTCACAAAATTGGTAAAGAACAACACACAATAAATCGGGTTTGTCTGACAAGGTTGTGAGAGTTTGTACAGACCGACCCTGAGTTGTTTTGTGTAACACCCACTTTTTAGTACACAACACTGCTCCGTAGAGGCCGAGAGGTTTTTACTTAACTTTATTTAATTATCTGGGAGTATGATCCCTGTCAGTGTTGGTCCATATCGATCCCAGCTGACAGTGAGAGGCGGAGTACAGGTCGTCAGTGAATCACAGACACATCATTCACACTCATTTTCATACCTACAGTCAATTTAAGTCTTTATTCAATGTCTCTAGACTTGTGGGGGGGTTGATTATAGAAACCCGATTGTTTTAGTTGAACATTTTTAATAATATATGAAGATATTGTAAAATCTTAACTTAAAGATCTTTTCAAGGCTTTTATTGATAAAAAAAAATCTATAATTATTAAGGAAGTGGCTTATAAACAGTGTTGAAACCTGGTGACAAGCTGTAACCTTGGGAGAAACCAACATTAAAGAGCAGAGTCCAAAAAACACCTTTTCTTTTTCAAATTGATGAGATGATTCCAGTCTTTCTATCCTCGAGTTGACCTCGTACTCGGTTTTAGATAAGTTGAAGATAATTTAAAAAGTCAGTTTAGAGCAACATTAACTGAAATGACCTCACTGCGACTTTTATTACATCTGGTTTGAGCCGACAATTCCTACTTTTCTACATTTCTCACATTTTCATTATCATTACGAGGTAGGGCGTTTATCATCCCCGGGGAATCTGTCACATTTAGCCATATTTAATATCCACGCGTTTGTGAAATCTGTTGCAGCTTGTTTGAATTTAAGAGGATTGTTGGGCTTTGTCGGAGGTTTGAGCTCCGCTGAGCCTCATCCCAGTTAAGTGCTGCATTGATGCCATTCTTGTCAACTCGTGCATCGTTTCTTCGGTCCATTGTTTTTGTGTTCGATTCTCGTTTAGCAAAGTCCGGTGAGCTGGACTTCTCTTCCTTCCTGACGATGATGCACAGACAGATGCAGCAGGAAGACCCCAAGTCAGAGATCCTGGAGGCCTTGAGGATGACGGACAAGCAGAAGAAAGGATACATTCAGGCGTCAGAGCTGAGGGCTAAGCTCACCATCTTGGGAGAGAAGCTCACGAACAAAGAAGGTAACGTCACAGCTGAATCTGAGGAGAGAGGAGAAAGTGGAAACTCTACACAATGTGTCTTTTTCCTTCTAACAGCGAATGAGTTGTTGTGTTGACACTTGAGCTACAACAAAAAACATTCAGTCGAATCAATAAAAGTTTTTTTTATACATTGTTATATATCCACAGAGAGCACATTGATGCAGGGGTCAAAGTGACATGATCGTCTCTGCGCGTTTGGAGTGTTTGTTTATTTACACCACTGGATTTAATATGAAACTGTTATGGGTGAAGCGCTGACCCGTAGCTTAAAAGTCGTGTGAGGTGAGGGTAGGCCTCAGCATCTCTTGGATTTCATAGCGCCATCCCTAAATCCACCACGATTTACCAGTGCTTCTGAATCCCCTGCTCTCCTGTGACCTGCTTGATTATAATATAATATAACAACTCCTCTCCTGGTCAGTTTCTCATCACCTTTACTTTCAGGAAGTAAATAAATTTGCTCCTTCTGTTTGCCAGGTTGTATCTTCAGGTTTGTCTCCCTATGGACATAGTTAATTTCTTCAGTGTTGTCATGCTGTGGTAAATAATATTACTATATAATATGTATATATAATGGATTGAATTATTTATGGAGATTACTTTTGATGAAATAAGTCCAGAAGGGCCCAAACTGCCACAGCTTGGGAGGACTAATTATTTTGTCTGATCGTTCAAGAAGGTTAATAGCATCACTCTCATCTCATCGGTATGAAGCTGCAGACACACAACTTATCTCAAGTGACACATTTCACACACCAACACCTCTAAAAGTTTGTTGTCTGTTTAATTTGTGCAGTGACAAATGTGTAATGGTGACAAATCTCTGTTCTCAGCAGGGTGATGTTTTTGTTTCTGTCCCAATCTCCTTTGTTCGGGTTAAGTTTCCATTTATTATCAGTCTTCACGCAGACAGCTGTTGGCTGTAGAATATTGATGAGAGTGGTATAGATGTTTGGCAAGAAATCTGATCTGATATATTATATATTTACTAAATGTTTTTAAATCCCACATAAGGACACCGTCATCTTGTGCCGATGACTTCATTCAGAGCCAGTCAGGGGGAGGAGCAGCTGACAAGCAGGAGTCTAAATTCAATTAAATAAGAGGCTAATTTACCAGGACAATAAACAAATCTGTGTGATAAGAGCTGCCTAAAATGATAGAAACTCTCTGAAATGTAATTTTTGGCTTGGACCATATCCCATCTGCTAACATGGAGGGAGGTGAGGCTTAATGAGCGCTACTGCAGCCAGCCACCAGGGGGTGATGGAGACACCTCAGCTCCATGAGGGGCCTGTTATGTCATCAGTCTTTACATACAGTCCCTGATTTGTACTTGCAGGTTTTCCTACATGCGTTTTTTCACACTGTGACTGAAGGGGAGACAGTAGCTTATGTTTTTCTGTTGACAGTGAAGTGATGACAACAGTCGTCTTGACGGTTTCCTGCAGAGACGCTCGTCTCCGGTTAAATCTGTTGGATTGATTTTTTTTCGATGGCTTTTCGGGTTTCAAAGCCCCAAAGTCAGTTATTCACTGGGTTTCTGGGCTGAAAGCAACGTACAGATTTAACTCAGAGTGGTGCTGCCTGTCGCTGTGCACATCAAGCACTTTAAATTCAAACCAGGCTCGGCTGCTTCCCAGCGGAGACTCTTCCAACACGTCGAGTATTGACGCGACTCAAGACAGCTGCACTGTGTGGAGCTCTCGACTCTACAGACTGTATCAACTGGAAGCAGCTGAGGATGAGCTCACTGTTGTAAATCTGAATATTCAGGAGATCTTTTCTGGCTCGACTTGGAGAGCGTAGCACAGCCGTCTGAGAAAAATTAAATGAACTCTATTCCGTTGCTCCGTTTTTTTGATATGTGATGTCGCAGCGTTTCATTTGCTCAAATGAGCCGTTACTCCATTTCATTTTTTGGAGTCATTCTACATTCATCTACTATCAAATACAAATTGTGAACGTTCAACTTTATATTAACATTTCATACATAAAGATAATTCATCCTCATGAGTAAGCGTGGATTTTCCAGGAATAAATTCCACTTAAGGGCCAAATTTGTCTCTTTTACACATTGGTAGAATTTGAGCGTAAGTAAAGACACAGCTGAAATCATCTTTATATAAAACATATGCTATTTATAATTATATTGATTTAATTGACATTAAACCATTATAGCAAGTTCATATTTATCTAAATGACTTTATATGCTGTTTTATTCAAAGTACACTGATTATTAATTTCAAATCATAATCTCCAAAATAGCTGGACAATTAAAGTTCTCAAATAAACTGAGTGCAGAAGAAATATAATAAGAGGAACAAATAAAACGTAGAAATACCTCAATATTTCATCACTGTTTTAAACACTTAAACATAACTACTGTGATAAAACTCAGGTATTACACTGCACCTGTCTGTAGTGAAAGTCGTATATTATGGACATGTCTCTATTTCTTACCACTTGGTCTTCTGTCTTCCTCTTTTTGACTGTGAGCTGCTGCTGTAAGAAGAAAATTACCTCAGATCTATATAATCTTATCTCATCTTAATCTTATTTTAGGGAAAACTTTCTAACAAATAAGCTTTTTACTGGAGTTCTGATCAGTTTTCTCCCGGTCACTTAATAAAACACTTGTCTGTGTTCTTGTGTGTGTTTTCTGTGTTTAGTGGACGACCTCTTCAAAGAAGCCAACGTGAAGTCGAACGGGACAGTGAATTATGAAGAGTTCACCAAGATGGTGACACTGCCTCCTGTTGATTATTGATTTCACTGACGACACTGTTTTAAATCGACATATTCAGAGCAGCAGTTGTGTGTTAACAGATTTGAGCCTGATAATAATCTTGCCTCATTATTATTCACTGATTATTTATTTGAAATGCAGAATCTATTTCCTGTAACCATTTTCCATCTGTTTCCTCGATGACTGAACTCTTTGTGAAGCACTGCCGTTGTCCTGCATCCTGACGAACATGATATGATCTGAACTCTTATTCTTTTGAAGGAATCAAGTACCATTAAAGAATCATTAACTTCTCAGTAAAACCTTTTTCATGTGTGAGTCCAACTAAACTCAATGATTTGAATTCAATGAACAGTTTGATGCTTTGTATATTTACTCGTGAACGCTTGTGTGCACTAGTGTCATGACGCAGTTTTTCTTCATGTGGCGCAGGTAACTTTACACACATCTGTATTAAATTGCCTTAGTGGAATTAAAAAATTTATTTATAAGATTAATTCATGTATTCTTGAGGACCACAGATATAAATGTATCTGTTTCCATAACTGTTCTTCAGTCGTATTTGACACATTTTATATATATATATATATATATCTATATTCAATTAACATTTTATTGATTAATAAACAATCAACAGTTGCTCCAAAACCTGTAATAGTTGTATGTTATCTCATTAAAGTATATAGTTGACCGACTGAATTCCATGATGCGTTTAGACACTAATAACTATATGATCATTATTTCTGTTGACAGACTCACTGTGAGCTTTGAACCCTAAAATAAAAAAGGAACAAATTACATTGATAAAAGTTATGTTAGCTGCAGTTGAAGGGTTGTAATACTTCACTGGGGACAAGTTCATGAATAATTTGATTGACCCTTTGTTACGCCTGATTGTCTAATCAGTCTAGAAAGTGTAACTCAGCAGGGAGGGAGTGGGAGTGGGAGCAGAATGAAAAAGACAGGTTTCTTCCAAGTTATATATCGATTCATTCATTTACATAATATATGTAGACAAGATATTTATATTTTACTTTTAATACACATTAGAACTACACAGTATCAAATAATAATACCTAATAAAGAATGACTTTTAACTGTGAGATGTAGCCACACTTTGGTTCTGGTGGTGATTGTTGCCTGAGGACACAGCGTACGTCGGTCAACACAGAGGCTTTGTTACGTCTGACATCAGTTTAGCTTCAACAGATACACAAAATATCTCCAGAGGTTTGTTAACAATCGTCTCATCCAGCACAGAAAAGCTGGAGCTGCTCGGACACGGCTGGATTCATGAGATAATTTTATCCAATCTATTTTCACAAAGGAACATCGATTCCTTCTAATCTATTTTTTCTCATGCAATTAATTTTCCGTCCAATATATAAAAATACAGGAGGATGCCTGGAGGCGATGGCTCTGATGAGTCTGAGCTACTTTTCAATTCCTGCTGCAAAGACTTTAGTGCAACACACACACACACACACACGTTCGTACAGCTTTCTTAGTGAGGACACTCATTGGCATAATGCATTCCCTACCCCCTTACCCTAACCATCCAAACTAAATGCCTTACCCTAACCCATGAACTAATTCTAACCCTAACCCTAAAACCAAGTCTTAACCCCCAAACAGTCCATTAAAGGGTCACAAAGTGAGGACATTTTGGGAAAGTGAGGTCCTCGTAGACTCAAACTGGTCCTCACAAAGATAGCTGTACAAGAGCACGCACACACACACAGTGAGTGTCAGTGAGGATTTTTTTCTGAATGTAGGAAGAAACACAACAGACGAAAGAATCAAGTGTCAATAACACAACGTAAACTACAAGGATCAGGTTGAATGAGTCATAATAATTACCTATTCAACCAAATGTGAAGTGACACTTTAAACATTTCCACAATTGCTTAAAAAAAACAACATTTATTCTGAACTGCTGAATTTGATTCCATTTCAAATCAAGTGGTTAACAAACACATATTGACAACAAATGACCCAATATTCAAGTAGATGAGGCACTGGCCCTGCCGATACCCTGAAGCGCCTGGAGCCTGCGTGGCCTCGAGCACCAAGAAGTTCCCGCACCTCCACTTTTCACAAATCACATTTTACTTTGTGACATAAAAAAAAAGAAGTTTACATCAACTGTTACTGATACATTGGCTTTTAAAAAAAAAGAAGAAAGGACTCTTACAAGTTGCTGTGGACATCGGACGTTTTTTAACTGACTGTTCGATAAAACCTGCTCCGCCAGACATCAACTGTCCAATCACAGCCTAGGAGAGGAAACTCTTGTGTACTAGTAGATTTGTATGTTTGTTTAATAGCAAGACGACACAGAAACATCTGAATGTATTTCCACGAGTCTTGGTGGAAGGATTTCGGTGGGAAGAAAACATTTCATTTCGGAGATCCAGATCAATGAGCTATAATAAAACATTTATGAGTATGTGAAATGTGTTGCAGTTTGATTTAATCTACAGGGACTGTTGGGCCTCCGCAGAGGAATGAAGAGGTATGAAGAGGTATGAACTCTACTGACTGACATCCTAGTTGTTTGTTTGCTTGTTTGTCAGCACAAAAAAACACAGAATGCGAAAACTTGGTGGGAGGATGAGACAGGAGGAGGTTTTTTCCACCTCCTCTAACGTTGCCACATCGAACATTTTTCTTTGTCAACCTTCTACTTTTTCCCCAAGGGAATAACTCAGGGATCTTGATGAAAAAAAGTCATTCATAAAAGATTTATAGAATCCATGAGTGTGTGAAACGTGGCACAGTGTGATTGAATTCATGGCCTTGGTGGAGACGCGTGCTCGGCTGAGCCACATCCTAGTTTCACCTTTCTTCCCAAGAAGTCGTGTTTTGTGATTTTTTTCTTCTCAGAGGCTTTTGTCAACTTCAGGTGATTGTGAAGCCTGACCGGCCCATAGCAACTGTATCCAAGGGGGGCGGGGCTTAGCGAGCGGTCAGCTGTTTTATTAACGTCACACGAGGAACTTGTGCGCCACTTATTTAACTTGTACCACATTTAACGTAAAACCACACTGTGAACTTTTATACCTGATTCAATCTGTACACTCTCTGCTGCTGTCAATAACATGACAGCATTGTACCAATGGTTAATAAGTGGTTTATCTACACATGTATTGTTGTATTATGACACTGGCTACATTTCTGGGAGACTCTTCTATTTCATGTAGCACCACATCTGTTACAAAGACATATTTATACATAAATCTGTTCAGACGGAATAATAATATAATAATAATAATAACATAAGTGCAAAACAGATGTTTACATTCTCATTGTTTAACTAAGAGAAAAGGCAACAATTCGTTATATTTCAAATTTCTTACAGTTTAATTTGAATGTATAATTGGTTCCAAAGTTTTGCAGTTTTGGAATATGACTGATTCATGATTCGTCTGAGGTGGTGAAGAAATGAGGAGGAGGCTCAGATTGTCGACTTTAAACCTTTTCAGTATTTTCATCACTCAGTGGGGCGAGCAGTGTCCCACGCTGGTGGGGGTGAGTGGGGGTGTTTTGTTGTTGCACCTCAGCGGCGAGTCGTGCCACCGGGCTGAGAACGCAGGCTGCAGGTTTTACAGCACTGGGCTCGCACGTTGGACAAGTGGCACCGGCCCAACACCCGGAGAGTGTGGCAGAAACGGAAGGTCAGCCGGTCCCGAAGACAAACTGCTCCTGTGTGGGTGAGAGAGGAAGAGAGGAAGAGAGGAGGGAGGGAGAGAGAGGGAGGGAGAGGGAGAGGGAGAGGGAGAGGGAGAGGGAGAGGGAGAGGGAGATTACATCAAGAGGTGAGACACAGACTTTATTCTGATCATATCCAGTCGACACAGGCAGAATGAATCCCAAGCATGTTAATACATCAGTGATTTAGGCCAAATCATTATTTTAACATCTGCTTCTGCTTCCTATTCTGCCATATTTTGTGCCGTCTTTTAAAAGGACTGACAACACGAGTGGATACAAATAAAAAACCGACACCATGAAACAGTTCACTGCACCGTGTCAGCGGCGGCTTTTCTGGTTCAGGAAGCCGGGGATCGTGGGTAATATCCACCGTTCAGTTGTGTTACAGTTCATTGAGTGTGACGACACAGTCAACACATTGATTTTCACATGAAAACCACTGGATAGCTTTGACTAGGAGCCCAACAGAATTAAATCCCCACGTGTGGCTCCAGGGGGCGCTGATGCTCAGTAAAGTTACTCAGTGTTGCTCTAACTAATTATTCTTTTCTATTCTTCAGACTTTGGAGCTTTTATCAGGATGTTCATTCGAAGGCAGATGATAATCAGAACCACAAGAAAAGATTCTCTTCTCCTAAATATGTTTGTTTTCCACTTCTCAGCTCATTGGATTTTCACGTGAACCAGTTTTTGAGAGCGTGTGGTGTTGTCACTCTTATAACTTATAAAACCGTTTGTCAGAGGCCAACGCACCTCAAAGAAACACACATTTCTACCTTTGAAAAAAAGAAAACACAACCCACAGTTTCCTGCTGTAATTTCAGCTGAGGGGAATAATGTGGATGTTTCTGAAAGGAGGAAGAAAAACGCTGATGGCTTTCACAGGCAACTCAAGTATCAGGGGTCAGTTATAAATCTGCTGCTGTGTGCTGTGGTTTTTAGCAACAGGGACAGATATGAGAATCATATTTCAGGAAAGACACATTTTTAAATCTCAACGTTCTCTGAGGGCTGCTAATTTAATCTAATCAGGGTTTTCACACTAGGACATTATTACGATCGGAACTTTTGAAAGAGACAAGAGATAAAAACTGAAACAGCTCAATTAATGGAATTAATCATCTACAGTTCATCTGCTTGTCTACGGTGTTATTGGTTATAAAGAAGACCACAAATTCTGAGACTGTCACTAACTTCATTTATCTAAATTTCAAAACCCTTCGTGTGCCATCATTGGATATTCTGTTTATACATTTTGAAAATTCTCTAGATCCCATCAACCAGCACCAGTGTCGAGACCCTTTTCAACCTGGATCATCAGAAGGGGTCTAAGAGCCAAACATTCTCCTCTAGGTCACATCACCTTCTTCAACTGAGAACAGCAATGGATTGTTTTGCTATTTACTAATTGAAGCCTCTCCTGATTGAGCAGTCGAAGTCACAGTCACACTCTGCGCTCGGCTCTACGTTCATGTTATGAAACTGGACCCGAGCTGCAGTAAACGCCCCCTGCAGTCGTAAGTGAACCAGAAAAAAAAGAATATTTATACAATAGGTGTTGACACGTGAGGGACAAGGGTCACTGCTCCAGCTCAATGCACAATATTTCCTTTGTGCTTTCCATCTCGTCCCCAGTGGCTGTCTTTGACTAAGCAGGGTCCCTGCTTAGTCTTTGAAAAAATCCTATTACTGCACAACTCCTGTGTCCCTTTGTCACTGCACAACTCCTGTGTCCCCCCCCCGACTGAACAGCAGACAGGGACAAAGGGACACAGGAGTTGTGCAGTAATAGGATTTTTTCTTTCACAGTTTGAAAATACAAGAATATAGGGTTAGGTAAGAAGATTATGTTTCTGCAGCCCCTCTTCACCTTGTGTATCAGTGGTATTAGCGGATGTGGCTGTGCTTTGGTTCCTAAGGGTTGAGAGTCAAAGGTCACAGGAGGTTAAGTACAGCATCATAAATGGACAAGTCAGAGAAGCTCCTGCCTTCAAAATCTTCTGGTGGTTTTAAATTACAGAAAAATATATGTCACCCCTCACCGGGACATGAGGGCTGGAAATGTGCAGATAGAAAAAGGGAGCCGAGCTCAGGTAACCTCACATCCCTCCACCTTTCTTCAGCTGAGCCTCGACACTGCTGCTGCCGGGATAATGTCAGAGTTCTTGTTATGAAAAGAATGTGTCACTTTATTATTTCCCTGTAGAAAAGAAACACGGAAACAGCTTTTAGATCATTATGAGAGAAATCCTGGAACGTACCAGTGTGTGTCATTAGACACAAGAAGACAACAGATCGAGTGAGATTAATGATTTCACGCCTCCATGATTCTGCAAAATGACACAAGCACCTTGGTGGAGGTAACAAGAGAAATCAACCTCAGGGTATTATTATCACAACTTTGCTTTTTTCCTCAATAAACCCAAATAAATCCGGTGGCTCTTGTTGCCGAGCTTTGACACCAAACTGAATAATCTTTAATTTGATTTTTAATAACTTTTGAATAGTGTTATAAAACAAAAACCAAAAGCACAATGAATGCATTGCCCTCTCTCTTTTTTTTAAAATGACAGCTCCACACACTTTATGATTTATTCATTAAACAGACTGAAACCCCTCACGCTGAATGCAGCTCACGCTTTGTCAAATGACCTCCCAGTCAAGTTTGTGAGGGTCTGCCAGGATCCAGCTGATGTGGAATTCATCAGAGAGTCGACACAAGGCAACAGTCCAATATTCAAACCAGGGTCACTCGAACAATGCTGGGAATCATTAATACATTAATGTTTTCATTGCTGTTTCTCTGCCTGTCAGAGGGAGTATGCACAAACTACAGAATCCATGATTTATTTTGATGTTCTTTAATATTTACGTTTTTTCCACATTCCTGTGGATTTCTCCCCCCCCCCAAAAAAGAGCGTATAATACCTATGAGTTTGTGTAATGTGCTGTTGCAGCTTGGTGGAATTCCAGGGGACTGTTGGGCCTTGTTGGAGATATGAGTTCCATTTTTGATCCAGGACTCGCGAATGTTATTTTGACTTGAGCCCAACACCCCTTAGTATTTGGGGGGAAAGCAAACCACGGATAACGACTTCATGTCAATGTTAAAATGAAATAGATACCACATTGGGTTTCTGTGTTTTCACTGCAGGACTGTGTTTGGATTGGCAAAGCTTCCCTGGTTTACTCTATAGCTGGCATGGGGTCTCAAATGAATTCACCAGCGCTGCCAGAAAAATAAAATCTAACAAAAACTTAACTCTGGTGAAATCAAACAAACACAGTCAACAGCAAAAATGATCTTGACATATGTGCTCATAATTTGAATACATAGACGTTTTCTGCAGGGGTCGGAGTTCGGGATCAGGGAGTTCAGAGGTTAAAGAGGAGGACGTGTTGCAGAGGGAGCTCGATGAGAAACGTCAATAATGTGAAATACAGCTTTGCTTTCTATTTCATTTCCTCCCATGCTTCAGAGACACATGCACTGTCCATGTGCAGGAGGAACTCACATCAACTCATCCCACTACTGCTGAGAAACCAGCCTGGACTTCAAGGCGGGATATTAATGACTTGTGTGGCCAAGATTTGTTGTTGCGGATAAAAAACTAAAAAATCTCTCCTGGGTTCACACAAGTTTCACAGCCTGAAATAAAAGTCAGAGTTTGTACCAGCGTCTATGTCCTCACTCTTAAAACTGTGATTTTATGTATTTTTATAAATTTCCTTTTAATTTTTCTACATAAATTGAATGTAAAGGGTCACTTGTTGACTAAGTGTGAACAAATCAAAAAACATGACAATGATTTAAATATATCATAATGCTAAACCTATAATTATAATTGCGATAATTTGATTTATTCACTCTAGCTCAACATGTTGGAAAAAAACGTTATTTGTGACCCTTTACATTGAAGTCATGTAAAAAAAAAGTAGCATGGAAATTTAATGTTGAATTGAAATATAAAAAGTCAATAATAATATTTTGAGTGCACATTTAAAGAGACTACTGGCTGTACTTATATGCAAAACTGTTTTTTAGAGTGCCTATTATGATGCATTTATTACGCTGGTTTGTCTTTTGAACTTGTATTTTCTATGAATGTGGAAAGGTGAGTGTGTAGGAATGTGTAAATTTCATTGGACTTTTTTATGCAATGACAATAAAGCTCTGATTCTGAAGTTACTTGTATCGCTTTCGGCACGGACTCATTCTCTGACACGGATTTTAGACCGGAGAATCGTTTCGGTCAATATTTCACAGAGCGGCACGTTATGTCGACACGTGACCTTTTATCAAATGTCAGATGAAATGTTGTCCGAGTCGGATCCGACAAACCTTCCTCCCCCGACCATTGTCCACGCTGATTACTGACATTTATGATTAGGTACTAAGAAAACTATCAAAAAAAGAGTGCAGTTGACAAGCCTTCATTGCTCACGCCCACACGTTAGAACATTTCTCCCTGCTGTGGGTGGAACTACCTTCTGCTCCATCACTTAACACTTCCACCACACATTATAGCTTTTCTCCTTCGCAACATGTTAATGGTATCGGAAGTTTTAGCAGAGAGGAACAAAGACACATGTAAAGACACAAAAGTAAGATAAACGAACTAACCTTAGAGAAAGTTGTTTGAAACATTTTGGACGATGTAAGGACACAAGTCTCCAAAATAAACAACATACTTCTTGTCGTTTTTTAGACATTTTAGTGAATTTGAATTTTAAAGAACCGTACATGTGTGTTTGATGTAGGTAATTTATTAATGTAGCTATCGACATGCATATTCTGTATTTTGTTGCTCATGAAAGCTGCTCTCTAGTGGTAGTGGTGGTTATTTCAGTAAGTTATTTTTTCCCTGTGAACTCACCTTCCTCCTTTTAATTATTTATTGGGCAATGTAATATAGAATAATATATATTCGGTCAGCGCCTCAGCTCCGCCAGTGGGCCGGATGATAATCGTATTGTTTGTGAAGCATCACTGTGCAGTTTAAATATTCTGTTCGATATTTCACACACACACATATTCATTCCAACTTATTGAGTTGCCTTTATGAGAGTCTCAGAGTGGATTTAATCAAACTGCTGCGATGATTGAGACTCACACGAGGTGTTTGATTAGAGCCCTCAATGCATTTCACTGGCCTTGAAATAATAAGCTGAAAAAATAAGTGCTGATTTTGTGAAGCTGTCAGGGGACATTCTTTTTCGTATGAGGAAGAAGCATATTCACTGCCGAGCAAACTTTTTATACGAGTCCTCGGCACCACGAGCCCCGATAAGAGCCTATCTGAAATTCAACTGCAGGGAGATTTCATTTGTTGAATCTGACGGTTTCTTCTGGATTCAATCTGCTGGTTTCTTCTATCTTAATAACCAACAGCATTCGTGTTAAACTCAAAGTAGCACACGCACATACAATTACAATGTGTCCCATGTGTATTGTGATAATGTGAAGACGTAAGCAAGGAGTTTGGTCACGAGTTCCCCCCTCCTTCCGAGATGCACGTGTCGGTACGTGGCCTTGGATGACTTGAGGACCACAAGTACAGATGAGTGGTCTGATCAATAAGTGCAGCTGGAGTTTCCCCTCTCTTAAGAACGATTACACGTGCAGCAGTCTGTGAAGGTTATGACTGGTTTGACGACCAGGAGGAAAAAATGTCTATGCAACCACCCGATCGCCTCGTTGAAGCTTTGCTGAGCGGACGGGTCGCACACGGCTCTAGCATGGCCCGCTGTCGTATCGTCATATGCTTGGAATATTCCAGGTAACACTTGAAGACCTTGTGTGCCTTTAAAATGTGAGCCAAGCCGGCGCTCAGACAGTAACAGGCTGCCCCTCTGAGGAACACTGCAATTTCATATCCGATAAATCTAACAGAAATGCCACGCAACGTCTCTGGCTCACAGCAGACAAATAAAAGAACAAGTTAAGATTATGTTTTTGTGGGTGCACATAAAAAGACACTGATATTTATATCCTGAGATTACGGTGAGCTGTCTTGTGTTATGAGGGTGACGAAGGGAGGGGGGAGGGGGGGCTGCTGTAACCCACTCCTCATCTTCACGAGCAAAATAACACCACTACTGCAAAAACGGAGGCCTGTGATCTTCTTCAAAGAGACGCACATCAAAGCCAGATATAAACTTCAACTCTGCGTGTCGCTGAAAAACTTTTTGGTGATCCTGTGTGACGGAACCTAAACTCAATCCAGAGCCACAGATAGAAATCTCGAATCATGAATGATACGTTTCAAGCGAGAGGGAAGATGCAAGGCCCATAATTTACGGGGGGTTGGGTGAATGGTTTCTTTGATTGCAGAAGTTCTCCTCTTGTCCCTGCTTGACAAAGGAAACCTTTGAGGATGCGGTTGTCAGCCTTTCCATGTTGCATCATGAGAGGAAGCGCTGGTGGAATCCCAGCGATGCCAGTGCTGCTGTCGAGGGCCGTCAAAGTCAGAGAGATTCTCAACACAGCTGGGACCATCGGATGTTTTAAAAAAAAATGAAATAAAACACTTGTTGTTGCTTATATGGAAATAGGAAGAGTTTTTTTTGGCAGCACTGTACAGACCTTGATGGAAAACCACGGTGCTGCATTCAAAATTCTTGCCGTGAGTCACCAGCAGTAGTTTCCCCCACACTTCAGACCTATACATATTGCTCTTTTGTTGTTTGGCTGGAGAATCATTTGTTCTCTCTGAATGTGTTGTTGACAGCAGCAAAACATAAATCCTCCTAGTTTCTCTACTGGGATGTGAGGAGCATTTAGAACCACCAGCTGGAGCCTCACTGTGTTCTCGTCAATCATATTACCCGATTCTATTAGTTCTACACAACCGAGACAAAAGGATTATCTGAATAACCCCTTAATAATATTACATGCCTTAGTTTGTTTACAGATGTGTTGACTCACCAGAGGGGGCGCTCTCGCACTCCTGTAGGTTGCACTTCTGGCTGCTCTCAGGCTGCGGCTCCTGGTCGCACTGAGCCGGATCCACTTCTTCTTCTGTCTCAGCCTCAGTGTCGACACATTTGATGAGTCGGTGCTGAACTCCTCCGCCACAAGAGGCCGAACACTGAGGAGAGAGGAAAACAGGTCGTCTACATGTTCAAAACCCGTTATTTATTTTATAGATGAATCCCGTCTGCAAACATTATCAGTGTGATCACAACCTGTTTCTCTCTGTTCCAGTTATTACCTCGGCCAAGGAGATTGTGTTTTCACCTGCTTCTGTGTGTTTGTTTGTTTGTTGACTTATTTGTCTGCCGGAATATGCAAAAACTACGGATCCCATTACCAGTTAACCCAGTGGAGGGAGGAAACCAGTGAAGAACCTGTCAAATTTTGGCGAAGATGCAGATTAAGAGGCAGGATGTGTTTTCTAATTTCTTCAACTATTTTTCTCACAAAGAAAGAATTCAGGTTCATTCATATCTCCACTGTGAGAGCGTGACAATCATATGTAAAGTTGTCTATGCAGGTTCTGATTCTAGTAGTATAGTTCTCATTCTGTCTTGTTTTGTCAACTTTTTCCCTTTTGAACTGCAACTGATTTGTTTGAAAGGTTCAATAAAGATTGATTGACAGCAGTTGTTTACGCGGATCTTGTGATTGCATGTGTTCAGGGATAATTCTAATATAAATGCAGCAGTGGAAGATGTTTTAGCTTAATTAAAGATTGAAGATCTTAGACTCTTGTGGTGGTTTTGCACCGCTGATGTGCTGAAAGGATTAAAAAGACTTAAATAATTAAAACACCTGCCTTTGTGGACACAACTGATATTCACACAACGTGATTCCCAGTGTGGTCGGATTACTGCACCACCATCAAACAACAGGCAGCTGTTTGATGGTGAATTAAAGTTTGCCTTCCGGAAATGAGGAACGCAGTCGGACATTGTCCTTGGCAGACGTGGAGCCTGCAGGCGGCAAGGGATTGACGATTATTAATTCCACTGAAGAAACCACGTGTTTTTGTTTACTGCACAACGACACTGGTGTTTGCTCTTGTCACCAGAAGCTCCCAGTTCTTTATTTCCCAGCTGACATATTTGATGATGTCACTTTTTCATTATGACATATTTTTCCTCCAGTTTTGCATCCATCTCATATTAGAAAACTTCATCAACGCACCCACTCGCTCACTGTGAATCTTCCTGCTGTGTTCTCATAAGAGCTATTTCCAACATTGTCTGGATATTTTACAAGGGAGCTGGCAAGAACAGATCAAAAAGATGGAACCAGTCTGGAGCAACTGATTCGGACAGTGAAGTTACTGTTTTAAGGTGAAACACTTCGTATAATGTTGCTTTAACCACAATAAATCATAAGGGATAAAGTGGATTTTTGGGGAAATTACCTACAGAAAGGTGACATTCTATCATCTACGCTTTTCAAAAATCCAGCCTCCACTTCTTGATGGAGAAAAAAAGGTTATTATTGGGTTTATTCTAGCGGAACAATGACGGTGAAACCGAAACTCAGCTTTAGAGGATTTCGCTTTAAAACTCCCGACCGAGTCTATTCATTTACTTTTGTTGCTCCTCCAGGGTTCAGGTCACAGCTTCATTCAGCTCCTTTAAAACCTATCACTTTATCTGTAGTTCTTTCTCTGGCCATTCAAGAACCAGTCAATACATTTCTCTCTCTGTCGCTGCCTTTACAATGGATTACTCCAATAAATTAATATCACAGTATGTTTAACAGTGAAATGCTGTCCTTGTGGTTCAAGGTTAGGTCATAGGTAGTAATGCATTTAAAAGCCAACTGATAAAAGACGTGCATGTGTGAGCTAATAGAATTAATCCAATCAAATGATCCCAATGTCTTTTCTAGATCCTGTCAATAAATGATCTCCATCTTTTTCTCAAAACTAAGGTCCAGTTAATACGTTTTCACCATCAACAGTTTAAAGTGCAAAAAACACAGAACACATGTTCAATGAAAGTATTGTATACATACTGAAGAGATTCTTATAACAATGTAAGCGTGTTTGAGTGTGTGTGTGTGTGTGTGTGAGTGTGTGTGTGTGTGTGTGTGTGTGTTGTGTGTGTGTGTGTGTACCTGTCCCCATGATCCAGTGAGCCACTGAGCACACGGCTGGCTGTTACATGATTGGATGTTGCTGGGTTGAAGGTCCCTGTCACATCGATCCTCTTCAGGACATGTGACTATACGCTGCTGCTCGCCTCCTCCGCACACTTCAGAGCACTGTGCAGGCACACACACACACACACAGACACACACACAGACAATGGCGTATAGCTGATGAACTAAAGACGCGTCCTGGATGGGAGGTGAATCATCCTCAAGTAACACGAACATAACCAGTTTCTTGGAGACGGGTATTCTGTTCTAAAACTTTCTACTACAACTTCTGCTGCTGCTACTCACCTGACCCCAGGAAGACGAGTACCAGTTGAGACAAGGCTGAACGTCACAGGGTATTTGGGTTTGAGGCCTGGAGGACATGGCCCGGCAGTGGAAAGGTCGGAGGGGCCTCTGATCCCTCATGTCAAAACACTGGACCTCTCGGGATTTAACGCCCCCTTCGCAGTTCTCAGAGCACTGGGATGAGAGTTAATCATGGAGTTTAAGCTACTGGAGCTTGTAAGTGTCCAGTACGAGTGAGTCTAAGATGCTTGAGAACTGAGGACAGCTTCAGGTGATGGATGAGCAGCAAATATGTCTACAAGGCTAAAAAGCACTTTCAGGACCTTTGACTTACTACACCTGGATGACCTCTGACCTGACTGACTCACGTTTTCTTATAATTATCGTTCACTTATCCTTGAATTAACCAGGACAGCTCCATGTCAGGGAGCTCTGGGCAAGATGGGGCAGCAATGAAGTTTAAAAAGTTTCAAATAGAAATACAAGAGGGGACACAAATCTAAAACATACACAAATAGAAACACAGCAAACAGATCAGAAAACATTTATGAATCAATGGCTGGAATGAGTTTTGGACAATATTGTTCTATGAAAACTGATTTTATAAGCTATTTAAACCGGATTTCAGTAAAGCAATTCTCATATCATAAAACAAACATTCAGGTCGTAGTCTCACCTTACTCCATTCCCCAACTTTCCACATGGAGCAGGGGCGGAGGTAGCACCTCTGGGCCGGAGCGGGCCTCCTGGCTGGGTCGCAGTCAGAGTCAGAGCCAGTGCTACAAGCCAAACTCCTCCAGATCGCACCGAGACCACAGCTGGTGGAGCACTGTATCACCACAAGAACGGAAACACCACTTAATGATGCTCAATAAGCCGCAGTGACAACAATGCAAATCATGTGGAGACATTTTGTGTGTGTGTGTTGGGGTGGTCTGGCTTTCGGATGATATGCAAATAAAGGTAAATTCTTTAAAAATCATAAATGTGAGCATGAACCCAAACTGGAGGCTGCGCTGGCCTGATAAAAAGCAGATGTGACATAAACAGTGAGACACAGCTGGGGGTGGAGAATGTGCAGATCCACTCACAGCGCTCCAGTTGCTGGCGAGCCAGTGGGCAGCGGTGGTGGGGGGCGTGGCAGCTGAAGCTCGGGCAGATGTCGGAACTGGAAGACGTGGCCTCAGAGGAGGTGGATGTGTTGACTCCACGTGTGCTGTGCTGAGTTCAGGGGTCGATGCAGAGGTCGTCGGGAAGTGATGAGAAGATCCAGGGTCGCCGCTACCGCTGCTCCTCACCATCGGGGGAGCGAGTATGTCATTGTAGTCGAAATCGGCCGAATCGAAGGGTGGAGGCTGGGATGGGGAGTCGGTTCCAGTTGTCCCAGTGAAAGCAGGATGTGTCGGTATCTCTTCCATCGCAGCTGGAAGGAAACCAGCAGGAGGAGGTCGAGTGGCTCCCTCTATGTTAGTAAGAGGTATGATGTTTGTACCAGTTAATGATGTGGAGTCATCGGGGGCCTCTCGGTTACCTGAGGTGTGCAGACTGGAAGGGCCAGGACTCCAGGTTGTGCTGAGGTCAAGGTCAGAGTCCCAGGCCTCTTCCTCACTAGTGGCATATACCGCGTTCAAATGAGTCTGATCCGAGTTCAGATCCTCCGATGGGAAGGTCGTTGGAACCAATGTTGGTCTTCTGCTTGTTTGAGGTATTTCTGAAGGGCCCTCATCCAGCTGGACTTGTGTCTTAACATGAATTATAGCTTCTGGCGTGGGAGGTTCTGGATTCTCTTCATAGTCTGATTCTGCAGAGATATCTGGACCTGATGTTCTTTCTTCATTGTAACTGTACTCGTCATAGTAGTAATCACCTTTCTCCTTATCCTGTCTGGTCACTGTTGTAGTGCTAACAATGGTTTGGTGTCTGGGAGCAGGAGCAGGATGCTTTGGAGTCACAGTGAAATCCTCAGAGTGAGTTTCTTCCTCTGGGAAATAGTCGTAGTTGTTGTCATTCTCCTCCACGTATTGTCTCCGTGTCACATCCTCCGTCGGCTCCTCTGTAGTGGGTGTTGAGCTCATGTTTTCAGGCCACCACACATCGTCCTCTCTCTCCTTTGGGGTTTGTGAACGCTGAGTTGTAGACGGGGGCGGAGAGCGAGTAGCAGACACGGGCAGGAGATAATCTTCAGAGAAATAGTCGTCCACATTTTCAGAATCCGTTGATGCAGCCTCGTTTCCTGCTGCGTCTCCACCGTCCTTCACATCGTCCACCTCTGTGCTCTGCGGCTCTTCAGCGTGCACTGTGTGGGCAGTCGCATGTGAAATGGTAAAAACGTCTGAAGCAGCCGTGGGAGCTCTCGTACTTTCCGTGGGGGCGTTTTCATTCGAGCTGGGGGTTGACGTGTCCTCCTGCGGGGGATCCAACCTGCGACCGTCCTCCGAATCTTTCCCATCGCCCTCGAAGTCGTCTGACAAGTCCTCATGGAAGTTGATGAAGTTATAGTCATAGTAGAAATCATCCACTTGGACAGGGTTGTGATTTGTATTTTCAATGTTGTTATGGTAGTGAAAATCTCCCTCCACAGCGTTACTGAGGTCATTGTGAGTTCTCGGCTGGGCTCTGGTGGTGCTGTACTTGGACGGAGGTTTAACTTGGGGGTTGATTTCGTTGAGCACCTCTCTGCTGGGCCAGCCGCTCCCCGACCAGTCGAGACCTCCGAAGTTATCCACAACCGGCAGACAGTCCTGAGAGTTACAGGAGCCGAGGGCCACAGGTTTCTTTTGGGGGTCGCAGTCGACGCCGGTGTTTCTGGAGCAGGTAACGTTACGCCGACGAGCTCCACCTCCACAAGTCAGTGAGCACTGCAGAGAAGAGGAGAGAGAACAATGCTGATTATGTCAGGAGGGACTTTGGTATTTCTCCAGGATTAGAAGTTAGGTTACCAGAGTGAAACATTTATTCATAATCCAATATTCTATGAAGTGGAAAATGGAAAAAACTTATTTGGGCCAACATGTTATTATATATCAGAAGATCAGCCTGACACCTACTTTTGAATGAGGAATGTGAAGTAGCACAAGTTATTCTTAAGTACAGGTTATTAAAATATTGCAACACTTTATCTTTTTACTCATCAGTCCTGATATTTTAAGTGGCAGGACTTTTAGAAACAGTGTCTTTTCCAAGGAAACAACAACATAGACCCGGAGGAAATGGGCTTTATTGAGAAGTAGAAAATGTTCGGCGGTCGTTACATCTGTGGGCTACTAAAACAGATTTCCTAGTTTCTCAAGAAATGAGACTGCTAATCAAGATTTTAGATCCAGAGGGAGTAGATCTCCAGCAATCCTCCCAACAGGTTATGTCCAAAATTTAAATTGCCTAGTAATATCTATACCTTTCACTCAACGATTCAACCCCCCGCTTTGGAAATACATTTTTAGAAGTAAAAACCCCAAAAAGCAATGCAACTAATTGAAAACTCTGGCAGCAGTGCACAGACTCTTCGTTTTTATAGTTCCGGAACGAGCCTCGACAACTTTACAACCAATTAGAAAAGACCAGAAGGCGAAGGTGAGATCCTGCGGCAGTCAATCAATACGAGAACCTGATGAAACGCTCCTCTCACACCGACGCTGCCGGCTTGTTTCGTCCTGACACTGAAGGTGTGACCTGATGTCACTGAAAGAATCACCCAGTCATTTCAGTTCATCCTGCCCAGAGACATGGCCGTGTGACACAAATCGAATGGTACCGGAATGTACTTGCTGGTGGTTACCTGAGGAAAAGTCAGGGAATAACGAAAACAACAGAACTAATCCTGTGTGGCTGGAAGACGTCTGTAATGTGATTTGTCCAACAGTTGTTTGGATATTTCAGCCTGAGGCAAAGTGGTGGACTGACTGAAATTAGGTTCCGTCGAGCCGCGGTTGGAAATAATGAGACAGACAGGCAGAGCTGGAGAGATCACACCTTCATTGGGAGCAATGGGAGGTGTCATGCTGCAGATGCTTGAAATACACTTCAGAATTTCTCTCTTTGAGAAGAACCAGGTGAAGTGGTGCCTATATCCCCTCATAGTGTTACCACACACTCCTGGGGTGTGCAACTAAGTGTATTAGAAGGTCATTCATTTATTTCTGTGTCGATGTGTTGAGAGCAGAGACGGATAAGAAAAGAAGTTCCTTCAGGTTAGTAACCGTTGTGTTCACATCCCTGAAGGACAGAAGTGAGCTGCAGAACAAAACAACATGATGTGTGTATGTGTGTGTCTGTGTGTGTGTGTGTGTGTGTGTGTGTGTGTGTGTGTGTGTGTGTGTGTGCGCGTGTGTGAGTCACAGTTACATTTCAAAGATTTTTCATTTTTAAGTCATGGAAGTTCATAATACAACTATAACTAGAAGATGAGACCTTTTCACAGAAGGTTCCTGGTGACATTTCCCTCCTTAATGAAACGCCACATGTCTGCTAACAAGCCGGACCCTTCACGGACCCAGACTCACCTTTGACCAGCTGCCAGCGGTCCAGTCGGCAGGGCAGGGTGTGTCCGTGTTGCAGGAGGACACAGACTCAGGTTTGGACATGTGCTCACAGTCACTGGGCTGCAGGGCTTTCTGCTCCTCCACGCTCACGGCCTGGATGCAGAGCACGCTCCTTTGAGCCAGGCCCGAGCTCCCACAGCTGGCTGAGCACTTCTGCCATTCCCCGACCCACCATCTACACACAGACACACAAACATCTCCAGTTTAGTGTAATGATGACACTCAGCAGAGAGCAGTCCCCTATACCAACAGTTCCCTTACATTTAAATCAAGCTGCACCACATCGAACACCCTTGTCCCCCTGTAAGAGATTACTAATAACCAATATCTCATTCTTCAACCAGTTTTAGTGGAAATATGTTGAGCGTTATTGTTTTCCCATAATCCTGCAGACAAACAAACGAGCACGCAAATGATATGACAGATGTGCAAATGTATTTCAACACACACATGCAGCTATAGGTTGATTTATGTGATCTATAGCAATGGTAAAGCTATATTATATAGAGTAACATTTTGTGGCTCCTACCCCACAATGTCAACCTTGTGCCTCAATAATAATAATAATAACAATAACAGTAACTTTATTTAAATCAGAAACAAAAAAATAAAATAAAATGAGTTTCTCTGTTCTCTCAGATCTCCACAGCCCCGGGGGTCCAACCAACAAAGCTCTTTAGTAACAAGATGTGATTTTTGAACAGAGCCCTGCAGTTGTTAATCAAAGGCAGGAGCCTGATTGCTCAGGGCAATGAAACACAATGCACATATCTCAGCTGCTCAGTGACACGCTACGACAAGTCAAACACCGACAACACAAATTAACTATTGTTAAGATCCTCTGATTGTTAAAGGGACAGAAAGAGGAGCAGACTGAGACGTTTGAGGCTGAAACTCTGTGATATTTCAATTTCAAAACTCAGTGTAATAAAAATGACCAGAAATCACATTTGGTAGCAATGTGGGGAGGTCATTTGACAGCTGCTCCGTAGCTAATTATCCACAAATGTTGTCCTCCGTCCCCACTACAGGGGAAATGTATTCATAATAGCTCTGAAACAATTCAACACAAATAATTACACATAAAACTGCTGATTTTCTACCAGCGTGAATATAAAAACCCTCCAATCAAAACACACACTATAGCTCCTGCTGCTCACAGATGACAGGCACAGAGCGGTTTGTGCATGTTCTTCAGCAAACTGGATTGAACTGGATTTCCTCGTGGGTTTGACGGATCACGACAAACACTGACAATTAAGAAAAAAATGGATATCTAACATCGAAATATAAGAATTTTCTCATCTGCAGCGATGGACCTGACACCTCGACGTGTCTGAGAGGCAGTGGAGGCGTCACGCCCCCCCCCCGCACGTTAACAAGCAGCCGCTGCACTCTGCTGTGATCGAACGCGTGGGAGTGGAGACGGCTGAAGAGCTGCTGATGCTTTGATGTCGGTGCAGCAGCACGCCAGCAGTGACACTTTACACCTGTCACGTTTGATGGGAAGAAATCTCCTAACACCCTTTTCAAAACAACCGTGATTCCTCTGTAAGTACAGGCTTCGCTGTCGGAGCTAGTGTGGAGGTGTAAACAAGTCCAGGATGAAGGAGTGAAGTTAAAAAACGACAGATAAAAACCGACAGATGGACAGAACGCAGGCAAACTGAAGAACATCTCTATCGTTGTACTTGGACAGATCGGAAAGATCAAAGAGGTCAAACCTGTAACCAAAAAGTTTGTTGAAAAAAAATCTCACTGGAACCTGAGCTTCTTGTTTTATATTTATATTTTAAGGCCTTAAATGTGTAGCACAGCTCGGTGAATGAATGTTATCAAGCCTTTGATACAAAAATGATAGCTGTCAACATATTGAAATGCTGAACAGCTTTATTAATTATATGAAGAATTTAGATTGAAACGACGATGAAGGTAACAGCCTCCTCTGGTTGTTAAATAAAAAATGGACCAATAATTCAAACAGCATATTTTTCTGCTGTACAATCACTTGCTACCTGATCCTCTGCAGTTGGGTTCGAGGTCTTGGATAATAAGCTTCCATGGCCACTGCAAAAACATAAGCATCTACTCACATGGCTGGACACAGCTCCTTGTTACAGCTGGTTCGGTTGTCGTCCGGCCGGGTCGAGGGGTCACAGAACTGCTCCTCCACGATCCCAGTTGTCTTTTCCACACAGTGAACAATCTGCATGTGAACACCTGAAGCACCAGAGGGAGGAGAGAACCGGATAATTAGAAAAAACCTCAGGAGACACCACTGGTATGTGATTAAGAAAGAAAGAGAGATAACATGACGGACGACACAGCAACACATTTCTACTTCATAGAACCAGGACACAAAACCAAACACCACTGAGACACAGATTAAAACAATAATTCTCGCAGTAAAAAAAACAAATGAGTCCAATAAATCCACATTTTATGAGTTGTAATGAGGAAACTACCTATCTAAATACAAATAAAAATGTTTTCTGCCTCAGCGAGTTACCCTCTTACTTCAAGATTTATATATTAGGTTGTATTTGTTAATTATTTGATGTAGTTATTTTAAGATTATGTTTAAACGGTAAAATGTCAAACTCAAGTACATTTTTGTCAGTCGGGATGATGAAGACATCTAAGGAGTTATTCAAAATGTATTTATATATTGACCAATAAATCTGTATCAGTTACATTTATCACTGTAGCGGTCGAGTTCTATTTGCGTCAGCTTTACACAAATCAACACATCAAAGGAAAATTCTCTGCTACACATCTGTGCACCAGTACTCCCGTCCTCTTGTGGTCTAATGCAGTTTAAATGTGGGTGAGCCTAGTCTCCTGGTGTGCTATACAACATGAGAGTTAGTGGAGTAGGACATCTAGGATCTTCTTTGTAAAAGAAGTACATTGCTCAAATTGCACTTCTCTGTTCGGGTACTATCTTGTACTGTGTTAAATGGTCAGAAGGGGCCGATCTATTCAAGGCCCACTTGAGCACATTCCACTCAGCCGGTTCCTCTGCTGCATTGATCCCTTATTAGAAAAGACTCTGCAGAGCAGAGATGGAAACAACAGCTGCTGCTGCTGCTCAAATCGCTCATACAGGGAAACGTCTCATCTCCAGACCTGCTTCCAGCTCTGGACCCCAAAGACCAGATAAACCTTTCAAGAATGTTTTTAAAACCCACCAGGATTTTCCCACACACACACACAGACACACAGAGAGATATCTATTTCCACCAAATAACACAGATGTTTATCCTTAGTACATGGTTCATACACATTTTGACCAATGGATTTCCATGACTTTTCAATAACTTTAAACCAAATTTCCATGACATTTACTGAAATCTCAATGAATACGCGAAAAAGTGACAAACTGTAGTATTTAAACTAACATTGACAATTCCAAGGCATACAGTATACCTTAAATGACACAAACCCGAGTATGCCCGCTTATATTTTGAGTGTATTTCTTTAAAAGCATATGAATTATTCAAAACTCTGCGTAAATTAACAACATGAAAATATGAATATAACAAGTTTCCATGATTTTGGGGATTTTATTTTGGGACATTTCCAGGCCTGGAAAAACACATAGTAAAATTCTATGACTTTTCAAGGTTTCCCATGAATGTAGGAACCCTGTTAGTAGTGAGATAGAAGGGAAAACTGAAAAGAGAGAAGCAAATCCAACACTCTCAGCTCTTAGAAATGAGGACAGAACCCAACCACACAGCGAGGGACGGCTGAAAGAGTGATGGCTTGATCAAGAGCTTAGAAAGGATTTATAAAAATATAGGTTTATACGTCTGTATTTCAGTACACCGAGGTTGCACTTAACAAAATAATAGGGCGCAGGTCGACCCCGCACCAGCTAAGGGCTCCGTGGGTGGATCGAGGAGATCGACTCAGAGAGCAGGAGTCGAGGAGGGTCACTAAGTGCTTCTGTTCTTTTCTAACCATGATTAGTGGGTTTGGCAGCAGGAGAAGCGAGAGGAGTCGGAGAACTCTCGAGGGTAAATGAGGCCAATGGACCAGAGCACAGGAAAGTAAAGTTCATGTTGATCCGGATGGGGACGGAACAGACTGAGGAGCTGAGACTGAGCAGCATCTTGTACGGGAGGGTGGGGCCCTCTCAGTCTCAGGCGTTGAAATAGAAAGGTCTCTGGTTTGGCTTGGACTAGCGTAGCAACAAATTGAAGAAGTGCCAGTATAGATCATATCTAGACATTCATTTAAAACTAGTGAAAGAGGACTGAAGGATTTACCAGCCTCTCTCTTCCTCCCCAATTGTTGGTTTATCTACCAAACTATTTATGGCATAACGTGGTTATTTCTCTTACCTGCTCCACAGGTGACACTGCACTCGGTCCATGAACCATATTTCCAGTAGAAAACTGGGTCGTTGTCCTGTGAGGCATTCTGACTGACTGTGTACTCGTACCGGATTCCTGGGTTGGTCTCCTGGAAGAGAAGCTGTAGCACAACAAAAACAACATCTCACAAATTCTGTAAAAGACACGCAAAAATAAAAAAGCTTCAGGAATTAAATCACGATTAACAATATATTTTGAGTATTTCCACCTTTAAGGTTCAGTGTTTAGGATTTAGATGAAAGGGATCTATTGGCAGAAATTGTATATAAAAAGATCTTAATGATGTTTTTACTTGTGTGTTTCATCTAAATTGTACAAATTGTTGTTTAACTTTTACTTTATATACTTTATATTTATATACGGAGGCCGCCATGTTTTTTACAGTGTCCCCAACTGGACAAATTTAAAACCTTTTGGCTTCATTTTCGGGGAGAATTTTAATCCTCCATCTTTAAATACAATCTACAACTAAGAGGATCTCATGCAGAAGTACTGTAGAAGGGCAAAGTTTAAAGTAAAGTAATATTGTGTTAAGTGTTTTCTGGTTATTTTTCAGCTTTAATGCTAACTGCATGAAAACTATACTCGACACAAACGAGCGAGCTAAACTGGAAACATTAGGTGAAGGTGTTCCGCCTGCCTGAATCCACATTGGTTCCATGGTGGGCCCGGGAGACGTCAGGTTCTCCAGCTGTCCCGTCCTCACATAAGTGAAAACCGTCCCCGCTGCCTTGTACTCGCCGTTCCACTGGATCGTCCAGCCGCCGTTCAGAAAGTACTTGTTCGGGCTGTCGCTTCGTAGCGCCAGGAAATTACCAGCCTCAGCCACCTCCTCAATCCGGATGTCCCAGGCTCCCTCCGGGATCAGTCCGATATCGACATAGCCTGAAGGACATTACATTTAATGTAATTTGAAATATAAACACAAGGAATCCTCATGTATCGTTCATGGATAGTATTAGTATAGATAGAATTGGACCATTTTATTATTGACACATCTGCTTTTCTTGCTGTAACATGTCAACACCTTCTGTATAAAAGGCTCAAACACATGAGAAACATACCGAGTCCTTCACTCTCCTCAAACGTCTTCTTCACGGTTGTACATGTGGAGCCGTTGCCATGGCAAACCCCACAGCGATCCGCCACAGCGCTGGACTCGATCACGTAGTCGCAGCCTAAGTTCTGTGACAGACGAACAACCAAGTCAATCCCACAATGCAACATTCATCCATACACCTTACATGTAAAATGACGGCAGCAAATGCAGAAGCAGATACCGGATGTTACGCTGACATGTGGTTGCTGAATACTAATAAAGATTTCCCAGCAGAGAGCACTGCCTCAACGTGCCTCATGCACCTTTCACCTGCTCAGCTATGACAGATAATACAAGTGGAAATCTCTTGCTGTTCTTCGGTGCTGCTTCATCACTATAGCCAGACCCCATGCTGTGCTGCTGATCACACCGGCTGCAGGGAGGCACATAATCCAAGTGAAGAAAAGCTGTGGGAGATGTACTGAGTCTTTTACTTACACAGTAACAGCAACGCTACAATGTAGAAATATAAGTAAATAGTATATATGTATAATTTAGAGAGTAAAACCTATTAAAATTCTTAACGCGACTTACCCTCAAGCTATTCTTACAGAGAAGTACTAATATCCTAGCTGTCATGTAAATGTACGTAATGGCTGATTTTAGATGGACAACTTATGTTTGCAAAGTTTGTCACAGCAGCAGAGCAAAGTGTTTTATTGTCCAGGCTGTTTCTCATATATTTATTCATATAAATAATGAGCAAAAATCTCTCTCCCCGTGCAAGCCTGCAGCTGGATGCTGGTTTCCTGGAGTGGGGCCACGGTATCTGGTTCCCTATCTCAGCTGTCAATCATGACATTTCACCCCGATTTTAATGCATCAAATAACTAAACGGGTATTTTATTTTATTATATATTTGATGTGTACTTTGACTTTTTAGTTTGGTCCATGTCCCATCCGCTAGCATTGAGGACACAGGGTTTATGACCTATACTGCAGCCAGCCACCAGGGGTTGATCAAAATGATTCAGCTTCACTTTTAGCTGCTGTCAAGACGTCCATCATCGTACACAGTCTATGCCGTCAGCTGAAAATGTTCATATTTGAGGTGGATTTATTTGATTGCAGATGTGTATTTTTTAACTGTAAACACAAACTAGATACCAATTTGGCCTTTACTGTTCAAGCGAAGCTCCGTGACACAAAATGAAACAGGTGAGGTGGATTAAAATGCAGGTTGCTTGACAAAAAAAAATGTCAAGAAAATGTCAGAAAGTCAGAGCCCGAGGTCTGAGATTAGCGTCCACTCAGTATCCAACCAGCGTCTGTATCAGCTCCTGGCATTTTGGCCCCCGGGTGATAGGCAGGAGCAGCTTGCTATCTTCAGCGATAACAGCCACAACGTTTTTTCTATCAACAAGCTCATTTTCATACAGAATGTCAGAGGTGCAGCACTCGCCTGTTGAAAAAACAAGGTGAGGGTCAACTGAACAACCTGCATGACTAACAAGCCTCCACGACAATGGACAGGACGCATGCATGATAACGATCAAGGGATGACGTTGGGGTGTATATAATAATAATAATAACTTCATCTGTATGGCACTCATTCATAACAAGGTTAGAAAGTGCACCACTTATTCCATGGAAATTGAAAGTGCTCCACAAATTCAAAGGCAATTCTGAGAAAAAGCATGAATATATGTACAGAGACTTCAGAGGGGGAGAGGACAAGTGGACCGGCTTCAGTACCTTGCAGATGCCGTTGACGCACATGTCCCGGCTTTTGTTGCCCTCGAAGCACGGAGTTCCATCGGTGACGGCGTCCAGCATCTTCTCAGAGAAGTTCTCGTTGAGCGGACGGCAGTGGAGCTCACAAGGGTTCACTGACAAGAAGAAGAGAGAAGAGAGAAGGTGAATATGGATGAAAGAATGTGCTGCACAACACCGAGCAAAGTTTGGGTTGAACATCAGGGGGGTTGAAGTGAAACTCCTATAATTAATATTTCGAAGCGTTTAACAAACATTATTTAGTTTGCCAGATAACATCAACTAGCTTGAAGCCAAAGTAGCTACAATAAAATTTGGGTAAAAGAAAAACATATTCTTTGTTTGTGCTGCAAATTAAATAGAACCGAAAAAACTGACAACTTGTTTTATAACAGTTTATAGTTTTCATTGAGTGTAGAGATTCGAATCATCAGAATCAGAATCAGAATTATTTTTATTGCCATGTTATTTGCACATACAGGAAATTGCCTTGGTGTGGTTGGTTCACTGTGCAAACAACTACATAAAAACAACAATATAGAACAACAATATATACAGTAGGAGAGTTATGGGCACGTGCGGTTCTAAGGTGCAGAGATTGGTGATAGTGCCAACAGTATATAGTTATAAATGTATAAATATAAACATAAAGATATGATTATAGGGGGGCGGGGCTCCAACCCCATCATCCCCACTGTATATTACGCCTGAGGCTTAAACACTGAGGCAGAGGTTTGTTCTGCTCACCTCTGTTGATGACTGATTCCCACTTGTAGAACTTGCCCTTGTACGGCAGGCTGTTGAAGTGAGCACACTGGACGCTCCTGAACGAGGGCCGGTCGGGGGCACACGGGGAGATGTTGCACACCTTGTAACGCCGTCTCTCTCCCAGACAATACTTCCCTCTGTGCTTGGGACTGTGGGACATTCATTCAAAAGACGTTATTTCAGTGCTATTAAAAAAAAAGGCAAGACACCTGTCAGCGTTGTATAGGCTGAGAAACTCACACTGGGTTGTCACAGTCTCTTTCAGCGCCCCGGACCCCGGCACCACACGTCCTGGAGCAGGCCGACCACTCGCTCCAGGACGCCCAGCCCCCGCTGACGCTCTCAGGGCTGAATCCAGAGGGTACACACTCCCCACTGAAACACCACTGTGGGGAAAAAACACATAAAAACTTAATTTTCTTATTTTTACATGATTCTCACTGTGGCCACTTTGAGTCTTGTGGGTACATTTAGTAGTTTCAATGAGTGCTGGATCCCATTCTAATGTTTTACTCTGTGTTATTTTACTTTTTCTAAGGCACAAACTCCTACCGAGTCATTTTGAATTCTATGGTTTTCCTGCAGTGTTATTTATATATCAGAGGCTTATCCATCTTAGCAGTCTTCCTCCAAATGCCAACTTTGTTAGAAGTCTGAATTGGTTTTCACATTACTACATGAATCACGAGAGATGTCTGGATATGGTAAATTAACAACCAGTTTAAAACAATTTGCTTTCACGGACGTCCGTGATTCCCGTGATGACTGATTGACCAGGAAAAAAGAACATTGGAGCAAAGGAGGTTTAATGATTGTGATGGTGATTCGGGTCGCTCGGCTCATTCTGCCCTGAGTCAATGCAGGGTGGACCACGCCTCCTGCCCAAGGCAAACTGGGATTGACCCCAGACCTTTCTCTACTAGGGTTATAGATAATGGATGGATGATTTGGGGCAGAAACTGAACAGTGTGTGATTTTACTGCCAGACTGGTGAATGTAGCTGTGCCCTGCTGCATGACAATGATAGTTGTAAACAACAAAAACAAATCAGCATTCTCATTGCAATGCCCACGTCTCCTCTCTCACAGGCAGGAAATGGAAAACGTACCTTGTCCTCACCGCAGCTCGTCCCGTCCGCCGCCCCGTCCAGCTTTGAGTGGCAGGTCGTTCCCACCGTGCACCACAGAGTGCTGCAGACGTTCTGAGGAAAGACGAGACACAAACACAATCACACTCAACAACTGCCTTTCAGACATGTTGTTAGTCACTGCTCATTCATTTCCAAAAGCTCCTGGGCGACACAAGCGGAGATATTTTATGAAAGTGTTGATGCCCTGGCTGCAACCGCGCTGGTTACTGCTGTTCAAGCTTTTACCTTCACCTTATAAATAAAAATAAAGTTATTAAATGTTCTTCTCTGATTAGTGTTAATATAGCAGCCGTTTACCGAGTTACAAATCTAGGTTATTGATTTTCAATGAGATCAAGAATGATATTTTCCTCAAACTCAACTATTCCTTTAAATTTAGGCTCATTTGTTCATGTTAAATAATAAACGTATCACCTTCATGTTTGACATGTTTATCCCACAGCGTCATATCTGCGTCCTTTCAACTCACAGCTCATACACATAACAACCTGCTGAACAACCTTTTGAAGACATGCCAATTAAATCCTGATTACAGTTTTTATCCTTTGTGCAAACATCCAAGGTGACAGTGGCAGCTCAGTGCACTTGAGAACCAACAACGACACATCCTGTGCATGGCGTTAAGAAATGTGCGTCATATTCAGACACTTCACAATGCTGGCATTGAAGCATCTTTCTGTTTTTTTGTTATAATAATAACAATAATACTTTTATGACCTTTCAAACATAAATAACACTTCTATAAGAACACGTTAGCAATAAAGCAAAGACTCAGGATAAAAGCATAAGACCAGCAAAAGGTATAAAAAAAGACAATATAGTGTTTTAAAAAAAAGGATAAAATCAATTAAAAGCAAAGATCATAGAAATAATCCTCGAGCTGTTTCATAAAACCATCAACAGAAGTATCTTGTCTGTTGTAAACTGAACTCCACCAGACAGCAGTCTTACCTGGAATTGTGACAATAACGATTCAAAAGACCAATTATTTTGATAACACCAAAAGGTCAAATGTGCTGTTTATCAAGGAGTGATGTCTGACTGGTGCAATCGCCTTCATGCTGCTGTGTGACATTTGTGAATGTGTGAGGGACATTTTCCCATTTTGGGGCCAAAACCATCACACAACAGATGTAAACGATTTCAACATTTTAATTGAGCTGCTTTTCCAATTAAAAAAACTGAACTGCTTACACAAGAGAATATAAGAAACACTGGATAGACGTATAGAGACGTCTCTCACTGCAGAGAAACGATTCCAAAATAAATGGGACGGAGGAAGGGCCTGATCGTCACATGGCACAGGAACCTTTAAAGACTATAAAGAAGTTTTGAGAAAATAAACAAATCAATTGACAATCCCTCCCGAATCCCAGAACTCCCTGTTCAAACCAATTTATATAATCCCTCTGACCAAGATCCCACAACAATTAGAATAACCTTCTGACTCAGTCTCTATAGTTCTATCAAACTTCTGTCTGTGTAACTTCATAATTTAAACACGACAAGAACTTGCAGAGGAGCAGCAGCGGGATAAAAGGTCAGAATCCATGAATGTAATCAGAGGATCAGGACACATACGAGCTGCCTGTTGTTTTTATTATGTTTTAAAATTTCACCTCTGTGCTTGTAACCCACTGATTCTGCATATGGACGTCTGAATGCTGCTGCTACAGCTTGTGGTCTTTATTCTCCGTGAGTCGTATTCACATGGATTATGTGGATATGAATTGCCCCCGGGATTCATGAGGTTGTCTGAATCTGAATCCAAACAGAGACATTTCTTTTTTATTAGTTTATTGTTAGTAAAATCACGGAGAAAACAAAACCCAACTGATTTGAAACGTCCTGGACTGGTAGAGATCAAGTTCGAGGAAGAAACCATTAACCTTAGGTGCAGATCCAATCCAGTTATTATTTTTCGACTTTCTACACGGCGAATCTTCAGAAATTCTCCAGAAAATAAATAATGCGGCTGTGTAACAAGCTCACAACACTATGTGTTTACGGTTTAATAAGCACAAACACCTACAGGACTAAATCCATCACAATCCACTTGAATTAACGTTGGGGGGTCGGATGTAGCCAAGTGGAAAAGGTTAAACTCTCAATTAAAAAAACGAGGGCGAATGCAACTGATGCTTTTGAAGCTTTAAAGGTTTTTTTAGTGGCTCTGCACCATTTCTTTGTAAAGATATAACTCTCTGCCACTTTTATTGCTGAAACACTAATATATTTAAAAGTCCATTAAGCTGCGACAGGCAGCCAATGCCTGAAGTGGGTGAGCGGGGGCTGTTGACTTCACCATGGTCAATTTAAATTCCTGAATTCTGCTTTTCTGCTTTAAACGTGAAGCTTTTTATCCAGTTACTTTGGTCCCTGCTTCTGTGCACCAGCATCCAGCAAATGAGATTCCTGTGGTGTGCAGCACACATGGAGGTAAAAGAGGAACACTTGAAAATAGAATCCCTTCACTTCACAAAAGGGCAAAAAAGACTGCAAGCCCATGCAATCAAGAAGAAAACACTATCTCGAGAGTGTAATGTATTCACCGTGTTATTACTCTCCACCGTGTGAGCAGCACTGAATGTTAACACTGCTGTGTATATTTACAAGAAAAGTTCCACAGGGAACTTTAAACCCGAGGCAGTTTATAAATGTGCTTCAAGAAAAACCATGTCGGTGATAATTTGGGATTCAGAACGGCCGTCTGGTGGTTTTGTAAAACTTTAAGCACCTCACTTGTTTTTCTTTTCCCGCAGACGCTTGTGAAACCTGCACGAGACGAATTCAAAGAGATGCTTTGTTGTTACTATGAGAAATTACCTTGCCGCCGGAAACGAGAATGTGTGTGGTCTCTGTCCGTCCTAACCCCGGGGCTACGGTTTGATGTTGGGATTGCATATAAATTATTTATTAACAGCTCCGAGCCAGGAATGACCTGAATAGATAATCAAATGTGCGAGGGGGGGGGGCATGTGTGCAAATCAACTCAATACTTCAGACGTGTTAAGTCCTCGAGATTTCCAGACCAGTTCACACCTTGTTAATCTTTCAAACCAGTCCTTGTAACCAGTCCCTCCATCTTCATCTTTCCAAAATGCAATCTGCTGGAAGGCTGAGACGTCCGAACATTTCCAAGAGTGAAAAGGAGCTAAGGAGATAAAACAATTCTCTCTCTAGCTCTGTTTTTATTGTCTGGACATCTGTTTTTCTGTCACTGTGTGAGAACAAGCGCTTGCACTGAGGACCTGCCGTTATCCCTGTAGCCGAAGTCCAGTCACGCTGAATGTTCCTGACCAGATCAGACAGCAGCTCAACTGGGATAACTGGGAGGATCAACTGCTCTCTGAGCTGGATGTACTTCACCAGCGTGCAGCTCAGGAGACGGGGAATGACTACGACTATGATTGAATCGTATTTTCGGGGCAATGCATGTTCAAGCCTAGATTGAAAGATTCAAGTGGATTCAAGCAAAAGTAGTGAGTGTGGGATGAGTCATCAAACAGTTACAAATAATTTGAAGGAAGAGGTTTTTTAAAAATATAGATTCTGTAAATTAGAAGTAATAAAGGGATACAAAGGAAATGACTGGGGGAACTGTATTTTCATTTCATGAAGTCTTATAGACGCCATGTCTCTGCCTCTAGGACAGCTGTCTTCTCACTTGCCCTTAGTGTGTGGACGTTCCCACTACAACCAGCGCTGCTTCTCCTCCCTGGTTCATAAAACTAGTCTCACTGGTGAAGATTGTGAGACGTTATAATAACTGATAGTTAAAACATTTTAAAGGTCACACTGAGCTGTTGAAGTGTCATCTGAATTAATGCTCTTATGATTGGCTCATGGCAGAAAAGCATGGAGAGGACTGAGGTCAGCTCTACAATGGATTAAAAACCTAAGATGAGGGTCTGTTGAATCCAGACATTAGAGAGGAGCAACGAGCAGTTGAACCCGACACTGACACCGGTTCAGATAAAAGGAGGACGAGTGTGTGGAGCTGCTCGGCAGGTGAGTGCAGGTTTAATCTGCACATTGAGGAGTCAAGGGGTTGAAGAAGCTGTGCAGCAGGTTTGCTGACACTGTTCTTATCGGCTCGGTCGTCCTTTCCCAAGACTCCCTCAGTCCCAGAGCATATTCAATAATCTATTTACTGTGGAGCAGGTTGTGTGGACAGATTACACAGAGGCCATGGGTGAAGAATCAATGCAAAAGTGGATCCACTTATGCTGCAGTCATGAAGACTTGTGTCCTGGATTCCTTCAGGAGGATGAAGGCGTTAATGACTCGATAACTAATCGTTTTTCATTAACTCTTCCTCAGGCTCCTTTTTGTTTGAATACTCCTTTGTTTTGAGGTTCGTCGAAATGTTGATAAAAGTCACGATTTCAGTGTTTTTTCTTCCACTGGAAGTCGAAGAATCACGACCGACATGTTGATACAACGATGAAAATATTCACCCAAACCCAATGCTTTTCAAATCCAAATTTTTGTACACTAATTTGACAAATGTTCCGACAAGCAACCATTAGCATGATGCTAACCCCCCCACCCCCTCCCTCCCATGCTTCACTTCAGGCAGGACCAGTGTCTTTCCGAACTAAAACTACAGATCTTAATTATAATTCAAGCAAACCAGATGCACCTGAACACACTTTGCAGTCTCACAGCAATGGATACATTTTTTTCATTAACTTTTTCATTTTAAAGTCCACCTCTTCACCTTGGTAAGGGGTTATTGAGTGCAGACCCTGTACAATTTAAGTTCTTATAACATCCCCTATAACATGACCCATTTAGTGTGTCGCAAGTGTTGCATGTGCTAGAGCATTGAATGGAAACATTATGGGAACATGGGACAATGAGGTTGTGATGAATACGGACTTAACGAGAACGAGCTCGGCTCAAGGATGTGTGAGGGTTAGTGTGTGTGTGTGTGTGTGTGTGTGTGTGTGTGTGGACTGTGATTGCAGCGGGACTGCATCAATGCCGCTAAAGACTTTAATGATGAATGTTTTTACACGTGGCATCTATTGCACTTCTGTCCGTCCTGGGAGAGGGATCCCTCACATGTGGCTCTCTCTGAGGTTTCTACTTATTTTTACCTGTTAAAATGGTTTTTAGTAGTTTTTCCTCACTCTTGCTGAGGGTTAAGGACAGAGGATGCCACACCCTGTTAAAGTCCTATGAGATGAATGTAATTTGTGAATATGGGCTATACAAATAAAATTTGATTGATGATTGATTGATTGTGTGGGCGTGTGCGTGCGTGTGTGATATAAAAAACAAGTATGATGAAAAAAACTGAACCAAACAGCCAATTGCAACTGCCGAGTCCAGAGAGGAGAAGAACAGCAGTCATGCGTAATCATGAATGAGGTTCCTTTGGCTTATATTGATTTATATTGTATGTTCTTACGTCCATGTCATCACAGAGCCGGGACCCAGATCCGTACTGCAGCCGGCACTGATGAGCGGCGCTGTACAGAACCCCGGGAAGCACCGAGTTCACCGTCAGCTTGTCCTTCACCGGGGCGTCGTCCAGGCACCAGCCCCAGCCACGACTGTGAGGAGGTGGAGGAAGAGGAGGAGGAGGAAGAGGAGCACATATATCAAGATCTCTTGGTCATATATATAGACAGAGAGAGACAAAGGGAGAATCATAGAATAGCATTAACATGAAGAGAGCTACTCTACTTCTGCTGGTGATCGTTTCCTTCATGTAAGACTTCATTCATTATTCCAGACACAAAGAGATGGGCAATTCTTTTCCTGGTATTATCTGTATCCATATGTATTGCACTTTAATGTTTCCGGCAGAGGGAAAGAGAGTTTTAATGGAATGAAGAGCAGAAATTACACGACAAGGATCATCCTCGACCCGAAATCAAAGAAACACTGAACCTCTTTTAATGTTTGTTTGACAGAGAGAATGTCTGAAGCATCTTCTACAGCTTCCGGAGTCAGTGGTTTTCACAACATGATATGCAGGTGTGCACACATATATAACATCTTCTGTCCATTGGCTCCTTAAGTCTGAAGAATATTTCTCATGGGTCTGTCTTCTCCCACAAAGACCGTCTGTGTCTTTAGTTATGAAATGATAATGAAGCGAGTGCCGTCCTCCCAGTATGATTAATCATGATGGTATATCTGAGGAAAATGTATTCCTGGTTTCACACGTTGGTTGCATTAACAGACTGGTCGGCCATGCAGTGGAATTTAACGATAAGTGGGTTTTCAAATGGCCTTGAAAGTTGCACAAGATTAATCCATGTTGATAATAGAAATCATCTTTGTAAATTACGGGCTGATGGAGAGTGAGTTCCGCGTTCATGCTTTTATTTTACATGAAAGACACTTTGCTCTTATTCAGAGTGGCGTCAAGATCAGAAAATGTGTTAGAGGAATAAAATGGGATTCTTATCAGAGATGAAACGTCCAATACAACAGATCGAGTCGATAAAGCTAAACGTTGTAGATCAGTCGATGCATTTTGAGTCTTTAAGCTGAGTTTGACTTGTCGCTCTGTAAACCTTGTAGTCAGGTATTCAGCTGCATCATTTGCAACCTGACAGTCGGACATCTGAAAACACTGAGATTCTATTTCATCTACTGAGTACATGCCCAGAACCATCTGGATGGAAGTTGCAGAGCGTCCTAGCAGCTGTGAGGACACATGCTCACATCAGCAAGGTAATAATTAACCTCTCAGTAAATCCAACATGCTAACATTTGCATAATATATATATTTTATTCAGTGCTTCAGCGAATATCATTAGTTTGCAGGTCATAGACAGAATCCTGGAACAATCTACATTTTGATGATATCATGTTCCAATAAAAAGACGTGAAATTCACCCGGATGTGGAATATTTAGAACAGATGGCGGAAGAGGAAGATGCATTCTATAGTCAGTGGTTTGTCTCCAGAAACAACTCCTTCCACATTACACAGTCATTTCCATTGCTCCGTCGCTAATATAAAATCTGAATTATATTTTGAGAACATGCACATTATAAATAATTCATGTCCGAGAAGGGGAACAGGGAAACAGAGGACTTCTTCCACTGACCAGGAGAAGGCCAGCTGGAGTGAGCCCGGGATTAAGAAATGCTGGTGGATGTAATGGTCCCATCAAGACTTATCACCACCACCCAAAGACCAGTCCTGGGAGGAGGCTTTAAAGAAGAGAATGGTTGTAGATATATGTCCTCTGAGGCAGAACAATGTGGCTGGAGAGCAATATTTCATTGCAACATCCACCATCAAGTTGCTCAAACAGCTTTTGAATCTGCCCCAAACCGTAAAAAGGAAACATTGCTGACTGCAGAACGAGAGACTCAAGATGTCAGGGACTCACAAGCAGGTCTGAGATGTGTCTGCCTGAGAAGAATGTGTCTCCTGAATCAACCCGATAGTTCTGAGGTACATGACTGATGATCTCTAACATCTGCTGGGCGGCTTGCGATTCATCATCAAGCTCAAGCAGGACCTTCAAACGTACCAGGGCTATTCACCATCTTGTCATATATGTCATGTCCTATTCTAAAACAGTAAAACATTTCTGATTAATGGCACTTTTGATCTCCAACATACTATTTTCTCAATTTCTGTAAAACTTCAATACAAATTTACTTAACTAAATGATAAAAAAACTAGTATAAATAGATATGTCAAATTGAAGACTATAGGAAGGATGTTTCCGTTTAAAAATAAATCATCGACGTACATTTACCTCACAATGACGACTGAACAGCAGCAATTAAAATGTTCTCCATGAGTGGCCCCGGACTGAAAAGCAGCTCAGAGGGCAAATTATGGTTTTTACTGCAGCCTTTGTCGAAGCTAGCCTTCCTGGAAGTGTTTACGCCGATTAATTAACTCTCAAAAAAGGATCTATATATGAAACTGCAATCATATGCTACATTATGTGTGAAATCTCTGCTTTTTTGCCCCCGTGGCCTTCTGGGAATTGTCTTCTGGAGATTAATGAGTGGCTCTGTGATAACATCTCGACCGCTCGTCTCAGTGTGACCCTCCACATTCCACATGAAACGACACCTACAGACCGAACGTCTGAAGCGGCTCGAGCAGCAGAGGCCGGGAGGCAACAACTGAAGCCGAGCACAATGGAGGCCTTGTGCTTCGGTCAGCAAGCGACATTAAAACAGAGTAAATGGGGGCCAACGCTGGCCTTTAGAGGAATGAGATGGGAAGACAAATATCAGCTGTTGGGTCGCATGTGAAGAAAGTGATCGATGCAAATTTGACTGGTTTTAGGCCTGGGAAGCTGAGGTTTGAAGACTGGGAGACGAAGTAATACCAGGGACCAGCAAGCTGTGGAGGGGGGGAAGGGTGGGAAGAGGATATCAGGTTTTTACTATCTCCATTTCAATGTTTATCTTACCCCAGCCACTGAGATGGATTAGTCCAGTCTTCATTTAGATAATATAAATAGGATCACAGTTATTTTGGATTTTTAAATATCGTTTCCATTCAATGAAAAGTTTTCTGTGATCCCAGTAAACCCATTAACAGTAATGAACTCTTTATTGCACCAGGGAACAAGACTGAGGGTCTAAAGCTTCACTAGTGTAAAGTTACTGTAGAGACTCTGAGGACATATTTCAACATGTTCAACAAAACTCTGAACAAAAAGACTTCACATTAATATCAGATTATTTACAGTCTGATTCATGAAACGTCAACTGGTTTGGTCAGAATATCTCCCACACTAGATTGTATCGCACCAGTTCAACACTGTGCATTTGTGTATCACCCGTCTCTGTGTCAGCCACAGATCAGTGGAACATGCCATCTGATGATTATTGGTTATTGACTTTCACTTACAGATCTGCCGAGGGACTAATGGCCCTCAGTGAGCACACACATCTGTCATGGCCCATCAGGCCTCTAATGAATCAGGATTTTTATTTAAATCTGCACCAAATTGGACAAACTCATAAATATCCGTGCTCTGTGAACATGCCTGACATTTCATCAAGATCCATGAATTACTCTGGGGAATCAATGTATGCTGGAAAAACTGCCTCTCACACAATGTAAAGAAAGTGAAAATGAATTCCTGCATATGCACCAAGTCCAGTATGTTAACCAGCAGACTACAATGTGGACACGATGGTCGAGGTACATTAACAGCGGTGAGATAAAAAAAATAAAATCTAATTACGTGTAGGGTACATGAATTCTAAATGTTCAAATTGAATAGATATCCATCTCATAGTCATTAACGTTCCATTTAAAACTCCCGACATGCAGATTGGGCCCCACAGGGATTGAACACAGGCTCTGACTGTGAAAGCCTGTTAACCTCATCATGAGAGACAGTCAGTGTTCATACAGGAAACAACCATGAAGTGGATCCTGTATTTTAAGCCACTCTCTGCACGGCTCTAGGTAGAAGTCAATTCATTTATTATAGAGTGAAATGTTTCCCTGTTCGTATATTTGTCAATTTAATTTATTAAAGCTAATAAATGCTAACAGTGGGTGCAGTGCATTTGGCTTTTTATGTGTAACTTTAATACAAATATCTGTTGGCAACAGTATTACCACTGGTATTTTCCCCTGTGCTCAACATGTGATTTATCTCTGCATGATTTTTATGTGTAGCCACAAATATGAATTCTGACAACTTCTCTCTTCTCACTAATCGGTACTTCTTCCTCTTTTCCTGTTTCACGCCTCCACATATTTCTTATTTGTCCACAGTTTGTGTCTCTACCTAATGTGTACTTGTTTTCATTACCTCTCCAGGACTTTTTTAAGCATAAACACTATGTCAGGACACATTTCTGAGGTCCTGAAATATGATTTGGTCCTGGTTTAGGTTAGGAATACGTTTTTGGTTATGCGTGTAGTGTGTGTGTGTATTTGTGTGTGGGATTCCCTCCTGCTGCCCCCCCCCCTCCTGTGCACCTAAAGTCCATCCACAAATCAACATTTGAAAATCTTGAACAGTGTAAAGACTCCAGTCATCTCTGGACTTATTCAGTTCATCAACATATAACTCAAGCTCAAGAGAAGCTCAGCCTTCAGAACCTTCTGTTCCCCTGAACTGAGCTCACCCCTCTGTGTTTGCCTGCGCCTTGGGCTCAAAATCTTCTGCCCCCCCCCGCCGCTTTGTTTCTCATCTGTCTGTCTCCTCCCTGCCCCCCCCAGCCCTACTCAGCCCCTCCAAAACATTTCAGTTCACCCCAAATAACAACAGCAACTTCAAAATCGAATCAGCGAGTCCAGCGTTATATTGTCAGAGCAAATTTCCTTTTGATAAATCTACAAATCACTGGCGAGCGACGCCTCTGAGCACTGAGGCCCTCTCTGTGTCTCCTTGTAATTACCGGAGCAGAGACAAACACACAGAGCGGCGGCCTTTGTGTTGCAGACTCCCACGAGTGTAAATATCTCCCCGCAGCCCCTTCTCTACTCTTGTTGAGTCAAGAAGCTGCAAAGCTGTCGAGTGGCTGAACACCCACTAAATGAATTCCAGATGCTCGGAGCTGAGCAACTGGGGCAATTATGGTGAAATGTTTCAGACACGGGGATTCACAGTAGCTGCAGACTGTATGTGCACACACACACACTTACACACCTACACACACGGCATGTCGTGTTAGATTTACTATACTCTGGTCTGTGTGTAGTCACAGCAGGTAAATAATTAGACTGTCTATCCTCCTTAAAAACTGACAAACCTTCCAAATGTTTCCTGAAGTTTCCTCTTTGTTCACACACAACTTCCACACAAGAAAATAAGAGTAAAAACATGCAGCTTGTTTGAAACACTTCGCGATGAAAGTTTACAGCACGATTAACAAATTCAGATTTAGGCAAACGGTTCATAGCGGTTAGAACTCAGTTTATAGTTAAGCTTGTAAGTTTTGGTCTGTGCAGAAGGAAAATGGAAGGAATTGTTTTCACAGACATGAACTTTGGAAGACGGAGTTTGCATTTCACATATAAACAAAGCAGCGGGAAAATGTTCCGGTTCAGATGAGTTCACAAAAACAGGAAAACTTTGGCTGTATCAGGAAACACGTTGGATTGATGTAACCCTAGACACCAGGGACACATCCATCCCAAGAGTGGAGCATGTTCTGAGCATATCCCCACATCACTCCTGTGCATTAGGACAAGTTGTTATGCTGAAAACGTCGGCTGTGATCTGAGATGACAGGTCTGTGCTCCCATGATGAATCACCACACAGTACCTACACTATGCATCTTACGGTTGCCAGGTGCATTTGTGATCTGTACGTGAATGCGTCAAACATGTCTGTGCACTTAAAACCTTGAACTTCAAACACACTCGGTCATAAAGGACAGATAGCGGAGGAGCAGCGTGTTTGTGACACTCACTCGAGGAAGCGGGTGATGTACTGGCGACTGCAGCGGGACCACCTGGGCAGGGAGGTGCCGTACAAGAGCTGTGGAGACATGACGAAAGGTCGTTTTCCAATGGGTTCACAGTCATTACCGTTGCCATCATGCTGAATCCCAAAGCTGTGACATAGAAAGCACAAACCCCACGGAGAGGGCAGTTAAAGTTAGTGGGCACAACACGGAAAACACACACACACACACTTCAAGGTCAAGAGACAACTGGGCCACATCACACAAATGACTTTGGATGAATAATCACAACCCATTACAGTTGAAGAAAATAAAAAAGATGCTGATTGGCTGAACTGGCTCTTGTGTGTTTTTTCTTTCATCATACATTGTTTGACCCACAATTTACAGCAGAAAAAAAAGACACATTAAAAGGCAAACAAAGTGAAATGAACCATTACCTTGAATCTAATTAGAGTATTATCTGAGTTTGAACATTTTGGATAATGCAAGACAACAAAAAACATAACATGGGCCTAGTTGTTTTTATTATTATTTTATTTTTGACGTACAATGAGATGTTTTGAGATTTGATAAAACAGCAGATTAAGATTGTGCTTGTTTTCACCACATTTCACATTTGAACCTGAAGGACACAGTAGCTGGTTTCTCTTGTTCATTAAACTTAGATTTGTAAAGTTACGCTCAGGTAAAGTCTGTTTGAAGAGTTAAAAACACAGAGTTGCTCTGTGAAGCTCTGCCAGCAGCTAGTTACCCTCGCCCTTGAATCTGGATTACATTTCACTTATTTACAACTGCATTACTTCACAATACAGAAATTAACCCCTCTACAGTATTAACTGCTACAAGCACTGATAAGCTCATGAGGGCGGTAAACACTGACCCTCCTCTTTAAATCATGAAAATCAACTTAAGATCTAAGTAGTTGATGAAATAAGAATCAAAGTCTAAAGGACTCGTATTAAAAACATTTCCCCCTTTCATTAAAGTTCCTGCACACTGCTGAACGTTGAGACTTCGTCATTAATGAATGACAACAGGAGGAAATGCTCTGTACATGCACAATGGTCTCCTGTCAGACCGGGACCCCGATTATTTACCCAGGATCTGCAGTCGACCATGCACACACACGGTGGACATTAACATTCTGTCAATACCTGTACCGCCTTATGGGCTCAGCTGCACCTCAACAATCAAGATGAACAAATACAATGAAGCTGTGAACCGTCTGAGGAGGAGGCAGATGTATGGAGTTATCGACGGACTGATGGATTAAAATGAGACAATGTTTAGCTTTAACAGTTTGTTATTAAATCAAATTAAATGAAAAAAATACAGCGTGCCGTGTCTATTAATTAATTCAACCTGTTTGTATTACAGCAACTGTCTCAGATAAGACATGACTGAACTTCTCTTAAGTCCAATAATCAGGTTAACACTCACATGGTGTTTTCAGTCAAATGGAACCCTCCCCTCCTTCGATGGTCTGTTATATAAATATTATAAATAGCTCCAGTATTAGTCTATCAGAGAATCTCTATGTTCTCAGCTTAATGGTTACTATGGAACATTAATTTGTTTTTATTGGTTTGGTTCAACACATGAGGAACTGGATCTTTACCAGGAAACGTCATGTGCTTTTAAATCAAATCAGCCAAACAACTTTAACCAAGTCATATAATTATTTGCATTCTCATATTTACAGGTTATTTACATTATTATTTGTTAGGGCCGGTTAAACCAGATAAGCTTCTGTTTGAGTGACGTGTTTCTCAGAAGAGGCTTGAAAGCACTGAGATAAAAAACAGTATTAATGAGAAACAGACGGCTAATTTATAACCAGGAGACCTTCATACATCTTATCATGTTTTTCTGTTTTACTACTTCAATACATTCAGAGAGAAAGAACTTTAATGTGATGGACGAGCAAGAAAACAGCTCAAAGTTATATAATAAACATGAAACTTTTGATAGCAGCAGAAGATGTTCTGTAACCACCACACTCACACTCATTATCTGCTATCCACTTATCTGGAATGAACGTCACTAAGTAAGGTGATTACTTTACAATGGAGAGAGAGAAATGTCAATCCACCTGAGTTGGCGAGACAAGTTTCAATCATTGCTAAGCAACTGTAATGTGGCACAGTCGCCCTCTCAAGCTTTGTCCTAACGTCGAAGCCGTTTGCAAACTGATGCATTGCGTATGGCAGATAAACAGTGTCCCTGAGCGCTTTAGCTCAAGATCACTGTAGTTGTGTCTGTGAACTACCTGAAGTATTAACCTTGCAAAACAAAGGCTAAGAGGTTTTTCATCCTCCAGCAATAACAGGGATTCTTTCATATTTATAATGTTGTTGGATTTCTTCACTGAATCAGTAGCGGCTCTGTCCTTTTAAAAAAAAATTGGATTGGGATCATTTTAATCCCAGCAACCTAAACAGTGTCTTTGCCAAGAACTCAATCCCTCCTCCTAAAAGCTTCTCCTGTAGCGATTAGAGTCAAACGAACTCTGAAAAGATGAACAATGGAAGTTAAATCTACTGCTTGTAAAAGTTGAGGCCAAACAAAGTTATGAAAGAATGAAAGAACACCATGATTTCCCATTTTTCATCATCGAATTTGTTTTCACTCAGGATAAATGGCTCTCGGTGCAACACAAGAACAACGTTACATTTATTTCCATGTCGGCTTCATTTATCATCATCTGATGAAGATGAAAACTTGTTTCTTGGACATGTAGCTTTAGCCTCAGCCTCTTTTCATGACATCATGTAAATAGCCATGAAGCGTAAGATTAAACAATAGAACAATACGGGTGTAGAACCAATGTGCAGGACTTGCGTTAGTTCATTTAAAGGTTCAGTGTGTAGAATTTAGTGACATCTAGTGGTCAGTTGCATGTTGCAGCTGAACACCCCTCATCTCACCCTCCCCTTCCAAACATTATAGAAAACCTGTGGAAGCATCAGTTGTTATAAAAGGTGCTCTAAAAAGGTGTTTACTTTGTGAAGTTGGAGCTACTGTAAAAAAAATGGCTGCCTCCGTAGAGATGATCCACTTCTGACGTCAATATAAAGTATTTAAATATTATAGGAGCTATTCTAGGGTAAAATAAAACAACAATTTGTACAATTTAGATTTAAAAACCCTAATGAAAACATCTACTAGGATTATCTTACCTTCAATTTCACCTAAATCTTACACACTGGACCTTTAAATGTGAGTTTTTAATCATCTAGTTTTCTCCGCTGATTATTTGAGCCTGCATCACGATGATGTGTGTGTGTTTGTGTTGGTATGTGTGGTTGACCTTACTTGTGTCCCAGCTCGTGCGAGACGGTGAAGGCGAGTGGGAGGCCCGTGTCCTCGCTGATGCTGCAGCTGCGATGCGACTGACACATCCCGGCCACGTGGGACAGACCCAGAGTCTCACAGGGCTTGTTGACGGAAGCACAGATATCCTTCCTACGACATGAGAAGGCAAAACATAAAGATTATTAGGAAAAGAAAGGAGGAGATGGAGGACAGATACAAATTAAGTCCCCATGTGTTTGTTGTGAATCTAATTGGTTCCTGTTTTATATATAAATGAAAGCACAGACAAACAGATGCATTCATTAATATTAATGAACAGTAGCACAGATGTGAGATATATCGATGGTGAGGGAACAGTTGGTTCTATCTGTCAAAGTGTCAGATGGAGCGAAGTGGGAAACGAGCGGAGCGACTTTGACGAGGCCCAAAACTTTATGGTTTGACGACTGAGTCAAAATCTCCAAAAGTACGAGGCTGGTGAGAGGCTCTGAGTCATCAGTGGTGAGGAGGAACAAACCAGCAACCAGCAACCTCGTCCTTTAATGGGTAGGAACCAGTCTGAGGCTTCAACTCACAACCTACAGGACTAATATAGAAGGATCTGTTGTCTAGATGTCTCTCTTGTAGACACACATGTGACATGTAGACTGACAACATGTGCAGTTAAAACTTTGGGAAAAAGTTTTTGAAAATCTAAAAACACAGTCCACACATTACAAACAAGTCTGGCAAAGTTATTATTAACCTAAAACAAGTTCATTATGTAAAACCTACTAGTTTATCACTGTAATAACAGCAGGAAGGTTGCCTTTATTCATTTAGACAACCAACTAATCATTGAATTTCATTTTTGCAGAAGTCTTCAATTTATAGATGTGCTTTTATATGTAAATGCACATCCAGCATTTAGCTCGACATTGTGTGAATTAAAGTTCTTAGTCCTTCAAAGTCAAGAGCCAGAGAAAGACAAGAAAATGAGGAACTGAAGTAATGAAGTGACTTTAAGTGACAGATGAAGTGTGCGTCAGGGAGGAAGAGGAGGACAGACATAGAGGATGATGAGGAGTTAGTCCAAAAGACAGATGACTGGAATATTTAAAAACAAAAAGAAACCAACATTTAGCTTTTAACAAATCGATGAACTTTTAATCTATATTAAAGGGATAATGATCCACAAGGAGTGTTCTATCTTGAATTCACAACATCTCATAGAAATTGGCTGATTAGTTTTGAGTAGTTTTGTATGATACTGCAAAACAAAACTATACAGACACAGACAAAAGCGTAACCTTCGTAATGGAGGTAAAAATGTCTGCCTCTACAAAAGTCCTTGTGCAGATGAAATTCAGTTTTAGTTACAAGGCGAATATGTCTCGTTTGGCAGATGAACACAGTGTGGTGATCGGCATTAGGTACTAATACTGTGCTGAAAACTGCATCTGATCAGAGGTAGACACCAGAATAGATTGGAAACATGGAACTACCGCAGCACACACATTTCAACTTTATTCTCAAAATGCACACAAATCTTCTCTGATGTGGTTTGACTTTATTTTTCTACATTTCAACTTTATTCTTGAAATGCAAAAGAAAAATAAATAACTCGTCCTCCTTTTCATTTTCTACTCTTCCCTCTACACGCAGCTGGAGGAGCAGAAACTTCTATTTTAAACAATCTGACAGCATAGCACACGCAGCGGCTCACTTTCCACTCGTGCTTTGAGCATGTTAACTCCACTCGATGTGTATTTTTACCCTCCGGGCAACTTCCATTTTAATGCATGTGACTACATTCGTGAGTTGGGCTCTGACATCATGTTTGCACAGAAGGTGAAGCAGGAGCAGCTTCACTCCTCCATCTGGGTCTTGATTTGATGTGTGCAGGAAAAGTATTGAGTTGCAATCACACAGGACGTGTAGCATGACCACAGCGTGTGTATTGACATGTTCTGCATGGACAGCTGGATTGGTTAAAATAGACGCGGATCTGTCAGAGACACTCGTGAGACGTCCGACTGAAACACGGCTGAAATTCCTCCTGGGTGCCCCGAGCACAGTTAAAATATGGGTGAACTTCATTTACGCTTCTTTTTAAAAAGGTATAAAGTTCAGTGATTTGAGATTGAGGTGAACAAAACAGAAGTCGGCCCAATTCACAAGGGGATAAATCTCCTCTCAGCGCCACATGTATGTGTCGGCTGGAATTAGGTTCAAATGTAAAGTAATTATATCGCAGTAAACGAACAGATTCCTTCACTCACAACATGAAGCCAGTCTCTCCGTTTGTCAGCATCTAGCCTGAACATATTTAGAGAGGGAGGGAGAGAGAGAGAGAGAGAGAGAGAGAGAGAGAGAGAGAGAGAGAGAGAGAGAGAGAGAGAGAGAGAGAGAGAGAGAGAGAGAGAGAGAGAGAGAGAGAGAGAGAGAGAGAGAGAGAGAGAGAGAGAGAGAGAGAATGAATTCCTGCACCCGCCACCTACTCTGAATCCACACCAGCATTTAATGAGATCTTGCTGGGGTCATGCCCAACCCCGCAGGAAATTAAAACAAAAACCATCACAGGCAAACAACATGGCATCATTGGTGATGTTTCATCCATTAGGTCTGTGTTGTTCCAGCCCTTAGCATGCAGCTGAGGTCGAGAGTTTGCAGAATGAAGCTGTAATTAAAAGGCTCCCCTTGATGTTTCCTTAGAATTCACAAATATACTCGGAAAAAACGGACATATGGAGCTGGAGCCCTGTGATGATCCATTAAAGGTTTTTTACTGGCAGGCCATGAAAGAGAGAGCAATCCTTTCAAAGCCAAAAGAATATCTCAGTGGGATCCAGAATATAACAGGCCCTGTGGGATGAATGACGCATATAATGTATGAGTATTTTTAAGCTAGAAAGGTATTCAGCAGAGTTCTAACCTCCACCGGGGGCCAATACTCCACCTTCAATTCAATCCAGCTCTATCAGTTCCCTAAATACACTTGATTTTATTTTTTTTCATCATGATTTATTAATTATTGCCTTGGGAAACTGTGAAATTGTAAACAAAACATCTCTTAAATGTAAAAAATAGAGGGAAAAGAACCCTCCTGGATTCACCACCTGATCCAGATCATCACCAAACTTTAATGGACTCGTCCCTGACCCCTCCCACTTTCTTCCACCAGGTCCCACGGAAACCATTTATATCTTGAAACAAAAACAATCAAACTGACACGGGGTGAAATCATAAAACCTTTATAGATATAATTATTCTTTCACTAAAACGTATTTCCTAAGTCTTTGTGTGCAGGTTAGAGGTGGAACTCTGCAGTCGTGCTCTGACAGAATATAAAGCTACGGGTCCTTTTGATTTTTATTCTCCCTTTGATACTAGAAATGTCAACGTTTGACTCGTATGAAGTGTAAAAATTAACGTCTCGAAACCGTATGAATGAGTCACACTGTGTCTTCTGTGACTCATCTCCTTGGATGATTAATTGGACTTGATTAATTTAATTCATGTACCTCTAGTTCATCTCTTGAGGCGTCCACAGAAACACTCGCGGCTCTAATTCTCTCTGCAGCCGTGTGAACAGAAACACCCGAGCTTTAGAGGGTTTGGTAAAGTGACTGTGTTTTTCTACCTGGTGATCAGAACGGCCACGTCGTGGTGCAGCGGGTGCTCCTCCTTCATGTTGAGTTTCTTCTGCCACTTACAGAAGCTGCTCAGGCTGGTGTCGGCGTGGTGCGTGATCTTCAACTCGTCCTGTCGTCCACGGCCGTGACGGGGGGGGAGGGTAGAACACATACAGGGAACATGTCAGAAAAGGAAATCACAGCTAATTTGACTCTAAGTGAACAGATCTGGCAGCTGGAGATTAAAACATCATGTCTCTGTGATGGGGATAGTATGGAAATAGCTTTTTCACTGTAATGGCATCGTCGCTGCTTTCAAGCCTTGAGTGGATCAGATGGAGCTCAGTTAATAGCATCATGCACGACTGTGTTGTTCTCTGCAATAAATTGCTGCTGATGGACTTTATATTCCAGGATGTTTTTCTCCACATGTGCTTTTCAGTTTCTATCTTTGCTTTTATGCTTATTTGTGGCTTTTATTCAATATGTGGAATCAACCAAGCGTAATTTTTGTTTGTCAGGAGCGTTTAGGGTTTGTGTTTTATTTAACTCAGTTGTATTACTAAATCTACTGAGGAGGTTTTGTTTTCATCAGCAGGAGGATTGGACGAATGACCATGAAACTTGGTGCAGATCTGGATTATATATATTTTTGACTATCTATGTTAACGCAGCGAGATTTTTCAACAAATAATTAATAATCTGTTATTCATGAGTGTGTGCAGTTTGGTGCATATCCAAATAAAAATCTAGATCTAGTGATTTGAATCTGAATATTTTGTTGGTTTGTGTTGTCCAATTGTTATTACACACTACACACATACACACTCTGTTCTGTACCCTTTTAAAATATGAATCGACCAGAGTTTAATAAACCTGCACAAATATGTTTTTACCTCGTCCTGCTCCAGAAGAATGAGGCGAACAACCACAATGTTGACTGCGTTTCCGATACTGGCATCTCTGAACAGACCTGCCACCTGGAGGGAGAGAACATGTGGTTAGACATTTTACACAGATTCAACTGATCATGACACTGGGTCCATAACAAATTATTTGACTGATAGGATTAATATGATGTATAGATAATGGATATGTAATGTGTTTCATATTCTAGGCCTCTCTCTATGGTGCGAGAAATCAAGGCAAGCTGCCTGCTTGCCTTGATTTCTCGCACCATAGAGAGAGGCCTATAATAAAAAAAATCATTACTTTCTTTAATTTAAAAAGAGAAATGGCTCTTGAAAGAAAATATTATATAACAGAGGCATTACTCGCTCATGTGACATGTCACCGCTTGATTTCCATTTCAAAGCCAACGGATCGGTTAAACACAACATTTAAAAGTTCACTAAAAACCAAACAGCGGGTGAAACATTTTTCCTTCTATCCGGATATTTTGATTCCATTTATGCAACTTTCGAGATGACCAGAGGTTGTTGACAGAATTTCTTTTCTGAGGGACGTGAACAGCGAACGACCTCAGAGGTGTCCTATCGTGGAATTTCTCACTGTCAAAGCTTTTAGAGCCGTTTAGTTTCTGCAGAGTATTGAAAGGAAGTGACCTCTTAACCTTTTTTATTTTTGTAGTATACCACCCAAATGTCAAAACATTATATGAACTTAACCTTTCAGCAAGTCCCAAACATCAAAACCTGAATGAGGAGCCAGAGTATTAAGTGCATGTTAATAAAGACTCTTTTCAGCTTCGGCAGGGACTTGATTTCTGGAGCGACGGAGGCGTATTGAGAAACAGATTGAGAGAACAGCTTGTTTTGAAGGGAAGGAGGCAGCTGATCAGTGGAGAGCAGGGGAAAGGATCGAGGTTCAACTCATTGACAGATGAGAAGTGAGAGCCGTGAAACAAAGGTCGACCGAGAAAGGAACTCGCGCTGATGAGACGGACGAGAGACACAAGGATCATGCTCAACAGATGCTGAGAGAGAGAGAGAGAGAGAGAGAGGAGAGAGAGGAGAGAGAGAGAGAGAGAGAGAGAGAGGAGAGAGAGAGAGAGAGAGAGAGAGAAAACGCCCACACTTCAGTTTGTGGACCTGCATCTTTTTTTTAAAGTCAGTTAGAAATCCTGTGGTTTGCATCAGGAATAATTTACTTTCTCATTTATATCTAAACAGCTTTATTTAATCCTGTTGGAGTCTTTTTCTTATTTTTATCTTAATCATCTGAATCTTTTGTTGTTTACCTGATTTTTACCTATTTCAAATTGATGAGATTCACGATTGTATTTGCTCAGTTCCTGTTAATATTGTTTTGCGCTGTACGTGCTTTATTCTGTTAAGACCTTTGTGCCGTGCAAAAATCTGACTGATTGATTGATATATACAAATATTTGACTTCAGAGAGTGTTTGTATTCATTAGCAGAGCAGTTATATTAGGACTGGCAGCCCTGAGCCTCTGATCGAGAGTGTCAGTCACACACTCACTGAAAGCAAGCTGAAGTTATATACACAGGTGAAGCTGGAGCACAAATCTGCAGAGGGTATGTCATGAATAAATCACAATGTGTTTGAGTTTTTATAAACAACAAGATGCAGGAAGAAGGACGACTGTAGTGTTCACCCACTTTCAAAAAACAACAGTACGACGAGCGCCTGTCCGTCTGTTTTGTTTCCTGTCATGTGAACAAACCGAATGCAACTCCAATTAAAAAACTGTTCATAACTGAAGCATCAAATTAAATTAACTTTAACAGCAACACTCTGATATTTATTGTCGTCAGATCCTAAACCTTCTGAATTCATCGAGAACTCAGTTTGAAGCCGTCATCTCTCATCGTAGCAACACGTGCTTCTGGTGCAGATTGTCAGTGAATCAATTTTGCAGCAATTTCTTAAAAACCTTATCAGCAACAATAAATTTGCCCTAAGACTCTTTTTCCATTTGTCTCTTTTTAAACCTTGAGAATGAGACGGAGCTGCAGCTCTTTAAAGATCCTGATTTTGTTCCTTTTCATAACAATGTGAGATGTTCTTCTTTCCAGCAGGATTCATACTTGGATGCTTTTGTCACATTCCTGAAGGTTTTCATCCGGATCTCAACGGAACAAATATGACATTTTCTTGCTGTTTGGAGGAGTTGTTGCTTTTTTTTTCTTTAAGCTTCTGCACCGACATGTATGATTGTGTGGCCTTGGTCGAATGTATTTATTCTACAGAGTGCTAGTTTCACATGTTCCCACTTGAGCTGCACACACTGTGCAATTCTACCCGAGCCTATAGGTGAAAATGTCCTTGTTCAATTCCCCTTGCATTTATTATCCATCATCTACCGTTAGATTGTCATGTGAAAGGAAGTCAGGAGATATTTTTGGGGAAATGGTTTCCACTTTCTTTCTGCTGAGATCGACTCTCCTGCCTTTTGCATGTTTGTAAATCACACACACGTCTGCATCGAGAGAAACACAATATATATTTATATAAAATAAGAAGCTTTTGTAAGTTGTTTTCAAACAGTGCCCGGGAAAGAACAATGGAGCAGCTGGCGGCTGAGGAAGATGATGCCATTACTTATTGTTGGAACACGTGTGATAGGTTCGTTTCCTTTTTCAAAGCTGAATTGTTTGGGAAGTTCAAAGCCGGAGTGTAAAGGAATCCAAAATAGAAGCAGGAGAGGATGTGGGAATTTACGGCTGCTTCCTCTGTGTATTATTGTCTGTTGAGTCAGTTAATCCTCTTCCTGATATTCTGTCCTCCAGTAGCACACATGAGTGTATTTTGGGGAAAAACTCATTCATCTGTTAATCAATAACAGACAAGGGGTTCGTCTACTTGACCCCTGGTTAGGAGGTTGTGATAACATTTACTATAGAAAGGTCTGAGAGTCATGGTTGAGAAGAAAAGATGAGAAAGGTTTAATCCTGCTTCTGGTAACTCGGAGAAGGAAAAACTGATCCAGGATCTGGTCACAATAACATAAACAGCATCTGTGGTTATCATCCGAACATCTGGGCAGATGTTCAGAGGCGCTGTAACTGGATACAGAATGGATATATGAGATGAAAACGTTTGCTCTGTTTGATGTTTTTTGAGTTATGGAAAACTTTCACAACTTCATGGATAAGAAGATTAATTCATTAACACGAAGCTACAAGGGAACAGTCGGCTGAGCTCGGCTAGAAATCCCTATTTGGCTTGAAGAGACACACACACACGTACACACAAATATAAAACTAGACAAACTCACAATGTTCATGATGGCGAGGACGTAACTTTCCACAGCTTTGCTCCCATGATACTCCACCATTTTGGGGTCAGCCACCACCAGCGTTTCCACCCACTTCTCTTTGCTGACTGAGCGATGACGGATTCTCCTTTTCCTCTGCTGCCGGCGCTCCCAGCGCTCCCGCTGCCGCTCCAGCTCCTCGACACTTTGATGGGAATCTGGAGACGGCAGAAAGAAATTGATATTTAAACCTCACTGCAGCACAGAGGGTCGTTACAGAGGACAAACCAGGAAGGGGTTTTAAACTTACCATATACCTTTTTAAACAGGATCAAGTCCCATCTGCAAGGGCCCTATCTATCTATCTATCTATCTATTTATCTATCTATCTATCCCTCCATCTATCAAGACTGACTCATGAGGTAGAAGCTGTGCCAGTTCCAAAAGTTATATTGCCGATATAAAAGCACATCTCCTCCTTGATTTCTCCAGGATGATCATATTTCTTTTATGGTCAATTAAGCCTTCTCAGAATTTCAAGTGTCATATTTATGAGCTATTAAAATCCCAATGTTTTTATTCTTCTCACCTCTGCACATTAGCTTGAGAGCGACAAGACGTTTTAATCAGTTATTATCATCTTCCCCCTTATTAATCCAGCGCCCGGGGTGTTATGAGTCATGATCTGAAGAGATGAGAGACTTACTTTGGAGTCCACAGGTTCCGTTGAGAGCTTCATTCCCTGAGATCGACTGTATGAGTGGACTCTGGGAGGGAGGGGGGGGCGTGGCGTCTGTAGATGGCGTGGGCCTGTGGCGCCGCCGTCTCCTCGCTGGACTCCTCCAGAGGCTGAATGAAGAACTCCTCATCGGACAACTTGAACAGTCCTGTCTGAAGGAAAGAGTCAGAATCTGAATATCTCATCCACTCGTGTGATTCGGATCATCGCAGAGGAAGCTGTTGAAATATTGAGCTATTGAAAAGAAAAGGCTCAATAATTTAATTTGATCCTGGAGTGACACATCTCTTAAGAGCAGTTCTGGTTAGTCAGTCAGTCAATTTAATATATAAATGATTAAAAAATAAATGAATCATTAAAAGGTTCTTTTTGGCACACCAAGGCCCGACAGTCCCATTATAAAACCACAGTTAAACAAACTAGATCCAGATTTTTTTTAATTGGATCTGAACCACATTGCAAACACTCGTAAATATCAGCCGTCCAAACATGTCAGACTTCTTTTTCATCAAGATCCAGAAACTGTTCTCTGGAGGATTCTATGAAAATGTTGGATAAACGTCCAATCAAAATCCTGGATCGAACCCCTGATCAAGATCTGCACCTCACATCCACACAAATCCGTTGGGTTGTTTTTGAAAATCCATCCGGCTAATAAACAAACAGATAATAACTTTGGTGATATGAAGTAACGGGGGATCAGTCTCTCTTTTTCCCTTTTGCACACTTCATGCAATATTCTTTCATGGTTCTTTAACATTTTCTCCTTCAGAGTTACTTTTAAAAAACAAAAAAGGTATATTTGGTCCTTAAGAGAACATTTGGAGGCTCAGTTCACTTCCAGCGACGCAGAATCAACAGTTGTATGTTTCCAGTCGACTTTCAGAGCCCGACAGAGACAGAGTAAAGATCAGATGTCACATAAATCAACTGAACCCTAAACCACACTGGCACGGTACCAAAACCAAACTCTAGTAGAGAACTCCATCCTCGCCCTAAATTTAAATCTCAACGACTTCATAACCCTCAGCTCAGCTTTCTCTCCCTCAGGGCGCCACTGAAACTCAGAGGAGGACCCCTCCGCCCCCCCTTGACCTTTGACCACCTAAATCAAATCAGTTCATCCTCCAGTGCAACTCAGCGTTCGTGCCAAATTTGAAGAAACTCCCTCAAGGCGCGCATGAGATATCGTGTTGACAAGACGGGGACAGATTAGAGGACGGACAACCCTGAAAACACAATGGAGGAATATTGTGCTGGTGACATTGAGCAAGGGCAACACTGGTTTTTATGAAGGTTTGTTTCAGCTCCAAAACAGAAATGTGTTTTCAACTTGAGGTCTCATTATCTGCTGCTAACGTACATGATGTCTTCACCTTGAGACTCGTCTGGTGTCCCTCAGGACGGACGTCCTTGGACACTGAGGCGCTGGGAAACATTCTCACTCTGAGAACGCTCAGTGTTCCAGCACGATACAAAGGATCCACACATTCCATTACAATACCTTTAGAAAAATAAATGGTATTCGTCCCTCTGATTTATATTTCTACAGTCGATGGCCTCGTGCACGGAAGTGGCACTTTACAAAGACAGATTCTTCCTTTAGTTCCTCACTTGTCTTGTAGTCGACACGCTGAGATGAATGTTCCTGTGTTTGCAGCCGACATTCTGTGAATTGTTTGAATTAGTCTCAAAACCCATCAGGACTCTGTGAGACAAATCCTCAGACCTGACTGGTACAGATTGGATTATGTGTAGCAGCTCTGGGAGATGGAGTCAAGCAGGATTTCACATGTGTCTGCACAACAACACGTAAGATATGATAGAGATACAATTATTGGTCCAGCACACTTGCACAGACACACAACATGCAAATGGGGGGAAATTTGTTTTCTGCTTTTGACCCATCTGGTGAACACAGCAGGACAAACAGAGCAGTGGGCAGCCATGTACAGCGCCCGGGGAGCAGATGTTGAAAGAGTAAGGTGCCTTGCTCAGGGGAACTAAGACAGTGGGGTAGGGAGAGTCATCTTAGACTTTTAAACAGAAATCCAGGTGTTGTCCATCCAGGTATGTTTTTGTTGTCTCTCTCCATGGAGTCGAACCAGAGACCATCCAGTTGAAATTTCTGCCCATAATCCAATTTTTCTGCCACCAGTCCACGTGTGTCGGAAGCCTCATGTATGTATTTCAATTTTTTTCTACTTCCGATGACTCAGCCTTTCAGCCTGAAAACACAAGGACCATTTACTCCCATTATAGTCACTGCACTGGGGCATTTACGCTGCTGCATATAACATATTGTAGAGCAAATACAGTATTTAGACAGAGTTGTCTACGAGCCCATCCGCTCTCTAAACAACATTCTTGATCTCTGTTTGTTTGCGTGTGCTGTGGATCTCTGGAAATGTTGAACCCTTCTCACCGTCTGCAGCATTTACTAAAGCCGCTTCCAACAGGACTGTTTTTCTAACTTGACCCACGAAAGGAGTGAGGCATCCCACCTCGTCCAGGAATAAAGTCTGATGGAAATATTCACCTTGGTGAGCACACATGGAGAATGTACAGTTTGTTTTTAAGCACCAAGAAGTATTATGGTTCAGGACAGCAACATGAACCTCTAGTCCAGAGGTCACTAACAGGTGGAACGAAGTCTAGATGTCGTCCTATTCAAACCCAAATATACAACTTATGACCGTTTCCATTTGAGCCTTTAAAGTGTTGGTTTAGCAACCCAAGAAACTCACAGGCCAACTGCATGAGTTGTAAATCATCCGAGTTGATCCTCAGCTATTCTGAAAGTCGGTGAGTGAGATGAACACGAGATGAGAGAAGTGAGTCAGAGTAAAGTGAGAAAAGTAATTTCACATGTTTCATAAGAGAGAAGTAGACAAAGAAAGCTTTCAATCAAGACTGGACCGACGCTGTTCATTCTTCTGACGGGCGGTTCAATACCAGTGTGACTCATATGTGCCCAGATAGTGGGGATTGTCAAAATCAGCAAACAAGCTGACGTACTTCACTCAGCAAGAAAAGTGGGGCCGAGAGATAAAGGAACAGAAGGAAAGTGTTCAAGTGAAAAGCAAGAGGAAAAAGTGAAAGTTAATCTTTAATTTGTATTAAAACAACACATTTCAATGCAAGATGCTTATTTAAAAAATAAAGTTCCTATGTTTTTTGTATTTTCTACTAAAAAATGTTTAAATTTTCTTTTATTAGAGTATGTATTTAGAATGCCTCGAGCTCAAAGTGAAAACATAAATATTGTTTAAACATTATTGCATTAGTGTTTTATTAGATCGTCAGTTGGTGATCACACACACAGATGTTCATACATGTCATATTTCAATTTACGATGAAGTGAATCTTTACATTATGATGTTCGGGACCTTTGCCTGAGGAAATGGTTTCTTCCTGGACCTTTCATTGAATATCAGACACACTCTCCCTCTGTAATCTAGCGCATCATTAGTTTATGTTGTAAACTTATTAACATGATGATATTTCCCTCGGATGTGACGCCGGTTAATGGTGAATCATTGAATCCTGTGTGTTCTCACATGTTGGACCATAGAGTCACAAAAGTGGTTTTCATCAACGTCGAGGACTCTTGAAATGTAATGACAGCACTAATTGCAGATTCTTGAAAACCGTATAATTTGAGCTCATTAATTCAAGCAGTTATTTTCTACAGAGCATTAAAAACCTGCATTAGAGCACGTTGATAGATAACATATCATATTTATTTTAAATAAAGCGATTGAAGATTACAGGAAAAAACCAATTAGGGATAAAAAAACAACACTGGTAAACCTAATTAGTGGAGTTCGTCGGTACTGAGGCTTTCAGATATTTCTACAGTCGATGGCCTCGTACACTGAAGCTGCTCTGGTGACACGTGACCACCTGGAACTTTACAAAGACAGATTCTTCCTTTAGTTCATCACTTGTCTTTGTAGTCGACATGCTGAGATGAATGTTCCTGTGTTTGCAGCCGACATTCTGTGAATTGTTTGAATTCGTCCCGAAACCCATCGGGACTCTGTGAGACAAATCCTCAGACCTGACTGGAACAGATTGAATTATGTGTAGCAGCTCTGGGAGATGGAGTCAAGCAGGATTTCACATGTGTTTGCACAACAACATGTGTGTCAGAAGCCTCATGTATGTATTTTAATTTACTTCCGATGACTCATCCTTTCAGCCTGAAGACAAAAGGACCATTTACTCCCATTATAGTCACTGCACTGGGGCATTAACGCTGCTGCAAATTATATAACGTAGTGCGCGTACAGTATTTAGATGGAGAGGAAAAAGTGAATTTAATCTACACTTTTTATTTGAATTTGTATTAAAACAACACATTTCAAAAATAAAGTTCCTTCGTTTTTTTTATTTTGTACTAAAAAAGTTATAATTTTCCTGATAGTCATATTTTTAAATAAAGCTATTGAAGATTACAGGGGAAAACCATGAAGGGATAAAAGCAACAACACTGGAAAAACCTAATTAGTGGAGTTCGTCTGTACTGAGGCGAAGCGAGGAGCTTCTGTCTGATACATCACACGTCATGTTGCACTGTGTTTGTTTTTCCATTTCACCGGGGTCAACAGTCTGGGTCCACTTACATCGGACATTTGCACACATGTACAGACACACAAACAGACACCCACGCACAAACAAACAATAGATGGGAAGTCGTCTGATGAAAAACACTCATTTTCCATAAAGAGGAGGATACTGTGCGTTTGTCAGATACAGAGCAGTTCACTGAGTTCACACAGCTTCAGTCGAATATGAATGAATAGAAACCTGTAGGTTGATGTGGCTGCACATTCTAAATATAAGTATAAGGCAAAACACAACATGTTCATCCGCTTCAAGTGTCGACAGTCACAGCTTTAACTGTCAGAATCAGGTCCAGAGAGTTGAAGTGAAGCTGAACTGCAGATCAGCTAATATGAATATGAATATGAAGAATTCTGAATGGAGTTTATTGGATTTGTGACAGCTGCAGAAGCTGAGGATCCAGTTTTTCCTCTAAATTGAAACGACTTATCCGCTCAAACACGACCCCCGGCAGAATTAATCACCACGTGTGGCTGCGGGGGGCGCTGTTGCTCAGTAAATGTTGCATAGTGTTGCTTTAACAGTGTTTCTCCTCAAGGCTTATCTTTCTGGGGACTGGGTGAGTGCTCGACAGTGCAAATCTAAGTATTCAGCACTGACATTCTTCATAAATCAATTCATGAATCCCACGAATGTCTGTGGGGATAAAGTGCTCACTTTTCAATGTCACAGTCCAAATGAAATCACATTTACAGGACACAGTGTTATGTTTAGTGTTTTTATGATTGAGGAGCGAGGAACACGACAGCGTCTAAACCGACTGTGTGACCTTTGAGTTTAGATGCTGTTAAACAAGCTGAAGCTCCACTTAGGCTGTCTAATACAACGGTGCTACAATAAACACTCGGTTTGTGGAAGTGTTTTACAGAAGGTGTTCAACTGTTTGTGCTGCTGATCCGCAGGACATCATGTCAACGAGCCTTCCTAATATTTACACAAACTGCAGCCTGTAAAACATCGATCGATATCTATAAAGATGATCTATAATGTAAAGTGACCAGGGATTGTTTTAGAACTATAGGTCATAGCTGGCTACGTCAGGCACATGATGTCAATCCAGCTGATTGTGTGTTTCAGTTGCTGTGACCCAGACTGAAACCAAGAAACCCAAAGAACAACCCCAGAGACCCACAAACAAATAAAGATTGAACTCAGAGCAGTCGTGGCAGAGCAGCACCAATGTGGACGCCATGTGTCTGAGTGAGCTTCAGAGAGGGAGGGTCTGCCAATGATTAAAAATCAGGTCTCTTTTTTAGCTTTGCTTTTGTGTTTCAAAGTGACTGTGGGTAAGTGCTTAAGCTCTAGTCTACACTGAAGCGACGACTAGAGATACCAAGGAAAATTAAACTTATGTCAAACACAGTTGATGCTGCACATTTTACCAGTAAAGAGGCGAGTCCGCTCAGTATCTGCAGATACATCAATCTTTAACCCACGATTTCCCTGAAGGCAGCTGTGTGGTGTGTTGGAAGGTGTTTGTGCCATTTCCATTTAAATACGAAGACTGTAGCAGCATCTTCATGTTCAAAATTTGTCCTAACACATTTTCACAATGATCCTAAATATCTGAGGAATGAAAGTAACAGCTCTCTCTCTCTCTCTCTCTCTCGCTCTCAAACACATTGACCCATCTGTTTGTTACTAATGGACCGTCAAAACATCCAGAATGTTTTTACTGTCCTTTGCCACCATATCCTCCTCAACGTCAAACTTAACTCTTATGACATGATTAATTAATAGTATTTTTTAACAAATTATTCTTCGCTACTACTGATATGCTAAACAGAACCCAATAGGATTCATGTCTCTGACTCAAGCTGTGGGGGTGATAACCTGAACCCTGCGCTCCACCAGAACTATTGACGCCCACAGCACAGGTTTCAAACTGTTCCACGAATCAATAGGAAGCTGTAATGGGCCGAGAATCGCCGCAGCAGTGGTCCAGACAAAACGATTTGGAAGAATTAAAAAGCCGGAGACAAACAAAGCAGGGTCTGAAATAGGTCTGAGAAAGAAAGAAAGAAAGAAAGAAAGACAATTATGTGAGAGCTTGGGGATTCACAGAATGGATTTTGTTCTGTTTAGAAGAAAACTTTCAGTGAACACGCTCAGAACGACAGCCAATTACTCCAGTGTGTCATGAAGCTGCAGCACCAAGATATTCAGATATTCAATATTAGAGCTTGTAAGACATGATGTGTTGGGACCGAGTATCAGCTTCTCACAAAAAGCTTCTGTTTGGAAAAAAAAACATGCACTCATTTATATTTCTGCTGGTGGAAAACATAAGCAGATATGTGAGCTTGGAAGAAAATATGGGTATGAACTCGTATGACTATGAAATTAGATATTGAGTTTACACATGAATACAGGACTGTTGTTAAAGGTGAAAGTAATAGTTGTGTTTTCTTGCCATTTCCTTGGCAAATGCAACAATGCAACAAAACCATGATTCTGAAAATGGACGCAGCCCTGAAAAACAATGCACAACATTTCCTCTCATTTCCTAAGATGTGTGTGTTAATGCGACTGTGACCAGAACTCAACCCGAAGCAGTTTCAATCAGGAGCGGAACAGTCTGCTGAGAATCTACAGGAGGTTCAAGATGCTCATGAACAAAACCCTCAGAAGTGCAGATTCCAGATTCTCACACCGCAATCAATTCAGGTTGTGTGTATAAATGCTGCTTGTCAAGTTCCCACAGAGGAAACTTCCTCAGGTGCACGATAAAGGATCCTCGGGGCTCTGTTGTGTACTGCTGAAGAGAAACATTGTTGTTACAAGTGATGGAGCCGGCGCCTCCTCCTCCAGGAGTTTATCAGAGACTGGATCGATGGCTTTCCCCTCAGACTTGCTCAAGGCAACACTTGTTAACTTGATGAGGGTGAGCGTGATATTTGATGGAACTGTCAATTTGCAGGTGGACGTGGTCGTGCATACAGAGTGTGAAGAGGGAACTGTCACCTGTGAAACAGAATGATTGAACCTCGGTGTGAAGTTGTGGTACCTTATTACCTGGAGAGCACTTTGATGACAGCGACGATTACTGGGTGGCACATGAATTTACGAAAGGACAAAAACATCCATCCAACTATATATCTATCTATCTATCTATCTATCCTACTATCCTACTATCTATCTATCCATCTATTTAACAATCAATCTATCTATCCATCTATCTACCTCACAGCAAGTAGGTTCCCTGTTTTCGAATCATTATCCTTTATTCATCTGATGTGTCTCTGAACTGGATACATTCACATTATTTTCTCATTAATGTTATCTATGCTTTACCATTTATGAATGAATTAGTCTCAATAAAGTTGTCATGTCAATATCCTGTTTTTGTATTTTTTGTTTAACGTGACTAAAGATGAAAAGCAGCCTCTTTCCATCTCCCATTGATGTTCATTTATATTCACTGTCCCTGTTAAATTAACCAATACATGCATTTCTGCTCACAGCTTCATTAACTACACCCTGAGGTGTGTGTATACACTACAAACACATTTGTTTTCAGTTTTATTCGACACTAATACGATGCCTGGGGAATCTAAACATCTTCACATTATGAAGAAGCCTTTGGTCAGTTACCTGGCTCGCTGGTCGATATTAGAATGCAACCGCTAACAGGCCGTAATAACAAAAAGGTCAAAAGGTTATTTAATACCCGAACCCATTCAACCCATTACAAGTCAATCTGCACCAACGCACCCAAACCAATATGCATTAAACACACACACACACACACACACACACGATGAATCCTTAGCGGCTTTATATATGAAAGCTTTGGCCTTCAGGTCATTAAATCCCTGCAGCCACATGAAGGCAGCAGGACACGTATGTTAGTTAATTAATCCGCTGCCTCCGGCTTGAACTTCAGCTCTTTAATTTCAGTTTATCAATAAAATTCATTCCAACTCTATCTGCAGTTTTCCAGCTGTGCTTCATTCATGAAACGCAGCTGGAGATACTAACGCATCACATTTTACAACATGAGACAGAGGGGAACTAAAACCAGAACTTTTTATGCTTGTTGTTAATTTTATCGTTTTACTTTCTTTATCATCGCTGCTTATGGGAGTTTTGGGACTTTTTCACCAATCTGTCGTAGAATAATTCATGGATCTTGGGCTCATACGTCCACCAGGGCTCAACAGTCCCTTCAATTCAACCAAGTTGCTCCAAGTTTCATACACTCTGAATGTGTGATTTCTGTCCCCTGAATGTGCTGGAATTTTTAAATCAAGGTCCATGAACGATTCCCTGTGAAAACTATGTAAATTTGGGAAATGCTGTATATTGCAATGTGAAATAAAAATCCTGGTAAGCACCTAAATGTAAAGGGTTCCTCTCTGTTACCACATCCTTCTATAAACTTTCCTGGAAATCCATTCAGTTGTTTTTCTGTAATCTTGTTTATAAACAAATAAACAAACGGACAAACAAACCAATAACCTCCTTAGCAGAGGTCAAAACAGCAAAACATCACGTGTTGCATGTTCACATTGTTCTGCAACATCCAGACAACATCTATCTGAACATATTTGATCAACCCAGTCTCCTGGAAACTTGGATTCTGAACTGGATGCAATACAGAGAAATACAAGTGAGGCTTTAGGTGATGATGATTCCTCACATTCCCACTGACAGTGAACAAGCTGTCCTGACCGAGGCCCACTGCTGGATTCCTGCTGCGATCTCTCACTGTGCTGAACTTCAGCTTCAACACTTTCACAGATAAATAAAGGTGAGAGATATTTACTGAATAAAGGTTAAAATAACTTTTCTACCACACATAATTACACGCTGCCAACTCAGCCGTCAGGGACAATTTGTTGGTTCAGTGTCTTGCCCCAAGCAGGCCCACAGACTGGAGAAGACGGGGGATTAAACCAGTAGTGGACGACCCGCTCTACCTCCTAAGACGCAGGCATCCATTGTTTGTTTTGGAAAACAAGCAGATACACTCAAACCACGAGAGCAGCACGTTTCACAGAGCTCACTTTTCAATTTGTATCCATTCATGTTCAATTCACGTTAAAAAAAACTAAGTGTCACGTGAGAGTAAAGTAGTAAATAGAAGTTTGTTCACTCACCAGTCCATCACAGGTACTGATGGCTGCGTTCCCTTTGACACTGGCCCCGTCCCACACTTCTCCCAGATAGTAACACTGGGAGGATGGAGCAGGACGGATCTGGGCGCCCTCCAGGCCACCGTACCTCCTCTCCGTCAGGAAGCCCGGAGCCAGCAGGTGAGGGTTGAGGGTGAGGTTAAAGTTCAAGCTGTGGCCGCCGTGCCACAACTGGTAGAAGACTCGATCCAAGTCGGCCGGTCCCTCCGAGGCTTCCCGGCGCTGCACTCTGCGAGCGTGATGCGACAGGAAGTTGGACAGGAAGTGACCTCTGGCATCCACCCTTGTGGGGCGCACCACTTCATACTGCGGCAGATCCCGCAGAAATCCCTCTGTCAGACATGGTGGGAGGAGGAAGGTTATTAAATCATGGGAAAGAGGAGGGTCATTATATAATTAAGCGGCAGTAAAGCTGTAAACAAAACTGAGGAAACTGTAAACAAATCCATATGTTCGTCCGATCTGTCACTGACATGTTGGAGTACAGCTGTGTGTTAGACTCGTTCTCCTGATAAAAAAATAATACTTCAGCTAAATTTCCTGTGAGTCGCTGAGGCAACAGCGTGAGAACGAGGGTAAAGAAGAGGAGCCTGAGGACGAGGGAGCAGCAGCAGCCTCCTCTCTGCTCTACATGAAACGACTGTAAGGGCACTTTTTTGTTCCACAAGCACAAATTTAAATCATCCTAAAGATATCGCCACTTTTTAATTAAGTTCATACTTGTTGCATCACATTTTCCAGACACAGCAGCTTCTGAGCGTCCTGCTCCCGAACCATCATCCTCCCGTCAACTGCTTCATCTCGTCGGAAACGAGCGGAATGCAATCAGCGAATTCACAAAAGCTTCTTGAAACGACCCTGAGCCTCGCGCTGTGTTTATCCGCACAAATATTGTCAAGAACACAACCGAGCAGAAACATGCGAGAGGAGTCTGGGAGGCCGATGTTTGGAATGTGTCTTTCCACCAAGAGCAGGAAATAAACAAACACCCACATTCTGTTTGCTTTTACCTTTGTTGTCGAGGTCAATCCAAGTGGATTTAATTTATTTTTTTCTTGGATGCTTTTAGCTCCACTGCAGTTACAGCAGCTACAGTCGAATGTGGGGCTGTGCGATCTGACTTCAAATCAGTACCTCGATTAATTATCGTGGGAATCGGACAAACACAACTTCAAGGACTGTGCAGGTCCTGATAACTTCAGAAACGTGTTTTTTTGTTAACGTGTAAAGCAGGCACAGGTCAGCGGGAGAGTGGAACGGAGGACAAGCGGCAGGGTGGTACGGTCTGTGATGTGAGTCTGTAAGTACCCGACGGTTGGTGAATGCACGCACCAGGGAAAGTATTAACTGGATTAACCGACATGATGGTAAGATTAGGTCGGGGAGAGTTAATTGCCCCAGTCTAGTGTGTGATATACTGCAGCACAGGAAGATCAGATGGAATCTTAGAGATGGAAGCTCTGAATGAAACGCTGATCCAGAGTCTGAATCGACTCTGAATTCCACAAACGCTCGTCTGTCAGTGAGTCGAACACATTTCTCACTTATCGTTCATCTTCTCCACTTCACACTCGAAATGTCAGTTGTTAATAGCCCGGGGAAAAAATGTGAGCTTGTGTCTGAAAGAGATTCAGTTTTATTTTTATGAAAAAACACTGACTATAGAATCCTCACTGTGGAGAAACCAGGTAGGATGAACTCAAAGTTTGAGGAGGACGCTCTGACCAAGAACATCCACATTTTACACCTTCACCAAAGCCTGAATCTTCCTGGTATAGTTTTTACTCCAGAGGCCATCAGTCAATCAGCCTGACTGTTTTTCATTACATGTTTTCAGATGAAACATGGATCCAGATGGACATTTGTATTTTTTTTATCTTCCCAATGTTTAAACCTTGTATTTGGGCTTGGCAGAGGGCTGAACTGCAGCTCCCTGTGTGGTGAATCCCTTCATGAGGAGGAGAATAACTCACAACACATGAAGCGTTTTCTCAATCTGCTGTTGTTGCCTTCGGCGTCCTAATTAACACAAAACACACACACTAGTATTTCATTTTGAAGTCAAGGGACTTGGCTTTTTTAGTTCAGCAGCGGCTCCCCGGGGGGCGCGCGCGCGGGGGCCCCAGTGATTGTTTGCCAAGAGAAAAGGAAAAAGGGAATGTGACTTTGAATTTATCCACTGAGATCAGAAACAATCATAACTTCTATAATAACAGGGGGGGGGGAACACCTGTGATTGCGTCTAGAAGTCGCTCGGCTTGGGAAAAGATATTTGATGCCTAGAATCAACAGGGGCCTTTAAGTGGCTGACAGGTGGGAGGGGGGTGTCAGAGATAATGAGATGATGCATGTCATCTCATCTCTCTCTCCTCTCTCTCTCTCACTCTCCACCCCACACCCCACCCCCAGGCACCTACAGAGCTCCAGACCTTGACTTCAGCCTCATACATCCTCTACTTCAGATCTGTCACTGAATCAGTCCTCTTCCACCGCCTCAGACCACAGGTCCACACATCACTCTGGAGCCAGTTAAGAGAACTGGGATCTACAGTAGTGTGTGCAGTTTGTGTTGTGTAGCTGGACTGTTGGGCCTCGGTGGGCGTTTGCATGCTTTGTGCACTGTGTGTTGTTTTGACCTCTCATCTTATTTAATGACCTCATCTAGTTATGCTGTTTTTGTGTTTAACTGCTGCTCGACTTCTGGAGACTAATAAAGTTCTGCTCGACTCCTTGTTTCGGTTTCCTCTGCACGTCCCTGACGTCTAACATCCCAACCACGTACCGGGAGCTAGAGCCAGAGGATGAAAGTGTTGGCAGCGGAGACGAGCGAGTGCATCCTACAAGACAAAGAGGATTAAGTCTCTGATGTGAGGATATCCACCGAGCATTACCACTAATACAATTTGCAAAGTATAGGATTGAAGGATGATAATGAATCCTCTTAGATTCCCAAGATGATTCTGCTTCCTGTCCTTCAGTGGAGGAGGTCAGAGGTCAGTGTCAGGCACAGAGCTGCTTGAGGCAGCTGAGGGGTTTGCTCAAGGGCACTGCAGAGAGGGAGGAGGGGGATTCATCCTCTGGGGATTCATGTGAATCATCACTGAGCTGAATGTTGGGTTTAATTGCTCTGGACTGTGAACAGAGGTCAGTGCTGCATTGAGATGCACTCATGGAGCAAATCGGCACAGAAGAGGCACCAGAGGACATGAAGTCATCCATCACATGTTTGTTTGTTTGTTTGTTTTCTTGTGTGTTTGTTTGTTTTCTGGCTCACTCACCTGCTTCCGGTGATGCTCCCAGCGTGCTGCTGGTTTGCAGGAGCGTCAGAAGTGCGATGAAGAAGAGGAGGGAGGGGGACACCCTTCGTCCCAACGCGTGACGCCCGCACTCCAACCGGGTCATGTTGTCAGGACGCTGGCCTGCCCTGGAGAATCATTTAACGCCTCTCACACACCGCGTCGACTGGAAAACTCAAATCACTTCCATCTGCGCTTAATGAACTTCTCCTTCTTCTTCTTCTCCTTCTCCTTCTCCTTCTCCTTCTCCTTCTTCGTTCCTTTGTTGCACCTAAACTCTGACAGTCCCGACCAACTCCTCCAGCTCGGGCCCGGACATCGCGCGCCTCCGCGGTGCGTCTTTGTTGCGTCCTCGGTTCTTTTGTCGGTGTGATCGTCTGCTCACGGGTGGCGCTGCCCTCTGTCCTCCATCTGTCTCCTCCCTACAGCCAGTGACAGCTCCGAAACTTTTTTCCTCTGCAAACTTTCTGCCGAGCCACCCCCACAGATGGGAGGACTTAAGACAATGGGCCATCTCTCCAGAGGGGCTGCAGGCTTAAAGGGGAATGCTCCTCCAAGAAACCGGATCCAGTGGAAGGTTCAGCCTCATCCCGGGTCAGTCGGGTTCTGTGGGTCAGATGAGGACCGGTTCCTGCTGTTCCATCCACCGGAGAGTGAGATTGCTGAGCATGGCTCCATCAGATCTGTGTTTCCTCTCTTTGGGCATGCAGGGGAATCTGATAAATGTCTCTGTGGTGGAAACTGTGGGTCAAAAACTTCCATAAAGTCCTGATGAAAGTGTTGTGAAGGTTGGAGAAGTTCCTGATTTCATTGATATTTGAAAACTACATCTACCTGAAGTCATGTACACAGATGAGAAAGTAACTTATTTATCATATTCATTTCTGGAAAAAAAATCCATGAAAATTTATTTTTCATCTATCGACTCGGGTGGAATAAAGTCTAATTCAAATCCAAATGTTCATTAGGCTCCAGAATGTTATGTCACTTTATTATTGGTCTTTATCTTCCCAGGCTTAGCGCGCCCTCTAGCGGGAGCCCGGGGGCAACATGGCTGGACCACAGGTTCAGGGATAAAGCTCCTGTGCAGCTTCAGCGTTCAGATGCTGAGGTTTGTTGCGATCATTTTATTTCTCGGCAAATCCAACATGAGTCGCACGAACAGAGATGATGCAGAATCTTGTTACAAACCAAAACCTGTCAACACTTTTCCACTGTTTTAAACTTTCATCATTTTGAGTCTGTGCCGCTTGATTCGAGCATTTCATTCCTCCTCCAATCTGATTTTCATTGTTTACTTCATATTATTAACACTTCATGTCATAATTCGTGCATTTCGTCTGACTACTCTTGATATGAAGTTGTTTTTTTGACACACATGAATTCATTTGCGACGCATTTTACGCACGGGCACCCCTCCCCCCCTCTGTGTACAGCGACGTGCGTCCCATCCATCCCGGGTCTGGTGCCTGTTGTTGGGTTCAGGATGATTTGAGCTCTTTTCTGTGACTGCGTCTGCGTCGCATCTCACTGGACCAATCGCAGCGCTGCAGAGGAACCTTACACCTGTATAAAAGCAGACTCCAGGTCAGCTGTCATTCAGAGAGGTGTGATGAAGATGAGGGTCCGCTGAATAGCGCCAGAGACGCATTACGCACGGGGCGTTTGGGTGGATTCTCGGTGGAGCCTGTGCGCACAGCAGAAGCTCTGGTGAGGTATCTGACTTTAAAGATGGATGGAATATTGAACTACAGCGGAGCTCTGAACCTGAGTTCTGCAGCCGATGGGATCTTTACGTTCGAAGACATCGACATGAGCGCGGACGGGAGCGCCATCCTGAGGATACTCATCTCCGTGGTGTACTCGGTGGTGTGCGCGACGGGTCTGGTTGGGAACCTGCTCGTCTTCTTCCTCATGAGGTTACGCCAAGGGCGGAAGAGGTCGAAGATCAACGTGTTCATCATCAACTTGGCGGTGACGGACTTCCAGTTCGTCCTCACGCTGCCCTTCTGGGCCGTGGACACCGCGCTGGACTTCAGCTGGCCGTTTGGAGACGCCATGTGCAAAATCATCCTCTCCATCACCGTGATGAACATGTACGCGAGCGTGTTCTTCCTCACCGCGATGAGCGTGACCCGCTACTGGTCGGTGGCCTATGCCCTGAAGAAGAAAACCTACCGGAGGTCGCGGTGCGTAAAGTGGGTGTGCGCGGTGCTGTGGGTGGCCGCGACCGTGGCCACGGCTCCGACGGCGATCTTCTCCTCAGTGACCGTCGTCGCCGGGGAGAAGCTCTGCCTCCTCCGGTTCCCTGAGGGGCACGACTGGCTCGCCCTCTACCACATCCAGAAGATCCTGGTCGCCTTCATCATCCCCATGCTCATCGTCTGCGTCAACTACCTGATGCTCCTGCGCTTCGTGAAGCGACGGAGCATGGGAACCAGCAACCCCAAGCGCAGGTCCCGGGTCACCAAGTCTGTGGCTATCGTGGTTTTATCCTTCTTCTGCTGCTGGATGCCGAACCACGCCATCACCTTCTGGGGCGTCCTGGTCAAGTTCAACGCGGTCAACTGGGACAAGTCGTTCTACATGGTGCACACGTACGTGTTCCCGGTCACCGTGTGCCTGGCGCACGCGAACAGCTGTTTGAACCCGGTGCTGTACTGTCTGATGAGGCCGGAGATCAGGAAGATGCTCAGCGGTTTGTTCTGGAGAGCGTCCACTCCATCCACCAGCCGGGCCTGCGCCACGCGCTCTCTAACGCAGGCCGAGACGCAGGCGGTGGTTCCTCTCCAGATTATGGACAACGGAGAGTACACGCTGTCCATCATAGACCGGAAAGGAGTGTCGGCCTCCAAGATGATCCCGAACACCAGACAAACCCAGTGAAACCAGTGGAGTCTGATGATTTTACTTTGCTCTGCAGGTGTCCCACGTTAGATTACAACATTTTACAGGAAATGTCTTCATCTTCATCTTAATCATCCTGGTATAGATCATGCGAGGAGGCTGAACTGTATTTGTGGCATCTCTGAATCCTAGAACTGTGACTTGTTGATTCCACTGATGGAATAAAAACCGACGTGACAAGCCAACAGGTGGAACAGAGACAAAGGGACACATGGGGAGAAATGTCCCTGACTGGAATAGACCCTGGGACGTGGAGGGATCTGAAAAACAATTTACTGCCATGCAAAATGTTGGATCTTGAAGAAGGACCCATAAAGGGAATATTAAAATCATGTTGCAATGTTGTCTCTTCATGCGGCTTCACCCTGTAAAGCATCTTTGTAAATAATAAATGGCTTTTTTCTCCCATCTGAGGGGACAAGTGGTTGATTCTTCTCCCCCAGCAGATAAGGACATTTCACTGCTTTCATGTAAAACAGCAGATATCACATAGTTTCACTTCACAGAACATCTTCAATTCTGAGGCATCTTTAAATACACGAGTAGAGAGTTTCTATAGAGAGCCCATATGGTCCATATTCTATGTTATGAGCAAAAAAATAAGAGAAATTCCTAAATCTCTATCCCTGAGAATACACTGAATTCATGGATGGAATATTTCAGACACGTCCATCACAGTCTGTTAATGAAGTGTCCGTCTGCACTGGTGTGTCTGAGGTGACCCAGGAGAGAGGTTAGCTAGCAGCAGCTGTAAAGATTCCAGCTGTCGCACCGACCTGCTCCACTTAGGCTTCAGACTGAGTGAACACAAGGCAGCCGAGCACCAGGTCCGACAGGCTGTCAGGTTTAATGAGAGTCTCTCCGTGTCCCTCTGTCCGTCTCCTTGTGTCCAGAGACTGTCGGTCCAAAGTGTCCAAATTACAGCTGGACCATTGTGGATTCCTGGGGCTGATGTTATAGGGACCTGATTTAGAATAAACCAAAAACAGGTCCAGACTCCACGGTTCAAATCAGCTTCCCCCTAAAGTAACGAGTAGTGAGCGTCTGCTCGTCCCACAATCAATAACATTCAACTAATTAAAAATCTAAAAGTTCCAGAAGAGTTTTCATGGATTAAAATAATAATCTACATCTCAGCTTTCTGTCATATTTACATGTTGGTGAATTAAAGATCCAATTCCCTTCATGACAAACACCGGTTGTATGAATAGTCTCACTCATAATGGGAGAGTTTGACTTGTAGGTGGGAAACTACGAGTTCATTGTTTAAAATATAAACTCGTTTTTCAAATGTCAAAATAAAACTAAGTCTGAGATCGATGATGTCACAGAGGAAGTCGTCATGGTGGTGGATAATTTAAATAATAAAGAGATGAGTTTTGTGTCTTTAACTTATACAAGTCAGTTTTAATTGGAGATATTTCATGATTTATTGATATGAAACACATTGGATTTCTCAAAATAACAACAAAGGGAAATTGGAGTTGTTGTTGTTTACTGCTTGTTCTGGTTTAATTTATTTGGATAAAATGTTTGTACCTAATTTCTTCTGTGTGCTTTACTACTTATTTTGTTATAAATGTTTTATCATCATTGCTTTTGTTGTTGTCTTTTCTACTTTTGATTGTTTTGGAATGCATTAGTCTTTAAATCTTAATTTTTTTCAAATCATTTCCAATTAATTTTAACCTCCCATGTTTCGTAAATCACTTTGTGAACTGTGTTTAATAAATAAAGTTTGATTGATGGATGCTAATTGATGTTGAGTGTAGAACTACAATCACTCAGATATTAAAAACAAACTTGAATATTCTTTCATGTTTGTCTCATTAATGTCAATGTTCCTCAGCATCTTCACAAATCATCACATTATTTAAACTGTTGTGTTGAGTATTTATTCTCATTAATTCTGTTTGTGTGTCTGCTGCACACAATGGATTCTCTCTTATTTCATCTGCAGCAGTGACATGAGTCCCTCAGGGTTATTAATCTGTTTTCTCATTGTTGTCAGCGGGAGATGAAACTTCAAGCCGCAGCCACACAGCATCATTATTCATTCATGTGTTTTCAAAGTGAGTTCTCAGCTAGAGGCACAGAGAACTGGAACCTTTGTTACCTTCAGACGAGGTTTGTGCAGATTTCAATGAGTCCAACAAAGCCTGCAGATATGAAGTGCAGTGTCCAGCAGGGGACTTTGTGTTCCAAGGTAAACGAGTGTCTGTGACGGTGGAAAAAATTCACTGAGGATTCAAAGTCGTGAGATGATGAACATTATGATTTGGAACCAGACGTATTGGATTGAATTGAATGAAGACACGACCCAAGTGACAGAAGCTTTGGGTTTAATGCTACACAAACCTGAGTGTTGCTTGATTAAACGTCACAATTTGAATTAAGATAATCCTGCTCTGTGCTCATGTTGTCAGGAACTCAATCTGAAATTGATCTGAAATCCTTTTTGGCTTTTCTCAACCCTCTTTTTGTTCAATAAAGTGTCCTCTCAGTTTCAGGTGTGGCAGAGTGAACAGTGATTTGTTAAAGTAGAGCTGGAGTGAGAGAAGATCGAAGTTCTCCTCCTACACTGAACTTCACTGTGAGGTGTAGAAACACATTATAAACACTTGACACTTTTTACTGAAACGAGATATGACGGGTTATTGATGCCAGCTGTCGAGAGTATCTTTTGGGGTGTGTTGCACTGGATAACAACAGCACAGGATAAACACTGAGGACAAATCAATTACAAAAATATATCTGCCTCCTCTTTGTTTCCTACAAGTCAACACAGCTGATGAATGAGGCCTTTTCCAAAAGATATGGAAAGAGACAGATCATATTTCTGCTATTGGAGAAACTTTCTGATGTCTGGTTAACAATCCTTTGTTTAAAACAGTTGCATCTCTGCAGTTACTCATTAAAAAGACATTTGCAGACACATGTTTACATGTTTTATTTGTCGGTGTATTACATCTTTACACCTCATCAGAACAGAACAAACTGACATTCATCGGTAACACTGGGACGGAGCTGACTTACTGTAAATCATGTGCATCCGTACGACTTGTCTTCATAATCCTTCAGTTACAGTTTTCATCTGGAAAGTGTTGTGAAAGTTTTGCCAGCAGTATTCAATGCACGCCCTTCGCTCTGATGCAGTGCACGTTTCAAAGGCAAGCAGCCGTCTCACACTGTGACGGGTTCAGTGACACACTCTTACTTTTTTTTTGTATTTGCCTTGTGAATGCCATGAAAATACTGAAATCTACTATAATACTGAAAGGGTATAAAAACAAAAAAGCTACTTGACTATTTACAAAGTTCAAGTTAATTTTTGTACAAGGTAAAAGTGCATCAAATGTTTAAAAACCATCCTGCTTGTTTGTCCAAGACGAAAATATGAATAAGTAAAGAAGTGAAAGTTACATATTTGGAAGATTCGTCCAACGTCATGAATCTTCCTCGTGTTGTGGAGACGTGTGTTCAGGTTTGTTTCTTTATAAATTAAAACACAGGTCGACTGAACATGTTGCAGATAAAAAATCTTTTAAACATCGAATTCAATATACAGAATAGTAACTTTACATTTTGCCGTAGCTTTCGGGTGGCGAGTCACCCTTGAGGTTTTTAATGTTTTTTCAAAATTTACCATAAGAGTTAAATAAATACACAAGAGAGGAGACAAGAGAGTGATTGGCCGACGTTCGCCTCAGGGGGGCGGAAACACGCGGCCGGAAATTCTTGGAACAAATCAATCAAAGTTCGCTCTCCTCTTCTTTTTTTTCGAAGCTTGAGAAAACGAGATGCTCCGATATCTGCGGGGGGGACGACAGGAGGGCAGCAAATACATGGAGGGAGGGAGGAGGCCCTGACGTCGTGACAGTGCAGGAAGGAGAAGTGAGTGTGACAGTGCTGACTCCTGTCAGGGGTCGTGGGACAGATCCAGAAGCCTTGCGTCAGCGATCATCATCATCAAGCAGAGCTGTCGGTGCAGTGCCACTGTGGTGGTGTTGAGGAGCAGGGAGGTGGGTTGGTCCCTGAGTGTTGGGTCCCCTGGTGAAAAGGTGTCTGCTGGGGGCCCTCAGCCTGCGTTACCGCTGCTCTGCCGCCTTCCCGTTCACCTCCGGCTCGTCCTCGTCTCGTCTCTTCTGCCTCCGGAAGAAGCCGAGCTAAGAGGAAGATTCAAACAAGAAACAGTCAGACAAGAAGTAGAATTAGAGCTTCAGTGTCCGACACAGTGTGTGAACCAGGGCTGCTGAACACAGGTGATAGTTAAATAAAGAAAGTTTCAAATCCAATCTGAAACTCCTCTGCAGACAAACAGCTCTGTGTGGCTGTCACCATGCTAACAAGCTCACAGTGACAATGCTAACATGCAGACATTTGAAGTAAAAGCCTGTAGGCTGCTTCCAAATGTTAGTTCACCACATTAATTAACCTGATGTCTTTTGATTTTGCTCTGTTGATTTGACATTTGAAGATGACATTTTCTAAAAAAAAATTCTGACATTTGTTGGATATTTAATTGATTCATTTAAATAATTGGTACATTTAATTTAATTTTAAAATGACTTACACTAAACACACAAACACCAGAAGCAGATGTATGGTTAGAGGTTGATCTGCACCCGAGGGACACCAATTCTATTGTTCTTTGATTTATTGACGGATTGAATTGATATATGATTCGATTTATGTTTTTAAAATGTTGTTCTTTTGAAGAGCTTCTCGTCAATCTGAGCAATTGTTTCGCAAATTGTAGCTACAAAGAAAAATAGGTCTCCTTAAGATCTTTAGTGACCTGGAGTAAGGGTATGTGTTTCAGTATATGTACAGATTAACACATTAGGGGATCATTTTTTAGCAGTTGTGTATTTTTTAAATATTTAATAAAAGAAAAAGAAAAACTCTCATAATAGAATAACTTATTCAGACTTGGGCTGTTTGCAGACAGACGTGACCTCATTCTCCACCAGAGGGGGGCAGTCTGACTCTACAGTGAAGAGCAGTGAATTCAGCTTCAACCAGAGACTATTTATCACATAAAAAACTAAGTAAATTACAGAGGAGAATGTATATAATTGTTTTTACTTACAATATGACCTTTTGTTATTATGTTTGAAATGATAAATATGGATTTGAAAGACCAGCAAATACATATCGTAGATCTTGACACAATACATTTACTGATAATGAATGATTGCTGATGTGATGTCCTTACCTTCCACAGAGCGAGAATGAGCAGGGCTAACAGCAGCAGTCCTCCCAACGTGCTGCCCACGATGATCCAGGTGGGGATCCTGTAATCTCCCTCCTTCCTGATCTCCAGTAATATCTGTCACACAAAATGAGATCAAACCATTCAATTTCATTTCGTTTTTTAACTTTAAACAGAACCGAATGTAATTTACTAGAGGCTATACATATATTTGTTGAGGTATTTCTGTCTTAACGTGAACATTTAAATGGACGACTCCTTAAAGCACAAATCAAAAACAGATTTACCACAAAACCCATTTCCCTTTTCACACAAATAATGCATGAAGCACTCAGCTAAAAACAAATCAGTTTTCATTTCCTCATGCAAACACGTCTAAGTTGTTGAACTGGCCAATAGATGGCAGCAAAGATCAGAGCACACGTCCAGACTTGTACATGTTGTGCCGCTGGTCCTTTCGGTCCCTGAGCACCACACAGCACGTGAGCTCCAGCACCGACCTTCACTGTCTGACTCCACTTGACTGAGGCAGAGCTCATTCAGGTTGTTGTTGGAAAAATGGGGCCAACGGCAAAATATGTAAGTGTTTAGTTTGAGATAAAATGTTCCATTACATATAATAAACACGTTAAATTCTTTTAAGTTGTTTCAATACATTATAACGAGATCATCGCCCGGAGCTGGAGACACGTTATTCACACATGGACGGGATTAGAATCAAAGAGAGGATCCGTCTGATAACATTAACGATGCCATTATGAACTCAGTTTTTTAAAGTTCCGGTCAGACTCGGGGCAGAAGAGGTTTACAACATCAGAGGTTGTTGACTCACATGTCTGACAGGCCTCTCTTCATGTAGAAACATGGGGCTGGAGGAGGGGAGCTCCACCGAGGCACTGGTTACCAGCTCCAGGATTTTAAACTTCAGCTGGAGGAACAAATCCAAACAGGCGGTCAATCTTCACAAACACATGACGCAGCTTGTGTGTGTTTGTTGTTGTTAAACTGGTTTATACTCACTGCGTGTAAGGTATCTATTCGCAGCGCTCCTGTGATTCTGACTGCAATCTCTCGGTGGGAAGCCACATTGATGGAGCACTGGATCGGCAGAATCAGGGTGTTGGATCGGTTCTGTGAGTGGAAACCAGACATTAGCCTCAAGGGAAGAAAAAGCAAACAAAGACAATGAAGGAAATGGTTGGGTTTTTGTTTTTTACCAAGCGGGAGAAGCGTGTGAGGTCCTCAGGTGACGCTCGGCTCTCTGCCACATGCTGAGGTGGTAGACAGTGAGTTCCATCTCTCTCTGGGGGGGGTGGGGACAGGAACATAAATATACTTGTTAGGATGCTACTGTGTCATGTCTGCAGGCAGGAGCTGGGTCTAAATTCAGTGGCTGCATCCTTAGGAGACTGAATATGTCCCACAGACGCAACTAGCCCATCTCATTTCAACTGCTCCTTCAAATGTGGCCTGACAACAAAATAAGGATCTGACTTATGGATCCTTCTCGAGCCGACCTATCACAGGATTTACTGAGAGCCAGTGATGAGGCTGACAAGCTGGCTAACGAGCTAGCTGTCTGGGTGGCTGAGCTGCAGTGAGGGCAGCAGCTCAGAGAACCCAGCGATGCAGCGGTAAGAGGACGACTAGCTGGTGACGCAAAGAGGAAATTATCCGTAGACCAGGCCACTTCATTTCAGTTCAGTTCAGCAGTTTATACAGACCACGTCGAAGGCAACCCTTCAATTGGGACACAGCTGAAAAAATATAATAAATAGTTGTGTTTTAAAGGAAACATTTAACATCATGTGATATATGAGATGAACAAGTGTCTTTCCAGTAAGTTAGCTACAAGAGCTGAAGTGTGTTTTAGCATAAAAACCAGAGGCCGGGACAAAGAAAGTGACTTTGTCTTAAGATTTAAAACTAAAATCTAAATCTAAATATGGTTGAACCACGTGAGATCAATGTGAGAAACTGAGGAATTAGTTGAAAACTGTTGTTGAACAGCTGTCAACAATTATGTTCAATGGAAAGAGGCTAAAACCGGCTTGAAAAGTCACTGAATGTCAACGAGTGACGATAATCGACTTGCTAATTAGCATATAAACGACATGATTGCATCATCTGTGTTGAAATAAAACAGTATTTTTAATACACAGTTGAATTCCCAGTAAAGCTTCTCTCGTTTTATAAACAGACGAGTAGGAAATAGAAACTGGAAAGCTGGGTCAACGAGTTCCTCCTCCCAACAACACAATGCGAGCGCCAATCCCGAATAAACAGGGTCTGAAGAGATCAAGTCTACTACAAATGGAGAGTAACTAGATTTGTCGCTAGGTGGTTTTGTTGCAAAGTCAGAGAATTAAATATAGCGATCGCAGCGCTAAGCTGGCAACACGGCCTTAACCCCATTGACGTAATAGAGACTTTTATTTTGAAAACAGCAGCGCCAAAGGGAGAAACTCTACACTAACACATCACTATTTATAACAACCATCTACGACTTTTACCGAACAACTGTGACCACAAGAGACAACTGCGTGATAATTGTAGATGCTACAAAATAAACTGACTAAACCCAGAGTCTGAGCGGCCGTCGTCCAATCACAGCGTAGCAGCCTTATCTGGGCTCTGGATTGTTGAGGTGAAGTGAATGACGCTGCAGTAAAAGCCTGTTTGAAGGGAAGTGCTTTGACCCTTTTCTCCCACTGACTGAAAGCTAATACAAACATAATGACAGGTAAAAACACAAGCTCAGCAGTGGAAAAATGTCAAGATGAAACAACTCTATGGCCTTACCTTTAATCCACACTATAAAACTATGGCTACACTGCAGAACTGTGCAGATTATTTATGTACGTGTCCTACATGGATCATTAACCTCTTGTTTGAGGCAGCTTTTCTCTTTTGCATGATATTATGTGAGCTTGACTGGTTTGACCGTCTCTGTGTGTCTGACCTGTGAGTGACTGGCATCCTGTCCTATGTTATCCTAACCTTTCTTGTAATGTCAGATGGGTCTGACGTGCTTCTTTCTACTTTTGTCTTAAATCATGGACCCAAAGTTTCAAAGATGACCAATTAACAACCGAGGAGGATTTTGTTGGTCTGTTTATCAAAAAATTGCCAAATGTTTTCTATGAAATTTAGCAGAAAGTTTAACCCGAGGAAGATCCAGGATTATTTATTCCAAACTTTACTGCAAACTGCATCATGTGCTGCAAAGGGACAGAAATATTGACAAGCACAACAGTAGCTGTGAGTGCTGAGGCTTTAGCAAACAGTCAATAAGACTGACATTTCATCCTTTACCTCGGGAAGTTGGAAAATAAACTGGATCAATTTAAAATAAGGCCAAAGTTTCCAGACCTTGAAAAGTTGAAGCTGCAAAGCTCCTGAGAGTGTGATAAACTGAGCAGGGATTTCAGAAGGAAGGATGTGCTATTAATCTTTCATAAGTGACCGATTCTTACTGAGGCTTCACACTCACCTGATCAATGTGGAAGTCAGATATCTGCAGGAGTCGGTTCCCATTCTTGGTCATTTCTGGGATCTCAATGTTCAGCTGTAGATCTTTTACAGGAAAGTAGCCGAGGTTCTGGATCTGAGAGACAACAGAGCGGAAACTGTGAATTATTTCTGATCCTGTTGCGTAGCTTTAAATTTGGGAGACGATGGTGTTGGCTCTTACCTGGAAAGTGAAGTTGACAAGGGGACCAATGACTCCGGGCTCCTCCAGCGACAGCTCTGATTTTATATCATACCGGCTCGGATTTGAATCCCTTTGGAAGTGAAGAATCAACATGGACAAGTAATGTGTAAATAATAAATCTTTAATTTATCTGGGCTTGGAGGCATAGTGCTATAAATAATGTGAGGCTAAATACATGGTAACGAATAACCCATTCCTACGAGTATTAGGGGAAAATATTATTATGGTCATTATATTTTGAGAATATAGTCATAATTTAAGGCTAGATGTGATTTTAGAAGGTGAATATCAGAAGATCAGAACTTTGAAAAGATTGATCTATTCTGAATAAAGACATAACCACACTGACTTTATGTGATGGAGGAAATTGAGTGGTTCCTGCAGCATCTACATCTGTGTGCTATTCAAAAGGGTTTCATAGATTCTCCCAAAACAATGAGATTATCAATCTATGATCGTTTTGGATCCAGAACTCCAGCGAGCCCAAGTTCTCCTTACTGGTTATCTCCTCAAGATAATATGACTTTTATCGTTGAACTATGACTTTATTTTGGTAATATTGTGACTTTCTTTTTTCATCAGTATGGCCCAAATACTCCTCCACACATTCCAGTATGTGCATTTAATTTTCCCACACTTCCCAGAGGACATCTAATCACTTGAGTTACTTCGACGCTCACTCCACAGTCACCTCATCGTGCTTTGTTTGGAAAGAGTCTGAGAGATGATTGACCAACCTGGTGAAGAGAAGGTCTCCCTCGTATTTCAGAGAGTAATAGATGTCATTGAAGTTATCAGCTGTGCTCATTTCCTCCCCGTCGCTGTTGAGAGAAGGAGAAGAAAACATTTAAACAATGGGAGCAGTGATGTCACAGTGGGACAGCAGATGAAATATTTATCATGCAGCTCATTTGTGGTTTCAGGTTTTTATCTTATCTCGAGTGTAGCACTTTGGCGGTGGGAGTAATGAGTTGTTGTTTTTTCTGTTGTGTCAGTTAAGGACAGTTTCTCTCCGTGCAAAGAGGGTCTATATAAAAGTGTCCACGTCTCTAAATACAGGGAAGAGTTCAAATTGATGTGCACACCTGCTGGCCTCCAGGATAACCCTGACGTGCTCCAGGAAGACGATACGACTGAACTCAAACTCCAGGCGAAACGAGACCTACACAGCGGAGAGAAGAAAGTTCAGAGGAATAAATCACTCATTTATTACATAGCCTTAAAACAATATGATATTTCATCTTTTTATCAGTGTTCCTTTAGCGGTTTCACCTGTTTGTCGTCGTTACATTTTTATAACAAAACACTAAAAGCAAAAGTCTAAGCTTCTTCTGACTGTGAGCTGCAGTACAGTGTGTACATTATACCCTCTGCAGCAGTAAAAGTCCTGCATTGTGGATCAAGAGGTAAAGCCGGCAATAACCTGCTGTAAGTCTCAGGCTTTGACCTCAGGCAGCCGGCTGCACAGTCGGTGCTGCTTAAAGGGAGCCAGGGATGTTCCCCCATGGTTGGGGACAGTACAATAAACCCAAATCGACATGACAACACACGCACACACACACAGAGTACACACAAGTACACACAAGTACCGGTGAAAGTCGGATTGAGGGTAAAATTCAAGCAGAGAAGGAGAAATGAGAAAAAGAAGAGAGACTGTCAAGAGCAGAAGAGACCAAATGGAAAACAATGGAGGAATTCTAAACAAAAACAGAGGGAGACCTTTAAGTCTGATAGAAGGAGAGGAGAGGAGAGGAGAGGAGAGAGAGGAGAGGAGAGGAGAGGAGGAGGAGGAGAGGAGGAGAGGAGGAGAGGAGGAGAGGAGGAGAGCAGGAGATGAGGGTTGATTGGCAGCAGAAAGCCAAGCATTGTTTACAGTCTTCTGTGCTGTAATGAAATCCTGACAGATTCTCTCTGACCGTAGCGTGATGCATAACAATGTTTAATGTTGCTCCCCTCCTCCATTTACACTGAGTTCTCCTCGACAGACCACAGACATAGAGCCCACTGCACGTCATCTTTTCCTATTTGTGGAGAAAGTCTTCCTTAACACCAATGTTAGAGAAGTTTTTGTGTGACCTATTTTCAAAATAGTTAAATGGATAAAAAAAGCAGATGGAAACACACATATACATATCAATATGCAGACGCACACACATGTATGCAAGTGGTATGTGTTGGGGAGATATTACAGTCTGTGGCCGAGGATTTTGTTTATGCAACTGCATAGTTTAACATGGAAATTCAGTCAGAGCCTGAAGCTCCGGTCCCTCCTCTGGGTTGTCATCGCCTGCCCACATCACTGGTTCACTGTCGCTAAATGATTGATTTAAAAAACTAGTGTACACCAAAAGCACCAGCAAGAAAAAACTCACTTTGCTGCAGCTGTAGTAAAGTTTACAGTAAATCAAATTCAACCGGAAAAGTCAAACATGAGTGCAAACTGGCTATTTAAAAAAAAGGGCTTGTCCTCGGGTCCCAACTTTCCCCTCAGCTCAACAGTGGTTTCTTTGCTGGGTTGGCAGTGGCACCACAATCAGCCTTGTTTAACTCTGTGCAACATTTTTAAAAGGTTGTCGACCCAGAGCAGATCAGCCTTGTGGCTCTGGACGCTGTTCAGGCCGAATGAGTGGGTGTAGGAATCACTCAGGGAGTCTGAGGGTTGACCAGAGTCCTCTAGGTTCAGTAGTTGGAGAGTGCTATGGAGAAATGTGGTGATATTTCCATCGCCAAGGAGACGGCTATTGTTTGTGCTAATGACGTGGTCGTGAACTCCTTCAATCTCTTTCATTACTAATTTGTCAGCAGATTTTGTGCCGGTAAAGTAAGAGAGTCTGAAGTCAGAAAGTCAAGACATCAATGGAACAGACTGATGAAGTGTGATCCACTCGCTGTTTAATAGCTTTTAACTGCAGTGTGATGGACGATCAGTGTCGTCCCCATCACGGTGAATTCAAACATCACCCTCATGGAAATAAAACTCGAGGCAGTTGCGTAAACGTAAACTGGAAAAGTGCAGAGATCCATAAATATCTTTGACATTACAAGCCTGTGGAAGAGCTGGGAAACTGCATGTGATCGTGAGAATCAGGAACAGATGAGAGAAAAGTCCTCTCACCAGGTGCACCAGGGTAAAGTGGTAACATGTTAAGAACTAAGAAAGAAGTTTCTTCCTCTTGTTTATACCTTACAAGCCCCTATCTGCATTTTTAATAAAGTAATTATAACCAAACAAGACATTTTAATTATTACAGTGAATAGAGGAAGAAGGTACTGCTCCACTGACTTTAATATACAGATAAGGGATAATTACTTTAACCTTTGCAAAGTAACTTGCAGACTATGTGTGTGATGTAAACAGACTAAACAAACTTCAGAATATAGGTATTTGGTTAGAGTGACTTTGAGGGTTCACTATTGATCTCAGCGACACATAAAATATGAACCCACAGTCGTCGTCATATGTGACCTGACCTAGGTAACTTAGAAAAGGGATCATAAATACTTTATGGTCAAATATCAAATCACCAAACCCTGAGCAGTGGCACTTGTGGACCTTGAGCTTTATCACACACAGTAAAAAAAAACTGTTAGATTTCTTTGGATGCTGGATCACGGCGGCACTGAAATGTGTCAAGCTCAAGAGAAAAGTTTGCAGGAAAGTAGCTGCGAAAGTAGCTGAGCCATAAAATAAAGCTTTACCCAAAATGTGTAAATAGTATTAGCAAATAAAACTCTCATGAACTACAGCATGACTCATAGGAACTTAATATTTAAAGTTTTCAGGTTTAAGAGCTTGTAACGGGTCTGGTAAGATACACAGAGCATCAAGTTTCAACATCATAAAGTGCTGTGAGCGAAACCATCACACATGAACACGTGAAACTGTAAATAACATTAAATCACAGACAGAACCTTTATAAATCAAGGACGTGTCTGTTTCTTTAATGTGTTGCTGTTAAGCCACTGAACGATTTTTACACATGTTGAAGAAGATGTTATCACTTTTGCTTATTATAGTTTGAAAGTTAAATACAGGAGGATGTGTGTTTGTGTTGGAACTTTGATGATCATGATGTCACACTAGAGAATGAAGGGATCTCTCAAACCAGAACTAAACTGCTTTCCCTAGTTGGTTTGTGGTTCTTACATAAACCAGTGTGGTGTATCATTGACAAGTCAAGCCTTTAGCATGTGTACTTGGTCCGTGTGGCCTGATACAATCCACATCAAAGCTTTTTGCAGCCTGTGTCTGAGCAGACTTACGTGTCTGAGATTTTTATTTTAGTCAGAAGTGAAAGCTTCTCAACTGATTTTGAACTCATGTGGCAATCAGTTCGAAAACTCCAGAATGAATGGATTTTTCATGGTCGGAAAGATTTTACATCTGCTCTCCACTAAGTCAGGTTAAATAAAAATGTTAGATGTAATGTAGGAAAATGCTCGAGACTCAGTGTAAAACCTGAAAACCTATCTATCTATTTAGTTTCAGTTAATTTTCCATGTCACAACTCCAGAGTCAAAATGTCAGTCTGGGTGTTTGAGTTAATTCATTTTAATAAAATGTCTCACCTGAGATTTGGCCCTCATGAACGGAGCACTGACGTTGCAGATCTTCTCATTCCTTAGTTTGTCCTCGAGGTAACACTCAATCTTGATGTCGGAGTTGTCCTGCATCGAAAAAGAAGATCAGTTCATTGGTCACTTAAATATAGAATATAATGTTATGTGCTGGTCGGAACTGTTGTCAAATCTAAGGGCCCTTCTTTGTTTGGTCCTTTCGACTTTTCAGTTTAGTCTGAGCCAAACTAACTGGTGTGAAAGGTGCCACACACCACGGTCTGGACCAGCAGACCATAATTTAGTCAGACCAGAGGAGATGGTCTTTGTCTGATGGAACTAAACCATGGTCTGGTTTGTTTGCAGCATGGAAACACTTTTTCGGGGGATAGATCTGACTTAGTGACCAACTGCGGGAAGACAGCATTTAACAATAAAAGAATAAAAAGAAGCGACAACTATGTCACAGAATCACTTTATCACTATAGGTTAACAAATTTCAAATAGGTGGTGATTACAGGACGTACGTATACAAGACGCACGTTATACAAAAGTCTTAAGACCCAAATTGTAATCTGAAACCTAAACTGGATCAAAATCAAACAACGTATACAAAGTCCTGAATCTTGGTCCGGACTTTCAAGGGTTAAAACAACTCTAGACTCTTCAGAAAACACAAATTGAGACACTTGGTTTATGGTGATGAGAAGGTACCTTGACTATCAGACTGGAGAAGCGAAGATTGTGTGAGTAGGAGATATTGAGGCGAGCATTGTAGGCGTTCTCTCCTTTGTTCTCCAGCCGGACGTCCACCACCATCCTCCTCCTGTTTCCCTCCAGCACCCGCAGAGATCCCTCCATCTCTCGTTCGCTGAAGTGGCGGCAGAAAGCCCCACGAGACTGAACAGGCTGTGCACAGAACTGACTGGAAGGCAGGGAGCGAGAACGAAAGAGTAAATCTCAAGTACAAATCTATTGTTTTTCATGCAGTAGATGTGTAAATACAGTAAATCTGCATCTTTCTCTGAGTGTCACCTACTTTCGGGTCATCAGGTCAGTCATACTCTGCAGTGCCAGGTCCGGTATGCAGCGGTCATCCTCGTCACACCCATTCCAGAAGGGCAGCTAGCCACAGAGACAAGCATCGGTAAGTCAAAGTAACTATCAATACTTCCCCTTTCCATTTGTATTTGTGAGAACTGTGTGAGGATTAACCGTCAGATTGTCTCACCTCAGTCCTCACAACAGTAGGCCAGCTGTCATCGAGAACTGGTCCTTCCTCTGGATCCAGCAGACCCACTTGTACGGCGAAAATTATGGGTCTTGCGTAGTCTGTGGTCTCCTAATAGAAAAGTTTAAAGAAGAGGATTTACTCTATCATGGTACTTTATCTATGGCACCCAACAATGTATTATAGTGTTTGGTTCAATCAAGATGAGGAAACCCTCCAAAGTTATCTCTGGAAGTTTCATTTAAATGTTAAAAATGATAAATTCTTAAACACAAAATGATGAATCCCCAGTGATTCTGACAGACTTCAATTAAAATAAAGTGGAAAAACATCTGAAACAACATTTAAACCGTCATGTGATACTTTAATTTTCCACAGAATCATAGATGCATATTCAATATGGAATAAAACCCTTAGTGAATAAAAAAAAACATTAGTGTCAGGATGATACGATGAATTACAAACATAGTTACTGTCACCTCCCCCCCAGAACGTACCATGACGTGGAAATAGATGTGTTGACAGGTCTCCTCTCCAGGAAGCAGCGTCAGGTTCTGAGGCTGGACCATGTTGGGGTTGTCCAGGACGGCCCGAGGATTGAAACGTCTCTCAGCGATGGAGACGTTATATTTGATTCCTGGTGGGTCATAGGAAAAGGTAATCAATTAGACTTGAAAGTATTGAAATGTTTATCAGATAGATGGGCTTCTGTTCTTATCGGTTAGAAGAGAATAATGGACAAATGGAAGAATGGGATAGGGCCACAGAAAATGGATCTAAACCCTCTGGCGTCAGGCTGTAAATAAATGTGATGCTTTTTAAACAATGTTTCTTGTGAATCCTGGTTTCATAACAGGGACAAATCCACTGAGGCTGAATGTATTTCTGTGTGTTTATTGTGGTGGGACAGATATAAAAGTTTATTCCATTTTGATGAGAGAAGTTTCTTGTTTAAACCTGGACTCCAGACTAAGAGTCATGGGGCAGCACCCGTCAACAGAAAATCACCTCAATTCCCTACAATGGACTTCTGAAAAGAGGTTTGTTGAGTTTCTTTGATTGAAGACACCCCCCCTCAGATGTTGGAAATAGAACTTTGCATAAATAAGATTTACGTGAATGAGACAGGAACTTAAAAAAGTTCATTTCATGCAACAGACCACTGGGAACTCACAAACACTAGCACATCTGCCACGAATTACCAGCTAGACAAGGAAAGGAAAATTAAATAAACCTGTTCCACTGTATGCAACCATTGAAGAAAAGATATCTCCCCCTGTTCTTCCTTCTGCTCTGTTTTGACACATCTGATAGATTTGATGAAGACGTTGGAAGGGTCAAGAGGTTAACTCGGAGCACACTCCCCCCGGCACCTTCTCCCCAAGCACCGTGAAACTTGACCCTGACATGATATCTCTTAAAACAAATTGTGGGCACAGAAACCTAACGTGTTATTTACAGGTGGGCCACCCATCTGAGTTGTCTGTGGGCTGTCTCTACCTCCAGACTTGGACTAGATGAACACGTAGATGCCTTCCAGCCAGAGTTGACACAATATAAGGAACATTTTACATCACCAGTGCGGCTCAGATATTAGCAGCTTTGGAGGCGGCAGCTTTGGCAGAGGAGCAGCAGTGAGATCATAATATCTAACTGCTTGTAAAGACACATTTTTCTTTGGCGCCGTTTCTGAATGGACGTCTCCATCAAAGCTCTCGAAGGAAGCCACATGGTGAAAAGTCTGATGGATCCAGGACATGAAGGTGGAATCCAGGAATGCCTTTTCTTACTGGAAACAAGCCATCTTTCATCCTCATACACCAATGTACAAACAATAACAGCTGATTTATTGGACAAATATCAATTTCTCTACTTGAGTGCATCAGTAAAAAAAATCTGTCAGTTAAAGTTTGACAGTTTCCAGATGTGTCATCTATAGATTTGTTGGGCTATAAAATAAATAAAAGCCTCTGTGCTCCTAATATATAAACCGATGCTTTGTTCACAGTGGGAAGATGCCAGACATCAGGCAAAGACGTGGAGAGCAACTAGGAAACTTCACCATGCTTCAACAGCAGTGGCTTATGTTTGCTGGCTTACCAATTTCCTGTGTGGGCAGAATGGCCGTCCTGGCGGTGATGTTGAAGCACACGATGGCTGACATGCAGGTCACGTCCTTGCCTCCTCTCTGACAGTCCTTCACGAAGATGTTGACCTTACTGGGCTCGAACCTGATGGTGGCATATATCCGGACAACGCTCTGCGACCTGCGGGGGCATAAAGGTGGCACATGTGACCTGCAGTTGTCTCAGGATGCACATAAAACTCCATTGGCTGACGACTGTATTTTCTTACTGGCGGAGATACTCACCAGAGGAGAACAGCTGCACCGAGGGAACCTACTGCCAGGTCCACTAAACCGTCATTGTTCATGTCCATTGTGCCATGAATACTGCGCCCGAAGTACTGCAGGCCCGGAGCCAGATCTACTGCGGCGATCCTCTGAGGAACAGACCGAGGAAATCACACAACCACAGTTTCCAATGTCATGATTAAAGTCACTGTTAAAGTAGCCAATTAAACTGTGTTGTTCAAGTTTCGGGGGGAAATAAAGTGAGCGAATATCAAGCCACAATAACAAATAGACAGGACTCATTACAATGATTTGGTTAAGAACCATGACAAATTCCTCAAGAATTTCTGTAACTGCAATGTTAGTAAAGGTTCCTCTCACTTCCTATTAGGAAAGAGTCAGAAAGAGTTCAGAAGTACTGTTTGCAGGATTGGTTTTGTTTCAACTTATTTACTTTGTAAGGTTTATGTGCTGTGACTTTTTTGTATGTGCTCATTTATGACACGTCATTTATGTTGGCTTACAATTCCCACTGCAGCTGTAATTGCTTAGTTTTCCATCCTGTTAATTATCTCTGCAAACTGTTTTTTAACCACAGTGAAATAAAAAAAAATCTAAATACATTTATCACAGCTCCTACCTGTTTGTATTTGCGTATTATTCTGTTTTGCTGGCAAAAGAAAACATAGATGGCTCCTTTGTGCTCGTCCTCCAGCGGCGCTCCCACCACCAGGTCGTTGAAGCCATCACCGTTCAGATCAGGGACGGGAGCGAGCGAGGTACCAAAGCGGGCGTTCTGGACGTCTTTATGGATTTCCAACGTCCCTTCGAGAATAAACCGATTCTGAGGGAGGAAGGGAAATGTAACTGGTGTCATGATTTGTTTTACTTCAGTGCATATCATAATGAATATGCACAAATATATTAATTAATACATGTTACACGTGTGACACGTATTATTCTTGTCTATGCTGGCATGACAATGTACTTGATTTCCCTTTGGATCCCATTTCATAAATATCTGAACACAGCTGGGCCTTAATGGATGAATTATGCATTAATGGGTTAATTTTACAGAATGCCTGGAAAACCCCAGTCAGCATTTAAACATCCTGATTCTGACACAAACAACAATCTTTACAGTATGTACATGTTTTATGTGATATGAATACAAAGGATTTAATGGAAACCGAATCATTTGCCAAAAGGACATTTTAAAAATAACCCTTCTCCTGTCTGTTGGTCATATAAAGTAGTACTGTACATCCTAGCTTGTAGGGGGATTCATGTCTATTGCTACAGGGGGTAAAAGTACTGTTTCATTTGTTTATTAATAAACAAATGGAACTATAAATGCTTTATTTAGACGTCTCATAATGAGACTAAGAAAGAGATTATTGTCCTCTCAGGTTGTTTGTTGTGTCTGTTATCTCAAGGCCATCTTAAGTCAACTAATCGTGGTGTAATTTACAAAAAACTTTTCAAAAACTTTTCTTATCTTCTGGTGAAGCAGAAGATAAATGTTGGATCAGCTTCTTTGTTTTCCACTTAATCCTGTAATTCTGCCTTTTTGAACTCAACAATCTAAGAACATCTGGCACCGCAAAATAGAGGAATTTCACCTTGAGGTCATAAAAGGACGGAAGAATGCCATATCGCTTTAGTATATTTATCTGAAGTTCTCCTCTTAGTGAGCGTTAAGGCACATGGAAAATATCCTTGTCTTTCAACATCACACAATTGAAAAAAAAACTAAAAAGAGGCATGCTGACAAACCAGAGCCAAATACTTGAACCCATTAGCAGTCATGCATATTATTGCTCCACTTGGCATCCCCAGCCCTTAAATAATTTAGAGTCGGCAGACAAAACATGAGATCACTTGTTTTCTCAGTGGAGCGAATGGGAAGCGAGATGATTTAGGACGGTAGCTTTTAACTTCCCAGCTACTCGATGTGAGCATGTGTGGCAGAGAGGGAGATTGATAGAGAATTGGGGAAAAATATATTCCGCACTGTTTAAATTTGAAACACATGGTTCGTGGGGAGGTCGTGAAGGGTCATGACCGACCTTCACTGACTCAGGAGCGAAGTAAAAGTGCAACTTCTCGACGTGTTAGACACAAATGGAGTTTTATTTTTGACCAGCTGCCAGATTTTATTTAGTCTTTAAACTTGGAGTGTTTCCAACTTAAGTTCTAGTCAGACCGCTTGAGGCAAAAGCAGCACAGTGGAGCATATGTCTCTCTGTACTAGATTCAGCCCACTCAAGATATCAATCCCTTAAGTGTAAAGAATTTATTTCATCAATATCTGTGAGTTATTCCCAACGAAATCTGTGAAAATATTGAAAACGCACAATCTTGTAATGATAAAGTGATAAAACATTCCTGGGATCTGCACCAAAATTGTGTTCCTCTCCCCACCAGGTTTTGTGCTAATCCGTGCAGTAAATTTTCGGCAATGCTTCTAACTAACAAACAAACAAAATGCCAAGGAAAGCATAACCTCCTCGGCAAAATGAATTAATGTGATCTTTTATTGTTATAATGGAATTTATTATAGTCATTTTAAATGCATAATGTAGTGTCATGGGGATCCAACGCTTAGGGATAATAAAGTCGCAGACAACAAACACCTTTTTTGATGAAATGCTGGCATTGCCATTCCTAAAGCAATGCTGCTAAGACACCACCATATATGCAAAGTGCCAATAAAAAGGTCACTGTCCACATTCTTGGACCAGGAATTCCAACTTTAAATTCCCAGACCAATATCCCTGTGCAGCATCTGCAGCGACACCTACATCAACAGCACAGTGATAATTGATTGCCCTGGACATGTGGTTTTACTGTCCTCAAGACGACAGGGCTTTTTAAACAGTGATTTCTTTATGTTTGTGTTTCTGGCTGTTAGGTTTGGCCTGCCACCTGTGATGTGGTCTGGGCCGCAGCAGATATTTAAATACCTCGTCTATGCCTGTTCAATGGATTAAAAAAAAACATCTGAGGACGGTCATTATTCCAACGAGGAAGACAGGCCTGGAACACCGGGAGATTTCCTTCTATTAAAGAAAGTTCTCGCCTCCCAAACGCTTGGCTGGAAATGGTTTTAAAAAGCCCAGAATACTTTCCTGTTGAGTTCACTCTATACATCTTATAAAGTCTGCACACTGGCATGGCAACGTTTTTTCAAAGAGTCTGGTTCGGTGTGTGTGTTACCGGATACTCCTGGTGAGGTGTGTTAAAAAATTACTGGGAGAGTCTGGAGTTTGAACAGGTGTTGACCCAGTTTTGTGTGGTGGAGTAACCTGGTCCGGTGTTGATTAGACGTGTGTGTGTGTGTGTTACCAGCCTCTGTGTATTTGTCTTTACCTACCAGGTCTGTCACTCTGTATATGTAGACCTTTCCCTTCTCCATGCCGCCACTGAAGAACATCGGCGCTGCCACTAAAAGGTTGTCGGTGATTCCATCCCCATCGATGTCCAGTGGTGCGATCTCACTGCCGAAATAGGAACCAATCTGAAAAGAGACACACACATGCCACACTAATCTTAACACAATTCACTAAGTTGTTAGACAGACGCATGTATGTTTGTTTGCATTTCATTAATTCAAAGGCCCTGAAAACTTTTTTGTGCGACATATCCCTGAATGTTGATTGGATTTGACGATTTGCTGATGATGCAGAGGATATAAAGTTGATTATTATTAACAAATGTTTGCTTGTGTTGAGTCACATCAAGTGGCAGGAGTCCTGGTGTGTTGTGTCTATGCTGAAACTGTGAAATCTTTACAGACACAAACGGGATTAGTCACTTGAGTGGATGGAACATCATCTATCGGTTTGTCAGATTAAAAACATCTGCCTATAAAAAGCTTTTCTTTCATTGCTATCAGCTAAAAAACATTCTCTTCAAAAAACATCTGCTGCCTTGGATGGGCTGCGCTGACAGGGTATAACTGTAAACTACTGCTGGATCAATTCAGACTCCAAGCCTGTGAAGAGTTGCCAGTTATGAGTGTAACGGACATTAACACACGTCCCCTGGAAGTGACGACTATTTTGATTTGACAACTGTGATTGTGGGGTTGGAACCCAACAGATGATCTGCTGCACAGTATTAAAAACCCACATGCTCACACATTAAAACGATAAAACACCAATTAACCAAATCAAATCTATCAAACAGTCGACACTGATGAACATAGAGCAAATTTGTTGCCATGTCAACTCACACCATCAGTGCAGTGTGTCATGTTTATGTCATTGGGACTCCAGTGGTGGAGCTCAGACATTTTATTGAGCTTAAATTTCTTCATCAAAGTTCTGGTGGTTAGTAGCTGTATCCGTTGAAAAATACTTCCCTGTCACGATCTTTTTCGCTCTGGTCCTTTTGTCTGAATTAAAACGCTCATAAAGGGAAAGAAATGTGATGCTTTCCAAAGTAAAAAAACATTTGATATCCTAAGAGGATATGTTTTCCTAAATCTGGCTTAAGTACTGCCTGACGCTGATCACACTCAGCTGTAATCCTGGGTTTTACACACATTATGTAAGGTTATGAAGAGTTGCTTTACTGGATATTTTTCTTTCTTCCCTTAAAAAGGTACTATAACTGTCTTCACTATAACTTAACTGCCTAGCCTACAGCGGGGAGTTGCATAAATTAATATCTGTCAAACCTTTTAATGATGTACGAGTGGGTTTTTCTTTATCTAAATATTGTAAATTGTTTTTATTTAAAAAATGTTTTCAAATACATTTAAAGCCACTCAATACAGAGTAGTATCAATGGACAGTGGCAGGCAGCAGTGTTTTTAATATTAAAAGGCTTAAACCCAATCACAGACCCCAGGAGCATTGTCTATTTCATTTTGGTCAAAAAATTCTTATGACATGAAGTTCATTTCTATCATGTTGAAATCACATAATAACGATCAACTAATCTTTAGCAGCGACAGTAAAAATTGGGTTTCATAACATGTCTTTATGGACTGTGGCGTTCTTCCAAGACTAACAGCTGGTGAATCTTCATCGTATCATAAGTAGGATGACAGGTACAGTACCTGCTGGCCTTTGAGAGAGTGCTGGATGGTCAGGTTGCCTGAGTTCTTGAGAGTGAAGATGATGACTTTGCCCGTGTGGTTGAATCGTGGAGCTCCGGCTACGAGTAGACGACCGTGTTTGGCTGACACCACAGACGTCACGGTGTAACCTGGGGACATAAAACACAACCCTCTGAGATACACTTTGATTAAGATATTCATCTTTCTATTTTATACTATCTCTTACTTCTATTGGCTATGGATTGTTTGTTGGTTAAACTATTAATAAGAATCCCTGGCACAACACCTTGTTGCCCTGTTTGAGTGATGGGTGTGACCTTTAAAGTTAAATTTCCAAGCAGTGATTCCAAGGGAAAGATGTGAAATGTTTCAGTTTGAGGATTTAAACACTCATCAAGCTGCCTTCAGCGACACAGAAGTGGCTCCTCTGGTTTCACAGATTTCTTTCTCTTCTGTTTTGTCTCTTTCCCACTGAAATTCCAATTTCTCCCTGTGTACTTTTCCGCTTTCATTTCTCATCTTCATACCTCTTTTTTCCTCCAGCTTTGATTTTCTCCCAGCCTGTCCCAAGATTATGCTTCCACCTCATATTACTATTGAGTCTAGAATGGCTTCCATTGGCAGCCTGGTGAATATGCTCACACACAAACCACTGATGGTAAAACCAGAGGTCTGCGGTGGTGGAGTGAGATGGGTTCGGATATGATGGGAAGCACCGGAGCAATGGGTACACTTAAGAGATGGAGATGGGTTTGCAGCTCGGGCAGTTGGTGCTAAACCACAGGTCTTCTATAAGGGCAACCATACATCCCAAAGAAGGATTTAAACCAAAACTAAAGGCTGATGAGATAGCGAGGGAATTAACAAGGGGTGACTCAATGACAAAATAACAACATTGTCCTCTCCAGTTGCGTTGGTTGTCACTTACCCAAGTAGGCGCCATGGTTTTTGAGCTCTTCAGGGAACTCCTCTGCGTAGGAGGACTTGGGAGGGACCACCTTCCCCTGACGGGTTTCTTTCAGCACTGCTCCATTCCAATCATAAGCCCCAACAGCACCCACCAGAATCCCATCCTGTAGGTGAGAAGAGGTCTCATGCATTTTTATATTTCAAGTAAATGGATGGGTTGTTGCATTCCATCAGAATTCTGTCCCTTGAGGACGTGGTAATGCCTTTTGACACTAATCTTACAATTTACTGCCACAACAAGCTTCTGTGTTTGAAAGCTAGGCTGACCAACTGCCACTGCACATTTCTTGAAAAGCGTAGGGTCATTGATGAGTGACGAGCTATAGCTAGCTACAGACAACTGTGCTTCTCGAGCTGCCCTTGACTCAGCTTCCTCTGCCCTGAGATCACTTATGATAATACCCAGATTATTAAACTCATGACGCACATGGAAACTGGGCAAAATTGCACTTCTTCTCTTTGGTTCTACATTTCCTCTGAAGCGTTAAGACGTAACCGTTGAAAATGACACTGATTTATCCCTTAAAATCGGTATAAGATGTCCTAATAATCACATCTGTCAGCATTTGGAATGACTGTGAGTCAAGGTATATTTTAAAAGTTATGAAGAATAAGGGAATTCTCTCCCACAGCTCATAATATCAACTTTAATCACAAACATATTCACAGTTTTAGTCTTGGTGCAGTTAACAAAGTTGCAGTTGAATATTTTCACACAACAAACCAAAGTCAGAGGGAACCAAAAAAAAACATCAAATCTACCTTAACATCTAAAATCAAAACAAAAACCTTTGTGTTTTTAAACAATCCTCCAACAAACAAACCAGCTAGTGCAATTTGTTGCAGACACGAGAGGAAACAGAGGAAGGATTCTCTGTATTCCACGGTTCACCATACTCTCTATCTCTGACAAAATAATTATAGGGTTCTTCTGCTTAATGAGCTAAAGTTTTTTTTTCTTGCCAAGCACAATATGCCCACGACACATTTTCCAGTGTTAGAGCACATGCACGAAGGCTTGTGATTTCCTTCCTGAAAGACGGAATTGTGTGCTCACCACGCTCGCACTACGTCACGGCAGCGTTATGCCAGTGTGGTTATATGTTCTGGTCAGACTGGTCTCCATGGCGAATGAATGAAAACTCAAAACAGTTCAGACTTATAAATCAGTGACCTATTTCTGCTGCAGTGGCTGCATGTGCTCTGCTTTGGTTAGTATGTCAACTTTTCATTTTACCGGGGGGGGCCCAGACTTGTGGTTAAACATAATTATAAAGACTTGTATAGTGGGTATGTACACTTCATACCAGCTCCAAAAACAACGAATGTATGTTCTGCATTATGGTTGATACAGGAATCAATTTGCAAACCAACAAAGGGTTTATTCTGCAAACAATGAACTTTAAGATTATAACATACACAAAAACTGCTTCGTTTGCAGATGCATGAAACGTCTGGATCCTATATGACATAAGCAGCCCTCAGAGTTGGCACTTATCTTATTCAGCAAAACCATCTGGACTTTTAGGACTGTTTTCTCCTTTAAGGCCCTGACATTCCTTCCAAGAACTTATCTTACTCTTGACGCTCAGGTTGATGTTGTCGAGCATCTCTGGAATTTGACATTGGGGACTGAATTTCCAACCCGTCCTACCACCCAGTGGCATATTCTGCTTTCTGCTTTATTTATATTTCATCATAGATAGAATATATTTGTTTCTATCTAGGAGTTTTGCATTCGCAGACATCTGGAAAGAGCTAGAAAGTGAGGAATGGTAATCAATGCATTGGAATGAACAGCAGGAACAGAAGAGATGAGCCTTTTCCTCTTCCTCCAGCTGTGTCTCCCTGAAAGCAGCACACCTGCATCTGTCTGCTCTGAGATACTTCAAATATCTCGAGGAAAGACAAAAAACTCATTCTGAAGCAAAACTGTCTCAACCTGGTCCGAGCCTCTCACTAATATGTCTCCCTTGGGAACAAACGGTTTCTCATTTCACATCAGTGCATGTTGAAGTGGAAAAAGGCCCGTCTCTTCTGTCAGGGGCTCTTAAATCAGGACTACCTAAACCTCTGGGGCCACACAGCAGGAACCTCAGGGGGGACTGGAGAGTGATAAATAGCAAGTTGCGGGAGGAAGCCATGATGCACCAGAAATTGAGACAATGTGTGGTGTCTGTAGACGGTATGAGGTGACGTGGTAGCGAAAGTCAAGACTCACCTCAACGTTGTGTGCGGAAAATCCAGCCTGAGCCATCTGGAGGCCAAACGCTGTCCCATTCTTACTGGTTCCTGTGTAAACAAATCAGTCTTCAAGAGTTTTGAACCACTGCAGCAGCAGAGAAACTTAATCTTCCTACCACAATTATATTCTAAGAAGAATGGCATTGAAATCCCATGGAGGGTATGTTTCACATTAAGGAGTTTTCTGAGATATTTTTTAGGAACTAGTTGCAACACACTTAATTTTAGGGTGATCAGTAGAGTTGCAACAAATAATAATTTTTGTAATCAGTTCCTATTTAATCTGATTATCATCTAGCCTCCGAAATGTCCGATATTATGAGAAAAGTGAATTCAGTTTACAAAGATAGAAAAGAAAAGAAGTCCCATTAGAGAAGCATTTTTTTACTTAATTTTTCCCTGATAAGTACCTTTATAAATTGTTTAAATGGTTTAAGATAAGGTTTCTGTTAAACAGCTCATTGATTGATAAGCTTATCTCTGTTTGATGTTAATTAAATCCCATAGAGAATCACTGTAACCTTGGGTTAAAGTTGAAATATGAAGTACAGTGATTTCATGCAGGGAAATGAATTTCTTTCCAAACCTTCCAAGCTGAAGATGCGTTCTCCAAGAGCATCCACAATGTCCTTCAGTGCTGACTCGTCCGTCACATTAAAGAAGTGTTTGTCGTCTGGGTCGCTGGCTATGTACTTGATTTCACTGAGGAAGGCCTCCGGGTTTATTCCTCTACGGTTGTAATAGCCGAGGACCTGTGAGAAAGACAATGAACTGTGATATTTTGCATGAGGTTCTTTGGTGCCATCCAATCTAATATAATCACATTTTAATAGCTCAATAACAGGTTATTATTAGCTCTCTCTCAGGAGGTTTCAGAAAAGTTTGACATTTTACACCAATGCCAGTGCTTCACGAGGGCCAATTGGTTTTCAACCAAACGACTTTAGAGCTTCAGTTCAGATGTCTATGCCCAGCTGAGCCACTGGATGGAAACAAGTCTGCCATTAGTTGTAGCAGCAGTCGCTCAAACCAAAAACCATCTGGTCTGGAGGATATCATTTGCACCTTTAACTGCTCTTCAAGTGAGATTATGCTTGGAGCTCTTGGAGGGCTCCCAGTGTCTTTGGCTCTGTTATAAGCTCAGCTCTTTAAAGCCTTGCTTTAACTGAACTCCATGAGGTCATCACATTAATGTTTACAGTGTTTTAATACTGCACGGGACATTTTATTTGACATGAGAAAACCAAGTGAAAACCAATAAAGTGTAAGCCCTCTAAGCCAGGTGAAGAATAGGTTTAGCAGACTCACAGCGATGGCATAACGTGTGATTCCGTCCTTCTCACTGTCCTCGATGGCCTGCTGGAGATCTGGACTGTCATGTGACTCTCCGTCAGTTATAACTATCATCACCTTCTTGGCACCGCGTCGACCTCCATGTTTGAAAGCTTGTGAGCTGTGTTGACAGGTTTGATTTGTTCAGTGAATTGAGTTACAGGATGGAGGAGCAGTGAAGTAGATCTGCTCATTTGAACAAAAGTAGATTCTGTACCGTGCTGTGTTGATGCCAAGTGCCGTGTTGGTCTCCTCGCCCCCCCGTTGGTCGATGCTTCGCGCTCTTTTCACCACTTCCTCAACTGACTTGTAGTCGCTGAGTTTGAATTCATGAACGACCTTCTCCCCGTACTGAACGACTCCAACCTGACTCCAGGAAACAACGCATATAAATCAGATTCAATATTTCAAAAAATCCATCAAGGAGCTTTACCAATATACAATATCTTATCTACTTTAAGTTTTCCTTCGTTTCTTACACACCTGTATTTGACCTGGTCCAATATAAAACTTCTGAAGGATGTTGATGAGAAAAGCCTGCACTTCATACCAGGGATAGATGGAGTTTGAGCCGTCCAGAACAATAACTATGTCCATATAGGTCTCACATCCTGAAAAACATTTTAAAGATGAGACTTGCAGCTGAGATCTTACATGGAGAAAACAGATGCTCATAAATGAGTAAATAAGCCTCTGCTGTGTCGAATGAATCTTTGCAAAACAGAAAAGACACTTTAAATCTTACTCTGAAAGGCAGGCGCGATCGTTCTAGAGAACTTGAAGCTCACGTTGACTCTGGAGCAAATGCCTGTGCTGTAGTAGGAGCTGCCGCACTCGTAGGACCACAGCGGCCCACAGGCCTGGAACATAAAGGAAAGCATTTATGCAGGCAACATTACAGACCTCAGCATATTACAAAAAGTTATGTTCATGCTCTCAGACAACTTCCGCAAGGAGGTCGGCTGTTTGAAAACCATGTAATCAAAAGACAATCTTGTGGGATGGTCCTTTTTACCCAAAATTGACCATTGCTATTTCATCGAATGCGTCCATAATTACTCTAAGATGCTGCAACAGGCCGTTGCTCTGTTATATCTCAAGATAAAGTTTTAAACCCGCTCTCACCACAAAGCTGTTGTCTTTGGGGTTGGATGTGAGCGTCATCCCCAGCCTCATCTTGTCCTTGCGCTCCGATACGTTGGTCAGAGATATCCTTCCTTGAGGGAAAATGAATCTCACTCAGATGCTCTCAGATACACAGACTCATGCACACATAAATGCCTGCACCGTCCTCCAGAGACCAAACACAAGTTCCACCATCTGGGACTTTGGTTTGTTATTGCTGTCTGGGCAGCCAAGCCAGTGTCTACATCCTCAGGTCTAAACGTTTACTTCACAGAACGTCATGTGCCTACCTTAGCAGCACAACACATGTGCAACCCATATGAAGAAGCATGCGGTGGGATGTGTGGCATCACCCACATGTGGGAATATACAAAAACCATTTAAAAATAATTGTAAAAAAGGAATGATAGGTATGGTCACAACACTTATGTGTCTCACACATGCCACCATGATGTTTACTGGAAAAAGGAACATGCTGACATCAACAACACACATGCAAACACATCGTCAGCACATTCATCATTGTCGGTCTTTTAGATTTAGTGTTGTTTGTGATACTTACCTAAGTTGAGCTTGGAGCAACCATTGCCATTGGTTCTTTTGCTCAGTGAACATTTATAAACATCCCCTGTCTGGTAAGGGCCATTCATTTCATACGGGGCTCCCACTAATAACCTGCAAGAAAAACAAAAAATACAGAAGTAAGAATCACTTAAAACTAATGTCAGTATAAAATTTGCTTTAATAAAAGGTTGCAGTTGTATATTTATCATCTATAAACAGTTGAATAGTGATGATAGAGCCAGCCTGAAACCTTCCTTTGTTCCATTTAAGAGCTAATTCTCTGGGGGAATATGACTGTGACTGTCTACATCAGTAACCCAGACAAAACACATGGGCCAACCCGGAAGATCTGAAATCTTTATTTATCCAAGGGAGGATTTCAACGCATATTTAATAATGTTGAGCAGCACTAGACTTCACTGTCATAAACAGTTCCTAACAGTCACACCCAGTAGCTGACCAGTGCGACCACTCAACTGATCCCACCCTATTTCTTAAGCTTTATTAGCAGAATGTGGAATTACATATATGTCTTATAGTCATACGCTCAGTATCTGTTTTAATGTTGTGGCTGTTTGGTCAGGTTGTTCACTATTACATTCATACAATGATGGTATTTTAAAGATAATTTAGGCCATTAAGCCTTTATTTAATAAGAGAGTTACATGGGAATGAGGTAGAAAGTTAAGAGGACATATAGCAAAGAACCGGTTCAAACCTGCAGCTGCTGCAGGAGGACATGAGTTGGCACTTAGACCATACTTTGTTGGGGGCCCAACCAAAGTAAGGTCATTTTACTATAATACTTATTACCAAAACTTGCTTTGTCATATTTCTAAAATTTCCTCTATTTTAAGCTTCAATCTGCTGTGACATCGACACCGGATCAGAGGTCTCCTCCAAGAACTGCTGATTCAAAACACAGCAGACAGAAAACGGCTGCTGGACAGAAGCTACAATGATCTTCACATTGGGCAAGAAAGTATTCCATTTAAACTGAAACATAATCAGAGGAGTTATAAATTTCCTCCAAAATCACTGTTGAGTGCTGGACATTCTTTTCACATGACATAGTGGAGTCAGTCTAGCACTTGACTTAACGTCGGGGTTCTTGTGCAGGCCATTGAGGTCTTATAAATGTCACTCAAAGCTTTTAGGTAACTTGAGGTGATGGGGAATCTAAAGTTGTCTGGTGCATCTTCTTCAGGACTGATGGAGGGTATAAAAGCCTTAGAGGGAACCATAACTCACATGTATTACAGAGATAAGAAATCTTTCAGTTATTTACATGAAACACATAGCTGCTGTTTTCATATATGACATTATCCTTAGGTTCAGTTATTTGAATCGATTATGTGTTCATCATGTGAAGTCTTAAGATTAAATTCAACACTGTACTATCACAAGATGTAAAGTTCAACTGCCTTAGGTGTAAACATACAGTATCTCAGCAGATAACAAGACACAGTTGTTTTTCTCGCTAGTATAATTCAAGAATTCAATGGCTAGTTGTTGGCCATTCTATACTAATCACATTCTTGGCAAAGCTTCAGCATACACAGCAGGTCAACTAGGAATTTAAACAGCAGTGGTGTCCAAGTGAAATTCCCTGGAAAGGCAGTGAGCAAAGGAACGACTCCCAGGTCAGTTGTGCCCCTAAGGAAAGACACTCAATACTGCTTTGTTTTAAAAGCAGATTACGGCCAACCTCCTGTGTGGCCCTCTTGGGTCAGAGCCTTACTAATAAAGAGAGACATATCTTTAAATTGAAGAGTTTTACCTCAGACTCGTGGTCCCTGGAGATTCTTAACCGATCCAAAGTCATAAACAATTACTTCTTTTAAATATTTAGCTGGAAAAGTCTGTAGATTTCAGAGTAAAGGGTGATCCAGGGATTGTAATGTACAAAGTAGGCTCAGATACAAGTGGCATTCTACTTTAATTTACTGTGACTCAACAACAGATAAGAGTTGACAGTCATCCAGATGAGAGGAGTTCCTTCTATTTAAAAAGCAGAAATTGTTTTCTTTTTTCAAATGAGTCTCAAGAGCTCAGCCTGAAAAGACATTTAGGCCTTGTACTCAACAAAAGCATTAAAACGTCAAAGTGGCCCATCGTTTTACTCACTTTGCCACTAAGGTCAAGAATTAACCTTTAATCTTTAGAGGTATTTCTAGTTGTGATGTGACCGAACATCTGTATTTGTCAATTTCCTTTAGCTCAGCTGGACATATAACGCAAAGGTATATTCAGGACACATTCACAGAATCATACCAGCATGACGTAGCTTTACAGCAGCAGTTGAGGTCAAGAGGAGATGTTGTTGAAACAGTCCATCACGTCACATCAAAGAGCGACTCATATGGAAGTCGGCCTCAGTGTTATTGCTCCTGAAGCCAACTCTTAAAGTCTCACAGACACTGGAAGTCATTTTCACCGCAGTATGCTCCAGCGGAGTACAGAGTAGTTCCATAGCTATTAATATCATGATTATTACTTCAGTTACTGCTATCCGTTGGCATGAGGACGCTGCGGCAGGAGTTCAGGTCAGGATACCTTGATGAAAAGGGGCCATTGTTCCCTTTGACTTGGACTCCTGCCTCGGTACCTCCGGATTTTCACCAGGAAGCTGTTTAAACGATCATGTTCCTGAGCTGATTTGGGTCGAATGCTGAAAGAAATAACTTGACCCCACATGAATACATTGACCATTTATACCATTGGTTACCAGTGTCGAGGATTTTGGGGTTTGAGGAAGTGCCATCCCCTAGCCCAGGCAGTAATTAATGTGGTAATGTTTTTCATATTTGGAAGGAGATGTATAAGCTATAAAACCACATCCTCGTCACAAACACAAAGTGTGCTACTCCAATGTTGCGCTTGCTCATCACATTCCATTCGTCTGAATTAACGGAAATATTTGTATTGTTCTTGCAGCCACAGATTCAAGCCAATTGTATGGTCACATAGTTATTTTCAAAACATATGAATTAATGTGCCTGTTTTACTTGAGTTGTATTATGTCATAGGTTTATTAGAAGAGGAATTTACAAGCACTCATTGACCCACAAAGCCTTTTGATGGTTCTCAGCTGGAATGTCAAGCTCTCTATATTTTATTTTAGGTAATATTTTAAGTTATGGCGGTTGGTAAGTCCATCACAATCATTAGATTGGATAAACACAGTAGTGGACCCCACAGAATGAATCCTGCTGACTTTCCCCTTAATTGGATGTACTGTCATAAAACATTGAAGTTGCGCTCAGTATAAATCACAAGGTAAAAAGTTTAATATGTCCAATAGTTTGGTCAATTACCAAGTGCTGTACATGCAAAACAGCAGGGTGCCAATGTCACAGTCCTCCGCTATACATGATGTTTAGTGCCACTTGTGCCAAAAGTTAGCACATTAACATGTCAACCTAAGAATGAGAGAATGGTAACCATCAAAACTTAAAAGTTAGCACAACTAAACCTGAAGGGGGTAACCTTGACATGGCCATTCTGAGTGTGCACAGAGCTGCAATCATGACTTTAGACTGTTGATCCACCTTTTTTATTGAATAATCTTGTTTTCATTTGTTCTCAGCCCCATAACAAGCATCTCTTTGTATCTTGAATACTTGTGTAGATGTTACGATAACATGACTGCTGTGTCTCGACTCAAATTAGATAGATCAAGTTTCGTTTTCCTACCGATCTCAGAAGGTGTAAAACAACTTTTCTTTGTAGCTCCACACACAGGCCAAATAAAGGGGAACACTATTTAACACAAGTGGTGAAAGACTTCACAGAATCCCCGTACTCCTTTGTGGTGTTCAATTTATAACTGAGGGAAAGAGCAAAGGTCAAGTCTCCACTGAGAAGACCTGTTTCAACTGTCGAAAAATAAACAGTGGAAATAGAAAGTGGGAGTATCACGCAGGTCCGTGTATCCCATCAAGCCCAAGCTATTTGCCTGTTGGAAGTGATGTGGCCTCTTCTCAGCTCCCCACAGAGTCTGCTTTGCCCTCGCAGAGTGTTTAGAGCAACTCATCGCTGCCTGGACACGTGAGGAAATCATACATTCTTGACACAGTGACCTTTCCTGAGCTTGACGGCCCCATCGGCAGCCACAGATAGAAGCTGTCAACAGTCCTCTCAACATCTAGAAATCTAAATAACTAAATATTTTTGTTTAACAATCTCAAGACTCAGGCCAGTTTTCTTTTCCACACTGTTTTAATATTGCATATATACGAAAGCTCTTTTCTTACTAGAGTCAGCAAATACAATTTCCCTTCACTATTTCTCCTGGTAGAAATCCTTTTCGCTGTGTGCCTGCCTTACATGAAGAACGGGTCATAAACTTTACTTTCTGTAATATAGAGTCACTTTCCATCTGTGATCCTGTTCCTATCCAAACAGAGCCGAGGGTTTCGAGAAATCAGACAATTCTGGAAAAAGTGACAGTGCTGGAGTTCGGCACAGATTCTCACAGGCAAATTTAAATACCCTTGAAAGCTCAATTGAGGAGAAACCTTAGCTGAAAGGAAGAGTGGAGGTTAGAAAGTAAAACCATCGATGATCAGTGGCAACAAAGAGTATTTTTCTTCAGTTTATTGTAGAATTGAAAAACAGTTTATCTAACAGGCTAATCCAAGTGTGTTCCAGTTTCTCTTGTGGTGTTTTTCCTACTTTCCTTTGTGTCTCTTGCCTCCTCCCCCCTCATGTATTTATCTCTGTGTGAATTAACATTTCTGAATCCAGTGAACACAATTAGTCAGCCCTTCAGATAAACACACCAAACCAGACAATCAGCGAGAAAACCCCCCTGAAGTGCTGACACTTGGCGAGCGCATGTCTCGCTGCAGAGTTGTTGTCTGTAACTTCAAAGTTGGATTTTTCATTGACTCGAACAACAAAAATACCAGATTCTTTCCTTGTGTGCAGAAATAGTGGCTTTATCAGCAAATTTAGTTTGAAAGAAACATGTAATGTAGTAAATTAAAGTTACAGTCATCACTGCCTGTGTCCCAGACACAACTCCACAACAAAGACTCACTGATCTGGTAGTGATGGAAAATAACAATATCTGTTCTGAATATTGCATTCTTCTACTGCAATTCATCTCAGAGTGCTCATTTTACTGCACACATTTGTTATCCAGAAATAGTGACTAACCAAAATGCAATTTGAATGCAGAAACCAGGGCCCTTTGATAAAATGGTATGATTTCCTCTAACTGTCAAATAAATGCTGTCATTCTTTAAATGAGGTAACAATATCCTGAACAACAGCACGATTGACTCAGTCAGAATTGAGTAAAATAAAGAAATACAAAAAAATTGAAATTGATAAAGTGGTATTTTCCCATGGATCCCCAGATGCTGCGACATTCCTTCGTCCTGCTGTGAACTGTCTGACTATTCACACTCCCACAGACACACACACAAACATACAAGCTTGCTTGATTATACGAATACAGCTGTGTGTTCACATACCCAGACCCGGAGCATCCTGCTGGACTGCTCTATACAGACCTGAAGTCAGCCGGGTGAGTAAGTTGTCTAGCGAGCAGACAGACGAGTCATCGCCCAAGTTTAAAAAACAGTGGGAGTCTCAGCACTGTAGATCGCAGGAGGTTCGGCTAAGGCAGTCTATCCTATTGCCCATATATATAGATATAACTCTTATTGCTTATGAACAATGTGATTTATAGACAACATTTGAACACCTAATAAAGATGCCAAGCTCCTGGTCCCTATAGGTCCATTTCATGCTGTATGCACGATCTGTGCTCCACTATTCTTCCACTGCAAAAGTTTTCACCAACTTCTTAGACATTTACTTCGGTTCAGGCCGTGTCTCTGGTGACCTTTGTTCCACACATGTCAGCCTCATCAGACCTTTTCAGTTCAAGTACAGGTTGGCCGACAGCTCGGAATGGTAAAGAAGTTGGATTTGACATGACCAGTGTCGCTGTCATATGGGACATTCGACTTCTGTGTGTTGGCAGCTTCTGCTAGTTTGAAACTTCACCAACTTCATGTATGTTGTTGTTGTCCCCTCTTGTTCACAAAGGAAATGCCTTTGCATTACTTGGCCATGAATCAATACCTCAATGGATAGTCAAAAATACAAGAGAAGACTAAGAATGAACCATGTGGTCTTTAGACCTCAAGTGTTCTGACTTCCCAGACCTGTGAGTGGTTCCTACTGAGGAACCAAATCTTTAACAACAGTTTTGATGAATTAAAAAATCTGTAAAGACTTAATATACTATGCATTTATTCTTGTTTACGTTAAATGCAACTAAATCACGAGCATTTCTGGGGGATTACTTTCAGCTGTAGAGTATTTATGACGGCAGGATGTTGCTTCTTCTATGGCCTCATTCATTAACCACAGATCCTGTGTTCATTATAATGAAGAAACATCACTGACTCTAACAGTGTGGCTGCCTTTATAGTTTCTCAACATCTTTGGCACAGACTGTTGGTTTTTTCCTTTAACCATCAGAACCTTAACCCTAAAACTCAAAGCTTCAGCTCAACCACACAACTGTTTTTAATGACTCTGGATGATTAGAGCTAGAGAGTCTATGGTGGTACTACGGAGGGAATGTGTGATGTCACGAAAACCTTGAGTGCCAATACGACTGATTACACGTCAACAAGTCATCCCAACGAAACAGGTGCTTTGAAATAAACAGAAGAGCTGGAGTTATAATCAAACTATAGGTGTGTGGAGGCTTTAACCCTCAAATTACCCTTTGAGGAAATTACACTTTCCAAACATGTGTCACTCTCATGGTTAAAGGCTCAAACTGGGCCTCACAAAGGTATGAGGTTGAGACTGTAACACCAAACACACACACACACACACACACACACAGTTTTCCTTGCTTTCTCTTAACTTTGAGGTCATTAACACACATTGTGACCTGGCATTTTATGGACGAGCAGAATATAGTTATTTCACTGCCAAGCTAAATATCCCAAAGCATCTTTATGTGAATACAATACTCTCTCTCTTACACGTACACACACACATACACACTAGGCCTCATGTCCTGTTCCAGGGTGATGGATAACTTGCCAATGGAACAGTAAAAATTATCAGCACAGAATGTTATTTACTGCATATACATAGGTTTCTTTATGTTAACCCTACAGCACTCGATGTACAACTTTTGTTGGATTGTCCACATTTTCCTGTTAGCTGTATTTAGAAGGTTTGTGCATTTCTCTGAGGACAATGTAGAATAGAGAGGCACCATTGGGCATATTTGTCTTGTTAAAGTTAAACTACCAGTCACAAGGTGGTGGCGTTCGGTGCTTGCAATGGTTACTTGTATGTAATTGATTACCTAAGGCAGTTTGTGTACAAAGCATAGACTGTAATATAAAGATGGACAACGCGTCTCCACTTTCTGCCTCTATCCAAAAACCAAGCCAGAATATCCACGATACGAATGCAGCCATCTTCCTTATTTGGAGGTAGAGTCCAAATACAGGCCTTTGTCATATCATATTCAGCTTATGGTATAATTAGGTAAAGCTCTGATCATTTTTGAATTCAACTTGCAGCATATAAACAAAGTTGAGTTCTGGAATTACACAGGATGTTTTGCATCAACCTCAACCATAAAATGAAGGTACTTAGGAGAACTATTTACACAACAACAGGAAGTAAGTTGCCAGGAATTTGTAAATAAAAGTTGTTTTTAACAGTTAAAGAAACAGCCAAAGCGAAAATATACTTAATGAAGCCTATCTGCATGTCACGTTAAAATATATATATATATAGACACAACTAATGATTTAAACACACACACACACACATACAGGCACAGCACAGCGGCATTGCTTGAACTCTGCACGGTCATAGTACAGTGCTCCCAACCAGACATATTGGGGATGCCAGAAACTAATTTTGGCCATAACTCCGTGCCAGTTGGCATAATAATAATGTGCGTCAGGAGTCCGCTTGTGCTATGAGGTAAGATGATGAATGTGAGGTATCCTGCTCAGGACTATACAGTTTTCTTCTGCAAGCACAAATTGCGGGAGGAAACTTTGCACATCACAGGACAGACACACAATAGATCTTTCCGGGGATAAATGGAGACATCCTATTGTCTCACAGCCAAGTCAGTCTCTCAGCACTACACCTTGTCAGCACGTGTTTCACAGTCATAATGCACTTGCACACTGACGTAAACTCTGGCAGGTTTACAGAAACTCAAATAAATATGCATCACAATAAGACATACAGATGTTTTAGGTCATAAAACACAGATGATACAAGTTGACACTTCACTTCAAGTACTTGTGGAGTTGAAAGCTGGAATTTGGTCAATACAGCAGTTTTCCCAGTTGCTGGAAAACTGAAAGGTCTATTAGATGCTGTCAGACAATTGGCACAATGAACTCACTTGAAGTCGGAGGAATAGTGTTTGATCACAGAAATTAAAGTTGACTTTATATGATCCATGATGAATTGGGAGATTGCTAACAGTGAGGGATTATCAAAACAACTCAATTGTTTGACTTTAAAGAATGGAACATTTTCCAAATTAATGTAAATCAATTAGTTTTTATAGAAAACAGACATCCATCAGGAATTAATTTACAGATTTACAGCAGCAATGGAAGTGAATCAAGCCTTGGAAGTTCAAGCCGTCTTCACAAAGAAGTATTGGAACAAATTGTTACTGCACCATTTGATGCATTGTTCCTGCAACTAAATATTTTTACAATACAATACTTTTCTTACAACTTATTTTTACTGCTATTTGTCAGTGCAGCAGTATCACACAACTACTACAAGAAAACTACTTCATTGAAGCTTGGTGTTATTAAGCTTCAATATTTATCAAAGCAGCAGTGTGTAAATCATCGGAGTCTCTTACCACTTTTCTCCCCCAGCACCCACGTGTTGCTGCACAGTGTATCCAAACTGGGCCTGTTTAGGCCCTTTAATTATCCTGTGTTTCTTCGTGTCAATATTGAAGCAGTCATGGAATCCTTGAAGAAAAGAAAAGACAAGTTTTCATCAGCACTGAAAGAAGAGCTTCACATTTCTACCTTTGATGCCAGGTTCAGTAGTTCTACAGCATTAGTATGATCTGTTTAAAACATCTAGTTCTCACTAGCAGGTGGTGTATCTGAGCTTGTTTTATGGATGTTTGTACTAAAAGAAACACAAATTATATCAACACTGATTAGACATGAGCATTTGGCTCAAGTGCACCAAATAGCGGAAAGTCATCCCAACTCAACCCTGAACATATCCCAACCGTGTCCCGTGTCTGTTTGTCCTCCTGCGGCAGTTTAAACACCGACTTCCCACAGAGGAAACAGAAATTAATTGTGTGAGCAGAGCAGCTGGGCTGTTGTCACATTTGACTGATATTGTTCCATCAGACATTTGCGAAGCCAGAGTGGTTTTGGTTAAGCAGCATAGTATGAAAATGACTAATCTGGCATGTCTCATCACAACATACACATGCAAGAAGTCTACAACACAGATTACAGATCTGTTCTTCGCGATCTAAAGGTGAGGGAGGACGTTCGTTCTACATGAAGAAATTACAAAAAAAACACATTATGGCTACTTTAACGCCTGAAGTTTGGTCCAAAGAACACACCAATTCAAGTTAATGTCTCTGTTCAATTGTAATTTGATTCAGTAATCCTGCAAGCTGCTTCTGCTTCTTCCTCTTTTATTGTTTAATGCTGTTGAGGTTTCCTACACTTGCTCTGAAAGTCTGAATTATAAATAAAACGACCCATGGCTCAGTTTGAGCAATTTTTTTGGTACGTTGATCCGGACACCTGCTGTTTCGATTCCGACTAAACTGAATAGTCCGGAGATCTGGACCAAAAAAGGTAGCGTTGGAAAGCGCCCTATATCGTAGGCTAATATTTTGCCACTTCAATAATAAGATCATTAAAGAGACTCTGTGATGAGTTCTGTGTTGTTGTTGGAATTGAGAACAGGTGAAGTTTAACTTGACCTGTAGACAAAGGGTACAAAGTAAAAGCTTATATTGGACCTGATCAAAACATCTGTTCTCCTGATTGTGTTTTTAACCTTAAATCTTACCAGCAGGGAATGTCTGCTTTCAATTAAAATACCAGTCAGAGAAGGTATTTGTCAGACTTTGCATGACACCAAGTCCCCCCATTGTGGCTTACTTATAGTGACAGTTTCATTTGGCTTTGAATTTCCATGAACACATGAGGACTGTGCGGGGACATGGAGGTGATAGGATTTGCTTTTTGGCAGAGGAGAAGAAGGAAAATGTGTAATCGTCTACCACTCTCCTCTTCTCCATCCATCTCTCTCCGTTCATCTGTCTTCTGCTTAATCTCCTGCTGATCCTCCGTTTTCACCAGTTTCCAGACTAACAGTAAAATGTCAGTTGATCAGCGTCATTGATGTTTCAGCTCCTGTTAGGTCAGTGATCATGTTGATCCTCACGCTAGAGCTCAATGATCCTTTAAATCCCTAAATTAACCAACTCAGATGTTTGAAGGAGAGGAACGGATGGGGAGAAAGTGAAGTATACTTTATTGTGGTTTGACCTGTTAAAGTTGGAGACTATTGAGTAAAAAACAGTTTTCTCACAGTTTGATCTGCACAGCTGAACTCAGAGCACAGGGGCCTCTGCTTTTAACCACCATCAGACCCCCCGCTGTTGGACATATTCATTCCCTCGCTAAAAGTCCCCGCTCACAGCTCACTCCCCATCTGTTAGGCTCCGAGGTCATGTCAAACCCTGTGAGACTTTTTTTTTCCATTGCGAGGGGAATAACAGTTAAACACAAGGTGAGTGACTGCTTGACACAGTTAGAAACCATCTAATTCAATTTAACTCACAACAAAGCACAGATGAGTTTAAATCCAAGAGCCAGGTTGTCTGTATGAGAGAAGTGCAGTGTTGTGCAGGTTATAACACTATCGCAGAGGGATCTGCGCCGCTGTTCCAGGATCAGGGCAGAAGCAGCGGTTGGTTCATATCAGTGTCAGTGTCCTCTGTCTGGGTGTCCTCCCTCCACACTCCATCTGACCTGGGCTCATTTTACACTTTAACAATAAACACTAATCACATGTTATCAGGACCTGAACAGTACGGAAGTTTACTTTGTGTTTGTTTGATTCGCTCCAGAGTTTATGAGGCACATATTGCACAATGAAATATTTTTAACTGAAGCAATATTGAATCAAATCAGAAGTCGAATCAAGACCTTGTGAATCACATGTGATTTGGGAAATCCATGGCGATACCCAGTCCCAGTTAAGGAATCACCAATGCATATGGGAACGTTAAAGAAAAGGTATAATGGGTGTCATATTGCGGTGCCAAAAGGGGCAGTAAAAAATGGTAAGTGCACGTAAATTATGTGCTGGTGCATCTAAATGAAAAAAGTTATGCACACCAGTGCGACCAATGTAAAAAGTTACTCCTGTCATATATCATATATAGTACGTATAATATGTCATGGATTTATTACCTTTGGAGAGCCCTGTTAATATCATTTCTCCTCCTCCTACAGCTATAGCTGAGCGACTTGCTCTCTACACCCGCAATGTTGATATTAAAATCAAGTAAAAATGTCCTGGTTAGGAATTGAATGACGAGGGTAAGGTTTGATAGAACGAAATGGTAAATGGATCACAGCCTATTTGGGTAAAAGACTACGCAAGAGAGTCAGTGGTAAATAGTAAATAGCTGATGATAAATATTTGTGTCATCTACCAGATTTGCACAATTTACTGTTTAAAATTCCATCTTTAGGGCAGTTGCTGAGTTCATAAAAACTGCAGAACTAACTTTAATATGTTATGGTTAATTTTTATATTTTGTTGGGTTGTATTCTAACATTATAATGTGTATTTCTAAAGAGTAAAATGTGTCAAATTAAATTGTATTATGTTATGAACATATCCCATGTTATGTATCAGTCATGGTTCAAAATATAATAGAGCTGCAACTCAGAATCATTCTGTTGCATAGAAGATAGGATGAATTTGTTTGGGTGTGTAGTTGCTTGTATTTGACTTGCGCAGCTGTACGCTCTCAGGAAAAACTTCATTTAACAAAAATGCAACATCGACAACATTCCTCAGATAGTGACTATTTAGGAGAGTTAACAGATAGTGTAAACAGACAGCAAACCAAGTATCTTCTCCTGCTGTTCTCCAGCAACTTTTCACGTATGGTGGACTGAAACAGGGAGTTCTCAGGCTGCAGGCACCATCAAAACAACTGTGCCACAATGTTACCATGGGACATTATGTGAGTGAAGTGACAGCCACAGAGTGAAGGAGTCATTCATCTTTGACTGTCAAGTGTCCAGGACTATATCACACCCTGATTGGCACAAACCACAGACCGTTTGTTCTGTTTCATGAAAACCTCCATTAAACTAAATAGCCATCTCTGCCACGCAGGGACTTCATGTAAATATTGACACATGCTCCACTTTGCTCATTTCCTGTAGAATGAATGGATCACATGTTCAACTGGTCTTTCATCTTGCCACCAGACTTCTTCCTAAAGTTTCTGTTTGTTTAGTAAACATGAAAGCTGTGGCTGAAATATAGATGGTTGGGAACAGATAGGTGTACAAAAAAACTGTTGGTGACTATTTTACAAATGGAGGGTAGTGGGCTGTATCTGTCTGGCATCCATTGCTGTTCAACTGGAGCCACGTAAATATCCCAGTATAGGAGCTGATTTAATGCTAGGATGACTTCTAAGTGTGCACACTAAATTTCCCAAGATGCGATCTCAGAAAAGCTGAAGCCTGGCCAAGAAATGAGCAAAAGCTAAGACGGGCACAGGGGAAAGTGTCCGGGTGGAAAAAGCATGAGAATGGAGGTGATCCAGTTTCCATTTCTACTAATGTAGCAGAGCAATTTAATATTCCCAGTAATATCAGCAGCTTCTAACGCAGTGTTGGATTCCTGCTGAGTTTCCTGTGTACCGGCTTCCATGCCCAGATAAATAAACCTCAGGCCGGTGGCTGCCGGTGTGACCCACATTAGGCCCTCTGCTGCCTTTGGATCAACATCAGGCTGCAGGAGCTCCGCCACAGACACACTGACAGAGAGCAGCCGTGGGGGTGCATTGCGCAAACTGCTGGCTTGGACACGTCCTCATATCAGAAAAGCATAATGGAGTAATTTTAGAAGACTATATACATTGTGAGATGGTTCGGATTTATGAAAAACACACTTCTTTACTGCTTTTCAGTCTGTTTATCTTCAGTTCTGGTATGTGATTCTGAAGAGGCTGCATCACGAGGGCATCTGGCCGGTGTTACACGGCAAGTGGCGCAACTTTCTAACAAATATGATAACAGAGTCCCCACGTGAAGTGAACCTCAAACGCCACGGAATGTACTGTCCGTTGATTCATTCTGACTTTCCATTACAGCGGTTTTCTCTGGAAAGATCCGTCACAGTGGGCAATGTACTTTCAAACATTTTGGCCCATTATATCGGTGTTACCCCACGCCAGTGCAAATACTCAGAGGAGCACAGGGTATATCTAAAACCAGATGTTCCCAATACACAACAGCCAACTGGGCACTGCTTAACAATCAACAAAAGCACCTCCAGGGAATGAAACCGCATCTCTGTGGCAGCTTAATGGTGGATGTAAACCACCAGCTATCACACACTACTACATGCCAGTGTCAAGATCTTTGCACAGTTAATGAGTGGTGAGTTTGTTATTTCATGATGTGGATTTATTTAGGTGGTGGAGGATTCATTTCTTTTGACCAGTGACATATTTACTGCGATACTGAAACTTTTAACAGCCTTCAAATATAAATGCTGCAAAACTAAATTACTCTTGATTAATGAGCAGATATTTTCCCAACGATCTGACATTAATTCAAACAATAAATCTATATCACAATGAGACATTTTAACTTTAACTACTACTTGGATATCTATTGCTTCCATGTTAAAAGTCTTTATATACAGTCAGTGCTGACAATTGACTGTATATAAAGATGGACGATATGGATGCTCCCCAAAAGTGAAGCCCACTGGTTGCTGGCTGCAGCATAGGTCATAAATCCCACCTCCTCTATGTTATTTGATGGGACAGGAATCAAACTAAAGTCAAAATACATGTCAAATACATTTTGCTCAAAGATGTTTTCTTTAAATTTAGGTAGTACTTATACCACTTTTGTTAAATGGTTATTTTTAAGGTAAGTTTGCTTTTAATAGTTATTTGATACGAAAAAAATGGAACGAAACATCATGATTGACAGCTGATTCTTAAAGGGTTAAGCACGTGTAACGACTGGACCTTGATACAGTTACTCCATTCCACAATTGCCATTGTGTAGACACTGGCTCCAAATGCCCAAGATCTATGATTCTAACAGATGGGACTCACTTTTAAAAATAGATCTGGACATAGAGATATAAAAAGGCACCTGACCCAGCACAAACATCTGCCATCACTTAAAAAGAATACGACAGATTAGACCTATAAACAGAATAATATTGGACTCACATGACGATCCCTTTAATATTGTGTTGCGCCATGTTAGCCATAACAAATGTAAAAGATGATATTATGAAAGGACAGAATGTTAGCTGTTTTGTTTTGGAGTTTATCTGGCCCCTAGTGGCTAAAAATGGCAAATGCAGCTAGTAGTATACAGATAAATATGATGCACAGTGGGCAACAATGAGTCAGATATAAATACTATGGCTCTCTTCATTTAGCTTTGTGCCACGGTATCAAATGACTCATTGGTGAAACAGAGTGGATGATGAAACAAAAAGACTTTCCACTGGGAAGTGGCCATGATGTCAGTGGGACCATGCATTTGACTCTAACTCATTTGGGAACAATGGATTTGGCCTCTACATTCATTATCACAACACTTTATAAAGTTTCATTGTTAAATCAATCCAGTCAGCTTGTGGCATACTGTAACTTTTGCCGTAATGAACCATAGGTTTTGTATTTCAAGGGGACTCCAGTAATGGCTATTTCATGTGAAGGTTAGGGTTAGGGTCAGTTCACCCCATATTAAGTAACTATGTTTAGTGTCTATGAGAAGGAAGTTCACATAAGTAAAATCACTTTAATCTACAGCAGGAACATTGCTTATGAGGACATAACTGATTAATGTATAGAAAAGGGCAGCGGATAAATGAGAATAATAGGCTATATTTAAATGTCAAAAGGTATTTTTGGGAGGAGAAGCTCTCCAGCTGTTTCCACCTCATATAGATGAGCTATAGGATATGGTTCTACTCACACTTATCAGGGAATGGGATCATTGGTCCAGAAGTCCCAGGATTTCACTCAAACAACAGACTTTAATGCAACCTCCCCCTTGTGTGCCTGCCAAAAACATCTCCCACCACAGCCAGAATCAAATCTTCTCTCCGCAGACTCCAGCTACAAGGTCAGTGTCTCCCTCGCTGTGGCATCGGGCCAAAAGTGAGTTCCAACAAATTCCAAAATCAAACCAAATATTTACATTACAGATTTCCTCTCCCCCACGCCTTTTATTTACCGAACCAAATTCAGGATTAATGAAATACCACTTAAAAAGAGATTGCAGCCTTATGATGAGCCTTCGGCTTTACCTCGGGATGATGCAGCTTATTGGAAAAGGAGTGAATAATGCTTTAGAGAAAATCTGGAAAACATAATGTTCATATTCAGCCATAATGACAATGTGTGCATCGCATTTTATGGAAATGTTGGCCAACACACTGTATTGCATTTAAACTTTGTGGTTACAGTTAACAGCTTCACAGTTTAAAACTCGACCCTATAGAGAATTGGACTGTAGCGCGACACCGGCTACTTCACTTTTACTGTATATTCAATGTGGGAAACGCATTAGGTTTGATTGGTTATATTTGCACATGCACTGAATACTTGCACTGATTTTGCCACTCTCTCCCTTTCTCTCATGCAGACAACTTGTTACTGCTAAAGTGATTTCACTGGTAATTGAACACAGCTCTGGCTCCGCACCAATTACTGTCCAGTTGCTGGAAAGTTGTGGGTGCACAGATATTATCACATTTCACTGTAGAGAACGTATGAGGGACACCACCTCTGTAGAGCTGAGGGTGACAACACATCCTTCTGTCTAGAGCTCTGACTTCCTGTCTCTCATCATGATACTGGGTCAAGATGACATTAACTGGACAGTCATCATTCCACTTCTCACGCTATTCCTGTGCCTTAAAGTGCAGAATATGGGTGCATGCTCAACTTTCAAATACAAAGTGGTTCAGTGTCACTTCTTCTCAAACTTTTCCCCTCTAGCTATTTGTGCTAAGCTTTTAAAAGCAACAGTGTCAAAGTTTCCTGTGTCTGTTGTAACTGGTCAGAGTATAATTAACAGTTATTCTGGATATATTATACTTTCCATAGAGAGAAAGACAGTCAGATTCATACATCAGCACAACACAATCAAAGCAAAGCCAAAAACACATACACACTGTCACTTAAACAATAACACACATACATAAACACCTTTCACTCACCTAACTGCTGGAAGCAGATCCAGAGCAGGATGAAGCAGTAGTACTCCATATGTTTGCCGGTGCAAGCGTGCATGTGCATGTGCATGTGTGTGAACGTGTGTTTGTGTGTGTGTGTGTGTGGGTGTGAACTGCTGTGAATGTGTATGTGGTGGGCTGATGCAGAGAGACCCAGTGGAGGGCAGAGTTAAAGATCCCACTCTGATTGACTCTCAGTCTAAGTTAAAGCGCTGCCTATATCTTGTGGAAGTAGGAGGGGACTGTAGAAGAAGAAGGAGGTCCACTGTGACACAGCAGGCAGAAACCCTCTCATCTCCCACACACTCATTCAACTCGGACTGACTGTGTGAACACTCTCAAAGGGGTCATATCTGGTCTAAGTTTCTTGTTTTTAAATATGTGAACATGTGTTTATGTGGAACAAATTAAATCAGAATGAAGCAGAGCTGTAAAGAGCTTATTTTATGAAATGCATGAGGTAACTATGAAGTTGCTTGATTGAGAAGGGAATAGTGAACCGACAACTACAAATGCCATTAAAGGGCAAATAAAGAGGCAAAGAGATGCATATCATCAATCACATTACTATGAAATGTCCAAATTAAAAAAACATACAGTAGCACCACCAACCCCTTTACTAATAACAGACCTAAAATGTCTTGTGTCAGACTCGAGCTATGCACCGCGAATGCTGTCATCATTGCACAACCACGAACTAACCAGTGTATTAACAGCGGAACGCAGATTGTGGGGTTTGCATTTGACCTCATACGATTTTAAGTGGAACCATCCAGTCCTAACTACACAATGTTTAATGATCCCAGTTACGCAAAAAGACAACGTTTGTGTACATTAGCTTTACCGAAGTCCGTTTTGTGGTCACCTGGTAGATCTCCAGTTCACCACTTAACTATTGAATGTAACAGAAAAAGAAAAGCCTCTTTGTCACTTTGGTTTGGAGAAAGTTTTTTAGGGGATGGGAATATATTTAAGTACAACGACACCTGTGCTTACATAATAACCCATTTATGTTTCCACAGAAATGTTAGGACGTTGCGCCAAAGAAATGTTGTTACATAGGTGGCAGACACAAGGTCATGCTATTTATGAAAATGTAATAAACTGAAATATTTGAGGTGTATTGCATTGTCATATTATCGAGGTTGTATATGTTATTTTAAGTAGTTCTTATTACACACTTTTCAGTTGGTGAAACATCATGATTGCCTTCTATGACTCACTCACGATTGGACAGGGATGTGAATCGACAGAATCCTGATACTGGATTCATTTTTGTTCAACAGGAGGAGGTGGAGACACATTGTCCATCTTTAGAATCTGTTTGTATCGGGAAACTACAATAGGTGTCTTACATTTCTCCTTGAGTGCTGCACATACGGTATTAAGCAGCAGACACAGGGTCAAACAGTCCATGTTAAACTGAACTGCCTGTGAAACTCATCATCACTGAGTTTGTCCGATTCGCAATCTGATATCCATCCAGTCAGCAACTCTCCATCTGAAAATCGGTCAAACTAACAAATATACCGTCTTGGTTCTAGCAGTCACTTCCTCTTAGCTTGCAGTCACAGTGCCTTCTTCTTTTCAACACAGGATAACCGCACTTCACAAAACATCCAGTGCTTGTGCTTTAATGACTTAGCATCATAAAAACTTTCAAAATAAAAGAGAAACAAGCCTTTCATTCAGGAAATTAAAAGCTCATTGGATTGATTTCCTCCATCACTCACTTAAATACCACCAACTATGTCTCTTTCAAGTCAGGAAATTAAACCCCATGCCTTCTGCTGGTGCCTGAAAATGTTAACATAGCCCTGCTGATGTAAATATCAATGAACAAGTTTCATGAAATGAGTTACTGTACCAAGTGAAGCAAAGTAAGTGAAAGTCCAGTCTCGGATACATTGCAAATGTTTGCAGCTGACATTAAGAGTTTCTCTTTGTCCCTAACTATAAAACTATCGAAACAACACTGGCATTATATTGTTTTGTAGCAAGAGTAAGTCTACAGAATGTACAAGGTTACATTATGACAACGCAGTCATTTCCAGCACAGTAACAAGATAGTACAACAAAGGAATGTTTTATAAGGCAGCATTCCTTGACCATCAAACTCTATTGAAATAAAGCACATAAATTGCAGGGGAAACTAAGAAGTTATTGAGCTTTGGCAGTCGTTATACCATACAGGAATTCTCCAGAAACATGAAAAGTTTCATAAGAGGAATTGTTTTAGCCAGTATTGTGGGTACATGCTCATAGCTCAAGAATCTACCACCGTCAGCTTGTAGGACAGATAGATCAGAGTGGAGCCTACAATTAAGATGAAGGTCTGCTGCTCTGGATCAAGGCAGTGAGCCAGGGTAGTTAAGGAGTTGGGCTCTTTTTGTTGGATTTTTCAAGACCAATGCTTTGCTGCTAACCAAAATTGCCATGTAGATTATTTAACTCACTGTCAATGAGCGGGAACGAGTGTTATGGGAGACCAGAGTAGAGTGTGAAAAATTTGGTTTTTAAATCCATAATCTCTCTCCCTCCTCCAGACCATACGAACCATACAGAGTCCCACTGTGAAGTGCAGCCTGAACTCAATACTGAACAGGAGCTGCACATACATCACCTTTCCAGGGCCTTCGCCAGCACCCCACCACAACTGCAAGCAATTACCTCAATCACCCCAGGATTATCTGTTTGTGTGCGATATATGGCTGCCTCCCCAGGCTACAGCGGGAGCTTTGGCTATAGACACAGGACAAGTCGTCTTGGATCAGAGTCCAGGCGTAGTGCGCGCCTCATGTTGAGACCCCCCATCATCATGTTGTCGAGACCTCCAAGCCTGGTCTCTGGGGCTTTATTTAAGTGATTCTTAACTGCTTCTTTCTGAGGCATCATTATATAAGCATTAGTTCAATGGCCAAGGTAAGAAATTGATGATGCTGGTTGTTAAAGGGCCAAACTATATTTAAACAACTGTTGACTTTCGATTAGGTGTTGCAGCAATTTTATTCCTTACTGAGTAGAGCCTCCATAGTTGTGCTAATTCAGGACACAATATGGACAATGCATCTTCACTTCTTCACACAATCCAGGAGCCAGAGTCTACACAACAGTGATCAGCCACTGTGAGGAGGTTCTGCAGATACACACTCAACCAAAGTTATTCTCAGCTTTCCCGTCATGACGTTTCACCTTGTTTTTTAGAGCATCAAATAACTAATTATGGACACTTGAACAAACATCAGTTTGAGGAGAACTACCTAACAGAAACCATCTTTGCGAAAAATGTATATAAAATTTCCACTAACATGGAGGAGGCATAGTTTATGACTTATACTGCAGTCATCAGGGAACAATTGAAAACTTTTTGGCTCCAGTTTTAGGGAGCTGTCATATTGTTCATCTTTATAGTCTTTTTCTAAAACATAACTCTTTACATTTTGAAGGCATGTGAGCATTTCTCTAAAGATACATTGTTGCATTTTTGACCACGTGTTTGGTAGAGAAAAAACCATTTCACAACTTTGACAGGTTTGTACAATCTCCATCACATTCCCAGCTTTTGAATATTCTGTCCAATCTAACAGCATTTTGGTGCACGACATTTAATTATAACAAAATCCCATCTATTACAACAACTTAAATATAATTAAAATACAGAATAAAGAAAACAAAACCTCCTGTTTTATCCATAAAAGCATTTACATTATCTTCACAGACACACATTTAAACAGTGATGTCTATGAACATCTCAAAGCATTGATGGCATTACTCTCCGTAACCCTAAACCTGCCAATAGTTACTGCTGTAGATCTCCAGCCAAGCAGGAACAAAAGCTTCTCAGATTTCTTATGAATTGAGAAAAGGATCTTTCTCTGTTTGTTACTGCTACTTCATATCCTTGTCAGTCTCGGAGGAGAGAGTTCCTCAAAAGTACACGAGAACAAAACAACACAAGGGAGTGTTCAGCCTTTGACTGCAAACAATGACCCAAGTGAGAGAGAGAGATTCAGAACATCCCATCTGAGTTTACGGCCTCCACTGTCTAGTGATCCTTAACGTTTCATATGGAGTCGTAGCACCATATCTCGATGTCGGAAGTCATCTCCTGTTCTCTCTTACTGTGCAAGATACTTCTTGGGAAATCGTTCTTCAAACATTGAGCTGTACATGCTGAAGCTTATTGCCCATGGAGACGTAACTTTCCACAAATCACAGCCAAGTAAGGCAGAGGCAGGGTAAAACAAAGAATGGGGTTTTACGGCGATAGAGAACACATTGAAAGCCCTCTAAGGAGCTTTTGAAACATGTTACTGTTCCATCAGCTCGTTTTTGGCCGTATAGCATCTGCTGTGAGGACGGCAGGGAGAAACCACTGCTCAGTTCCAGCAAGCTTTCCTGCATAACACATTAACCTGCAGGAAGTGTTGGGAGGTCATCCGCAGGAAGCTCTTGAAAAGCCCTCTGTCAAGCATTATGTGCTCTACACAATTATTATCCTTCATGGAAAAATCAAGGTGGAATGGTTTCATCAATCACAGGATAACATTTCTGTAAACTGATGTAATAGTATATCTGCTGAAATTGTATTTTCTCCAGCTTTAATGGAAAATAGGCCAAGTGGGCAATTATTAGGAGACAGCAAAGAATCAGGTCTGCACTTAAAGCAAAGATACTGAAAGACTTTGTTAGCAGAAAAAGTTACCTTTAAAATGCTACCTAAACAAATGTACAACAATTATAAGTGACAAACAAAAATGTAAGTATCAAAACTACAGATTGTATATAAAGATGGACGACAGATCTCCACTTCCTCCAACTATCCAAATTTGAAGCCCAAATATTCCAAATACAAATTCGGCCATCTTGTGCCGATGACATCATTTGGAGTCAGACTCAACACAGTAGTGATCAGAGGAATGGAACTTCATTCACATTCATGATGACTCAAATTCAGTAAAGAATGAAAACTCAAATAAACATCAGCGTGGTTAAGGTACCTCAAATAACAGAAACTTTATTTAAGATATTTGATGTCCAACTTTTTAGTTTGGTCTATATCTTGTCCACTAACTTAATATACAGTATACATGAACACACTATTGTATATGACTTGTCAAAACTCTATTGATTATTATATTAACTTTGGTTTAAATATTTAAAACCCATGACTTTTGTTTCACCAAATGTATTACATCATGGTTCTAGTATGAGAAGAGATGGTCAACCAGTGTTGAAGCAACACAAATCAAAGCAATGTGAGTGGATTTGGATCCGGGGAGCGTGAGTGACTGAATGCAGTCCAGGAGGAATTCAGTGGTTTTAAGGCCCCCATGAAAAATCCAGTTTCCCTCCAGAGAACATAGAGTTCATTTTTCATTATTATTATTCAGGGTTACGGTGTAGCTTAGACTTTCTGGTTGTTCTAGTTGGCTTCACAAGCTTTAGGAAATTGTAATGTGTGAAGGTGATGTGCTTACTCCACCTATAAGCAAGATTATACTGATGGGTAAATAAACATTGCAAGAACCCCTCTCTGTGTTTGTTAAACTGAAATAGACTTTGCTTGGGGATGCTCTTTTCTTCTGTGAATGTTTTATAAAGATGACATTCAGGATAAGCACTCGATGAAAGACGTAAACTCAACATGAGATCTATGGTTTTAAGCTTCAAACACTGTCTGCCCACATGGCTGAAGTGGACAAGCCACATATCATTACGTGGAAGTCACTGTAGCATCTTTGGGAACTGCTAAATCAGAACTGCAAGCTTTAACCTCTGTTAATTTTGTGGTAAATAAAGAGGCATCTGACCAGCGGATCTGTATTTCTATCGTTAATAGTCTTTGCTTATAGTTCAGGGTCATTGAAAATCTGTATCAAGAGAGCAGGAAGAAAGAAGCATCATAAACATCTCAAACAGAAAGTACAATTTATAGTTTTGGATAATGTCTCCAAACAATAAGAACTACATATTTGGGTTATTAAATTATAATGTAATTTAATATAATATAACCCATTTTTTACTATGTACTTTGTACAGATTTTTACAGCTTTCAGTCATATCCACTGAGTTAAGAGAATTTCTGGCGCCTGCATTTAGTTGTACTAATATATAATAATAATAATTTCACATCGCTCAGTGTCTGACTAACAAGATCTACAAAATGAATGTTTTCACAGTTTACTTACGAGACATGAGAAATGTGTTCATCGTTGAACACCAGCTTGAAAAATAAAATCAAAGCTCTGCTGTAAATATTAAATCTTTATCAAAAGACACTAAATCAAGTTGCATCTCGTAATCTTAAGGATCCATTGACCTCAAGGAAAATATGACGAATGAAACTCTAAGTAGGTTTTAGCCACCTTTTAAGACACTTACAGTCGCAGAACTGACATTTAAAGAATAGCCCAAAGCCTCAAACCGTCTCCTCAGTCATTGTAGGCAGAAAAAAGGGGGAAAGAGGAAACCTCAGAAAGGAGAGTGAATAAATAAATGTGAATGCTGTTGTGCTTGCTTGCCATATAAGAAGGTAACTGCTGATGGGATGTTAATTCTTCCATCTCAGGCGACCTTGCTCAGCATTTGTGAGACTTGGCCGGCACAGAGTCAACTCAGTTTGAGAAAACAATTATAACCCGACTCCTGAGTTGTACATGGTTCAAACTAAGAAATGTGAACTTCCGAATGAGAAAAACAATGACTTGGTTACGGACACAATCACATCAGAAGCTGACTGCCTATGGAAAATTCCAATATATAATAAAAAAGAATCAACATAATAAAAGACGCATACAGAGAATTAGAAAAGTAAATGTTTCTGTCTGAGCTGTCTGAGTGAGTCATTCTAACTTTTCCAGATCTCTGGCTGTGCGTTGCGCAGGTCGAGTTGTGCCAGTAGCAATAGTGGGAAATAGACTAATGTGGAAACTAAAGCCACACGCCACAAGATGGACGACAATGGAACCCGCAAAGCTCACACATTCCAGATTCAGGGAGCGATCTTGTCTCTCGACACCCAGATTAAACATAAAGCCTCGCTGCTCTTATGAAATTACTTCCATAATTGAAGTGATGAGCTATATGTCACTTAGGATTTTCTTTCCAATAATATCATTCTGAGTGAGAGACAATAAAAAATCTGCTCTTACACAAGCCCCGTCTTGTACTTCTATTACTTTCCAAGACATGTTAATATCAAAATGAATTATGCTCACTCACCATAGTCCTCTATCCAATCAGGCAACTCACAAATCATACATTCTCCTACAGAGACTTGGGTCATAGCGTCTTGTGGTAAATTAAACATCAACATGTCTTCATCATGGGAGAACAAGCACTCCTGTTTCATTGCGTTTGCATTTACATTCATTTGGAGACAGATGGAAAAATTGTACTCTTGCTTTTTCTTTTTTTTGTCCTCTTGGATCTCAGCGGAAAACCAAACAGTCTACAATTTTTTGCTTGTAATTATTAGGTTTCACAAAGCTCATGTGAAATTATCTCCTGCAGGTTGACCGCTCTTACACCGAGTTAAATCCCTCTCATAGACCTTTTTAAAATGCAACCTTTATGATAACACATTAATGGCTAATGCAACCGAGGGGACAGTCTACATGTGATGGCATTCTCTGTTGTTTTACACCCTGGCAGCTACTGTTCAAATGAGGGGCTGAACTTTCTGTTTATTTTTGCGCCCGCCTTGGCTATTCATTTGCTCCCAAGAAGACAGATTCAGTTTCTTTAACTATGTTTGTAATTTCAAAGAGCTATTTCATTTGGCAAGCAGAGGATCCCTGCCCTAAATGGCTGCTAATCCAGTTCAGTTTGTTTGGTATTCAAAAGTAACTGCCAAGATTACAAATGGGAGCCTGTCAGTGAGGGTAGTCTGCATTCATTGTTAAGCTTTAGGTTTTACAAACGTAATGAAAATGTCCCTATCCCAGCATAAATTTAACAGTTCTCCATGTATAGTTAGAAAAGTAAACTAGAATGGCAGTAGAGCGCTTAACTCCACCATGGCCCAGCAGTCCCTTTATGAAAGCACTATTCAATTCACTAGATACAGATTTTTCTTTGGATCTGCACAGAATTGTAAACACTCATGAACATCAGTCCCCTAAACATGCCTGAATATGTATAAATATATATTTTTTAAAAGCCCTATCTCGCAATGTTAAAGACGGTGAAAGAAATTCCTTGATCTTTCCCCCTGCTCTGGATTCTTATATTTAAGGGCTTTACCCTGACCCATGGTGCATCATTCCACAACATGTTTGCTCAATCTTGCTTACAAGCAAACCATTACCTCCTTGGCAGAGGTAATAAATATTATAATTAGAAAATGGGAAAACAATCCTATTAATAAAAACACATCAGTGAATTTTCTCTGGAAACCTGTTATTTCCCTATAAGATAGGTAATGTGGTTAACCAACTTTGGTGCAGCAACCAATTCAGAAACGAGAGAGTTTTACTTATGCTTTACATAAAGTGAGGTTGATATTTGTGGCATATTTGGGATGGATAGTTGACAAAGCGTATAGTCTTTAGCCAGAATCTTCTCATCTCCAGGGGACTTGCCCTTAGGTCGGCTTAGGCCCCTGCATTCAGAGGCCCTGGGACACTGGGGGACATCATGAAAAATAAATAGGAATGTATGAATGGGTGCAGCAATGGCCTTAAGGTTTGAGGACTGAGCTTGTGACCAGAGAGTTGCCAGAATCCCCCAAACTGGCAGATTGAATCTGGTCAGGGAAAACAAAAGAGCAGGCTGTGCCCTTCTCTTATTTCCACCACTTAGTGCAGCTTCCCAGTGGTTAAACCGTCTTACTGTGGTCATACTGTGAGGCTTGTGTGACACCTAAAAAGGGTTTCCTTGGAATAAATAATAGCACAATGTGAAATAAGTCAGGAATGTTATTGGTGTCTCTGGTGACCACATGATCTGGAGAACAAACTCAATTTACGAAGTGTTAACTATTAAACTTTACATGTGCACAAAGCCCTGAGTGAATCAAGCATCGGCAACAAGCCGCTGAGCCTTTCATGAGCTAATGAGTGTTATGTAAAAGGAAAGATAAAACAAAAAGGGAAATAAGCCACTGTATTAAATCTGTTTTAAATTTCTCAGGGAATGTTGTGTACTGTGTACCTTAAATGACTGTGCACTGATATGTGTGCATTCCTATACTGGTGCGTGAGGCCAAATTACACAGTCATGGCAATACAGCTTATTCTGGTGAATGGATTATGTGTTGAGTGAAACAAAATTTGGTCAGGTTTGGAGGGCTTTCAGTTTCAGATACTCATGGTTGCACAAAGTGCAGTGCTTGTGAAAGTCTTACATTCTCACTACAAATCAATTCTTGCAACATATGAAAAGACCCACCGCAGCAATAAAAGGATTGGTAATAACTGCATACCCACATTCATCACATATTTCATGTTACTGAAGAAATCCAAATGGGATCAGGGTGGCATTGGAGTGAAATACACATTTTCCTGCAGACATTAAAACTAATTTATTTCATCTTCATACTGTTATATAAACCGACTTCCCTGGAAAAAATTAAGACATTGGCATTAAATGGACGATATTTAATGATTCTCACGTATCCACTTGACTAGATTCAAACCCACAAAAATGTTGATTCCTTCAACTGTCACACCTTGAAGGACATTTTTATAGGCTCATATATTAAATGATTAAATGTCCTGGGCGGCACCGGGAGTATCAAATATTGAGTGGACTCCAAAGTACACACACATTGAGTATCTTTTGTATAGAGGACACTGCAGCCGTTTGGTGCAATGCTGTCTTAATATTTTCCTTCAATTTTCTCCAGAGGGGCTGTATACAAGAATGTAAATGTCTGAGTCAGCTGCTCCAGACATTTTCCAGAACTTTGTCTGCCAGACCCCAAGCATAAGGTTCGGGAAAATGTCTGTGTGATCCCATGTGAAAATACAGCAGAGAAATGTCCAGAGAAAGAAAGCAAGTAGGCATATCGGTGACATGTGTATAGTGCCACGGACTAGAAACTGGATTGATGGAAAAAGAGGTGGTTAACTCAAACAATATGAACAATTTGACAATTTTGAAAGACAATCAGACTCGAGAGCTTTTGTGCAATAAGGCCCAAAGTCAGTGTCGATGTGCTGTAAGAAAAAAACATTGAGCATTCCCCTGTGGAATTGTGCTTCATATCCTGCATAGTTTGCCCAGGCAGTGAAGGCAAACTCCCGGACATTACATGGCGCTCATGCCTGGTGACTAACCCCAGCAAATAATCTATAACCAAGTCCTAACCCCTCAAAAAATAAAACCTTTGAAATAGTGAGGACCGACCAACATATTCGTACTAAAATTACTTCTTAGGATTTCTTATGTATAGATTTCCAGGTTACCGAAACAAAAACAAATACACTTTTGCCGTCCAGAACCCCTTCCTCCCACAAATCTGTCCTCACAACCATGGAAAGACATTCACATGCACGCACACACCAATGCCTTGCTAATAAGACACTTCAACAAACCTATAATGAGCATCACATACCCTACAAAGTCTGAAAAATGAGCCGTGGAAAAAACATTCAGTTACCTTTACCGAAAACCACTGAGATATATAGCTTGCTGCAGCCCCGTTTTTTACTCTGCTAAACAGCTGGTGTCCAGGAATGAGATGTTTAGGTGGAAATACCAACTCAGACTTTGAAACTTTCTCAACAACCCCTACTGCTCTGTGATTTACTGTAAGAGGACAGCGCGATTCCAGGAGCAGGGTCCCGGGCTGCCCAGGGTCCCTGCATGCTGAGTGTCTTTCCTTTGCCAAGCACAGGTAAATATGTCCCCTGTGGATGTCGACAGCTGGAACCCCTTGTTCAATTACACAGTTTATGAGCACTGAGTCCATTCTGTACATATCTTCAGTTTCATAAAGTACTGCTGTTTTTCTATCATCAAAAGGTAATTTGCCTTTCGGGTTGCCTTCAGAACATCACTTTTACCACAAGTTCATTTAATCACCCGTCAGAGAAACAGGTCAAACCCTTCAAAGACCACTAACGCACCCATTTAGACAATCTCATGATTGTTTTTGGCCTTCAAGCCAGAAAGAAACGCAGGCCTCTCACCTAATTATTCTGGCTGTATTCTCTCTCACAGCTTCAAATACTTTGTCTTAACACCAGCTGTTTCCACACAGATGTGACTATGCAGTGCCCATATGAGCTATTAGCTTCAGCACGGTGAAGCATTAGAAAAGGACATCTACGCCCTCAACAGGCCAAACAAATTGCAGATGGACTGTTGTGACAAAACAAACTGTATTCTGGCTTTTATTAAATCAGCATCTTGATTACTGGACAACAACAGACACTCCAAAACATCTGTGTTAGTTTATTAGTTGTCAATCTAAATCAAACCTTACACCCTTCAACTGAAGAAAATGTTTGTTTAAGCCTTCTACTCACATGATCTCAGATTCTTAAAAGGGCATCCTATCTTTCTGAAAATATAAAATCAATACATACAAATGCACCTAATTTATTTAAGGAGTACGCCACCCGGAGCAAGTTTTTGATTGTGAAATAGCTTTATGATATCCTTGTGTATTCCCCTGAGCCAATGCTCTGTCATGTTCAAATTGAATCTAAATTGCTTTATGTCATGTTGAATCAAGGCAAATGCAGAGATAGAACCAAACTGTGTCGCTTGATCCATGTGGTAGACATATGCCACTGGTTTCTGGCAGCTGGCACTGATCAGACTTTGCAGGTGTTCCAAGTTTGATTACCAGCTCAATCAAACACAATCAAGAGACAAAGATGGAATGTACTAATTCCATAGCATCAAGCATTTAGGTCCTTTGTCAGATATAAACAACAAAACAATAGACCAGGAAACAGGGGGAGTCAAAGAACAGACACAAATTTACAAAACTGAAACCAATCCCACAAGTATTTTAAGATCACGGAGAGCATTTTAATTCCTAAACCACCCAGAAGGAGATGCTGCCATCAGACATTGACAGATAATTGGTTTCCTTGGGATATCATAGTATAGAGTAACTGACCTGACTTTTTTATTCCTATATGGGATTCAACACAATTCAAGCTTTCTTCGCATTTCATGGCAGAATACTGGAGAGGATGTAGACTTCTGTAGAAGGTTCAATAGCATTCCACTGCTTTTATGATAAACCATAGCCTGTTAGCGTTAAGCCTGGGAATGAAAACTTCAGGCTGGCCAGCAAGCTGTGTAAGCAATGACAGGAGCTGCAGCGATTGAAGAATGAGCATTGGACTTAGAGCTGGACTAGGACCTAGCGTGTCTGTCCTTGCTTCTTGTGAGATAAGAAGACCACACAACCACGTTCACACCATTTTTATTATTTTTACCTTATCGTGTTAGCAGAGGATTGACGCAACTTACTTAGATGGTCATAGTTAGAGGCAACAAAGAAAAAGACAAAAAACGTTCTGCAGTTTCTGTTTTGGAACAGATCCAGGACAGAATATTATAGTTTCACTTAATTCAGATGGTTATATTTGAATCTGCAAGGCTTCTCCTGCTGAAGTCACCATTAAGAGAGATAACATACTTTGTCAATGACTCATTGACAATGTGGCAGTAGCAGTATTACTTCACTAGGTTTTTGATTATTGAATTACCTCTGAAATGAAGCTGAGGGAAAGGTTAGTCAGGACGACTGTCTGGATGCCTTTCCCTTTCATACTTGCGCTTCAGGCGCACTGACTCCGTGAAGTCCTCTCTTAACTGTTGACAAGGTATCTGCACTAAGAAAAATACAATCACACCATTGTGGGCAAAAGAAGAAGAAGTAACACAAACAGACCAGTGTGGTCACTGGTTTGTTTCCTCCAGGAGCACCGCTTTGGGCTTGTGCACATTTCTTTGCCTTGACAAATTGGTTGAAGAGGTTTTTTCCACAGTTCCTGCAGAATTGTTGACTATACTAACAGTCTCTGCAAACTCCCTACAGGAGCCATCTGGGAATCTCTGTGCTCCCTCATGAATGATGGGTCATGGAGATGGACCTGTTCACACATTCCTGCCTCTAGATCATCCAAGTTGTTATCTACACCACGCACGCTACGTTTAAAGAGCAGGGAGGTGCACGACAAGCCGACCAGCTTTAATCACATGCAGAATTCTTGCTGTGCAGATGCAGATGCAGATGCATTTTATTATCCCAAACACATGCACAGACATGCAAAGGCACACTCATGCAGGTAGGGAAATTTAATCTCTGCTTTTGACCCATCTGTGTGCGGGACACACAGAGCAGTGAGCGACTATGTACAGCGCTCGGGGAGCAGATGTTGGGGGAGTAAGGTGCCTTGCTCAGGGGCACTAGACAGGGTCTAGACAGACTCTTGGATTTTTGGGCAGATCAATCCAGGTTCGTCTTTTTGTTGTCTTTCCGTGGAGCCTGTGTAGGCTCCACCACCTCATTCTCTCGGCATTCAATCACAACCTGATGAGCTCGCCTTTAGCCAATTACCTGTAAGCTGTCAAAGTTTAAAATGTTCTCTCTCCCTCCTGTCATTGAGCCTACAGTTTAGCAACACGATCACACAATGACCTTTACCCGGTCATCTCTCTTCAACCATCCAACCAGAAGCCCTTCCTGAGACGTCCCAGCATCATGCTCCACATCCTCATTACCACCACCAGTGTCTCCAGTTAGTCCTCTTGTTCCCTAAAAATCAATTTCATTCTAATATATCTATTATCTTGTCACACTTGTTTATCTAAATGTCTTGCCTGTTTTACCACAACAACCCCCGTAAAACATAAAGAAATGGGTGGTGATATTTAGACCTCACAATGAGACCTAATGAACATAAAGGGCACATCAAATTCATTGATGGGTACCTAGCGGATCAAAGTAATGTTTAAATGTGCAGTGTCGGCAAAACTGACAAACTCAATCAGTTCAGATCAGTTTTTCCCTCTTGCCTTTTATTTAATGAGATCCAAATAAATGGCCTTGGAGCATTTGAGGCAAAAGTTAAAGTTATATCGTATCTTTGCTCCTGTCGCGTCTGTAGTTGATGAGAGGTTATGTGCTATGGTTGCAGTATTTTTGTCTTTATTTGAGGTCTATTGAACTGCAAAGATCTGCCTAACTGCTGCCACATGTTAAGTCTTTGTGCTGCTGTCACTGACTTAATGTGAGTGTGTTGTTTTCCAGACTCGGTGTGTGGTGAGTGTGTATGGGAGAAAGGAAAAGAGAAAAACACACAGGGATAAACGGAGATGGATAATAAAAAAAATAAAGGAAGGTATATGTGTCTGGTTACTCAGTTTAGCTCTTTATTCCAAATTATGGCAGCAATAAACCCAAATCATTGATATATTTCTCTCCTTAAAGCATCTTAATTGCATTATCCTTATCAAACTCTTTTGAACTCAACAACAGGTTTACTAAGGTCATTAAAAAAAAGGCAGGAAGAGAGGTTATGCAAGGTCTTTAAAATTCTGCATTAAGTTCAAGAGCGTCTCCCCTTGATGCTGACAGGAGTCTAGTGAGGACTCTGAGGGTTGGAGGCATTTTTCCATCAGAGGACTTCATAAATGTGCTCCAGTGACCGGCAGGTGAAAAAATAGAACAAACGAGAGGCTCTGGGAGGGGAAACGTAGCTGGAGACGGGACTTGGATGAATTAAAAACCGGTGGAAAATGACTTAAAGAGAAGACGAGAATGGAGCGATACATTTGTGCGTGTGCTGTGGAATTGTCGACTCATGATTAAGCTATGCAACATGTACACAAAGAGGCACAAGCTTGTGAGGACACTGCAGAGTGTGCTTCCATGGAATACACAAGACTTATTGCTCACCACGTCAATCACTCTCACTCCCACTAGCTGCACTTCCTCCTTCTGTCAACGACTCAGCCTTGCTTTGCCTCTACTCATTTGTTCTTGGTCTGACTTGCTGCCTTCCCCTCTTCTGCTTCCCCCTCTCCTTCTTCACTTTGCTTCTGATAAAGGAAGTGGTTTGTGTGCAGACTGTGGCTGGCTGGAACACTGTGCCGTGCACCGGAGAAGCCGAAATCTGAGCCCCCGTGCATTAAATGTTCCACTAGAGCAACAATTTCTGTGAGGGGAAATCACGCGGTGGGCCAGTGTTAGAGGATCCAAGGGGACTCAGTCATGATACAAAGGAGAGCGTATGAGAGAGGAGCTGGGGTAATGGGGCAAATTGCTCATTACTGTAAATAAGAACTTGGCCTTTCTGGTGGTTTTGGGTTCACACCCATATCCTGTAAATCTGATTTAAATCTGACCACATACCTTTGCTGTATGTCATTGTCTCCTTTCTCCTCCATCATTCTTATCTCTCTCCATCCCTCTGCGGTCAGCTGGCCGGGGAAGCAGAGGAAAGAAAAAGAAACACAGACATTAGTTGCAGCACAGATGGAGCAATGTATGTGCACTATGTGTGTGAGTGCTTCACGACAAAGAACCACAGCGCCACCTGTGGATAGGACTCAATTCAGGACATATTTTATGGTGATCAATTTGAATACATTGTAAGGCTCAGTGTTTTAAAAATACTTGTTGAGGTCTTGCTGTGGAAGTTGTGAGAAACTAACTTGTAAGTAATGGATTCACAGTTTTGTAGTCAGGGTTAATTAACACATGCAGGCAGGTGTAAGAACAGCTGAGCAGAGTTGCTGCCTATGTAAACCTACATATGTCTTGATTGATGGATTAAGATTCTAATTTGTCAAACTATGGCTAGAATTAACACTACACAGTAATTTAATATAGAAGTATTTGTTGGCCTGTGGTATTTAGGGGGATAGACCATTGCTATGTAGTTATTACAGTAAATGGAAACATTAGCCACAGTTCAGTTTCTGGATTCTGTCGGCGTCCGTTCAAGCATGAAATTGTTCTTGCATTGCATTTTTTTTAAGTTGCCTATGCAAGCAGCCTTTAGTATGTGAGACAAGTCATCGCATTGACGGATTATAGTGTGGTTTTGGAATTGTGAGTCAGCAGAAGGTTCTTTGAATCATTGCAATGATGTGTGTCAAAGGATAGCTTTTTTTAATATTCTATTACTTGTCTATTCTATAAAGCACCTAGTGGCCGCAGGCCTGAATACATCTCTGATAGATTTGTATTACAAAGTCTCCAGACCCCTCAGTTCATCTAAAGGCAGGTTTTCTCAGTGACACTAGAATAAAAAATGAGGTGATGTGAAGCAGATTCTAGTTTCTTTGGTCCCCACCTGTGAAAACTTATTTAGTTTAATCATCTTGTAGGATTAATAAAACAATGAAGTGAATCCTTGAACTAAAATATGCAAAAATATGACGCCTGCAGGCAATTTTAGGCTTTTAGAAATATAACTGCAAAGCATATTGCTGCAAATTGTTGCTGGAGGTGGTGTAGCTCTCCGGTGGTTCATCTATGACAACTTAACTGAATCTGAAATATCTAAATCTCTCAGATATCATTGGTCTGCCATAAGATACAAATAGAGATATAAATATAAAGGAATATGACGGACGTTCCCATCATTCCCTTGGCCACCAGCTCTCCATCAGAGCATGTGGACTAGCTGTCATTATCATTGTCATCAGACAAAATGGGTAAATCTTTTGATGAGATCATACTTGCTCGATAACACGCCATAATGTTACCGTCAGCTAATTTTCTTTTGACTCAACACATCTTTCTGGAAACCTCACAGTCTTTAGCCAAACAGAACCTGTCAGAGACGCCAGGCTCCTCGTCCAAAACGGAAAACATCTCAATAAGGCCAACACATAAAAGCTATTTTTGTTCACAGAATATAAAAATGGAAACTAAAAAAGAGATTTATTGACACCATTATATGTGACGTTACATATCGCCAGTATGTGTGGCGTCTGTGTGTTTGTGTGTGTTTGGTGTGTGTGTGTGTGTATACATAAATCTAAATGATTTCCACTTTGGAACCTGTAAAGTTTCCCGTGGCCATTCAATGAGACAACTTTCTGATTGGAGACAAACACTGATGGAAAATGGCAAAAAAGCTCAAGTGGAAGACATTCAACCTAACTTAATCTTCAATATAAAAGAATAAACAAAGATATTAGTAGACAATGCATCTAAAATATGAAACAACGGTAATTTGCCAACTTGTTTCTCTCGAGTTCACAGTTACTAAGTTGTCAAGAAGTACAATATACTTGACATTAAAGTTCCACGCTATATATGATTCTTATATATGGTAACACAATTAATCATATTTAAAGTTTACGAACCTGTGAATATGTGGGTCTGGTGTCACAAAGAAACCTGACCTCAGTCAAGCTCGATCTAGAAGCCGAGTTAATACTGGAGCCATAAACTCACTATAAAACAGCTATTCTATTAAGCTGAGTGGCTAATTGTCTTTTAGCTAGGTGTCTAGTTGACTTTAAGCTAAGTGGCTAGTTGACTTTTAAGCTAGGCGGCTAGTTGTAATTTAGCTAGGTGGCTAGCTAACTTTTAGCTAGGCGGCTAGTTGTAATTTAGCTAGGTGTCTGGCTGACTTTTAACTAGGTGGCTAATTGTCCTTTAGCTAGCTGTCTAGTTGACTTTAAGCTAAGTGGCTAGTTCATTTTTAGCTAAGTGGCTAGTTGACTTTTAGCTAGGTGGCTAGTTTACTTTAAGCTAGGTGGCTAGTTGACTTTAAGCTAGGTGGCTAGTTGACTTTTAGCTAGGTGGCTAGTTGTGGCTAGTTCTTGTTTAATCAGAACAACATGTCAGAACAAACAGGAACTAAACAGCAGTGTCACTTTTCTTCTTTCCTCCAAACTTCTGCTGAGGCTGATTCAGTCATGATGGGTTTTAATCTCCTCCATGATTTATTTCATCCATTCTAAAAGGTAAGAGATGCATAAACTTACACCTGCATCAATGAAAAGGAATTTCCACAGACTGATGTATTTTCAACCATAAAAAACAATTTAATATTCAATAATAATAATAATTATCCCATAAGTACTGTACTGTAAATAAGTAATTGTTTCAGTTTAATTTGTTTGTTTTTTTATTACAAAAGTATGGCAACAGGATATTTTACTGCTCACGGTTCTGTCATTCTTCAGCCCACATATCTAAATATATTTAAAATCATTCTTCTGATTTTTGTAATACTTAATATTTGTTTCTCAGTGGAAAGAAAAACAAAATGTGCAATGATGATAGTTCATGTTTTTTAAATATACTACTCATTATGCTCTGATTGGGTTCCAAAAGTCCACAATTTAATTGGTTGGTTTGTGAGCCCTGTTAAAAAGAAATAAGCACTATTAGTAAGCCTTGAAAAAAAGGCAAGTTCAAATACATTGACTCACAGTATATTGCCCAATAACATGAAGGTAACAATATAATATTACCACCAGAGGGCAGCAAATTACTAGTTATAATGGATTCCTCCAAGTTCCTGAGATTTAGAAACGTAAACAAGGGAATTACCTTAATGCAAAACATAAATAACTATAGTAAACAGGAGCATAAAATAATCATGGCTGTTAAGCACATAGATGAAAAACAGACAGTGACCACTGTTGTTTATTGTTCTGTTTATCAACCTTAATGTTGCCACCACTGAGTTAAACATGAAAATTAACTAAACGTCTCCTCTCCTCCCTCCTCCATGTTCTGTATATAGGAGCATTTACTCATGGAACATTTGTGACTCTGTGTCTGCATGTCTCAGTTTGCCACCTCCACTGAGGAAGGATGTCTGGTCCCCTCGCGCCCTTTACAAGGTGTGGAATGGAAAGATTACGTACCTCAATGCTCTGAAAACCACAACTTAGATCATACTCTTTCCATTTTGTAAAAAACGACAAATGTTATTTTCATTTCAAGGGTCTTAACAACATGTCTTGTCACAGCTTTTAACATAAAGGTAATTGTTTTCTTTTATTTAAACATTAACCCCTCATGACATGAGTTTCTCATGACAAACTACAACCTATAATGATGTGATTTAAGATGTTATTAGCAATGAAGCCAGTCCAATGGAATGATTGGTTTTACCTTTTCTCAGCTTTAGCGTCAGTTGTGTATTTCAGACATCCTCTTCCCCATAATAAGCAACAAAGGAAATCCTATTGTTCTAGACAGGAAATACTGAGAGTGGGGATGACGGAGGAGCAAAGTGACTACGGAATGACAATGACATGCTATGCTATGCTATGCTATGCTATGCAATGCTATGCTATGCTATGCTATGCTATGATATGCTATAGTATACTATACTATACTATACTGTGAATGGTTAAAGACATTATACCTATTCAAGAGATTTAAGGTTTAACTGTTAATACAATGCAAACATTTTTGATGTACATATACAAACACTCAATTAGTCTCATATTCACCTCATTTAGTGTTGTCCCAATCATACATTTAAAGCAAAAGTATGACCAATTGTATTAAAGCATCCATTTTATAGGTTTGTTTATTGATAATTTGACAAATTAACAACACAACTGTTCACAGTTTTATTCCACTGAACGATTTATATCATCTGTTCTAGTTGTGTCCTAGGTTAATAAAGGGTATAATGAGGATTTGGGTAAAGGGTAAGGAGATTAATCATCTGTATCGTCGTAAGTGCAGGTTTGCACGTGTTTGTATCTGGGTTTCTAGATTCTGTGTAGTTTTGATGTACATCTCTAACATCTGTCCTCCCCCAATCAATGCTTGTGTCCCTCACATAGACACACATGCATTCACACATGCTGGAGGTCGTGCAGTCAGCTCAGTGTCTGAGTAGCAGACTGCGACACAGTGTCCTACTCCCTCCCTCCCTCCCTCCCTCCCTCCCTCTCTCTGGTTCTGCAGTCCTCTCCCCTCCTGTCCCAGGCAGCGCTGCTCCTCCCGACTCCTCCTGCAGCCCTGCCTCACTTCTCATCAATACACTAAATTCTCCCATCACTAATCATATCGCGAGAGACAGAAGCGGACAGAGAGCAGGGCGGACAGACCGCGTGTGCATCATCAGTGTGTGAGTGTGTGTGTTTTGCGTGTGTGCAGCTGGTAAGGGAGGAGGGAGGAGTGTATCTTTGCAGGGAGCTTTTCCCTGTTGTAGTAACCGACTACGAGCCATTACTCCACTGCAGCAGCAATCACCCTCTCGGCATTAGTGAGCCAGACACACCAACCTGTCTGTCCCCTCCTCCTCTCTCTCTCTCTCTCTCTCTCTCTCTCTCTCTCTCTGCATATTCAGCAGAGCTGTGTCCTCCTCTCCTCCTCATCACTCTGCCACTCCTGCGGCACTGCTCTCTGCTTGAAGGGGACACTGGCCTGCTCCTCACCCACTGATTCTGCATGACTGTCACAAAGGTAAGACCATGTCGGATGGTGGGGAGGAGGAGGGGGGGGGCAACTCTCATTCACGTAACCAGGGATTTGAGTCTCTTTTGTGTGTTTGTCTGTGGAGGATGAGTTTTTGAGGGGTGTGTTGGAGTTGCCGCGTTGTCGGGATGCTGCTGCCTCAGGATGTGTGAGAATGTGTGTTGCGGTGACTGTTCCCGTTAGCAATGCGATCAGGTTCTGATGAATATCTGTTAAATTCTGTGTTTACATGCTCTGTTTTTCATACTTTCTGGGTATGAGGAAGTTATTTTATATATTTAAAAGCTACATGAACTTTATTTAGATGAGACTGTCAGATTTGGTCCATTTCAAAGTTCTCACTCAGTTATCTCAGTTATCACATGTGCGGGATTTAAACCTTGTTGTGACCTACTTTTACACTTTTTTGGGGTTTGGGGATTTTGATAGTTCGCTCTTGTCATTGTAGCTTCTCCTTGATCTAAAATCAATTTCTAAAAATCCATCTTCATCTCTAACTACAGTCACATTATTGGGACTCATCGGCCATTAAAGGATGTAAAGCTTGGGTTGAAACTTGGTATTGAATGACTATAATAATTTTTGGGGGAAAAGATGTAAGTCAATGCGTGGTCCCCCAAATGTGGGTGTGTTTGTGGGTGTGTGGGTGTGTGGGTGTATGCGCATGCATGTTTGTGTGCGTGTGCGTGTGTGTGTAGAAGTCTTAAGCTGATCTTAAAATACTCATTGACCGGGTGAGTGTTTACATGAACCCATGTTTCTATTGGTGGTCGCAGTCTGTGTGCTTAACACTGCAGCATCCAGTTAAATCCTCTTATTCAATTAAAAGAGAGATAGGGAGAGTAAGCGAGAGAGAGGGAGAGGGAGAGAGAGAGAGAGAGAGAGAGAGAGAGAGAGAGAGAGAGAGAGAGAGAGAGAGAGAGAAACAGGAAGAGACAGAGGAAATTAGCACACCTGCTCCCATGTAGAGAATTAACCTGGACCAAAATAGATGACCGACTGTAGACACAGGACAATGGCCTGTTTACTCTCAGTCAGACACCTGCAACTTCCACTCTCAAGTTTTGTGAATGCAGAAATGTGTAGTTTGCGTTTCTGGCCCGAACTCTTTAAAAACACTACACAATAGCACAGACAGCTGCTCTCAAAGTGTAGTTTCCCTGCCTGTGGGAGGAGTGTGCAGCTGTGTAGGTGGATGTTCTCCACTATGAGAACTGAGAGAGGGAAAGGTCAGGCGCTACCGATCTGGCTTCCAGCCCAAACCTAAATCTAACTGTAGACAAGGGCAGAGGCACTGGAGAGAATTTCAATGAAATTGTATTTTTTCTTTTGTCTTGCATTTTTAATTCCTACCTGCAATCATGGTAATGAGGTGAGGGGGGGGAAGGAGTGAAGACAAAAAGGTAGAGACATAAACATCATTTGACATCTTTGCAACAAAAAAGGGGAGAACTGTTTTCGTAGCTCTGCCTGCCAACAGCAGTGAAGTCACCTTGGGGAGGGATACAGGACAAGAGGCTGCTGTGCTGACAGGGCTAAACAGCCTTCTACCCTCAGCTCACACATTCAATAGCCTGCAACAAGATTCAACATAGACAGCCTCTACTTTGCCTACATAAATGATCTTTATTGTCCGGTCTCACCTCTTAATAGTACAATTTGGATTTACAAAAGCACGTAATGTGTATTGTGTATGTAGTTTTGGCTTATGAGCACCAACACGTCAATTAAATGCAGAATTGTAAGAATTCAAATCACACATCACATACGTTTTTCTGCAAATTTTTTCAGGTACATTTTGTATTATTTAGTTATTGACCATTACCCGATGCTATCAATCTTTATATAAAGTCGATAGGCTGTTGTTTGCTGTATTTCACTACATTTAGACTTCTAGGGTTAAAGCGTGTATATGATATATCGAAGGGGTGTGGTCACGATTTGGACTCATCATGACATTTAGTGAAAAACAAGAGATTCTACTACTTTAAAAAAAACATTCTATGATCGAGCAAACTTCATATTTGTGGTGGTCCTTGAAATATGAATATAACTTAAATTTTACAACAGATTCTAACGTTTTCGCAGCAGCAGTTTTTCGACCTCATAAAGTTTTAAAGCTTTTCCGGTCAAACAGCTCTCATGTCTGTGTTTTTATGTCTCTGGGGGAAAGTATTGCTTTTCCCCCTTCCACTATTACACATTTTTCAAGATACCGTAGCTATAAAGCGTTATATTGGTTTTTGCTCATCCCTGAAATGAATTCAGGATTAATTTTCCATATCAGACGTTTGTTGTTGATTCATGTAAAGCTGCATATACATATGGATTATAGAAGTCTCCCGTACTAATTGAAATATATCTGGACATACTGAGGCTAATATTCTGTGAAATGTATTATTTTCTCGCTGCAGTAGACAGATCAGGAAGAAACTTTCACTCCTGTCACAAAATGCTGTCAGAGAAAGTGGGTCAGTGCCTGTCAGTTTAAACCCACGGCCTTTGCTTTCAAACATGACCCCACAGGGCTGAGTCCTCTATGAGATGGGACCATAAGCTGTTTAGCTTCTTAAGACAAACACTTCAGTCTACTGCCATTCATTTCTTTGGGCCTGGAGGTTAATCACTTAAATTGCTACCAAATATCATAATACCTTGAAAGTCATAATGTGATTTGTAAAATACCGGAGGGCATCACATGGCTAAATATCTTTTTTTGCGAGCAGAATCTACCTTCTGTGTTAAATGGAGGAAGGAGGAGAGGACGTTAAACACGTCCATATGACAGTGGAAGGACACTTTGTAGAGTGCATAAAAAAAACAAGACCTATTGGTCCTTTAAATTCAATTAAGCTGCACCAAATAAATTGCAAACAGAAACCAATCTCCTAAATATGGCTAATAAACAATCAATTAATTATTTCCTGGGCAATCAGTGAATATTAAAAAAAAACGTCACAAAATAAAAAAAAGTTACCAAAAGAATATGCCTAGCGCCAAACTGTTGTAATGACCTATTTTACCACTAAAAATGACCGAATGTTTATGCAATGCATTTTGCAGCTTTGTTATATAATTCAATTGACATTTAAATGTTAATTTCCACTGAAAATCAGCTTCCAGTTACAGTACTTGCAGCTTGTTTGAGCTTCAGTAGTCAGAGAATGTCATTGTGTGTCATTTTTACCTTATCGTGTGAATATGAAGCCTATTTACAAATGATTGATGCTTGATATCCTATGGCTGGGACTTGGAAAAATAAGTAGAATACTGAACTGAAAATAAAATAATATATTGTAGCAGTAGTGCTACATGCAGCATGCTGTAGTGGAGTAGCAGAGAACTGCCAGCACAGCGAGCACACCGGGGCACTGCATGAGATTAATAGAACTATATCTGGACACTCTGTTCCCATCTGCTTTGTGATTGCGTGTTTGTCTGTGTGTGCACGAGTGTGTGCCCATGGGTGGGAGGGCACAAGTGTGAGTTGGCAGACACATTGCGTGTAGGTGGGTGGATTCATTCCATTACTACCAAACCAGCAGCGAGTAGTCGAGATCCTGTGGAACCATCAAAATAGCAAACGTGTTTATCGGCTGCCTTTTGACCTTAAACTGTGTGAATGTGTGCGTTCGAAATAAATCCTGCCCAAACAACAAAGCTACACAGTAAAGCTACTCAGCGTTCAGTTTGTTACATAAAAGGCCACCTCAGCATCCTCCAGCAACGCAGGGGCAAAAGAGGCTGAGCTCTGCCATTGATCGTTGCCCTGAGTTACCTTCCTGCCAGTTTCAGCTTTGCTCTCAGTCCATGGGGCTCAGGGGAGAGGAATAATGGCCACGGCGGGATTTCTCTGTGAAAGAAACTGACCTCTCCAAAAGACGGAGGTCACGCGGCCCTCTGTCTGCCAAACAACCTTCAGCCACGGACTTAAAGCAATAAAAGCACTAAGGGTCTGAGCCCTGTTTCATAGTCAGAGCAATTTCTGAGCGTTTAGCAAACTATTCAAATGTGCCATAAAGCATAACGACAACTGGCTGCCACGGAAAGAGCTGCACAGAGCATTTATGTGGACGGTTCTGTCGAATTAGAAAGCTGTGATGTGCAGGGCGACCCCTTAAATGGTCCAATTGTTTTTAGTTGGATTCCACAGAAAGAGCAGTGTGCCAGGTCCGGGAAGGGAGGGGGGGGTGGGGGGGGGGACGGGACGCTGAGGGAGGAGAGCAGCGACCAAAGGGAGGAGGATGGTCGGGGGGTGGGGGGGAATCTGACCTTTGGAGAATCCCTTTGTTGTTTCTTTGGACACCAGCAGAAATGCTCCCCAGCGAACACTGAAGGGAGTCCATACTGGGATAAATGGTGTTCCCAGAGGACACACACACACACACACTCACACAAACCCTTACTTATGTCCATATGACTGCTCCTGCAAGCAAGTTGTAAGGCTTAATTAGTTTTCTGGCTCATAACCATAACCTTTACCATCTGCCCTGCAACCCTAACCTCACCCTCATCCAATTTTAACTCTAAACCCCAAATTAAAAGCTCAAATAATCTGTGGAAGATGGCAGGAGCCCCCAGATGTACGCCCGTTATAAAGGATCATTATGCGGATCTAAAACTCAGCCATCACACATGTACGTGGAGGTTTGACTCCGGCAAAAGGTTTAAATTTAACCAGCTGACGTGAAATCTGTATAATTCAAAGTAACCTTCCAGCTCTGTTAAGTGTGCTTGCAATTACATATCTGCAAACACCCCAATTATAAAGGACACCCATGCTGCTCTGATGTCAGGCACACATGTGGTTGGAAAAACATCTGAAAGCCATTTCAGTGTGTTTATGATATAGCTTCTGCTGTTAACTGTAAGGCCGTTAAGGCTCTTATAGCCTGAAACGATTCAGGATTCATTTCAAGATAGGAAAGCTTTTGCAAATCAAGTTTTTAATGCTTTTAATACTTATTTTATTAGTTCAGTCAAAATAGAAAATGAAGTTTGCTTTGAAAAGGCTGTGCGCCCGTACTCAAACAAGTCCAAGCACATTTAGACACAAACTTTTAAAATCCTTTACTCGGAGCATCTTGGCCACCATAAATCCTAATTGAGTCTGATTTAGACCACTGGCCATTTGTCAAGCTTAATGTTCACCCGCACGCTCTCTCACACACAGTGACACGCAGACTGGCAGATTAAACCCAGAGCTAAATCGCTAGCCTAGCAACCAAAAAAAACCCCACTATTCCTGGAGCAAGAGAACCAGGCCTAACACAACAGATTAAGAATACTAAATCCTGGAAGAAGCTTTTTTTCTGTTTCTTATATACACTTTAAATGGAGCAGTGTGTGTGTATGTTAAGTTCTTTGTGTGTGTGTGTGTGTGTGTGTGTGAGAGAGAGAGAGAGAGAGAGAGCGAGAGAGAGAGAGAGAGAGAGTATGAGAAAGACAGAGGGAAAAAGGGGAATAGTTGCAAGAAAGCCACAGAAAAGCATTCACCACAGGAAGACATTCAGATCTCATGAGCTCATTGCCTGTCAGAAAGCTTCCTTATGATCGCTATGTGTGTGTGTGTGTCTGTCTGTGTGTGTGTGACTGCCATTTCAAATCTGTGTGAAAACCCTGAGGTCTCTTTCCAGAAGAGTTGGGAAACTCTTCTTTCCTTGTGTCACTGTGTAAAATCCTCCACTGCAGAAGCATTTGCACAATCCAGGCTCTTGTGTAGTAGATGACTTTCTCAACAAAGTATGTCTTCAGAATTCCCTGTGAAAAATGCAGAGGGCAAAGATTTCTTTATGGCTTTTAGTTTTTGGGAGGGAGCTGAAATTATTTGTGAACATCCTGCAGCGGAAATACAGACACAGGAGAGAGTGACCATTACCAGCATCCACTTTCCCCTCCAGCTGAGCTTAGGTACACAACCCATGGAATGTGCGTGTGTGTGTGTGTCTCCTTGTACAGATATATATTGTGTGTGTGGCTCAGGTATTACTCATGTTGTAGGGACATTGTCACATTGTGGAGACTTGGACAAAAAGCAAGTTGCCATAATTTAAATCCTTAAATGTTAATTTGAAGACCTGTTAGGTTAGGTTTAAATTAAGTTTAGGCTCAGATTTAAGCAAGTAGTAACTATTTTTACAGTTAGAGTAAGTCTTCAGGAAATGTCCTCTGAAGTAATGGAGACATGACTGTGTGTGTGTGTGTGTGTGTGTGTGTGTGTGTGTGTGTGTGTGTGTGTGTGTGTGTGTGTGTGTGTGTGTGTGTGTGTTGAATCAGGACATAGGATGTGCTTCCTGTTAGTGAGCCTGGGGAAAGACAATAAGTGCACTGAGACAGACTGGCATGTTTCTGTGTACATGCGTGTGTGTATGATTGTGTGTAAGAGAAGGAGAAAGAGGTAAAAACAATTCCAAAACTAAAATCATTGTACACTAAAAATAATGATAGACTTGAGTAGGATTAGATAATAATTCAAAGTAGCGTCAGTTTCTTCAGGAACTTTTATTTAGTTGAGCTTATATCGTTATAAACAGAGACGATGATTTGTTGAGTTTCTAGTTGAATCAAACACTCATCAGTCCTCTTTCCCTCATTGTTTAATCATTTCTTTTAATCCCTTCACCCACTCCACTGCATTTACACATATCAGTTGGAAATCTCCAATTTGTTCTTGTCACTTGTCTCCTCTTGTTGTGTCCGTTTGGTTTTGAATCTCTATTATACCTCAAAGCTATCTGCCTTTATCTGAGTCTTTATTTTTCTCTCTCCTCTGGTCATTACAAGAGCATTATAGTGACATAAGCAGCTCTATTCTCAGATTGCCTCTGGCTCCTTGAAACCGACTGAACGGCTTGAAGCAGCTGTAAAGATGAACATCAGAAATAAATAATGGCAACAGAATATTCTTCTCGTGAATTTTATTTTTATAGTTCCAGAGGTAATTACCACAATTTCAGTTTATGGACCTCGTCACAGCAGCATTTATGATGACACGAGTTTACTTCAGTGGAAAATGTGCATATATGAGGCATATATGTACAGAATAAAACATATAAAAATAGTTGACAACTAAATTGTGTTATACTTAAAGATCTTTATATTTTTTCCCACTCTTTGTATCACTGAAACAAGTTTTAATGCCAGAAAAGTTTCTCACTCCTGCAACACAATTCAGCAGCAACACAAACTACACAAACAGAATTGTTATAAGGTTATAGGGTTGAATACACTATTAAGTTGTTCAAAAACTAACAGGAAATGTGACTGACCATCAAACATTCCTGCAGATTTGTCAAACGTTCAATATTTTGTAGAGAAAACTGAGGAAAATTATAAAACCTTTCTGGCATAAACATCCACAACAGTTTACAGACCAACTTCCCTGTTTTGTCTGCTGTAGTTTACGTAATTTTGACCAACTCATTGTTATCTTCTAAAGTTTCAGATTTGGAATTTGAACTAAATATATCTCATATCTTGCATAACCTCAGTTTGTTAACAACCAGTGTGATTATCTGATTGTTTGCGTTTCATTGTTAATGGGCCTGGTTTGGTGATGTTAACGTGACCACAGAAATTTCAAGAACACAAATTATTTATAACAGACTGGAGAAACTTAATATCCTCAGAAACCAATCAAGGAATCAGGCTCATTGGAGACAGGTTAACTAAAGATCTAAAACCCAAAACTCAAAAACTTAAAACAACAAGAACAAACCAGTATACCGAAGCTTAGAGAAATGCATCGGTGTGAACAGACGAACTGATAAAGGAGAGTGGAGAGAACACAGGTGTGGCACATTCAGGCAGGACAATCACAAAGGAGGGAAACCAAACAAAGACTGGAAGCAACGTAAAAGAGAGACACAAGAGAAAAGAAGCTTTACAATAAAACAGGAAGTAACAAAACCAAAATGCAAACAGAGAGATGAATTCAAAAACACAAATCCAAAGTCCAAACATGAGAAGGTCACTGGTCCAAAGAGACCAATTTAACCAATTTAAAAAAACGAGTCCAACACAAAGTTTAACCAAAATAAATAAAAGGACATAAGATAGATTGATAGATAGTTTATTGATCCCCAGAAGGAGACATTGGAACCAGAACTGGTCATTGCAGTGCCCCAGCAGCAGAGTCTTCATTGGTTGACTCAGTGAAACAGTAGCTGCCTGGTTTGGAGGATTGATGACGTGGTGTCATGGAATCTACTTGTGTAATTTTATCTCACATCAGAATCACAGACTCATAGCAGTGCTGTGTTGGGTTTAAAAGCATATATGTGTTTAAACACAACACACTATACGGCACTAAGACTTTGCATTAGTATATTAATGAATTTAACTATATAACATACAGATGATATTGTCTTTGCACAAATCAGGTGATCCTGCAGGAAGAACTGTATTCTACACTGAACGAGACAGTGCTGAGGACCTGAGTGAACATAAGTGAGCAGTGAGTGGGGGAGTGGGGCAACGAGAGAAATCACATCCAGGGAAGTGGATGCTACCGCCCACACTAACAGACACAAACACACACACACACACACACACACACACACACACACACACACACACCCACGCAAACACACACACACACATCAGCATCGGAGTTCATCAGGGTCACATCCAGCTCTGTATTCCGCCTATGGGCACCGATAGCAGTGTAAATATAGATGTCAGTCTCTGTAGCACAAAATACTTTCCCTCCCTCGTGTGTTTTCCTTCTTAGCTCTTGTCTCTACTGCTCCCTGTCTTTCTTTGTGTTTGAAGAACCATGCAACAATTTCAAATGGAGTCAATTCAGTTCTGCTAAAAAAATTTAGAACAACTTAGACACAGTGGTTTGTTGTTCTTAGCAATCTGATGAGCCCATGATCACATAAACCATTAATACATAAGCCTCTTATAAAAGGATGCAGCATAAAGTGTGAGCTTTGAGCCTCAGATAAACCCGGGTGTGTCAGCGGTTTGTTAGAGGAGTGTGGCCAAAGCAATTGGTTTTATAAGTGAGGCTGGTTTGAGGTCAGTTGCTTTTTGGAGAGATCAGTCGACAAGATGCAGATGACAACGCAGGAACCTGGCGTCAGCTCAGACGTCTGAGTTGTGACATAAATGATGCTGTGTTAAAGAAGAAGAGTGAGTTGTTCTTGCTGCAGCTGTGATTCTTCTCGGCTGGTTTGGGGTTTCCTGCCGGGGGTCAGGAACCTGAGGGACCTCCTCAGACCAAGAGAGGAGCTAGAGGCCATTCCAAAAATGTTTTAAAGATAAAAAAAATAATTTTGATCCTAAAGCTTTGTGACAGGTATATATATTAGAGATGTAACAAATAAAGGGTTCAGTTCATACCTCTTTTGTGTGGTTGTTTGTCTGTTTATGAGGGGGTGGTGTGGGTGAGTAAAATAAGCGAGGAGGAAATTTCCAGGTTCACGAATTATCTTTTGTTCGGATTTTAAACATTTCTAGATATCTGTCTTGAAAATGTTGCGTAAGCAGCAACATGACACTGCATCACTTGAGTTGATTTATACTGGAATTCATTTCACAGAACTATTATCTGATGTTTCCTTCTGAGGAACGGCAGTATAAATGTCAATCATCCATATATTTGGAGAGTTTTTTTTTATTAATTCCAGCTGTCTGGATTTCTGGAGTCTCTCAGTGCAGTAACACAGTGGACTGTCTGTCCGACCAGGCGAGAGACAAAGAAGCTTTACAAAGTACTGGACATTAGAATTCCGACGTCTCCAGTCATATTTGAGCTGCATTCCTGGTTACTTCTCGGTGGATTAGTAACATTTGGGATTATTATTATTATTCACCATCACACATTGAGTGTATTACAGTATTTTTAACCCTAACACCAATAATAAACCATATTTCCCATTCATGCAGAATTCTATTAAACATCAGTTTAAATATTTCTCCAGGGACATTTTCATGCACCTGCCAATTCCTTTGTCTACTTTGATTACAACGTGACCTCTTAATTCTTCTTTATTTTAAGGTTTGTTAAAAAGATATTTTCAAAACCTTGTGTGGACTTTTTGTATTTCAAGTTCAGTGCTCAGGAAATTCCTGTGGACACAGAATGGTTGGACATAGACCCACTCTATGGATTTTTCTCTGTGTATTATTGTTTACTGGACGAATTCACCAGCTGAGAGCCATCTGCGTCTGCATTCCTCTCCACCGTGGGTGCTGACTGCTGCTGAGAGGGTTTTCAGGGTCTACGCTGATGTGCCAGGTCATTTATTTATGTAGATGGTCCGTGGAAAGAGATGAAGTGGAAACAAGACAGAAACACACACATCAGAAAGACTGAGCGAAAGGGAGGGCGAAGAAAATACAAGATTAAGTGCAGATTGAAGCATTGATCAAATATTTGTCTTGTAATGTTTATGTTACGATTTTAGCATAAATCGTGTAATGTTTGCAAATAGAACTAACCTAAAATGTTTAACAAAATTTGCTCAGCTTGTCCTCGGGCTGTTTTTGTTTGATGAATTTCTGGTGAAGAAAAGCTAAAGTTTCACAGAGCTACAGACAAAGTTAGACAGTTTCTCATAATCAAATCAGGGATGATATCAAAACCTGTGAAGTTACATTTGACTGGTAATAAAAAGAGTTGCCCATTTCTCAGCTGCGTCGGTGATTCCTAGAAAAATGAAAGGATTATTAAATGGGGCTAGGTCACAGGCCCAGGAGCCCAAGGCGTCAAGGGGGTCCCTGCAGCAGATCATCTGTATCAAACCCCTGTTTCCATTTGTTATTTAGAAGTCAATCAAACAACAAATAGATGGAAAATGACCACAAAGAGGAACAAAAGTAGTTGACATAACACAACAACAGAAGAACATGGAAGAGGAGATTTTAACCTCTGTGCTCAGGGTGATAAATACTCATAGACGTTGTTCCACAGCGTCAGGGGCAGAGAACCAGTTGTGGTTTAAGTGGAAAGGTGCTGAGCAGTGAAAAGCTCGAGAAATTACCGAAGGTCCTCGTGTCAGGGAAAGAGAGGATTTGAAGCCTCAACATTAATCTTTACTTTTAGTCTGTGAATATCTCAGACTGCAGCGTACAGAATGACCACACACATGAATCTGCATTGTATGAAGCATGTCATTTTCACGAAACCAGAGTTTATTGCAGGACTGTTGCATATCTGTGCACAAGATTAAGCTATGCGTACCTTAATGGTACACTAATAATAAAGCACATGTCCACAGATCAGGGATGATTTGAAAAACCTGGATGTAGAATCACAGATTTGATAAGATTAGTTTAATCCCCCAAAAACCAGGATACACAGAAATAAAGAGGAGGCAGATAATAAGGTAAATATGAGTATGACTCAGGAAGCGAGCAGATCAGTGGGGAGTTGATGGTGCCAATAAAGAATCCCTGCTGGATTAATATCCAAAATTAAACATCTGTGTCCACAGAGGACAGTGAAACGAGGTCTGTGTTTTACAAGTGGATTTTTAACTGGGACACATCGACTTGCTGTGGTGTTGAGGTCCGATCGACAGGCTGGATCAATGCAACAGACCGGAGGGAGAAACATGAGTGACCATTGAATAACATACTTCTATAGAGGAGAAGCCATGTGATACTCATATTTTATATAAACTATATAATATATCTCCTCAACAGTGTAAAAAAAACGACAATAAACATATGGAGCCACATGCAGTTATAGAGTGACAGCAGCATTAATATTGCAGCGCTGTGGTTAGTTCCTCCTGGGTGAGCTCATCAACACAGTGGCTCCTCTGAAATAGGTCAAAGTCACAACACATTAACCTTCACCCACATGGGGGAATACTGTGGTTCCAACTGTGGCTTAACCGGCTCTCACATGGAGACAGAGGTGATGGCCTCCGCCTTCTTGTGTGTGTGTGAGAGTGTGTGTTTGCATTTTCAACAGAAAGCTGACTCCAAGAATGTTATAGAGACACACAGAGAATGAAGATCTACAGGAATGCATATTATTATTCAGTTTTTTTAACCACTACTGCACATCTGGGATCGAGTTTCTCAAGATGCTTTACAGACTAGAGTGGGGATACCGAAAACCCGTCACCCCAGTTGGCCCAGATTGGAACAATATTGTGAATTATGATTTAGGTTCAGTCACGTTAGCTGGACTATCTGCTTGATTTTTTTCTACACTGCACATGTCTGCAATTGGGAAGAATGCCTGCCGGGCTCAGATTGACCTATTCTAATGTTATTTCTGAGAGAAAAATGCGGCCCAATCTTCACCCTATTTTAGCCGTGCACTTAAGTCCGGATAATTCCCTGAAACTTTCCATAGAGGGGGTGTATGTGAGAGAACTCTTCCTACCAGCCCTCTAGAAAGACCTCCGGAAAATGTATACTTGTGCGATTACATCTGGAAAATATTCAGCAAACTCACAGCGAGCGAGCAGAATGACTGATGAAGTTTTCTAACACGCCAAACTTGAAGAACACAAATATGACCCAAAAAAAGAGGAGCCATATTCGTGGAAGATGCTGACAAAGATGTGGAGTTAGAAAGACCAAGACATTCAAGAGGGTTTGGTGATAAGAACCAACACTGCTGTTGATCTGCTATAAACAGAAACATGTCTGTATTTATACATCATGTCCTACCTCCTGCTGCTCTGCTCCTGCTGCGCCACCCTTTGCCTGGATGTTCCAGACATTTTCTTGTTGTTGTGAAAAGGGTCTGACTCGGACGATCTCCTGCTGCTTCTTTATATGTGAAAGCCAGTTTTTCTCTGAAAACGGCTTCAGGTAGAACAGTTAGAAATCCCTGCCACATGATTGAAGAGCACTATCTCGCTATTCATTTCACCGGTCTGATTTTAAACAGGGCATTTACCATCTCCACTCACGACCCGGCCTTACATTATCTCCCAGTTCTTCTTCAACCTGCTTACTTCAGTAGAAAAACCCATTAGGCGTCTTTCCTCACCCCCCTGCCCTGAATAAACAGGAACATCTGGAGTTTCCCTGCCCCCACTTCAAAGCTGGCAAAGGTGCCAGATCTGCAATCTGTTTATCTCCGGACCGTCTTTGTCTCGTGCCAATGATGATAAACTGTGATGTACCTATCTCTTGTTTCTGATGAAGAACTAACAGAGGGAGACAATATATGTAATCCTCTCATTGCATAATGGAGAAGCTCTATCTTATGTTTGCTTTCATTTGACTAAATCATCACACGCCTCAGCAAACCCTCTCTAAAGATAAATACTGGTTGTTTTTTTTCCAGAGACTGAACATATCTAGATATGATTTCATAGAGCCTGTATTTACAGCACATCTTCATAGTGAATCGACCAGAGTACATTAACTTGTGAGTAACCATGAGATAGATGAGAGCTGACCTTGCAAACTAATGTTCTATTGATGTGTTTGAGGTTCCTGGACGAGGATATCACTTATCTCATTGCCCTGCGTAACTGAATCAGGCAAATCGCTGTGTAATAGGTTTTTACTCCTGGTATCCTGCCTCTGCAGCCACTGTCGATCAGTTCATCTCTCAACCAAGTACCTCAGCATTGATCAGACGGACAATTACTGTTGCACAATGATGCTACATCTTGTGTAGCAGCACCATTGGTCCAAATGTCCACTTGTGCACAGGAAAAATAGGAATCCAAAAGGCAGACATGGCATAAAATGTACTGATTCATGGTCCTCAGAGGAAGAATCCTATATCAGTATCAAGCATAATATAGCATTCTGTGTAATGAAAGTATTGCTTTCCTTATGTCAATGTATTTGTGGCTCAAATTATATTAACATTTGGCTAATTAACTCATTAACTTCCTCTAATACCTCAATTAGTGGTAATCTGTTCCTTTTTAGATTAATGATCATTTTCTTCTATGCCTTTCCAAGCCTATCACATCAGTGATCGGAGGATCAATATTCTTGCAGCACATATCCAAGGTTAGGCAGTCGCTGTCTGGATTGGAGAAGTCCTTGGCCAGGCAGATGGTCTGGCACTCTGCTTGGCACAGTCCTCTGTCTAGGATTTGCTTTTTCACGCTCTCATTCCTTCCTGTCCTGCAAAGAGAGACAGAGTAATAGATAAAGATGGTGAGAGGACATGAGAGAGAGAGAGAAAGACAATGCAATGATAGAACGAGAAGGTAGAGTGTGATCAGTCCATCTGGTTGCTGAAGTAGTTGAGCAGGATCTCCTGGCACACAGAGTCTCTGTGGTACTGAACTTCAAAGCTTTGTGACTCGTCCAGGTTGGATGAACAAGTCGTTTTCAGGATGGAAACCTGAGGAATAAATACTTCTCATAATCTTAAATGTTCGATGTGGCTGGGTTTGAACCAGTAACTTGATGGATTTATGGTTTTATGGAGAAGAGGAATAGTGGCTGGCAAGAACTTTTGAATATTATGTCCTGTTTAGGGTTAGTTGAGCTCTGTTCAGATACATATTTAGGTATTTTACACTGCTGTCATGTGAATAAAGCTTAACATTCATTCAAGCACATGTCAAAGGAACTTAGTGTAAGTGTATGTAGGGTGTGTCCAAATCCACTTTTGTTAGTTTAATAGTGGAAAAAATGGTTTCTGCACCAGGCGTATGTTCAAAAAGTGTTATTCTTAGCCTCTTTATAAGTCATGGGTGTATTGTGGTTGTAACACGCAATAAACCAATCAGAGCGCCATCTCCCTTTCCCTGTAAATGCTCAGAGATGCACTTGCAATGTGGAAGATTGGTATAATAACGGTTGATTTTCTCAGTAGTAAGAGAGCGTGTTTCCCTGCAGAGGAAACAGTTACACTTTGCTCACATGCAGACCATCTGTGGGAGTGAAAAAATCTGAGTGCATGTGGTTTGTGCAGCCGCCTGCGTGCTACTATCTTGATTATGCACTCTTAAAATATCTGTGGAACTCAGACTTCAGACCAGGATTTTGTTGGTCAAAAGCACAATTGCTTTTCACTGCTTCAAAACAGCCCGACCGCACCTCAGTTTAACACCAACACGCCCTTTGGTGCCAAGATGGGCACGAAAGCATTTTCTGTTTTAACAGTAATGTTGAAAATAATAACTGTGAAAATCTGGAATACAAACTTGTGTCGTGCAATTCGCCACATTGTGCCATGCTTAATATAGGTATGTCCCAATAAGGCCTTAACTTTGTGATAATGTATTTGAAATGTCAACAACAATACTTAACTTTATTATTTACTTCTCTGACATAATGAATTAACCTCTTCAGCACAGACCAACTAGAACAAAACTCAGTAGAGTGCAAACCTCTGCCAAGGACCAACAATCTCTTGAATTCAATCAAGCAGCACAACATTTCACACACATAGATATCAGTGCCCTAAATATGCTTTCTATATGATTTTCATCAAGATCCATTTATTATTCCCTGAAAATGCCTTTCCTCAAACTCCTTGATCCGTCCCATGGTCCAGATCCAAATGAAAATGTATTGTGTTCTTCCCTGACTCGCATCCTTCTCCCAAGTTTCATGTTATTAGAGCCGGTTTTTGTGTAATGCTGCTAACTATCAGACAAACACACACAGCTGTTAACACTCACTCCTCAGCCATCACCTTCATGTGTGGAAACGCAGTCTCATAGCAAATGTGAAGTAACAGCTCCTCCCACAGAACCGTTCCTGTCATCTTCTTTCAGTGACGGATTTCAATAATCTGATGAAAGTGCTCCTGCATCTCATGTGTCTGCGTTTTGGACTTGCTGCCATTTAGCTTCGTCATTTTGAACCCCGGCCAGAGGGATTTCATTTTAGAGCTGATGGTTGTGGACTGTGCCATAAATCAACTTTCTCTCAAGTCGCTGCTGTCAGAGCTTGTAAGCTTCCTCCTGAACATAATTTCAATTATCTTTAGGGGTTAGCCTTGCCCTTAGAGATGTCTGCCATGTGAAATTAATTTGTCTCTTCAAACATCACGCTTGTTACTGTATTAAAAGTAAAATTCAATTCAGAAATAAAACAGACAATATAACAGTAGCAAGTATTATTATTTATTTACAGCTCTGAGGATGGAGCATTGACACTGATATTATTATATTTTTGACACTACAGTTATTAAATTCTGAAAATATCTGTGAGTGAGTGTTTGTGTGTACATGTGTGTGTGTGTGTGTGTGTCTGCACACCATGGAGTGCCCAGGTGGTTAACAGAGGGGATTTAATCTCTGCCGGGTAAAAGCCTCGTCTGCTCCTCCTCCTCTCTGTCTGCTCATTTCTTTGTTTCCTTAAATATTTCATCCTTCCAGCCGCTGCACTCTCTTTTCTCTTCTTATCGTCTCGTCTCTTTCACCTTCAGCCCCTCGTTGTTCTCTTTGAGACACTGTCCCCTCTCTGTGTGTGTCATTTGTCTCTTTGCTCCACACGTCCTCTGGTTTCTCTGTCTTTTTTTTTCTTTTCACACCTTGCGTCTACAACCCCCTTCTGTCATTTGGGGTGTGGGGCCCCGCTCAAATCATTATGCTCCAAAAAGCATGTGGCATCAAACTCCCGGGGGGAAAGCCAAAGTGAACACAGGGGAGATGATTAATTCCTTTAATTATTAAGACCTTTCCGAAGGTTTTTCTTTAAAGATGACCATAAGTGCAAAATAGAAAAAATTGGTCTTTGACTGTAAAATATTCTATCTGACAGAAAGAAAGATAAAGATAATATCTGGAACTAGTTATTTATGAACATTAATTATGGAAGCCTGAGAAATACTACAGTACAGTGATTATATTCCCAGGATGAACACATGTCAACAACAATGTAGGATGGATTCCTGGACTCCCACTCCTCCATGTTCCTGCGCTCTGATAAGTGCCCTTCAGCTGCGCTTCTCGGTTTCCTGTCCTTGAGCAGCGCGCTCTTTGCACTCATACCGCTGCTTAGTAGGGCCGGTGTAAAAACCTGAGAGCTGCCATTAGCTGCTGCATCTCCTGCTATTATCACAGAGTAATACCTGATCATCATGCAGACACACTCCCCCGATCCTGCAGCACTGGCTCTGGATCTGTGGTGCAAAGACGGGTAAAGGCGACTTGGTTCATAGAGACACGAGAGGTGCTGATGTCAAATACACTTTGTAATGTGAATTTTTAAAGGTGCTCAATAAATAAAGATTATTAGTATAGATTATTTTTAAGGAGAGTGAGATTGAAGATCTGTAGATATTTGATCATCAAGTCACAAAGTGCTGAATTAATAGTTTGACCTTTGATAAAGTTATAACAAATAATCCCGTGGGAGCCATGAATTTTTACAACATGGCTGTAAACTGTAGTTTCCAGAAGAGGCAGCTTGCTGGTTACAGAGCTGACGTGATTTATATTCTGACCCCCAACCCTACCTTTCACTTTAATGGGACGTGTAACACCTCAGTCTTGTACATGTTGTTAACTGTCTGATAAACTCCAGAAATAAGACAACAGACGTTAATGGGAGGTGGTCGAGTTCCAGTCGCTCTGGTGACCTCTATATTTTAGCTGATTGAAATTGATGCAGGCTCAAATAAAAGATTTCACCCTTCCAACATTCCCGAACTGGCCGTCTGGAAAATCAGACCAAAAGCCAGATGGAGTGATTTAGTGTGGGCTACTGGAGCAGGTGTGTTAAATCTATTCTGTTCTGTTTAATTCCATGTGCCACTAACAGCTGCCTTCGCCTGCAGTGTCGGTCGAGGATTTTATTTACTTGATTTTCACTAAGATACTTAAGTATCAAGCATTTTTTAAGTTTGTTTTTTTTGAAGAATGAATATATTGTATTGTCCCATGGAAACATGTCGGTCCACCTTTCAAGGAGGTCCCAACTTCTCCTATAGTTGCTGCTCATACTTTTGTTATGACTTTTTATTTTGTAGATGAAGAAACCATCAGATTTAGGATTTTCTTCCTGGATAGAACGTTTTATTTAAATTAAATTTTCCATGGTATAATTAATGGACCTTGGCTACGGTATCTGGCACATTAAGGGAACTGATATCTCTGAGTTTGTGCAGTGTGATTTATTAAGCCTTTGTTAAACGAACGTCAAGAGCTCATGGGTCACAGTATTGGTAAAAGACAAATATTGCAAATGCCAAGGGTTTTTTGGATGAGCTTTCTTATCCTCTGAAATCTCAAACCTAGTGTCGCCTCTGCTGACTTTATTGACCAAAGTTAATTTGTATGTGATACATTAAATGCACTTTGAGTCAGATGACAGTTTGATAACCTCTTAAGAAAGAGCTGATTAAGTTTCTGTGCTGTATTATATATAGGGTCACCATTTGTGCATAGGATTAATGTGCTGAAGTGATGGTTCACACTTTGCTCTGATAATCAACAACAGCACAGAGAAGCCTTTTAGAACCACGTCCCATCAGACATCACCATGGCAGACATCACTAAAGCAGCGTAGAAAGCATTCCAGTGCTTTCAGCTGAGCTGGGACACTTCCTGTGTGAGTCCCACTTCACGCTGAGAGGATATTTCTGCCAACGGAGCCAATAGGATATCTGTAATTTTGTTCAATCGACTTCTCGCAGTGAGGGGAAGTCATCATAAATGACTGTACAGTGTCGGTGCCAAGAGAGCGGAGGAAAAGACGGAGCGTGACACGACAACAGGGCTTCACTATGTCTGAGTGACAAGAGGAACTGTCGCCCTGCAGACTTTCTGTACTGAACATTAGCTCAGATGGTTCCACTTCCTTATTTGGCCCCAACACACAGACAATCCTGACTGGAGTAGTTCTACTCTTTGATTTTATTTGGTGGAGACTGAATGGTCTTTTGTGGTGAATACTGAGTCTGTGTGTTGTCATTGCCTGTGAACAGTTTGGTAATCGAGCGAACAGTCGACTGCAGCTCAGAAAACTGAAGAGAAAAGTCTAGTTTTCAATTTGAGTGATTTTCATATAGCTGATATTTATTCGTGAATTTTTCAATGTAGTTTTTCATTTGATATCTATAAAGATGGACGCCACATCCTCACTTCCTTTCACTATCCAGAAATGAAGCCAAAATTCATGGATATGAAGAATGGTGCCATGTTGCACGTTGGGAGCCAGAGTCTGCAGTAGTGGAGTCAGTCTCAACTGTCAATCATGACTTATAGCATCAAATAACTGGTTAAAACCAAACCTAAAGTGTGTTTTAGAAAATGTGGTGTTTCGATGGACCTATGTCCCATTCGTTAACATGGAGCAGGCAGGATTTATGACCTACAATCCAGCCAGCCACCAGAAGGCGAATGAGATGCTTTGTCTAAACGTTAATCACAGTTAAAAGTCCAAATTCTGTCTAACTATTTGTGGGGCGAATAGTTGCTGTATGGAACAAAACACGTGTTCTCTTCGTCTCGATGAGATTTTTAGTGCTTCATCACATCTTTCAGTAAGAATATGAGGGCTGGTGGGTGTTTCTGTTTCAAATCTAACAAAATCCGAACGTCTAAACACATATCGCTGCTAGAACTGGGTCGGGTGTGACTCGTTTCTACTGGGATTGTTTTGAACGGAGAGAGAAAATGTGCTGCTTTTAGGAAAAAGGGTGATAAACTCCAACAGACAGAAAAATATTGAGTGAGCTCCAAACAGCAGGAGCAGTGTCCTGAGGCAAGATGTGAAAAAAAACTCAATAAACACACTGTCTCGAGTGGTCTGTGCCTCACAGCCACAAACTACAGTAAATGTAAACTGGTGCAAACAACACACATGGTCAGGCATGGACACAGTTACTGACACACACACAAACACACACACACACACACACACACACACACCAAGCCAAGAGGTCAAGGCAAACCTCCTCCACAGTGAACCTGCAGGGCTCCATCTACATTTCAAACGATCACACCGTCACCAGGGGACGCAATTTTCAGCATAACACCTGCATCGGTTGTATTGACCTGAGGGGTCGTCTCAGGAACTTGGAAGACAAAGACGTCAGTGAGGAACAATCTGAGGTTTTCTTCAGCTCCAGTAAATCTTTAAACATGCCTCTATAAAGGATAAAAACAATATTTTATGAAGTCCAATCATCCGCTATGAGATTTGTTGTTTTAAAAAATGCTGAACATTTATATTCCCATTAAAACTGCTGGTGTTGCTGGGGAGAAAGGGCCCTTCTGATTCTAAACAAGCAGTGTGTGGGAAAGGAAGCAGGATGAATGGCTTCTAATCAAAAACGTCTACTTCTGCGGTCTGGAGCTTTGACTGTGGTGGAGGCAGAGAGAGAGACAGAGAGGGCTGAGTGAAAGGCAGGATGGGAGAGACGAGCAGGGAGGAGGGGAGTGCTACAGTCCTCTGGATATCAGTACGAGTAGGAGGAGGAGAAGAGGGTGGGAAGAGTGAGTTTAAAGTGGCATGAGAGTGAAGGCACACACACACATGCCGTCTGCTCGGTTCTGTAGGGGAAGGAAGGGAGAGCGGAGATCCTGGCGGCTCCATTAGGAAAAGTAAGGTGGAGGTTTGAGAGGGCCGCAGGAACACTGGGAAGGTAAGGGGACATTTTCCATCAGGACATTAGTGCTGCTCCGAGTTGGGTTGAATAGTAGAGAAAAAGTTTGTTTAATGGTGAAAATATGCAAGAAAACAGTGTCTGCAAAGTTAAGGTCTCATGCTGTGTTGCCCTGGAAGGAATGCACAAGTGCACAAGTCTTGTGATGTAGAAACAGTCATTTGCTCTCTTAGTTGCTGTGTTTTTATCTATGAGCACGTCACTGCTCAGTCTCTGTGTGTGTTTGTTGGCTGCAAACACTCGTGAGATTAGAAGACAACACACACACACACACACACACACACACACACACACAGTCACACAGACACACACCGACACCGACATCCTCTCTGCACCATACGCCAGCGGCCCGTGAATGAGCATCCTTGTGAAGAGACAGAGCTCAAAGCAGATGAGTCTCCCTCGTCTCTCTCTCCTCTAACCGTCCCTCAGGCCACTTTCTGCTCCTCTTCTGTTCTACATTCATCCCTCAACAAGCTGCTATTATCCTGCTCACACAGACACGGCTACAGAGCGGAGGACGTGGACCTTCATGGGACGAGGGTCGAGACAGCTCACATGAGAATCTGCTTGATTTATAGACTTAATCCGCCCGAGTACATATTTCATTCTCATGGTCAAGTTTTTTGTTTTGATCACAGAAAACCATCACTCACAGGAAGTGAAACCTATTCTTGAAAAAGTTTTATTATATAAACTTATCATAGACTCTAGCTGGCAAATATAGTGGTTTTAGTGCAAATGAATAATTTCATAAACATTTACAAGAAAATCATGTGAATCAAAAAAATACAAAGATGGCATTCAGAAGAGCTCATATCTCCGTCATGTTCATTTTGACATTCAAACCAAATTGAAGATTCATATATAAACTGTTGATGCTCTTATGAATCCACATTATCTCATCTACATATCGAAGGTAGATATATGTTTGTAGCCCGAATTTTTAATGTACAGCAGCTGTAAAAATGAAACTCCGATGGAACAGAAATTTGAACCGAAATACACAAACTCATTGATATCAGTTCCCTTAAATTGTTTCCATAGACCCATGAATTATTCGCTGGGAAATTTGTCATAATGTACAAATAAAAAAAAACTATCTCGCAATGTTAAGAAAGTGATAGAAAACTTTGTTGATCATCCCACTGATCTGAATCCTCACAGAAATTGAATGAGCTCTTCCCTGACCTATTCCACATCCTTCCTCCAAGTTTAGTGGTAATCTGTTCTGTAATTTTTGTGTAATCTTGTTTACAAACAAACAAACAAACAAAAATCATAACCTCCTTGGTGGAGGTGAAGAGTTGCCTGTGGCCTTGTGCACTTAGTAAACTCCACATGTGTTCGGTGCTGATGTGAGTCTCCTTCCACTGTTTCCATCTCAGTCTAGTTGTGAGATGGGCACGAACAGGGAAAGACAAGGGCAGCAGCACAGTCATCGGATGTTTGTGTTTGCAGACGTACAATACCTTATCCGGGGAACAATACTGAATAGAGGATTTGCCTGATGTCATCCAGTGTCGCTGCCACTGATCCGAAATGAGTCTTAAACTCTTCCCTCCTCAGTTCGTCTCCTGAACTGAACTAAGTCTGTCATGTCATCAATCATGTCCCTGAAACTCGTGGTCAGATCCGATTTTTTCAGGAGATTTTCTTTAAAAGTTTCCAAATTCATTAGCGAGAAATCCCCCACAGCTTTCCCCTGTGGTACAAAGGTCATTTCACTTCCACTTCCTGTGACTGAGTCAAGTTCGGAGCCTTTAGTCCAGCACTCTCCTTCGATGCATTCTCATGGTGAAGTCCCAAACAACAGAAGGTTCTTGAGTCGAGCGTGACCACTTCTCTTTTGTTTTGTGTGGTGGCTGTGAACAAAGGCTGCTTCTCTCTGGTGCCGGATCCACATGGACTCAAACTGAGAGAAACAAACAGCACTTGCAGTAATGTGCTCGTCAGAGATTCATCATTTCCCTTGTCTTTTTGTGATTATTTGAAAGAAGGTCTTTAATATTGTCCCATTCATCACTGGCTCTGAGGATCTAACATAAAGCGTCAGAACCGTTTTCATCCTGTTTCAAATGTCTCACTCTCTGCACCAATTGGGCGACTTCACACAACTGCATGTGTGATTGTGTTATCATGTCAATGGGTTGTTTTTGATCAAAACATGTTATTGGATGGATGGATGCTCCAATTAGAGGGAATAACTATGATTTTACGTTTTCCTCCTCAGATGTCATGGCGTCCGACCTACCGAAGCTCCAAGTTTCGAAATGTCTACGGGAAGGTCACCAACCGGGAGCACTGCTTCGACGGTGTCCCCATCACCAAGAACGTCCATGACAACCACTTCTGTGCCGTCAACTCCAAGTTCCTCGCGGTGGTCACGGAGAGTTCGGGCGGCGGCTCTTTCATCGTCATACCAGTGATTCAGGTAACTGGTTCCCATTATTCTCTTGAGCTGATGTTTGTTGCAATGCCAAACACTTCATTTAAAGATAAACCTTAAAGCTACACGTTTTACTTTACCCCAGATTTATAGGGTAAAGTGATTAATTGATTAATTGATTTGTTGTGGTGACACTGGGTTTGATGTGAAGAATCTAGTGTTAAATGCAAGTTATTTTTCCACTGGTTATGATGCATTGTGGGTCTGAGAAACCAGTTGGTGCTTTGCCTCTTTAACAGAGACTCTGCCAAAGTGCTTGAAAAGCTCTTAGCTGCTGAGTAGAGTCCAGTCTGTCTGTTATCAACAAGTGTTCAGTGAGAGCTCAGCTGAATTTTATTGTACAACATCATTGTGTGTGTGTGTGTAGGGGGGGGGGTGTGTGTGTGCCTGTGCATGTGCGTGTGTGCATCAGAGAGTTGTTTTAAGTGCTATAATCATATCAGCCTTTTTTAATATTCAAGTTTTTAATATATACTGAGGATCAAACAACATAATAAGGGGCTCACGTCCATCACTTGATTACACATTTCATAAAACAAAGGTTATTTTTCGGCTTTTAAATTTGACACAGCTTCACAGGAAGTAACACATCCAAGTACAGGGTTTATTTATGAATGGTGGCTTGCATAGACAAAAGGAGTTGGTCTTATTGGCTGGTTTCAGATATAACTACTCTGTGGTAACTCTAATATTATTGAATTAATCACTGAGGAAGAAAGGATGAGATGATAGTGTTTGTGTTAATGACAGATTTACTGAAGATATAAGTTCAGTGAAGTGAAGGGATATTAAGAAAGCTGATATTGTTGGGTTGATTCTCACTTTTATTGCTGATTGATGAAAGTTAATCTCTCAGGAACTAAACAAAAGAAAAATCTCCTCCTCCAGTGTTCTCACTTCTGTTTAGACATATTTATCTTATAGGGTTGACAAATACCTTTTGGACATAATAATCAACTTTAACTCATAATTCATGAGCTGAAACTCATAATACTGTTATTTATAATGCTGCGTATAGAGTCTTTCCACATGAACCCGTCCAGAGATCATATTCATCGATTTCCTCCCAGTGAGTGTATTGCCACGAAGCATTTGCTGTGGTTTCTGCTGACTTGACAGATTCAGAGATGTATCATATTCAGCAGCAGAACAGACGACGGCTTCTAATGCAGAGTCCTCACGCCAAGACAATCAATCACCAAGCTTAAGTGATTCCTTAAGAAGACGGTTATTTTTGCCGCATATAAAAGAGGTGGTGAAATGTTTGTGGGTTTTAAAAATTCTGATTAACGGTCACTTCCAAAGACAGCAGCATTCATTCAGAGTGTAATATGTTTGGGTTATAGATTAGATTTATCCAAAGGAAACCAACCTGCTGAATAGATTTCTAATGAGAAGGAGATGTGGTGAATAGATGGACTTCACCAGTCATCTAATAACCAGAGTCAATGGCTGTCAGCTCTGTTTAGGAGATGTGATCAGAAAAAGGTCAAAAAATGAAAAAAGTTCAGGATTGTTTGGGGTCACCTTCAGAAAAGGTCGAAAAAAAACCAGTAAACCATAAAACTCTAAATCAAATTTGACTCTCATACTAGTGACTTTGTTTTAAATGGAGAGGTATGACCATAGCAGTCGTGATATGATGATGACAGCCGGCGAGACGACCATATGGTTCGGCCCCAGCCACTGGCAAGAGGACGGACCACCGCTGGTTCACCACCTGGCGCCCGGCCCGGCCCAGGAAATGACACGAAAGGTCCCAATCACCAGCTCCAAGGAACAGGGAGCAGTGAGTCTGCTGCTTTCTGACTCACCTACTATCTCTATAGAATTACTACTACTACTGGAATTAGTCAAGTGGTCAATCAGTCGATCAGCAGAATAACAACAGTTTTGATATTTCATAATTTCTGTGAGTTTTCAAGCATTAGCTGCGATCATATTAATGCAAATTAATATTAAGCGCATTCAATATACTTGTTTGTGCTCGATTTCTGTTGTTTACCAGCAGATTCTGATGTTTCCTTTGCTCCAAAGATTATTTATTATTTTTTATAAGGGTATTTCTACCACATGATGGATAATACTCACATTCACAAACAAGCCCGTTTCTTGGTTACAGTAATCTGACCATTTCATTTGAATTTGTCACTGAACACTTTACACAAAGTCTCTCACTGTACAGTGAAACAACTGCTCCAGTGACAGCGAGGGAACCAGCTGACTGTTCACACCCTGCAGAGGACATATATGCATACATATATATATATAGACACATCTATATGAAGCACCAGCAACATGCATTAGACCGTCAACATGATATAAGGCACGGCCCTGAGAAAATTCAATTTGTCTGATTTACTGAACATGACTCAGCCCATGTTTTCTTTTCAGTTCAGGGAGCAGCAGTCGTTCATATGGGAGATAAACCACTGACACAGTCTGTTGTTAATCCTCTGCTCAGATTTATAGGCTTCAACACTGACGTCCTTAAAGATACAGACAGCAACACAATTAAAAAACTAGTTTCACTAAAATATGAGCAGCTCCTCAGTTCATCCACGTTACAGCCACAGGAGCCACGTTATATTTTCAAAACAAGAATCTGCTGATTGCCAAGGAATGTTGTAGTGACACTCTGATCACAGCTCAGGAAATGAGCTGCAGAGCGACAATGAGTCCTGATGTTGTTTTCCTGTCACAGACTATATTTTTATATTATTTTATTAGTATTTTGTGGTAGCTAGGAAGCATTGGAGGTGCATATGAACCATAGTTTTATTAATTTCAAGTCCCGTCATGGTTTTTTAATCCCTTATAAAACCTCTTGGGCCTCTGAACCCTGCAGTTTCCATCAGACTTCATTTCTTCCCAGGTAATTAGTTGAAGCTAAATCAGGAGTCCCTTAGATCCAGTTATTAAAGTTTCTAGGTCGTGTTAAAACCTTCCAGTCATCTATAGAAAAAGCCTTTATGAAGATGACTTGTACATTTTTCATACGTTCCTGATATTTAAAAACATGCGTGTGTTTACGTTGAGTTTCCACATGAGCACAGTGAGAATCTTTCATGGTCCAGAGTTTCATGGAAGGAACAAGAGAGTGATGTCACTGAGCTCTCGATGCTGTGGCTTCACCATCTTCCTCTTGGAGAAATTACATCATATCTAATGTTGTTACATCTGATGAAATTATGTGATGTGTGTGAGATTCTGTTAATGGATGATGCTGATGGTTTTGTACTCTGTGTACACTCGGCCCTTGTTTTTCTCTTCTCTCATGGTTTCATTTCATCGGACGCTATTTCCTCTGGTTTTAACATGTGCTGCTGATCTTAGATCCTCTTCTCTCATCTTGCTAACCCTGCCTGTTTGGAATGAGCTGTTTGTTTGGCCTGTGGTGACTCAGGACTCTGTCCACAGAAGCCTGACGCTGCACCGCCGCTGCTGCACAAAGAGCTGTTCACCTCTTTATTGAACTTATCACGTGTCCAAATCGAACAGGAATTCATCACTCCACTTCCTTGGGCCTTGAACAATACACGTGCCAAGTGAGAAGCTGATAAGATGAACAGCTCTCGAGATATGTGAGACAGACAGAGAGAGAATTCTGGAATTATAAGATGGATAATAATGATCTTCACCAAGGAGATTATGCTCTTTGTGAATTTCTTATGCAGAGATCTTGATTATAGAAGCAAACATCTGTGAACTGGTGAAGCTTGGTGTGGATCTGGATGATGAGCTGGATTTTTTTAGAACAAAATACATTATCGTGGGTGAACTTGATTCAGTTACTCTGCAGTAACAAATAATCCTTTGAGCTGTATCAGGAATTGGATATTTTATGAAATGAAATGTGTAAATTTAGTTAGGAAGTTGGATTAAAGGGGGCGGGGCATTTATTTAATTCTCAGTTTGAAGTTTGAGGTGCAGAGATACCGCCGATACATTTTCAAGACTTTACTGAAAATAGTAAATGATTCATTATTCATAGGAGAGTTTGTTAAGAGGCCTGAGAGCTAGTGGGTGAATCTGCAGGGTTTAGTGAGGACAGTGCTTACGTACTCACACACGCACACACACACACACACACACACACACACACACATCAGGCGGCTGGACGCTGAACAAATCTCTGAGGAAATAAAAAAAAAGGGGGTCAGTGGATTGAAGTCATCAAACATTCATGACATCACGACAGACGTTAAAAGGTTCCAGTCTCTGCTGCTATGAGCCAGTGCCCCTCTGTGGACTCTGTGGGTTATTGCAATAACAATGTGCCTCAGACGTCCCCGCGCAATAACCAGGTCTGTTGTTGTTTTGTTCTGCTCAGGAGTTATCGAATCATCTCAATGATGTGATTTCACTGGGATGGGTTTTATTAGTTTGTCATGTTCACGTCAATATGAGCAAATTGTTTTATCTGAATAGGGGAATGCAGATTTAATAAATTCTTATCCCGTATATCGCTGCTTATTGGGAATCGGAGCAATATGTTCTACTGCAGTTGAGTGGGATCTTTGACACAAGCTGTTATATAAATCCAAGTGTTTTGACTATATTCCATTGGCCCTAGCATTAATTTGTCATCTGTGATTGATGGTGTCAACAACATACCTCATGGTTTATAATTTTAAAGTTTCTTCCATATTTCTCCCTGCTGATTTAAAATCCGCTGCTCTCTCTGAAGAGATGCTGCTCACCACGACAGCTAATCTCATCAAAGATGCACAAATGCAACCGAAAACACTTCATTCATATTTCAGTATCAACAACGACTGCGTTTGTCTTCCAACAAGAAAACAACCATCAACCAGGAGCTCTGCAATACTTACCACTGTCGTCTCTCGGAAGTAGCTTCATTTATATTTAAGTGAGTGTGTTCTAACAAAATAATGAATTACTGATTGGTTCATTTAGTACTTGGACTGTGCCACAGTCTAGTGGTCAAAAAATGAATAAAAAATGCTGACAAACATTTTGACTTTTTGTCAAAATGAAGTATTTCCAGTAATGTAACACAAATCTACACATATTCACTATCGTACATGTATAGTGCAGCTACAGATACAGAAATATGTGTATTCCACTTTTGGCCCAAAGATGCTCATCAAGGGCTCATCTCATATTGTCTTTACAATAAATATATTTTTGCTGCAGATGTTCTCAGACATCCAGTTTTAATTGTGTCCCATAAAGTGTGAGATTGTGATTTAAAAACAATGTAATCCAGATTTGACTTTTTCACCTGCCTGCCTTTTGAATTTGAATTAAATAAATAAAAAGGTTTCTATCCCTGTCTCTGTGTTTCAGGCCGGCCGTCTGGACTCTCACTACCCAAAAGTGTGTGGTCACCAAGGCAACGTGCTGGACATCAAATGGAATCCGTTCTTTGAAAACGTCATCGCATCCTGCTCCGAGGACACGTCGGTAAGTGACCCGCAGGAGAATCACAGACTTTCCCTTCATGACTCTGAGGATGCATTAGTGAAAACCGTGAGTTTATTAGCTGCTGAGGTCGAGGCCCACAGCAGCTAATAAGGCCCACAGGCCCTGAGGGTAAACAGGTCATCAATCCAGTAATCATTCAATTCACTCATCCACAGGGTCACTGATTCAGGCTGGACTCAGGCTTGTGATTGGATTCTGGTCGATGATGTTGTTATGGGTCAGTGCCCTGGAAATGGCAAGTGACAGATGTGAAATGACTTTGAGCAAGGCATTAATCCATTAGAGGACTTACATAAATGAAATTAGACACAAAATCACATCCCGGTCACTATCGCTCACATGTTACATGACCAACCATAAGAGCCCCGGTGGCCTTTTTCCTCCCAGTACATGCACCTGTTACATGACCGAGTCCAGCAGAGAGAAAGCAAAGAGTCCTGTCCGCTGCTTTCACTTGTTTAGAGGATAATCTCCTCGGCTCCAACACAGAGTCTGGAGCCATCACTATAATCCACTCTAATCCTAATGCAGCGGCCTGCATCGATAGCAGGAGGTGTGTTTGATCAGAGGGATCCGTCGCTGCGTCTCACTGATTGTGTGTTTTTCAGTTCACCGTAATAAGATGAGAAGAACGTGTTCCACAATATTTCACCTACTAACCTGTTATATAAGAGTAACAGCCCGACCCAATATAGATTTTTTCAGGCTGATGTCAATATTAGAGAGTAAATATTTCCCAATACAGATATATTAGCTGGTATAATACATTTTAATGAAACACACTATGAATAAAAAGTAAGTAAAAATGCAGCCATTTATAATTACTTAAATTAAGAAAATAAACATTGTAACTTAAAATATCAACATAAATATGAATCTGTTTATCTATCTATTTGTTTATAGTATAACATTTATCATCATCAAGCAAACACAGCTTTGAAAGTGAAATGAAAAGTGCTGATAAATATGTGTGTTTAGTGTGCATGCTTTATGACGCTGCGCTGTATATTCATATATATTGTGTGTGTGTGTGTGTGTGTGTGTGTGAACGTGTCAGGTGCGAGTATGGGAGATCCCAGAGGGCGGTCTGAGGCGCAACATGAACGAGGCCGTGCTGGAGCTGTACGGGCACAGCAGACGTGTGGGTCTGATCGAGTGGCATCCCACCAGCAGCGGCATCCTCTTCAGCGCCGGCTACGACTACAAGGTAACACAACAATAACACAACAAGCTTAAATCCACACTGTGCATAGACTGACTTCAGCAGCACAGAGATTCAACTTCTCCCGCTGATATACTAACATACTGTTGGATATTATCAGTGTGCGTTACTGACTTCATTTCAAGAGAAACCTTTTGTGTGTTATCAAACATTCTTCGTACTTCACCTTGGATCAAGAGAAACTGTTGTGTCTGTAGCACCACAACCAGACAAAGTCAGGCTTCATTCACACAACCTCACAAATCACACAATCACACAATCTTTTCCCGGCTGCATCAGATCCTGATCTGGAACCTGGAGATCGGAGAGCCGGTGAAAATGATCGACTGTCACCACGACGTCATCCTCAGCATGTCCTTCAACACGGACGGCAGCCTGCTGGCCACCAGCTGCAAGGACAAGACGCTGCGAGTCATCGAGCCGCGCTCCGGCAGAGTCCTGCAGGTCAGAGCGAGGGGACGGATCTTTGTATCGGAGTGTGCGTGGACATGAAGAACTCTTAAATATATACATCTTTTTATAACCATGCGACCTGACTGTTAATCTGTATATTTGCCCTACAAGTGAAAGCATTATTTGCAACATGTAAAACTCTGACTTAAAGGTTCAGTGTGTAGAATTTAGTGACATCTAGTGGTGAAGTTGCACGTTGCAGCTGAATAACCCTCACCTGTGTTTAGTTTGTCCACTTTTGAATACTGTAAAAAACATGGCGGCCTCCGTAGAGAGGACCCGTTCCTGATGTAAACATAAAGCCATTTCAGGTTAGAGGAAACAAATTCGTACAGTTTAGATGAAACACATTTTATATTCAGTTTCCATTTCTGCCACTGGATCCCTTTCACCTAAATCTTCCACACTGGACCTTTAACTGTGTAAAACCTGTGAGCGATCATGTTGCACTGAAGCTTTTGTCTTATCTCTGCATGTTGATCCTGCAGCAAGCCAGCTGTAAGAACCACCGTGTAAACCGAGTGGTTTTCCTGGGCAACATGAAGCGGCTGCTCACCACGGGGGTTTCTCGCTGGAACACCCGGCAGATCGCTCTGTGGGATCAGGTCAGACAACGCCTCCATATGGCTCAGGCCTATAATGCCAGAGTGGGGGGGAGCAAGTGTTTGTGTGCGTGTGTGCGTGTGTGTTAATTCTGTGAGTGTGCTGCTCTTCCCAGGAGGATTTGTCGATGCCAATTGCGGAGGAGGACATAGACGGCCTCTCAGGGCTGTTGTTTCCCTTCTACGACGCTGACACACACATGCTGTACCTGGCAGGAAAGGTTAGAACTTCCCATGACAGTGAAAACAACATTGACTCTATTTAAACTACTATAATATTTCCATTATTTGCTGTTGGATACCACATCATAGGTCATTTATAGGTCAGAAACTTAGTCCATGAATGATTTCTGTTTTTATTCCCATTATAAATCATGTTTGAGTAACATCCTGCACACTACACATTGAAAACTATATTTGTGTTTTTTTGTCTTTTAGTATTTGACACTAACACTAGCAGAAGGAGGAAGAGAGACAGCTGGTCCTTTGTCAGGGAGGAGTGTTCAGTCAACCACATGAAGCAGTTACAAGCTGTTGTTAGTTATAAGAGCTTTAATTCTCCTCTTTGTCTCCTGTGCATTTCTTTAAATAACGTTGAACTTTGAATCATGGGTAAAGTGACATAAATTTGGATTATTTTCAGGATCTACTACAAATTCTGCTTATTCATGGATATTAACACTCCCCATGGAATATTTTTCATAAAGATCTCTGCCCTCTTTCTTGAGAGAACACAAAAGTTGTTGAAAAAACTCCTGGAAAATCTCTATGTTAAAAATACATCTCGTAATTGAATCTGTTAAAAAGTTAATTTGATGGTCTCTGGCCCAAACTGCAAGTTTAAAGAAAATCTGTTGAGTAGTTTAAACAAAAATAATAATCAGTCAAGCGGCAATGAAAACACAACCTCCTTGGCAGATGTTAATATTTAAAGAAGAGCTAAATCCAAAGCAGCATCATTTTACTTTGGGAATCAGAGGCTCTAGTAAATGTTGAACAATAAAATGTCTAATGTGGATCTTCTCTTTCTCTGTGTCTCGGCAGGGGGACGGTAACATCCGTTACTTTGAGGTCACCACGGAGAAGCCCTACTTGCAGTATCTGATGGAGTTCAGGTCCCCGGCTCCACAGAAAGGACTTGGTGAGTCACGTGTGCATCAGTAACATGTGATCTCACATACTAAGAGCACACACAGAGTCACCACATGCTCCTGTTCTCGCCCTCAGGCGTGATGCCGAAGCACGGGCTGGACGTGTCGGCCTGCGAGGTGTTCCGCTTCTACAAGCTCGTCACCCTGAAGGGTTTGATTGAGCCCATTTCCATGATCGTGCCGAGGAGGGTAAGAGTGGAATGAAATAATGGAATCAACTAATTTGTCTCTGTTCTTGTACTTATTAATTATTTATGTAGTATGTTACATTTGTCCGACTTTAGAACTTCTAGTATTGAGGGAGGAAATAAACAGAAATCTACTGTGAGGACAGTCTCTTGTAAATAGCAGAGAGCAAACCAGGGAAATTAAAACACTCAGCAGAACCCATACCTCAACCAAAATAAAGAATTGTTCTGTTTCTTTCATCAAGATTCATGTTATTCCCTGGGAAATCTGTGAAACTTTCAAAATAAAATCTCACAATGTTAAAGAAATTGATAATGCATATTCCTGGATCATCTTTTTTGGCCCATTCTCAATCCTCATGGAAATCCTGCTGACAAACAGAGATGAAAACATGAAGACAAAAGTCAAACAGAGACAAGAGGCCAGTGACGATGAAATGAGCACTGAGGATAAAGATCGTTTTTGCCGAAGACATTATAATTTTTCAGATAATCAACTATGCCAAATGTTATTGTAGAAAACAATAAATCATGTGTTGTTTTCCTGGCTTCTACAGTCAGACACATACCAGGAGGACATCTACCCCATGACAGCAGGAACAGAACCGGCGCTGTCTGCCAGCGAATGGCTGAGCGGCATCGACAGAGGTAAACAACACTTCAGACGTGTGGGACTCGTGCGTCGTGTTGGTTTTTACATGCTCTGCTCCCCTTTGTACAAACAGACCCAGTGTTGATGTCTCTGAAGGAAGGTTACCAGCGGCCAAACCAGTTAGTGTTCAAGGCCCCGGTGAAGGAGAAGAAGAGCGTGGTGGTGAACGGCATCGACCTGCTGGAGAACGTCCCACCCAAGGACAGAGAACGAGGTCTGTGGAGAAGTGATGAGGTCAAAGATGAACTCATTAAAACTTAGTTCAATTGGAAGATATGAGCCAAGATATCGGTGTCAGTAAAATGTTTATCTTCCATAGGAAACAATAAAGAAACGATTTGCAGTTATATTCATTTTCTCACGAGTTCTTTATGTTTGGGCACATTTGTGTGTGATTTTTATTTTCTGTTTATGGTTATAAAATTATAAAATATCAAACCTCTTTGTCATAAGGGTTTGATAACGACATCTTAGTAAATATTGATAAATGGTATCAGAATTTGTATTCATATTGCTCAGGCTTTTGCAACTAATTCAAAATAACAAATATTAGAGAAAGAATTAAAAAATTATTTGGATAATTTGATTAATTTACTCATTTCATCAGGCGAAGAGTTTGACAATTTATCAAAAAAATGAAATTGCTTCAAAAACCTATTTTTAGTGGACATTAAATCAAGAATTTGTCAAACCAAAAATGTAAAGTTCACACTTGACTCTTGAAATCAGAAGTTCTTTAGCTTTCGATCACATCATGAATCCTGAACATATCCAGTGTATATAATGTTATATGATTTATAAAGATGATATGATCTAACAACATGTCTCTGTTGTTCCTCTGCAGCTCCTGCGGATGTTCTTCCGGCAGCAGGACGAGCTCCGGCGGCTGAAGGAGGAGCTGACCACCAAGGACGTGCGAATACGCCAACTGGAGCTGGAGCTCAACAACCTGAAGAACGTCAGCCCCAACAACGTGTGACCTCACAGCCTCCTGGACTCACACAGCTGCTTCCTCTGCCTCCGAATCTGACCTCCGACAAGCTTCTGAGCCCCCCCTCACGCCCCCACCCCCCACCCCCCACTCTGCTCTTTTGATATATCGCATTATATCATAACTTCATTCCTGCTGACCCCTGGATATATGTAGTGCACACGATTTGTTCGATATCTTAGCTGGTGCGATTTCCTGGAATATTGTAATAATGAGACGAGGTCGTGGCAGTGGATTTTTCCACCTTGACACAAAATGGACGACAGGGAAAGTTTGAAATCAAATCAAATTTGGTATCATCTGTTTTTACGAATCGATTGTCCAGAGCGTTAATGATCAGTTATTGCATATTTCTGGTGAGAGCGTCGAGATGTTTGCCTCACTTTGCCTTTTTGTCCACGCAAAAAACTGGAAGATACGAAAAGACTCGTCACTGGCTCCTACTCGTCTTCTTCCCCAAGGCCTTAGCCCCTGCTGCAGACACGTCATCACAAGATGGCCGACGTGACCTGACGTAGCTTCGCAGCAAATGGACGTGAAGAGAGCTCGGAGACGTGGATTGTGTTTTTACACCGAGCTGCTTATCCCTTTACATCCTTCCTCACCCGGCTGTAAATCCACACCGACACATAGTTGTATCCAAATGCAGTTTTTTTACCAAGGACGGGATAGTTCATTCACTCACCATGTTTTGATTCCTTCATTTAAATGCTGGGAGAGCAGCAGGGGACACGTGGATCCAGAGGTGTCGGACTAAACCACTCAGACTTCATCTCAAGGGAAGCTTTGCCGGCTGTTCTTGGTTTTTCGGGGCTGATTCTGAGGGCGACAATGTATATTTGCTTCTATTTATTTGTCACGTTCGACCTTTTTAGCCATTAACTTGTACATTTGTTTAATCTCATTGTTTTTGTACGACGTGGCGGATGTGCAAGTGATGAATGTGACGCTTGATAGATTTTGCTGAATGTTGGAATTGAACCTCGTGAGAGAAGGTGTGAAGATTTGCTCTTCTCACAGGAAACTGTAACAATAATCCTCCTTTCACATTTAATCTAAGAACATTACTGTTACTGAGACATGTTTACTGTAGATGTGTAACTTTGCTCTAGAGACTTCAGGTCATTTGCTCCTTCTCCCCGTGTATCATCAACCTAAACTCCATCATGTTTAAACTCTTATGTTTTACCATCATTTTTTTTATTTAAGAGAAGTTGGCGGTGATTGGATGTGATATTTCACACATTTTGCCTGATTCTGTTCCTGGTGGATTTAGACATGTTAAACAATCAGAAGGCGATTGAAGCGTAATGCATTCACCTGAGAAAAGAAACATTCTGCTTTATTTTGATTTAATTTTTCGAAATAAACTAAAAAACCTTGTACTTTCCTTCAGAACAATCCAGAAGTCCTGATGTGCCTGCGTAAATCCGACAAACATATTAATGCTGTGTAAATTACTTAGAGACACAAGTATATCTCTAAAACAAATAAAACTGGAACAAAACACACATTGTACATGTTTCCTTCAAAGGATAAGATGATCGATCTCATATATTAAGAAAAACAGAGCAGAGTGGTTGCCTCATGTGAATGTAGGATGTTTCAATATAAATCCAGATTAATGGTAAATGTATGTTACTGCCAAGGTGAAATAAAGAGGCTGCAGTGAAAGTAGAAGATGGAGGACGATGATGGACCCGATGGTGTCACGGCCTCTCATGTTGTTGTAGTGAGTAATGGAATCGAATGGCTGTTTGTGGACAGGTAGGATTAATGACATGTAAGAGATGTAATGGTTTTTGAGATGATGATGTTGAACTGATTGGCATGTGGGCTTTGACACATTAGTGTTAACCTTGGCACTACCTCCAAATGTGTCTGGCACTGAACCTGATGAACTTTGTAGTAAAGAAGAAAACTTTGGGCTTTTATTACTGCTCAGTTGATCTTTGTTAAAACCGCAGGTCTAATGTGCAGCGATCAGAATCACATGTCAGTCTGTGTATCCTGGATGAGACAAGAAGAGTAAATACCTGGTGAATTAAATGAGAAATATTCTGCTCATATTCAGGTTCATCCTTTGTATTTGTGTTATTACTTTTAAAGCTTTACCTGCTCTAATGTTCAGAAAAGACATGACTTTCCTCAGACTGTCCATTGCTGCAGATCCTCTTTTCACCCTTTGTCTCAAATACTTGGTTTTAGCTCCTGTCTCTTTAAGCCCCGATAACGCCCAGTCTACTCGGATTGGCCAGTTGACCCACTATGTTGTGATTGTCAACCCCTGAGAGCACATGTAGGAAATATAGTCTGCTTGAATTTCACCTGATTTTAATTAATTGAATTAAATTTCGGAAGAGGCAAAACGTATTTTTAAATGTCATTGACGTAGTTGACATGGGTTTGAATAAGTGCTTATTATAATCAATTTATTACAAAATACCAACAACAAATACGTCTTCAATCGATGCAAACCGTTTTAATCAGGTGAGGTTAGATGTACATTGTTTAAAGCCAACATGTCGTTTGACTCTCAAACCCTGAACACTGCACCAAACCGTATCGGACTGAACGTGCCCCTGGCTCTGTTGGGGGTTGGGCCAGACTCAAATGTGGGCCACGGAGATGTCGCGTGACATCACAATCATGAAGGAGTATTGGCCGGATTACTGACGAGGAGCCTGAGCAGCAGAGAGGAAGCTCCCTTTGGTCTGTTTAACCTCTCAGAACGTTTATATACACACAACTCCTTATATAACAGCTGAAAGAAAAACGTCAGTGTTGTTGCACAAGAACCACAAACTTCCAAACATATATATAAAAAGGGATTTATTGAAGTGGATGGGAGGGAAAAACAAAGAGAATTTGGCTGATGACAGTGGGTTTAACAGAGAGAAGAGTCACTGAGGTAGGCCAAATTGACCGCTGCGTATATACCAGTGAAAACAAAGTCCAAGTAACCGACCGTTTTCCCAGAGTTTTACACAATTTGAAACGATACATCTTCAATTCACACATGTTGCAAGTCACAGCCTCCATTTATATATATATATAATATATATATATATATATATATATATATATATATATATCAATTTACTTCTCTACTCTACCACCACAAATTCCAAACATTGCCACCTGCGTGTCCCAGAGAAGAACATGGAAAAGCAAGAGTGAGTTCTGATGTTGAACGTGTCTCTCGGTGGAAAGATCGATGCATACAAAGTTCTCTTCAAATTCCAGAAAAATTTCACACTGCGTATTTGAGACAAAGCAGCATTACATAATCAATATCTTATTACAATTCAAAGGTTCACCTCAGTGGTCTGTTCAATGTCTGCCGTCATCAAAGAGAATACAAAAAAATAGTATTTGGTCATTATTTACAAGAACACGTAATTTCCGAACTATCAAAGCTGAGGGTTGAAGGAGGAGGAGCTTTGACAAGGGCAGACATGTGGGTTGGTTTTTTTATTGTTTTTGCCATGATTTAAAAATATGCCCAGTGAGGGTCACACACTGTGCATGTTCAGACACAAGGTTCACACCAGGACAGCAGAGTATTGGCATACTGGTGACACTACAAACACACAACTTACATTAAAAAATTAAAAGTACACTGCATAAATAAGTTTAAGACGAGGGGACAGCCGCACATGGAATCCAGTTGTTGACTTTAAAATGTTTTTAGACATGCACTCTTTTTTTGTTTTCATTTTCTGGTTTTCTTTTGAAGGGGCGGAGGGGGGGTTGTCAAATACATAAGTCATCAGAAAACTGGTCTTACACAAACAGTGACAAAAAACAAAATGTTTCTTAAAAAGGTTTATCTTTGCTAATATTGGATTTTACAAAACTCGGTGTCCACGAAGCAGTCAAAAGTGGACGTTAAAGACGGGGACACGGGAGCATCAAGGGGACAGAAGTGTCACTCCAGACAACCCCCGTCTACCTGACTGGCCAATAACAAGAAACCACTCCTACTGCAATATGAAACTGGGCGGGGATACATGGGGCTGCTGGGGAGTGACTGGGAGATAACAAGTTTAAAACAGTTTGACAACTTAGCTTCTTCGGGAGGATTCTCAATCATCCTCATCCTCGTCTTCCTCCCCTTCTTCATCCAGCTCCCGTTTTCTCTTCTGACCTTGTTCTGCTTCTGGAAAACAAAGAGTTTCAAACATGAAGATGCAGGAATCAAGAAAATAAAAAGGTTTCCTGACAAACTACTCTGGTGTTTACTCACATTTAAACAGACGTTTATAAGATGTTGGTGTTCACAGCCAAATTAAGTAACAACAAATATAATTGATTTAACACTTTTACGTGTGTGTGTGTGTGTGTGTGTGTGTGTGTGTGTGTGTGTAACTACTGAAAATTAAGATGTCACAGTGAATATGACATTTGGGATAAAAAATGTAATCACTTAGTTTCATTGTGTCACCGCTCTTTCACTGAGAGATATAACAACTCCTGTTCACCTTCAATCTATACTTTACATTCACTAGTTAACCTCACATGCATGTGTTTGGATTGTGTGACTCAGGGAGAACACGCTCCAAATACAAACACACCAGGTCGGCAATTCTCAGGTTCAAACCTCAAACGCTCCTGCTATGAGTCACCAGAGCCACCCTCTGCTCCACCGTGCCACCCTTTCACAGTACAATTTTGATTTCCAGTCAGCAAAGAGAGAATCCTACTTAATAACTTAATAAAGTCCTTATGATGGTTTTGTGCTTTTTTGCTGGTTGTGGTGGTGACACGGAGGGCATGAACACGCAAACATGTAAACAACATGTGACATAGTTGGATGTGAATGTGGAAGGATACAAACAAAGCTTCCTAGTAACTACATGTACAACATTTTTTTTACAAGGAGACGCCTGGAGACAACTTCTGAGCCAGTAGTTTTACTCACCCTCACCCTCTCCCTCTTCATCATCGTCTGCCTCTTTGTCGTTTGCGTCTTCATCCTCTTCCTCCTTTAAAAAATATACGAGGTAAAATTAGTCTTGATTATTTCAGACTTCACATTTTCACATGTTACAGGATGAAAAACGTATTTATTCTCATCCCACCTCTGCGCTTAGGTCGTCGTCTTCCTCTTCTTCGTTCTCCTCTTCATCGTCCTCCCCCTCTTCCTCCTCGTCTCCCGGTACTGTATCTTCATCGAACTCCTCCTCGTCTACATTTGAGTGAACAAAGTGTTGGTTTATTATCAGCCGGCTTTAAGAGCAGCTTCCCAGCATGTGGGTACGTGCAGCAGCTCGTTCTCACCATCGTCCTCGTCTTCATCGTCGTCCAGGCCCTCTGCGTAGACCTCTGCGTCAGAGTCCGGCGCCTCCTTGTCGTCCTTGTCGTAGCCGTCCAGGTACGTGAGCTGGGGTAGGAGCTTGAACACGTTGTCTCTGTAGTCGTTCAGGTTCGTCACTTCACAGTTAAACAGGTCGAGGCTTTTCAGCGTCGCCAGTTCTTTCTGTCAGAGGAAAAAGAAGAATGAAAGTTTGAGGATTAAGACACTCGGCTGGTTTCTCTCTCTCTCTCTCTCCTGAGGGTCCCCGGTGTCACTCACCAGCGGCTCTATCGTGCTGAGGTCTTTAATCTTGTTGCCGCTGAGGTTGAGGTGTGTGAGGCTGGGGCACTTGTCGGCCAGAACTTCCAACCCTCCTGAGATCCTGTTATCGCTGAGTTCAAGCTGTGGATCAGTGGAAAAGTTCAACACCTTCTAGTCACAGGTTGGTTTTGCTTGGGGGGGGGAACACAAAGAGAGAAAACACACCCACCTTTTTGAGTTTGTTGAGCTTCGGCAAGTGGCCGACTGTCGTCAGTCCAACATTGATTGTGCTTAGAAATTCCAGCTCCTCAAACTCGTCTGTCAGACCCTCGATCTTTCCTTTGTTCGAGCGGCAGTTGTCTAACACGAGTTCTTTGACCTGGAGAACAAAACAAACATCTCATCAGGATCTGTCCGTTCTGGGGAAAAGGTTAAAAGTCTATAGATGTGTTTGTGTATTTTCTGTTTCAGGGTTAAAACATTTATGTTTTACTCACAATGAAAGATTTTACTCCTACTGACGCAAAAATGTGTTACTTTACTTCATATAAATCACATTGCACTATTTTGTATAAACGTGTTTAGCTAATGATTTTTGTTTCAGCTTTTGGGAGTTATCATACTTTGGTAGATGTCCTTGAATTATGCAAACATTACTTTTATCTTATACTCCGCTCCATTTACCTGACAAGTTACTATTTACTTTGCAGTGTATGTTTACTACCATTTACTGAACTGTCCAGCCGGATATTAGGTAGTTAAACTGGCTCCACTTTGAAAAAAGAAAAAGCCAATAACACAATACAATAATGTACATTGGAGCTGCAACTTATTACAAAATTACGACAAAAAAAACTGCTGTACATGACATCTTTAAGTGTCTGACCTACAGTTTAAATCCAAATATAGATTATCCTATTCAGTATAACATCACGATACAGTTAAACTTCTAATCCTCATATATGAGAAGCTAAAATTCTAAATGTTCCACATCTTCCGTGAAGTAGTTAGTTACTGATGATATTCGCAAGAACATGTGATAGCTACAGCAGTAACTAGCAGGAGGCTATCAGAGGACATTTAGTTTATAAACACAGTTTAAATTACGCTGTTCGGAGTACAATTACACACATATATATATATATAAAATTACATATATATATGTATATATACATACATATTGAATGTCAGGGCTTCTGGACACTGTGGACTCATCACTTCAACCCCAATCGGAGCTGAATAGATTGAGTGGATTTTCATTATGGGCGAACTATCCCTTTAATGGGAATCGAACATTGCATTAACAAGTGCAGATTCTGAAGTTTGCAGATGTGTAACACGTGCAGATGTTTGATAAAAACCAGCTGCAGCTCAGCGCATTGATATCTAAACAGGGTGCTCTACGGTCCCAGGTGCCCTGCTACCGGATATTTAACGAGCGTCAGCCAATCAGCGACGAGCAGAAGAGGGACTATTACGCATTAATAACACGTAACCTGCGCACATTTGTACGCTGCAGGTATCGCGATGCGCCGGTTCTCCTCCCACTGCGTAAATATCACACCGCGATGATTCGATCAGAACCTGAGCGCGTGTGTTCCTCCGCTCGTGCGAGAGAAGACGGAGCCGGAGCTACGGGTCGTGCTCAGGGACATGTGTGAGTAGGAGGGGCGGGTGAAGAAGACCGGGAGCCGAGAGCGAGAACCGATCAGCTGTCGGAGCTAACCCGTCGGTGAATGACCGATGTTGGGGGTGGGGGTGGGGGGGGACTTCCTGTTATAAACCCGGGGAGAGGAGACCACCGTCCTCTGCGTCGTGGGATGTTCGCGGTGTTTGGCTTCGCCTTTGTTTCTGGGTAAAATGGCGGCGTGTCCTAGTTCTGGAAAACTGGATCAACAACAACAACAACAACGCGGCTCGACGGTTTGTTGTCTGGAGAAGAACCGAGCGGTTCAGTGTATAAACAAAGCCGGTGTTTGTGTCTCCTCTCCCGCGGTGTGGTCGCTGTGCCCTCGGTGCCCTGGGAACGATCCCTCGGTCATCCGTGCGCGCTGAGGGGGGCTCTGGTGCTGACCCCGGATCAAGCTGCCTGATCTCCCGCAGAAATTACCCGAGCAGCCGCGGCTCCCGGACGCAGATACGAGGCGGTGATCTTTACGCATCGGTGATCCTTTCGTGCCTTCGAGCATCTGCGTCCTCTCCCCGCAAAGTGCACGACTCAAACACGTTAACGCGTTTTTTTTACACAGAAAGAGAGAAACAACGCGGCTCGGAGAGAAACAACGCGGGGCTTTAAACGGGGGAAGGGGCGCGTTCGTGGATGAAAAGTTCCAAACATGGCTCCTCGCAGCGCGTCGCCTTGTTTATAACCGCAAACGGGAGCCCCGCAAAAAAAAAGTTCACCCCGCGTCCCCCCGCAGCACCGGCACCGCCGCCAGCACCGCGACGTCTCCACCGGGGTTTAACTCCGGAGGAAACTTTGTATCCGCGCACAGACGCATCATCGCACCGAGGCTCCCTCCGTTAGCCGAGCGGGGACCACGGAGCAGCAGCGGCGGGAGGCCCACTTACATCAGCCGGTGTGCGGTTCCGCAGCTCCAGGTGAATCCTCTTCTTCATGTCCATCCTGGATCAGCGATCGAACGAGCCCCGCACTTTTTCAATAATTACCGCAAATCCAAGTGTGCGTTCCGGGCTCCGGAGCAGCTGCTGCCGTTCATTCAAACTTGATCCGCTCGGTGGGCGGGAGCGCGGCGCGGGATTGTCGTCACCGTCGACCAATGGGAGCCGCCGCAGGAAGAGGGAGCGGATCTACAGCGACGCGGGCCAATGGCGCCGCCCCGCTGGAACTGGGTGGGGTCTTTGTTGTTGGAGTTCGGTTGTTTCAGTGAAGTTTATAAGAATAATGTGACTCTCAGGGTGTTTTATAGTGAAGCAGCTCCACGAGGAGGAGAGGCCATGTGTGTGTGTGTGTGTGTGTGTCGAGTGTGTGTGTGGGGGGGGGGATTGGCAACGTTAAAGATCCACATCACTTCGAACAGCTGTTCGCAACATCTGGATTCTCATTCACACAACTCTCCCCCCTCACCCAATAAGATCACACTACTGATCCCACGCTGGTGAAAGTCACAGTAGATTGATTCAGAAGGAGAGAGAGTAACAGAATAAATATAATAAATAAAAATGTACATGATATAAAACCTTTCACTCTTAGGATGTAAACTACACTTGTGCATTAAAGAGATATTACAAAAAGACGTGTCCTTGTACATTTATGTATAGATTCATAAGTAAATAGGCCGGTATGGTATACAAAAAGAATGCAATACATATGGATATGTTTGCGTAGGAATATATAGGGTTTAGATTCTCCCTGGTATAGACAGAAGTATATTGGAAAACAACAATAAAAAGATATGTATAAATGAAACCAAATGTGTGAGTAAATATATGTTTGTGTATAAAAAATTACAATAATAGGCGTATATATGTGTGAACATATTCCCAACTCTTCTCACTTCTATCTGTATGTGCTTTAACCATCCACCGGTGTATGTCTAAGTATAGTAATTGTCCACCAGTGAAAAATATTGTAGTTCTCCCGTAGTACTCTGTAATATATATAATACTGTCTTTGCACTTCGGTTCTGATACAAACTGCATTTCATTGGTGTTGTACTTGTACTCATGCACAATGACAGTTAAGTTCTATAATAAAGGATAATAAATTACAATTTATTGATACATCTTGGACAGTTTTACATTTATTTCATTTTCTTCTATTTTATTATTTACACACTTATTTTCATCCATCTGTCTGGACATCCTGTGAACGTGATATCTCAAGAACGCCTACAGGGAATTTTTTCAAATTTGGAACAAACATTCACTCGGATTCAAAGATGAACTGATTAGATGTTGGTACCTGGAGGTCAAAGGTGAATCTCATGGTGACCTCACGTACCCGTGAAAGTGATATATTAGAACTGCAGATAGTAATTTCATTACGTCTGGTAGAATTAATTTTGATTCACTGATGAACTGAATACTTTTCAGTGGTTAAAGTTCACAGTGACCTTATATGAATATGGACAAAAAAGTATATTTAAATATTAAGACGGAAACTGCTCTGGTTGGTGGAGGCACACAACAGCGGATGTACTTCTAGTTTCACTTTTATAACAAGGTTTTTATCTCTGGTTTTCCTCAATCTTCTTGAAGTATTTTATTATTTTATCTTCAACCTTTTCTCTCCTTCTCCTCTCTCCGCGTCTCTTTCAGTATCATTTTATCTCTTTTACTGCCTTTGGTGTTTCCTCATTTCAAATTTATGAGACTTACAATACCGTTTCCTCAGATCCTGTTAATATTGTTTTGCTCAGTGTGTGTGTGTGTGATATTGCTTTTATTGCTTTTATTCTGTGAAGCACTTTGTCTGTGTGGGTTGTTTGCTTGAAAAGTGCTGCAAAATTAAAGTCTTATTGATTGATTGATTATTTAAACGATAAACACAAACCTTTTCATACTCAGTGATACACAAATAAGAGACTGAAGCAGTGATCATTCAGATGAGAAGTCAGACTTCCACTCATAAGATAAGCTGTGTGTGTGTGTGTGTGTGTACGAGTGTGTGTGTGTGTGTGTGTGTGTCTGTGTGTGTGTGTGTCAGTCTGAGGCTGCAGAGGCTTCGTCCACCAGGGGGAAGCAGAGTCCCTGCAGCCTTGAGCCAGTGGTCGTCAGTGGGGTGAGTGCATTTCCATTATCAGTCTAATTTTCGATGTGGGTTTTCATATAAATAGAAACATAGATACATTTAGGTTGGGGAGGGGGGGGGGTGTATCTCATCACATTGTCGCCTCAATCCGCTCGATGAACAGTAACTGGTCTAATGAAGCAGCGACTGAGGCCTAAGTGAATTAAAACGTGATGCGAGGGGCAGATAATGAAATGCATCAGCCTGAGTGGAGCCAAAGAGAAGTTCATGCCAGTCGTAATCAAGAGAGAGGGAGGGACGCCTGCCTGTGTCTCCATTTGACTCTACCAGCCTGATAAATAATGTGCATATTAATGATAAGGAGACGAGCCTAACTGACAATAACGGTTTTATTACCAGCCTGTACCGCACACTGAGGCCTCATCCGACAACTAGCCTGTCTTTATTATTGATTATTATACTGATTACTATGTCAATTAGATCAATTGTTCAGTCAAACAGAACCATAGATAATATTTCCTGATCAACCAATATTCCAACACCTTTAGATATACTTATATCAAGTCCTGTTATAATTTTTACATGAAAGACGACTAAGGTGATTAATCAGTTCTCCAGATCAGGTACACTTTGTCTCAGTCGACTAATTGATTAACCAATTAGCTCTGGTGCACATTAACACTGTCCTTCTCTGTCAGTGTCGAGCAAACAGCACAAACCACACACATGCATCATGGGTAATGAGGCTGATCTTAACCGCAGGGAACAGCAGCCATTTAAAGCTTCAATCCATTAGGAATCCAGTATAACCAATTGAAATATGATGCAGTCCATGCAAATCGCTTTTAAATATAATTGATTCATGACAATTAACTGAGAAGTGAGTGAATTCAAGTCATTACAGTTTAACCTCATGTAAATCCAGTAATAATAACAATAATACAGCAAACGTCATGAATGAAAAACACCTCAAAGTACTTCACATAAATACACCTGTGATAAAACATGAACAATATAATAACAATGAATATAAAAAGCAGGTTGAGACAGAATTGAACAGGATAAAGTGGTCGTCAGGTAAAACACTTCAGGGGAAAGCAGAATATTTAATAAATGAAACTGGGATAAAACATCTGGAAAAGACAGAAACAAAAGAAGCATAAGAACACATCAGGAGTTTCCTCTTTTCACTGAAGCTCCATGATGATGAGAGAAAGATGAATCATTCACATGTTTCCACAAAACCATCCTGACATATTAGAGAGAACAAAGTTTGGCAGTAAAGTGTGAGTTTTGCACAAACTGGTTGTTTGGGGTGTTTGGTGCTGAGTGAGGTTCGAGCACCGCCACCAGAGGGCGACTTCATCCTCTTCCACCATCGGATCTCGCTCTAGGACCCATTTATCAAACTGTATGTTACAACAAACAATAAAAACATTTGAATATTCCAGCGAGTATAGATCAGTCTGCTGAAGGATCGAGGAGATTCAGACACAGATAGAAACATTCAATTAAACCTGTCGCCTGAGTCCGGTGTGAATCGTCTTCTGCTTAGTTTGTAGATTCTAGTTTTTATTTCATTGCTGCTTTCCCCATAGACTGTATGTGTTTTTCTGAGACCTCAGTACTTAGTTTGTTTCCCTCTCATGTACCTCATGTTTTAAAATGACAATAAATCCTCTTGAATTTTGAGTTGAATACTGAATCTTGTCTTTTTTTAAAGAACAATGATCTTGAATGTTTCTCTCAGGTTCTGTTGACAAAAGAGGAACTAACTGTCATCTCATTAAACCTATAAACCTTGTATATTGTTTAACATATTTACTATGGTTCCATGAGGCAGCCAGGTGACCTCCAATTGATGAAGTAGATTTCTTATTCTGCACAGCCATACTTTTGACATTAGTTGGTTGTCTTTCTCTCGACACGCAGTGGTGGACTTTTCTTTTCTGGAATCTGACTGTGAACTTCCTGGCTGATAAACAATTGAGTTGTTTGTGTGAATCCTTGTTAAGTTGCCAGAATGACAAACATGTTGTGAGATATTTTTTGTGTGTGAATTTGCCTCATCATGCTGCCTGGCATCATAAATTATGTTATCCCACTTCCGTTTGAAACTAAGTAACTCATCTTACATATTGAAACAGTAGAAATGCTTCTTTAACCTCGTTGAACACACAACTATTGTTTCATTGTTTTGTTTCTAATATCAGTTCACTCTCCATCTCCTCCTCTGGTGTCTTATCATGTCACAGATTATATACAGTCTATGATTGTATCATGTTCAAAAGAGCTTCATGAGCCCGAAGCCCTTTATTGTCACAGAGGGCTCATCTAAATCCAAATAATTCTAAATGTATATAACTCACACAGACACACAAACACACACACAAACACACACACATGCTCAGTCGTCTCTCCGTGACTTCAGAGGACATTGCATTAACTCCGATTGATTTTCTTGATATTGAGGAAATCTATATTGAGCAGAAATTTTATCAGCCACAATAAGTTTCAAAATCAAAACAGGTAATTAATTAGAATTAGCGTCTTCTAGTTACTTATTTTGTAGGTTTTAATGATGACTAATTTAAGTTCAAGAAAATTTTCCAAGGTTGCATTAAAGTCAGGAAATATATAAATATCTCCTCCTTTTATTATTCTTAAAAATTTAGATTCACTTTTTATATAGTGAAGTACAATGTTGGCAACAAGGGTTACATTTAAGTTTGAATAATAAACGTGCCAGAAATTGAAAACGATCTCTTAATGTCTTCATGCATCCCTGAACCACAAGAGGGCGATGTTTGCTAAGAAGAGATGGAACAGATGTGCTGCGAGAGACAATATCTGTTGTTAATGTGTTGGACATGTGTATTAAAGGAGGAACAACTAAAGAGGAAGCTGCTAATGAGCTTTATTACAAAAACTTAAGCACATATTTGAAGATAAAGTATTAAAATCTTCACTTGAACATCACAGAACACCTGTTTTTAAACACAGTTTTTAGTCGAGCAAAGTGCAAAGTGTTTTAAACTCTTCAGCACTCAGCTGGTCTCCCTGCACTCAGCACACAGCACATTTCACATTAAAGCTTTCTCCTCGTGTTATTTATAGTTGTCAGCTGTAATTAACTCGTCTCCCACCAGCAGCTGAATGGAAATATAAAATGAAAACCTGAACCTGTTTGAATTAGAGTGAAGGTTTTTTCCTCTGCAGGAGCAAACTGACAGTTTCCCTCTGAGCAGCAGCCAGATTTACAGACACAGAACTTTAAGTTCCTCTTGTGCTTTTTCTTCTATATCCTCCAAACTGCAGCTTTTATCTCTGAACATCATTTTCACAGGGTTGTTATAATACTCAGGAAATATCTCTGGTGTCAAAACCTTACTGCGTCATGAAGAAAAACTAGAAAATAAGATGTTGTCAGCTGATAAATGAAAAATTATTATGAACACTGTTTGTCTGCTGATATGTGAGATATATATATGATCCTGAAAGCAAAGTGTTTCCACACACTTCATAAACACCATAATACACCTCAGACTATTCACTGCTCTTATTTTCTTTAGCTGTCGGGTTCAATTGATCAAACAGCTTCTCATTGACAGAAACGTCAATTATAGAAATCCCAATAAATCCATTCAGCAAAATCCTGCAGAGCTGCAAAGACAAAGTTGTTAATTACAAAAAGAGCATTGAAGTCTGCAGTGGGAACTCAAGGGAACATAGTCCCTCCATCATCTTTGTTAGTTTCCAGTTCCTCCTGCCTCGTGTGTTTTCTGACCTCAGACGGTTTTCCACTCTGCCTCTGCCCTTTTGGGTTGTTTACTTCTTTTTGATGTTACTGGTTCCCCTCTGGGTCGTGCGTCTGAGGCCAACCTGGTTCCCAGTCACTTCGGCAGAGAAGCAGCACAGCTTCTGCTGGTGCACGGGCCACCACTGGTCAGTGACCTGGATAATGTGTGTGATCCCCCCCCCCGGCTGTGTGTGCTGAAGTGTGTAAAGTGATCTCAGTGCAGGAGCAGAGACGCCCCATTGATGCCTCTTGATTCAACTCAGTGGTGTTGGTCCATATATGAGATGAAATCAGTCTCATCCGTATGAATTCAATTCACTCTGAGAACCAGGTCGGCTCGTGTCATGTTGTTCTTTCATTCTGCTGCTGGAGGCCGCAGAGTTTGAGAAGAATATTTCAGCAGCTGTTTTTTTTTACCTTTTAAAAGAATAAGCGTCTCGTACCTTCTGCAAAATTAAAACCCCGCTCCACAGGAACAATGGAGGCTGGAACAAAAAACGAGCACTCCAGACCGACAGCGTCAGTGGGCATTTATAATTCATGTTAATTGATCCTGGCAGTTTGGAGACAGTAGCTCGTAACGCAACACCCATGGAGGACAGGAAGACGATAAACACACACTAATCTCCTGCAGCATGCATACTGAACAGGCGGCTTCCTGCTCACGTGACGCCGTCTTCTCACGTCCACCTGGAGCTGTGAGAAACTCAGACACTCGGGCTTCAGCCTCGATTCTGGAGTGTGATACTTATTGTCGATGAATCACGTTGAACTCGTGCATATTTATTTTCATATCTCGAGCAGGCTGGTCTCGTATGTGCAGCCACAAGCAGAATTCCTCGTGTCTCACACTGTCTGTGGTGCAAAGGATGCTCAGATGTACACAAACACAGAAATGCAGATTGTTCTCATGAGACAAGTTTGATCTTTCCCGGTTGGTTTTGTGCTTTTAACTGGAAATTCACTGAGTCCATGTTTTCTCTGACACGCGACGACAGATGAAATGTACACACTTATTTGGTCTGAGCGGATCGAGGGAGAAAAGAAGGTCAGATGCATCTGGATGGAGATGCCAGTGCTCTCAGAACGGTGCTGCAATTAAAATTGAATGAGGCCTCAGCTCCGGCAGTCAGACGTTACCGTGCAGACACTCCTCAGCCTCTCTTCTGCTCATAGCTCCACCAGCACCAACCACATATCTCTTTTTGCCACCACTGGCAAACACAAATGAAAAATAATATTCAGGCTATTTTAAAAAGAACTAATGCTCCTTGCAGATTGATCTCGGGGATGAGGTTTCTCCAAATTATCGATGTGAGATCCGGTTCAGAAAACTGAATCCTGCTTCTGTTTTATTTTATCGTAGCTGAGACAGATGAGAGAGTTCATCAGGGAATGAAACTGAATTTTTAGCATAGAAGCCGCTCCTTATACATGCAGTTGAGGTTCATGAATCCTGAATGAACATCGTGTTCTCCTGCAAGTTCACAGACAAACTTGATTCTCCTCATCAGCTGCAGAGAATCACGACTCTTCTACCAACTCTCTTCCAGATCATTGTTCACCTCTGTGATTCTTCCGTCCTCTTCCTGCCAAACAACACCTGCTGCACCCGGTCAGCCTCCATCGCCTCTGACTCTTGTTTGGACTCGACTCAGAGTCTGAGGGCTTTGGTCAGAGACTCTGATGTGTGGAATCTCTGGACTCGTTAATAAAAAGGTGGACGACATGACAGATCCCCGAAAGTGAAGCCAAGGCATCTGGATCACCCCCTGGTGGCTTTCCGGCAGTATATCCTACAATCCCAACTGTGCAGGGCTGCAAATCACATCGACCCTAGATGGCAGTGGTCATACTTTATCTGAATTTTTGGATTCTGGAAGGAAGATGACTTTCACCTATCACGTATCCTGCATAGTTCCAAAATTCATACTAAACTTTCTCAAAACTTCCACTTGTTTCCATCAAAGTGTCGGCTTCGGATCTAAATCCTCTTCCTCTTTGTTGCATCTCTCTCTCTCACATTCACACTAAAACATTGATGCCAGAGAGATTGTATTTCAACACAGTGGATGACATTTAATTACATATTTGCTGCACGCGGATCTGAGGCTGTGCCCTCATGTTATGATCCTTTGAGACAGATCTGATGCTGGAATGTAGCGGTGGCTCCGATGGTATTACTCCAACATGAGATAACTTGTGATAAGAGCTTAAAGAAAGGGAGGAAATTCCTCAACATACTTTTTTGAGTTCATGACAGACAGATGTATTAAGAGATTAATTATATTATACCTGAGTCATGAGAAAGCTACAGTTTACTGGCATTGAAGAAACCTGTTCTCACATGTTGTGTGTGACTCCTCCTCAGTCTTCTGAACACTCTTTGCCTGCAGGAGGAGAAGGAGCAGGCAGCTGCTGGCAGAGGAACATGTGAGCACCGACTGGTTTCTCACTGCTGGAGTGTTTGTTCTCCTGCCAGGGGAAAAAGATTCAACAACTGCTTTATTGTTCGGGCCCAAATAAACAATTACCACGACTCAGTGTGTCTGGATGGAATATTACAACATTTTCTTTTGCTTTTTCATGCAGTTTGAAGAAATAGATCAGTATCAATATTCCAGAACCAGAGATATCTCCCTCAAAACCTGACGCCTACATCTCCCACAATGCAACTCGACCTTTACCAGTTCTGTGATATTCAGGCGTGTGAATCTCAAGATGCGTTTTAATATGAAACAGAAAGAAACAAATAAAATAATGATGCAAACACCCACATGTGCGCCCTGATTGGTTCATGACTCAACTTTGTACGGTGAATTCAACGTGAACAAGGCATAACAAGTGTTGTTAATTAACAGTTCCACTTCATCCTTACTCCTCCTCAACTGCTGGGCGCTCAATCTGCTTCCTGTTTACACCAGGATGTGCATGTCCAGTGTTTGTGAATATGTGATATGAGTTTTACCACTTGTTGGTATGGACAGAGAATACTACTGATTATTACTCTGGTGCTGAAATGCTTGGTTGAGCATGAGAATGTGTTTTCAGTTGCGAACAAGGGAGATTCGGATGTCAACCTGTAGGATCCCTTTGACCTTTTTTCACGGTAGAAGTTTGCAGAGTTTGTTAAGCGAGCGATCACAGCAGCAGAGAAGTTGTGTACGTGTACAAAACCGGAACTGATGTCGTCCAGGATGTTGTTGCAGCTGCAAAGTAACATTTCTGTAACCTGAATCAACATGTACGACAACAAAGAACACAGGGTATATGAACAATACTAGCATCACCAGTACAATCATCTCGTGGACATTTTTCTAATTCCATGCACACAGCATTTTTGTTTTTCATTTTCAAACTTGTCCTCTTCAGTTCAGCAGCACTGACTCAAGTGAGGTGGTGTTTTACATGTTGTGCAGCTCCTTCTGCAGCAAAGAACACTCTGTACATATGCAGCAGACCTGAGGCCATGAACACATACTCTCCTCCTGCTGCAAACAAAAGCACCTCAATACTAGCTGCATGTGTGTCAGTGACGCTGTACCCAATGGAACTGAAGAAAAGCAAATGTAACTCACATTATGGTTTAAAGCTGGAGGGAACCTGGTGATATCGGCCCGAACATCTGCATTAATTTCCTCAATCACCAAAGAACTGAGATAATCAGGACCACTGGAGCTGAGGTAAAGTGCAGAACGCCCACTCGCTCTTTCCTGAGCTTATTATGTGTTTTAATTTAGCACTGAAGTGTGATGACACATAGTAAGCAGAGCGATCGGCCCTGACACAGATAGTTGGAAAGCGAGTCGTCATCGCTGACTCTGAATCAGCTCTTGAAACAAAACAACCGGCCCGGGAGAGAGTGAGGACGATGCAAAACATGCATCGAGTGAAAAGTGCACGGACTCAGATTTGTCATATAGTGCACTTCAGCTCCGTGATGGATTACAAGTGGAAAAGCTGAGGTTTCATTCAGCTGTCGGGAGGAGCTGCCGCCTTCAGCACTTCTCCAACCTCTTTAAAAATGAGCAGCTTTTACGGTAATTGCCAGGAAAAGTATTAAGGTGATAAATAACACGAGTGGCGTTTTGCAAGTGATTCGACAAAAGCACATTAGCTGGTGTTATACTGAGTGGAGTTTTGCGTTGACACAAATGAGTTGTGAATGTGACAGTATTTAGACTCCTATGATAAAGTGATACTTTTTACACATATATTCATACTTTATAATACAAGTCGATCAGAATTTTTTTTTAAAGCATCAGCATAGTTCATTTAAAATATAACGTTTTCTTTTTTTAACATCTCTGACCTCTGAACCTATAAGACGCTCAACCACTGAGTTTGTCATTTAATTTAAACAAAGAGGGAGAGGGAGAGAATTTGCATATAAAGATATAAACTCTTCTCGAATGCTGTGGTTTTAAAAATCTTGTTTCCCTGACTCGTCGGCCATCTTTCTTTCACTTAGTTCACTGCTTAAACAGAACTTTCTTCAGGGAGTAGAATATCTTATCAAATCAACAAGGCACTGATCCCTCTTGATGTAATGCTCCACTTAAGATAAAGTATATAGAAGCCACGGGACATGAATATTTGATGTGCGAGCTGATAAAGTGAAACACAAAAAGCTGCACTCATGCTGCACTCTGGACACTCAGATCAATCACATGTTGCCGAGACAGACTTGTCTCTGCGTTGAATCTTAATCTGAGACTCAGGCGGCGTCTCTGAGATGTGCTGAAGTGCTGAGGAGGGACAGTAATGACACACTCCACATATTAATATAAATATATTCATCTGGAGCTTTGTTTAACATGTCTCATTCCGACGTGGAGTGGTGCGACAGTGTTTAGTAAAGAAGTGGCGACTCACAGACATATTGTATTTTAGGAGTTGTCCTTTTTCTGCAGACAGACTTTCAACATAAATTGCAGACATCCATCCATTATCTCTACCTCCTCGTGTCCTTTGAGGGTGGCAGGGGGAGCTGAGGCTAACATCGGAGGAGAGTTGGACCAAATCCCGGACAGGTCCCCCAGTGTTTCACAGGGAAAAACAACCACTCACATCTGTGGACAATTTAAAATCAACCCATAGAAACCTGCAAGTCCTCCTCTTATAGTGCCCCCTGCAGGCATTGGGAGAACATGCACACTCCACACAGGAAGGCCCCTGCAGGCAGAGGACAACACAACGGTCTTGAAAGAACTTTTAAGATCTTGGAATGTTTCACTTCTGCAACACTACTTTTATAATTGTCTTGTAGGTCCATGTATCCTGGACACTTGTATGTGCACAAAACTATTGATAATAACATATAGCTAGCAGGGCACATATTGCCAGGGCCCAACTTAATGCTATAAAAATGGGATATAGGCCAGATATTTATGTGGATCTGCACCAAATTGCACACACTCGTTAATATTAGTCCCGTAAACATGTCAGATTTTCGACATGAAGATCCATGAATTATTTTCTGAGAATTCAAGATGTTAAAACAACCCACCCACACCCCCACCCACGTGAACCGGATCTGCAACAAAATATAATGGGTTCTTCCCTGACTCATATCACATTGTTCCACTAAGTTTCGTGATAATCCTTCCAGTATTTATTGCAAAAAGACAAACAAACCCACTGAGATGAAAACATAACTATTCACAGATGCTTTTGATCTTGCCGAGTCTCAGTCTAATTTGAACGTCTGGGTCTTGTCACTCACTTTTCCAACAGTAAAAAACTCACAGCAAATCCTCCTTATGAAAAACATTCCCTTTTTTTCACATGTTTCTGATCAATCGGTTTCGATGCATCACTTAATTTATATAATAAAACATTACAGCTCGCAGGCTGTTCACTTCTAACGCCACCAGCTGCATCCAGCACTGTATCCGTTGTGTCCCAGGGAACTATGTGTGAAAATTTGCATTTGATTATGTTCCTGTTCGCTCCTTCTTCTTTCATTAGCGACACAACTTTATGCTTCCAGAGACTGTAAATTAGCAGCCTGACTAACAAACTGTTATCAATCTAAATGGTCTCCCAGGGCGTCTGTGTGTTTTGTGAAGAAGTGAGGCTGCTCTTCACTTGTGCAGATTACATTACACTCAGTCTGGTGCAAAACTAATAGGAGTTAAAAGGCCCACGTAGAAACTGTGTGAAGGGGCGTAGCACTGTAAAGGGAATGGTTAGGCATTGACACATTGATAGAGCTGTATGAGAGACAGCGGGGTTTTGAATGTCTCCATCCACAGTGAGACCCCCACCCGCCCCTTCTCCCCCTATCTGTGTCCACGCAGCCCTGTCAGTCAGTCCATTCCTCTTTCTTGTGCCTGGGGTTGATATCAGATAAGGAGAACATCACATTAAAGTGGCGCGCCCCGCTCTCCCCTTTTTTTACAAAAGTTAAAATGAGGAACAGACTCGGAATACAAATGGCACAGATCAAATGAATGATTTCGAGCGCCTTATCTCACACAGTCAGTCGGTCTGGAGCTGGCGCCGGTCACAAAGGCCCAGAGAGAAGAGTGTGGCCTCGTGGATCCTTGCAGCCATCCCCCAGGCTGCTGTGGAAACAGGTACACCTCACACTCATATAAAATTAACTTTTGCCTTCAATATGTTATCATTTTTTTAAAAGCCTCTTTAAAGAATTTATCTACTTTCTACTCCTGCTGCTTTTTGCCCTTCCTCGGCTGTAAAAGTGGATCCGTGAGGCTCCAGCATCTTTAAGAAGGGAGTTTGATATTTTTGCGTCAGACAGTGAGCTGCACTAATCCCTGTGTTATGCTGCTGTTGCAGTGGAAGGATTTCTGACACTGTATTAAAACGGGTGTTTGAAGATCTATTGAAACTGCTTCAGAGAGTCCACATGCTAAACCTGGAGGTAAGAGCACACTTTGAGAGTTTGAGCCACAGAAAAACAGCCAGAAATCTCCTCGGCTGTGATGTGTTTAATCAGCCTTCATCACACAATCATGCAAATTTTAGAAGGAGCATGTTAATTTCCATAAACTTTCGATTTTGTGGGCTCTGCTGGAGAGGGCTGCTCCTGCTTGTCAATCAGGAACGTGAGTGAGCTCTGAAATATTCTCTGTCGATGGAGGAAATGTGAGAAAATTATGCTTTGATTTGTTTCTGTTTAATCCCCAGTTTAGATTCCCGAGTCTGCAGAATGGCAGCAATAGAATCCAATACTACTCTGCATGGAGGGAACGACTGGATTTAGATCAGACATACAAGTTTAATGGATATATCTGACAGATCAACATATGGACATACCAAAATAATAGCATAATGTCATAAATACACATCATAAAAATGTAATTCCCTTGTGCATCTTGTTAGAATCATTTCTCTGGCTTTAATGATGATCTTTCTGCATTAAGGGAACATTATCATCACAGTGGCTTCAGTGTCCTGTTAGGTGATTAAGAACTATAAAGAAAAACTGGAATAAAGATACTGATATAGAAGATTCAGGCAAACTGTGCACGATTCTAAACAGTGAGAATGAAGCTCCACATAACACTGTCCTCCCACAGTCGTTCTCACACTGTGCTCTAGGACAAAAATATCAGCAAGGGATTCCTTGTTTTTGTAATAAAGGGATATTACACTACTTACAGAGACAAACATATTAAAAAACAATGGAGGATGATGGAAAACTACGACAAAGAATATTTCTACTGAGGGAACGCATGAACCACACACTGTGAAGCTGTGTTGTCCCCAGCTTACTGCTTTATTCCCATGATCATCATATCTGACTGTGAGCATGATATTAGCAGTCTAACATGTTCACAATGTGCTGATATCATTTTCACCATTTACATGAGAATGTGAAGTCACCTGACTCGATCGCCCCCTGGTGGTTGCCTGCAGTATACACCATAAACCCTGCCTTCTCCATGTTGGTGGACGGCACATGGACCAAACTAAAAAGTCAAGCAAGTGTGAAATAAATGTTTCTCAAAGAGGGTTTCTGTCATTTGAGGTAGTTCTTCAAAATTATGTATGTTCGAGCACTAGTTTTCCCAGTTAGTGGGTTTTAATCTGTTATTTGATGCTATAAAACTAGGGTCAAATGTCATGATTGACAGCTGAGACTAACTCTTTGGTACCTTAGCTCCATCCCCTGATTGCTACTGTGCAGAATTTGGCTCATAATGACCTCATCAGCAGAAGATGGCAGATTTCATAGCAGGTACCGGTATATTTATATCGATATAGTCGATACAGTCTATAAAACATTAAAAGTGTTTTGGTGGGACATTTGCACGTTGGTAGGTGATCACAGGAAAATGCTACAAATCGCAAAAGACATATTGACTGTGTGAATTCCCAATGTAAATCTTCATTAAAACTCTGTGTCCCATTGGCTGCACATGGGTTACTGTCTCTGAGGTCATTCCAAGCAGTGAAGGGGATTTTGAAAGAGGCGACAGGCCGGAAGTAAAAGAGGAGAAGGATCCTGCGTGAGCCATGCAGCCAATGTCAGGTTCAGATCTGCAGCCTACATCCAGTGAGTCAGACTAACTGTGATACTCTCAGTGAAAATGGGAAAGTTCTTTCCGAGAGAAGATGTTGCCTTCTTGCATCATGCATGTGCTGTACCCTGAGCTCTGTGTGCCTGTGATGATATCATCCTCATTTAATCTTCCTTGTGGTGTGCTGTATACGACTTGGCATCAGCGTATACTGACGAGTGGGGGAAAGCCTCATTTATTTAAGTCTTTGCTTCATGCAGCCTCATGCAAAAGACATTACAGCATTAGAAATGAGACTTTATAAAAGCCATTTGAACATTTGAACATCTTTTCTCCCTCTGGTCATGCTGGTAACCATCATGTTGCTGAAACAGATTCCACACCCACAATCCAAATCCAAAACAAGGATAAATCATAGTTAAGACTATAGTCTAGGAAATTGCAATACAAATCAGAATCAGCCTAATTGGCCAAGTGTGTTTGATTCCAGGTTTCAGTGTCTCTGTGGGTCCTTACAGTGCCAAGAACAAATACACACACACACATAGAGCTAAAACAACAAGCCTAAACTAAAATAGGCAAACATAATCAAATGCTGTGTGGAAACAGCAAACAGTGTGTGGGAATGTGGGAAAGTCCATAGAGATTCATCTCATAAAATTAGAAAGATACTTAATTCAAGGACTGGACAGGAGAGAATGAGATTAAATACACAGTAAGACAGGAGTGAACATTATATTTCAACTAGGGGGCAGATGAAATATTGGAAGCTTGGATCCGTTTGGGCTGTAAATCCAGTGGTTTTGCAACAATAGAAACAATAAAAAACTCACTATTGATAAACTTTGCCTGAAATCATTTCCCATTTAAAAAACATCAAAGAAGGAGCAATGCAACTTGGCAGGAGGGTCTATTAAAAAGTTTCTACCGAGTGCATCTCGTTCCACTGCAGGATTTACAGTGATACATCGTGATGTTTGAAGTATTATTGCTTCTTCTGAACTTTCCTCACAGCAAAGGAATAAAGATTTACACATTGAGTCTTTTCCTCTGGAGATGTAATGAGCAAGGCTTGGCCTGAACAAAGTGAATAATACATTATACAGTAAGTTATACTGAGCAGATATGTGATGCCTCCCGTGGTGCAAGTGCATTATTTGGATACAGTAATTAAATATTGCTTTGCGACTGTTTCATTTGTTTTAAGATGTCACCAATTTAATGTATCACTTAATTTCAATCTATGTAAAGCACTGGGGGCTATTATAAGTGTTATTGATGTGACAGTCTGTTCGTATCTTCAGCTACAGGTTCCACCAATAAACACTGACTTTTGAAAGACTTCTATTGGATGACAACAATTTACAACAGATCCTGAAGCTCAATGCTCTTATTCATTGTTTTCCAATAAACCCCTCTCCCTTAAAGGAAAGGTGCTATGGTTAATCGATGGATGTTTCTCGTTTCTCGTTTTTATTTGACCTCCTTCCCTACATGGATAAGCAGGGAGGTTGATGGAATTTATCTTTTTTTATTTTATTTTACCCCTATTCCACAAATTATATAAGGTATAGTTCAAGATCTTGATTTAATTAAATCATATTTTGCTGTTTTTTTTAAACTTATTTTATCGTACTTAATTAATTTTGTATTATTTTATTTTACATAACTTTATTCTATTTTATTTCATATTATTTTATTTGATCTCGTTTTATTTTAATTAATTTACTTAATTGTATTTACATTTTACCTAATTTGATTGTATATCTTTTTTATTCTTTTCTTTCCTTTCTTTTTATTCTTTTTTATTTTATTTATTTATTTTATTATATGACCCTGTCCTCAGAGCTACAGCCGGCCCCTGTGATTGGCTCTCTGAAGTCTCGCAGCCGTCGCCAGCTCTCGCGAGGCCGCGGCTGCTCTCGGTGAGGAGCAGATCCCGAGCTGCGCTCAGTCTCAGTTGTGGCTGAGCAGGACGCGGCGGAGCTTCAGTGGCGGAGCCGAGGATCCAGAGCCCGGAGGAGCTGGACTGTTTCAAACTACACCCACCGACCCGACACGCTGCTCACTGCCGAGCAACCAACTCCTCTCGACGGGTGCGACCCTCCAGGTAAGCCCGCTGCCGTCTCCCCCGGTCCGGACCCGGTGTCTGCAGAGCTAGCTGATCGTTTCTCCCCTCCGACAACACTTCACTTTTCCATCAGCGAGGGGGGGAAACGTTCGAACCTCTGCCCGCTCGCGTCCCCTCCGCTGTCACCGCTCATCCCCGCCGATAAGTGTCCGATTCAACCTTCAGCTCGTCGGCTGGAGCGAGCCGAGGCGGAGGGAGAGAACCGCAACTTCCCATCACCTCTCTGTGTTGACTGTCTGGGAGAGCCACACACCTCTGTTAGCTTCCATGCTAACTGCTTAGTATAAAGTAGCTGGCTGGCTGGCTCCCTAGCTAGCTGTGTGTGTGTGTCTGTCTGTGTTTGTGTGTGTGTGTGTGGGTCGCCACGTAAATAACGTTCTCTCCTCCTTATTGTCCTGAGGTTGTGATGAGGTGGCGGCGCGAGGAAGCCATGACAGACGTGTTGTTTTGTGAATGAAGCTGAACAACTCAACTTGAGCCCCCTGGTCCCTTCTGTGTTTATAACGTCAGTTAGCTGAGGTTTCCCACTAAAGATATTTCTAGCCTTTGCAACAGAATCGCTGCAAGTGCTGTGCAAAAGTTTTAAAACACCAATAGTAAGCAGAATAAGTATTTCCCCCCCCCATGTGCAGTAAAACGGAAATAAGTCATATATCAGTATTCAATCAGTGTTTGTTGTGACCTCACAGCCTCAGTTCTCCAGGATATTATATTCTGTAATGGTGGTCGATACTTGCCACGAGTCTTAAATCCGCTTCCTTGTCTTCTGCCTCTAATCCCAGAATTACTCCTCGATGTGGAGATCACAGCTCGGTGGAGGCTCCACCATCTGTTGCTGGACTCCTTGTTCTTGCAGCTGAAGATAGTGACAGTCAGATGCCTCCCTCGTGGAAAATAATGTAAACATTTAAAGCTCTTGACAAGTTCTGTCCTCATTGCAAGATAACTCTTTGTCACTTTATTATGTGTCACCTTAATGTCTCTTTAATTTGAAGTAACTTCATCCTCCTCAAAAGATTTAATTTCCCCTCCCCTCCCACGATATCTCCACCCACAAGCGGCAGACATTTCTGCAGCTGGGTTTTTATTATAGGCTGAAGGGAAAAGGCCACTTATGTCAAATTGTGCTTCCGGGAGTAAAGTAATAACAGATGCAATGACACTAACTTTACCTTTTAGTTGTCAGTGACACACTTGACTGCACATCTTGTCGTGCCCGTGCACACCGATTAGTTACAGACTGATCCAAGATCTGTTTTGGTAACTACACAGCTGCTAACAGTGCGCATTGTTAAGGATCTTAACTGGCATCCGGCTATTTTCAGGGTCCTAACATATGTCCATATCCTTCTAAATGTCCCCCACGGGATTAAGAGAGACCTGTTTTCATGTTGATGGAAGTTTTTTGTGCTCGTAAGCTCAATATAAATAATGAAATTCATCCTATACAAGACATTTTGTATAAAAAAAAGCCAGTAAATTAGTCACAATTCTTTAACAAGCAGGTATTAAGGATTCTTATCAAATGTTTTATATTTTTTGCATATGTTAAATAATGGATATATCTATGCAAACTCAAATGAGAAGTAAACAGAAGATTTCAGCCTTTACATATTATAGTAAAACAAGGTATAACAAAATATATCTTATATTTGATTGTGATTTTAAACACATGACATTCTACAATTTATACAATCCACTTGCCACTCGAGATGTTCCTGAGATGTGTCCATGAGAATGGTGCGTACGTACAGACAGAGGACATCCTGAAACACGCTCTGTCTCCAGCCACGGTTGTTGCCGGCGCGGAGAAATAAAGAGCTTTGAAACACATAACTCTTAACACCTGGCAAAGTAATCCTTTAGTCATTGGTATCAATCAACATCTCTACCCAGCCCTCTTAGATGTTTTAAGGCCATTTCCTGCTGTGGTGCAAAATGAACCTCATCAAAAGTTACACCTACAACAGAAAGCACAGTGAAACCTTGATGTCGTCCTTATCTGCTTTCACGCTACAGCTCTGTTCCGTATACTTAGCAGTGTTATTATATCACTGCAAGTTTGATACCTTTTTTATGTTTGTGGAATAAGACACACGTCACAGAAAGAGTTAAAGAAGTTGAAATGAGTTTGACATTTTGGTTTTATGTAGATTTTATTTCACAGTTTTTAAATTCATGTATGCCTTTAATCTGACTTGGACATAGGTAAACCAAAAATATTTCCCTCTGGTCTCTGGACATGTTGCTGTTTCACATCTTCTTGTGTTTCTGCAGTCTATTTGGTTAAGTTTTACACAATCCTCATGACTATGTGGTATCAAACTGTCACAATTCTAGTCTTAAAACCAATATCCCCTCATTCAGTGTGTCAACTCCAGTAAATATTAACAACATAGGGCCTACTTGCAGAGTTTGGCCGAGTGCCGTTTTATATGTCTGTGCTTTGATTTACTGTTGATGTATGTCCTTCCAAAGCCATTTCAGTCTCCTCCCTGATGAGTGCCCTTAATCAGCACATTTCAGCACAATGCTCGAAGTGTCCTTGTGCCTGAAGTTCTCTCGTCTTATTTCAAATGAGTGGGATGTTTAAAACATCGAGGAGCACAGCAGAGCGAACTGTCAAACGCTAACTGTGTGTTATGTTGAACTCATCTCAGTTCTGCAGAGTGAGAGCTGAGTTGAAACCAGTAATGCGACTTGTAGCATGTCCAGCCCTTTGCTGTGTACTCCGTTGTAATTATGACCCGTAAAGACCATTGCTAGTGGTCTTTGATCTGCCCACTCTTTGAATTATGCAGTAGCCCATACAAATATATTCCTTGCTTTTTGCCAAGTCTAAACATGTCTGTCTGAACAAGAATCCACCAGAGAAAGATCTACTCTATGCCCTGATTACACATTTTAATGTGAGCGTGACATATTTATTGCCCGTAGCTTGAATTTATAAAACACTGGTCACTGTGTGGCACTAATATTAAAAATATAATCTTGGCAACAGCGGCAGAGTCTCATTGTCCAGCTGTCCTTGAGTGTCCACACTGTCATTGTCTGCACAAACCTAAACCTATGATATGAATTGTTGTTGTTTAGTCACTCACGAGGCACTTAAACACTCCCAACCTACGTCCCCTTCCTCTCTCAATATTGGTGCATCCATTGGAAATGAAATCCTGTTAAACCAACATTATGTAGGTTCTATTGAGCAGCAGCACCCCCTGCAGCCACGTAGTTATTTATTCTTTTGGGCCCTGTGTCCAAGCGATTAAGGGGGTTTTCATGTAGAGAAAAAACAAAGCCAATCAGTCTCTTGACCGGAGCTCTGACTGTGTAGCCCCACTCACTGAACTGAAACACAACTGAATGGAGGCTATTCCTTATGGCCCAGGCTTCTTGAACCAGAGGAGCTGTCACTGTTATATTTGTAAAGGTTTACTTGCAGAATATTCAAGATAAAAGCTAGTTTTTATGACTTAAGTCTTAACTAATCTACAGTTGGTCATTATTCTTGAACTTACCGCAACTATCTGTTAGTTATGTACTTCTCAGATTCTGCCCACTCACCAAAGTTACATACTACAAGAACAGGTGTTCAGGGTGATTCTAAGTCTAACTCCCCACATATAGCCTCACTGGTCGTATAAAGCAAACCCTGAGAGTGTTGAGGAAAGGCAGCAAAAGCAACTGCAGCTAAAATCATAGACTGTGGTTTTGTAATTGTTGGTTCTCATCAGCATTGCACCAAATTCAAAGACTAGATAAGATATATTGTGTTAGTTGAGTGGAAGTTGCTGACGCTGAGCTGTTATACTATCTTCCTTCAGCTCCCCTAAATGATGTTGATGTCTGATAATCACTTTGCGTCTGGCCCACTGCTGCAGTAGCTTGAGTCTGCTCATGCTGGGATTTTTGTATGTAACACAGACTAAGCCTGAATGCCCCATGGAGCTTAATAATAGGCTAATAGAAAGAGGTCTGCATGCAAACACCTTAACCCAAAATTAACCTCAGTCATTCACGAGGATTGTGTCAGTGCCTGATGACTGGCTAGCATCTCTGTGTGTGAGTGGGCAGGTGGAGGATTGCTTGACTCCTTTGTGAAGTTTGTGGCAATGCAGCAATAGGATAGGAAACAGTCAGATGGCATTTAGATTGTATTGTGTGGGTTTCAGACAAAACCATAAGTCCGTCCTTTGAAATGCTATCTGTGTCTGATAAGACGATCGGAATCCTAATTTCTTGCTGTGACTTGGCAGACTACACAATTGACCAACCAATCATGGCATGCCGTCTTTCCAGACCAGACCATTGATTTTCTGGAAGGAGTTGCATGGGACTGACCTCGCTGCTCCTCCTGAAACCACCAACATAATTTTTGTGCTCGCTTCTGCATAGTTATGAGTTTGCTGTTCGTTCTTTTCGGTTACTGCCATAAAACTTGGAGTGCGAAAGGCAAAAAGTTTGTATTTGCTCATGTTTTTGTCTGGATGCAATGATGTGTCAAGATGCTGCTCCACTATCAGACAGCTCATAAATTAAATGAAAAAAAAGGGCTCCAACCATCCATGTTATAGGACTCAGACACTCTGCCATTACAAATATTACATTTGGTCAATTGCCCGAAAAGAAAATGATGAATTTGGGCCCATTTTTGTCAATAGGTATTACAAAGCCATTATAACTGTCAAAGTGTTTAACTTCTTGGCAATCGGCAAACCTTCAATTCTCTACAGTAATTTCTACTTGCATTTCTGAATACTCAAAACTTCACAACCCAACAAGCCCTTCACAATGGCTTCTTTTGTTAGCATTTAGTCAACAGGTTTTGTAGTTATTCTAGCCCACATTCTTTGTTAACTTTTGGCAGTGGGTCAAGGTGGTCTGATGAGTCCAGGCTCTCTGTGGGACCCTGTTGTTCTAAACCTTGGCCCTGTGACCCTCTCTGTACAACCGACCATGGCCTGCTTCAAAGGCAACTCATGCACAGCTTATGTCTGCATACTTTGGAGCCATAACCCTCCCCCAAGCATCCTCCTCTACACCCCTCCTCATTTCCAAGCATGCACCACCCCATACAACAAAAGAAAGTGGCCCTAGATGCCCTAAGGCACACAGAGAACAGAGACACTTCCATCTTCTCATTCCCTATACTGTTGGCTTTCATTGAACGAGTCTTTCAGAAAAATGTGTCCAACAATGATTTTGTATTGTGTGTCAAGCCAGAGTTGGTAGCTCCAAGAAAAGGCTTTCCAAGGAATCTTAAAAAACCTCCACAGGGAGTGAGATGCTCTGGTTGACTGTCTCATGATCATGTGTGGACTGTTTGTGCTTTTGCCTTCTGTATTATCTGTCACAGCATCAGGACCTGAACCCATAACCTCACTGCCCTGCCCAACTTAAGCCAATAATATAGTGCCGCTCGTCTCAGCCGGAATTGTCTCTTGCCGTATAGTCTGGGTTGTAAGTGTCTATTGCAGTGGCAGTGAATAGAGATACTCCAGTGTTGTCTCACAGCTTTTGTTCTGTGCAACCAATGTTAATCACCCTCGCAGTGTTGTACTAAAAGGTTGAATGCCTCTCGCTCCATTTGTACACACTTTAGACTCCTCGTGTCGTTCTCTTTTCCAAACGTTTTTTTGCCCATGATGGTTAAAGAACTTGGCACAAGCTAAACAAACAGAATATTGTCCTACCCTGTCATTGGTTCTTGGTGCTTGTGCCAAATGAACTGTGTGTTTTGAAATGTAATTGTTTTTTCCTGTTGTGTATTCGTTTTGACTCCAAAGTAAAATACCTATTTTCACATCAGTCTTTTATTTTAATAATAACATTCATTGTGAATTTGGGTGGGAAATAAATACAGAGAACAGTCTGCTGGGTTAGCTAGTTAAGGGAACGGCATAGTGTATGTATTTCATCTGCATAATATTCACAAGTCAGAATTAAAATTGACCAAAATATCACCAGGAACAACGGACATAAAGTAAGGAGTCATTTCTATTTCTAAGGTGCTGATGTGAGAACACAGCAGGAGATCCTGAGCAGGATTCACCACGTTGAAGTGTTGGTGTTAATGATGTTTTCAGTTTTAACACATGAAAAAATCTTATAAGTTTTATAAATATTAAAATCTTATATGTGAAGATAGACTGATTTCCCTAAATAATGGTAAAGAGACTATGTATTTGCCTCTATTGAGAAGTCAGAAAAACTAAGAAAGTATTTCCACATAAAGCTTTAGACAATTTGGAAGTTATGATATAATTGTTAGGTACAAACCTCTTTTATAACAGACGGATCCATCTGTCACAGAACAATTAAAAATAGAAACGGGTGGAATGGACCCCTGCTTCGTAAGGAGCTACAGAATCACTCAAGTGAACGTGGACGTTTGAGCAGTCAGCCATGATCTCAGTGCAGCTCAGTTGGGGGTTGTCATTTACGGCACGAAGCAAGACATACAAAGTGAGTGTTGCACTGCACTGATTTATTTATTTAGTCGTTTTTCAGGGAAGCAGGTAGTCACAAGACTAAGATAAGACAACAATGATTTTGTATGAATTAGTTATTTTCCATCCAGCTTGATAACTAATGGGCTCAGTGTGAGAAGCTTGTGTAGTGAAATGTCTCTGGACGGCCATTTTACATTCACTCTCATGAGAGCCATCCACTGTTACTCCCCAGTGTGGATAAAGGATGTCTGTGTTAATTGTTTTAATAGCCATCTTTACAACCTGCCTCTACAATATTGCAAAACTGATGCAATGACTCTGATGCTCCCTCGTCCTCCCTGAACAACATTAGCCTTCCTCAACCCTCCTTTGCTATGCCACTGTGACATTCACACTTGATTAGGCTTGCAAATTAAGTTTTCCTTCTTTCGAGGTAGGAGACTCGACCTTGGCCCCAGAGACCTGTTAAGTCTTGATTGGATGGCCGGACATACTAAACTCGGACGATGTCCCAGCATTGTTTTGCAGCAGCCGGTGCACCTGCTTCATCAGCGCTTGATTTCTCCATGGCTATTTTGTAGTTTCATGTCTGGACACATTTGCTAGTTGATTTATCTATCAAATATGTCAGCAACTTCAGTTCTTATACAGTGCCTTCAGACAGATTCACCATATGGTAAAACCCATTTAAATTAATTCTGCAAATCAATCCCCTGTTTAAATGGATGGAAGAAAGAAAACAGAATTTCCATTTTTTTGCAGATTCTCATTATCTCATAATATAACTATGCACAATGCCTTTGGTCAAATAGTAATCAAGGCAATACATTTATCTAAGTATCTTAATTCATGAAGTTGCACCATTGCTAATATCTTCATCTTAATAATCATTTGAGGCCTCAGGTTTTCTCCCACAGTTCACAGACGTCGGCAAAGTGAGTTGAAGAGTCTAAAAACATTGGCATCCTTCAGAAGAATAAAATATTCAAATGGTTCTCAAAGGGTTGTTCTACATTGAAGCCTCTGTAGCCGATGGTCAAAAGCTTGTAATCTGTTAATTTTAAAGTCAGTTACATTCAGTTTAGCGGTTGTTAAATATAATTACTCATAAATTCTATCACTTCTAATGATTTGGCCAATCTTTCAAGTAGAAGTGTCATGCTTCAATTTTCTGTCAGATACCCTGCAACAGCTCCACTTATACTTGTCAAACACGGAGACTATACAAGCTGTACATGGTTATTTGCTTCTGCACAAGAGTTTAATGATTCCAGTTTTTTTATTTTACATTTTTGTGACATCTGCCTCGTCATGATGAATGGGGCTGAAGTCAATAAGCCCCTGGAATGCTGACTCCAGAAAAAGGGGGTGATTTTTTTCTGTGTTCTCCATATATCGAAGAAGTGCTGCTGAATAAATAGGCTTTGCTGTACTGTCAGAAAAAACAGAACGTGTATCCGCTACTTATCCTCTTCCCATTGCGACCACACAGCCACACCCAGTGCCTGAGCAGCACATTTCCCATTCAGCTCATGTCTGACAGCAGTGATGATTTTGATGGACCGTGCACTGTCTCAATGTCATGTCTTCAAACCATTTTATCCCTCTAATGTAAAAGGGACTGTGACTGTCCAACCAAGGGAAGGACCTTATTTATGGGGGATTGCACATCGTTGCCCAGTGCTATACAAGAGATTTCATTGATATAGGTTAGAAAAGGCATTAAAGCACAATTTTATGCTTTGGTTTTATTGATATTTTTTAGGGTTTAGTTTAATTGACTTAATTTCCACCTCCAGTCCCTGGCTCATTAAAGCAAAACTGAAAACACAGCAGAACATAGACACAGAGAAAACCACCAGAGCACATACAGCTAGTGGAATAATGACAAGACGAGTCATAGCAGAGACCAGCCCAACTAGAAAGAGAAATTTTTACATATTTTCAGGCTTTTACCTTTCACTCTGAACAGCTCTTTTCTCCTTTGCCAAAACATGTTCAACCTTGTTGCTGAATGGCCCACAGGCTGTTGCATTCTTTAGCTCAGTGAGACGAGGCATTTCACATACTGAGTATCACACAACGCATTCTGTCTTCATTATCTCTGAAGTGACTCTCAAAGTCTTGACCTTTTTCTCAAGTTGAGAAGTTTTTGTCTGTGAATCCTCTTTCAAGGACAGCAGCCTATTTTATTCCGGGGATGAACGAAGGACGTGTTATCACTAAATCTAATCTCCCTGCCAAGTGATTGCTTAATTTTCTCCCTGCAAAAGGAGTGCCCTCTATTAAATCAACATGTTTGTCTGAGAGTCGCACAAAGAAATACTCAGTGCACATTCAGGTCTTTAAGCCCTTTCAGGAGGAGCTTGTAGTGTCTGTTATCATTCCCACAAGAGACCTCTTGGGATCTAATGATTTCATTAGGAACTTGACCATAGATTCCTCTGGAGAAACCATTCCTTCCACACCGAGATCATGGTCAGGATTTCTAATGTGCTTCCCACCTTCATCCGCCTCTTCACAATGAGCATTTTTCCATCGTCATACTGACTTAAACCGTCCGCACCCATCTGAGGAAGGGCTAGAAAACTAAAAGAGATTTCAGTACGTTTGGTTTTCTCTTTCTATAGTTGCTCTCTTTTCAATGCAGAATAGAGAAGTAGTGGTACTGGGCATGATAGCCTAGACCCGCACTGATGCGTAACTTATTAATGTTGTAAATGTGGTCTGCCTTTGGACATTACTGGATGTGAGAACTGAGTTTGCCTTACTTGAGTGTGCCTGTTATGATCAATGACCTGAAACATTTTGGTGTCCCACTTTCCTCTTTTTCTATTTCTGTCCCTCTTTCGCTCTCTCTGTCTTCCCAGTCAGAAGTCTTGACATTTCAAGAGCAAGAATCACTGATTGAGGAATAATGATATATGCATAGGCAGAATTCTGAGAGCAGAAGAATACCCCTCTGTCAACCTCCTCTCCCTGCAGCTCTTTGTTGCCCTGTCTTTATTTTTCAATTCCGTCATATCTGTTGGAGATTGAGCGATATATACCATCAAAGCGGTTTTGAAGCTCCCCACTCTCTTCCAAAACCCTTTTGATTTCCGACAGCATGAGCTGCTTAATATTCCTAACTAGTCTGTGGCCTTTTCAGAGAACTAACAAGGTTCTGAAGCTGCAAGTCTTGTCTTCATGTGAAAGGCATCTGCGGCACAGCTCTCTTCTTCTTCAGAGCTCACACCGCGGTGTCTGTGCTACTAAAAAGTTCAGAGCTGTTCGTCAGAAGGAAAGGGGCAGACAGGACATGTTGTCATGTCATTTGTCTTTTTGTACTTGGGGTTTTGTCCTGTCAAAGACAAAATATGTTTTTTCATGCACTCTGTGTCCGTTTCTTTATATAGATTTCTTTAAAAGAGGAAAAGTCAGGAAGTGGTCGTCTGTAGTATCAGCTATGTATGTAGCTTTAAATAGTCTACTACATTTTAGAGGTGGAACTATTAGTTGACGAGATTAACAGGAAATTAATTGGCAACTATTTTGATTAATCATTTAATTATTGCTTTAAGCAGAATACACTGGTTCCAGTTTCTATGTCTTTCTCTGTTTTATAATTATTGGTAACTCAAAAACAAAAATACATTGAGTCCTCTTTATCACTTCAAAACTATGACATGCATTGTCTTGGCAATATATATATTGAATATATTAATTATTAATTGATTAATTATGCAGTTAACATGCAGATTTAATTTAGAGTCATTTTTATTTGCAGCCCGACTCCATTTTATAGAAATCATAACCTCTACGTAACCAAAAGTGGTGAAGTCTCCTGCAAACGGTTCTTTGGTGTCTGTAAGTTCAGAATTCCAGCTCCTTCTTTAACCTGCTTAATGAGATAATGAATAATTCCTGTACCTTACCAGCTTTATTGCTGTTTTGTGTGCTTATTCTGTGGCTTATTGCTGGAATGTGATGGTATATTCTTTCCATTCCCAGCTTTCGCCGACAAGCATGAAAGCAGAGTTCGTTACAGAGAGCACCACAGAGGCCTGACAGGCACCAAGGGAATTTACTCAGCTTCCAAAAACTTTCAAACTCTTATTTACTTTCATCTTGGCTTCCTCTTGCAAGCTTGCCTTTGCTGCCTCCCACTCCAAGTTTCATCCTCTCATCCTGTTTTCTTCAGTGTGGAGTTGGAGTGCAGAGCAGGAGTGGCTCTCAGACACGCTTCAGTTTTCAAGTTTCTCTGCTTTGTGTTGCATTTGTGCACCGACTCCATCTGTCTCCCCGGAGCCTGTTTGTTCTTGTTGCCTCAGCCTTAAACTGTGTCACTCCAACGCTGATATCAACATGATCTAATGACTGGATGCAAAAAAAGTAGCTTAGAATGTTTGTTTATTTTAAGTCTAACTAATGACTGATGTGGATTATAAAGCAGTGTTTAGCATTGTAGACTGAAGTCGGGCGGACCACTCGGGTATAGACCTAGTTTAAGCTTTTTTATTGCTTTTATTATGTTATCTGATAATGACGCCATCTGTGGTCAATTAACTTGTCTCTACGGTCCCTCTCCCTTGTCCATACCTGTTTTTTCTACAATCACAAGAAGGAGCAGTGACTATGACTCATTCCTAATCATGAGAGGGGTCTATGACATTCTCACATCCTCTGCAAGCCGGTTAGCTACTGCCAACAGTACGATTGATGATTCTCCGGGAAACACCTCAGTGTAGAAGTATGTCCGTTTATGAACATTTGTTTCTTTATTGGAAACAAGAGAGCGAGCTGGGAGTGAAATATAGCACGGGATCTGGGTGTTAGTCGCTTCAACAGAGCTGCATTTCTTCACAGGCACCAAAAGCAGCGACAGAGCCCTTAAATATATGCAAAGCACCACTAAATAACATCGGAATTTACCGTCTACATCCCTGAACACTTGTGACAGCCACAGCACATCTCTCGACATGTGATGCCGGCACACTGAAACACTCTTTGTTCGCTAAATCCAGTGTGAAAATTTCCCTAATGTTTTGAGAGTTGGGAGACGTTGGCATGGGACCAGTGGAGTGGAAGAATATGCCTAGCACTGGTGAAGAGCTCGGGCCCTCAGGTTTCCGGCTCATTAATTAAACTCTGGTGAAAGAATCGCATTGAGAGGTTTTCATAACGAATAATGAATAATGTGGTGGAATGTGTGGGATAAATTCAGTAATGAGGAAAGAAACTGTTTCGAAGTCTGTTGGTACGGCAGCGAATCTGAATCACACCCGACCACAGCAGTGTAAAGGGGTGGGTATTGTTTTAAAGTGACCTTTCTTTGATTTGACCAGTATTAATGAAGAAGACTTATTTTATTTCATTGCAGTCCATATTAAAATGTTGCTGAAAATTGTTTCAGTGTTATTGCCACTGACAGGTCATGAATTAGTAATGAGCTGGAGTTTCAGACACTTTTTAAGAAGTGGATTTTTTTTTGTTTAACCTTTGGTATAAAACATGCAGTTAATTTGCATAGACTTCACCACATTCCCTTTTATCTATTGACGGATTGAATCTTCTAAATTTAGCCTTTTGTTGACAGTGTCTCTTTGCACACACACATTATTATATTGGTTTTGCCTCGGCAGACAAACGTGTCTTAAAAACTCTTTTCCTGTTTTCAGGCAGATGGCAATTTGAATAAAGCCAAACTATTTTTATTCAGTAACTACATTAAGTGTTGAACTCTTCCAACAGAGTATTAGGGCAACTTAAATAGAAAAAATATGAAATTTGAAGAATAAAGACTGTCTCTGACGTGTATGATCTTTCCGTTTGTAGGAGGTGGGAAATGTCTGGTAGGGGGTTGAGATGATTGTTGCTTACATTTGCATGCTGCTCGTGCAGGTTTCATAGTTTCTGAAGAAGCATTCAGTTTGGTATGCATGATCTAGGATGGAGTGAAACTACCATGCATAGGTTCTCCCTCCTAAAAAAGTGTTCTTTTGAATAAATCTAAATTTTTCTTCAATATGATCGTACTCGAGTGCAATTTTGACCAAAAAAATGTCTTTCAAATTTGTGATGCTTCTGACTTGCGTGTGTATTCATTTACGTGTGTGGATAAAGGCATAGTTGTTGAAATTTGTTATGATAAGTCATCAAATTGAATCGGTTTGCTCTAACTCTGTAAGCAGAAAACTCAATGAACTCAGATCCTCACTTAGCAGATTGAGAGTTCTTGGATGTCGCTGTGGGCATCAGATGGTCACTGGTAGCTAGCATCATGGTGGCATCACTAGTGCGATCATACAATGTTTGGCCAGCCATTGACTCCCTTGAGAAAAATATATAGAATGCCCAACAGATGGGTCTCCCTCTCTCTACTAACTAAATTAATTAATGACCTAATATAATTCCCAGTCAAGCAGCTGTTAAACTATCCTCAGCCTAACGTTCAAAATGTATTCACAGGAGAGTGCTATAAAGTTGGTGATTCATATTCAAGGTGTTCGTCCATTGCTTTAGAAAGGTCGACTGAATAGGACACTATGCAAAGGCTATGAAAACGGTGTCAGAGCAGAGCTAAGCTCACAGAGCGACATGCTAAGCCGCCCTGAAGAGGAGCTAGAGAGCGACTTGGCTTTCCTTACCCTTGATCATGCATCCTTAAGAGATTTTTATTATGACTCATACTTTGCCCTGGATAAACTTGAGAAGTGAAAATTCAGCCGCTCTGACTTCTGAGTGCTTATTGGAAAGTTAATCTGTGCTAAACGATTCTGCATGTGAATTTGAATAACCTGTGGGCGAGGGACGATATCTTTGGGCCAGAAAACTTCGAGTTCGACCATGTTTTGCATCTTGACCAAAATACACTCCTGGCTTTTTTAGTTTATCCATATACATATGCAACAAAGCAGCTGATGGACGTTAGCCATCAGATGTTTCTTTATGCAATGAAAGGTTATATCTGGATGTTGACACACAGGCAGGGTACCCAGAATGAAATGTTTCTTACCAAGTGCCTGGGTGGCAGGAGTGGTGCAGGAGTGGTTGCAGAAAGAATGAGCCTGGCTGACATTTGCTCTCATTTTCTACTTCTCACCATCTGCCTGCAGCACACCTGCCTCAAACAGCATCAGTACACCCATACAGGAGCCACGGAATATTGATTAAGACTGCTGACATTTCTACTTCCTTTTCACACAGGCTGGGTACAACATGTGCCATCTCTCAGTTGAAGGCAGGCTGCACACAAATACACACACCATCCCCCCTTTGTGTCACCAGACTTTCATTATGTCCCAAATATTTACATAAAATTGAATTTCAGGTTACAGATTTTGGTCATAAATAACATTTTATATTTTAGGTCCATTTTTATGAATTTTGCTTCTCTAGCTGAGGAGGTGCTGCAGTAAATCTGCTAACAGACAGATAGGCTGGAAAGCAGGTATCTGCATCTCGTGCAGTTACTTATTTGAAGCAGACAAGCTGATGGATATTAATGAAAGAGTTTCGGCTCAGTTCGGCAACAGCACGCTGATATCATTCACGCTGATATCATCATTCTGCATCATTCACTTTTGGTTGAAATAGAAGACTCTGAAGAAGAAAGACGGCAAATACATGTATGTGTTTCAACCCTACTTTTGATGTTCATTTGGGGTTAATTACAGTGGCAGATAGAATTGTACTAAGTAAAGCGCATAGCTCCACTAAGATCCAACAGCCCCCTTTTAAATTCTATCAAACATTTTATCAGTTCCCTCAAGATCCATGAATTATTCCCTGGGAATTTGGTGGAAGTGTTGAAAAATGCCCAATCTCACAATAACGGAAAAAGTGTCACTTATAAAGTGGACACAAGATTGAATGGCTTTTTCTCTGACCCACACCTCATCATCAAGTTTCACGGAAATTCATTCAGTTCTTTATTGTGTTATATTGCTTACAAACACACAACGAATTATCATGCAAACGGACAGGAACAAATACACAACACGAGGTAGTTAGTGGTGCTTTGATTCCTACATCTCACTGATCCCTAATTTGACTGCGTTATAATGTGAGATGTTAACTGTCGTTTTCATCCCTTCACCCTCAACTGCAGTGAACCATGCAGTGACTTCGTTTCATTTATGGTTTCATTTCAACAAGATCTAATTTAAGTGTTTCGTCAATAAGCCCATTTCATGAGAAGATCGATACTCTCTCTGTGATGTGGCCATTTAGCACCTTCTTTAATTTAATTGCCTGTTTCAACAGGGGCGAGAAATACATTGGTGAGATTAATTGTGGAGTAAAGTGTCCACGTCACTCTGCATATTTGCGCTGATAGATCGGTTGTACATTAATGACCCTGCTGTCGGAAAGCCTATGAATTCATCATGGCCGCAATTACAAATATGAATTTGTTTCCTCATCTTAATTTATAGTGCATCGGTGTCAAGCGTCTGTGGGGCATTGATTTAACGTTCTCATTAGCAACAATGAATAAAATGTCCACAGTTGACTTTGTTTTTCGCTCCAAAATATTGTTTGACTTGAAAAGCTGCCTCGCGTGCAGCAGCGATCAGTCACAATTTGCATCGAGAAGCGTTTGGCGTGTCAAAGGATTTCATGTGAGCAGCGTCTGGTGAAGCTGAGATGAACAGAGCAGGGAGGAGTTAATTCTTCTGTGTGATTACCAAGCTGATCAACAGCTGCGACTATGGATTCAAACCGTCCCTGACATCTGAGTATTTGACTCGACTGAACTGAGCCCGTGATCAGCTCCAGTATTGTTACCTAACTTGCCCCCAGTGCAAGCTGAGATAACCCAAACCAACCATTCCTCCTCCTCCATGTGATCCTGAATAGCTTTAGGTGCGTTTTAAGCACCAAGAAAATGGGCCAGTGCCAGATTAAGTTCAAGCTACTTAAAAACCGCCTACATTTCATACTTATCACTGAAGAGTTGATATTTAAATTCTCTTAAACGTTCAAATCAGTGCAAAAATCGTTCTCACAAAAACTCATCTTCTCCTCTCATATGCAGGTGCTGAGGAATCTGCAGAAGAGCCACCTGCGTCGAGACTCAAGGGGGGGTGAACGTTGAGAGGATGTCCAGCCACTTGGCCGTTTCTTTGTGAATGGAGTAGAGGTCAGTACCTATAAAGTCCTCCCTGTCAAGAAGCAGGGAAAGGCAGTGGTTATCTTTGAGGTCCTCAAGTTCCAACGAGCTCCCGCAGAGGAGAGCTTATTCTCCAGCTGTCATTTTTAGTGCGGGTAATTTGCTCATGCACGCTCCGTACGTGCAGCCTAACCTCTTATGCATGCAGATTTGTGCTAGACTTCATTACATAGACAAATTAAATATTTTCTATATCCACTGTGAAATAGGCCTGGTCTTATTTGTATGATAGAATAACTAAGCATAGCTGCAACGAGTCCCCCAAGCTCTGCATTCCTCCTCTTGTCAACATTGATTAATTTTTGATTGCATAAGGAAAAGACTGGGCTCTGAACTAACTCTGGCTGCATTAGCTTGTACAGCAGAACTGTGGTGATTTTCTCTCTGCACATCCCACACCCCAATAACACAGTATTATGATCATCATTATGTGAGAGGCCATTACGCCCCACAGCCATTGTGTGATATTGTTGTTTTAATGATGTTTTATGTTGAAACCTCTAATGTTTGCGGCATAACCCTGTTTTGGTTGAACAAAGACTAAAGTGAAGATGCAGTTTTTTCCTTTGGTTAACCTATGTAATGAGCCCAACGTAAAAAGTTATTGTTTTTTTTATTGTTAAATGTGTATATATATTTCAGTAAACCTAATATCTGGATTTAGTTTAGATTTAGCCATGTAATTTGGCTGATTTTTAAGTTGTTTGTTAGATATTAAACACACAAAGAAAAAAGAATAGGAGCAGCTCAGACCAGAAAAGCAGAAGTTTTAATCAGCTCAAGTCCAGGTTTTTACAGACAAATAAAACAAGAAGGCCTCAGAAAAGCAGAAACTCTGTATTGCATCATGATTTAAGTTTGGTTTTACTATGATCTTGATTTTAATTCAACTATGATGAAAAAGATGAAGAAGATATTGTGTTTTATTTCTAGTGTCACTTCATACAGACCTGATTCTTTCTTCATCACTTCTAGTCTTGGTGCAGTAAATCCTACCATAGTATAATTGTTTTCTGAGCCAAGACATTGCAAGACAAACAGCTAGCGTGGCCTGCCTCTAAAATTATGCATACATTTTTCTCTTGTCTCCCGTCCCTTTTGATTAAGAGTTCGCTTAATCCCTGAGTGGGCCTCAGTTTTGGTAATGACCTGCTTAATCCTCCAACTGGAGATAACGCACACGGGCACATTAATTCAAAGCAGTGTACTCTACTCGCTAGTATTACTGAGCACGGACGCAAGTTCACAACTTTGGTCTGTTCTGGTGTTTTTAGGTTTATCCGCTAACCATCTGCCATTGCTTTTAACAGTGTAGTGAAGAAGAGTATAAATATCTTGTTAACAGGTTATGAGTTATTTGTCTGAAAGGTTTTTTGTTTTATATTTAACAATTTAATGGAGATCACACTGAAAACACCAACAAAGAATTGATTTGTTAATTGATAGAAAATTGATCTAAAGAATTTTAAATTAACTGACTATCCTTGTGGTGACACTCTGCCCAAGAAAGCAATTGTGGCCGCAGTCATGGAGCTCCGACCCCTCGACTGCTTAAAGACGTCATAGAAAAGAAGCTAAGATCAAAACAATATTGAGACATCACAGTGACATTTAGGGAATTGTGTTTTGTGTGTTTACTAGCGCACAGACCAAATAATAAATCTGCTTATTGAGATGAGATTCTGAACATTATTCTATACTCAAAACTATTTGTGGTTGCAGCCCTGTTGGGAATCTAAGTAACTTTTATCATCTCCATTTAAAAAGAAACGTGGCTTTGTTGTGAGGCAGACATCAATGTCAGTACGATTTATGGTTTTACTTGAAGTGAGTCCTCAGCGGTGTTATGTATTCAGACGTCTGTGCTCTCTGTAGCTCTGGTGTCATCCTCAGTCTGTGACAGAGCGACTTTGCAGACACATGACCAGGAGGAAAAACAACTCAACCCTCTGCACAACATTTATGAAATTGCATTGGTTACCTTGTCCTGGTTACTCTGCGACTTTCACTGTCCAGTGAAACTGACCTTCTGTTTTCTTGCAGCGTTGAGTTATTGCCACATTATTTGGGCTGTGGGCAGTAGTTATTGGTTCAAGCCATTACTTGACCATACATCACAAGTTTATGATATAGTTTCTGTTATAATAATAATGTATAAAAATCTGTTAACACTGTGCTGTATTAAAGAAAAACACAGAACAGTAACAACTAACCTTTTAAAATATATATTTTACATGTACATGTATACTGAACCATCTGGCAAAAAGACTAATGGCTCTAAATGTGTTGGAAAGCTTGACTCATGTTTACGAATAATTTGCTATCAGACTTATTACATATAGTATCATGTGGTTTAGCTGGATTTATAGTCGATGCAAGGGGTTAACAGGAGTCTTGTAGGCATTGATTCGTAGGCGTAGGTTTAGATTTATAGTTGAGATTCTGGTTTCACCTACGAATTTCTTTGCCTCTGCAGGAGTAGAAACATGACCAGACAGCACATGCTTGATATTCCCTGCAGAATTCGTGTTTGCATTTTTTCCGTTACTTTGTGATACAGAGCAAAGGAAAGCTGCACATATAGATTTTTAAATAGACGGGTAGAAGAAAACAAGCAACCAATCACAGTTCTTGCTGGCATGTGTAGTTCCATTTTTTAAAGGAGGTACACGTCAGCTAAGATGAAGTTTATGATATAACCTTGGAGTTTATGCACGTCACCGCTGGAGGTAAAGCAATGAAGCATAAATCCATCTTAATGGCTCCAGCTCAGGAAAGGTTAAATTAACTGTAGTGTTAATAACTGGATAACTGACCTCAGATCTGCACCGACGATATTGTTGGGTCAACCTTGTTTTTTAACAGAATCTACTGGTGTTTAATCCTGTGATCTCTCTGTTGTTTACATTTAGTTTTATAATAACATTTTGACAATTTGCAACATGTTTATATGAACTCGCATAATAAATAGTTGTGGGATTAAGCAGCATTATTTTTCACCCTGTCAGCTGCTGCCGAGAATTCGCCCTGATGCCTACACATTATCATAATCAGGCTGAGAACCACAGCAGTATATATGCACACGCAAATACACAGACCCACACAAACCCACACAAACCATCCCATCTGCACAGCAGCTAACATACCTCACAGCCTCAGCATAAGCTGATAAATTATAGCCAGTCTAAAAAATCCTTATTTCACCCGTGCAGGAGAGCAGTGAAACCATCAGGAGTTTAGCTCGGGCTACAGCACCTGCACCTCACGCATACACTGGGCTTCAGCTCCAATAGCTCCCTGAGGCTGGCTCACAAGCTTTTATTGCTGTGATGACTGCTTGTGATTTTAACGCCAGAGGACATCAGGAGAATGAAAACAACTCTGCTCAGCCGTCCCTTTGCCCGGTGCTGCAGCAGGTCTGACATTGTTCTAAATGCACCTGAGACCCAGACAGAGATTAGCAGCTATGTTCAATTTGAAGTGCAGCTAACAAGGGCACATTTTTATTTCTTTTGTTTTGCTGTTTAAAGATTTGATTTCATACACTGCTCAAGTCGGGATGCAGATGATGGAACAAACAAGTGGTGGTATTTAGGGAGCTGCTACAACTGTCAAGCCTTATCACCAGGAATTTAAGGGGGGGATTAAGACATCCAAATAATTCAGTGTGTTTAAAAAAAAAGTGCTATCTGTGTCAAGCAGGATTAATGCCCATAGATTTAAGCCCGGGGGATAACTTTCCACATTTGATGAAGCAATCGGCAGGGCATCCATCTAGCTAACCCTCGTATGTTACAGCTCATCACAGCTCAAATCCTCACAATCAAAGTGTAAAGCCTTTTGAGGATCTGCAGCAGCAGCAAGAAAAGGAGCGTTATCGGCCATGAGGGGCCCGAGACCTCAGGGTGTCACGACTGAGAAGTTGTTTGTGTGTAGAACTGTCAACAGTATCATGTAGGATTCATCAGCCACATACATGCATCGAATATACACTGGATATGTTGTTTAATGTTTACAGATACAGCTCCAGCGTGTTGCTGAATTAGGTCAGCAACACGCGGGAAAGTCCTAAACTTACTGCATTCATCTTAGCAATTTGCTTCTAAATGGCACTTCAGTGAAGTAACAGGTTGTTAACGAGTTTGGAGTTGATCTATTCTTGATCTAGAGTCCGACACATTATTTCTGCTCAATGACTTGTCACAGGTCAGTAACAAGCTGGGAAGTGTCATATGTATTTTCTTAAAGAACAATACTGAAAAATCCACAGTACCTGTTGTTGTAATTACCACTTCCTCCAAAACACAGCATTCAAATCTCCAGCATAATGACCCTCATTATATGTTGTATTCAAAACTACAGGTTTTTGTTGCTGTAGTAGGAATAATAATAAGTGATATGGGTTTGTTGGACCAAAAACACCAAAAGCAAAAGCCTCCCTTCATTCCTCTCTCTCTGCATTTATCAGTACACATGTCACGGTTTATTCAGATGGATATTCTCAAAGAATCTTATAAAATCTTCAAAAAAATCTCAAGGAGTCACTACCGGCTATGTCAGGCACTTTTCAATTTCCTCAGGCAGGACACTTGGAGCATGTAAGCTGAAAAGCTGCTTTTGTTTTCCTGTATCTTTTGCCTTTATCTGTCAAGCGTAGAAGACTTTTATCCTCTGGCAGGATTGTCTTCCACCTCCTGTCCAGTCTCATCTATCTTTTTTTTATACATTTGATGTCAGGGTTGTTTTCCTTCCAGATCCAAACAGTGTTATTACCCGAGGGGGCTCTATCCATGCAAGGCTCCTCAAGTGCTGATAACCAGTAGTTTAGACAAAGGTCCATTCATACTGTGTATACAACATGTCCTAATACCTTGAACAAAATAAATAAATAAAAGCTCTTGAGTCATAAAAATTTTGAACAGTCACATGCTTGGGTATATAAATAAAATAGATCATCATCATCTCCAGTGTTTGGTCTCTGAACAAGCACAGTCTTTATTGGCACAACTAAAAGGTTCAGCTTGTCAGGGAGATAAACACACAGCCAGTCTGAGCTTCTAAATACGCAACCACTGCTGTTGTGTTTCTGCTGAGAGCAGACGTCTAATAAATGTAAGTGAATGTGGGTCAAAATACACCAGGGACAGTTCTGCTACTGTCTAAGTAGCTAAATGTTGTTTGGTTGCCTTGTAATTAACTTGTACACAGCAGCCGATTTGTCAAAACACAGCCGAGAGGTGTTAAACTGAATTGTTTGCATCGACGCAGTTCACAGGACGTAACCACGAGATGTTAATAATCCATGTGGGTTTAGAAAACGACTGGATGAGTGGATTGCCTCGGCCAAAGCAGGGATTCAGACCTAAACTGCTCCTGAGTTAAAGCAACACCAGCGGCACTGAGTCGGTGGGGGATCATATTGTCTGAGGTCCTTGAAATCCAGTAACAGATGAATATGTCAAGAGATTTTTCAAATGCCAAAACACTGCAGAACGGATTGTAAACAAAGACTGTATATAAAGATTTATGGTGTCTCAGCTTCCTCCTGTCTCAAGTTGTGTGTGTGTGTCTCTGTATGTGTGTGTGTGTGTTTGTGTGTATGTCTCTGTGTGTGTGTGTGTTGGACTTTTTTGTCAATGTGTTTAAAATGCGAATCAAACAAACACAAAGTGAACTTCAGCACTGCTCAAATCCAAGTCACTTCTGATTAGTGTTGGTATTTATTAACGTGTAAAGCGAGTGCAGGTCAGTGGGGGGGTGATGAGGGAGGACATGCGGCAGGGTAATACAGCACTTTACAAGGATACTGGCCGGTCTTGTTCTTCGGTACCTACCTGCTGAGCAGAAGGTCCATTTCAAAATGATTTGCAGTCTAATGCTTTACCAGCGTTTGCCTCTGTACAGTTCATGTGAGCATTTAATACCAGTTATTGGAAACAGCCTGCTAACAGTTCTGTCCTTGAATTCATACTACATGTTCTCTCCAGTTAACGTTATTTAATATAATAAGGAACCATTTAATAAGGATAAGCAAGGACGAGAATATATGCATTTAACTCGTGTCCCTTTTGTCTGTGTGCCCGTCCACAAAATGTAATATAATTATAATGAAGTGTTATTAAGGCAGAATTTTGTTTTTATATTTGCAAGACTCCCTGCCAGATCCTTTGCTTTTTGACAAGTGGGTTTTCCGCAGTGTGTCGTGTGTCTCATTACTCCGACTGTTGATGAGTTATATCTGCTGCTATTTTTAATTTATCCCAATGAAATATGGAACAAATAAAGTTTTGGTTCTAGTTCATATTTTTTTGCTTGCACTCTCAGTGTGTCTCTTTTCTCGGCTCTCTATTTCTCTTTGCCTTTTTTGGTCGGCCTCTTGTTTTTTTAATAAGAATCTCATGTCTCCAGTGAGTTTCTTTCAGCCTCTTGAACTAGTTTCAGCCATATAGCAAATGGGTCAATGCTTTTTTGTGTGTCAGATGTGGATGAGACGGACCTGAATCAAATCATTCATGACTTTTGATCCATTGCTTTTGTAATTTACTTGCCGGTGACTCCTTCAGTGCTCCCACTGTTCTGGCGTCTGGGCAAATTGCATTTGTGAAATGGGACATGGCTTTAGACAAATTGTCTCCTAGTCATTGGAAAGCATTAGGATAGTCTTTATGCTGCAGTGCTTAAGCCCATGTCTATCCTCCTTGAGCCTGAGCTCAACACTGGCGACAAATTACTATAAAAAGAGCCAATTATTTATAGTTGGTTTCCTGACAGGGTTGGTCGTACTTATCTTTCAAGGTGCAGTCCTCAGGTCTTCCGCCTTCCATTTCCCTCCCTGACAGAGCTCTGCCGGCCCGATCTGTTATCAGCAGGCTGACATTTCTCCAAATATCAATGATGGCTTTTATGTGTGGCAGTAATTCATCAGCCGCAGACCAAAGTTTTGATCTCGCACCAACTCAAAAGACGACAACAAAAAGTTTAAAACGGGATTGAATGTGCTTTTACTTATTTTCAGTAATATATATAACATTACAATCTAAAATATACATTTTAAAAACATACAGATTCCTTGCTTTCAGTGTATTTCCTTGCTTTTCTAACAAGCTGATTTCACCGGGTAATTCTTTTAAACTGCTCCATGCAGAGCTCATTCTCACAAAACAGTCGACCTAAGTAGTTTTAAAGGCATTTAATGTACTTCAGTTAATAATTGACTCTACAGGTTTACTGTACAGTCGTTTGGAGAAAGCAGAGTAGCATTTCAATGACTGAGGGGTTTTAAAAAGTTGGCTTCTTCAATCTAACATCTGTTATTAGTTTTAGTTACTATATCGACCTGGAAATGTGGGTAATATATCACCTTTAAACTAGAACTATTATGAAGGAGTGTTGTACGTTTTTCTTCCTTCTTTCTTGTGGAGCAACAGTGAATATGAATCTGGTGCTGTACCTATTTAAGTGATACATTATTTATGTATATGTATTCCATCAAACGGCCTAAATTCACTTTTTCGCTTTTTGCAGTTTTACTCCGAAGCCTTAATTTAGAGGAATCTTATTCTTCATCTTCTGCTGTAAAAGCACTCTAGAGGTCCATTCTCCTATTTAAGAGTCAGACATTAACCTTGTTCCAAAAAGCTGCTGGCACTATAATTTGACTGCAGCGCTATGGCTGATAGCAACTGTCCAATTAATGCACAATAATTAAGCTGACCTTTTAGTCGTGGCTTTGTTTAAGCCGAGATATTGGAATTAACTTGGAGGGTAATGATTTTTCCTCCTCTCCCTCCTCCGTCATCAGAGGACCTGGTTCTGTTGTCCCGATGATAGTAAATTCTATGACCTGCAATTAGTGTGTAGGAGGAGACCCCTCAGTATGTACATTGATTTCTTGCTGGCGTGGTGAAGACCCCGGAGACGCACTGAGAACATTTAAATGTGAATCAATTCTGACATGTCTGATTCGCTCTCTGCTGAATGAGATCTCCATCCAATTAGACCAGTTGATGAGGAATTTGGTGCATCGTTCCATCAGAGTTATAAAACAAAAGAACTTCAACATGCCTGTATTTTTGCCATTTAGTCGTTCATCCTTTTGGTTTCTTCACACGTTGCATTCTTCCAATTAAAACATATTTTTCTTATAACGTACAATGTAGCCAGTTGCTGATAAATATACTTGTTCGTTGACTAGTAAATAAGACACACAAACACAGTGGCGTTCAAAGCACAATCCACATCTTGTTATTGGTCACAAACCAGTTTTACCATCTCTCTCATCCACTGCTCGACAATGGATCCTTGTTTCCAAATTATTTCATTCAAAGTCTGAGTGAAACTGTAGCTGACACTAAGTAGCCGCCACAAGCCTAGAAGACACATTCTTGTCGAAAGGACAAACTGTGCTCTCTCACTACAGAGCCTGTCTTTCTCACTGCATTGGCAACACAAATGCGCAGACAAAAAAAAATCTTATACAACTGTGGCTCTAAAGTCTGGGAAAGAGAGGAACATGAATTCATTCCTTCTGTTACAGTTGCTTAATTACTGCAGTGCATGAAAACATGTTTTTATTTTTATTCTGCCCTCCAAAAGTTGTGCTATATGCTCTTGACTGTATTTGGGTCAGTGTATTTAGATATGCACCTTTTACACTTCATACTTTCTTTCTAATAACTGATTCAATTACATAATGACTGTCAAGAAAATATGAATTAATTTGTATTTATTTTGTGTGTTTTTGTCAAACAGGTGACTAGTGACAATGCGCTGCCTGGCTGCTCGGGTGAACTACAAGACCCTCATTGTCATCTGCGCCCTCTTCACACTCATCACCGTGTTGCTGTGGAACCGATGCTCCAGTGACACCTCGGTGCACTTCCTGCCCCGGGCCGCCCTCGTGGCTCCCAGTCCCAGGGTGGGGGATGCCAGCATCAGCAGCCAGCAACACCCTCCCCAGCCGCCGGAGCCCCCGCCTGTTGTTGGGGGCGTCAGCGGCATCAAGTTTGAAGAAATCGACTGCCTGATCAACGACGAATCCACGATCAAAGGGCGGCGTGAGGGCGGGGAGATCTACCTGCCCTTCACTTGGATGGAGAAGTACTTCGATGTGTACGGGAAAGTTGTGCAGTACGACGGATACGACCGCTTTGAGTTCCAGCACAGCTACTCCAAGGTCTACACACAGCGCGAGCCCTACCACCCCGATGGAGTCTTCATGTCCTTTGAGGGCTACAACGTGGAGGTCCGTGACCGCGTCAAGTGCATCAGTGGAGTGGAAGGTAAAGACTTTAATTATTGATGTTCACGTAGTTGAGCAGAGCTTGAGGTTCACAAAATTAAGTTACCGTGCAGCTAAACACTAATATATTTAAGAAACTCATATGAATTGTGTTATTTTAGATACTTGAAAAACACATTTTATAGGAAAAACAATACCCTGAGTTTCAGTTTGGATTTTTTCGATTTGCATTTTGTCAGTGTGCTGGTGTATTTTTTCCCCCCTATGACACACAAGAGCATAAAATATTCAACATGCAAACACACCGACAACAGTAGTTGTCACTCAGTTGAGCGAATACCTCTGGCAACAGTCGCCTTAAATCCAGTGGAGCTGCACCAAAATTCACACACAAAAGATGTATATCGAAAATCTCACGATATTTAACAAAGTAAAGAAAGAAAATCCTGGTTCTGCTTTTAGAATCAACAGCAACATTCACTGGGTTCTTCTCTGAACCAATTGGTGCTGATTTCCTTCCACTAAGTGTCATGGGAATCTTTTCAGTTGTTTTTGTGTCATCTTACTCACAAACCAACAAACAAACAAATGGACCATTACATTTTTAATACATTTTTATTTGTTTGACACCAAATCATAACTTTGATTATCTCAAGGCACTTTCCATAGTGAGGTCGAGCCAAACGAACAGGGTTGAAATCATAACCTTATTGGTTCAGGTGATAAACCATCAGGTTGATCACTCTTTCATAGCATAAATCATCAACATAAATTGAATGTGTGGTAATGAGGAGGGTATTACATCACAAACTGTGATTCACTTTTAGATTTTTAATAAAGACCACACCACTGATAAATATGTTGTATTCAATGAGGTCTATTACAGCAAAGTGATGCATCATGAATGAAATGACTGGTTTTCAAGCTGTATTTCAGAAGCACCTACTCAATCTCTGCCACACATTCCCATAAGAAATATAACTTTTATTCAAAACAGATTAGAAAGTCAATTAAAATCGTATATTTCCTTCAGTCAAGTCATTTTCAAACGTCTTTGTGTTACATAATCCTGCTGGAACTCTGGTAAGTGAATACATTTCTCTCTCTCTTCCCTCACTCACACTTCGGCCTCAAAGTTGTTTCCCTTTCAATGTTCCTTTCAAAATAATTGCCAGGAAGGATCAATAGCTCATTTAAAAAAACTATTAGTCCAAACCCCATTGTCATCAATATAGTTCCGTGCCCCGCTTACTTGAAGAAGGACTTCTTCATTCTTGTCTAACTTTCCCAAATAGATTCATTAGACTTCATTTATTGTCAATTAACAAAAGTCAGCATTAAAAGTCACAAAAATAAGTTCCCGACAGGAAGTCAAAGTGAAGCGTCCGTCCCCCAAAGTCTTCCCTCACATAGTCAAACATTGCTTTTATCACTGAAGTTGAAAGATTGTAGTTAACAGTTATTCAGCCACAGTCCTGAGTCCTTTTCCATTCCAGACTTTCCTTCTATGTTGGGTTACATGTAGTAAATGTTCAATTATTCACGAGTAAAGTGTCAGTTGCAGAGGTTAGCTAGATGAATAATGAGAGCCAGTGTCTTTTAAGAGCCATTTTCCAGCAGTAAATAGGTATTTCTGCTGAGATGGATGGTGCACTTTCCAACATTGGCATTTGTTTTATGTGTTGACAGAAATCTGCTTTTCAGTTCATCACACAAACAGAAACCGCTGAGTGGTTTTCTTTACGGTAAAGTCAGCAGAGAACAGGATTGTGCGGTTGGTCAGAAAACCTATAAAAAAAAACACATTTGTTCGATAAGTTCCATTAACTTAGGTTGTTTTTCAATAAATTGCTTTTTTTAATCAGAACTGCTGCACGTAATGGCCTTTCTGGGCGACAAGTTATGCTACCTCCATCATAGTTGAGCCCAAATGCAACACATGCATGAGAGGGAACATAGGTAGTGGAAAATGGGTCAGACAGGAGTACAGCCCTCTCTCTGGGCTGAGCAGCAGGAAGCCAAGTAATTCTCACCCTCCAATTGCTCTCAGATCGTTTCTCTTCGTATAGAACTGAGGAAACATTTCAACGCTGCCACACACTTGCACTCACACCCGCACAATTCATCAAGGTCCATTAATTAAGCCCAGGGCTCTGTTGCCCTCCACATCCACCAGCTTACACACCTCTTTTCAACTTAGCATATTTTTTTTATAAGTGAAAATAGCAGTTCATTAATTAGCCTGTCACAGTCTTAGGGCTTAGACAAGGTCATGGGAGCGTTCACTCAACCCGTGGAAAAGTGCTTTAACAGGACCCACAGCAATATGAAATGTTATAATGACCACTCTACATCACTCTGGCATTAAATCGCTGGACATCCAGTTAAATTTGTGCTAATATCCGCAGCTCCAACAGTCATTTGTTTCTTTAAACTGTGATGGTATTGGGATGAAACAAATTTAGGCTGAGGGTGTTTCAGACAGGCTTCATGAAACACTCGCAGCACTACTCGTTGCTCGTCACATCTACCGGAGGGCCTGTGATTTCACTGTAGTTTAAGATATTGAGGTCTTTAATTCCCCAGAGTCTCCATGACACAGAAGCAGGTTCCTTAAAAAAAGGCTTCATTAGTCTAAAATATACAAAATGAACTGGTTATAAAGTGTCTTTAAAAACGCTTAGACACAGGATGTAGATTGTTAGGAATCATTTGTTACTCTCACTAAAATAAGAGAATCCCAATTAGGGAAAACACATATTTTTTTTAATTATGTACTGAATTCTCTATTGTAAGCTGGCGCCAACCTAGGACTCTGATAAATGTACATTCACGATATTAATCTTTCCATTAATCTTAATGGAAAATATTCCATTCAATCAATATTGTTAGTTAATACCTTAGATCTAGTTTTTCACAGGCTGATAAATTGAGTAAACTGCTCTTAAAGAGGGAGGATTGTTGTGGGAGCACTGGGGTTTCGGGTGAATTGAAAATGGTTCCGGGCTCAGCAGAATCTTGCTCTGCTCCTGGGAGGTTAGAATGGACTCTTTATCAGGAAGGGCAATCAGGTTGACAGATCTCCAGACCACTGAAAGCAAAGGTCCTGTTGTGTCTGAACACGGAGACAAACAACACATCATTCAGGCTAAATGAGAGAGTAGGAGACTTGATCCTCGCAATTTTCCCAGACGCTGACTTTGCCCACACGTTTTTTATGCAGTTTCAGGTTGGTCTTAGATTTCACTCCGAGTGGCATTAAAAGTCTTAAAAAGTGTTAAATCAAACTTGCCTTAAGCCGCAGGAGCCCTGAGAAGTTAAGAAAAATGAAGCTCCCGCAGCCGGGCATGATCATTAGTGGAAGTAGTTAATTCTCCTGAACAACACCCTCTTAAATCATGATACGTCTCATTTTCTGTGTCTCCCACTTCCTCTCACACTACCTTTATCTGTGCTCTCCGTTCTGTTGCAGACCACCATCACTTAAACATTCGTTCAAACACAGTAACAAAAGAATGTCCTATAGCTTTTTAAGTGCTTGACAAAATGCTCACATTATCACTTCTGCTCTTGATGCCTGGTTTTTCCTTTTTACTTAACGCAATATATCACTTTCTAGAACAGAGGGGAGCTGGTCTAACGGAATCAAGGGCACCGCTGCAAACCACTGTGGTTAGAGGGTGATTACATTGACTCCAAACCACAGAGCAATTTAAACGGACAACATTTGGATCCCATTTCCATCGGTGCATTTTAAAAATAAAATAAAATTGCTGTTTGGAGATGGCGAGCATTGTTATTCTTTTCATTTGTGCTGTTTTCCAAAAGGCTTACACCTGCAGTGCATGAGATTTTTTCATATAATTACCTAACACAACTGGGTTAGAGCCAGATGATGCAGTTTGTCGAGTGTTCATCCCCCGTGTTCTGCTGGTTTCCCACAGAATTAGATGGAATCTTTGGCGGTAGCTGCCCGGGGGTGGATGGGGGGTACTCGAGTTGCCACAGTCTAGTTAATTAATGGGAAACAGCGCTCTGTGAAACACTTAACAGCAGGAAGTGTCGTATGCAGCTTAATAATTAGAATATATAAGTGTTTCATGATGAGCTCAGCTGTATTCCAAACATTAAAGCAGCATTAAGACGGTTTAGCCACCAGGAGGCAGATAATACTACAAAAACCGCTCAGGGAAACGCAGTCCTGACACACCATTGGTTTCTTAAACTATTATGGAAAAGGAATTGACAAACAGTAATACATAATATGTTCAGTATTCATTGGCCCTTCAAATTTGAAATGGAGCCTTTTTCTTCAGCTACTGCAGCTTTAAGTTCTACTCACATTCATCCACATGTTAGAGTTTAAGGGTCAAAAACAAAAGTTAGCATGTAGCTGTATTAACTTCAGTGGGTTTAGAAGCTACTCTAACACACAGAAGACCTAGAAGAAGGTTTTGAATTCAAGTTCTCTCTCTCTGGAGTCGGAGAGAAATATGTGGAGGCTTAACAGTCAATTCCACATGGATTACTTAGAGTTATTCAGTGAGTAGCACACTGGTACAGAGTTAGGATTTTGACAGTCATTTGACTTAAGTTGTCGAGGGAGACGCCCGTAACAAGACAGGCATGGAGAAGAGTCTGGCAGGGGATTGGAAGAAAGTGGGAGTTTGCGGGGATGTTTAAGTTTGTATGTGAGTTTGTGCACAATCGAAGCACCGAACCAGATATTAGATATACCAGCTCCATGATGCTCCTGCTTAGTGGAGATATCTCCAGCAGAAAACACAAGTGATCAGCTTTGTTCAGAGCAGTAATTATTTTGAGACAAGGAGGCCCATTATCACCGGCGCTAATCTGAGCATATTGTGTTCTTCTCGGGAGGATGGGGTTTGAATTGCACATTTGCTCTCTCCGTCACAAGGTCTTGAAGTGAACTATCTGTTAATCAGACTGATGCTCCTGCCCGAGCTATTTCTGGCTGCGTGAACAGGGGAGCGCGCCTCCGGTGAAATGCAGTAGATTAGCTTGGATTTCACCACACTGTGAAATTATTAGCCACAGCTGCTGCCGGTGGTATTTTTCGCTTACATTTTTCTGCTCTTTATTTGTTATGACCATTTTCTGCTCTCTGCTGTTGCTCTGTTTACAAATTAAGATGAACTCAGATTTTAATCCCTGTTAGTGCCGTATATCCAGTCACATCAGGTTACCGGAAAGTTTTTTGTTATTTATTTGGTCCAGTTTTACTAATGTAATCATAGTTATGTCAGCTGCCATGTTAAAAAGGAACATCTGCTTAATTCCCTGCAGCGAGTTTAAAAAAGGAAATGATCTCCACAAGATTTAGAACCATTTTTAGCACTCAAAGTAACCACTAGAAAATTAAACGAATTACAGAAACGTAATGTTTTTGCATTATCTATGGTCCCATTGCATTTATTTATTTTTACACTAACATTTAACCACTCTCTTTCCTTTTCACCCAGGCGTGCCTCTCTCCACCCAGTGGGGGCCTCAGGGCTACTTCTACGCCATCCAGATTGCCCAGTACGGTCTGAGCCATTACAGCAAAAACCTGACAGAGCGCCCCCCCCACGTGGAGGTCTACGACACCGTGGAGGAGAGAGACAGCCGGGCCAGCACAGCACCCCTGGAGTGTGCCGAAAGGTTGTGCTCTCAGCCGTGTCCACGACAAGACCCGAGCTACCTCCGTGCGTCAGTTCAGTGCTCCAGGTAAGCAAACCTGCCACGAGCCCCGACAGCCTCCGGGCATGTAGCTTATCTCCTTTAACTGTGGCTGTAAGAGGCTCGATATGCATCCGCACCCTCAGGACAGGATGAGTCACCGGCACAGCCGTGGAATACCAGAGGCTGATGCCGGTTGACAGCGGACACCCCACGTAATCACAGAGTCCTATAAATTACAGCATTGATTAAAGAAGCAGCCTCACACATTTCATCCTATTTTTTTTTCTCTTTGTCACATTTATGTTTTAAAACGAAAAGTGAAAATTCCTGCTGATGCTTCAAACTCCTCCTTTAAGCGAGATCAGGTTGAAATTAAAACTATAGTCTTGTTTTATTGATCGTCATAACGTTATTTCCTAAATCATGTCATATTAATTATAGTTATATGTTGATCAAATCACCCTAATAGCTCTGGGTCAGGTTCTCTGTTGTCATTAAGCAGATTTCATTATCTGGATTTTTATGTAATTTTAGAAATTATAAGTTTCCTTATTTAAATGAACCTATTTTTAGAAAGTTGTATGAGCTCACAAGTATAATAACATGTTTATATACAGTATATACACCTATATATTTATATATAAATGTATATATAAAGCGTGAGTCACAGATTGAGTTAACATCAAAAAAATTGCAGGCAGAACTATAAGAACCTTCCAAACTGTAGAATTGTAGCCCTATTGTCTCTTCATTTCTCCTCAAGTATGTAATTAACACACTTTCATAAAATGTAATCACTCGCGATAAAGCTTACTGACTTTGCACCATTTTACCTCCAAGGAATCAAATTTAATTCACCTCTCTCACATTGCACCTTGGAGTCGTGTGGCACTGAGAACACTGTGCTCCAGGTGCCTCGGAACATGTAGTCCTTTGTTATTGAGTGCAGTGTTCTCACTTATGCATCTAAAAATTGATCTTTGAAGACGGAAAATATCAAATAAAATGAAAAATTGTTATTTCAACTGCATCCCTAACAGAATTTCTTTCCGGGCAGCGTGAGTTTTTGTCTGGATACAGACTCGGATACTGTGGATTTTAATTCTGATCAAATGATTCAGATACAGCTGAGCAAATCAATGCACGGCACAAAGCACTAAGCCAGAGATCTTTCATGTTCATTTGAGAACAGTACACAATAATTTGGGTCATTAGAGGAAAACACTGAGCTTGTGATAACTTCCTTCAGCATGTCTTCATCCAGTCCATGTGTGCTGTACTCTCTGGACTCTGAAGTAGTCCCAGGCCTCTCAGGTCCTCCTACAGGAGACCAGTCTTAGTTCTCCTGGGATGTCTGGTCCATCCTCAGGGTTGCAGCTCCCAGAGCAGTTGAGCAGATTTAATGGGGAGAAATCTGGCCCTGATCATTGCTGAGACAGGTAGCTTTAAATTCAGCTACTGGAGTCTAGCACTGGAGACTCTGTGGGACCACCTCAGGCCTCCTATCCTGCACAGACAGCTGGTATCAAAGACAGCCAGATGTCGTCTCAGGTCTGAGGTCAGTTTCAAAGTCTGGATAGTGTACAGGAGGACAGACAGGACCAGGCTGGTGCTCGGCTGTCTATTCCTCTAATAAGGGAGAGACTTGCTCAGGTGTCAGAAGCAGGATTGATCCTGCCTCTCACATCCTGGTCGCTCCTACTTTCAGGAAAATGTCCAAACTTCAGTACGTGTCTGAAAGCAGCAGAGTTAGTAGACTGCTGACGGTTGACTCTTAAGCTTAAGAATATCTACTAGAACAAGTTGGACACCAAGGGTATATGTCTTTAGTGCTGAGACGTGACTGTGCAAATCTATAAGTGGCCGTGATCTGTAAAATCACGACGGCCACTGTGTGGAGATGCTTTTTGGAAACGGGAGAAGTCGGAATCTTTTTACCCAGCGATGACTGAAGTCATTCTTCTCATCTGATCTGCTGAGATTTACAAGACAGTCTAATTTTCTCTGATCTCTCTCGAGTGGTTCTCTGTCTCTCCAGAAATTTCACCCCTCCTCCTAATTCTTCAGCTTTCATCCCCTCATCATCATCCTCATCAATTTCCATTCATTCCACCGCTCAACAGCTTATTGTCTCTGCTCATCGCTCAACTCTCCATCGCAGCTCTCTGTTTCCTTGAGATCATCATGTTTTCATCATCGCTCTTCAGCCTTCCCTTGACAGTCTTCATTCTCCATTAATCTTCACTGTCTATCGCCGTATTTCCGTCTTCAACCTCTATTTTATCATTTCCACCTACTTATCACCCCTCAACCCTCTTGTGCGTCCTAAACGTTGCAGTCATATTTGTCTGATTCATTTAAATGCCTTGTGTTCTCGTACATATTTCTTTATTTTATTCTTCTGCTGTTAGATTCTCTCTCTGTCCTCTGCCTTCCTTCTCTTCTCCTCCTTCTCCCTTCTTTTCTACTGTATCTAGGGCACCTGTGTTGAGCAGCCCCTCAAAGCTTCTGACAAGTGGATCAATCGTCAGTCCCCTGATAATAACCCGCTGTCTACCATCTGCACATGGCTGCACGAACACTGTCCTCCACAGAGCACCGTTATTTTCTCAATCCCCTCGTGGTTCGATTATTAGTATAAGAATGCAGTTTGTACAGACTAATCACTGATAGGATTGTTCACTGTTTGCAGACGCAGTAACATCTGTCACCAGCTGTACTGCGTCTAAAAAGTTTTCTCAAATCTTCAAACTGTTGCAGCACCAAATTAAAGCAGATTTTATTTGGCGTGATAAACATACAAAACATACAAAGTCTCTTTAAAGCTCCTTAAGATTTCACTCCTTGGAGACCTTGAGCATCTACTTCATCACAAACACAAAGTCAGGCTCTTAAAGATTCCACTGTGATTCTTATTACACTGAAGTATGTTCAAGTGCTCAATTTTCCAGTAAGTTTGGTTTTGATTAGTTTGATATTGTAGAAACAGGATAAAACAAGACTAACACTGACTTACGATAGATCAAAAGCATTTCTCACTGATTCTCACCAATCACCACGATATGTTTGCTTAATCTCTGGTCAGTGGGAGGAAGTGGAGATGTGTCGTCCATCTTTATTCACAGTTAATGGTCCAGACAGACCCGAGGCTAAAAGGTGCATCTTCTGAATACTGACTTGAAAAGGGTGAATACTTACTCAAACATACATTTTTTGATTTTAAAGATTTATGAGAATCACTGCTAAATATATTTTCTTCCAATTAATTCATATTAAAAAAGCCTCATTAAATCGACTGTTTAAACAGAAAGTTACTAGTTGTATAATTCTTTCGATTGATAAAATCAAAACTTAAAAATCTCAAAGGTCAACAATCAGGTTGTCATTAAGGTTTCGGTTTTATCAAATGTTTTGGACTCACTGAATCAATCACCTTAGCCTAGTATTTTTTTCATATTTTCAATATTGCATGGACAAAAGATGAATTCAAGAAAATAATTGAGAAATACGAATATAAATAAATCAACCTTCCAATTTCCTAGAGGTTATATAAGCCCCATGTCTCCAGCATGTTTTCAGAGATTCTGTTTGAATTATTGCACGACATTGACTGTTGTCCTGCCAGACTGATCTTTTGTGTGCCCCTGACGCACAACACGCACCGTACATGTGTTTTCACGTGTTCGCCTCACACGCTCACTCATGAATACGAGCAGGCTTTGTGCTGACATGTGCTTCGAGCTGCACGTCTCCTCTGTCTCCTGCCTTATTGCTAAACAGCCGGCGAGCTGAGCAGAGGAGGTGGAATCTCCTCCTCTATATTCCCTGTCCATCCTTTATTGATGGCAGAGTAATCACAGGGCCAGCGTACAAATCCACTTACTCTCTGCATTGCCTTAAGTAATGGATTTATGAGTGCATTAAAGAGCCGTAGTCATCCAGAGGCCCCTGCCAGGCTGTCTCTCCTTCACTCTCCTGCTGATCAACTGTCTTTGTGTCTCCGTCCACCTCATCTGCTTCTGCTCTTTCAGCTCGTGTAATGCGAGATCTCTCCGTCTCCGATTCTCAATTGTCTTCTCGCTGTTGGCTCATTTTCACTCTTTCCGCTCTTCAGCTGGCCTTAAGGGCTCTTGTGCGACCCATCATTCCATTACCCTCCCTTTTCTGTTTCCTGACTCCTCCACGCTGTCCTCCCTCCGTCCTTCGGGGGAGCCTTGATTAGAAAAAGGTTTGTTTAGACCCAGCAATGAGGCCAAAGGGGAGATCAATGGAGGAGCTCGTGGGTTCTGAAATGAACTCAACTCAAGTTTAACTGGCTGAGAGATGATGGGGTGTGAGCGGCGCCGTGGCAGTGTGTGGGAAGAGTAGAGAAGTTGCACTCTGTCATGAAACGGCTCATGTGAGACTACACATATCTCAGGAGGAAAAAGAGAAGACGTGCAGAAGACAGTTGAATTTATAAATCCTTTCTTCCTGCCTTCCGCTTTTCCGTTTGTCTGACCCCAACAATCTCCCGCTGCTTTCTTCATATGTGAAACGCAAACGTGAAGTTTGGTCTGTTCATGCCGGAAACAGCATTAATAGTAAGCTCTTCAAAAACCTATGGTGGAATATGTAGGTCAGTAGTATCAGTGATGTGGTGAGAGCTGGAATGTGTGAAAGTGTAACTCAGGGTATGAAAGAGACGGAGTGAAAAAAGAAACCTCACAGAACCAAACAAAAACCCTCCCTCCTGGGAGGAGAGAGAGAGAGAGAGAGAGAGAGAGAGACAGCTGATGTCTCCAGACCTCTCGTATCACCATCAGGAGAAATGGATTCAGATGTGTCTCATCTTCTCCTGACGCCCGTCTGTCACTCTGAGTTCCTCCTCAACAGGCAGAGGCTGCTGACAAAAAGTACCACAAAAAAGTATCCCTTCCCTAACATGGAAAACATCATCAGGTTGAGAAAATATGTGAAACATGTATAACTTTAAAAAGTACAATGACAAACACAATATTGTTTTCAGATGTGCAAATAAGTTTTCACATCAAAAACACAATCGCACTTCCTGGTAAAAGGTTTTCAGTACTGAAGGAACATTTAACCATCACTTACTCACAGGAAGTAACAACTAAAGAGATATTATTGAAAATAAATCCAAAACAAACTGCTGAAATGTTGAAATAATATTAATACATACGTAATAAAAAAGTAGAAATGCTTGTGCGATTGAAATAATAATAATGGGTGAGCATTTCCTCCTTTCCTTTCATAAAGGATGGTCCAGTGTTTCCTCAAGGAGATAACATAGGAAACATTGAAGCTCCTTTCCTCATCATTAAGAGAACTGAAAAAGGTCTTGTCATGGCTGCTGCTGAAATCCTTCTGGATCATTTCACTTGGTGAAGAACTTTGTTAACTAAAGTAGACGATTCCACAGCAGCCGCAGTTGTCACACTCTCTACTTCCATCCTGCTGCTTCTCACTTCTTTTCCTCTATTCTCTTCATTCTGTCTTCCTAATTAATTTCAATGTGCAGTGGAACATCTGTACTCAGCTTCCCATGAGAACCTCGTCTGTGCCTGTCTGAGTCTAACTTCTCTCTGTGCACTCGTGCACAAGCACACTTTTCAAAGACACCTCACACACACACACACCGACTCATACACACTTCACACAGGTAATAACAAATCATGACCTCTGTAATAAAAGGCAGAGAATGTGTCTGAAGCCGTCTGTCTGTTATTGATTTGACAGTGGGACTACAGAGTGAATCTTGGGAACATGAGTAAAAAGACGAGCTCTCACTGAAGCATCAAAGACGTCTATTCAGAGACAGACTTCCAGTCACTGTGCTAAAAATAGCCCATTGTCTTCTAGTAACTGTCTGAAGTTCTTAAATTCACTAAGACTTTTATTAAGTTTGAAGGAATACACTTGACTATAGGTTGTTCACTTTACCTTCTCCTGCCACTCGGCTGCTTCAGACACATTTCTTCCTCTGGTTCCACAGAGTCGTCAGAAGGCGTCTCCCTCCAGCTGGGAAACTCCAAAGACTTCATCCTCAGCTTGGACATCAAGTTCACCTCCAACGGCAGCGTGTCGGTGATCCTGGAAACCACAGAGAAGGGCCCCCCCTTCACCATTCACTATGTGACCAACTCGCAGCTCATCGCCTTCAAGGATCACGAGATCACCTACGGGATCGGGCCGAGAACCTCCTGGAGCACTCTGACCCGGGACCTGCTCACCGACCTTAGGAAGGGCGTCGGCTTGTCCAACACCAAGGCTGTGAAGGCCACTAAGGTGCGTTCATAAAATATCTGTGTTCTAATGAATGTTTAACTGGACTGGAGCTGAAACAAATAACCTCTCAGTAGAAAATGAATCAGTAATCACATCAGGAATCCCCTTGAAAGGGAGTCAACTGTGTCATTAAAGTGAGATAATGAATCTCACTAGTTTTCAAGCAACAAGGTTAAACTTTGCTTTAATTGTGTCTGGTTTTCTCAGATCATGCCCAGACGGGTGGTGCGTTTAGTTCTGCAAGGACGCGGCTCTATCGACAACGTCACCATCTCCACCACCGCCCACATGGCCGCCTTCTTTGCCGCCAGCGACTGGCTGGTGCGCAACCAAGACGAGCGTGGCGGCTGGCCCATCATGGTCACTCGCAAACTGGGCGAGGGCTTCCGGCCTCTGGAGCCCGGCTGGTACTCGGCCATGGCTCAGGGCCAGGCCATGTCCACCTTGGTGAGAGCGTACCTCCTCACAAAGGACCAGGTTTACCTCAACGCTGCCCTCAAGGCAGTCGGACCCTACAAGGTGCCTTCAGCGCAGCACGGGGTCAAAGCTGTGTTCATGAACAAGTACGACTGGTACGAGGAGTACCCCACCACGCCCAGCTCCTTTGTCCTGAACGGCTTCATCTACTCCCTGCTGGGACTCTATGACTTGACTGAGACAGCGGGAGAGAAGGTCGGCAGGGAGGCGGGGCAGCTGTTCAGCCACGGCATGGAGTCGCTGAAGGCCATGCTGCCGCTCTACGACACGGGGTCGGGCAGCATCTATGACCTGCGTCACTTCATGCTGGGCGCCGCGCCCAACCTGGCGCGCTGGGACTATCACACCACGCACATTAACCAGCTGCAGCTGCTGGCGTCCATAGACAATGCTCCCATCTTCAAAGATGTGGTCAAGCGCTGGAAAAACTACTTAAAAGGGATTCGAGCCAAGCACAACTAGGCAAAGTGTAATCCACCAATGTGATCCAGCTGAGGACAAGACTGTGTGTGAGTGTGTGAACTGGATAATGAATGTGAGGTGGGTTCTCTCACATTGTGTGTGAGTGTGTGTGTGTGAGTGGGTTCCTGGTTGAGGTTCAACCCGTAACAGATGAGTTTAATCAGCTGCAGCTCACAACTCAAAAACTTTCTCATCTCTGCTGCAGGTTTTATATTTTCTGCCGACTGTAGCTCTCCTCCTCTTTTTCCTTCAGCGAGTGTTTGTAATTATGCACAGACCTTGTGTGTATGTGTGTGTGTGTGTCTGTGTGTGTGATATACACTATTAGAGAAAGATGAGAACCTTCAAATAGTTAAAACCGAATCACATTACGGTCTTCGATAAATCCACCACTACTTTTTTACCATTTCACCCCAGAGTTGCAAAGTTTATTGGAATAGATAAACTGTAAATAACAGAATATATGATAAATTATTTGGAGAATGTTGCCAAAAAACAAAAATAATATCAATATTTAACTATTTTGGATTATAATTCTCAAATTCATCGTTTTTATCTCATAAACTTCAAAAGACGAGTTTTAAGTTTTTTCTCTCTAAGTCTATTTTCCCTTCATCCCTTCATAGGAAATCTGAAGATTCAAATGCTGTAAGCTTCCCAACCAGTAGCTTCCAGGTCGGTTCTGAAGCCCTTTTCTCTATGATCCACATAACACATACATTTGCTTGCTTCATGAGCTGAACTCTTATAAGTATTTTCGTTTTAATATGAACTCAACTTGACTATGTGTTTGATAAACCACCATATTTGATTTCAAAGGCTCAGCCGCCAGCTGCTCTCCCACTGTAGACTGTAAATATATGGACGACACATTTCAACCTACTGTCTAGAAATGAACCCACAATATCCTGGATACAAATGCACATCATTTAATAACCAGAGTCTGTAGCTTCCCCAACATGAGCGTCCCTGTTACAATTCATGATGTATAATCAATAATCTGAAGTAATAATTTGTCCTAGCGTGTCACCAGTGCTGAAGCCGCTGTAAAGTTTGTATCTACAAGTTTTAAGACAACACGCCGTTTGCTACCATTCTCAGCTGAAACCAAACCCCCACTAAAGTCTGGCTGGTCACAAAGAATCATTAATAATTCATGTGGCGTTGAGGAACACGACTGAAAGTAATTAGTTCTGCATCACTTTGAGTTCCGCTCAGTTTGTAAAGCATAAGTTTCCCATCGCAGAGAACCTGGCTGTGAATCCCAACTCAGTCCAGTCAGCTGTGTGTGTGTGTCTGTGTGTGTCTGTGTGCGGTCGCAGCTGATCACAAATCACAGTGATTAATGAAAAAGAAAGCGGGCGACTGAGAAATCAAGATTTGCTGATTAAAAGTCCCCCCCCTCCCCTCCCCCCCTCTTCTGGTTTGCACGGTTTGGGTGAAGCTGGACGGTTCAGAGTCAGATATATTTAACTCCTTCGTGGGCGTGTTCCTCTTTAAGATCCATCTTTGGTTTTATTATTCATAATTTCCATTTAGTACGGATGGAGATGAGTCAGCAGTTTGGATGAAGGGAGATCAATGTGCATTACAAGACAAATTCTAATGGGAAATTTGATCAATTTTATTTTTGAAGCTCCTTCATCCCTTAAGAAATTTAGAGTTTTCAGTCCACCTTTGAAGAAGCAGCAGGAGACTTTCTGGGTCAGACACGTTTACAACAACTGGAAAATGTCTGGAACATTCAGACGACGCAGGATGTGATGTATAAATTGTGGAAATCACATGTTTTTGTTTACGGCAAATCATCACGTTAGGATGTGATCGCCCAAATCGTGTGCATCTCGTCTTTCCAAGTTTTACAAATCCTCGTCATCCTGAGATATTTACTTTCTGCCTTTTTATAAGTTTTCAATTAATTGCGCTGTAGAGACGTCATCGAAGCGCTTGCTTGCTCTTGAGTTTTCCTGACGTTTCCCTGCTGCTGTTCAGTGCTCGTCTGAAAACAGCTTTAGAGTCGTCTTCCTCTCAAAGTGAGCTGCAGGTGACGTCTGTGTTGTGGGTCAGAGGAAGAGGAAGAGTAAGAGGAAGAGGTGAGCAGCGGAGGCACAGCTGCATCTCACAGCCATGTCGGCTCTTAACGTTAAAATCACCAAAGCCAGGAGAAGTGGAGCCTGAGGTGAATTCTTTATAAACACAAAGAGGCTATCGTTTCTCTCTCTCTCTCTCTCTCTCTCTCGCTCTCTCTCTCTCTCGCTCTCTCTCTCTCTCTCTCTCTCTCTCTCTCTCTCTCTCTCTCTCTCTCTCTGGGTGCATGATCTCAGTGTTTTTAATCTGAGTGCTGCCCTGCTGACCGCTGCTCGAGGAGAAACTGACTCGCCCAGACACCAACAATTCACCCGGCTAATCGGCTGGAGAGGCGGCCGGGCGGCGGGGTCGCTCGTCAGGGATGAGTCAGCATCCGCCGGCGTCACATTCACAAACAAAACGGAGTGGAGCCCTCGGCTTCAATGAGGCTTTCATCGATCTGCTTTAAAGATTATTAATGAGAAGCAGGAGAATGTGGCGCCGCTGTTCGTCTGAAAAGTGGCGGTGGTGAATTTTTTTTTGGTTGTTTTCATAAAACCGGGAGGGGGGGGGGACTTTGAGATAAACACAATTTCCCACAGAGTCTGATTTCAGGTCGTCTTAGTGTGAGAGATGAAGGGAAAAGCTTGTGATTCATTCTGATGAAAAGAGTTTGGTTCCTGACTTTCAAGCTGGCACATTATGCTTTTTTCTCAGTTTCTCTTTCCTCTTGTGTGTTTTATGGTTGTTGTGAATGTAAAAGTTCTGCAAAGTTAAAAAGCCCAAAGTCTTTATCGAGGCTTAAAGAGTTGTTTGGGCAGAGGCTGAAAGGAGGAGCTGCAGCAATGAACAGTTGGAGAAGATTACAGCATTTAAACTTTTTCAAGTTATAACACAAATTCAAAACTATGAACCTGAATATGTCTTTTAAACCTGTTTCTGTTTATTTTGTCTGGAATCGTGTTTTTATTCTCACAGTGGCCCTGATTCTATTAGAGGTTTATATTGTGGATGCAAACAGTGATATGAATATTCAGTTCATAAAGCTAACAGATACATGTTTTATCCCAGACAGGACGTGTGTGTGTGTGTGTGTGTTCACATTTTGATAATCTGCAGTTTTTTATTTAGTTAATTTCGTTTTGTTTTTTTTCTTCCCATGAACACTTGCATTATCGATTCTTCTTTGTTTGAAGGGAAACTATCAGGACCTGATGTTTCCTCTGTTTTGGTTAAACCAAAGTCATCGAATTAAGTACATTTGAATTTGTATATTTCTGTGCAGACTCATTTCCACTCAGTATTTAATGACCTCGGAGAAGTCGTGGATCGAGACACTGCCTTCTGAGACATGCTCGTTTTATCAAATGTAGGTTAAATAGATTATCACAAAAAACAACTCGCTTGTAAAACGCGCTCATGGTAAACGGGGGGGGGGCTGTGTGCAACTAGAGATTAGCATTTAGTCAGCTACTGTTTAAAAGGGAAGTGAACCAAGAGCTGCAAATTATCCTTGAATGCTTTTGCTCATTTTTACATTTCATTTCTAAGTGTGTTTTGTTTATTTTGTTATCATTTGCATCTGATTTCTTTTTCTAGACAAAAGCACAACTGCCGTGTATAATCACTTTATTTTTTATTTCTGTTTAGGACAATGTGCATCGCCTTCATTAAGAAAGCTGCTATGATTGTTCACTGTATAATGGAGATGAGGAATTCCTTTTCCTCGTTCTCAGTGGTATCTTCTTTCCCTGTCTTTCCACTATCCATTAAAAAGACGTCAACATATGACCGCTGAGGTCACTTGTGATTTATGCAATAAAATGTTTACTGGGGTCGTTACACCGCAGGAGACCCAGAGCAGTTGTATAGACTTTGCAATCTAAGCACAATGTGCAAAAGCTACCGTTTTTTAGCCACAGGAAGAGAAGTGTTTATATACAGAGTAAATCTTAAAAAGGTGTAAAAAATAAAAGCATTTTTCTTAAAGTTCTGTGTCTGTCAGTGTTTTGAAGATGTTCATACTATGAACCGTTATGAGACTCATGATCCATCCACTTATACATTCAGGTGTGTTGTCGATCAATAGAATATTCATCTGAAGATAAATAGAGAATCAATTATTGATCCTCTCCTCAGCTCTGAGGTTTTCCCGTTTTTCTTTAATTAAATGTCAAAAGTTGATTTAAATTCTGTGTTTTGAGATGCTGGTCGGAAAAAGTCATGTGAACACATCAATCGAATGTTTTCTTCTTCTCGGGTCTGTAGCTCGAACATCAAAACCTTTGTTATTCATGTGGACGATATATTCAAACACCGACACATTTCTCCCTCCCTAAATTTATCTACATTAACCTGCATACAGACACCATGTTGCTCTGAAGACATCTGGAGCCAGCGCCTGCTCTGATTGGCTGACAGAGCTGCTTTAACAACGTCCTCTTGAGAGATGGGTCAACAAATCTTAAATCGTTTTTTTTTAGCTTCAAATAACTTAGAAATATTTCCACTTGGACAAACGTGATGAGAACTTTCTAACGATAGAAGCTTTTTTTGAGAAAATGTCTTAGTTTAGTCTATGTCCCGTCCACTAAAGGAGAGGAGGCATAGTTTGGTTCCTTTTGTAGCCAGCCACCAGGGGGCAATTGAGACTCTCTGGCTTCACTTTTTGGGAGCTGACATGTCGTCCATCTTTATTTACGGTCTGTGGTTCTAACAAGTTCCCAGCTGATTGTCTTAATCTGAATTAGGGTTCATTGCCAAGTAGGTTTACACATACAAGGAATTTGCTCTAGAAACAAGAAATAAGATATGTTCAATATCAACATTCTCATGATCCTGAAGCTCTCGATCAAATCCTGGTCCGTTAATTCATCGGACGTTAAAAACATTCAGTTGACCTGCTCTCGTCTGTCGGTGGAGAAACACTTTGTTCTCGCTCAACGTCCTCGATGAGAAACTCGCAGAGCAGAAAAACAATTGTGATTAATATTTAATCCTAATCAGGCTGTTCTGATACCTGAGGAAGACTCTCTCCTGCCGCTCGCCTGCATCTTTCATTACCTTTTGGCGTTTCTCCCTCACAGCTCCACACTCACACGCATCTCATTCCTCCTCTTCAGCCAACATTAATGATATTAGCGTCCCCCCCCCGACGGCGGGTCTGTCTCCCAGTCGTGTAATTAACCCGACGTAAACCCAATAAGCTGCGACTCTCCGAAGCCTCCATGTCGGCCTCTCCTGCCTCCTCCGCTGGTCGTGATGTCATTACAGGGGATCCTGGGTAATCTGGCGTCTGGAGGCCGCAGCCTTCATCCCGTCGATAAATTTTCCCGCTTGATGAGATTAACACGACGATGAACCCGGCGTCGTCGGGTTTGTTTTTGTGTCGTCTGCGGCTCTCAGAGGAGAAAGTGGACCTAGAAGCATCCGGGAAGAAATGGAACTTTAAAAAGTGCAGTTAGACAGTTCAGGTCCCAGAAGGCTCCCGAAGTTTCTGATCCTCTAACCTTGACCAGTTAATTTCTCCCCAGGTTTTAATCTCAAGTTTGATATTTTTTTTTGGGGGGGATATGATTTTTTTTTCTTCTTTCTTGCTCCCTGGCAGCGAGGTAGAGATGAGGAAATCAATACCTCCTTCACATCTGTCCATTAAATATACACCAAAGGCTTCAGCCAGCAGCCGCCTGGGTTTGCTGAGCACAACAGGGAAGTGGAAGGGAAACAGCGAGTCTGGCTCTTTTGAAACTTTGAAAAATACATGTTTTTTCGCTCGCCAGACGATTAATGGCTTTTGGCGGCTGGGTGCAAGACAAATTGTCGATTTTACACTTGTGGTATTTGGGCGGTTTCCAGAAGCGAAATCCAACCTGATGTGTTCTCCAGTCCTGCACCAGGGGGCGATCAACACGATTTGGCTTCAGTTCGTCCATGTTATTAAGCAGTTGTCTTCTTTTGTGCTTTTATTAACTATTAAATAGTCTTTCTCCGAGTTCTCGGCCAAATCATTTTCAGACTTCAGTTCTTCTGTTTTCATATTCAGCCCGATCTCCTCCTCCCTGCTAAATGAAAACCAGAGAAATAGTCGTTAAGCTCAAATGAAAAAATAAATCCACTGTCTCTTTTCCGTAAAAACCTGGTATCTGTTGTATTTTGTTCATTCATGAGCAGCTGACACAGTTCTTTACTTTCACAAGACGGGAAGGATGAAAGTCTTCAGCAGAACAATCTCCAGCCGAGTCTGAGATGGTGATGATGATGCTGGAGGAGAAACGATGAGGAGACAGTGGCAGTGTTTGAGTAAAGAGGGAGGATGAGAGACGTGCTGGGGAGAAAACGAGCCTGTGGTTGGAGGAGGGAGCCGAACCAAAGTCTGAAATCCCACAGAGGAAAAACAGGCGCCTGGAGTCGAACCATTATTAATAATTTATCAGTCGCACACATTTGGAGACACAAACTTCATCTCATCCACCAAAACACCAGGGAGCCTGAGACTGTGTGAGCAGCTGCAGAGCATCGAACACCCATCTGTCAACACGGTTACATTATTACTATTAATATTATATTAGTGTTACTAGTTCATGTAAATAAAAAAATACATTGTTTGATGATTAATTCAAGAAAAATACAATAAAATGAATAACTTGATTATTTATTATAATCATTACTGATATTACCTCATATGTGTCGTGTAAAAAAATGAAATTATTAAACTATCGAGTAATTCAAGGGAAACAATGTAAAAATAAGATAATTATCATGTAAACATCAGAAATATTATTGTGTAAAGAAGTTTGTTCTTGTTTATGTTTACATAAACTCATTGAGCACTTTATTAGGAACATCCAGAGACTCTGTATAAAAATAGATCCAATAGAATCCAGGTCTGGAAAGTGAAGCCAATGCGGAAGTCCCTATAATATATATATATATATATGGGATTTAGGATTCAGTCCATGGACTATGGACTATACATTTTTACATCTCCACATTTACTTTTATTGACACGTTCAATCCAGGTCAAAAATATTCATGAGAAATGAGAAAACGGGTTAGAACGTTCATTCTAACGTGTGCATTCAATAAAACACACGTTAGAATGAAATCTATTGAATTTCAGGTCAAAGTCTGTAGGTCTTAGTGTCGTATTTTAAAACATTTCATGAAGACTGAACCTTTCAGTGGCTTTTCTCCTCATCTTACTGTGTATATTGTTGTTTTATGTCCGATTGTTGTTTTATGTACAAATGCACCAACCACTCCAAGGCAATTTACTGTATGTGTTAATATAAAATAAAATAATTCTGATTCTGATTCTGATCTTGAATCTTCATCATGAACCTGAATCACAGCTTCTGTTTGGAAACACTGACACCCTGTGGACAGACTGGATGGTACAAGTGTCAGCATCAATATCATTGGCTGCTGGATCACAAATATTTTTCCGCAAAATGTGCACAAGGTGTCCATTATTTTTTATAATTAATGTTTTAATTGCGGATATATTGTACAGAGAAGACACAGAAACTGGAATCAAACCTTCTAGGGGACAATGACTATTTTCTCAATGTATAATGTATATTTCTTCACTTTTTTCAAAATTTTCCTTGATTTCTCAGAGAATAATTCCTGAATCCTCTTGAAATTAAATCAGACATGTTTAGGAGATTGATAAATATCCATATGGTGCTGATCCAACTAAAACTCTGGATCATGTAAATGTATACTTGGTTTGTAAGGGGATTGTTGAAACTTAGCAGATATATACACTCCACACCTCTGGGTTTTTACTATATAGAGGGAATAGGTTTGTAATGAGGTGCAGTCAGACCGGTGGTGGATATGCTTAGATGAATTTAGATTTTAAAACAAAGACACAAGAACAAACCTTTCCTTCCAATCTCTCTTAGGGATCATTCAAGTATTTCTGTTACTCCGGTTCAGCCACATGTTGTGTAACATTTGTTTCTTTCTTTAACCTCCACAGGTTATAATCCCGTTGCCCACTTGTTGTTTCGTTAATCGGAAGCGTGAGCTGAAGTGTGCCAGTCAGGTTTTGGTGTGGGAAAGCACACAGCTGTCACCCGACCACACCCAGCCACACCCAGCTGTGAGCCCACAGTGCTGAAACCTTCTGCTGCCCGAGGACAATGAAACACCGGCTCTCATTCACACGTCAAAGAAAACAAACTAAAACAGGTTTAAATTAAACTTCACTTCAAGAAGCTGCGTCGATCAGTTCATCTGAGGAAACTGGGCCGGATGAGTCAGCACTTTTCCTTGAATCAAATATTCAGAAAAACTTTCATCATATCATTCCCTGATTTGACCTCATTCTAGTTTTATTACTCTAATGAGAGGTCTTGCTTATATTTAAAATGATTGCATTCTTTTATTTATTCTTTTATGACTATTTTGTATTAGTTTTTATGTAATTTGTTATGTGTTATTACTGGTGTGTATGCACCTTCTAAGTTCTCTATAAATAAAGACATTATTATTAGGATTAGTATTAGTATTATTATTGATATTATTATTATTATTATTATTATTATTATTATTATTAGTAGTAGTAGTAGTAGTAGTAGTAGTAGTAGTAGAGAAGTAGCAGTAGTAGTAGTATTGTTATTATTAATATTATGTGTTTCTCCCCAACCAGCAGAGTCGCCTGTGGTTTCTCTCTCTCTCTCTCTCTCTCTCTCTCTCTCTCTCTCTCTCTCTCTCTCTCTCTCTCTCTCACAGTGATACTCCAACATTGACCTTTGTGGTTTTAACTTGACCTTGTTTTCTCTCCTCCACCTCAGCACTTTGTTTACACTTTACTCCAATAAAACGTCTTGATGACTCACATATTAACTCCACTTTAACTGACTGCACAAACAAAACAAACATGCATCTGCTGCTGGTTTATTATTGTTGTTGTTCTGGGGCCTCTGCTCCCCTGAGAGGAAGCAGAGTGAGATCCCATGATGCTCGGCTGCAGCGCGTCGTGTGTGTGGTCATTACAGTGAGCTGCTGTGGCTGCAGAATACAACTCAACCTGGTGCATCACTGAGAGAAAAGCTCTGACACAACTCGATCTCAGAGGTTAAAGGAATGTGAACAGAAGCCTCAGGATTAGGTATTTAAGTCATTTGGGTTTTCCATCAAACCTTCAAGTTGAAGGATTAACTTATCGTTTGAACTTAAGCCAGAATTACTTTTATTGGAGGTTACTGATTACTGTAGATTTAACCCATCACGAAGAGCTCAAGAATCTTCTCCTGGAAACCTGTTTGTCTGTGTAACATGTAAAATACATTTCCTACTTTGTATTTCCTAACTCTGGCAGTGAGATGTGTTTGCCTTCGTTGCTCCAGAGTTTGAACAAGATAAACTCGGCCGTCTCCGCTGGGTGTGACGGCTGCAGTCGGTCTAAGGGCAGATGGTGACATGTGAGTTTAACAAGAAGACGAGCGAGAAAAGTGGCACATAAGGAATTCACACCCTCCATTCACGAAGTGGTGCAGCCTTATCAGGCGCGGCTGAAACTCAGAATGCACTTGTTGATAGTTGTTCAGAGCTGAGCTGAGCTGCACATGCTTTGAGTTTCTAGAAAGAAAATATCAGCCTCACCACAACAACAGTAAAGTTAATCAACTGACCTGAGATCTTTCCCTGAAACCTGCTCCACAGGCCCATCTGTCATGGCTTGGTGACAGGACGTGAACACGATTACAAACACAAGACCTTTGTTATGAAACAACTGTTTTATTCTTGTGTTAAAAGAATGAATATAGACGTAAAGACGTTACACATGGGGACTAAAGCCTAATGAGGAAAAACACCATTTCTGAATGCAACGCATGTCCTAGTATAGATAGGTGCGCAAACCTGTGTGTGTGTGTGTGTGTCCAGGTGTTACGCATGTTGTGGGGACCTATAACTCTGTATCACATTATGGGGACTTCTCTCCTTTACGGAGACAAAAAGTCCCAATAACATAAATCATTCAATTTTAATATGAAGCCATGTTTTGAGGTTATGTTTAGCTTTGGGTTAAGGTTTAAAGATAGGCAATTAGTTAACATGGTTAAGGTTAGAGTAAGTCTTCAGGGAATCTCTGTAATGTCCTCTGAAGTCATGGAGACACAATGCTGTGTGTGTTTGTGTGTGTGTGTGTGTGTGTGTGTGTGTGTGTGTGTGTGTGTGTGTGTGTGTGTGTGTGTGTGTGTGTGTGTGTGTGTGTGTGTGTTTGTGTGTGTCTGTGTGCTCACACACACCTCCACAGAGACACAGCAGGAGGACGAGGAGGAGGCGGAGGTGTGGCTCAGCTCTCAGGTATACTGGATATTCTTGCTGGGTTCGAAGGAGGAGGGGATGGAGGGGAGGAACCTGGAGGACGGCATGGCAACACACAAACCGTTTAAAGCCGGTGGCGCGCCCTCAGATCAGCTCGACTCTCAGACCTCAGCAGCAGCAGCAGCAGCATGTTCAGCCTCATTAGATTACCACGAGTCTTCACCATCAACCAAGTACCCAAAGTAAGTTGCTCTTCACTGTATCTCTACTGGACAGGTAGGACGCTTCACACTGAGCTGCAGTCACCGCACACAGTCAACAATAACCACTGCTCACCTGTGCGGTAGAAGACACGTGTCTGTGTGAGAAGGATCCACTTCTATTGTGATGAAATCATTGTTTCTGTCAAGCATCAAGTTGCTTTGGACAAAATCTGCTCGTTTAGAGTCATGAAGTGAAAAACTCTGAAAGTACAACCTCCTTGTTCTTTCTAACTTCTTAACACACAAATCACTGCCTCAGGTCTGTCACCTTCCAGACCTTCAGAACATCAGGCTAATTAATAAATAATGCAATTAATTCATCTGTATAAATATTCAACGCAGATACAAATTTATATTTGTTGTTATTACATATAAATTTGCTGTTATTTTATCTTTATTATTATTATTAGTGTTACTACAGAGTTTCGTCTGTTAAAACTTTTTCCACCGTGACACCTGTATAACCGGTGTGACGGTAAACATTTTGTGCCTTCGATCTTGAATCTTGAAGTCTGGTATGAACATGAGCTGAGAATATAAACCGATTTGTTTGAAACTATTTAAGAAGCATAACAAAGTGAAAGCTTCATTTCGAGAAAAACAACTAAATCTCACCATAAAGTTTTGTGACATCGTCGGTTTTAATCTGGGATATTTAAGTTTTTACATAAAACATACAACTCTTGTTTCACTGATAATTTCCTCCTCCTGTCTTCTGTATAATTTTATGCTTAGTTTAAAATACATTTCCCATTGCTGCATCAAACCTAAATGGGGAAAAAAAGTTTCTAAAAGTTATCAAACTAACTCCAGACTAACTGAGGTATTTCTTTTTTTTTAGGTTTTCCATGAGGACAGCATCATCTCTGGGTACCGACACCCCCGCAGCTCAGCCACTGACTGCGTCCTGAGCCTGTTCCAGCTGACCAATGAGACGCTCAACATCTGGACACACTTTCTACCCACATGGTAAAATACACTCATTTTATTTTTCCTACAAAGCGTCACAGAAAAATCAACATAATATATTCAGAAACTTCTGACCTTCACAACAGTCAGGCAGTGGAAGAGGAATCGTGCACTTCTTATAAAGGATGTAACATTCATATACAAATCTAATTTAAAATCTAAAAAATGTTTTTTATCGATCCATCAATGTCTAAACATATCTTACATATCAGAGAAGTCACGTGTTCTTCTCTCTGAACACCATGGGCCAGCCACTCCCTGCATTCTTTCTCCATCACACAAAGAAGAACTTACAGATGAGCAAAAACTCAAACAGAACTTATAGACAACCTGCAAAAAAAAGAAGTTCATTAAATGGGAAACTTCATAGCGAGTGAGTGGACGTGTTGATGAAGTTTCCAACACATGAAGGACACAAAACAAAGACAAAACAAAAATAATACAAATATCTCGTGATGAAAGAGGAGTCGTACACGTAGAAGATGTTGTCAAACTTGGAAAGACAACAAGAGTGTTGACGTGCTGTAAAGAAAAACACGTGACACCTGCAGCAGGATCAATACGTCATGACCAGCCACCTGCTGCTCTACCCAGGCTTCACCCCTCACCTGAGTGTTTCTGACTATTGAGGTGAGGTGCAGACGAGCTGTGAAGACGAGGAAAGAGGAAATGAAAGCCATGATAGATGCAAGGTGGGAGACAGAAGGAAGATGAGGAATACGCCCCAAAGCCATCTACTATACATCTCTACAGCATATGTTCATTTTAACACAGTGTTGCCTTCAACACCATGAAGGCAACACTGTGGCTGCTCAGGATCCTCCAGACTTCAGTGTTTGACAAACACAACGTTACTCGTGTGTGTGTGTGTGTGTGTGTGTTTCTTCAGAGGTTCCTTCACCAGCCAGCAATGCTGCACTTCCTGCCTGCCAAGATGTAGTTGTTTTGACGGCGTAGTCCGCAGAGAAAGTGTGTGTGTGTGTGTGTGTGTGTGTGTTTGTGTGTGTGTGATGCATATAGATGTATATTTACGTGCCAAGGGAACATGGATGTTTGTGCCAGGGGACCATGGACCTGCAGGCCAGACGCTAATGAGCAGATCCGTGCTCAAGGTTTTCATATGAGGTGCCACAATTAGTTAAGTGCTCAGTGACGAGGAAAAGCACAAATAACGTTGATTTGTTAATGAGGTGCACTGAGCCGTGGAGACAGTGGCTGTGATGCACCAAGCAAGCTACAGGCTCCTGATTGGATTAGGCTTTTTGTGCAGAGCTGTTGTGAAACGGCTGCAGGCAAAATATATTATACTTCATAAAAAACATCTTGGTTTTTCAAACATTGACACATGACCAACAGGTTTTAAACAAATATTATTAAGTGGTTGTTTAACGTTGAAGTCTGCCGGAGAAGAAACTGGAGGTTTCTACATTTCTGAACTTTTGTTGCTTTGCTCGTTATGAAATGCTACCTCCGTGTTTACCTTTGACTCTCATGCAAGAAATGCTTAACATTTTTAAGCCAGTTTGTTTTGGTTGGTGCGATAGATCATTCACAGCATGGCTGGGTGTCACATTTTCAGATGTCATAAGAGATAAGGGGAGGTTAGCTTAGCGTAGCCTAAAGAGTCTAGGTGGAAATACAGCACGGCCCTCTCCACATGTAAAAACCACAAATACTTCCTTGTGGTTGTAAGCCTCTGCAAACCGGTGCACTTTCCGTACACATACATTAATTTATCCAGACTCATATGAGGTCATTTTAACTTTGACCTTTGACCTGCATGCAAACCTTACCAGTCCATCTGCGAGTCTAAGTGATCATTTGTGTCAGTTGTTAACGTTTCAACTGAACCTTTGTACCAAATTTAGAAGAAGTTTTCCTCAAAGGGTTTTTGAGATATCGTGTTTTTCGGAAAGTGCCTGAAAGCATGATGCCTCAGTGCCGGCGAGGTCCTCAACATGAACTTTTAAACCCACAGCAACACTTGTTTGTTTGATCCTTTAACAAACTGAAATGTAAAATTGAAATGTTACAGGAAGCAACTCGATGTAATTGTTACTCTGTCTGCGCTGAAGCCTGGAGGGAAAAGTCTGTTTACATTGTTCTTACACCCACACTTGGTGTATGATGAACAATCAAGTGCAGCTCCTCCTTTATTATCTCGTACAAATATTCCAGCAAACCTACCAAAGATACAGGTGGTATCGTGCAATGTGCCATAATTATTAATTTTGCCCACTTAATTCTTCTGGCAGGTACTTCCTGTGGAAGCTGGTGACGGTGGTCCTGATGCAGACGGCGTGGCAGGACTCCTTCACCTGGCCTCTGGTCATCTTCCTGATCACCTGCTGCATCTATCCGCTAGCGTCCAGCTGTGCTCACACCTTCAGCAGCATGTCGGCGCGGGCTCGCCACATCTGCTTCTACTTCGACTACGCTGCCCTCAGTTTCTACAGCCTGGGTGAGGACACGTGATTCAGTGACAGCGGTTGACGAGAACTCAGTGTGTGAAATGGTCATCGTGCACTGAGTTTATTATCATGGAATATAGTGGCAGATTTGATCAATCAGGGGTCAATAACATGTCCAAGTGCACACTTAGGGTCCTATTTGACTGTTCGCTCTATAACTTGGAGCAAAGTTTTACTGGTGTTCTGCTGCTGCTGCAGGTTCGGCGACCATCTACTCAGCGTATGTTTTCCCGGACAAGTGGGTGAACGGCCTCTTCCATCAGTGCTACCTCCCCATCGCTGGGCTCAACACGCTCTTCTGCACCGGCCTGGCCTGCTACTCCAGGTATGGTGACGAGAGTCTACACAGCTAACGCTAGCCCTGTTTCCTGTCTTTGCACTCTGATCCCATCATGCATGCATTCATTCATATGTTCTTGTGCATTTCATTTTCTGTTGATACCTGTTGATCTTTTGAAAAACTGATAAAGTATTTTTACAACACCGACCACAAATTACGATTCTAACTTTCTAATCCAGACACAGATCACACACTGCTCTTTTAATAGAAATAGAAAACAACGGAGGCTAACTTTTCCATTGGAATTAAAACTTCAACATTTTGATGAACATACTTTTTTGTTCTTTCACTTTTCATTCCAAATCAGTTCTGCTACGTGTCACCTCTTGCATGTATCACGTTGTTGCCACTGTTTTTCTTCTTCAAGCACCTGATTAATGTTGTCGCTTGTTCTTCTTTCTCTCTCCCCCCTGCCAAGGCTTGGTTTACCATTTCTCCAGTATAATCATGACACCATAAAGAGGTAAAGACCAATTTACCTGCTCTGCCTGTGTTGTGTGCCTGAAATGATTCTGGTGACTGTTGTCCTACAATGTGTGCGATTGAGTCTTTTGAATTCTTTGCATGTGTTCATTCCTCAGACGTTATTGACGGGGATTTTTCAAAAGCACAATTGAGCAACAGACTATTATTATTAACAAAGGGTGTGGCCTAACCGTGACTATAGGGACCAACCCTAAACAGTGATTACACCCGAGCGTACAGTAGTTCCAGCCGGGCAGGTTAGACAAAAAGGTAAACATGTGCTCAGAAAAAATCGTTAACATAATCTACCACATGGAATATTTTAAATTTATTCAATCTTTAATTATCTCTCTGATTTAAATTGTTGTTGTAAATGTTTATTTTTTTTATATATCCCTCATCCTTCTAATCGAGATCACAAAACATTTAAGCTGCATCTGTGTGTATCACTATATTTGTATATTCTGTTTTATTCTAAATTAATGAATTCCTGTATTTGGGGCATTACCATTGGCTGTTTCTACACAGCTACCTCTACAGATATATAATAGTTTAACCCTGAGGATTGTTTCATGAGTGTGTGCAGGATATATTTCTCATTACTGAAAATATGTTTTTTTAAATTTCAGATTCCCAGAGTTTCGGCGTCCAAGGTTCAGCAAAGTTCTTCGTGTGCTTGCCTTTGCCTACCCCTGCCTGTTCGTCAACATTCCTCTGCTCTACAGGGTACGGCCACGTCTGTGCGCTTCACTCATCCTGTGTCCTTACAATACAAGTGGGAAGAATATAGTGACTTACCTGGATATGGCCCAAGATTACTGTAGCATTTAGTGAACACTGCAAGTTTCCTTTTGAATAGGATTTTTAACACAGATCCAGAGTGTTGGCTCAGGTGCATCAAACTCACACATGCACTACACGTGACTAATATTTATTCCAAATGTGGTTTTCAACTACAAATGTTACAATGTGACGTCTCCAAACTGTTTACATGAGAAGAATGCGGTGTGGACAGTTGTGGTTCACTTAAATATCTTAAGTAAACCACACACTTGATTCAGACAGTGGCAGCAAGTTTAAGTTCTGGACGTACAAAATAACTCTGTACCTCTGACAAGGCCCAACTGTCCTGTTAGATTCCATCAAGCTGCATCAAATTTTCATCATTAAATAGATTCGGCTAAATGTTTTATTTTACATCAACATCCGTTCATTCTTCTCTGGGAAATCAGTGCAAATTGTTCACCATCTCACAATATTAAAAACTAAATCAAAGAAATTCCTGAATTTGATCCACACCAAAATGTGATTGGTTCTTTCCCAGCCAATACTGCGCCCCTCCACCAAGTATAATGGAAATCCTTCCAGTAGTTTTGACCAGTGGAGTGAAAACCCTGTTTTGTGGCTTCACTCTGTTAAATGTGTGTGTGCTGCGTTCCCAGGTGTTCCTGTGTGATGGAGACGGATGCACAGACAACGGTACCAACTTCCTCCACTGCCACCACATCACCCTGGCCTTCCTCACAGGCTTCCTGTTTGCCACACATTTACCTGAGCGCCTGGCCCCGGGCAGCTTCGACTACATCGGTATGACTGAGTAATTAATGTTGACATAAGTTTGTCTTGTGTGCACAGAGAAACCCACAGGAAAACACAAAATACACACACGAAGAAAAGAAACACCATTAAAAACCAAGTGCAAGTTAAATATCTCCTTGAGAGGTCATATATCCAGGTGAGGTAGATTATCAACATATAAATACAACGTAAATAACTTTTTGGCAACACGTTCCATATCCAAATCTCTGCTGCTTCCAGGTGGCCAAAGAGTATATCTACCTTTCTACCAGGCTTGTTTTTCACTCGTAGAGACCATTTCTCAACCTCAGCTCAGCATTGTGAACCATTTAAAGTGTTTTTAGTGATTCCATATTGTTGACTAAGTCAGTTATTTTGCATTAACGGTGATTATTGATTTCTGTTTGTATTTATTGATGGAGCCCTCTCCAACAAGCATCTCGCAAATGTTTTTACAGAATCTACAACCTATATCAATCAAATATAGGGTCAATTATTGAAAAACTGATGTCGCACAATATAAAATGATGTCGCACAATATAAAATGATAGAGCACAAAACGAAGGTATAAGAGGTTTTCAAAACCATTTCAGCAAAAAACTGAGAAATATCAGGCAAAGTCAAAGATTGATGAAATATGGCCTATCCTGAAGCTCACTTTTTTTTTCGAACACTGGAGTTGTAGAACACTGCTAATAGATAACCGGCTCTCTGTGTTTGCCAATATGAATTATTTACTTCTCACCGTGACGTCTCTGTTCTCAAACACGACTCGACTCCTCTCTTTGCAGGTCACAGCCATCAACTCTTCCACGTGTGCGGTATCCTCGGCACCCACTTCCAGATGAAGGCCATGGAACAGGACATGGTGGCACGACGGCCTTGGCTCCTCGATCACTCCATCCCCATCACATTTTCCAACTCACTGGGTGTGGCGGTGCTTTGTGTGCTTCTGAATTTGATTATCATCGGCCTCTACAGTCTCCCGCTCATCACTGCACCCGTCTGCCAAGCAGAGAAATATGGTAAAAGTCTAAATAAAGCCCCTTACAAGGACTGCGCCTGCAGCTAAACCTGCAGCTTCCTGAGCCATCGCGCTGGGATCCCAGCTGATCACGAGACACATGTGGAAAGAGTGCATTGTGGGTGATTTAAAAACTCTGTGAGGACGACTCCAGCACCAAGAGGAGCTGAACGTTCAGGTTGATGAAGTATTGCCGTCTGCACTTAACTTAACGGGATGTTTGACCGTCAGACATCATGTGGAGAGTAAACTGAAACTAAAGGCGTCAGTTGCACAAGTATGTAATTTATTTGACAAAAATAATTGTTACCATGATATGTGTTACTAAGGAAACTTAACACAATGATGATTTATAGTGATTGTGCTTGTGCTATAAGGAAGTGTGACAGAAACATGTCAGGACAAATGAGGCAGTTATGATGGAGAAGATGTATTTTTTTGCTTTGAGTTGCCTGTAAAGTGACAACGTTTTAAGTTTTGTTACTTATTATGTAAGAACTGTTAAACAGAAGAAAGAAGAAAGAAAAAACATTCTCACTTTGAAAGTATTTTAGTACAAATTATATTTATATTACTATTATGGTGTTTTTCAAATAAACTTTAAACCAAACTGACTCTGCATCATGTTGATTCTAAAGAGGAGTCTCCTGCCCAACACAGATGTTGTTGAGCATCCAGGAAAACCCCTGACACACACAGTGGATAAGACCAAAACGATGAATTGTTTCACGGGATCATGTTAAAGAAGTCATCTTTATCACAGTTATAACTGAATTTACAGTCCTGAGACAGAACCAGCAGATAAATAGCTGAAATACAAAAGTTCACATTCAAGTGTTTATTGCATCTTTTTTAAGCTAATGGTGAAAGCCACCTGTTACAGTTTCATCTGAGCTTTCTGTCCAGAGCTTCTTTCATATGTCAGAGGGGGAACAGTGATTCTTCATTCTGTTGGTTTTTTGACGATGAAATAAATGAGACCCTCCGCTCATCAAAAGTCTTGTGGGAAGAAGAAAAGTGGTAAATAGTTATTAAAAGTCTTCTTCATGGAGGGGCTGCTTCCTGCCTCTTCGTGGAGTTGAGGGCCCTCTGGTGCTGATGGTGCGGAGCCCCCCCCGCACCTCAGGATGTGCAGCTTGGCCATGATGTTCCTGAAGCAGTGGTTCAACATGCTCCTGACCGCTGCCGCAGAGAAGTAGAAGACGCTCTGGTCCAGGCAGGCTTTGAAGGTGCTGGAGAGCAACGCTAAGGTTCCTCCACTCTAGACTCTCCATGATGAGAAACCCCACCAGGAGGGAGGCGTTGTAAGGCCCGAAGCAGATGGCGAATACTATCGGCGTCCCGAGCGCCAGGCCAATGGCACGCAGCCTCCACAGCCGGCCGATGTTTGGGAGATGTGACAGGATGAGGATGACGTAGCTGAACCAGCAGATTAAGAAGGGGATGCAGAAGAGGACGATGAAGAGCATGCTGCTGCTGCCGTTGTGGTTTTCACCATCTGCACCTTTGCTCCACTGGACGTAGGGTAGGATGTAAAGAATTTCAAATTTGTATCTTATTTTATTTGATCTCATGGGAATAATTCAGTATTTAATATCCTCAGTTCAATAATTTAATCTTTAAGGGTGAGGTACCGCTGGTCTACCCTTAGGTGGCGGTAATGCCCCCATTACGCTGGATACAACTCTCTTTTCAAACGGGAAGAGGCAGAGGAAGAAGAAAAAGGCGGGACTTCCGCTGCAGACCGCTGTGATTGGCTGAAATACCTGCGTGTTGTGGTGACGTCGGAAGAGAGGGAAGTTTTCAAATGAAGACAGAATCCGCTGTGAGATCTTAACGATGCAGAGAACCGGGTGAGTCAAAGCTGCTGTTATATTAATTTAATATTAATATGGTCTGTGAATATAACTTCTACACACTGGGTTCAACATCACCCGTCTGCCAGCGACTGGTCTGGAAACAGATAAATGCGAATAGTCCGGATAATGAAGAGCACTTCCTTAGCGTTAGCTTAGCCCGCCATCAAGCTAACTGGAGGCTAGCGGTCTGACCACAGGTCGATGTTCATGTTCGAACTCAGCAGCGACTTCTCACCAAACTAAACATGAATCCTTCGATTTAAACAATGATTTACTGAGTTCAAACGTTTTTAAAGCCTCCACCTCCCTGGAGGTTATTTAATATGATACATAACATTCACATAAAAGACTCACTGAGCACAGACAAGCACACAAAGACAAATAATCTGTTGTCAAACACACGAAAGGTCCAAATTTAGACAAATACAATAAAAAGCTAAACAATTGAGACCAAATGTTTAAAGACACAGAAACACACATGCTCTCTCTATCTCACTCACATACTGCAGGTAGCTGACTCCAGATCTGCAGGATCCAGATTTCACAATACTATTACTAACACTATTGTTATATTAATACTATTGTTATTATTTATATTAACTGGTGATGCTATCATTAGCAATATTATTACGTCTATGAATATCAAGTGTTATTTTCACTATAAAAGCCGGACTGACAGAGCTTGAATATGATGGGAAAGTATGATCCTTGGGAGACACAGTGCAATAGTCAACAAATCCTGTAATAATGATGAATAATAAAACTAAACTTGATTTTGAATATGGGCACAATGATGGGGACACATACACGTGTACACATGTGTTCTTCCAGTGTGATCTGTTTTTCCATGAGTTGGCCTAGGCCCCTCATTTCCACTCTTAGTTTAAAGAAAATATTTGTCCTTGTGGGGGAGCTTGACCGGCTGTCGCACAACCTTGAAGGTGAATTACAGTCAGGTAGTGTTCAGGACAGCTATCCCCATGCCGTTGGCCAGTTGTGAAAGTTACCCCAGGTGAATTGTCTGGATTATTAACCAACCGAACGATAAGTTTAATGTGGCATCATTGTTTTACAGCAAAGGCAAGACTCCTCGGAGGCACGGACCTAGGAAGGCCTCCAACACAGAGAAAGATCCAGTTGGAGTAAGTGCAAAACGCTCACTTTGTTAAGCCTCAAACGGAAACACCCTTGGACCACAGTTAAAAGAGAAGCTTGTTAAAATCCAAATAAAAAAAGTGGCCTGGAACTTTAAATAAAAATTTCGTTCCTGTTGTGTCTGTAGGTGTACTGCCGTATACGGCCGCTTGGAGCAGAAGATGAGGAATGTTGTGTTGACATGATCAGCAGCTCCACTATTCAGCTGCATGCTCCCGACGGTCTGAAAGCCAACCGCAATGGAGAATACAAAGAGGTAAGTGGGATGTGGATCCAGTTGGGCAGTAACAAGTTGATACAGAATCCTGGAAATAACACCAGTGTATGTTTCATTACTGTAACGGGAAGGTTTTGTTCCTTTACAATTTGTGGACAACCCACTCTACCTCAGGAACCACATTATTTCAGAAAATAGGAAAATAATCACATGGTAACTAAAAAACATGTCTCAAGAAGAATTTGGATTCTTAAGCGGTTTAATACTTTGAAGAAATGTTTCTAAATGTCTTTTTTGTGATTAATGCCTCTCACATGTGTTGAATGTTCTTCACTTGTTTCCTCTTTAGACACAGTACACCTTCAAAAAAATATTTGGTATTAATACAACGCAAATTGAGCTTTTTGACGTTATTGCCAAGCCTCTGATTGATGACCTCATCGACTGTAAGAATGGTAAGTTAAAGTTTTTTTATCTTCCATGAACTGTTATGGAAGACACGACCACCCTGTGGCTATGATCTAAGGTTTAGGTGCAGCACACAAGTCTACACTTAATGAACTTAAATCTAATGTGGAGAGCATCAAAATAACTAAATTACTGTGATTATGTTGTATCCATAGTAACATCACAGACTAAGTGTTTCTCTGGTTATGTATCTGTGATATTTAATGTTCCCAGGTCTGCTGTTCACTTACGGTGTTACTGGAAGCGGTAAGACCTTCACCATGACCGGCGCTCCTGGGGACGGTGGACTCCTCCCTCGCTCTTTAGACATGCTCTTCAACAGCATCGGAGCCTTTCAGGCCAAACGATTTGTACGTCTTTTCATTCATTGAGGTTTTGCGTGTTTCAGTCTCTAAAATGGGATACAGGATATTTACTTTGGAAATTGTTTTGAATCTTCATTAGGTGTTTAAACCAGATGAGAAAAATGGGATGGAGATACAGAATCAAGTTGACGCTCTGCTGGAGAGACAGAAGCGAGACAGTCAGCCGTCTGTGCCCAAGACTCCATCCTCCAGGTAGCTATGAGTAAATTTATATACTCTTGACTTTGTATACTAATTCATAGTTTTCAAAAGCACTGTTGAAATTAGAGCAAAATGTATTTTACATTCATGTTGGCTGCTGTTTGTGTTATTGTTTTTGGTTTATGTCTTTATTAGGCAGAGGGCTGACCCAGAATTTGCAGATATGATCAGCGCGGATGAGGCGTGTAAATCTGAGAATGTGGACGAGGACTGTTGTTACAGTGTTTTCGTGTCCTACGTCGAGATCTACAACAACTACATCTATGATCTCCTGGAAGATGCTTCGTTTGACCCAATCAGATCAAAGTAAGAGACTGCATGTCAGGTTTGATCTGTGCTTTAGTAGAGTTAGCTTATTGAGACATGGGCTGTTTCTGTTATGATGTTTACAAGCTGCACTTTTTAAGAACCCTGTTTTTATTAGGTGGCTCGGTGGAAGTACGCCTGTACGGAACAATGAGTTCATGTATGTGGCCTGAATAAGAACATTCCACAGTACCTTGTTTGTCTGTAGCTGACATGTCGCATAGGTCAACACTAGAAACGTTTACATGGACAGCAATCCACAATATTAACCTGGTTAAGATAATACGTGGAATATTTGCTGTCCATATAAACTTAGTCTCTGTATTTCCATCCTATAAACCCAAACCCTCATAAATATCTTAGATGTAGCTGACTACCTTTGTGTCATTTTGGTGTCTGCTGTCTTCGAGGATTGGCTTCCTGCTCTGTCTGTTTACGTGGAGATGCAAAACATCCCTGAATGGCTTGAGCTTGTTTGTTAACCAACTGTGCTTTTGTTTCTTCCCCTGACATTGTGTATTAATGTGTCTCCCTAGATTGTATTTAATTTAGTTTTTGACGCTAACATCAAGTATACCTCATTTTATTTGCTGCTGCTCGTCTAACTAAAGCAACACATCATGGCTTCACTCTGTTGTTTGTATGCTGAGTCTTTTCATGAACTTGTTTCAGAGCGCCTCAATCCAAGATTCTCCGTGAAGATCAGAATCATAACATGTATGTGGCTGGCTGCACGGAGGTGGAGGTCAAATCCACAGAAGAGGCGTTTGAGGTCTTCTGGAAGGGTGAGTTTTAAAATTATTCAGTGTAACATTCAGACCAATTTGTTTGGTACTGAAGTATCTCATGGTGGAAAACAAAGACTCTCATAAAGACGGACATGTCGTATGGGGGGACATGTCATCCATTTACATATGCAGTCTTATATTCAACTTACTGATCACATCAGCAGGAATAACTGCAGAAACCAATTCATTGATTATTGTTTAATTGATGTTGTAAATGATCACATGCTGAATTTCTGACCTGCTGCCACAGGGCAGAAGAAAAGGAGGACGGCCAACACTCAACTCAACCGGGAATCCAGTCGCTCCCACAGTGTGTTCACGGTGAAGTTGGCCCAGGCCCCACTGGATGCTGATGGGGACCACATTCTACAGGTGCCATGCAGCTACAGTGTTGGATAGTAAAAAAGTTTGTGTGTATATTTGTCACATCGGATTCAGCGATCTATGGTGATGCTAACAGTATATATTTTGAATTCAGGACAGAAACCAGGTGAATGTGAGCCAGCTGTGTCTGGTGGACCTGGCCGGCAGCGAACGCACCAGTCGAACCAGAGCAGAGGGAAGCCGACTCCGAGAAGCCGGTCAGTTCATTCATTACTCTGGAGGCACTTTCCCCTGTAGCTGCAGATTGTCTGTGTGACTTCATTGTATTTAGTGATGTCTCTTTTATATTGCATGTACAGGTAATATCAATCAGTCTCTGATGACACTGCGCACTTGTATGGAAGTCCTGAGGGAAAACCAGATGTATGGAACTAACAAGGTTGGTATTTTATCTTGTGTTTATATATATATATATATATTTTTTTTTACAGTTGCTCTGTTTTCTTCCTATTTCGAGTAATATCAATTTTCATTGTTTTATTAAGGAACATTACAGCTGTTGCAGTTTCTCAGACCTTCACTTGTCTTACAGATGGTACCATACAGAGACTCTAAAGTCACACATCTGTTCAAGAACTACTTTGATGGTGAAGGAAAAGTCAGGATGATTTTATGCGTCAACCCAAAGGCCGATGATTATGAAGAAACTATGGTAAGAAGTTTTATGTGTTTTGCAAAATGGCCTGAATTAAAAAAAATCTCATCTCTTTATCCTAGAAGAACAAGTCTGACTTTGTAAAGGCACAACTGCAGCTGCTGGCTGGTTTACCATCAAACCACGATGGAGACTGGACCAAATTGTTAAATAAACACTTCCCTAAAATACTCAGATTTCCTCAGTTGGGTCTCAGAAGATCTGAATTTGGAACTCTGCTGGGGGCTGTAGGGCAAAGAAGAGAGTAGTAGTAATAATATTTCATTGTATGTGCTGCAGCTGGTGATGCGCTTTGCCGAGATGACCCAGGAGGTGGAGGTGGCTCGACCGGCCGATGGGCCGATCTACGTCCTTCCTGCAGGACGCAGACAAAGACACCAGGCGTCCAGAGACGAGATGTCACGTCGACAAGAAGAACGAGGAGGTCCCGGTACTTCTGGTACATTTTGCATTACAATCTCCCTCTCATACTTTATTCCAACAGGTCAGATACACATTTCAGAAATTTGATTACTGTACGTCACTAGTTTGACACAATTTTTTTTGATTCACTCACTAGATGACCCAGATCTGCTGAATCGGCTCATTGAAAGCCTTCCAGCCCTGCCCCCTAGTGAGGTGGTGGACGCATTCGATGATCAGACGCTGCCCCGCCTGGTTGAAGTCCTGGAGAAGAGGCAACACATTCGTCAGATGATATCAGAGCAGTTCAAAACGAAAGGTACAGTCCCATTGTTAGTCAGTACATCAATAAACCGTCTTTGGCTGGTCATAGAACTGGGATAGGGGTTTTCTCTGGTCACAGAGCATTTTCAGTCTACATGAAAGAGTGACAATGACAAGTTGACGATTTAAACATTTCAAGCCAAATAGTTTAATACTTGCATTGCTGTGTTTTTCTCCCACAGCCAATTCACTGATGTCCATGCTTCAGCAGTTTGACAACCAGCACAGTGCAAAGGAGACTTTCCTGCACAATCAGCAAAGCAAACTGAACGAGAAAGACAAAATGGTCGTCAGTCAGAGGACGGAGCTGGAACGATTGGAGAAAAAATCCAAAATGCTGGAATATAAGGTGCAGCCTCCGTCACTTGAAAAACTATCTTACTCTTCTCTTTTCTAAAATTGATTTGCAGCATTTTAAACACGTATTTTATTTCTCTCCATCTCTTCAGATTGACATCCTGCAAAAGACGACAGACATGTATGAGCAGGACAAACGCTCACTGCAGAATGAGCTGGAGACCCGGGAGCAAAGGCTCCAGAGGGAACTCGGTGAGAGGAGGCGCTTGGAGCAGCGCATGCACGGCGTGGTGACGGACACCCGACACAAGTGGGAGAAGGAGTGTGTAAGTGGCATTATGGACAAGAAGTGCAACAACTGAATATTTGGAAAAATTAAACCAACCGTAGTCCTAGAAATAAGAAATATGTTGGGCATGCCATCAGAGAATCTTGTTATGAAGGATTAAGTTATAATAAAATGTTCCTTCTCTTTGGTTCTGTCTTGTTTTTTCTTATCAGGAGAGACGAGTGAACGCCAAGCAGATGGAGATGCAGAACAAGTTGTGGGTGAAGGATGAAAAGTTGAAGCAGCTGAAAGCCATAGTGACGGAGAGCAACAGCACCAGCGGCGGTAGTTCATCTGAATGTCCAGAGAAACCCGCGAGGCCCTCAAGAGAGAGGGACAAGAACATCACCCAGAAGAGGTCTGCATCCCCGTCACCGATTCCTGTGAGTATTTTACTCTGTGATACTTCCTCTTCCGTCAGTCTACACCTTGACCACTCCAGAAATTTTGCATGCTACTAAGTATTTTTGATTATCTGATCAACCTAAACCTGAGGATTTCTATTCTTGTGGACCACACGTGACACTGATTTGTGTTTGTCAGTCCCGAGCCACCGCTAACATCCACAATGCTTGGCCACATTTCCTCATCACTTTCAGGACTTCAGCCAAACTCCTTCCCACCAAAATCGAGCCCATGTTAGAGCAGTTCAGGACCCTTACCCCACCTCTTCCTCCAGCACTCCCTCCGCCTCCTCTTCAGCTTACCGTTCAGTGGCCTCCTCCATCTCAGATTGGGAGCAGAAGTACCCTGTAGGCACAGGGACCCCCCAGTGCAGGAGCCGGACTCCTCTATGCCACGGCACCAGCAGCGTGGGTCGCAGGAGAGGCCAGCACTTGGCCAAAGACACTGAGGCCTCTGCTACCACTCTTGTCTACGGGCTAGACCTAGAGGCAGGCAGAAGGGTTAGTGTGTGTGTCAGAGATTAGACATTATTAAGAATGTGTTGTGCTTGTCTGCAGGCCTGTCGTTTTAAGCCTTGGTGTAGACTTGAATCTCTAAATTCTAGATTAATGTCTGACTGTTTAGAAATGCATCGAGTAGAAGCTGCATCTGTAGTCGTGTGTTTGTCCTATCTAGAATACATGGTAGACTAGTCCTTCATGCTTGTGAAGCCTCTTGACTTGCACCTCCACGCCGCTGAGTAGTTGCATCATGTTTGTCCTTCTTTCTCTTGCTTGTTGCAACTGCTTTATAGAGTTGCCTTTTCTTGAAATGTACAAAAACAAATTCAGAAGCATCACTTAACAAACTGGCAGATCGGTACTGCTCCTCATCTTTATTTTAGTGAAGTAGTTCCACACAGAACTTTAGATGTTTTTAGTCTTTGGATTTGTTTCTTCTGTTGATACATTAGCAGTTTTAATAGATTTGATTGAATATTTAATTGATATCATTATATTGATACTAATTGGAAATTGAAAAAGTATGATTAATGGCATTTATACATTTTTGCTGCCCACAATTTTGTGTTTGATTATTAAAAGTATTTCCTTAGGACTACATGATAGTGGTATCAGACATGTAAATGTTGCATTAGTCATCAGTGCTCTTGTTCTGTAAATCTTTTAACAAACACTCAAAACAAACTTTGCATGCTTTTTCTTCTCGACTCCTCTGGTCTGTTTTACTTGCAGACGGAGTTTTAGTTTGTATGCAAAAAAATATATTACTGGAATAATTTGGATTTAAGTCTGTTTGTGGGAGGTTAACTGTTTCTAAATGTAAAACGGGTTTCTAAACATATTCTATGAAATTCTGAATTATTATTATTATTACCACGAACCTCTACGAATTCCAGTTATACATTTATTTTCAGCACAAGCCGAAACCCTCTGATCATCAACCGTCTCTTCTTTCCCTGATAATCTTTAAATGGTCACTACTGGTGTAAACTGTGAATAACTTTCTGGTTTTTCTTTGTCACACTGGGATCACCAGACGGCCCTTCCCGTCCATCCAATGCACAGACGCTCACACTCTGCGGGTGGGGAGAAATGGGTAGACCACAAACCCTCCTCTAATTTGGAGCTAGACACTGTCATGCAGCCAATCATACCCAATGCAATCAAAGTGTCGACCCCCAGCGAGAAAGCTCTGTCTAAATGCCAGAGGTATGTGCTCAGACATCAAGAGCTCGCCTCTGACGGGGAGATCGAGACCAGGCTCATCAAGGTAAAATGATAATCACTGTTTAGGGTTCAGATTATTTAATTTCTTGCATGAGTTTCCTTCTGAACTGAATCACATTCTCTTTGATTTAACTCTGATCCTGTTTCAGATGATCGTTGGACAGTGATGTATTTTTAACTGTTGGTTTTGAACAGATGTTTCTTCCTGTGTTCTCTCATTTTCTTGAAATCATCCGCAGGGTAATGTTTTTAAGACCAGGGCCGGAGGACAAGCTGTGCAGTTCACTGACGTCGAGACGCTAACTCAAGAGTTTCCAGCTTCGAGGTACAGACGTTTTCCAAATACTACAATACAGGTTGTGAAATGAAACAATAACATTCCTGCAAACATCATTTTAAACCTATTTTAATAGTGCATTTGCGTCATATCATTTTTTTAGATTCAACCATATTATCGCTGCTGAGACAAAACCTAAGTGTAGCTTGAGTGGATCTGGTTTCTATTTACTAGAAACTATACACTAAAAAAAATATTGTTTTTGTTTGTTTTGATTCGTAACTAATTCATCTTGCTTCTAATTCCACCTAAGTTTAATTCGGGGCTTCAGACAACTGAAACTGTTTGTTTTTGTTTCAGTCGCAAAAGGCGATCTGGCTCTGGAGAAGGTCGAGTTCCACGAGAGAACATCGAAAATGTGGTAAGATTTTAATATTCATAATTATACAACAATATGAAATCACGACTTCTTTCTGGTCACGTTACTGTGTAATTGAAAAATGTTCGACATGGCTTTAGGTGCTGAAGTGCAGCAGCATCTAATATGAATTGTGTACTTTGATGGATGTGTGTGCAGTTAGGCTAATTTATATCCACCTATTCCTCCCATTAGCCTCCAGTATCGGGCACAAGTTCCAGCTATGGCTACCAAAAGTAAGTTTTTGTGCGTGTTTGTTTGTTTGTTGTGTGGTGCTTGTGTGCAGTTACCATGCTATAAATTACATTTCATAACATTTGGTTTTTTTCCCTTTCTTTCTTCCAGACGGAGAAAGCCTTGAGTCGCTGACAATCTGAAGAACCATTTTTTTTTCTTGAATTTAGGAGATGAGTCATGCAAAGAATATTTGTAGCTTTTTAATTTATAGTTCCGCTTGCTTGCTTTTTAAAAATTTATTAGAAGCGACGCTGAAGCTTGTGGATTATGCAAAGAATAGTGACCCGTGTTTTGAAATTCCAGTTTGTAGAGTTTGTAAATATTTAGCTGTTAAGTAGGTTTTACTGAAATCAATTCTCTTACCCCATGAATAAGTATGATGGAACTTTTAACTCCTGTCTTTTAACACAGGAGGTGTAGCACACTGATTTATTTTTTGGTGGCATTAAACTACTTTGAACAAAGTCTTGTTGTAATGTTTTTTGGTCATGAAGACAGAAGAGTTCAGAGTCTCCATCTTAAATCCTGGGACATATCATAGAAAAATGATTTTTAGTTATGAGGGTTGGTTTCTGTTCATCTTAATTATTCTGCAGCTTTAAATGATGGATTGGTGTTGAAAGGTTCTCCACATGTTTGAGAAGAAAAGAATAAAACAAACAGGTAAGCGTCACCAGACTACACAGACTCATAGATATTAGTTCCTTGAATTTGCTTGTTTTTGTTTTGTTTTTATTATCAAGATCCATGATTCTTTCGTTGGGATATTAGTGAGATAAGTTTCACTATGTTGAAAAACAAAATAAATCATCCTTGATCTGCTGCAAAACCTTGTGAGTTCTTTGGTCCATGTTCTATCTTCACACCACGTTTTGTGGGAATCCCTTGAAAGACTTGGAGTTTATTTAATCTGTTGTAAGAGGAATGAAATTACACATTTAAAGATATTTAAGAGGAATGATTTTATTATGCTGTAACTGATACCTTCTGTTAATCTTTGTGGTCATTGGACTTCCTGTCTGTACCTTGTTTAAAGAGACTAAACTTTACAAGCAAGAGGTCAAACACTCTTTCCTCTTTTTGTTTTTAAAGCCGCTGTGACTCAGCTCAAAGTCAGAGGCTCATTTCTTCTGGTCGACTAAACAGTGGCAGAAAAGTCTTATTGGCTCCAGCCCCAACTTGAGTGATGGGTGGAACCTAGGACTTGGAGTGTGTCTATACAGAAACTTACCATTCCACAGTTAATTGTTTTTTTACCTCATCAATACTGTAATTAAAATAGCAACTTGATGAGACTGTATTAACAGAGGGGACAGAAATCTTGTAGTTTCCTATGTGAACAGCAGGTGGCACTGAACACCTTTAAGAAATCTAATAAGCTTTAGACGCATACAGCCAACATGCGGTGCTATTTATTATCATACTCTTATTTCTAAAAGTAACTTCCCAGACCTGATATCAAAAGATCTATATAGATAATTAAAAACATACCTATTACAGAATAAACCTAATTGATATTTATAATTGACAGCTCCATACATTCAGCCTTTTAAACCTATTTACAGCTTTTTAATAGAAATAAACTTGCTCTCCAAACATTAGTTGATCATATTTACCTGCAGTGATGTCACTTGTCCAGCAGGTTGTCCATCATGTGTCGTGGGCGAACCACTTTGAGCAGGAAGTGTCAGGAAGGTGGCAAACACCAATCAGCCAATCTCAGCCCTTGTGTCTGGGACTCGCTTGTGGAAATATTGACCCTCCTCTCCCTGCTTGTTTAACCAGGCCGCCTGTAAGCAGTGTCGGAGCAAATAAACACATGACAGCGCTGCTTTTCTAAATGGCTTCTTTAACTCAAACACTGGCTAATGGCTGCTTAAACACAGCCCCTCTTATCTGCTGTGGACTCTGTGTTTCCTCCGGTACATTGTATTAGATGGGTCACCTTTTATTTTTTTTGTTGCGTTTACTGCTGAGTGTGAAAGTGTGAGATTACCAAACACTGTATTTGCTGTTTGAGGTTTTTAATCTCGAGGTAATTTTCTCTGCGGTCAACACAAATATGATGCAGACACACAAACTGCTTGTTGGGTGTGTTTGGTTTGTGTAAACATTCCAAACCGTTTTTTTTATTCGAAAGACGTCATCGAAATAAATTTGGTCACAGGCCCGATGATGTGTGAACTACAGTCTATTAAAGAGCAATGACACTGAAAATAAAGAATCCATAAGGTAAAGGAAGTTTATCTTATGTATGTGGTTAGTGTTTTACCTCCTGGCATCTTACTTAAAACACAGGTGCTATCATATATTGACTTGAGGCTTCTAAGAGAGCATATAGATTAGATATGTTTCTGTAGATTGAAGTGATTCCTCTGAAACTCATTCATTTCCAGAGATCACAGAAATCTGTCACTTCTAAAAAAGGATAAATCCCCAAAATACAGCAGTTAGAAAAACAAAAACAAAACGATCACAGCTAAAGATGGTTTGAAATGTGTCGCTGTTTAATTTTTATATCTGTGAGAGTGACCTCTATGTGAGTTGATACAGAAAGGTCACACTCACAGTTCCATAGCTGTCGATCGTACCCAGTGTGCTGGGAGGACTGGGCCTCTATGTTTAGACCCTACCCTCAGTAGCAGTATGACTTGCTCATTAATTTCGATGAGAATTTCAACACTGCTTTGTCACAGTGGGGGGCGGGGGGTGCTGTGCCAGAGGGCTGACTCAGCACAATGCGTAAATTATGACCAATCAACAACACGCTGGAGCACATACCTGTGAGATTGTGCTGTGTGTGCTGAATAATCCTGATGTTTACTGTGCGATCCTAGCAACAGAGGATACACTGGTTGTTGTCCTTTGTAAAATGTTGTGTCATAGTTATAAACTGTGCTTTGGTTTAACGACAAACCCATGAATGACACACAACTGGACTAATATAATCTATATAATACCACATGTAGCAACAGGCCCATACCAGTGTGTTTTTAAGGGATATTTTACCTTTGTCTTTGGCTTGTCAGTCATTCTATGCTGTGCTTTAATTTTTCTCATTTCAACACAATGGTGATTAAAAAGGGATTTTTACACCATAATAGAAAATCTGTGTCATGGCTTAACCCTCGAGTCTTTCTGAATTATAATCTCTGCCACCATTGTCCTAGAAAATATATGACAGTCCTCCCTTTTTTCCACCGACCTCCTGTGTCTCCTCCCAAGTCAACAATCCATGTTTGTACAGCCGTGCGTGTGCGTGTGTGTGTGTATGAGCATTCAGAATAAACAATGGTGGTTTGAAGCTGTACTGGGCTCCCTTTTTTCCCATTTAATCATAAGGTCACACCTCGGTTGTCCTTGCCTATTGCTTTTTAGACCTGACTTTACTGAGTAAATGTCAACACAGGTTTATTACATTTCTGATTGTAGAGCAAATGTGAGGCGACTGTGAATAGTGTCTGAGTGGGCGGAGTCGGGGGTTAATCTGGGACGTATTCAGTGAAGGATGAAGGGACCTTCGAGGAAAGAGCATCCCTCTCTCCTGAAATGTGTTAAATCATAAAAGCTTGGATTATCAACATATTAAATCATTATAACAAATAATCTACAAATTCTGATCAGTTACAATCAAAGCATAAAGTGTTAAATTCGCTTTTTGGATGATTTACCATGTTGGTTGTTGAGCGAAGGTTAAACTTGACTTTTTGGTCATTAATTTCTGTGACATGGATTCAATGAGTGTGGAGCTAGTTAGTTAGAATTATAATTATAATCTGAATTATTTCCAACTTCCATAAATTGTCCAGAGCAGTGTAATAAGTAAACAGCTAAATGGCTAACACAACAAACACTATTGAGACCACAAGTCAGGTTCCAGAGTGAGCTGAGGTCGTGTCCTGTCTGACCCACACGCAGATTGATATCATCGCTGGTTATTTAGATAAAAAAGTGTGTTAATCTTTTAAACAAAAGTCTGTGCAAATGTCTGAGGTTGTGACTGCAGCAGAGATAAGGCGTCTTCATGTGGTCTGATATCTCTCTCTCACAGTTTGAAGTCAGAGGCAGGGCTTGTTTGCTGGGTAAAGCTATAACATCCTCCACAGGTGACAGCCACTGTTCTGCCTGTTTACCCGCTCGGCCTGTTGATCTAGCTAAAAGCCTCCCACACCCCCATAACACACACACACACACACACACACACACACACACACACACACTCTCTCATACACACTCATGTGTGTGTTTGTGAGTCACGCACCGGTGTATGTACCGAGTTTAAACACACACATTAATAACAACTGAAATGCCATTCTATGTCAAGTGCTTTTACAGGTTCTCCATTGACCTCAGTGTTTAATCTTCCTGCACAAACGACCGTCACTTCATGTGCAAACAAATCTTTTATGACTGTCAGCCAACTCCCATGTTCCTTTGTGAAGGCAAACAGAAACACAAAGCTCAGACTATTCTTTGTTCTGAGACAATTCAAATATCAGACGTTGGTATAAGTTATCGAATGAGCTCTGACGGCCTCGTGTGTCATCTGCAAACAGGTCAGATCCCACGTTTAGGTTACATTTAAAATAATTTACTTTTTTATCCACTGTTAGACTCTTTAAAATCCTCTACATCTTTGTGAGGCAAAAATATTTGTTGTCAGAACCTTTGAATCTGCAGATTATTTTCACCTCATGATCTCAGGATCAGTTGTAAAGCTCCTAGTAGATGCTCCACCTAGATTTAGAGAAACTCACACAAAGCTTAACTGAGACAGTAGAGGGGGGTGTGGAGAGAGTCTTCATCACCACTTGGTGAAGTATTGAGAACAGATGAATTTAGCATGTGCACAAATATAAATTTTCTGATAATTGAAAGAAGTAGTTGTTACTGTGCAATAGCTGAATAAAGATCACCCGCTTAATGATGTTTATTTTGATTCATAAAGTCTGCTCCAAATCACTTGTTCATGGATTATATAGCACTTTACATATTTTTTTCAACACAAACTCGGCAATGTTTCTTGAAAAATTTGCAACGCAATGTTAAAGTTTGTGAAAGAATTCCCTGACCCACCCCTTAATTGATATATTCATATTTGTTTATTAAACGTTATCATGCAAAAAGAAAAACATCAATATAAAAATATCATCCTTTTCAGAGATAACAATTCCCATAGCTTAATCAATATATTAACCAGTTTATCAATATATAACTGAGATGAAGATGAACTGACGTGTGTCTGTGTACATTCATCCACACCCTCCCTGTGTTCTCAGCTGCTGCCGCTAGATGTCACTGTGGTCTGCTCATTCTTTCACTTCCCTTTTCCTCCTCCCCCCCTCCAAACTGTTGACTCCCTTTCCAATAGGAAACAGATGGGAGACCTTTGCTTCAGGCTACTGCCAAATGGAGCAAATTCTCATTACAACGTCTGCAAGCTCTGTTTATTCTCTCCCAGCTTCACCTCCACCCCCCTCGCCACATCTCACCATCTGATGTGTTCAGAACCTGTTTCCGATGCAGACATGTCATTTTGATATGCCTTGTTCTGCTGATTACAGAACATTTAGGATTCTCAGCAAGGAATGGGAAACATGTTGTGCATAATTATCCTGGGGTGCTGTTCTCAGGGATGTTTTACCTTGTTGTTCCTGTCCAATAAAAAACTGAAATCTCCAAAACACCAGATTGAAATAAATTCCCAGAAACACTATTTAAAAAAAATACAGTTTGTGAAGTTGTAGAACACATTTAACTTGAATTTAACCTGAATGTTTGAAATATGCCTCTTGTCTGAAGGGATACTTTTTTGAAAGGGAGGTTAATAAGCGTCTTTATTCTTAATCCGTTTCATCTCAAGTCAGACACACCCAGATAAAGTTAGGCTGTAACATTCTCTTCTCACCTTCGTCCTTCTTCATGCCGTCCCCTCCCAGAGACTCTCGATCTATAGTCGTTTTCAGAAATGAATTTGCAGGTAAACTGAATTCTCCTGGATTTCTATAGACATTTTACCGGGAGGCCAGGTGGAGAAAGTCCGCAGGAAGCACGGAGGGCGCCCATTTTGCATTTACACATGCACGTCCTTTGGAGAAAATACGGAGGAACTGCGGAGTTCAGTGCACGTCTGGAAGCTGCTTATTACTCTCTATCGCATACAAATCCCCAGCTCTGTGTGAGTCCCCAGTCTGGGAAAGCAGCACTTCGAATGGAATATAAATGACATCATTACGTAATATTCAATCTGTTGCTGCAGCAATATTCTATTCCGCAGATAGCGCCCTTCACCACCCACCCCATATGCTCTGGACTTGCCGGTCTCCTGTTCTTTTTCCTGGAGAATATTAAAGAGTTATTAAATTAATCTGTGCTCGCTGGCGCATGTTATTGCAGTGCAGAGATTTGTAGGGTGAATGAAGCCGTTAGGCTGCACCCTAAGCTGATTTATTAAGGGTGCCAGGGAATCACCAAATAGACCTGATAACCTGTTTTATTTTGCATAAGTGAACACTTTCCCTTAAATCCGCTTATGTCCCGTTCCTTTTTAGTTTAGCTTTTTCTTGTTTTTTGTGTGTGTGTCCTGAGTCGCTGCAGCAATATCGTCACAGCGTCTTTGTTAATACTGTTATGAGAGCTAATGATTCACAAAGGAGTGAATGGCACAATTCATGCTGGTGTTAAGTATTTAAAATGTTATATTGCTCATATAAAGGACTTGTACTTATCCTTGTCTCGACTTTGCTTTTGCTCAACTCATGAAAATTGTTCTTTTATTGGATTCTGTGAAGTCTGTATTGGGAGTGTTGGGAAAACAAGGTGTCTGAGGCTCATCTACTTTGGTTGCAGCAACAATGATAATAGCTATGATAATAATTTCCAGTACTTTTCTGCTAAAGAATTCCTTTATGTGGTTGAAACAGATTTATAAGATCAGGGATTAAATTATACAGACTTAAACAATTTAAACACTTATATTAAACAGACAACACGTTTAGGTACTAGAATTAATTAACGGTTTTAATTAAAGATATGTTTTAAGAAATTATCCATTTCTCAGACACAGACTTCCAGAGCTGAGGACCCCAGTACGTTCAGGTTCAAATGGGTTCAGGTCAGGTGTCCAACTGCTCACATCACCCATACAACTGGAAGTATACAAACAAATGAGTGAAGCCACATTTAATATGCAGAACATTGAATTACAATCTCAGGCCGGTGGTTTTGATTTCACAATCTCTATCTAACCTCATGTTCATCATCTTCCTCCATCTGTAAACTTGACATTTGACTCTGGAGCTTGACCAGTGTAAAATAGTGGGAGTGTAATGTGTCATGTACACTGCCAGGCATCTGTGTGTTCTCTGGCCCTGAGAGAATCAGCAGATTTAACACCAGCCCAGATTCCTAACCTCATTTATCAGAGTGTATGCCAGCAGTGTAAACATTTAATCCGGCATGAGATTTTTGGGCTCCTTTGGGTCAACAGTTTAGCTGTTCCTTTTTTTTTCAAGCCTCGAGACAAAGTCTGCTTTCAATTATTTCTGCAAAATTGCTTTACAGGGTCCATGCATGATTAAATATTCATTATGCTAAACTAAGCACTTTCTTTGTATATAAATCCATATTAGATTTGGCTGGCAGGCTGCCTGAAGCCACATGAGAAGGATTTTCTGGTGCAGAAAAACCCTTGGACCACCTTAGCAGCTCCTTTCTCCGGGATTTGTTTGTTTTTGTTCTGATGTAAATAACGACTTGTTGATATTTTCAGACCTTTTTTTGTCCTCCCAGGCAGGCGCACACAGGCCTTTCATATGGGGATGTTGGAATTCAAAGTGGGCATGGGAAAAATAAACAAGCGTGTCAGTTGGTGTGGCGGTCGGGGAGCAGTGCTGAGTAGTCCTCCCAAAAAACCTGGATTGTGTCGAAAGAAAAAAGCTGTTTGTGTGTTTATCTGTGTCTCTGGTATGGTCCGAATGGAGGTGTGTGTTTACGAGTGTGTGTGTGTGTGTTTGGAAATTGGAGGGCAGCGGGTGAAGAGGGAAGCCAATCCATTTCAAATATGACCGGCTTCCCTGAAAATATTTACCCAATATTTTTTTTCTCTTTCCAAGCAAAATTGACCCCTTTGATTGCAGAGTTTGCTCCAAAGACCTCATGGAAAATAAATTCAGAAGTATTTGAAATTCCTGAGCGGATTCAGCCGGGCTGCCTAGCGTGAGCCGCTGTTTATTTGTTTTCCAGCTGCAGGAGGGATTAGGGTGTGTTGACTCAGAAGGTATTTGGTTTGTCTTCTGTTACAGACATCATGAAGGGGCTCTCACTGCAGATGGTCCAAAATAGGACAAACCTGAAGCAGCTGTGTATTCGTTTCCTCAGAAAGAAGAAGAAGAAGAAAAAATTTGATGGTTTCTCTGCCAAGTAATATGTTTTATAATTTGCTACTGTGGTTTTGTGTCTTATATGGCTTTTTCTTTATCATTATTTTCACTAAACCACTGTCCAATAAGTGCAGCCACTTTACTTGCTATCTTGCCTTTGGCAGCGCAGCCTGCCCCGCTTGGCCCTGAGCTGCCGGAGTGCAGCTCGTCGTAAGTGGCTGAGGAATGCGTATCATTCTTGAATGAATTGGACAGGCGCTGACCGCAGGAAAGAGAGCCCGGTGTTCTGTAGAATAACATCTGAAGAAAGGGAAAAAAATTTAATAGCAGAAGTTTCAATCCCAAGCTCCGCGCTGGCTGCATAACCCTGCATGAGCGGGATGTGTGCCAGGCCAGGAGAGGCAGTGGTACCCAAAGGTGAAGGACTGAAGGACTGTGCAGATGTGTGGGTGGCCTAATGCACAGTCCCCTAGAGGCTAAGAGTGTGTGTGTCTGTGTGTATGTGTGTGCCGCTGGTAATTTAACACGTTCCCTCATTCTCAGTGAGTAAAAAGTTCTCGGAACAAGCATGACAGTATTAACTCCCTTCCCCTGAAACACACACACACACACACACACGCACGCACGCACGCACACACACACACACACACACACACACACACACACACACACACACACACACACACACACACACACACACTCACAAACACAGTTCATATTACCAAGATAATAACCTTCCCCCCACACAGGCCATGATTGACTCGCTGTAACGTGACCGCATCACTAGAAACCCAGGATGCTGCTATAAGACATAAAGTGAGTCAGACTTGCCACATGCACCACATCCTGTCATGCTTACATTATTTACTTGTTGCACGTGTAAATGTGCCCCCTGTTATACCAATACAGCATCACATACATACATACATACAGCACTATACTTACAGAGTAAGATTAACTGGGCAAATTGGTTTCCCTTCTCAATAATGAGACGTCGTCGAAGCAGTCAAGGTTTGATGAAGTGTGTCTTGTTTCCATCATGCCCCGAGGTGGTCGTGTATTCAGTTCATGTAGAAAACAAGGCTGTAAAGTAATTAAATAAATGAGTCTAATTATATCCTTTTGAATAATTAATCTCAATTAATTGCATATATTAACATTTTCACAAAAAGCAGCAATTAATAGATTAAGAGGGTATGATGACATTCCTGCACAAAATTGTTCACATCCCAAATTTGTTTTACTATCCTGGTAGAAAACGTATTTGACAATTTGAAAGAACCCAAAAAACACAAATATTTGAATTATTGGTTCACACAGTTGCCGCTCTGGTATACATTAAACAAATAATTTATTCAGTCAAGACACATTAGACAATGAGCCTTTTTTCTGCACCTCTCTGTGCACCTCTGTGATTCTGATGTCCTTCACTGTGAGCGTCAGACAACACACTCCGATCCCAGTCCAATCTGAAACCCCACTCTCAGAATATGACTGGCACCTGGAGTGAAGAGGGCAAATGGAGAACAATGGAGGAACATCGGCTTTTTTCCATTACGAGAATTAATCTAATCGCGGCTCCGAGCTGAAAGCAGGCTTTGTTAATGGGGCTTGTACGGTCAATTATCTTAATTGTTCCATTTACAGGACCTGCTGCACGTATCAGGGGCAGGCGCTGCAACTTGAGGGATGGGCTCAATCACTCTCCATAATTGTAATTGTCGATAGATTTACGTATGAACGTTGGGGTGGCCGCAAGAAGGATGAGCGTAATCGCGGGGTCGTTCAGTGTGGGCACAATGATGACGAGCAGCACACGGAGGTTCAGTTTGAGTGGTTGTGAAGCTGAATAGTGAGATGACATGATTGAGAGTCTCTCCCGGTTAGATTTGACCAATCTCATTATGCCTCTAGCATTTTGCATTCCTTTCTTTGCAGTTTTGTGCTGAAAAGTTTCGTGACAAACTGCCAACCAATCCCTTGAGATGTACATTGGAACATTTTGCCTTTGTCTGGTCCTCCACTTACTCCATTATCCCCCACAGATCGCTCCAAAGATACGACTCAACCTGGTGTCGAACCAGAGGAATTACATCCATAAGTCACACAGTGGGAAGATAGATTATTTTCACCTGCTGCTTTGCTCTGCTGCGCTGCACTGTGAACATCAAAGCCCAATCTCCAGCAACACCCGTGCCCCTGATAGAGAATACCCCGGTGCAGGCTCTTGATACGGTTGATGGAGCCTTAAAAAAAAAGGAAGCCAGAGAGAGGGGTGGTTTGCAATCCCTCCTTGTGCCCACAAACACGACACTGGAATACTCAGACACTGTCACACCATCCCTCCTCTGGGACACCCGGTCCCAAGTCAGTCAGCTATATCAGGCACAGCCTAAAGAAAGAGACCCAGAGGGAGAGAGGGGATGGAACCTCCTGCCAGAACGTTCCCTCTCCCACATGCTGCCTCTTCCTCCTCGCTCTGCACATATTCAGTAGTTACCGTTGCTCCGTTTCAATTTGGAATTGCTGGAGAGTGACTAACTTGCAGGGCCCTGTGGAGAAGGTCAAGCACTGTCACCCATTAAGCTAACTCGTCTATGATATCGAGTGCTCTGCTGCTTTTTGACCGTGCAGTGTTCGATGAGCTGCGCAATAATATAATCACTTGTCCTCTGCACTTTGTATAACAAGTTAGTTGTCTTTATAAATCTACAAGATAAAAGAAAAGCCTGTCACAGAGAGCGAGTGAGGATTGTTTAATGCTTCTTTAATGTTTGAAGCTGACTCATTTCAAAATAAAAGCCCTGTTAGGGAAGCCTGAAGCTGAACCAATTTCAGTGAGGACTAAATGATGAGTGAGGAGTTTAACACTATCTCCTATAGGGTGACTGAGGTTACTGAATATTAAACTTCCCTAAATCGAATTAATAGCCATGGCAGACCCAGACCGCCTCTTTTGGTCCTTGGTTTTTGGCTTTTAAAAAAACACCACCCTCCAAAACCTTGACATGTGTAGTATTGCTCTCAACAGACACAACTTCTACATGTGAGTAACTCTGAAGCTTGCAACCCCGCGGTACCAAGTTACAGTTGCTAAGCTATGATTAGACATAATATAGAATTGGTCTGTTTCCCGTGAAAACGATTTTCTTATGTAAAGATTAGAATTAATAGTTTTATAAAGTGATGGTAAGCTGTCTAAATGCATATGGTTTTCACCGTGTAGGAGTGTTTTGATTCCCAGTGACCATTTGAGCTCATCAGCGAGGCTATAAGCACACGACCCAATTTGACTGCAACCCGGTCCAATCCAATAATCACATTCCCTCCGAGCAGAACTGAAGACATTGTTCTAAATAAGCAATCATCACAGTGGCAAATTTAATTCCCTGCTTCATAATTAACCTTGGGAGGAAAAAACCCATTTAAGTCTATTAAATCATCAAATGAGCTCAGGTAAAGCTAAACTTGATTATGCTAAAAAAAAATCTAGTTACAGACTTTGAGGTGAGGAAATACCTTCATTTACTGGAGCTAAAGTGTCTCTCTCTATTTGAGCCGTTAAATTGCTGCTCACACATCAATGCAATTAAACTCGTCAGAGGAATACTGGCTTTCTGGTTGAATTCACAATGTTAATTAGCCAGTTGGGATTTTTTGAAGTAAGTTATTGCTCTGCTTTATCTGGCGCTCTGGGTGAGTGATTCTCATAAAAGACTAGAGCTTCTCTCAGTGCCTTTGCTATCATAGGCAGCGTGTAGGGTGAACTCGCAAAGTAATTGCAAGAAAGTGTGCTACACAAAGCTGTGGCACGCTACGTGTTGCTGTTAAAAAATGCAAATTTATTCTTGTTTGTTCAGGGTGCATATTCAAATTCCAACTTTACAAACCCCTATACCAATTCTCAACTTCAGGTTCGGTTCAACTTGAGAACCTTAACCAGTTTCCTTCGTACAGGGTTTAAAGCTGTTTTCTGAAATATCATTTGATTCTCTCTATTTTTCACATGTATTTTTGAAGTCATTTTAGTAACACTTGAAAATATATTTGGTCTGGTTTGTTGACTATCGTTTTTTGAAGCCTTTCAAGTCAATGAGATGCCTGTACTATCTATTTAGAAATGCATTTAGCTGTAAATAAGAGCAGTGAAAGCTCTAGTGATATACCACGCTTTACTTTATCAAGTGTCTGCATTTTAAATTACAAGTAAATTGTTCCTTGGCAGGTTTCCGTTTAAATACGTTTGAGGCTATGGTGGTTGCCCCAGCAGCACCCGTGACCTTTGGAGCCACCACCAGTGGCCAGCTGTAATCTATCAAGATCTAAACTTTCCCCTGTGCCCGGTCAGACTCATGTGGGAGAGCGGCCGCTGACATTAAAACTCAATTAGCGAGGCCACTTCCTAAATAATACATTAGCAAAGTGCATCAGCTGCACATCATCTGTTGCCCAGAGCACAGTTCTTGCACCATATCTCAATATGTCAGAGGAACAACTGTCCGGGAGCTAATGTGTTGGACGGGGTGGGAATAGATGAGCTCCAGCAATCAGAGCATTGTCCTGTTAAATGGAGGGTGAAGCTCTTGTTGGCCGAGATAGTCGGCATTTTGCTCTTCTAGCAGTCGACTGGATTCCTGACCTCAGCTTGTCTATTAAACAATAAAATATCTAATTAGTGTTGGATAGACCCAAACCAACCCTTTTTTATGCGATGCCCACTTTAAATTCCATTTTTCTATCCACATTAGCATTTTTATACATATTTTAACTGGGATAGCAGATTGATAGCACAGAGAATTCCTATAGATATTCTCCAGATCTGGTCTGTTCCGATTCAAACCTTTGATAATGAAGCACAGTCCAAATGCCCACATGTGTTCTTGCTGTACTTGCTTGCTTTGGGAGGTGACTTGTCTGGTGACAGCCAAGTATCCCAGAAATATGTATTTGCACAAGCATGTGGCAAAAGCAGAGAAAAAACAGCAGGTGAACATTTTGTTGTGTAAACAAAAAATCTTTGGCTGATTCATGAAGATATAATCTGCAGAGCAGGTATCAGCCAGCAGTCAAGGTGACTGGGTGGTCAGCACTCCCACTGAGAACAGTCTTATTTTGCAAACTTGTTTTGAAATATGCCAGTGGCGTAGTGTTGTGATATAGATATACAGTATAATTAATTTTGATTATAAATAACTGGCAGAACTTTGTCTCATTTTCTAAACCTATATTTGTTTCCATGCTGAGGGAAAAGCAAGAGTTCATAACTTTACTCACTAGTTTTAATTAAATTTAACATTTTACTAAAGCGCTCTCTTTGTACCTATGGCTGAATAATTTTATCTTTATTAAATACCTTTTATAATAGCTATTATAGCTATTATTACTATCTTACTGTATATATTGTTGTTTTATATCCGATTGTTGTTTTATGTCAAATGCACCAACCACACCAAGGAAATTTCCTGTATGTGTAAATATACTTGGCATTAAAAGAATTCTGATTCTGATTCTGATTATTGTGCATTAAAACTAACATTTAAGCGTTATTTTAATGTAGGGACAACTGAAGAAACATGGGCCCTTAACTGACTGGTCATTGGCCAGTTTGAGCCTTTCCATCTGATTAAAATCCTCTTGATGGAGTTGCCATCAGAACGACCTTCTTGGTCTAGATTCATTACCTTACCGTCAAACATCCATCAAAATCTGGACTGGAGTGAGTATTGATTTTGAGTGCTTATCATTGCCAGTGTTCCTGGGGAAGGGTTGGAACCTGATTCAGTCTCCATCTATGATGATTAACGTCCTATTACAGTGGCAGTGTGTAACTGTCTGTGTTTTTGTTTATCCCAGACCTTTGTTGCCGATAAGTGCCAAACAGGTCAAACAATTTACAGACGACTACAAGCTAATCTGCCCGTTTCTCTGTTTTGTATTGTGCACTGAGGGGGACTTTCTCAGTTTATTTTTGAAGAATCTTGTTAGCTTTAGTTTCCCAGTTCATAAACAGTATAAAACCTAATCAGAGTGATGTAGTGTCTCATTAAAATAAAGTGTACTTTGGGACTGTGGATGCATTCAATGAGTTTCACAGCTGAGTAATTAATACCCTATTTTCATGAGGTTGAATGCAACTGTTATTCTAAATACAAATTGTTTTGATATGAAATCAAACATTTTCTTTGAGCGTCTGACCTGTACTGTCTGGATCTTATTCATACTCAGGAAGGTTTCTTTTTCTTTAACGGATTGATAGTCAGTGCAAGTGCATTTTAATTTAAGTAAATAAATGAAAAACCCTGAACCTTCAATAAACACTATACAATGTTAATTTTTATCCAAGTGAAAGCCACAATATTTAGCGAGGGGAAGGATTGTTTTCTATTCCATGTTTCATTTTAATGTAAACATACATTTCAGTGATGATAACCGGAGTAGACGCATAACTTGGATGGTGACCTTAAATATGCTGTTATTCCAATTCCAGAATAACCACACTGCTGCCTCCCGTTCTTGGGAGTTTGAACTCCTAAGTTTGTTTTCCTGAATCAAACTTATCTTATTTTAATTCTGAAATATTGTGTTTTGCCTTGACAAGTTGGATTCAGTCCCACAAAATTGAGAAACCAAACTCTTGAGAACGAGAGGACGCAGTACGGTCATTCTGTAATTGGAACAGCAGCATAGTCCGCATGTCGGCATTATCATCGTGAGCATGTTGGCTTTCAGACTTGATCATTCAGCTCCAAGCACCACCGTGCATAAATAAGACTTAGTGAGAAGCCACGGTGGCTGTCGACTCTTAAACAGTGGATTACGGCTGGTTAATCTTGGTTAAAGACTAATTCAGCACAATACCTTCTTTTAATTCAACTTCTCAGCGTTTTATCTTAAAAATATACTTTTTGAATATATTTTTTAAGCTGCTGAAGCCAGGCACAAACTATGGAGAAGATAAACTTTGACAATATTTTGCATCCTCGGATTTATGCATCGCTCTGCTGCAACCATAATCCCTATTACTGAATGTGCTGGGGTTTATACGCCACCATATTGGTAACATTATGAAATAGAAGCTGCAAAAATGCATCCACTTGTGGCGCAGTCATGATACCATTTCCATTATTTTCGATTTTTGACTGTACAAAATCTCATTCAGGGACGCTACAGCCGAGAAGCGCTCCACTATCTGCTCGAGAACAAAAGATAATACAAACAAATATTATAAATAGGTTACAGGATGCCTTATCCTTTATCCACACAGAAATATGCTTTCTGTATTTACATTCAGAGCAGGGAAATGTGCTAATCTGGCTTTGTTTCACTTGTAGGCCTCCTTTGTCTCCCATTGCTCCGTTTAACACCACCTGTTAGAATAGCTCATTGTAATGCACTGGGTCCCCTTCTCATCTATTTACAGCTGCACACGGGCGACAGATTTCAGGGTAAAACCTGAATAAATAGGTGGCAAAACATTATGAATGCAGATGCTTCCACAGAGGTGTGCTCCATGGTACAATTACTCAGTTATCATCCAGTTCTGGCTTGTGACACGTTTATACAGATGCTGAGCAGAACCACTTGACCCTTACATTTTTCGTCAAATTGGCAAGAAAAAGGTCTAAGAGAGGTTAACTGTTGATGTGGAGCTTCAGTCACAAAGTGTTTCAGTAAAGCGTTGATTCAAGTGACCTCTGCATTGAGATGTTGGAGAAGGAAGTCAGTAAATAAGGTCAGAAACTGGAGTTGACAGCACACGTTTGATGACTGAAACGGGTGAATTGGTGAAATATGTAAGTGGAACTATCTCAGCAATAATAGGTCGTTGGCAAGAGGGATATTATTGTGAGATTGTAGTGTACAAACCTCTCGTTACAAAGATTAACTTGACGTGAAGGGGTCTGGAGATATTTTGCCAGCATGGTTTGACTTGTTCCCTTTAGAGGGAAGCGTTACAGCAAAGTAATACAATGTTGTTCTGGGTGATCACCTTAATCTTCTGATGAAATCTCCTGGTCTCTTCCACGATGTCTTCTCCTAATAGAGCACAAGGGCTCACTGAATGGGTTGATGAGTATCGAAGTGATGTGAGTCATATTCCATATCCAAGTCATCACATCGAAACCCAATGGAACACCAATGGAAGTGGCAACCATCTTGGTAATTGCCTAGTAACATTGGATTAAATGTATGACACAAGTTGATGCCGTCAGTTGAAACCATCGTGGGCCTCATCTTTTTGTCTTTGTCATGACTTGCTTGTTGTGTTTCTCTGTTCAGCAGACGATTGGCTGTTTTAACAGGGAGATGGGACATGTTATCCAACTCCCATGTTTAGCTTTATAGACTTTTCTAGTCCGGATTCTTTAAGTAGTTTTTCCTCTCGGTTTAGAACATCTCTAGGGCCAACGTGTCCCAGACGTCCAGATACTTGTTGAAATGTTCCAGCAGCACATGGTGGCCCATCACCTGAGTATCTTAGTGTTCTTTACTTCTACCACCCGTCTGTGTATTAAAGTATAAACATATAGGATACAAAGGAAATTAATCCGCTCTGAAAATCACACAGAAAGGCCTTAACTCACGCCCCATGGCTTAATCCTTGGTGGAAAACAGTTGCAATCATGAGCTATAAAAGATAAATACATTTGCAAGTGATTGCCGTTAAGCCAGTTTCTTGTCAACACCAACCAGGATATGAAGGTCCCTGCCAAGAACAATGAAAGCTCTGGGTTTTTGCATCCACAGAAAATATTGGAAGGCATTGTTGAGGGATAAACACTTTCAGCCAAAGTGGGTTGGATATTTTCCTCGTGTTCCTGGCACAGCCTTCAGTTGCTGCAGCTGTCGGTGGTGTGGTTTTGCTCAGGCGCTGTGAGTCCCAGGCCGACTTTTTTTACTGGCTGTGGTCTCAGTGATGACAGTGTTGAGACTGATCTCTATCTACCCACACTCATTAAGGTCTACTGTGAATTTCTATTGCTCTCTGTCGCTCTTCATCGTCCTAGTTTTAAAACTCCAGTTCTTCTTTTACATTTCGGCTGTGAGGTTTTAACTCTGCTGTGGAGTCTATACAACACTACTAAATACATTTAAAAGTCATGTCCTGATTTCTTTTTATATCTTTTTCATCTTGTTCTTTTAATTTACCACAGGATTGAGACACATATCCAGGTGCTGTGTAGAAAGTGGCAGTACAATGAGATTTCTTGTAATGATTCTGATATTTAACTGATGTTGGAAAAAAGCCCTTCTGGGGTTTATGAGTTTTTTTACGAACCCCAAAAATAGCTTCTAGAACTGGATGCCCAGTTTGCAGCTACATTCATCAACCCTGACAGAATATTTGTTGTGTTTCGCTGAATTTAATTGCAATGTGTGTCATATAACCACCACACATATTATATTTAATGAAAATGTTTATTCACAATGGTTGAACCAACAAGTCACATAGAGGCACTGGTGATGCAACAAGAGCACCTGCTTTACCTCCTAGGGAAGGGCTGACAAAAGTGGCCTGTAGCTTCAGTCAGGTCAAACAGGAGAGGTGGTGTTAGTATTTCTCTGTTTTGATTGTGTGACTGTTCTAGTTTAAATAATTTGTTTCTGATTTGAGGCTGTATCCTCATGTGAACTCTAAACAATGGAGAATCAGGTCAGGCAGTGTTGGAAGCTGTGGTTGCACACATGTGACACACCTCTCATCCGTGTCAGACGTGTTCTTACCCTCTGGCTCAGGTGAGCGCTGGCAGACATGGAGATACACATAAACATGTGAATTCTCCGGATGATGACCTGCTCTACTCACACATCGTCTCAATCAGACACCACACAGGCACAACTTTAAATATCCCTTAAACTCAAACTGCTTCTCAGGCCTATGATGACTCATGCTTGTATAAATGATGTAGGAAATCATTCATGAACAGCATTTTCAGAATAAAGCCCTCAGGAACCTGATCCTTTTAGCTCAGTTTTTTGAATGGGTAAAAACACTATTTACTCTATGATTGGTCGGCTAAATGTAAGAAAGTCATCAAACTTTTTAGACTGAAAGCCAAAGTATAACTAACCTTTTTTATAACCTCATGTAGGTTAAACAGGACTTTTTACTGCAACGCACTTAAATAAGCAGATTAGATTTAAGTCCCACGCAACTTTTCAAACATATTCTTTATCTTCAAAGAGCAAAGCTGTGGCCACTAGAAACAGCTCAACCCAATGCACCCTGCACTGAGGCATTTGATGTGCATTGTAACTGTGAAAAAAGGCAAATAAAAAGGGCCAGCGTATTTGTAATCATAGAATAAGTCACTTATTTATCATTTCACATAGGCGATTACGTTCCCCGTTTCTATTAAGCCAATAAACCGAAGCTGATATGTGCAAGGTCAGAGTTATTGCAAGGCCTTGACTAGCTAACATTCAAAGGAAATGAGTCAAGTGTCGGTGCATCATAACTTCACCGCCACACTATCAGCAGCTTCTCTCTGGTTTGCTTCTGTTCTGCCAGTCATGCTTCGGTCTGATTTGCTACCATGTGAATTCTGAGCCGGCACAGAACCAGTTCCCCAATTGGTTTTGCAAACTATGTCTTTTGTTCATATGATGATTAACTCACCTCATTTTTAAAACACTTATTAAACACCCTCATGTTGTCCTATCTTATCTTTGTGGCTGGTCTATCTCACAGCCTGGGGCAGGACCTTAAGTCACTGGGCCAAGATTGACACCATCATAGAGGCTAGAACCCGAAAACATGACGGCTCGCTGTAAATAGCTGATATTAATGGTTAACTCTCCTCTTGGAAAGGGCTCCAAATGAAGGCCCCTCTGCACATTTGCCCTTATTAACTGTCAGTGTAATTTACTTAAGGGTGAGGCGGCGAAACAGACACACTATCTGTACACGCCCACACCGTGTTTACTTAGAACATAGGTCAGTGTTTGATCAACCAATCTACAGCTGAGCAAAGACCTCAACTGACAAATCTATATAATGTGCTATTCTAAATCAGAGACAGGCCTAAATGTCTGTGGTCTCACTTGTTATCACAACTTATAGAGAAAAACATCTAACACAAGAATCACTGTTGCCAACGATCACAGTGAAAATGGGATGTGCTGCCATTTGGAATCATCGTGCTCACAGTACAAGCGAACTTGACACGACGTCTGAGTTTGTTATTTTGTAGTTGCATATTTCTCACTGTGCGATTGACTTGAGTTTGTGGTGCTTTCAAATTCTTGCCTTTGTATAAATATAGATATTTGGCTCTCTCCATTGTAACCTTAGGTTTGGGCTCAAGAACATTTGCTTTCAAGCCTCAGAGCTTTGCAGCCATAGTGTGTTAGAAAAGTAATTGACTCACTCGCTCGCTTGCTGTGATTATCCTGCTGTGTTATTATGTGGACATTTCACTAGGAAAAGGCAGGAAAAGTTCTAGAAAATGTCCAGAGCAACCTACGTTTTAACATCACATTATAATGTCCGGACTTATATGCATGAAGCAGCTTTAATTTTATATGCTGCATATTTTAACCCTCGGTAAGAACACTGGCTTTCTCTCTTTTGAAATGCACCACTCTACTCCAAGATGACTGGATTCTGAAAACATGTGGTTATTAGTGCCTGAGTTGACCCCACATGGAGACGATAAGTGTGTGGAGGTCCTGGAGTATAATTGCACCGAAAGCTGGCAGGAGCAGTAGAGTGTGGTGCATTTTCAGTCGCTGGAGGAAAATGAGTACAAATGAGTCATGTATGAGTGGGGCTACTCACAGCCTGCCACAAGAGCTGTCCAAGTGGCTTTTCAAAAGAGACATAATTGCTTTCCTTTTCATCTGAGCTCACACTGGTTACTAGAAAATAGCATACCAAGTTTTTTTTCTTTCTTTTTTAGCTCATGTTTAAAAAAAAAGAAATTCGTATAAACTAAGCCAGCAGTGTCACAGTGAATGCTATTAGCAGAATTCACACAATAACCCTTATTATAAGGTATTGTTAATGACATAGCTTTCATTTCAGATGCTGGTTTTTCTAATGCTAAATTAACAATTGAATTTACCACTTTCCTGAAATGATAATACTCCTTAGCTCAGTGATTGCTATAGAAATAACTCCTTTGTTAAAGGTGGCCACGCGGTTCTCAGAGTTCTGGTTCTCTACCCAAGGCCTCCTTTACGGGAAATAATGGTTTATATAAAGCTCTGGTAAATATGATTAATGCAAGGACTGAAACCTTGGATCAGACTTGTGGTTATTAAACCATCAGTTTTGACAGAGTAACCACAACTTTATCATAAAACTTAAATGACTGACACGCAAAAGAGAGTGCAACTGTACAAAATAGTACTATAACAATGGAAAGTACAAACCCAGACATCAGTTTCCAAATTGTGTTAGATGGTTATAATTCTTCACTGTGCATGTTTGTCCTGCATTACCTTTATGAGCTCATACTTAACAGGTTTTTACAGCGTACTGTAATCATATGCTCCTCCTCCCCAGCACATCTCTTTCCTTTCTGTGCCCTTTGTCTTTCACCTACTGAATGGAAAAAAACATAGACCATCTATAAACCATTTAATAAGGCCATTGACTTTCATTGTTCTGATAGGCTGTCATGTTCTGCCAAAGCAAATATTTGTCTGAACATTTTATTGGTAGTCACGTGTTAAAAAAAAACGGTTTAAAAGAGGACTCCACCAGCAATAAAATGTTAACTGTCATAGTGTTTGCCAAGCTCAAGGAATAATTGCCTGAGCTCATATAAAGAAGTGATACTGTTTCTTATGACAAACAGGGTAAAGTTGAAGCAGGAGATCTCAGTAGGTAGAGCTGTATATAGTAGGTTATAGGTTTTACTCTTGATTAGACATTTTGCATCAGAGCACTGATCAGCACAACAATGGGAAAATTTTTAATAATAAAACGTGCATCGTACAAAATGCTTTATTTAACATGGAGAATGGTGATAATTCCTCTAAAGAATAGTATTACGATATTTGTTTCCCAAAATACCCAAAGCCAGATTCAGTGAATCTAAAAAAAATCATTATTATTAACAAACAGTACAATGTTAAAATATGATGAATACTAAATGTCTATCATATCACCAGGAGATGGCAGTACTAACCATGAAAGGTGCTCACTGTGGTAGCTCATGTTGTGGACCTGTCCTATCCTGCACCACCCCACCCCCACTGTCTCAGATCCATATTAAAACGCTGTAATTTCCCCATTAATCCTCCTGTACATTAGTTTCACACTCATTCATCTTTCATTATATTATGATGAGGGTGTTGAAGAAATGAGCCGGTTCCTTTGTTCTGGAGGAAGCTCTGCAGCAGGGGCTCACTGTGTGTTGGCTTAACACTTGAGCGGTGGACACTGATTAACCTGTTTGTGAGGTTTTATGGTCTCCGCTGGTGATGATCATGACAGACCTATGGACAGTGAACTCCACTTGCTGGCCTATCAAAGACTGTAAACACTTAACCTGAGCCAACACAAACCTCAGGCTAATGTTTCACAAAGTCGGAGCGATTCCCCTTAGACCGGGTTGTTCTGCAAAACCTCAGTTTTCCAGTCAGCTGGATCGTTGATGTGATTTTCGTTAAATATTCTCCAAGAAAATTCACAGTAATTTTTTTAGTTTTTCAGAATAGCTCTGTTATACTGAGATAACACGTATATCTGATTGTTCTTGGTTGTTTTCTTTGCCTTCACAACTTTGTTTTGCACGTGCAACAAACAAGAAAAAAAGTGAAATGTCAGATATTGCAACCACACGCAGCATTAGTCAAACCACACACCTACACAAACACAAAGGGGCCTGAACAAAGGAAAACCAACAACACTGACTCACTAAATGTTTAACCAGTGTGAAAAGAGAGCCATCAGCCCACAGGGAGAGGCGGTGGTCTAGTGGCAGAAACTTGGACTATGGGCAGAGAAGGTCTCTGGTTCGTCTCTGGTTCGATTCCACAGAAAGACAACAAAAAGACGAACCTGGATGCCCAAAAATCCAAGAGTCTCTCTAGACTAGTGCCCCCTCCAACATCTGCTCCCCAAGCGATGTACATAGTCGCTCACTGCTCTGTGTGTCCCGCACACAGATGGGTCAAAAGCAGAGGTTACATTTCCCTACCTGCATGAGTGTGCGTTTGCATGTCTGTGCATGTGTGTGGGATAAATAAAATGCATCTGCATCTACACCCTCCGTCTTCCCCTTTCTATCTGGGCCACAGCCTGAGCAGTAGTGGCCCTATTGCCCAGGCAGTGTTCCCTCACTGTTGTTCTAATACTAGTCAAACATTATTTTGAATGGCCAAACTCAATAGTGGCAGTGTTCGGGCTGGCAGAGTAAATATTAGCAGAGCACACAGAGAAGCAGGAGTTGCTATGTGTGTTTCTGTGTGCTAAGTGTCATCTCTCTGTCAGCTCTGTCTGCACAGTACACAGCAGCCACAATAAAGTTTGTAGACACAAAAGGAAAAGGGGAAGAAAAAACAAAGAGAAAGGAATTTGTGTTCATTCTGGCCTCAGGCGCTTCCTTGTTTGACCAAGAAAGACACACAGCGTTCCTCTTATTACCACTTTTTTTTTCTCTGCTGCAGTCGGTGCTGCAGTCAGATTCTTGCCGTTACCTCTGCTGTGTTTATTTTGTTCTTACTTTTGTGAAGATTGGACAAAGCAATCGTTTCCGGTGCAACCCTATGCTAATAGATGAAAGCTGACCTCTTTGCTTTGTTGACAAAAGTATGCATCCTGCCATCGCACGGTTCCTAGAAGTCACCCAGGGATGACATAAACAAGAGCTCTGTAAAGAAGAGCTGTCGTTGCATCTGTTGAACTTGATTTTGTGCAACAGGTTCACTGACCATCAGATCATCAGCGAAGTCAACGCACTCTGTGATCACTGGCTCGACTTATGTGACAAATGTAGAAATGGCTCCGCTCGCTCGTCTCTGAGGAAACGTTTGTTTAGCGGCAGGTGTTTATGGAAACGGTTTACCCTGAATCCCGACTGTCAGGATCCACAAAACATGTCCTTTCTTAAAAATATGTCACAATAGAATGAGTGAATGAGATCTTCTTGTCATAGTGTGTTACATTGCAGATGGTTATATAAAAAGAAACCAGAAACCTTTCACTCTTGTATATGAACTTTATTCATCTACAACGCATTTTGGTATTTTGGTCCATTGAACAGTAGCGTATGTCCTATAATACTTGAATTAAAACTAGATCATCGTGTATCAGTATCAGTAGAAACCTTTTTAAACAATAAATGAAAGTAAATTCCAGTTAAAAAGAGATACTGTAAGTTCGAGGTAGTTTCAAAACTATGTCTCCATTACATAGTTTAAGAGTGAATTTGCTACATAGCCGATGTTAGCATCAAGGAGACTAGCTGTTTACGTACAAATCTAGAGGGAAGGCTTCAGTTCATTCCATTACTCACGAAGGTTAGCAATGCTAGCTCTTGTCTTGCTTCTATCGCATCTTTTCTGCTGTCGAAGAATGGTTGTTTCTCTCTGCGTGTTGGCCATGAGATGGGCCGGGCGACCTGTCAAGGATGTATCACGCCCCAATTTATCCTGGGCCCTGGACCCTCAAAGGATAAGCGATATAGATAATGATTGGATGGATAAGTGGGCCATAGAAATCGGATGGGCACAAAGAACGGTAATTAGTTTTTTTCTCCATGCTCTCTGTGGTAATGAGTCAAATGCTCAACTGTTATTAGATTGTTTTGACCAGTTTCCATTGCATGATACGCCCACACACACACACACACACACCTCTCTCGTACATCTGATTTCATTCATGTCATACGAAAGAATCACAGCGCTCGAGAACTTTTCAATTCCCCGTCGGCCGTAAACAGAAAGAGCAGCTGTGAACGTTTGTTTGTTTTATCTCTGGGGAAACGGGCGGGAAGTACAAGCGTCCTCAGCTGTTTGAAAAGCCTTCTCTTGAAATACTGTTTGTTCTGGGCACAGACACAAAACAGTGAAGTAAGTGATGGGCCGGGCAAGCAAGTGAACAGGCTAATATTGGCTGTAGGTTTGTGTTTGTTTATACGCCAAACAAGTCAAACAAGATTTTGTTTTAACTTTTTGTGTAGATTGGTTATTTCAGACAAAAAGGTCTGAATCTACCATCAGAAAATGTTAATGTGAATTAAGGTGGGGGATCTAAAAAAGGTCTTTACCGAGCATTACTAAGTTGGACTTAATTTTGCTATGATATTCACAGACATCAGGTAGTCGACCTGTTGAGCTGCTACAGCCCGAGGAGGAACAATACTTGTCAAAACTTGAGATACATTTATTTTGCCTTTGTTTTACCCGCGGGCTGCAGCAGAAATGCCTACCCCGGTCCTGCTCCTGGCCAAAGGGCCTCACCTGTCAATTTCTGTAAATTCAATTCCAGCCCCGGGCTTCCCACTTTAAACCTCTGCTGACACGCTGCATTTTTCATACATTTAGTTCCAGCAGGTCAGTTTCGAGAAAACCATGTGCATGTATATGTGTACGTGTTCTGCATCTCCAAAGACAGAATGCCAGACTTGGAGGCATGGCCCTGGGCTCATTCTCATGCAGGCCCATGGTGTGGGGCTGAGGCTAGGAGATAATTGCTGCTCTGAGGAGTGGATGGCCTGGGAGCTTTCTTCATCATCCGGTGCCGCCACCAAGCTGTCCATCACATCGGCCCGCTGACTGGAAACAAAAGCTATTAACAGTGCATGTGAAAGTGCACAGCTGATGCACGGGCATGCAGAATTAACTTAACCCAAACTTGCTTGCATACAAAGTGAGACAAAGGCACAACACCGGCCTTGTGTTTTTCTCCCCTTCCTTTCCCATTATCGTCCTCCCTGCCCTCCTCCTCCTCCTCTTGTGCTTTCTAATCTCACTTCACACCTGCTGTCTCTGACATACATGTTTCCCCTGAGAGAAGAGAGTGAAGCTTGAGTGAAGGACTAGGGCTTAGTGTGGGAGGTGGAGAGGGGGTGACAGATTGAGCCTATTTTATACCAGACCTCCCTGTGGCTCTAGTTTGGCTTTAAAGATGGGGTGTATCCACCCACAGGGCAACACTGGTGCAGGATACAGGCTAAAACCTGTATGATAATCAAAGTGGACATCACAGAGCTGTCAATTCTTTTCACAATCATTAAATGTAGAAGGGGAGAAAATATGCAATAGGATGGATTTCTAGTTATTCGTTGTTTAATGACTTATGGAATAAGCTGCTCACTACAGATTTTCTTTTTACTCGATGAGAGGTAGTTACTACTGTCCTCAAGAGCTCAGTGATTGGTTTTGTTTTTGAAATATTACATTCATCTAAGATTAGATGTCAATGCCTCCACTAGAGCCATATACTCCTGGTTGATGGGCAGAGCTTCAGAACTGGTGTGTATTTCAGGTCCTTCCACAGGGTGTGGAGCTCTAATGAGGGGGAAATTTGTGCTTGGTAAGCATGGGCAGATTTATGAGCCAGGAGGGCTCTCCAGCCCTGCACTGACAACAGATATAAATATAAGGACTCTTCTGGGAGACTGTAGCTCATAGGGAATAGGAAACCTCCCAGTTATATGTTGCAGGGCACAGTTTCACAGAGAGTGAACACAAATGATGCATTTTACAAATCGCGGCGGGATCGTTTTTGGTATCATTTTACTGTTATTATGGAAAGAATTTAGCCAGAGGTTTTGCAGGTTTCTGCTCAGTTGTGCTCCTCAACGTGCTTTAACATTAAATGAGACCAGTCACTATGAGCAATAGTATTTTATGTGGCATGGTTATGTCCAGCTAATACCAATTAATTAAGGTTGCTATTAGTGCTAATCCCATTCAATGTACTGAATCCCCTCTGTAAAGCTCATTTATGCTGCTTTTATGCTGCGAAAAAGAGATTAATTTGTTTGAAATGTTGTAACAATCATTGCCCACATAATTCCATGTGTCCTTTACCTTGGCATGGTTGTTAAGCCCTACACCCATTAGGGGGCAGCGCAGAGTCAAGGGTCTCTGACATCAACAAACATGGTGACAGTGGAGGTGGTGATAAGAGGCAAAAGTGGCCTTGTCGTATAAACGGCATTGGTCATACTTATCAACTATAAAAGTCTCTCCACAAAAAGTTCTGCCATTGTGGAAATGTCTTCCTGATGTCCGGATGTTCTCAGTTGAACTATTGGCTTCACTTTCGCCAAGATTTCTGGTGTTTCGTCTATTCTGTCTGTATTTGGTTTGTGTTGTGTTGCACAAAGTATTGAAACAATACATTTGTTTGTTTGTTCAAAGATTCACAGTGAGTTTTAAATAATCATTACAAAATAATTTCAATGTTTTGTTGTGAGGAAATTATCCCAATGGGCCCTATGACAAATGAAAACTACAGCAGCTCACATTAAATGGTAATTTGTTCGATTAAGCTGAGATGTTTCTTTAGTAACCTCATGATTATCGTCCTCCTTCATCACCACTTCAAATAAAATCTAATCTTAAGAAAGTATTCACATTCTTAAGAGACTTTAAGTGTGCTAATAGAAATTGCATCGCCACTGATGCCAAATTCAAAGCTAAGCAGTCTCTCTCTGTGTGTAATGTTTCCTTGCTCCTTTGTGCAGAAACGTGTGGGTTTCATAAAGATGAATACCTCAGATGTTATTAGTGGTTTCAACAGGAAGAGGGCGATTTGAAGTGTATCACTGGTTCTGTGTTCAGGCCGTCAGCGAAGTTATTATTTCCTGGAATGCAGTTTTGCTTACATAGTGTGACTCTCTCTGGGACTCCACTCATCCACTTGTTTTCTTTGGATGTTTAGTCTGAAATTGAAGGTGAAATGGGGTGGGGGCCATATTTCCTTTGAAAACCAGGGAACGTCATGAAAGTGTCAGTGATTTCCCTCGATTAAGTGTCGGGTTTTCCTTTCCATCTGTTTTGACATACTGACGTTTCTCCTGTTTTCATATACCCCGAACCCAAACCATAATTATTTTGCTTTCCACTTGCTGTGAATTTGCAGTTTTGGTCAGAGTTTCAAACCGATCCCGACCTTTTCTTAACCTCCTGCCTTGCGTTTTCTTCAGGTGACAATGAAAACAGGGTGGGGATATTGGAAAATGCTGTATAAATAGATGCTTTATGAGGAAATGTAGGCGGGTTGGGGGGGAATAATAGGCTTAAAGATCAAACTCTTGGTTTATGTGATCATTAATCATTGATAATTCACTGATTTAAAGCAGGAATTGAAAGGTTTTAGTAGTTATTGGTGCAGCTGCTTGCTGGTCTCTTATTTCTGTTTGACAGTTGGGTGTGACAAACCATTGAAATGTCATGTTTTTTCAATATATTTTGTCTATGTCTTAAGCCTCATTAATGCAAAGGGGTACAGACTCCTCCACCGTTTCCATCTTTGTTGTTGTCAAAGACTCTTGACTCTTGGTTTCCCTCTTGAAGAGCATGCCTATGTAAAGCACACATGGAAATATATACTGGCAGTGATGGTTTCATCATTTAAAATCGACGTATCATTGCACACATACATGCAGCTTAAATTGACCCTACCTACGGAGACATAAATAAATATTATGTAATTAACTGCCAACTTTTAATTCATGCTCTTCATCCAGAACTGCCTTTTAATTACTCCAACCTAGGCAGTTAGTAAAATCGATATCACACGCTATCAAATTAATTTACAGTGGAGGATAAATAAGGTGTGACGGTTCCGGATCCAAACAGTTTGTCAGGAAATTGAGAGCAGAACCCTTAAGGGCTTTGTTATTTAGAGTCTGTGGGCACAGGTGCACCTTCAAGGCCCAGTGTCTTAAAAGCAGACACTCGTGTCACTCAGAGCAGGAAGCTTGAACAATAGAACAGCCCTTGTATTTTTATTGTGCGCTCTTGAGCCAGGTCACAGCCATTAAGGGGCACTCAGGCTGTCAGCCGGATGAAGGTTTCCTCCCCGCGTCTCTCCGACAGGCGAAGGTTTGTTCTCTTGCCGAGAAGAATTGGTTTTGAGTCTTATATTTCTATTGTGCCCGAGATGACAGTTCTCCTAACAGCTCTGCTTTAGCCCACACTTTGAACACCCACTGTCATCAGAACCACAACACTCCGAAGAGCTGCATGATGTTAGCCGCACACAGCACTGCTATCCCAGATCTACCTCGGATACAATCCAATGATAGCCACAGGATTGAATTCATACATTTTTAATATCTATTTCTAAGACATTTGTTGTTCTTTCACAAGTGTAAAAGCAAATATGTCAAATTACTCTGTGGTATATTCATGAGGGGGTCAAAAGAATATTTTCTATTAGAAATGAGTCCTATACTGCAGGTTAAGCTTTGAATTATTTTCACATTTGCATAAATAGTAAGAGTAAAGCAGCCGATCAGATCTGTCTCTTTTGAATGCATTTATCTGTTAGAAATATAATAGCACTAATTACTACCCACCATCTCATTAAGAGAAACGGTATTTACATTCTTTCTTTGTTTGTTTTACTGCTCAAATACCTCCCTCACTGAATAAACACCCACTTTTCTCACGTGGCTACTGTGGATTTCAATGGCATTCAGGTCTCAGCGTCGCTCGTCATCATGAGGCAGATAGCAGGGAGTGGAGGTGTCTGCTGGTCGCCATCCTGCACCGCAGGAGCTTTGGAGGACTGAGTGAAATATGGGGAGATAGCATGCATCCAGATATCTGTGGATTATAGGAAATCCCTCTTATAAAAACCAGCGTCTGTTCGGAGGAGAGAGCTGACGGGGGACTGGAAGAAATTGATTTGTCACTGTGGAATTATCCCTTCCCCGGGTGAAGCAGTGCATATTGCTGTTAGCAGGGGGCAGGGGGTTAAAATTGGACCATAATGCATCACAGCATAAATCTGAAGGTATAAAAACACTGGTTGAGGAGAAATTAGTTGAGTTTGACAAAATATAATTTAGTATTTGCATTTATAAGGTTATATGTATATATGCACATACTGTGTGTGAGTTGTAATTTGATAAGTTGTATATTTATTAAGATTTGGTTCATTAAAAACGTCATATTTTGTTCTATAAGTTGTGTTAGTCCATTCATGCATTGCTTATCTATACTGCTTATTCTTTGAGCTGTGTACGGGAGCCAATCCAAGCTGGCGTTGGGCGAGAGGCGGGGTAAACCCTGGACAGGTCGCCAGTGTATCGCAGAGCCAACATAGACACAAACAACCATTCACACCTACAGTCAAGTCTCCAATGAACCCAACCTCAATCTGAGGGCTGGGGCAGAAGCTGGAGAAGCTGGAGAAACACCTACACAAACACAGCAGAGAAACTTGAGCCGGAAACCTTCTTGTTGGGAAGCAACAGTGCTAACCGCTGTACCACCGTGCCACCCTGAGAACGTAGCTTTAAGGTAACAGTGGCTCATCTGTGTGTTTCTGTGCATTAATGTTTAATAGAGAAACAGGAGAATGAAGAGAGGGGGGGTTCGGCAGCAGCACTTGTTGCCTGTGGAGAAGGAGAATGAACCAGGAGCAATAAAGCCAGGTAGAGTCAGTATAGTCTGGTGGAATGAGAGCGCTCTTGTCTGGATAATTATGTAGTTCTCTGGAGCTCCATGTTCTGTCCTGTCATGTCACAACCGCTGTAACTACAGGTTAGACAAAGCAGTCATATCCAACCTCTTCCTGCACTCTTGATCTTCCTCCTCTCTGCCCAGCTGGAAACAAACCATCTTTATATTCTCTTCACAGTTTATTCTTCATATTTTCAACAACATAACATTCTTTAAATAAGGTAATAAGTCTCTGCTCCTGACCTACAAGACATCTAGTGACTAGTGAGAGCCCATAAGTTGTTTGCAGCAATGGCCAATTGAAAATGTGTCCACTGTAATCTGGAGATGTTCCACACACAACATGCCTTTAAACCTGTTTTTGTACCTTGTAAAAAGATAAAGGTGTCTGAGTTGAAAGCACAGAGTCTAACATCTGTTTGTGCTCCCAGACTCACACACTTAACTGAAATACTTAATCCTCAATTAGCCTGTTTTCTTTTTTTCAAAGGCTGTCTCACACACCCCGTCACTCACCTCTGACAGACACACACTCACACACAGCCACCATTCCAATCGCTTCCCACTCAGCAAACCAGCCATCAAATGGTACGAGGAAGTCTGGAATGTGTCTTATTGTTGTGAGTCTCTGATGTGAGCCAACAGCTGCCTGCCGGGTTCCGTGCCTCACATGCACACAGATAATCATCAGCAGTCGTTTTCCCAGACCCTCATGTTTGGTTTTCTGTGATTAAACAAGGGTTGTTTTGCCACTTGTAAGCAGATGATACCAAAACAGTGGTTGCCTTTATCTGACGGCTCATTACTTGACCCTGAAAGAAGCAGACCACACACCCTCCCGCATGATTGTCAGCACAGGTAAACACACACACACACTCACACACACACACATGGATATGCTGTGCTTGTGTTGTGTTGTGCTCACTTTCGATGGGTGACTTTGTCCTTCCATTCGAGTGGTTAGATCAAGCAAAAGGTGTAGAAGGCAGCAGAAATGTGCACGTTAACAAGCCGTCAGTGTTACAGGCGTGTAGCAGATGCTCTTGTCTGAAGTGACTCGCAGCTCAGCGAGCGTGTTCACTGAGCTGTTCAAGGACACTGACAGTAGATGTGGCTGCTGCTGCTGCTATCATCCTCTTTCATTATATATCTTAATGTCACCATAGAAAACAAGTATCCATATATATTTGTACTGTGTGTGTTATTTTTCGATGCATTATAAATAGAGAGAGAAATCAATTTTCAGTCGCAAATATGTGTTGCACTTGTTTTTCTTTTGTGTCTCTCAGGTGTACATACGATTTCTGGCTGTGTGCTTTATATCAAACTCACAAGAACAATAAGTTGTTTTTAAATGAGCAACACAACTAACTTGTATGTTTACCTGAGAGCCACGTGACCTGCAGAAGTAACACATTGTTGTTTTTGGTATCGCAAAGCCTGTTAAAGAAGAACTGGGTCAGAGGGGAATGGATCAACAGACCGTGTGTTCACTATTCATTTCCTGTTTCCTAAAGATGGTTTTGTTTTAACCCCGTCCACATTCTATGTCTAAGCCTGACCAACAAAACAAAACAACAATCGGTCTCTAGGCTTAAGGAAGTTGTTTTTGTGTGTTACCATGTTTTAACAGTAGGGATAGCAGATAGGATGAACACTCAGCAAGTGTTGTTTGTGTAGCAGGTGAATCCCTGGTGGGTGAAAATGTCAAAATAACGCCCTATAAGAAATTCATGAATCATTCTGCCTAGTTTCAAGAAAATTGGTAGAGTAGGTTTTACGTAATCTTGCCAACAGACGGAGAGTAATGAAAACACAACCCTTCTGGTGGAGGTAATGGTCGTTGGAGGACTAGTTAAAACACTTTAAAGCTGTGGGTGTGTTAAGAGTATTTTAAAGGCCATGCTAGTATGGTTAATATATATTTTGTAAGGGTTTCAATATACTGTTCACATCCAAATACTCTATATAAGGCTGAGAGTAGATCCTTAAGTTTCCTTTTATTCAGTTACACTCATTCACTGGGTTGTTCCTTATATCGTGACTGTGTGTGTGTCTGTGCATGAGTCCCTCACTGCACAGCTTTCTGCATGCTCATGAGCCTGCTGCCCTCACAGTCATGTTTGTGTGCACTTTCCCTCACCCTTCAAAGATAAGAGCGCCCTTATTGATGTTTAGGGGGCAATGCACTAATGTGGGCGCATTCAGAGAGCAACCTGAAAATCTTTAGAGAGCATGGCGTGAGGAAAACAAGGAACAAAGAGGCTACTCTGGAATTTTAAAACAAGGGGATGCTGTGAAAACTGACGTCGACAGAGAAAATGACTACCTGCCACATGTTGGAAAAGGAAGTGTGTACCACCCCCTCTATCATAATGTTACATCAACGCTTCAGGGGTGTGTTCCCATATTTACAGTGTACACACCACATAGATAAATCATGAACTGTCGTAAGATGTCATGGTGAATTACAAGATTTCACAACTTCAGCGGCATTGAAAGAATTCTGGCTCGTTAAATTACAGTTTACTCTGAACCAAGAGCTGGTTTATGATTATCAGCATCTGAAAATATGTTATGCTTAATTGTTATAAATTAAAATGTCTCTCTGGAGATTTCAATTGAATTACATGGACTCGGGGGGAGGGTGGGAGTTGGACTAAAGAATAATATAAAGAGCTTCACTTCCTTCTCCTCTTGACAATTTAAACATTCTCCCAAAAAAATTGAAACCGTGGTGCATGTTATGGTCTAGATTTTATGATTTTGATATAATCCCTTTACTTTTTCACCCTGTATCTAATCTCCTCCTCTCCTCCTCTGCCCTAAAGCTCCTCTCCCCGAGCTCATCACAGCTTGTCACATCCTTTTGGGGTCACTTCATTCACGGGCCTGCAGCAGGAGACCTCCGCAGGTTCTAAAAACAGATGTGACAGGCCTATTAAAATGAGTGATCTCTGCTGCCCCGCTCTCCTCTGCTGCCGGAGCCAGAACGGGTACTAAGCTGTCTTCCCCAGGGCACGGACAGGAGCAGCAGGGCGCAAAAAGGCCCGGGAGATAAGGTGACAGTGGCAAATAGCTGGCATTGTGGCGGCTCCCAGAATTATCTCCTGATGAGCTTTTCAATTTCGGGAGGGCAGTGGAACCTGAGCTCTCATGCCTGAAGGCTGCGAGGCACAGGGAGAGATAAACATAGTCTGTGGAGAGAGTGGGTGGACATATACATATAAACACCAAGTCTGGATGTAGTTTGACGACAGCAGCATCGACGCCAGCTCTCACAGTGTCTTTCTCCCCTGAACAATTTTGACCCTAAACAAATACTATATACAAATATTTTCGGGCAAAATATATACACAAAGCCTGCTGCAAACACACAACCGTCAAAAGCATATATTTTGCCGGAGCTGTGTGGAAAGGCAATTGGCTTGTATCTTGTCATATCTACAGCAGCTTATAGAGTATCATTTTCTTTTTTATTCCCATCTCCCTGGGACGGTAATAAGCAGCTGCAGGTTTAAGTCCCGGCTCAAACTCATTTCCAGCCTGTGGAACAGAGAGAGAGGAAAATAATCCTCAATGAAAGCACTATGGCAGAGGGCATCTGATAAGAATATGAAATATTAATTATTAAGCTCTATAATCTAATTATGTCGGCTTCATTTGACTTATTCTAATGTTTTTTCAACCACAAGCGATGTTTGTATTTACACTTAAAAAAAAAGGCAGCTAATATTATTTAAATTTGATAATGATTAGCAGGTTTAGAAAACATATGTACTTTATAAATTCACAGAATAGATTAAATATCTACTCGCACTAATAATTCTAGCAATTGCTTGACTGGTTTATTATTATTATTATATGCAGTAGACGAACATCTACTTAATCCAAACACTAGTTTAATGATAATATCTGTTACAAACCCCGTTTCATGGTGCTGTACTCATGTTTGGACTTTTGAAGTTGAAGTATCTGCACTCAGAAGGGAAAGAAAAAAGTTATATCGGTAGAAAAGCAATTTAAATTCTCTGAATAGTTGCACTCTGGAGCCTCCTGTGTATCCAAACTCTGTCAAATTTCATATAAAAACAAATCAGAGTGTTTCGAACATTCCCCTTCACCACCTTGGTCCATGTTTGAATTGTAAATTTGTTGGCAGCGAAGTGGGAGCTGCTGCTCCAGAATTATCCATTCTGTTGGAAGGGCTGCCAGGATTTGAGAGAGGGTCTTCCTCTGAGGGCCGTAGCACTGAGCTGCTGTCTCCACCAATCCAGGCTGATCAATGGCTGGCTCTGCGGTGAGCCCACTCCCTCGCCGGCTGAGGGGCAAAGGAAACAAGGTGAAATCAGGAGCGCTTTTTTTTTCCACAGCAACATTAATATAAGATCAAAAGAGTAAGGTTTCATTTCACAAATGTTCACGTGTACGCTTTTGCAGAGGACTTGTGCATGTGTTTAAGTGCAAGTTCATCCTTATATGCACAATATAATGAGCACTTCAGTGAATATTATGTGTGTGTGAGCTACCAAACTAAGAATTCTTCTAATTTAGCTTTAAAAAACGTGTTTTATAGGGCAATTTATTCAATATGTACAAGATACGGCCATCAATAATTTTTCAACTCACTGAAACATCTTATAGACACCAAAAACATTCATTTTGAAATCTCTCAGCAATTTACCGAAGTGTTGAAGAGAAAAACCATGCTGTGGTTCTGACACCAACAAAGACAAACAACACATTTGCAATCTGCATAACCGGCCCCGTGGATGATGACCCGTGCAGGTTGTGTGCACAAAGGGACAAAGAGCCGGAGATGAGAGCGAGCACCAGAGACAAGGCCTGGTGTCAGCTGGGTGGTGGAAGGAGAGCGAGGCAGATGATGGAACCTAAACTAGCATGAAACTGCCTTCCGTCACGGATTACCAAGGCAGCGCTTTTCATTACCTGCCTTTCATAACAAGATATTTATGGCAACTGGAGGTGTTGGAGGAGCCGTGAGACACATGCAACCCATTTGCCTCGGAGATCCTATATGCCCTGTGTGAATGTGTGTGTACATGTGTGTGTGTGAGAGTGAAACCGAGAATAAATGGTGCAGAAAGAAAGTGAAATGTGCAGGGAAATGGCTGCTGTGATATGCTATATTATTGTCTATTTCACAGTTGTGTGACTTTGCTGAGTGGATTGTTTGAGGGTGTTTTTTTCCTAACGGGGCGTGTCTAAGTTGAGGAATGTGAGTCGGATCATTTAAAGGTGTGGGTTTGAGACCGGTTACAAAACTCAGGTGACTCATGGTATTAATGACATAGTAAATATTAATGAATGATTATAAACTATCTTCTTCAGACACTAGCAGCAGGGCTTATCTCTCAGATCATCTAGGTTGAAACCAGTCGATGATCTGAAACCATTACAGACACATCTCTAATGATCCACAGTGTCTTTTACAGTCATTCTCATCCCAAGTGTTCATGCTTCTGATAAGTTGATATATGATTACTTGTGTCATTGACATCTGAGACTAACTCACGATTGGTCAAGCGTGAGTATCGATGGTACCTGGACTCAAATGACATGTTTAGTGCAAGATGGCAGCGTTTGTATCTGGGATATTTTTGGTTTCATCTCTGGATTGGGAGGGAGTGGAGATGCAATGTCCATATTTTTTATATACAGACTTGTTTGATATAGTTTTATTCCACATCATTTTGATATATTATTTATTTTTAACAATAAAGCTGTGAATTAAGTCACATTATCCACCAGGGTTTTCTTCAGCAGTGGGCAGCACATAGCTTCAGCTGGAGTCACTATTTTGGTACCATTCAGAATAGCTGCTAGCTACTTATCTGCTAATGTTGGCATCACATGCCTGGTGCCAAAAGATAGATTTACTATTGTTTGTATTGGAAAAAAACTCCTTATTTTTATACCCTAGCACTTATGTGTGGCTGGTGCACGCTCGTATCCTCGGAGCTGCCACATATTGAATCTGGTTGTCAGATTGCGAGCGGTGGATGTGGCCCAGATTGGATCTGTTTATTTTGCAGTTGGCCGGTTATTGTCTGCAGGAACAGCGACAGTCGAGATGCCTGACACCTCGGAGATCAAAACAACCATGTCCTCCGTTGTCCCTCTCCTTCTCAGAAGCCACCCGTCCATGCATGTGGGCGTGGGAGGTGTTGGGTGTGCATGGACTTCCAATCAGTGGAAGCCACGGACGGCCCGGCGCCCTGCGCTCTGAGGCAGCCATCTGTCAGCTGACGCTCGGTCGCCACGGCAATCAGAACGCTCTGCGGCGGGTCCAATCTGTTCCACCACAGGTAGAGCCATGGGGGGTTGGTGCAATCACTCCACACACGCTCCCTTTTTTTATTCCATCTCTTCACTTCATCCTTTTCCTTTTTTTTTAACACAATCACTCACTCCTCATCTTTTCTTTTTAACACCATATCATTAAAATCCTGTTTCACTCTTGTTTGGCTTATCAAGCTGGTTCTGTCCCTGTTGACATTTTCATCGTTAATATGGAAATAATTGTTTTAGTTTTATTCCCACAAACCCACAAAACAGCTGAAGAAAAAAAATGAGATGACAATCAGCTGCTTGCAACATTGCTTTTAATGAAACAAACCATTTCAAAGTCCTCAGAATATATGAATGCTCTTCAAAATATATTCAACACCTCAAAGTCCAAATAAGGTTGAAACAAATGAATAATTAAAGTCAGTGATTTCTATTAAAAGGGTGAAACCATTAAAACCATTAAAACCATTAAAGCGGCACTGATGCCCTGAGACACCTGCCCAGCTTCCCCCTTACTGGCACAGGCTCCACCACTTGTGTCATAATCATTTCAATGTGCTAAATGCGGTGCATCAGTGGTCACTCCAGCCTGCTAAATGTGCCATGCTCCACCCGAACCATGCCAGGCCAGACTCCCCCGCTTCATGCCTCTCTGCTGGCAAGAGGCCTGACTCTTTTAATCTGATCAGAGCCATGCTAATGGGCGAAGGCAGCCCTCCTAACCAGACTGCTCGCCAGGCCAAGAAGCCTGTAGCAGCAGAGGTGACACCCGGAGCTGCTACACTCCAGATGAATTACAGCAGGGGACCCAGACAGGTTTGGATTGGCTTATTCGTAAGCAGCTGAAACAGGTGTGAAAATCTGTCCTGTCACAATTAGGTTGCTGCAGGTTTCAGACTGAAGAATATAAGTGGTGTGGAACTGTTGAGACATTTTGGACGACCTGGCCAATTTAAATTTAAAAAAAAGCCAGACTCCACTCACCAGAAGTTCTACAGTTTACAGTAGGAGAAGGAAAAACTTCTAATCTGACATCATCGTCTTTTCTTAGTCCTGGAAGAAAGTCCCAGTTACAGTTATCATCGACAATATTAAAACTGTGCCACACACAGCCATGCAATGTGTATTACTTTCTACCAGACATCAACACTTTGAACCGGAATGTAACAGCTCTTTGTTTTCTGTCATTATTTATTACAAAATAATACTAATACACAAACATCATGACAGCAGCTGAGACAAGACAAATCAAAACATGGTACGAGCTTTGCAGGAAAGTTAATCTGTTATTTTCTTCTTCTTGGTTCTTGGTTTGAATCCAATGTCCTTCATAGACCTTTCTGTGTTCCGGGTTTAAATAGATAATGGATGGATGGATGGATTTTCAAGTCGTGATGATATGACGTTCATTACAGTTGCAGCAAAAGATGAGATGAGAAAAAGGAATTATAATTAGTTATTTAATTTATATGCATTTGAACTTATAAATCCTCAAACTGTTGGGTTGTCCCCATCAATTTGCCACACCCACAACTTGGAGCTCTTATATTGGCCAATCTGTTTATCGTATTTGCCAGAATCACCCACGCCCAATTAGCAGACAGCAATCATCTACAAAATGTCCATCGAATCCTTGTTTTTGGAATAAGTTTTTTGTTTTTTAATAACAAGTTCTTTCCGCTCCGTTGGCACTTTGCTAAAACAAAGTGAGCAGAGAGGACTGGCAGAGCGAGAACATTAAAATTCAATAACATCCTCTGTTATTCACTGGATGTCAGCTGGTAGAATTAAAGTGAAGCAGTACGTAGGTTTGTTTTATGATTTTTGTTGCTCACGTGTAATGTTTTAAACAGCTGTGCCTTCAAATTCTACATGAATATGAACTGTCACTCCAGCACACAGCCAACATAAAGTTGACATAATGAAAACCCTCTTCAGGAGTGTGTTTAATAGTGCTGACTGTAGTTTATCATAACACACTGTGTGTTCAGCTCTTTCCTGCATTTACATGACAACACCATAAACAAAGTTTGGTATCCACAGTCGGGCCCCGGCCTCCTGCTGAAGCAAGTTTTAACAGCATCTGTTCAGCCAAAACAGTGAAGACATCAAGTTTATATGCTTTGCATCCGGAGCCAAACCACTGTTATTCAAAACCCAACCACAACAGTTGGGCAACGAGTACTGGAACATAAACATGATCCTTTTCTCCCAAAGCTTTTTAGAAATTGGCAACTCTTTTTTTTATGGACTTGTGGTTGAACTTGTGGTTGGCAGGTATCTCCAGCCTCAACATTCATTTTATTTTTCCAACCATCATTAAGGGGAACTTTTTTTTCCTTACACCAGATATGTTTATGAAATTTCTAAATATATATTGGATTTGGATTTGTGATAATTCAAAAGGACATAAAAAAAAATACTGCAGACAAATTATTTCCTGAGTTTAATAAATCTGATACAGGAATGGAAATCTGATTCTGACCAAAGTGCAGGGTTGGTCATTTATGGGAATATATACACCGATCCAATACCACATCTTCAAAGAATATTAGTTTCACCCTCGGATAAAACTGCAATTTTCATTTCCCCCAAATTACTTGTTCCTCACCACTCCGGTCCAAAACAGCAGTTTTACAGTAACTGGTAAAAACTGTTGTTTTTTCAGGACGATGGAGGACAAGTGATTTCCAGTGTAGCTTTAACCAGAACTAGCTAAAATGTCAGCAATATTTCCTACTGGAAAATCCCACAAAGTAAAATAGTTATGTGTACCATATGCCAACACTTAAAAGGTATATACTTTTTCTGCACTTTAACAGCCAATTAAAAGAAGTAATTGTCTTTTTTAATTGAAATGTCATTTATTCTCTGTATGTATCTGATTTTCAAAGGGTTTAACCTGAGCCAGGCCTCACAACAATGACATCAATCATCACTTCCACACAGAGTTAGTAGCATACAGCTGGTTAAAGACGTTATAAAAGCTGTTGTTGTTTTTTAAATGCATTGGTGGTTGCTCGCTCGGAATCAGCGGAAACTACGAGTCCATGTATCACAATCCGTGTCGGGAAGATGGATTGAGACATCTCCGCCTGCTCTGTCTCCCAGCAGTTCAAATCCATGTTGCTGTTCTCACCACAAAACCAGTAACCTTTCTGGATTTTAATTATGATTAGAGAGCAAACCATATAAATCACACTCAGTAATCACTGCATGAAAGGCCTGCTGCACTCAGAAGCTGAGCTATTCCTGTTCACTGATTGAGGTTTACACACACACACACACACACACACACACACTTCATCACACAATGATGTCTTGATATTGGCCCCGGTGTAATTACCGTAACACACCAATGCAACTGAGGAATATTTTTGCCAAAGCAACACAACAAAAGCAATTATTGTCAGCCAGTGTTAACTTGTATTGTCCATCAGAATGTGGTCAGGCTCACTAAGCGTCTCTGGCTCTTGTATTTCATTTATTCGTGGGAAAAAAGAGAAAATCTACATCGTGGGGATTTTAGAATATTTCCTCATCGCTTAATTTGTTTGACATGTCAGTTAGTTTTCAGAGCTCTCCACTGGTACACTGCCAGACAACTCCAGCGTGATAGAAACAAACTAGGTGCTTCAGAGTGATGATTAGAGAATCTCGTAAATCACAACATAAATACATGTTTCAGACCTCGATCTGACACCATGGAAAAATGCCTGTGGCAGATTTTCTAGCTGAAGATGGATGACAGGGTGTAGAGAAAAGGACGAGTAGGTGGATGGACAGGTTTGTAAGTTCACCTCTTTTGTGTTTGTTGATTTTGGGAAGGCCTGTGTTTTTTTTATCAATGGCTTACCTGTTTTAAAGATAACACTAGTCCTTTGTTAAACTGGTCTCATCCTGGGAATGAAATCAAATTAAAAACACAGCTATCCGTCTGTAATGAAACGCATGTGTTGGATTTCATTCCAGTTTCCATCATGGATCACGTTGTTCACATTCAACCACTATTTATCACCAAAAATCAAAACAGTCAAATAGATCAATTTAAAAACCTGAATAAAAAGTCAAAAGTCAATAGATAGATTTAATATTTCACAATGTAACAACAACCAGTTCAAAGTATCTACAGTGAGCGAAAACAGGGACATTAATCAGAACCTGGAACTGGCTTTTGATTTCTTTTTTTGAATCCTGTTTTCTTCAAAATACACACACGAAATGATTCTATGTCCCTGCTCCAACAATTTAATGTCTCTTGTTCAGTCTCTTGTCCCAGTTGGTCACGTATATATTATATTATATTGCATAACATTGCATATTGCAATTTGACACTGTTCTTCTGTTTGCATTTTGCATTTCACTTTACTTCTTATATCTTTTATCTTGTATATTTTTATTTTATCTATTGTTTTTTATTATTTTTCTTATGTGTGTTGTATTTATTGTGTTTTATGTTCATTGTATGCACCAATAAACAGAGCAAATTCCAGGTAGGTGTAAACCTACTTGGCAATAAACACCTTCTGATTCTGATAAATGCTCAGAGACGTCCTTACTGTTATTTAGGACGATGTTTACTTCATGTGAACCTGTTGTTTGTTTGGTTCTTACTTCAAGTTCGAGTTGGTGTTTGTCTGTAGGACTTTTCATAGTGAACAAACTCTTAGCTTTGTTCCTGAACTGTATAATTAAGATACCTCTGCTAGTGACAGCATACAGAGGAGGCATGAGAAGCCACCACCTCCCCACCTCCACCTCCCCACCCACCAGTCTACTCCCTTTCAGCATTAAATCTCTGCTCCCCTCTCCCCACCCCTCCGCCCAGCTCCCACCTCCCTCGTCAGCTGCTTCCCTCCCCGGCCGAGCTATAGCTGTCACAAGGCGGGACCACGGGGAGCCCACTGATGGTATTTATAGCTCGCTGGCGCTCTAAGTGATAGATGTCACCTTCATGCCACCGCCTCTGGGGCCCTGCACCGAGCATCCTGCCCCACTAACAAGCTGCAAAGTGCTGTGGATGCATGAGAGGAAGGGATGAGAGGACCGACGGGGGGGTGGAGGGTGGAGGGTGGAGGGTGTGTGTTTCTGGCTTGTGTGTAGATGAAACACGGGAGCAACAACAAACAACCAAACAACAGTGTTTATCAGATGGGGTTGAATTCTAACTTTCTGTGTTTGCCTCCTGGTTGCCCGCTCGCCAATTAAAAAAGCCCTTTGGATGATCTCTCCTGATGAAGAGCTTCAGATCAGACACTTTGTGTTTGTGGCAGATTTCAGTGTTGTGTTTCCTTCCCCTGAAGCAGCAGTGGGATGATGGATTAGGGGCATGGTGATGAAGACAAGCTTGACAACAAGGTGTGACTTTACACCTGAATCTCTTGGCAAGGGATCGTGTAGGTGCAACTTTACAACAGTTTTCATGTGCGATTCCACGCCTACTATGGAATGTGCTGCATGACTAACATGAGCATCTGAACAAAGCTTTGACATGTGAACAGTGATCAAAACACAAGATACCACCCACAGGCAAACAGACACACAAACACACTTTTATTTATCACAGAGAACAAGCTGTGCAATATAAATAACCCACAGCTTCTGTCACAAAGCATCAGCCTCTGACATTTTCAATCATCGCCATTGACGGATATATTCTTGGCGCGAATGGTAGAGTCGTGGTTTGAAGGCTTCTCCAATACAGAATATAATTCAGGTCTGTCTGACAAGTGGAATAAGCTTATCAGAGAGCTGAGGCTGGAGGAAAGGAGCTTTTGGCTGAAACTTTGACAATGTTGGAATATCCAAATTCTTCTCTGAGCCCAGTTAAAGATGGTTACATATCAAACCTCTTACCATCGATGATACATGTTCAAGTCCTTAAAAAACTGAAATATTAGAGTCTCGTGGCATTCTTTAATCATAGAACTGTAGCTACAGCAGAAAGTTTATTTACAGTGCTTTTACAACACAAATCTGTTATAACAAAAACATTACTCACTGATTGTAGACAATCAATTAATACTCCATAATAATTGTCATTGTTACATAACTATTTTAAATGGTGTGTCTACCGAGCATTATAAATAAAGCTGCTTCAAGACGTCCACTGACTTGTGGACATTTTTCTGAAAGGGGCTGTATGTGAAGATGCAAATGTGTGAGTCAGTTTTCCCCGACATTTGTTAAACGCAAAACTGGAACAACACAAATGTCCCAGGATTAAACAGAAGTGTCATACACGTAGAAGACGAAGAACATGTCAACTTGGAAAGACAAAGAGAATTGAGAACTTTTGGCATCAACTGCCGACCCTGGTGTCTTGGTGCAGTAAACAAAATCGTGTGATGTCCTGCATGCTCAACCCTTCACCTGAATGTCCCTGGATATGTTCCAGTTTTTTGTCTTATATTTGCTTGATTGCAATCTCTCAAATCTGTTATCTGGCCAATAATATCTTAATATCTGTTTGGTTTAGATTCTTTAATCAATAACTGAGACTGAAGACAACTCCTTCCAGGCTAAAACCGCAGCGTTGTATTTGCAGTCAATGAATAAACTCCCCTAACGTCTTATCAATCTGTGGTTCTTACTGGTTTTTATCAAAATACAACTACAAGCAATTATATTGTTGTGTGCTCTGTGGAAAACTTTGTATGTTAGCGCAGGTGTATTGCATGAGGCAGTTTGGTGTGTGTCTAAGTGGTGAGAGGTCGGGGGGGACAGAATGCGTGCTTGCCCTTCCATGACAGTGACAAAATGGTCAGTGAGTTGCTGAAATGTATCCCTGCCAGGGTGAATGTGTTGACATGGCTTTAATTCAGCTCGCCATGTGACACTATGCGTCTGTGAGAGCGCACGGGGGACACAGATATAGGCTGTCAAGCTCACATAGCATGCTGACATACTGTGTAGATGCCAAGTCAAGGGTAAGGGATCGAGCTGAAGAAGCCCTGCAATATGTAATACTGTTAAGTATAATATATAAAAACTGTTTGATTGAAAAACGTAAATATGTTTTTGGGATAGGCTGTGCAAACATACAAACTCCACAAAGAAATGCTTCGGTCAACCGAGGATTCAAACCAAGAACCTTCTTGCTTTGTGAGACCCACTGCACCATCGTGCCACCATGGCTGGAACTACTGTGATTAAAATGTGTTTAACCATTTGGACAACGTATCATAATGATCACTTGAAAATCCAACCCAGTCCTGGACCATAATCCACATGCTACTCTCCATCAATATGCTCAGTGTGTTCCAGGCCACTGGTCCTTATCACTGGGTGCACTGGTTTACACGTGTTATATATATTGTGCACATCCCACTCTTCCAAAACTCAGACATACAACTCATGTAATATAGAAGGAAATGCTTTGTGCAAACAATGGTTGAATAAACACAACATTTTAATACAGAAAAATTATTTTTTTAAGTCTTTGTAAACCAAACTATTATAAACAGGCCTGCAGCCCACACAGTGTCGCACTGTTGTGTTACAATGATGCTTGTCAGTGTGCAGCAACCATCAAATTATAAGTTGTGTATTTATCTGTGTGTGTGTGTGTGTGCATGAGTGCGTGCGTCAGAGTGTGAACATGGACGTGCACGCGTATAAAGCTCGTAAAATGTGTGTGCACGTGTCAGAGGTCAGAGAGAGGGGCTGGTCTGGAGTCAGACACACTTGATACACTATCTCTGTGCTGACAAGTGTCATCAGCTCCAGCTGCTTGAGGGTCTCTGTTGTTGTTGGGGTGAGAAGGAGCAGACAGGCGAGCTAACGCTGCTGGAGGGCAGGTGGAGCTGGGGGAACGGGGGGGTTGGGAGGTCGGCAGTCAAAACTGTTGGGGGAGGTGACAACACAGCCGTGCTGAGAGCAACCAGCAGGCCCCCATTGGCGATCCCAAACTTCAGCACCCAAGCATCCACCTGTCGTTTCCTTTTAAAAACCCCTTCAGCCCCCTCGTTTCCCCCCTGGAGAGGAGAGCGTGAGGAGGGTGGCTGACGGGAGATCCAGCTGGCCCAGTTAAAGGCCACTGGTACGGAGCTAAAATGAGGCGCGACATAACTGTGGCATGTTTGCTTAGATTAGATTTGCATTGTCAGATGTTTCGAGGCGGACCAGCGGCGGGGACGTTTACACCTCTATATATAGGCCGCACGCAGGCTCCACCGCAGGTCCCAGACAAATGCGGTTTGTTTTATCTGCTTTCATAGCGATCAAGTGCACCTATAAAAAGTGCCACGCTGTGTAGCTTGTGCATCTCGGCCCTAACCCCGAGGAACAGCGCTGACGAAGCAGGACGCGGCGCTGCAAGCTGTCCTTGGGTCGGTGTTTCGAGGTTATTAATAATCTCATTCTTGCTGCTCTGATTAAGTCAGCAGTCGGGGCAGCGTGTGCTCCGGACAGCTGCCCCTGTTGTCCTGGCTTAATTAATAAATGCATTAATCGTGGTCTCCCTCTAGACATAATAGTAATGTGCTCTCTGTTGCCCTCTTCAAATCACCACGCCTGAAAAAAGCACGCAACTTTTACTTTGACAGGAACCAGGGGCCGGTTAAATCTCGTCTATGTAGGCAAAGATCCATGTGGCCTCCCACCCACCAGTCTGCTTGTGTCCGTCACCAGTGATATGCAGCTGGCACCCACTCGTCACACCCCTGCACACTCACACCAGGAGTCGGGTTTGCCCCGAGTGTGAGAATAAGATCCGGCAACTTCAGTAAACGGCTCTCAGCATTGCGATCAGTCTGAGGCTTCCCAGCTATGTGGGGCCTCCTCTGGCTAAACTGTCTCATTAGCAACAGGGGACCTCATAATTGCAGCTCAGTTTAACACCGTTTAGATTTACACTCAGACGGCAAGATCATTTTTTGAATTTGTGCCATTCGCCTGGTATTAAACGACCTGTATGCGAGTCCCTGATAGTCCATGCTGTGTGTGTGTGTGTGTGTGTGTGCGTGCGCGTGTGTGCGTGTTGCGTACTGATGAGAATCTGAGCGCCTGTGTTGATGACGACTAATAAACTCAGACACTTGATCTCAGGTCACTGTGGTGTGACTGTAGATGTTCATCCAGGAACGATAAAGCATTCTGGGTAACCCTTCCCCCCTCCCCTCCCCCCCAGCCCCGTGTGTCAGTCCTCAGATACTTATCATCGTAAATCTGTCTTTCTGCCTCTTGAATCAGATTTGGATCTGAACTTTAAAAGTACAAGCCGTCCCTCTTCAGGCTCAACGACTGGTAGTATAAAGTAAAGGCACATTAATATAGATCCTTTATGTGTAAGAAAAACATAACTGTGCTAAGTGTTGTAAGTTTCCCCATAGTGGGACTAATACATGATTATCTCATCTTTATATATATATTTGAAAATATGTCAGAAATATGTCCTAACTGAAAAGTAGGGTTTGGATTCTTGCCCAAGGACACTACAGAACCTAGAGTGTCAAACCAGATCGTACCATCGACCCAGTTGGTAATTAGTGGACGACCCGCTCTACCTCCTGAACCAGAGCCTCCCACGCATCACACATATTTACTTCTTTGTTGTAGATCTGGTAACTTATTCCTCTTGACTAATATTTGTGTTTAGTCTTTGGTTTGTGGTAATAAAGAGTAAATCTTAAACCCTTGCTCATGAATCTTTTGTTCATCTCAGGAACTAAACTGCTTGCAGCCTTGTTTATAGGGTAAATCCTTATTGGATCATCAGATGGCACGGTAGAGAGCGGCATAATATGTCCAATATTATGCATAGCCTAACAGAGACATATGGCTTTGGACTGGAGAGCTGGAAATTTCCGGGCTAACACCAGCAGTTATCTCCGATGAGGACTCTGTGATGAGCGCCGGCACGCAGCACTGGCCAGGTGGCTCTTTGGAAGATAGTGCCAAAAGATGAAACCACCTCAGTGTCAGCATTTTAATTTGATCTGCCATGTGCACATATGTCTTTAAAGTCTGCGGGGAGTCTCTTAGCCATTGATGTACTTCGCCAAAGGTCTGCAGTCGCACAGGTTAGCACTGCAGGCTAATCTGTAGTGAGGCGCTCCCGAAAGTCTGCGCCAAGTTGGTGGCAGGATGAGTGATCTCCTCGTCTCTGATCCCCAGCCCTCACGTCTCCACTGTGTGCCAACTCCTCAGCTGCTTTGTAGTGGGTGCCAACTCGCCCAGACGGGTAGAGGAGGAGCAGGGAGACCCAAACAGGATCTGAAATGCAGTAGCCCTCCACTGCTTCATATTAGAAAAGAGGACACAGCCATTCCAGGAAAGGCACATTTTTTATTGGGGAAGCACTCGTCCGGCATCTTGATATGAAAAAAAAAGGGGAAAAGGGATGAGAGAGGATCGACTGGAGACGTGCTGATCATACGAGTCTTCATCGGTTCCACACATCAGTGTGAAATGTAATGAAATTATTGATGGAGATAAATTGAGTTCAGCATGGCTACGATTATCGATGTTCTTTATCTGATTAATAGAAAATTGCAAGAAACAAAATAACGGTCATAAGCCTGAAGAAGAGCTGAATGACCGTATGTTACTACCGAGGCATCTGCTCACATGTGTGAGGTTGTGTTTGTATTTAACAACCTCCGATGTAGGTGCAGTTGGATGTTACTGAATAATCACAGCTGAAAACCAGGTCCAGTTTGAACTAGCAAGTTAGATTAAGTTGTTGTTACTTGGCTTTTTTCTTCTTCTGTTTGCATTTCAATTTTACTTTTAAGTCTTTTATTTTTTGTACATTTTTATTTTATATATTGTTTTTTATGGTTTTTCTTACCTGTGCTGGATTTATTGTGTTTTTATGTTCATTGTATGCACCAATAACCAGAGCAAATTCCAGGTAGGTGTAAACCTACTTGGCAATAAACATCTTCTGATTCTGATTCTGATTTTTCAAAATTTGTATTTACTAACATGCTATTAAGGTTGGAAGGATGAATGGATGGACAAAAATTACATTTCTTTCTTGGAAGGGTTCGAAAATCCTCTTAGGAATCCTTGCAAAATATATTTTAATATATGTATGAGTATCAGGAATATTACTCCCTAATATCAGGAGCGTTTTCCGCCAAAATCCATATAGATAGATACTTGAGGGAATTGTGAAAATGTGGTGAGATTTTTAAATGTCTGAAATCTTAGTATGAAACCAACAGTACTCAATCCTGTAGTGATACTAAATACTCTGACATTTTAAAACAGGAAACAGTTCTTTCCCCGAAAACATTTCAATAAAGAACTCTGTGCACTGCAGAAAACCTGAATACATTTTTAGAGTGAGTCACGGCTGTGAGACACAGCATCTCATGTAGCCATTCAGTGTCAGAACAATTCCACCATTAGAGCCGTGTGAAGAGCCCTTGAGAGCTCTACACTGACGATGGAGTTCTCACTTCTCCATTCTGCCCCACTCCACAGCCGGCCCACATTAACTTTGCAGCTCATTCAGCTGTGATTAGAAAAGCCTCTCGGCTTCCAGAGTGTGCAATCATTTGACCATAATGAATTCCAATCACTCCCTCCTCCTACCCTCTGCTCCCACTTGTACTTGAGAAGTTATAAGGAGGGAGCAGAGTGGAGCGAGACAAAGAGAGCAAAGCAGCTACAGAGACAAGAGTTCAGCCAGAGAATCAGACACAGAAAATTAAGCCTGAAAAAAAGGCTGAGTCTGAAAGAATAGAATAAAATAGAGAAATCTCAGACGCAAAAATATTCTTTGTAAATCATTGTAATATATTAAATGTGCCTCATGAGAAAAAAATTATATCTTTGGCATAAAATAGCCGTTGAAGGACAGGCATAATTTATACACACACAACGTATAATGGAGTCCATGTGCAGCTGTGACATTTTGTATTAGAAGATATTTAAAAGATGAACCGACCATATACAGTATTTATCTAGAGAGTGAATGAGTTGGCTGAGTGAAGTCAGAATAACAACCCTGTCACTCAAATGTCAAGGAATTCTCTACCCACTGGATCAAGTTGGCCAAATACATGAAGAAAATGATTATTCATCAACATCATCGTTATCAATACATGCATTTATACACTCAAGTTAAATAATAATTCATAATTATGCTCAGTGCTCAACCTGTGCATCACAAGTGGAGAAGTACACATGTAGTTGCATCTAAACTTAAAGGTCCAGTAAGATTTAGGTGTAATGAAAATTGATTATTAAAATAATGATCACCAGTGTGTGATCACCTAAATTGTGCAAATTGTTGTTTTCTTTACCCTAGAATTGTCCCTTTGTATCTAAATACTTTACATTTAAATCGGGAGGACGCCATGTTTTTTACAGTTATCCAAATGGAAAGGAAAATGGAAGGAGACACTTGCAGCCTTCAAGGGATATTATTATTGTTTTAAAATGCAACATCCATTTTTTATTACTCAAATGAAATTGTATTTCCTCCACTGGTGTTTTCAAAGGGACCGATCTCTATGTTGTGATATGAATACGCTTTAATGAAGCTCTATTTTTGTTTTATTCTAATGCTGGATTGAACGTTACAGACATTTGCGTTTGGCCTTAACAGTTCCCAAAAAAGTGGACGTGTGAACTTGCTCCAGTCTCTTTGTTGTTCCCACTGTGTCACAGCGATGATGCTGACAGTGTTGTGCTGGTGACCTTTCCCCACTGCCATGCCAACATTTCCAGGTCCCTCTGGCCAGCAGTGTCCCTGTCACCTACGATCAGCAACACAGCTCGGCCACCAAGCTGCTGTGTGAGTATCACAAGCTGAGACACACAAACCAGTCCACAGAATTGAGGAGTTAGTCTGAATATGCATGGGCAGACTGTGAATACTCTTACGTCAGTGGACTCTGGTTTAACTCATGAAAATGAGGCATATTTGAAAGTCATTGTTAAATATTGATAATTTTTGTTCTTAAAAATTCGGTATTCAGCCTCGAGGTAAACATTGTCATATCAAGGATGGAAACAAATGATCCTATGGTTATGTGCTGACTGCATTATGAGGATTGTGTTTAAATTTTGACCCTTGATTGTGGCCATGCAGTGGATGAGGCTCCATTCTTATTATTATGGTTAAACTGTTTGCATGAAGCCCTGATACCCTGCAGTGCTTCCTCCTTGCTGCTATGAATAAAACAGTCAGCAGTGTTTTTCTGCAGCCATCCAGCAAAATGTCACGAAAAGCTGCAGCTGCTGTGAAGGAGATGACAAACCAAAGAGCAACAGTAAGCACTTCCTGCTGCTTCGTTTTCTTTTTGTTGTGCTGTTGCTGACTTTAGAATCTACCAATGAAGCTGTTTGTGAGTTTTGGATTTTTACAGACGACCACATGTAGGTTTACCTCAAGGGTGCACAAGTCACTTTTTGTCATATTTGCTAAAACTATCACTATGGTCTCACAACAGAATACACAACAACCCACAAGACTAAGATGGACACGGTACAGAAACGTTTGCAACCGGTTGGAAATATCTAAATGTTAGCTTTGGTGTTGCAGGTGGGCTAATCTTAGCTTGTTTTTATAATGAACCCACATTAGCATTGGTTAGCATTGTTTTGAAAGTCATTTTGAAACTGAGTAGAGAGGGGCTTAGGAAACAGTCAACCTTCTCACTTGTCAAACTTGTCTGACTTGTCCACAATATGTCAAACTAATAAAAGCAGCCGTGTGCCGGTGCCAGGGCTCAGAGTTGTTCATACATGTGTGAGTATTAACATAGATCAATTAACCAGAGCCCTCCTCAATGAGTCAGCTGCCTCTGAACTCCTCTTGACGTCATATGTCAATGTTCACCGTGGGAAACATCTGCTGTGTCCTCACTTTACTTTGTTGTGTTGCTGGCACGACCGTGTTTTGTTTTTCCTCCTGACAATAATTGCTTGTGTGTGTGAAGGAGAGTGCACTATGCCACAATCAGTGTACTCCCTGCAGTGAGACGATGAGATTAATACTGTAGAAAGGTTTGTGACAAAGCTGTAACTGACAAGGGTCTGAGCTGGATTCTCCCTGGCAGAAGATCATGGAGGTATTGAGCCATGTATCTGGCTGCCTGATCTCTCAAGAGAAGGTGACAGACATCAAAGTGTGCGTGCATGTGTGTGTGTGTGTGTGTGTGTGGTTGTGTGTGTGATGTCTGACTGAGGCTGACAGTCTAACCCAAGGCCTCGCGGGGTTGTTGATGACGACTGCTGACACGTAAACAAAGCCACACACAAAAACATTGGTTTGCTCATGTGGAAATGCATCACATGCACCTGCACAGACAGACGTGAAGATGTCATGTCTAATTTCAAGTCAGGATTTACCTTGATAATCTATACAGAAATTCTTCAAGCTTATAAATTAGCGTATCAATGTTTTAGATGCTTATAGTGTTTGTCTGGTGCTTTCTTTTGCAGTGGCTGTATATAGATGGATCATAAAGTGAAGCCAAAGCAGAAGTGCTTGAAACCTGACCTGAGAAGCAGGTTTCTTGATTAATAACACCAGTAAACATGTCTTGTCTTAACAGTGCTACTTAGCTTGATCAGGTCTCATTCCTCTCAAAGCTTCACTGGGTTCAGTTCTTTCAAAACTGTTGGCAGTATTGGAAATTTGATTAGTAATGTATTTTTTTCTCTGACACTGGGAAAAATTACGAACTCTAGTTGCCAGTTAACATAAGTGAAATTATTCTTATTTTTCTTGATGGTTAGACCCAATCCTGTTAATCCAATCTGAACAACAGGCCACAGCAGGACGAAGCAAGTATGTTGCATTGAAGGGATTCAGTGTCAGCTGGTGGAGTTAAGGTGAGATTCAGTGATGGACGATCACATCAGATTCTATTGTTCTCTATCAAATCAACAGACATTTTGCTCCGGCTTTATAGAAAACTGCTGCTTGAGAAACACTGCATTTCCTCTCTGAACATAAACATGTCCATCTGTCAGCTGTTTTTTTCCCTTCTAGCAATATGTTAATTATCGACGAGGATGGGATTCGAACCCACGCGTGCAGAGCACAATGGATTAGCAGTCCATCGCCTTAACCACTCGGCCACCTCGTCATATATATCATGTGTATAGACTGATATTAAATCCAAATGATCAGAATTATTCTTTATTTTTGGTTGGATGTTTTAAGTAGGATACATAAAGTAACACATACATATGGCAAAAGCAAACAGTTGGTGGAAGAATACATGAAATACAAGAAAGAGACGGATTTAAGTAATTGAACAGGCCCTTGATTTGTTATTTTTACTCTTACGATTTTAGTACCAAGAATCGTTGGTGTATAAAAACTGTAATTGCACAGATTGTCTGATAAAGGACGAGTAGCAGAGACAGACTATGGATGCTTGAGAGATTTCTTTGTTGTGTGTGTGTGTGTGTGTGTGTGTGTGTGTCTGCGTGAGAGTGTGTGCATGTGTGTGTGTGTGTGTCTGTGTGTGTGAGAGAGAGTCATTGGTTGCTTGGCAGCAGTGGTGCTAGGTTCATTACCCTCCTAACGACAGGCTGATGGAGGTGCCTTAAGAGGCTCTCTTCTCTCTCGCTCTCCGTCTGTTTCTCTTTCCCTGCTTTCATCTTCAAGACACATCTCCTGCTGATTGCCATCTCTCAGTGACTTCGCAATACCAATATTGAGAGATAAAGGGGAGCGTGACACTGCTGGCTACCTATTCCTTATTCGGTCTCACCTTATTTTTCATTTCTATTTCACCTGCCTAATCCACCACCTGCTAAAGATTGGAAAATCGCGTTTCACATGTCGTTTATCAAACCTGAAACGAGTCCAGTCCTGAAGCACTGCGTACTAAACACGTTAAAATAAATCCATGCAAACAACCATGCACATGCAGATCCACATTCAGTACATGCACTTTAATGCACACAATGTATAACATGTGCATGCTTGCACATACACCCAGTGCGACAATATTCATCTCACAATCCAAGCTCTGACTGTTTTTGTGTCTTCTGTCATTTATTGTAAAAAGGAAGAGGTGCAGAAACAAAAAAGGCCTGGCAAGCCACCACGCTCTGCTACCCACAGATAACATTCACTTATTAATTTGTTCCCATCACAAGACAGCCAGATTGTACATTTAAAGCCCATGTCAGCTGATGTCATATGCTTCTATTCATTTCCCAGGGAAATGAGGGGGCTGAAATGCCCACCGCTTGGAGAATGAAGCAAAGAATTTAACCATGATGGTCGCATAGAAAAGCAAAACGAGGAGGAAATTACACATTTTCTTAAGTGTGCACTCAGATCTTTTTATTTCTAATTAGCCATCTGGTATGTGTTTCTCGTACTGCAGTCCAAAATGGTTTCTAATAGGGATAAAGCCAGTGATTAAGGAAAGGCCGTTGTCATTGCTACTTCGTGCCTGTAGCTCTTTTTCATTTTTTATTTAACTTTCATTGAAAAGTATCTTTAAAACGGTTCTATGAACAGAATATATCATTTTTCAGTATCAACAAAACAATAATTATAGCAGAAATAAAGTTTAGTTTCTATTTTTTTTAGGTCAAGCATAGAGTGTGAGAGACTTGGCAGATGTGCCACCACATGGAGCGTGTGCTAAATATGAACAGATCAGACTTGTCCTGTGTCCAAATTCTCCAATAGGACACCAGCTCAAACTAAATGGGCACATTTGACAGGGCATCAAATGAAAAGTGTAACGTCACCTGACTTTAAGTGTCTGGGCTCACCTTCACACAGTTGTCATGGCACCTGCCACTGCAGTGTTTGGTTCGCCTGAATCATCGGAGCTGCAGTCGGGTGGCAACCGGGAACGACAACACGATGTAGGGGCATAATAAACAGATCCTTTGAATATGTTGGCAAAATAAGTCACGGCAAACTAAACCGAGCCAGACGAGCTTGTGTCCAAAGTTGAAACCGCCGAACCGCGTCCAAACCTGTGCACGACAGTATTGCCAGTGACGCCAGAGGCCCTCATATTTCCGAAGCTGCTTGTAATGATGTTTCATCGGAGGCTTCCTCTCTCCGCTCCATTAGTTTCAACCCGTTTTGCTCTCACATGAGCACACAAACACAATGCATTGTCTTCGTGGCTGTGTGATATCCCGTCCTCCCCTTCCCTCACTCTCGCTATCTTTCTCTGCCTCCTCTCATTCCATTAGTAAGGGATTTTCAAGGCCCTGGCAGCAGAAGCCCATTTTCTCAATTTTGCCCCGGTGGCCTCATCATCAGGATTCAGCTGCACAGCCTCGAGCTGATGTTTTTTAATTCAGTCCTAGCAATCGTAGTTAAGCACCCCTTCCTTTCTCTTCCAACTCTTTTCAGAAGGGGGGGGGGACCTGAGAAAGACCATGTATCTATATGTTTTTCTAGATGCTCCTATATTGTTTGTGTGTGTGCATGCATGTTGGAATCCGCTTTCTACCTCTAGGCTCACATGTGGCAGCCCTCGATAACAGCATTGTCACAACCAAGCCTTTCTGGAGAGAATGAATTAAAAAAACAAACCTGCATGTACGAAACTTATGTGAACAAACAAATTGTGCACATTTTTCTCCACAAATGCGTTCGCTGCAACAATAGCTACATGTTTTATAAACAGTGTTTGAAGGTAGTGAGTAGAGTAGCAGTAGCAGCAGTGAGAAACAAGTGTGCAATGGGGGCAAAGCAGAATATTTACAATGGTTCTCCTTGATATCCTCCTGTGCTGGAGATGTGGTGCTGACTATTTATAGATAAAACAAGAAGAAGGGTCTGGTGCTCGCCTCATGCCTGCTGAAGAGCTGTCTGGTGGGGTAGGCGCTCGGAAGGAGAGGTGTGAGAGCGGCAACAGGCAGCAGAGTGTATCAACATGGAAAGGTTTGTGTGAATGCGTGTGTGTGTGCAGGCGAATTGGATCATGCTCCAGTGCCTATGGAACTCAGTCATGTGTGCAATGTGTTTTTATGAATTAATAAAGGCCACTTTTGAAGCGAGGCAGCAAGAGTGTGATGGAGAGAGGGAGGGAGGGAGAGAGAGGACGCTGGAGAGGCGAGAGGAATAAAAGAGGGAATAACAACAGAGATGAAGGTATAGGATCAGAGAGGAAAAAGAGAACAAGAGATTCTGCGAATAAATCGGCAAGAAAGCCCCTCGGCCTGGCAGTCAGTCAGCCAAACAGAAATCTAGCCTCCACAGCATCCGGCGCTACGCTATGCTGTGTGCCACACAAACATGCACACATACAGGACATGCACATATACACACACGCACACACACACACACACACCCTGTCAGTCCAGATGACTATCATTACCTAGGTAAATACATCAGGCCTCGGGAGCCCGGGCGCACTCTCATCGCTTCTCTCTCCGGTGATGTGATTTTTCTCCCTAACCTTTTTCACGCTCCACCTCCTGCCCATTACTTTGCTCCCCTACCCCACATGCAGACACACACTTTGCACGAAGGCATGACAGCGAGAGAAGGAGGGAGAGAGAGAGGGAGGGAGAGATGGAGGTTGGCCATGCCGCAGAGATTCACCTGCCTCATCAAATGGGCAATTATAGCAGCACAATCATATTTGAATTGTGCTGTAGCAAAAAGCACTTAGAGAGGTCAATGCATTTGGATGAGTCTCTATCTCATTTCCTTGTACACACATACACACACACACACACACACACACACACACACACACACACACACACACACTTGCTCTGTCCTTCTTCTGCTGCCCTCTATCGTCCTGTCACTTTCAGCTCTATGTATTACGTTTATCTCTCTGTCTCCTGCTCCCTATCTCGCACTGTTTGACAATCTCTCTCTAGCTCGCTCCCTGTCTCCCAGGGGTCTGCTTCACAGACGAGTCCCCTAGTTACAACATCACTCATTGATTTAAGAACTGCCACAGGCATTGATCTGAAACAGCCTTGTTCCTAGGTGGAGAAAAAGTTATTTCTGCTCGCTCGACTACTAATGACACGATGAAATGTTCCCCGCTGTCTCTGCACATCCACGGATACACTCCATGAATCACTTGTGTGCCGTGCTTTTTAATTGTTTGCAGACGAAATGGGTGTATTAACCATCAGCAGTGGGATTTTCTCCTTTCTGTGTGAATCTAGGCATCAGTGTGACTTGTTTTAAAAATCTAAATAGGCCATTAAGTAATCAAAAAGCTTATATTGTGTAAATCAGCACCCAGCAGCAACAATACTGTGTAATTGGCATGATGGAAACTACTTCACAGCACCATCATCCATGTTGGGCAGTAGAATAGCGGGTGGGTGTTTTGTATTTTTGTTTGGCCAGAAATCGAGTGTGAAATAATATATGGCTCATTATCAGCAATAGACCAATGTTCCCACTGTCGGCTCAGACGTTAACTTTGGGGCTGTAGCGACTTTTCAAACTCACCCTGTAATCATGGTTACTTAAAAAAACAAAACAGCCAATCTGTCTCTTTTGTTGCCATGAACATGATCATCTAAAAGCATTAATGTGCTGGAGGCCTTGCAGCAAAACATGGCATTATATCACTGATATAATGAATATATCCCTAGGGCTTAAAGGACACATATACTCCTCATATTCAGGTTCTTAATTCTGTGTTTACATGCTCTAATCTTCAGAAAACACATCTGTTGCTGCTGCTCCTCTTTTCAGCCTCTGTCTGAAACATCTGATCTGTCTCTTTAAGGCCCGCCTCTAAATACAGGCCAGTCTGCTATGATTGGCCAGCTGACACACTCTGTTGTGATTGGTCAACCACCTCCTGCTTGTGTAGGAATTTTTAACCACCGCTCTTGCTTTACCTGACTTAAAAGGGTCGTTAAAGGCGTAGCTGCTTTGGGAGACCTCCCTTTAAGCTAAGGGCTTTTTTTACTTTGCCAAACTTTCACACACAGGAAAAAACACAAAACACCAGAGGAAAGAAAAACTGAAAAAATAGAATATGCCCTCAAGCTCTTTAATAGTCTCCTGTCCCACATGGGTCTTGTACCACTATTATTTTTTATCTAATAGTTTTTTACCCTTGGTTTCACTCAGTCTAATTCTGTTGATGTCATTATTTAATCTCATTTGCTTTTATCTTATCTTCTGTGTCTTTCCTGCATCGTCCTGTTTTTCATTCTATCATCATTCTACTTTCTTTGTATCTATACTTGTGTTGTTTTTATCCTTTGACTATGACTGTGACACACTATGGCTCAACTCCTATTGTTTTTAACTGACTGACTTGACACTTCATTCTGAATCTCCCACTGCTGGAGATCAATTCTAAGCTGGTTGTTCGTCTCCAGATAATAATTTCCCCCTCAGATCAGATGAAAAGGACAAACATTCATTTGGACCTAAAACTCTACAGTTCTTTGGGAGAGGCAGACATGCGCGGCAGGTGGAAAAAGCTTAAACATAATGAAAATACTGCCCTCTAGTCTGCTTAGCTTTTTCATTTCTCTTACAGCTCCTCGGGGGAACATTGTTATTAATGGCCATTTAGAAACTGAGTAGAAAACTGTTTCTTACAATGAAAGGGCCTCATAAAAAAAGGAAATTAAACACTCGCACTCTCCAGATCCACGTGTACAACTGCTCTTTCAATTGCAGTGATACTCATTAATTACAGGTAAATGTTACCCATATTACAACCTATTTAGGTTCAAGTTAAGAACAAGGGGCTGTAGAGCTGTAATTTAATTTATTTTTGATTTATATTTTTATTGTTTTCTCTTTTAGACTGAAAACCAGATAGAAGAAAATCAGCCTAACGTTTTCCTGTCTGTACTTTAGTGTCTGAAAACAGATAAATCTAAATGTTCTCCTCAATAAGAATTTGCTAAAAGGCTCGGAGAGATGTTCACTGGGAAACTATGTTGAAGCTTCAACAAAGTGTCTGTGTTGACCTTGTTTATTGTGTTACTCTAAGAGGAGCCAAACACTGGAGGAGAGTGTAGTGGTGTTGATGCCTACTTTTGGAAAGTTGTCCTTTAGTGGGAGGAAATATTTCTCCTCTCTGCCCACACACACTCTAACCTATAACCTAATGCTGGTTTTACTTGAAACCACAGAAGAGAGGAGCACACACACACACACACAAACACACACACACACACGCTCAAATATAGACACATACACACACTCTGCCACAAGATTGTAATGTTCAGGGTTGCATAATAGAGTCTGTCAGGGCTGGGCATTACAGAGACCCCACTAGAGGCATGTAGGCATGACATGAATGAGGGCTATGGAGAAGAAGACTCAGGGCTGCATGGATGTGGGGGGGGGGTTCGATATTGAATTATGCATGACACGCAGCCTCGTCTAGGCCGCCTGCGATGGATTCATTATAGGGGCTCGCCAGGTAATAAAAGGACTGTCAAGGAAAACACTAGCAAAACAGCGGAAATAGAAGTGAGTGTGTGTGCGTGTTTGAGTGTGTGTGTGTGTGTGTCCACGGTCCACCTGCTCCTGCCCCAGCACAGTAGTGGAGAGGTGACCCTGCCATGGTAATAATGTGGTGGGGATTACAATTTGATGGAACCAAGCCACAAGGGTTCTTTCCTGCCCACTCTAATGACAGCTTGTTGCTGCCGGGACAGCTATACAAGGCCCACTTGACACACTCTCACACACTCACACACACACACAGACACACACAGACACACACACACACACACACGCCACTTCTCTCCCTGTTCTCCAGGCACTGCTGGCTGAAGTGATACAAGAGTGTGAAGAGCTGGTTATGAGAAGCGATTTGAGAGAGGACGAGAGACAGATGAGTCAAACGTATTAGATTAGAGCTCAACTGAGTGAGCCTTTCACTTGCATTAGTGACTGATATTGGATTTTTACCCCATCAATATCTTTATGCATTTCTAATTTTTTCCATGTAGGGGGAAAGGAGTAAGTGTTTTGAAAGCCTCTTGCATATAAAGAACGATCTGGATGGTTAAGATCATTGGTGAGAGAAGTTTACAAGTGTCTGGGGAGCGCTGCAGATACCTGACGTACCTGCTGCTTGCCTTGTCTGCTTGTCTGACTGCATTGATTCACCGCCTCACTGAGCATGGATGTCTCTCAAATGTTTGTCTTTGTAAGAGCTGATAAAAGACAGATCACTCCGCTGTGTAGGAACGTGTCTTCCTATTTTTTTTTCTTCGGATGAGCAATTACAGAGGTATTTATCTCCGTCTCACACAGCCCCGAACTCTCTGTCGTGTGACTGCTAACTACCTGCTGTTGAAGCAAACACATCTAATTGATTAGACAAATGTGATAATGTCATCGAGGATAATTGTTTGTCGACGCATCAGGAGGCTGAGCATAAGCCAAACCAGCCAATTAGAGAGACAGTCAGTCAGTCAGACAGACAGACAAACTGTCATTCAGCCAATTAGACAGTCAAGTGAGTCAGCCAGTGCACACAGCGCTGCAGAATCAGCTCAGGTCTCTCACAGTCAGAGATGTCATCTTTCATCCCATTTTCAGTCCGTCTCATGTACAAACAAACCTTTATAGATTGACATTCCCTGTGAAAGGAGATCTTGATAATCTTTGACTCCCTTAATTGAAAAAAGCCAAAGTGTCTCCACACAAGGGCGGACGATGACTTCAATTTCCCGTCCAAAGAAAAGACCGGATTTAGAATAAGGAGAGCGGCGGAGATGTGGAGATGGATGATTGAGTTGAGCCAGTTCACTAAAGCTCTTAGGCACTGGTTCTCCAACCTGAACTGTTCTTTAAATGCAGAGGCTTGTTGTTGTACTGGAAGATTAGGCACTTGACAGAAAGCCATTTGCTTTGCCTACCTGCAATTTATGTGTCGAGCCCACATATGAAATTCCTCCCACTATCCAAAAATGAAGCAAAAAATATCCTGCATATGTAAAATGGCATTTTGCATATTTTGGAGCCTGAGTCCACACAGTAACCATCAGGGAATGGAGCCGTGGAAGAAAAATGTATTTGATCTGTACTTTTACTTTTTAGTTTGGTCCATGTCACATTTCCTAACATGGAGGAGGCAGGATTCATGACCTATATTGCAGCCCGCCACCAGGGGCTGATTGTAATGTTTTGGCTTCACTTTAGAGCAGCATCCATCTAGCCCATATTTATATACAGTCGCTGGTGGGAGATAATCTACTGTACAATCCACTCTATGAGTTGTTGAAGGATAACTTATTATCTAAGGTTTTATTTTCCCGTCATCGTAAATAATTATTAGTCAGTAAGGTAATGTTTACAAGTGTGTAATATTTTAATTACAAAACACAATGTGAGTGTTTTCTTGAGGTCATGATCTACTTGCTTTAACTTCAAAACAAAGCTTTGATGTCAGAGTTATCGTTGCTGTGTGCAACGATTATCGGTAATTTTCTAAAAACCGTCAATTGTGTGAAGGTATCCAGTTTTCAAGTTATATTTGAGTTTAAGTCTGAAGACAAGAAAACAACTGCAATTCAGTTGCTATTCAAAGTCAATGTGAAGTCTTGATGGAACAAAAAAAGGATTCCTCGGTTGACACAATAATGAAGATTCATTCATCTGGAAACTGTTTGTGGGCTGCATGGTGGGTTACACTTGTTTTCACAGCAAGAAGGTTCCTGGTTCATATCCCGGTTCTGCTTTGGTCTTTCTGTGTGTGTTTGCATGTTCTCCTGTCTTCCACCCACATGTGGATACTCTGAAATGGATTGAATAGTTGTTTATTTTAGTATGTCGCCGCTGTGAAACCCTGCCCACTGTCCCCTTCCCTCTTCAGTCCCCAATGCAACCCTCGAAAGTTTAAGTGTTATTTATATACAAGAATTTGTTTATTTCAAACAAACCCCGGTCTTAAAGTTTGCTCTTTTATTCTTAAAGTGAACAAACATTCAAACCACTCAGCCTTTCAGACAAATGTGCAAACACAAATACAAAAACACTTCATTAGATTAAAAAAAAAGAAACACGTTTGGCTGTCAGTCATCACCTTCATGAATCATAACTTCAGCAAAGATTATTACAGTCAAGATTTAATTCACTACACAAACAAATGTTCTCCTCTTGATGGTGTCATTGATTGCTTCTTTCAATTTATTTTCAAAGCACTTTTCTCACACAGCAGCTCTGACTCTGAATCGAATATAATTTTGCAGTGAAGTCACTCAAGAGTTTAGAGTCCCAACTGAAATCATTCTAGTATAAGGCTGAACTCATGGTTCTCTCCTGGTTCCCATTTGATCCCAACCTAAAGGTTATGCCACAATTTTAACAATCCTCGCCCTTAAAATTAGAAAAAGCCCCAATTATTTTCCAAAATCCCTCTTAAATGTTCATAATCTCTTTTGTTACACAAACTGTCTGCAGTGTTTTTCACATTTCCGTGTGTCGACTCATTCAGTGAAATAAGCTGTAATCCTTCTCTTGTGGCAGGGGTTTTCTGAAAGCTCAGAGAAATTAGAACATAAGAGTGAGGCAGGGGCAGAGTACTTCAAAAAACACTTGTCGTCAATGGAACTAAATCACTGTTAACAATGCTGCTCTTTGCCAAGAATTGTCTGATTTCAAATTTCTTATCAAGAGAAAAAGATTAGAGCTGCAATGCTCGATTTCCAAAAAAAGCAACTTGCAATCACACAGGTCTCATAATGGAAACAGGCACTCAGTTCACAAGGTTTTATGGGAAGCAGGTCCCTGTTTTGTTTCAACCACTAAGTCCCTGAAGAGAGTGTTTCTCCAGTTACAGCCCGAGAAAGACAAGATGATAGAACTTACTTTTGTTATTTCAAATCCTAGCAATTAGAACGGGACTGAATAGAGATTAACGCCGTCATAAAACATTTTATTCTCCGACAAATGATTAATCTCCATCAGTGAAATGTTCTGCACGGTACAGTGCTTCTTGTCAGTCACCAAAATGGGACTGAGAACAGAAGGTGTCAGATGTAAAAGCGCGGATGGAAGACAACCACAGGATGAAAATGAAAAACAAAACGAAACAAAGCAGAAGTCTGGCACAGAGGAGGAGCAAGTAAAAACAAAAACTGAATGTGGAAGGACTGCCAGGCAGCAGGGGAGAGAACTGACACCCATGATTGGGTCTATACCAAAGAAGCAAATAAAAGAAGTCCCCTGAGCCCTTGTAATCAGTAGAGGAACAGACAAGGCCGAGCTGGTTTTTCCTCCTTAAGCCCTGGTTGAGTTTGGGGTCCAATGCTAGTCCTTCAGGAGACCCTGCCAAATGGCAGCACACATCAAAGCCTTTAGCTGTTAGCCTCCTTGCCTACTCACGTCGATGTCCCAGGGATTAGCATTAGCATAATTGAGGTTTATGTACAGATGCTTAGTGCAAGGGCTTGATGGATCACTATTCTGGAAAGGGAATATGTTGTGTAATGTGGATTTTGCATCCACTCTGTTTAAAACTATGAAAACCACCCCCGTAGCTTATTACACCATGTAGAGTGTGAGCACATACACACGAGAATAATCACACTCACACTGTAACGCTGATCTCATGCACACAAAACACACACAAACACACACGCACACACACGCATACACACACATTTTTATAGTTAGATTCTGAGAAAGTGAAGGAAAACAGTACAGTGTGTCGTGAAAACAACAACATGCACTGAGAAACCACTGCAACTAATCTGCACTCATGTTTTGCCTGACACAAGGTTTTATATCGTAATGTTACACACTTTTATTAACAGCATCAACAACCAGACACACAAAAACCTTTGTTCTTTGACATATTACAAAATATTAAATTGTTTTCTTGCTAAGTATATTGGTTTAAATGATTTTAGCACAATAATCAAAATTGAGTTTAACACCACCTCCTCTGGTCAGTTATTTTAATCCTGTCTTTAAAGTGCATGTGGAGGATTTATCATCTCCTCCGCAGTAATAATTACATCCACAATTACCCACTGTTATTTCCAGTGCACCTGCTGGTCCTCCTGTAAATCCAGTCCAATCCAGAGCGGTGCCCTTGTCTTTAACAGTGCATTACTTTTATTGTTCTTCATGTTTCCCTAATTTTTTATCACGTAATGAAACCTGACTTTAGTGTGGAAATGGAGGAAGACCTTCTCCATGTCGGCTGTAGACCACAGCCTGATGGGTAAAACTCAACCCAGAACAATGATGAGTGAAAACACAGAGAAGCCCAATGAACAGACTCTCTCATGTTTACACACTTTTACAAATTAGCATCTGCAGCATCTGGCGTGTGCGATGCATCAACAGTCTAACAGACGAGGGGAAGAGGAATTATGCCGGCTTCGCTTGTTTACACTGAACTTTGCTTGTTTACACTTCCGTCCTTCCATGCTGGCTCTCCTTTTCTCACAAACATTGATTTGGCTCGGTGACTACCTCTACATGAAGGCAGAAACAAAACAAGCAACAGAGACAAACACCAGGGAGAGAGGGTGGAACTGGAGATCAATGTGCTCTGCCTGAACAGCATGTTTGAGCGTGGGAAGTTCAGAAAAACTTATCCTGAGCCTCCCTGCTTACAGCCATTTTTTGTGTGTGTGTGTCTGTGTGTGTGTGTGTGTGTGTGTGTGTGAGACAGAGAGAGAGGGAGTTCTTGAACATACTGCCAAGGCATTTGTCAGTCTTATCGCCTCTCTCGGCTCTCTGTGGTGGTGCTGGTGCTGGTGAAGAGTAATTGAGTGCTTAGAGTTATAGATGAACTAATTAGTGGGCGCATTGAAAGCTCAGCTCATTAGTGGGAGGGAGATAGCCCAGTGCCACCATGGCTCTGAGGGCTCTCTTTCATATCCAGCCTGAGCTTTGGGGAGAGTACTGCTCCGTACAGCTTCATTAAAGCAGTGGCAGGGAGGAGAGGACAAAGAAGAGGGATGTGTGTTTAAAGTACAGAAGAAGATTGCGTTAAGACAGAGAGACACTCGGCACTTATATACCAACACATGACATATTCCAAGTCATGCACAAAACTTAAGTAGTCCACAGCAAATTCCGAAGACGTTACAGTTTGCACAAAGCAAAGCAAAAGGTCAAATGCTTTATGTTAAGTCAGATCACCTCCTCCATTAAAATCAATGAGACTCATCGCGGAGAGGCGATGCATATCCTGCGCACACATCGAAAACATCGACCGTCTGTCACAGTCGGACTGACCCATAAAGTTTTACTGTCCTTGGCAGGATTCTGCATAAACTCTGCTGCTTCCACTCTGCGTTCATTTGACAAGGGAAGAGTTCTCAGCGGCGGCAGCCTAATTCCTTCTTGCTATCGAATGCTGGAAGACAATTTTTTGGGTGTCAAAGTTTCTCTTGAGGTGAAGTTCTGCCAAAAAAGCAGCACAGAGTTTCACTGGACCTCGCTGAGACTGTGGTGAATTGTTAAAAGTGTCGGTTCCGTTTTTCACTTGAACAATGAGAACATGCATTCATGATCAACCCACCACAAATACACTAGTTTTTTCTAAGGTCAAAAGTGTTTAGTTGAAAAATCCAATTTATTTCTCTTCTGTAGCCGTTACTGTGGAGCACTGACTTCCAACTTATAAACACTGTGAATTGAAGTCTTCACTGGAAACTCTCAAGGAACATTTTCATATTCACCAACAGTCTAAAGTTTATGTTGTATTTACTTTTTTTTTATGATGCACAGTAGAGCAGCAGCGGCACGTTGGGAGGCCTCACCCAGTGCAGAGCAACATGAGCTTACAGGGTTTTTTTTCCACAGGAGAACTTTGGAGACAAGAGTTGTTATTTCTGTCTTTTCCATCGATTGAGCAAAGTGTCTTTACGTCACGTCCATTAAAACACGGACTGAGGCTGCTTCATTTTAGAGAAGGCTAAAGATTTATTGACTGGCCGTATTGACAAAATATGTGGTGCAGAGCTCAGCGGTGGTAATTACATGGATTGATTACGACCACTTTCTTCCTTGTTAATTAGCACAAAATCGGGAGCAGAGTCCTGCTGACGTAAATGAGGACATCTTATTTATGTGTACGGAATATGCTGGACTGATGGAGCACATTGATCTTTCGCTTCACACCCACACTCTCTTCTAATCCATGGACCTCATCCTTGACCTGTGGGGAATAAACTGACTTTATCTTCTGATGTCCCTATGGATGCACTTAGCAGTAAGCCCATATTTTCTGCATTCAATACATGGATTATAAGAACCAGCCGTTCACTTATCCCACATATTGATACCAGCGGCTCGCCTTCTCCAGCGGCAGGTTGCAACCATGGACTGTAAATAGACATGTCTCCACTTCCTCCCAGATATCCACAAATGAAGCCAAAATATACTGAATACAAAATATACTCAATACAAACCCTGCCATCCAGAGTCTGTGCAGTAGAGATGGGGGGGGGACCTGTGATAGGTAGACCCCACCGATACATACGCTTGACCAATCATGAGTCAGTCTTAGCTGTCAATCACGATTCTTCAATTCGGTTTTTTTATTCAGACAAAACTAAACACTTGAACATACATCAGTGTAATAAGAATTTCTCAAAATAACAGAAACCACCTTGAAGAAAAATGTATTTAACTTGTTATTTGACTTTTCAATGTGGACCATGTCCCACCCACTTACATGGAGTAGGGATCTATGACCTTTCCCCCTGCCGGGCACCAGGTGGCGATCGAGGAGCTTTTTGGCTTCACTTTTCGGGGGGGGCCGTCATGTCGTCCATCTCTATACACAGTGTATGGCTGCAACTAAAGCTGTGCCTCACACTCCCCTGGCATCGGAGAGCCTCCTGCCAACGGGCCAGTGATCACCGTGCCAGGGCCTGATAGCCGGTGCCAAGTAGCAGGTCCAAGCCAGGTTACCTCAAAACATCCTGGCATACAGTAGCTAATCTGCCTCTTCCAGTGCTTCTCTTGTGTCCTTTTCGTGCAACAATACATCACAGCTATGACTCCCCGGTGCACGGTGGGCGGGCACCATTAAGCTGGATGGATGCGGGAGCGATGCCAGTCAGGGAACTGCAATATGAGCCTCTCTATCCTGCTTCCTCCTACAGCTCGGTGCCCTTTAATGGGCACTTAATATGGCTGACAAATTTACAAGGCATTTAAAAATGACCCAGTAAGCCGGTCAGCAGAGGGGCGAGGAGCCGGAGAGAGCGAGGAGGAGGAGGAGGAGGAGGATGAGGAGGAGGAGGGGGAGGAGGAGGAGGGAGGAGGAGGAGGAGGAGGAGGAGGAGGAGGAGGAGGAGGAGGAGGAGAAGGAGGAGGAGGAGGAGGAGAAGGAGGAGGAGAAGGAGGAGGGAGGAGGAGGAGGAGGAGGAGGAGGAGGAGGAGGAGGAATGTCCAATCTCCTTTTTTTCTTACCGACCGGGGCAATAAACATGTTGGATTTACTGTCATCAAAGCCGGGTTATGGGATGAGCCGTCCGTCCTTGTGTGTGTGTGTGTGTGTGTGTGTGTGTGTGTGTGTGTATGTGTGTGTGTGTATGTGTGTGTGTGTGTGTGTGTGTGTGTGTTTAGTGTGCATACTCTGCCTCCCCAGTAGAAATAATTCACCCTGAACACCTGTCAACATGAGTCACGACACCAGAGAATTCCTGCAATTGAGCACACCCAGCTAATTGGTGGCAGCCTTCCAGCATCCTCTCTCTCTCTCTCTCTCTCTCTCTCTCTCTCTCTCTCTCTCTCTCTCTCTCTCTCTCATCTCTCTCTCTCTCTCTCTCTCTCTCCCCCCCTCTCGCTCCTGGACCCTCTTCTCTCTTGCTCATATTTATTCGCCGCATCTAACTCACTCCACCTTCACTCCGCCCTTCTCATTCCCCCCCCCCACCCCCCCTCATCTATTTTAACATAACATTTATGGATGAATGATTTAATACTGGTTATCAAGCCCATCATTGTAATCAGATCTCTAATTATGCTTAATTAAAACAGTCTAATGGCTGCTGCTGAGTTGGTTTTTAAAAGGCGAATCAGCCGCTCTTCTCTCTCTCTCTCTCTCTCTCTCTCTCTCTCTCTCTCTGCCTCTCACTAGGATTCCTCCCCTGACTTAGCATTCGGTATACTCACTCAACACCTCCGACAACCAATCAACTCCAAATTCTCTACCCAGCTCTTGTCAGGTCGTTAATTAAGCTCCCCAAGTGCCTAATGATTAAGATAACGCAGCAATCTAATGGCGAACAGGCTCTTTCCTCCCTCTTCTTTTTACAGCTTTCGATTATAGCACCCTCGAGGTGTTACTCAATCTTGATGAAATGCAGACAATTGACAAATCAGTTGCTTTGAGCCGGGGCTTATTACCCTGCTGCATATTCATGAGTTGTTGTTGGGTAGAGTGGGATGATTTTTAATCAAAGCCGCAGAAAGGGATGATGGGAAAGCGGGAGCTCTGCTGAGGGCCGATGGGCTCGCCACACCTTCCCCCCTCCCCACCTCTCACCCCCCCACTGTGAATAACATGCATCATTCATTGGATTTAGCTCAAATTTGCGTGAATGCAGCTGGCAGAGGAAGGTGTGTGTGTGTGTGTGTGTGTGTGTGTCTGCGCGTGTGTGCTGTGAGGGCTTGCTTCAAGGGGTCTTGGACAAATGGAGGTGCCACATGGTCAGACCAGATGTTCTGGTTTCTTATGTGCATAGCTCATCAAAAACAACAACCGGTGCCACTATTGGGGCCTCTGCTATCCGGTAAGGCCAGCCAACCCATCTGCTTCCTGCCTGCCAGGCATGGTGCATTGTGGGTCCTGGCTGTTTTTCTGGTGCATTAGCAGTTTCCAACCTGATGATAAGAGCGTCAGCATCAACACAAATGATCCCACAGGGCACATGAGGTGGCTCCTGGTTTGTCTTTGATAGCCACAGTAAAGCTCTCACACTCTGAGCCCACTTAGATCAATTGGACGATGAATAGTGCCGCAGAATTAATCTGACTGTGTCACACACGTTGCTATAGCCTCTATTTTTCAAACTATATTTGTTATTTGTCCCACCAGAGTTTCATAATGATAACGTAGAGCTTCATTATTTAAGTTTTTAGTATTCACAACACACGACACTACCACAGCCCTAGTTCCAGTGTTTGGTTAGTATATGATTGCTTTGCCATTTGAGCTCAATTAAACCGAACTGAATTAAGTTCCTCAACTGATTTTCATAAAGACTGTGCCACTGAGTAGTTTTCCACTTGCTTAAGACTAAAGTCAGAGACACAAGCAGGAGATGAAGGTGACTGCAGTGAAGCTCAGTGTCAGCATCGCCAGGCAAGATACAAAATGTCTGCTGACGTCTGTGGTTCCCAGACTTTGAAGAGAGGATTTTAAATATGATGATTTTGTTTGGCCTCGTATGGATCTGTCCAATTATCTGTGAACCCTTGAAAAATTGGCATTATGTGTTAAAAGGAATATATCTCCCAAACATTTCTTTATATAATGATGAAAACCTACTACGATTTAAACTGAGGCTTATTAGCAAAAAAAATCAAAATGCAAAATGAACTGAATCACTTGTAACCGTCCAGATGCAAGTTAAATCGGAGAGTACTGAGTAGATATATGATTTACTAATAGTGAACTCTAGTAGAGGACAAATCATTTTGTGTTCTGTAAAATTCTAGGACGCAGAATCACAACCTAGAGCAGTCGGTATAACACTGGGCACGAGCAGAACAGGATGGAAGATAAAGTGGTTTTCAATACAAAAAAAATACAAGGAGCAGCATCCATGCATGAGAGTGTGAGTGGTGGATTTGACCTTCACACATCTCTGAAAGTCTGGAACACAGCAGAATGACTTTTCCCTTCCTTGGGCTATTAGAGTCCTTAAAATTCGGTCCAACTTTTCAACCCTTCACCTACAGCAGAGAGAGTGTGTTGCACTGACAAGTGCATAAATCAAACTAATATCGTCCAATAAATTCTGCACTCAGGCCTCGTTTCGGCAAATTGCAGATGGCGATCCTGGCCGTGCTGTTATCCTCTGTTAGACCTCAGTAAATTCAAGCTCCCCCCTTGTTGCCGTCTTTTCATTCTGCTCATGTCTCTCATTGAGAAGGCAGAGCACAGTTTGCATTATGTCCGCTGTCTTGGTATCATTAGCATTTGTAGGATGTTAGCTTCACTTGGGTAAGCCCATCCATAACTGCATCTTTTATCGCTACCCAGTGAGCTGCAGTGTTACGATGACTGATTGCAGAGGTCTGGTTGTTTTTTCGGCCCGAGGGAGTTGGCTGGCTTGAAATAGCTGGAGAGGATGTTTTGGGTTTAAAAATGTGCACAATGTGCCCGGAAGGTGCACAGGTACAGACCTGTGTGTGTGTCAAAGTGTCCACACGACCACACAGGGGAATGAGAAGAATTTGAGGAATGGAAGTCTGAATGGATTTTTAAGATCTATATTTGTGTGGGTGATTTAAGGGGATGGATGGATTCAGGATCCTTTTAATCACCGAGATGTGTGAGATGTTTTTTGAGGTTTCTGTGAATTTCTCCAGAATGACTGCAGAGAGCTCTGTGAACAGATGAAATGTGGTGCGGATCCAGATAATGATCCAGATGTATGGGATCTCAAATCATGCAGCACCGTGCAAATTGTCATTGTTCTAACCTTCTCCTCAAATTCATCAACACGTGTCTGTCAGCAGACAATTTAACCTGATTATTATCTCTCTCATTAGTATCAGTCATCAGAACCTGTACTGAGCCTGTAGGAGAAGTACCACTACCACAGGTATTTCCTCTTTGGGCAAGTAAGCATGTTTCAAGCTCACATATAATTATTAATGATTTATACCTTTTAAAAACTGCTTGTAGATCCACTTGACGCAGGCACAAAAAAGAAATGAGTCCATTTGGTAAATAGAAGACATCGGTTATTCTGTTTTCTCCCATGAACAGGATTTCACTACGTCTGCTGTTTGGAGTGAATCGGTTGATCTGGTTTTTTTTTGATAACTCATTCCCTTTATTCTTTGATATGGCTGTGCCACTGTCACTCCCTTCACCTATCAGCTGGCAGTCTTTGCTCTGCTCGCTGTTTGTCTGTCTGTTGTTCCCGCTTGCTCGTTCTCCAAAAGATCAGAGAAAAAGATAAAGCATGTATCCCCAACACGGCATCCTGTTATGATTTGCCTTCCAGTCGACATCAAAAGCAAAGTGCGCTACATTATATTACAGATGATCTCCGACAGATTTTAGGATATGCTTTTTGAATGATGTAGAAAAAAACAACCCAGCAGCAAGGCAAACAGAACATCACTGAGTGTACTGAGAGCAGAGTTAGCTTTTAACAGTTTAAATTCTCTTTTATAGTTTCATGTTTGATGTTAGACGCCAGGGGTAAGCACGAGCTTTAGGTCTGATAAAAGTGTAGCCCTGTTTAAATATTGATGAGGAGAGTGTGTTTGTGTTCTCAGAGGAAAGACAAGTGTGTACCGCCAGAGCTTTGTCTTCACCCTCTGCTTCCAGAGGTCAAACGATAGTGTTTCTCAACCAGGGAGGAAATGTTAACCTGAGAATAGAGTCAGACGGAGATAAAGGAAGCTTCCTGTGTGTCAGTGGGTTTTCAGCAGAGTAGGTGCTAAGTACAAATAGTTTGAGAGATTATTTTACTCTCAATTCTTTATGCATTTTTAGGGTCAAAGCAGAAACCTACTGTTTGTGTATTTTCCATTTATTTCTCTGCTGAATATGCTCAAATTTCAAATTCAAAATTTTGTGGGAGTGAGCATAAATGTAAGATACTGCTCATTACCTGGAAATGATTTCTTCCCAAGAACCAGAATCCAAACCATGGCTCACACACCATGAATCCAATTGACCTGAAATCTGACACATTCATGTCCAGCACAAAAATACTGTTAAAAAAACCTCTGTTTACAAAAGTCTGAAGTCCGATTTGAATTGGGGGAAAAAATCTATTTTATCTAGGTGAAATTCTATTTTGAAATTTAAGATTTGTAGTATCAGAGGCATTTCTGAACCTGGAATCGAAAAACATCTCTAGTAACTAGTAACAGGTACAACATTTTGACTTCTGGTCTGGTTCTATGAGGCTTTGCAGAGATAAGAACTGTTCTACTTGCTGCATGTGACCGAGGACTCGACTGAAACTGACCACACACACATTGAAGATCCGTAACGACTACAAAAGGTCTGGTTCATATTCTCTGCCGACACAGCAGTTGAGGCAAGATGCATAAAATCTGTACGAACTGGAGAACAGATGAGAACAGATGAGAAGGCTTTATGCTGGTGTTTTGTAAACGTAGCGGAATGAATGAGACTCCATAAAAAATAATAAACGTTGTGGTTTCTTTTGTGAAATCGTAAAGACTTCACAAATCAAACCGTGGGCTGAAATGAAAGAAGGTGAAAAATGAAAGCCTGTGGTCGTGAGGAAACGGAGCAGACGGAGCATAACAGCATCTTAATCATATCATTAAACCTCCTATTTGCTCTCAGAAGCATTTGTTTATCTAAACGGAGAAGAAACAATCAGCGGGGGAAAAAAAAACCATTAACCCATTCCAGCTGAAAAACTAACTGCATAAGTTATGCATCAGTGCCTCAGAGAAAACATGAAATCATTGACCTGAAATTACTCTGACTGGAAAAGTCCATACCGTCTTCATTATGAGATTAAAAGAGGCTCCTCGTGCAGGGGGCTCATTATTCATTCAGTAGATTAGTCAACACATTTTATACGGTTATATTACAGATATAAGGATTTCTAGACGAGATGAAAATAAACAATTTGCATTATCGCTTGGTAAGATATTTTAGAATTTATTTAAAAAGTGAATCAACACGTATACACGTCAGTTTGCCTGCTACCTGCAGTGCAAAGCCCCGGTGGTTGAGCACGGCCCCAGAGGGAAGATGAGCTCCGCACGCTATTAATCCTGCCCCTGTTTTTTTTTCCCATTGTCAAAGCTCCAGTGTTTGAACAATGCTGTTGTCTTCTCTATGTTTGCTCATTTAGGAACAAACATTTGCCCGAGCGCACTGCTGCTGCCGCAAACAAGCTCTCACAGGAAGTGTTATTAATAGGATAATTAAGCAGACGGTAATGAGCTGGATTATGCCTAATTATGACAAGATTTGTTTTGGCATTTTGTCTTGTGAGGAGGCAGTGAAGTGGTAAAGTCTACCTCGGAGTTCATTATGCTGATGTGCGTGCACCTGAGTGCACAGGACAGGCATCAGGGATGCAGGTGGGGGCAGCAGGGGGGGGGCACGGGCAGGCAGCAGTGTGTGTGCCAGTGCAGATAGCTCGGTAGCGGACATCGCTGCTGTCACGCTGCCTCCACAGAACTGTCGAGTTGGCAGTGCAACAAGCTCTGACCCCCGAGAGGCTGCCAGGCCCAGAGACCTGCGTGTGCCAAGTGCTAACCTGGAGCTGTCAGGCCATGTTCTCAAACGTGTGCATTGTTGTTCACGTTCAGGAAACAGTGTGAACCACTGGAGAGCGTTTCCAAGACACACAACAACCACGGATGGCTCCTGGTGAGGGCTCGGTACAATACAGGTTGTCATGGGGAAAAAATGATATCCATGTTTTCCATATCCACTGTACTTGAGTATTTTCTCTTTCTGCATGTATGCCCATATTAAAGAATATCTTTTTAATATCTCTGCAGTTTAATATACTGTATACATCCTCTTGCCATCTTCCTGTGCCACTGCAGAATTTCTGTCTGTTATTATATATATTAGATATTATGCACAGATCTCTGTAGATTTATATTCTACTGCCTATTTTTTGTCAATGCATTTTTAAAACCTACCTTGTTTTGACTACCTTATCTTATAGTGCGATATTAATACTTCTTGTTGCATTTTCTACTTTTTAATTCCAATTTCCATTTATTACATTTTTCACCTTCGTCTAATAACAAACCCTTTGAAAGGAGAAACTGTGGCCACTATGCACAGCTGTTCAGTAACAGTCATTTCTTCCTGACAGCTTTATACCTGGAGCTTTATTTAAATCTGTATTTAAGATTAAAATGATTGTTTTGATGCAACAGATGTTTTTTCTTTAATGCAGTCTGATGGTACAAGGCCAAATGAAGGCTCCTCACTAACCACGTTTCAAACCTGACACTTTATCCTGCATGTTTACTCCCTTTTTGCGCAGTCACATTGTTAATTATCTTCAAACAGAGCCTCTGCATTGGTGCCGGTTGTGTTTCAATTATTAATTCATAATGAAAATACCTCGCACCTAGGATATCCAGTCTCTCCATCTTTACCAATTATTCTGCTCTGTGTGTAGTTGGAAAAAGTCAATAAGTCCTGTCATCCCCCCGATGGACCTGCATGGCTGCTGGAAAACACATTTCTGATCTGGGAACACTTGCAAGAGTTCAGGTGACGCCCTTTCAACATATTTAAGCATTTCTAAGTTAGATGATTATATTGAAATACATATAAAGTATAAAATAGTTTTTACAAAGTATCTTATCTCAGTCATTCAGGTCATGTTTCATCAGAAGTTAACAGGATCCGAGAGGAAACACTCAAAACGTTAGCATTTTAAATTCAATTAAATTCTATTTGTATAGCTCCAAATCACAATTTACCAATTATCTCTCTACATAGAAGTTCAACACAATACATATATTATACATGTAACATACAGACATCTTAAAGTCATTGAGTTTTACCTGATAACTAAAATCTCATAATTTTCTGTTTGAGTCTTTTATTTGTATTAACAACTTGAAGGCTACAAAGCCAATGTTGTTTTTCAAATGTTCACATATCTAAAATATAGGAGTGTGTGTTGAAGTTCATGGGATTTATTGCTTTGTTTGTTTGTTTTCCCGTGGTAAAGAATTTGGTATCGAGAATCGTGGGAATTTCATGGAATCGGTATCGACTACCACATTTTTGGTATCATGACATCCTTAGTCTGCACCTCTCTAAATTAGTCTCTTTCTCGACCCCTGCACTCCTCTGTGTTGAGGTCATTGTCATCTCCCCACATTCAAGAGCCTCTTGAAGCATCTTCTCTTCCTAAAACATCTCATCTCCCGACACCTCTAACACTGAAACATGTCTAACTGGGAACTTTTTAAAACACTTCCTAACTGATCTCCTAAACTTGGTTTTATTGAACAGATCTAGCACTTAGAACTTACTTCAATGTTTCTTTCTGTATTGAAGCTGCGGTGTTGTACCTCAGGTCTCCTTGAATGAGAGTTTCTGCCAAATGAGTCAATATAATAATAATATGAATTTAATGACTTTCAAACCCGTGAGAAGATTACGAGGAGAATTACAAGAGTAAATCTCTCATGTGAAATTATCGAGAACATTGGCGGAACATTCTTGGATAAGGACCGCAGAAGGTGCAACCATTCAACTGGATGTCCTCCACCTAATTTCTATGTTTTCCACCTTAATGTTGAGATGTCAATCATTGTTCTATTGACTGCAAGAGGCTGTCTGAGTAAAATGTAAATACTAGCTTGTTTCTATCTTTTTAATATACAGTCTGTCAAAGGTTGATTATAAACTGTATTTCCTCAGTTTGAGCTGATTTGCCTTCAAACCTTTTTTCATACAACATCCAGCTGAAAAACTGGGATGACATTTCTTTTGAAAGAACATGACAAAGGATAACACATCGTTAAGTTCAAAATCCTGTTTGATAAACAAGTCAAATTAAGTAAATCTCTGCAGGATGGATTTATTTATCCTGAAAAGTCGTCAGTGACAGTGGTGACAGAGCGTCGTCAGATTCATACGAGCTGAGTGTCTTAATTCTTTTAAAAACGATTTAAGCTTCACTGGGCCTGTGCAGCGCTTAGGAAATTGTGCCAGTGTGGAGGGAAAAGGAGTCTTAATGCATTTGCATTTACAACCCCAGTCAACACACTCTCACACGCACGCAAACGCGCGCACACACACACACACAAACATTCACCCTGCACATATCTTATATTAAAGCGCTCCATTCGCTCCTGCAGCTCTTGATAAGAAAGCTAAGTCTGGGATTTAGAGCTTTAGCTTATCATCATCTTTACGAAGCTTTCTCTGCAAAGTGCAGTAAGCATGGCCCAGCAATCTGCATAGAATTTACAGAGGAGGAGGGGTGGGGGGGAGGAGGAGAGAGAGGTGGATGTGATGGTGGCGGGGAGAACGGTGACAATAAATACGTTGGTCTGAAAACCTGCCTATTCAGAAACAGGTGGATTTACATTCCTCAGGAATCAAAGCCGCCTCGGTGAGTAAAACCCGGTCGACTGCTGAGGTATTTATGAACCAGGGAGCACACTGGCAATGTGTGTGTGTGTGTGTGTGCACGCGTATGCGTTTATGCATGCGTGTGTTAGAGAGAGTCATCACACCGCACACAATACACATTTAATTCCTCAACACACGGAGCTCAGTTCCGTAACAGGGGACTTTTCATTTACCCAAGGGAAAAAAAAGCAAAAGATGAGATTATTGGAGAAAGCTCATTTCCTGCTAAACTTGGACTCTGCTTTCCCAAATAAAATTGCTTTTATTCTTCACAACATGTGTTCCCAGAGATTAAGGCCCTGTAATCTTGCGAGGGCTTAATAAGACTCAGTATGCGGAGTGCAGGCTAAAACAGAAAATGTGGAACGAGCCTCGCTTAGCTCTGTTCTACCCAATGACTTTAATCCTGTTTATTAAATTATAAAGAACCTTAAAGGATAAAGATAAAGAATACTGAGTCGAGGATTTAAATGATTCAGGTTTTTTTTTCTCCCTTCCTGTCTTAGTGCGAGTTATTTGATAGCACTGGATCATGTTTAAAGATGGCAGCAGGCAAGAGCTGTGACAGACTTTGTTTTTACACATGGAGCTCTCTCCCCTCTAAGTACAAACCTGCATTAAGGACGTACTCGGCCTTGGCTGGGTTCTGAATCGTGGGTATTAAAGTGTAAAGTGTTTCCCACGTGTTACTAATCCCCGAGTGTCACTGATCCCTTTGACAACTTTGAAGTGTCGACACAAGAAAAAGGGACATTTAGTGTGTGTGTGTGTGTGTGTGTGTGATGAGATGTTTGCTCACATCGCAAGAAGGCATCAATGTAGATCCGTTAAACCAACACATTAAAACAAGGTAAGATTGACCTCCTGCAGGCGCTGTGCAAGCATTATCATCGTGGAATTGTTTTTCAATATCACACCAAAATGTACGTGAAACAGTCCGGGCCAGATATAAGAAGATTACACATAAGCTGTGAGAGTTAATGGCCAAGCGAAGGGAGTCTATGCAAGCTATGTGGACTTGTGAACTTGTCACTGAGAAGTTCCACTGAGCTATTGGGCTAAGAGGATTGCGGGCCACTAATCCAAATCAAAAGACACACCATGTGAATTATTACATTCTGAGACAGATTATTTTGCCCCCAGATTAGGGATTCAAAGCAGCCAAAGCTCCTCATGTCTTGCCTGATGACGAGAGGAATACGCATTCCAGTGTTTTTCTCCTGCTGCTGTTGTCGTATCTGAGGTCATCACGTTGAGGGCGATCACGATGATCCTCTGTCAAATCAGGATGATACAACTCCTCTGCAAAACATCCACAAGATGGAGAAAAGCCAGAAGTGGTAAGAAAACTGTTGAGGGCCCTGCAGACACTGTGCTCCATAGAAACCATGTTCTTCGATAATGTTTTGGAGCACACCAACTGTGACATTGAGTAAATTCCTTTTCCCTTTCATACTATGAGATGAATGTAATTTGTGAATATGGGCTATACAAATAAAATTTGATTGATTGATTGATACTTTGACTCGTTGCAGTCTTCTCCTAAGTGAAAGGTAGCAAGCCATGGAGAGAGGTGACTGAGAGGGTCACATTCCACCTCGGTAAGGATATGCTGAAGACAACTTGAGATTCAAAATTCCTTAGATGCAGAGTGAGATCAACTTTTAATATCCTTACCTAATAAACCTTTGATATCATGTTCAAATGATGCAAATAGAAGAATCCAGAAGCTTGTTTGAATCCGGATATTCTCCAAAGTCCATTGGGAGGAAAGATCACAACTCAGAATGTGATTGTATGTTAAAAACATTGTGATATGATTTTTTCCCCCCCCGCAGAATGCCCACTACTGTCACTACAACCATTTAATCCCTAGTGGTTGAATTGAATATTGCTCTGTGTGTTATACTCCAAATTAGTCTTTGATGTGCTTCTGCAAACTTTTGAAGTTACAAGACTTTCACCCAACTGCATCTTAGTTATATACGAGTGAGGCGGAATATACAAAAGTGTGAAAAAGAGATCAACTGCAAGCCGGAGAAGGTATTTTTGGCAGCCGGGGGAGAGAGGGGAGTAATCCCCCTGGATCCTTCTTTCTGTCGCACTTTGTAGACGAGAGGAGTCGGCAGGACATTGAAGAAAACACAAAAAGGCGGGGGAGGGGGGGGCAGAGACAGTGTGTGCTCACCAGTAGTATGTGATATTTTCTGTCCAGCATCTCTGGACTGAGAATCGTCCTCAAAGAGCTTTTTCACTAGAGCCTGTCGTCTTTCTTTCCAGTCGGCCTCGTGTCAGGAGCGACCTACAACATGGATGAGAGTAGCCACCGACCAGCAGCCTGTCTGTGAGCGATTAGCTGCTGAGAGGATTTACTTTAGCTGCAGAGGCACCGTGTAACTTACTGTGTGTGTGAGTGTGTGTGTGTGTGTGTGTGTGTGTGTGTGTGTGTGTCTGTTTGTGTGTAGCCGCGCATCGAGCATTTGTTTACAAGATGTCAGGTTAGGTGGTCATTGTTTGCTGAGTTTGCTGATGCTCATTAGCCGCTGCAGTAAGATATTCACACATTTCTGAAATCGCAGACTTAAATTCGTGGATTTGTTCACATGCAGACACACACATCCACTCACACGCCCCCACATAATAGCACTCCTCTGGAAAGAGGTGGAAGCTGAGTGACAGTTCAATTCTTTTCCTTTTTGCAAGAAAATCATACTTAATTTAACAAGATCTGCCGGGGAAAGGCGGGGGGGGGAGGGGAGGGGGGGGTTGAAGATGCCACAGAAGAATTAGAGGAAAAGTGTGATTTCTGACCCAAAGACTGGAGGACTGCCGCCTGATAAATGGAAGTCAAATTGAATGTGATTTTGTTTATATATCTAAGCTATGAGATGTGAAGAGACGGTTTGTTATTACAGCTTTAAGGTAAGTGGTTTGGGGATGTCAGGGTAACCTTGACGACTTAGTCATATACAAGGTAGAAAAACACAAAGTACTCCCTCGTCTCTGTTAAATCTAAAGTTGTCATTGTTGTTTTTTTGTATCTACTGACAGAGACCACCAGGGGATAGAGTGCTTCTTATCATTTTGATACCAGAGCAGAACTCAAAAACCTTTGAAACATATTCATAAAACTACAGAACTGTTTAAATCAGATAGTGAAGTGGTGCCTTTTGATATTTTGTGTTTATAGACTCTTGTTTTTTGAGACTTTCACACCCGACCCGTTCGGTGTCACTCAAATGAAAACTGGACATTGATTTTGTCCTAGTCTTACATTTGTATAAAGAACAAGAACAAACCAGTTCATTTAGTTAATTTACGATTTTAGTATAATCATGTTATTACCATCAGCTTCTCCAACTGCAGGACGCAACACTAGATTAAACCTTTACTCCGTATTCTTATTCTATTGTTTAATCCTGTCACAACTTCCTGCATTAGTAAAAGCGTCTGACCAATTCAACAAACCGCAGACTAAACTGAGAAGGGCCAAAGGCTCAGATGAGGCCGGTGTGAGATCTCCTTCAAACTCTTTAGTCGACCCAACAATCAGTCAATCACCAGGTGAAAAGGAGGATCCAGTTCCAAGTGGACAACTGCTGTGTTTTTCCTTAATAGAGTAAAAAGTATCTGTTCAGCTTGTGTTCTTGTTTGTGTTCTGAAGCAAAACTGCAACACAAAAGCAACAAAAAACACCGAAAGAATCATCAAAGTGTCAATCATTTCTCACTTTATTTATGTTTCTTGATTAATGTGAATGTCGGGGAGCTGCTGCAGTCACTCTCTGATTGGTGAGTTTTCCCCCTGATTACATTTACATATATATGCTGGTGCTGTGTGTGTGTGTGTGTGTGTGTGTGTGTGTGTGTGTGTGTGTGTGTGTGTTTAATTTGATATAATGAAGGTCTGAGGATCAAAATTAAAATAACAACTTTGGATGTAAGAGTTATTGATCTTACATCGGTCTATAAAACTGATTGCAATCAAACTTGTGTGCAGATCTTCACACAAAAGTGAAACATAGCAACACTGTAACTGTCCCATATTAATATTACAGTGGAGGACGACTCTCTCTCACTCTCTAACTAGCAAATACATATTATTCAAATTTAATTGAACTGCCAGTTCAACCTTCCTCATTTTGAATTTTCTAGCATCTGCTGTTAAAATAAATGTGGGTTGTAAAGATACTGTTCTACCTGTGCTTATCTTTTCATCACAGTGACATCCACACACAAACATACACACACACACAAACACACACACACACAAACTGTATCATTCTTCTATCTAAATATCATCTGTTGTCTTTTTTTAATTTATGTTCCCATCTTTCATAATAGTGTAGTCAAGTGTGATGTTAAATTAACAGCTTTCTAAGAGTTGTATCAGATAAATCTAAACTCAGTGGAGCCTCCAATGAACATAATCAGTGTCCAGTACAAATACCTGCAGGACACAGACCTACCCATCGTTCCATCATTTGCATCCTCTACTTAATACGTTACAACGGGTACAAACAGTCACTCTGGTATGAACACACACACACACACACACACACACACACACACACACGCCCCGGTCGTCCCCCACAAACATGCACAGACTCGTCCTCTAAATCAACTTCTGCAATATCCGTCTGTGTAAAAGGAACTCAAACCTGTGTGTGTGTGTGTGTGTGTGTGTGTTTGTGTGTGTGTGTGTGTGTGTGTGTGTGTGTGTGTGTGTGTGTGTACGTCAAACTCTGTGACTTGGGATGTTCATTTAAGACTTTGTACTTTTCTGACCACTGACAGGATGAATGCACCTTCCATTTGCATAGATAGCAGGTGACTGCAGGTTGATCTTCACATAAACCACTAAATACAGCAGGATGTAGTGACACAGATGCAGGAACTGAGGTGTGTGTGTGTTTGTGTGTTTGTCTTTGCAAATAAATGTTTGACAGCTAAAAGCTGAAAGAGCTGTCACAAACACAGACGGGCGAGCAAACATTGGGAACCCCAGACAGAGAGAAGACAGTTTCTTGCATGGTACACAGGCCTGAACAATACCCCCCCCCCATCCAAGAGTCACTCATGTAAGCCATTTTTATTATTCGTTCAATCTTTCCTCTGTGGTTTCCATGGCTCCCTCAGAAGCATGTCAATCATGCACCATTTTCTCAGTGGGAGGGAGCTGACACGACTGTGCTTCAACAGTTGTTTTTGTTTGTGGGCGGCGCTGACGGGGGGGGAAACCACTGTGACCACAGTCAGAGGAGGTTGAATATACGCAGCACATTTTACAGACTCCTTTATAATGCACGTATGCATGATGCTGTTAATTTAGTGTTTTCTTTACAGTGTTTCTCTCCTCGTGTGTTATGTAGGTTTGTCGTGAATTGAAAAGTTTTGCAAAGGTAAAAACAGGGATGACATGTGATTACTTCCCTCATTTGTGAATTGACCACTTAGCTACTAGTCTGCGGTCAGAATGTCAAGAATCATTATAATCCATCCCATATTAGTCCACTTAAAAATCATAGAGATGAAGCACAATGTAATATTTAAACCTTATTATTATCAACCTTACTTATTATTATTTAAACCTTTCATCAGTAAAAAATCAAGGTCATTGTGAAACAAAAAATCTGTGGACTCCACTTTTGATTAATGTCATTAAAACATTAAGAGTTGAGCAAGTGTGCTTGTGACCAAAAGGATGCCAGTTCAGTCTCTGGACTGGATTTATCTGAAGCAGCACTCACAGCCTCCCTCTCATTACCCTCTCGGAGTTGCCCTTGGGCAAAGCACTTATCCCTTGGCTGCTTGAGCTGTTTGAGCTCTGCAGACGGTGGTTGTTCTGGGAACCAGTGTGAACAGTTTTCATTCATCAACAGTGATTTAACACTAGATGCCTCTTTTAATTTGGTGGAAGTTGATGCACGTTCCCCCTTTTACACTCTCCAATGATCCTGGTCCCATTTTACACTGTTGATTGCAACAGAAGTAATTTTCTCTTAAACAGACCACGTTTCTCTTTAATAAAGGAATCATTGCTCTCAGCAAGACTTTCTAGTTTTTATCCAATAAGGGAATTTTCTAGAATAATATTGTTGATTTAGAACTTCTATCTCAAAATCCCTTTTCACAGTTAAAACTCAAGTGATTTTGAAAGTAGATAATTGAGGATCTGACAAACATCGGCTCATGTCTGAAGATTATGTAACAAAGATAAAGTTACAAGGTTTTCAGATGGAAGCAGAGAGCTGGAAGATTTTCAGTCTGTAGATTTGGAGTTTTAATATTTACCTTTTTATAATTACTCTTACTCACATTTGTGTGCCCACAAACTATCACTCGAGCTGTAACTGAAGCTTCCAGTGCAGACGTCTGGACCTTAAATGTTTCACTTCTATTGTGTAATCAGCTGTTTGAAGTAAAGTCTGATCTGGAAACAGTCCAGTGATGCTCTGACCAGCACTCACTGTGCCATGGCCCCACTTCGCTCTGTGGTTTCTCTTTGTTTTAATCACGCTGCCTGTCTGTGCTGCTTAATTACCAGGACCAGTGTGGTGTCCACGAGGTGGCCCGAGGTGAAACCTGCATGACGCAGTGGCCAACAGCCAGGCACGGGGATTTGGCCATGACGCTTTCTCTTTTTCATCCCAAAGTCTTTGTTTATGTAAAAACAGTAGTGAGCCCTTTACCCCCAGATTACCCCCTGCTGGGAGGATAAAGACACACACACACACACACAGCCTGGGAACAGGCCCTGGTCCATGGCCAGCTCAGTCCAGGGATAAAGAGATTGAAGCACAGAGACAAGAGGCTCGACTACACAACATCGACCCTCTGCCACAAGGTTCTCACTTGTTTGCTCTCGGTTTGAACACTGGGGAATACAAGTGTGCATGTTTAATATTCACAATGTAATTCAGAAGTCCGGGAATGGGCTGTATTTGGTATTTAATTCAATTCATTATTTTTTCAAGTGCCCAAGATGGAGAAGTCTGGAAAAGCTTGTGACAGGCTGTGTTGTGTTACTGACCAGCAAAATACACAAACATTCTGAATCAACAATTCATTCACCCGCATCACTCACTGTCAGTTCCACCATGTCTTGCATTTTCAGGTGTGTTAGTACAGACAGGAGTTATTACTGATAAGGACAAAGATTCTTGTGTGGATGGAGATTGTCTTAGTTCTAAAGAAGAAATTCTAAACTATTGTGGATGTAAGATTAAACCTGTGATTAGTGAACAACTCACTCGACCGCCTGAGCAACAACCAGCTCCCAAGTCGTGACACTGAGTTGGGCTTGTGTTAAATTGAAAATATCCTCACGTCAGATTTATACTCACACATTTAGTGACTTATTAGTTAAGATTTTAAAACCATGGTTCCTGGTAAGCACAATCTATAAAACTCTCTTTTACACACCACACAACGCTCATCTCTCATAGCAGAGGAAACTCATTCAGCACCTTGGACAGTGCCTATTTTCCCAGAGCAGAAAGGGTGCACATGTCGTGTAGTCGAGTTCTCTCCTCTTTGTGCTTCCAGATATCTGCCAACAATCCCTTAAAATAAATATCCTGACCAGAAACAGTAGATCTGCAGTTGTGTCTGTTTATAGGAATTTTACAGCACAAAGGAATTTCACTGGAATCTGCTCCTCAGGCCAGTATGAGACACAGTGTTTAATCACTGTTTATGTGGGTTAAACAGGTTTTTCTTACCCTGCCAGTGTAAAAAGAATTGAGGTCATCAACAGTCTGCTCACATGACAGGTAGAATAATGACTGACTCCTTGTGACTGTAATGAACTGAAGAGATATTGATTGCTGGAGAGACGATGCTTAAAGACGAATCCATAATTTCTTAGAAAGTTGCTTCATACTTCATCTGAATGTGTCAGGATGTTGTGGTTTCTGACTAATCAATGAATAATCACCTTTCACTAAAAAGTACTTACAAGCCTTTAGTGAGATATGAATCTTACATTCTCAGCATCCATCCATGCATGGAAGTTATTTCAATGCGTCTGGGAAACAGTTACCAGTTTATATCTTTGGCTGAGCAGTGATACGTTTCCAATGATGACGCATGTTTTCAAATCAACTGTAAAACATGGAGTGATACAATTTGTTGATTTGTGTATTTTGTCAATCAAACTGATAAATTGTAAACATTGTGTTCATGTTGTTTTTAAAAAACAAAGTTATTTAGCGCTTCATACGTTTGAATCAGGATTAAAACTGATCAATTAGTAACAATATCTATAATAAAGAGTTTTAGATAAAAACTGTCAATATCAGTATCAATGTGTTAATAATCCATTACAGTTTGGGCTTTACTTACTGTTGTTAGTTGCCTGACGTCTAAAACACCACCTCCCTTCTATTTGCAGTAACAATCCTCTGGATACATTTCACAGTAAGACTGTGGGCAGTGTGAGGCACCTGCCTCCCTGTCCTCACTTCATCTCCCACCACACTGAGCTTATCCAGAGCTGATGCTTTATTCTCTCCAGCACCTCGTTTAATACCTGAGGGACGTGTAGTACGACTTGACCTCACCTACTTCTCAGACACGACAAAGCCAGTCCATGTGGCCTTCAGTCCACCCCCCCCCTAATCCTCCTATATAATTACAAATACCTCTCCCCTCAGACATCTCAGCAATCTCCCAGCAAACACACAGGAGGCTGGAGGCGGCTGGTGGCAGAAATCAGATTAGGAGGCCTCTCAGCTTCATCAAGTGTACCCCTATCAGAGACTAAAGACACTTAAACAGTACATGGACACACACACACACACACACACACACACACACACACACACACACACACCAAAGTACATTCTTTCTCCCAGATACACACAAGGCTAACAACTGGGACAAAGAGTGAAAGAAGAATAGTGAAATATAAATAATTGTGTTCAACAGCCCTCCGACAGTTTGATAATGATTGTCGGCGTCGCTGATTGACCGATAAATTCATGCAAATGAAAACCTTTTTTCAGACGTCCACTTAAATTGCTGTTTATCTCTCCCACTGGGATGGAGCCGTGGAAGGAGGGTTCCCAATCACCCACCCATCCGTGCTTGAAGCCTCTGGAGGGGAGAGAGAGGGGGGGAAAAAAGAGGGGGGAGGCTTAAGTAAACAGAAGAGAACAAATGAGCTCTGTGACAGCTCAGCAAGCACTGCCTCCCTCCTTGCCTGTCTGAATGCCTGTCCTTTGTTGGAGGCTGAATAGGGGGCTAAATATCCCTTGAAATCAGAGCCAGAGCCACCTCTCTGGATGCTATATTCTGACGCCGCAGCCTTTCACATGCAAATGGCACTGGGTGAGGATCGGTTCTTCCCCGGTGGTTGCTGGGCTATAATGGACATCACATTTGGGGTCAGAGGAAGAGTAATGGGGAAATATTTGGGCTTCTCATCTTCAGTTAGCTTTTGGAGCCTTTTATTGTCCTTTGGCTTTTTTGCATTGTGTGTTTATTCATGCTGGATTGATAAGACCTCATTTTTGAATGGGGGGGACCAGATGGTGTCTCATGAGCTGGTGTGTGTTGTGCGGCAGGAGGAAGGGTTCGGTGCGAGAGTAATGCTTGGTTACAATTCACTGAAGGATTAGTGTGTGTGCGTTTGATGAGGACACGGGCTCGTGCATGTGTGGGAGTGTGTGTTTGTCTGTGTGTGTGTGTGTGGCTTGGCAACTCATTCATTAGGACCGACATCACCAACTAATACCCTCTGTATTCCCTAAATGGGTCGGGTCGTCAAAGCACGAGCTCACAATCTGTGGTGACTTTGGTCTGATGTTGTTGCACTGAACACACACAAGCTTCTAAACACCTGCTCAAAGTGACAAACAGCTACAAGTACACATCCTTATTGTGAGGCTCCTTTCACACAGGTGGAAAACAGCACTTTGCATGAATGACTTTCATCCAAACCAGTGATTGTTTTGATAGTTTGTAAAGCGTTGTGGCCAAAAGAGAAGGAAAATGCCACCTGTTAACCAAAGTAAATAAAGATTCCTGTCAGTCAAAACCTTTCTGTGTGTTTTGGCTGCGATTCACATCAATTGCAACACAAAATAAATTCAAAATTCTCCAAATGTTTGTCTCTTGTGCACATCACAAAACTGTATTTGTCATTTGACATTTCTCATAATTTTCACAGATTTGAAAAACTCCTTTCCCGTCTCCACTGCATCGTCTTCTGTGGATTTTTTGGTCCTCTAGTGAGTTTTGTACGTTTTTCTTTGAATGTTGAAGTTCTGCAAAGTTTAAAAAAACAAAGTCCACAAAGGAAGCTCCTCTGAAAACACTCCACCTGAAGATCCACCTCATCAGTGGCCCGGCTGAAGTATCGGTGAGAGCAAGCGCTACAGTGAGAGTGGAAGCAGACATTTCATATACACGCTGGAAACTGTTGACCAATCACAACAGAGCGGGACATCTGACCAATCAGATTAGACTAGGCTTTATCTGGAAGGGTTGCCTTAAAGAGACAGGAGCTAAAACCAGGTGTTTGAGACAAAGGCTGAAAGGAGGAGCTGCAGCGATGGACACTCATCAGAGCATGAATCTAAATATGAGCAGAATATGTGTCCTTTAAGAAAAGCACGATTCCAGTATATTAAAATCAGTCAGTAGAACAGAAGGTAATGGAATAAAACATGTCCAAAACAATCTGTCAATCCGAGGGTTTTCAAACGGGGGAAACTCAGTTGTCTTGGAAACAAACACAGCCATGCAATTTTGTGCAGCCTTGAATAATCCTTGACCAGCACTCAGCAGTTTACTTAAGAGCAGCCGGAGCATTGGCTTTTTGTCCGTGGAAGAAATGATGGCAATTACCTGTGTCCTCTGTCATCTGGCTGCGGACATGATGGAGGAAACATATGAAAAGATGCTGCCTGAGTACAGAGCCTCTCCATCAAGTCATGACGCACACTTTCTGTTTGGTCACGACGGAATAACAGAGGTCATCAGGTCGAGGTGAACCCGACCTGATTTAAACATAGAGAAACATTGTCATCGCTGTAATGTTTGGGGCTTCTCAATTCTCTTCAAATCATAATATACATCATATCGAGGCATTTTACATAGAAGGTCAAGATCTTAAACATGATAGAGAAACAGAACAGTTAACACAATGAGCAGCTCTTTGTCAACATGTGCAAACATTTTTTATAGACATCACAGCAGGAGGAAACAATGTGAAAGAGCTCAACAGTAAACACATGAATTGACACAGAAAAGGCAACTGGAGCATTTATGTTTCCATACGTCTCAGTTTTTTCTTTAGGTATCTACTTTATGAGCTGGAGAATGAACATAACATAATTGATGTTTTTTTAAACCTTAAACGTATAAGTGTTGGTGAATAGGAATCGTTACTGTCAGACCAGTAAACATCTCAGTTTGTTGCTATTTCCGACGCTGCCTCTTAATTGGAGCAGAGTGGCACGTTGGAATTCATTTGCATTTTGAGTGAAGGAGACTGAGCTCGGAGATAAACACACGTTGTTTGAGACGACTTTCAGCAAATCAAGTTTTAAGTGCTGCACATGATTCACTGTCAAATGTCATACAAGTCAAATTGTGATATACATGTAACCACCTTCCGTATATAGTCACAAGTAGAGTAATCAGTGAGCTGCATCAAGTTAAAGGGAAGTGTCAGTGTGCTTAGAGAACGTATGATTACACTGCTCCTTATACATGATGTTACAGTGACAGACGTCTATGTATTCAACAGATTAATTATGCCTCCTTCTCTCTCAATCGCTGTTTTCAATCCAAAATAAGTCATTTGTGTGAAATACGTTGATCCAATGAATGTTTGACACATTCTGGGCTAATGGACGTTATTTGTACAAAAAGCAATTCATAGAAACTCTTTGGTCAGATAAAGAGAAGAAGAAAAAAACACTGAAAAAATGTATATGGACACTAATATTCCTACTATTGAACTTATTCAGAATAAGACATTATTTTAATTTTGGTTTTTACACAAGTTGCTCATAGAATTTTCCTTTCATATTTCTGTTTGCATGTTACAGAGCACAGTGTGATTCTGATTCATGTCTACGAGATCTGCCTGCACCACCGCAACCTGAAATATATGATGCTAGTGTTTACCATTTTGTGTGTTATCTTTCTAGTTTTGCAAGAGCTTCAACTTCTTTTTATTTTTGCATCTTGTGACATCAAGCAGTCGTTTACGATTTCCCAAAATGCTGTGAAAACTTCAACAGGTCCTTGTAAAGTAATTAATTATGCACATTTAGAAAAATGCTGTTTACATGATATTATATTATTGGTATCCATGCAAACGTGGTGAGTGAGAGTGATTTCCAGGGACATTACTAAGTGAAGTATTGATGTTGTTTGTTGACGTTTCTTTGGCAAAAACCTTGCAGGCAGTGATTAGCCTCAGTGTCTCAAAAGTTCAGCACATCAAGAAACATGAAGTGGTTTGGATTGAAACTGAGTCAAGTTTAGTTCTGAAGTGAAAAACTTTTATACGTCTCTGACCCACATGATGATAGAGGTCACACAGCATCATCGTACAACAGTTTCTGAATGTATTTTAGTTTAATTGTCATATTTAATCATCTCTTCTAAATAAACTGTGATACCTGTCGTGTCCTATGAACAAATCTCCTTTTATCCGAGCACTTCACAGAAATACAAGTGCACTCCAAAATTAAGCTCTTTTCCATTGTTCAACTCTGATCCCAAACCAGCCGCCTGCAACCCGACAGCCTGAATGGTCCTCTCTCACCCAGTGTTAGCTCTGTGGTCACCGTGTCTATACCTGGAGGTTTCAAAGTAAATCAGGGAGCGTTTCCAAACTTCTCCGTTTTAGTGTCTCTCTCACTCTGGAGTCGTGTGGGTGTTTATCTGCAGCAGATGAGGATGTAGCTGTACAGATGTGGCCTCAGTGAGTCAGACCTGTTCACGCCAGATGAGCGCCCGACATCACTGATGTGCTTGTAGGTAAATTGGAGCAAATCCCTGAAGCCTTGTTCCGAAACATTGTGGAGAACCAGAAAACAGAAGAGTGGAGGTGATGCCCACTGGTGAGATGTCCACATAGTGTGGCAGTGTAGAATCAATTTGTGGTGTGTGAGTATTTGAGTGGTAAACTATACTCCAACCCACAACCTGTATATGCATTCACACCTTTGCACACTTTGCCTTTCCCTGACACACACACACACACAAAGAGAGACACACAAAACCCTTCTGCACTCGTCCCGAGGACAATAGCTGTGCAGCGAGGTGAGACTGCAAGAGGAAAAGCGTTTATCCTGGTGGAGTAGTGCTGATGACCTTCCCTGCCGGCTCGCTCACTCTCTCTCTCTCTCTCTCTCTCTCTTTCTCTCCAGGGGCTGAAACAGGAAGCTTTTGTGTTGCCTGGAGAGAGTCACGGTGGCAGGGGGGTGGCGTCGGGGGGGCCAGGCGAGTGGGTTAGCAGGCGGGCGGACCGCTGTCACACCGCACACAGCTTTTTCAGGACACAGGCTGTACTTTTGACATGTGTCTACTGACATTACCCATGATGCCGCGCCTCCTCCCCCCCTCTCCCCTGGCCGGGGTTGTCTCCTCGCCTCACAGGGGTAATGGTGTGTGAGACAGGTCGAGAGAGGGAGAGGGAATACGCTGGGCATGTGTGACACAGAGAGAGAGAGAGAGAGAGAGAGAGAGAGAGAGAGAGAGAGAAACTCAGACTGGGAAACAGAAGAGTCACTGAGGGAGAGGAAGAGGCTTTTTGCTTCTGCACTTCTAGAAATGACCTGTTTCCAATGACACGACGTCACGAGCAGAACAAACTGTGATTTACTGTTTACATCACTGTTTTCAAACAGACTCATGTCCGGATCTCCATCTGTGTGTGTGAACTAGTGTTTCTCTATTCACGTGAAGGCTTTTATCTCGACAACATCCATTTTATTATGACTTGACAATTCAAGAGAGTTTTATTTATTGCAAAGTTTTACCTCATTGTTAAAACACCACTATGTCCTTATTCTGCTTTCATCTCCTCAACATCGAGTTATTTGACTGTTTCTTTTTTCAGGCAGAAAAGCCTCTAATGTTACAATTACCACCAGTTTTAAGTCAAAACTTTGTACTTACAGTGGTTTAGAAAAAAGATTCAACACAACATCATTCATCACAGTTTCTACAAAATCAATCTTAGACCTATTATTAGAAAAACCTGTAAAATCTGAGGCTTTTCTTTGCAACTGAATCAGAAACATGAACATGAAACCACTGAAGAGACTCAAACCTCTCTTATTTTAAACTTTCATATGTTATTCAGACATCTGGAGCATCTCTACTTTTTGTCTCCCTCTGTTGGGGTCTGCAACACGTCCACCATGTCTGTCCCTGAGCTTCTATGTGTTTATGTGTATGAATCACATCTCACATCTTTCAGTCAAGAACAATCTCCAAGCAAATACTAACTTGAGGCGCAAAATGAACACTTAACCTTGTGAGTCTTATCTGATGAAAGATTCCTTTCTGAAATCTAAAAATATCATAGATATCAGTCCCCTAATCATTCCACTTTTCTTTTTCTACCATGATCAGTTAATTATTCTCAGGAAAATCTTTAAGATCTGTGTAAGATCTTTCCCTTTGTTCTGATCTGTCTCAAAGAAACATGTGAAAGCATCTTCTTGGTGGTGGAAACAACAATAAGTGAAAGAATCTTGGTTTCCATGGCTACGACCTTGCAGCCGACTCTGTCTTCAGTGCAGTTCAGTTGTACTTCCACTCTGCTGTCAGTCACTGAGGTTCAGTTCAGGACACCACCAGCGTGTACCAGTCCTGCACGTGAGCTTCATGGCTCAGCAGTCAATTATTTATTATCAGATTCCATCCCTGTCTTTCTGAAACGTGTGCGTCTGATTGGCCGGCAGGGAGCTGCGGCACTGAAAGCTTCCTGTTCTCCCAGTGTCAGAGGTGACTCCGTTTTCAATCTGTTTAGAGTGTATATTTAGATTTTCTAGATTGCTGTATTAATTTATAATAAAATTTGATCATTTACCATGGTTTATTGACTTACTTAATCTTTTATCTCAGGTTGTACAGAGATATGAAGCATTAATTCAGGAAATGACACAATCACAGTCGGTAGAAACACAGATGTGGACACTGGAACATGATTTCACATCATATTGCAGAATTCAAAGAGTTCAAAGGGTTGATCCTCCGCGACAGAACGAGTTGTTGATGGATTTTCAAATCGAATCCAGTTTCTAAATCAGATTTTTATTGAGTGTGGTGTTTTGAATTCTCTCCGATCGGACTCTCCTTCCTCTGCTGCTCTGAATGAGCTGTTCTCCTTTTGTCTCTGTCGCTGCACAGAGACCATAGAAATCCCAGGAACAGGCTCACACTCTTTTCTCCTGTCACATTAACTTGGCACCTCACTTTCCTTCTGGCTCTTTAACCACAGTGCACCACCCAAACAAATGACCTGTTCATACAGCACAATGACCCCCCCGCCCCCGCCCCCGCCCCCGTGTCAGCCTTCCGGCTTCATTTTCGCTTCTTCCTCTTTGCCGTGACCTCCTCCAACCTTCGTCTTCTTCCTTCCTCTTCGGTTGTTTTGTTCTGAAAGTTTGTTGCTTTTCGTTACGAGAAAAAAACTGATTTAATTATGTAGGATGCGTTGGTTTTATTAGAAGGAACTTTAAATAACTTCCATAATAACACCTGTTCTATTTCCACGTCCAGCGCCATGAACTGTGGCTCCGGTTTAACAACAGTAAATAAATGTCATATTTCTAATAGTGTATTTTTAAACCACTATACCACTAGAAGAATGTCTACAATAAAAAAAACTTATAATTAACATATAAGAAAAGACAATACCACAATTTTAAAAATACATTAGCGATTCTATGTTCCAACAATCTCCTAAGAAACTACATTTCGATTTACTAGATCCAGATTTTTATGTGGATCTGCACCAAGTTGCACATAAATATTAGTCCCCTTAACAAGTCTGTTTTGTTTCATCAATATTCATTAATTATTCTCTGAGAAATCAACAACAATGATGACACAAACCACATCCTTCCACCAAGTTTAGTGGTCGTTAGTGGTAATCCATCCCGCAGTTTGCTTTTATCTTCCTTACAACCAGTAAACATACAGACAGGAGTGAAATCGTAACTTCTTCCTTGTTGAAGTTAAACGTACAAAACAAACATTGTAAACTGCAAAGTCAAATTGGGCATAACATTAACACAAACACATTTGTCTCCTGCAAAACACCATCAGGTACAAATGATTGTGTTAACTGGAGGTCAGGATTCAGTTGAGCTGCAGGAAACACAACAACTACAAGGAGCGACATGTTTACCCACTTCCAGCTTCTACAAGCAACACACGGATTAATGGGTCGACTGAATGACTGAGAAGTAACACAGATGTTCACCTGACTATATATACACACACACACTTAAACTCACAATCACATGCACGCACATTCGACAGGAGCTACGTCTGTTTGGAGAAATGTGTTTTGTTGCAGGGCAGAGCATACTGAGGGAGGTTGTGTATTCACTCTGGTCACTGTGTTAACTACTGTGTGTGTGTGTGTGTGTGTGTGTGTGTGTGTGTGTGTGTGTGTGTGTGTGTGTGTGTGTGTCTGTGTGTCTGTGTGTCTGTGTGTCTGTGTGTGTGTTGGTACCAAGTCTTCCTCTGTCTCCCTCTTCTCCCTCTGAGTTTCAGAGTCACTTTTGCCCTGTGAACCTCATTATCTTGGAGGACCTCCTCATTACAGCGCCAATTGATGGAGGAGGAAGTTTGTAATCATGTTCAATTAGTGCTCCTTCACATTTCATCCACGCTGCTAATGACACATTTGTACCAATTATTTGCTTTGCTGAGCTTGTTAACCCCCCCGTTCACCTTGGCAGCAAAAGCGGCTCCTGTGAAGAACGCAAATAAATAAAAACATGAATGAAGAAGAGAAGAGGATCATGATAAAGTTCCATTGGATTGCATTATAATGTGATGCTGACACACTGTCCAGTACACACTCAGGTCACTGTTGGCTTCCTACAGCCTCATTTACTGTCTTGTTTTTTACCTGAAATCCTTTCAAAGCAAAAATCTCCCCGACAAATAATTTAGCAGATCCAGTTTAAGTACTGTTCTCCCGAGTCTGTGTGATCAAAGATCAAAAGAAATGCTTTTATAACAGTAAAAGCACTGAATTATACATAAGAATCTTAAAAACACACACACACATACACACACACACACACACACACACACACACACACACACACACACACACACACACACACACACACACACACACACACACACACACACACACACACACACACACACACACACACACACACACACACACACACACACACACCACACACACACACACACACACACACCACACACACACACACACACACACACTCAGAGAGTCCTCTAATTTGAGCCCCTGATTCTGAGTGGGCTCTTGTTTCCAGCAGCCGCTGATGAAAGCTTCTCATCTTTAGGACAGGTCAGATGATGGAGTGTGGCCTCGCTGCTATCAAAGGAGCCCAAATGACCTCTGGGAGCTGAAGCACCAGCTCTCTTTGCCTCTCCTCAAGCTCCCTTTAATCTCCCCCTGCTCTCCACACGCACTTGGTTATCAAGTGAGCGACAGAGAAAGAAAGGAGAGAGATTCAAGTTTTTTTTTCCACATTTGTTGCTCTCTTGAAAGAAACACGGCGCCCTCGAACAATCCTCTCTTTTTTTCTTCCGGGGCTAATACGATGTGTTTGTGAGCTGCTGCTGACGTGAAGACAGGAGACACAGAAAAGAGAAAGACGAGGCCGGGGGGGAGAGTGCTGAAAATGGGATGGGAAGAAAGGAGACGGTGGAAGTGGCAGATGAAAACATAAAAGGCGGTGTTGGTGGGAAATGAGAGAAAAGTCTCATCATTTTGCTCTCCGTCTTGTCTCATAGAAGAGAGAGAGATGAAACCAGACGGCTGTCAGGTAGAAGGAGAGTAAAACCTTTGCCTCCCTCGCTGAAATGGGCTGAGAGGAGAAAACACTGAGGAGAAAGGTAGAGTGCCCCTGCATCACTCCTCCTTCACAGCCGCCGCTCGGGACTGTCAAGAGAACAAAAACACCTTTCATCAGGATTTTACAGGCCGAGCCTTTCAAAGCTGTAAAGGAGCCTTCACTGGTGCACGGTCGGCTTTTAGCGGAGATTGAGAGAGAATGTTTTTTATGAACAGACGGGGAAACGGCTCCTAAATGGAGGATTTGTTCGGTAAGGTATTGAAATACGTGGCAATGATATAATACCTACAGAAAACAGAAGAAAAATGATTGAACTTTTTTAGCTTAGCATGTCCGAGTTGGTCGCTCTGATATTATCCACAACATCTCCTGCCAGCGCCCAAGTAAAGTATCTGAGAATAAAAAATATCTCAGGATGAAAAAGAGCAATCACAGACGTAGAAGATGAGACTCTGGTGTTGACGTGCTGTCAAGTGAAACACTGTGCTATCCAAAAACTAAATTCATACATTATGTTCGGCCTTGTGAATGCTTCACTCCCACCCTGTTAAATTGACTTTTCCATTACTCTTGCATTTCTCCACCTGTGCAGTCAGCATTCATGGCTTTTAGCTCAGTTTCAGTCAGCAGCAATTTATTGTGGCGCACCCCAAAGTTCCATTTTAAGCCCGTTGTCTTTGCATCACAGATAATATGCTTCCTCTTTGCTCTATTCTGAGAAACTGAAAATTCCCTTATTGCAAAGCTGATGACTTTTAGCTTATTATAAGTTTTTCTCTGTGAGCACATCGACTTGATCTCTGAACTCGTTGGCTGAACAAAGATTGCAACAAATACTCAGAACACAAACCTAGTTTTAAAGAGTCAAACTCTTGTTGTTTTTTTGTTTTGAAACCACAATCTGTCTCCGATGACTCACAGTAGAAATACGCAGTTGCAATCGTTTCTTCGGAAACATATTAAGCAAAATCCCACAGTCATAAATAAACATGATTTCCAGAAGACGGGTGACATAAGGACGACTGCTCATCAGACATAAGGACGATTGATGTTAGAGTATCTGAGCAGAATATGGGCCTGTATGGATTCATAGCTCCACCGTATGCACCGAGCCTCCAGCCCACACAGGGAGGGGAAATGTGTGGCAGAGAAACCCCCCGATGCTGCATCCCTAACCACCCTCTCTCTCTCTCTCCCTCTCTTTCACTCTCTCGTCCACAGTCAGAAATCACAGCCTCACAGCCAGCACCCCCACAAATGTGAAAATGAAAGCACTCACCACCTGTAGTGGGAGCAGAGCGAGAGAGTGGGAAAAGACGTGGGAGAGGAAGACAGAGGAGCGAAGGGAAAGACAACTGCTCAGAGCGGTGAGTCAGTAGAACAGCATCCCAACACTCTGACAGGAAACATACATCACAAGTAACTGTATGGAACCCGCAAAAAAAAACACACAACAGAAAGAGTGGAGATTTGCAATTTTCGTAATCGCATGCTGATCGTTATCAACACAACATCTTTTGTGACACATTTATTCCAACAAATCCTGTTTCACAATCATCACCCAGATCGTCTTGAAGCCGCAAATTCCCAAAGTAGTTTGTCTTTCTCTAAGCCACGAGTGGGAGTGTGTGAAATATGAGTGCGGCTGAATGTGTCTGTGATTCGAGTGAAGCAACAGAATAGCCTCGCAGTGTGTGTGTGTTTGTGTGTGTGTGTGTGTGGTTTGGCAGGCCACACTGATCCTGAGCTGTGTGTCTCATCCCTCCCACCGTTGCTCCTGTCAACAGGCCTGAAACCACAAATCATCCCGTCTGGAAACAAAGACATTAACTCACAACAGCGTCTTTGTCTCTCTCTCACACCTTTTTCCTTCAGTTTCCAAACTCCTCTTGTCTCCTCGGTCACACTTCACTTACTCCATGTCAGCGTGTGCGGTGGCGGATGAGGTCGGTGGATTGTGTGTCCCAGCCGTGACATTCAACTTCCCATTAAAGAAAAATAAATCACCTCAGGTCCTTCTCGGCGGTAAGAACAAAGGACGCCGAGTCGTGGGCGACTTGAGGCCCTTTGATAATCAAGCTCATGTTCTGCTCCCCCCTCATTCACTACATGTGGCATCACCTTGTGTGACATTAACAATTCAGGTTATACACGCACACAGGTTCCTTCTGTTTCCAGTCTTTATGCTAAGCTAGGCTAACTCTCTCCTGGCTGTAGCTTTGTATGGGTTATCGGCAAGAAAGTAAATCATTTCCATTTCCTCATTGGAAACTACCTTGATTGATGTTAAGTTCCCTTCAGTTGCTAAAAATCAAACCTGCACTGAACTTTCTTCATAACAATTTTCAGACATGAACTCCAGAGAAAGTTCCCCAATGTACAGATTTTTCACATAAGCAATTCACAACATCAAAAATCACTGGTGTGTTTATGTACAGATCTGCACAGAAATCAGTATTTCCTGCTTCCTGGAAGGAGACGTTATGTTTCCGGGTTGTTCACTAGTTGCATACGAACATTTGTCCCATTCTTATGAAGACGATATATCTCAAAAAGCCTTGAGGGAAACATTTAAAATAAAAATTCGAGGATTAACTGATTTGGTTTAGTTAGCCGAAGGTCAAAGTCACAGTGGCCTCACAAAACATGTTTTATGTTTCTCTTACACAGATCTGAAAAATTTGATACAAACATTCAATTACCCCACATTGTTGTGAATGTGATATATTAAGAGAATTTCATTACATCTGGCACAAATGTTCACTTGAGGATGAACCGGGTCAGAACTCGGTGGACAAGTGGTCACAGTGAGCTCCCAGACACTTTTTTTTGGCTTCTCAAACGTGAAATCTTAAGATTGGAAAGAAATATCGGAAACCGCACTGGTTCCTGGAGGCAACCAACTGTTTCCACTTCATCCTGAGATATTTATATTTGTTTTATTAGTCCAAAGCCTCGGACTCAGATCATTATGTTCTATCTGCATCATTTCAGGTGATGATCTGAAAGGTCAGTGAAAGGTCCGAACAGTTTCAGGTAAAACAAATGCTTAACTGAACGTGTTTGTTCAGAAGAACATCAGCAGTAGGTCAATCACAAGGACATGGGCCATTCTACAAAAACAGTTTTATTTATTTATCAACAACTGTACATTTCTTTTTCAGTGCTGACAGCATTTGCTACATACTTTGGTGTGACTCAGAGGGAAGAGCGCATTTCGCCCCGTTCGTTATCTTGTTGGAAACGCTGACTTGATCCCGAGCACAGTGTAGAAACCAGGATTATTCACTGTCGTCGTAAGAGTCAACATCGAGGACACTTTCACTCATGGTGGGTTTTTTACTCGAGTTCACATGAAGTGCCACTCCCTCCGTCCTCAAGAGCATTTACAGGCACTGAACAGTTTTATTAAGACAGACTGATCTCTGCGTTTAATCAGGACAAATGTCACGACCCCCCCCCGTCACGACCAGCCAAACATATTCCAGGAATAACGATAAGATACCGAAGGGCAGAAGGATTCCAATAGTGCAGATTGGACTGTTTGAGTAAAGTCTGTAGCCAAGAAATCAATGGTGCAATTCAACATCTGTATTACGTCAAGTTAGCAAAAAGCACATTGTCATTCAGTTTGTGCCTGCAGCAGTGAATCTCCTGCCAACTGAGGTCCAAGGGTTAGGCTAAACATGAAACGTCCCCCATCTCCCGTCATCTAACAAGGTAAAACAAACAGAGAAAGATAGCACAGACAGAGCAGTACACTTTAAAAAGGTCTATATATATATATGAATTAAATTTACATCCATCTCTTCTCCGCTCTGTCCCACAGTGGTCCAAACCAGCCGAGGCTCTGCCTGAGTGCTCCATGTCAGAGATTATGGAGTGACGAAAGGCCATTTTTAAAAAAATCTCCACAAAATGTCCTGGTGCATGTTTCACGCCCCTCTGTTTGATTTGTGAAAAAGTCAGCCCAGAGAATGTGCTTTAAGAAAATCAAAGAGTTAACGTTGCTTTAAAAAGTTCTAGTCTACTGTCGGTTCTGCTCCCCCCCGGCGTCACTGAGAGAGAGGGGGGGCCAAAAAAATCATCACAAGTACACCCAGGACATGAAAATATATATTCTTATAATATATATAAAATGTCTTATTTAATCCGATATTTACACTTTTCACAAGATGTCTGAGGAAGGTTCTCCGAGATGAAGCGCTGCTTCACGGGGTCGCACCGACATACTCTCAGAGGACAAAAAGGAACCCTCCAAAACAAAAGGACAAAAAAAAGGTTCACTCCTCTCGAGCATAAACATCCTTAGGTCAACAGATCCATTGATTTCCACCGGTTTAGATCCTCAGTTCGTCTCGGGCCTGGAGAAAAAGTCAAAGTCGTCTCAGCAGCCGTGCTGGAGCCGAGCAGCCGACTGCTTCTCTTTAGTAGATGACCTCGTAGACCGTGGCCTTCTTGTCACCGGATCCAGTCACAATGTATTTGTCGTCTGCTGAGATGTCACAGCTCAGGACGGAGGACGACTCCTTCGACTGCGGGGGGAAACACAAGACTCATTAAATCCTCCCACATGAATCTGAAGCATGTTTTTATTAATCTAAAATAAATCTGTCTCAGCACACACACAGTTTGAGGTGTGTGTGTGTTTGTTCCTGTGTTTATCGTAGTCACCTGGAATATGCTGGCACCGTAAGGAGTCCTCCATGCATTCAGCAGATTGTCCTTCCCTGTGCTCACAAACCATTTACCTGCAAACAGAGAAACAAATGTCATGACAATATAATCTGAACACAGGTGCTCTGCTACACACACAGACACACACACGTCGAGTGAGAAACATCCTCATCCACCTGAGAGATGATGGTCATGTGATTACCTCATCAATGTCAATAAAAACTAAAGGTGGTAAAATGCCATCACATTAACAATCAATAAAAAAGCACATAACAAAAAGGAGACTCACACATTTACACTCTGATGATCACTTAAATCACTGTCTTATTAATTACCCGACCGTCTAGTTGGTAATGATTTAATTAGTGACACTGAGCTCTGAGGAAAGAGCCGGCGCCATTTGAATGAACAAGTTGTGCGCTGGTGGAGATATGAGACCGAGCTGGAGGGGAAATTAAAACTGACATTTCTGGATAAATGTCACTGAGGCGATTGTAAAACTTCAATTGTCTGAACTTTAAATGTAAAACCAGCTGCTCTGCCCAACACACACACACCGATCTCAACAGAGATACAACACACACAATGATCTCAACCAAGTAACAGCCTCCTCGTTCACACCCACATCTGCATTATGAGCGATTTATAAACTGTACAAGAGCAGCATTTAAAAACATGTGACTGTGGAAGTGATAAAACGAGTCACTGGATGTTTGAGTCCGTTCAGCTTCTACAGAAACTGTCCTTCCCTCATTAAGCAGCAGAACCAATAGAAATAGTCAAACACAGGAGCTACAGCTTGTGCTCATGTAGACTTCAAACATCTGACCACCACACAGGCCTCAGGGACATTTCAGGACAGCGGGGGGGATTTTAATCCAACACAACCACCACCCATAAGTATTTAGGGACTCACACGTCCATATTTCTTATTTATTCAGGCAATCTTTCAAACCTACTTTTTTCCTTAACTTTGTCTGAAAGTCTGCCCAAAATCCACAGGTTTAGATATTTAGTCAAACAAATACTAGACCTATGTAATACAGGTAATAAATGAGCAATATTAATGTCTCCTAATGTGAATAAACCCTCTTAATTCCTGGAAAGGTCATAACTTCAATGTCAATAACAGCAAGAGAACTGTATAATCTGGTCACGTGTCGATTCCAGGAAACTTCTGGCCAGATGTGGAAAAGACAAATAGACAAAATCCTCATGTGACAACCTTGAATATCAACAACACATTTAATCGATGCAGGAATTCAGCCAAACTCTCCAGCTGAGGCTTTTTGAATTCCCATCACAGCAAGACAAAAAACCAGACAAAAACCCGTCTTATCCAGCAGGAATCAAACCTTTAATCCTCCTGCTCGTGAATGCATTAAGACAAAAGTGTGTTTGTTTGTGTGTGTGTCCCTGCTACTCACCACAGTAGGCGAACTTGAGTGAGAGGACGCAGCTCTCGTGCAGGTGCAGCTGATACTTGTCGGGCTTGGTGTGATGAAGCACTTCCACGTTGCTGCTCTCCATGCCGACAGCCAGCCACTCTCCGGTGGGACAGTAGCCCAGCGAGAAGATCTGCAACGAGGAAACCGTTCTTTCAAAAAGTGTTTACAGTGTTTCATCATCTTAAAACAACCAAATGATCAATTGACACGTCAGCTCCAGATGCTAGGTTTTTCCTTTTAGAGCCCGATGAGATGTACAGATGGTTCATATGCATCATAGGAAATGTATTTGTCTGTTTCTTTCAGCAGTTTTTGTAAATCTGCTGAAAGAGAACACACACTGTAGCAGCACGTTTGTTGGAGTCTCTCTCCGTCTCTACCTGTGAGGTAAAGTCGTGTTGTTGGAGCTGTCGTCCCTCCCTCAGGTCCCAGGAGCGGACCGTGTTGTCAAGGCCTCCGGTCCACAGCTTGGTGCCGTCGTGGGAGATGTCGATGCAGCTGGCTCCGTCTGTGTGGCCCTGGAACTGCCTGGAATAACACAGCATCAAACAGGAGGTCAGGAACAGGGCAGGAAACCTTCCCAACTCTTACATCTCACACCGGTGGTCAAATGTTTGAATCCTGAAACCTGATCCGAACTCCTGGTTTGCTCAGTACTGACCTGACGAGGGTTTGGTTGTGGAGGTCCCACACGGCGATGTTTCCATCGGAGCAGCAGGAGAAGCAGACCTTGGCGTCGGGGCTGATGGCCAGTGCGTAGCAGGCCGGAGCGGAGGACGTGAGCTCGGCCTTTATGCGGGGCGTCTGTGAGGCCAGGTCCCAGATGGTCAGCGTGCTGGCCTCCCCCCCCCACGATCAGGGTGCGGCCGTCAGGCAGCAGCTTGCATGAGCGGATGTAATTGTCTCTGTTCTGCAGGGGAAACAAAAAGGACGAGCGCTGTCAGGACAAGTGGATCTAATTTATTTACCTGTACATTTTTACCAATAGATTAACAGGATACTTGTGTGTATCTAGAGCTGATTTCAGACAGACAGCATTTAGGTGAAGGGGGGGTAGCAGCAGGCAGAGGTAGATTATAAAGTGTAAATTCTGCAGAGGAGATCACGTGTTTTTGTTGTTTTGCGTCTTCTATGTGCTTATCATCCTCTCTCTGTTTTCATATTAATGTCTTCCACGTGTTATAAACCTCATCAACCACCCCTACTCTCTCCCTGTGAATCCTCCTGAAGATCTCCTGCTGTATGTGCGTTTTTTACACCTGATCTAGCAGGAGATACTCCGGAGAATGTCCCCAGCAACTCACTCAGACATTTACGTTCCCCCACACAGCCCCTCCAGATCTGCTCAGGAGACGATCCGGTGTTCAGTGTATGTCTGAGAACAGCTCAAGTCTCCTCTGCCGCTCAGGAGGAGCTGTTCTTTTTAACGTGTGCAGTTTTTAGAATGCAGCTCTTTCTTGTTACTGTGAAGATGTGGATGTCAGATTTAACAAGAGATTCGGGGAAAAGAGGGAACGGGGGAAGCAGTTGTTGGCCAGGCTCCAGAAGAGCAGGAAGACAGATCAATAGGACTGTGGAAGCGCTGGGTCGAATTAAAACAGCACCCTGATGGCTTTATAAGACCCAGCTGCACTGTGGACACACCTTGAGGGTGTTGGAGGCCAGAGGAGTGGAGCGGGATGAAGCCACAGCATCGGGATGAGAAATGGGAGACAGTTGGGAGGAAGTAATGAGCTGGGTAATAGCAGACCGGGTAGGCCAGTGGGAGCATCATTACTCAGCAGGCTTTTTTTCCCTCTCACTAAGGATTATTTCAGGACAGCAGTGAGACACTTAACTGAATTATTTACATCTCTATCTGCTGGGATCTGGGGGACAAACTAAGGTGAAATCTGGACTCAGGCAACATATGAAGGTAATCACCGTCGTCTAATGAAACACAAGAACATCATGTCCCTCTGCAGTAATAACACACATGTAAAACACTCTATTCTTTTGTCGTGACTTGTAACAAACAATAACATCTCGTTACCAGGCAGTCGAGTTGGGACACTGGGCTCTTGCTGCCTGGTTGGCTGATGTCCCAGATCTTGACACAGCCCTTGCCGCCGGTGTAGACATGACGCGTGGGGTTGCTGATGGTGACGGCGCACACCACCTCCCCGTGGCTCAGCGTGTTGATCTGGCGAGCGTGGCGTGGGATGCCCGGGCCTACCAGGGCATCTGGAGGGAAGGGCACGGGCTGCATCTGACCATCAGCACTCACGTGAAAAGAATAAGCTCTGCAGAGGACAGGGGAGCGAGAGAGAGAGAGAGAGAGCGTGAGGTTCAGTTTAAACTAAGTCATATGTTAATAAATATTTAGTTAAACACACATTTCAAATGAAAAACAAAGACTCACGGTTTTCCTCCAGAAATGGACGTGAGGCTGGCTGGCAGGCCCGGAGCTCTCATGTGAGAATGAGGGTCAAACCCCGGCTACACACACACACAGAGAAACAAGAGTTAAACAGTCAATAACCTGCTAAGATAAACTAGACTAAACTAATATTCAAATTGAAAACTAGGCTTCATTTAAGCTGCTAACGCCCTGAGGAACTCTCGTTTCCAGGCAAATCCCTTCAAAAAGGTGCAAATTCAGCTTCATTGCAAACAGGGAAGCTTTGCACAAGGCTCCGACATCCCACTTGCTAATGCTAATGAAAGCCTGGGAGATTTTCAAACATGCACAAGAGGCATTTTGGGGGCGAGTTTCTCTTTTTTCTTTAAGCCTTCAGAATGCTAACGAAGTAACATCAAAGTAAAAGGAGCGCGGCTCGTCTTTGTTCTCTCATTATGTTTACACAACATGCTGCAGCCAGCCGAGCAGAAATATTCACAATGAGTTCAGGAAAATACACGATGAATAACCAAGTTTCTCAAAGTCATTTCTACTCGTACTTTACAAGCCATGGCCAAGATGGATAATTCATACACATGCTGGTGACGGCTTTGAGTCAAACAGATGGAGGTGGAATATACATGTGTACTGTAAATTACATGGTTTCAAGTCAAATTAAATTAAAGATCTATGTCAAGTACAAGTAATTATCAGATAATTACTTGTACTTGAGCATAATTGAAGAAAAGTTGAAGTAGCCTTTAATAACCCTCAGTCCCGAGTCTTTCCCTGAGCCAAGCCGAGTAGCTAAGACCTACTAAATACATTCAAATCCTAATGTGTAATATTTTAACATATTTAAGACTTTTTAATGTCTAAATTTCTGATCATTAAATTTTTTAAATTGCTTCAAAAATAAAATGTTTCATATGAGGGGAGAATAATTACAATTGGTGAGCGTCCGTAGGCGGCAGCAGCTGCAGCACTCATCTGAGGTGAGATGAGACCCGGGTAAACGCTGGGGCTGGTGAGGGATCCGTTCATCTCGTGATGACTCATCATAGCAAACGGCGTGGCATAGGAGCCCGCGATGGACAGCGGTGTGCGCAGGGCAGGAGCAGCTACACAACACGAAAGACACCATACAATAATTTAGATTCAGAAATATTAAAATATGGTTCCTATACCTCTATTTTATTCAATTCCATGAAAGATATATTTTTTTGTTTACTCTTTTGTCAATCAATCAACCAGTGTGATGTTGAGGTACATTATGTGCGTTTACGTACCTAGTGCCTCCATGCCGGGGGGTTTGCCCAGCGTTAAAGGTCGTAACCCTGGAGTGGTGCTGGTTCCTGGTGTCGGAGCCTCGTTCCTGGGTGTAGGCGTGTTGGACTTCAGGCTCGGCGTGGACGACTTGTCGTTCTAAAGCAGAAAGATGCTCTTAAGCCGTTGTGTGCAGCATTGTTTTGTATCGTCTTACTCAAACACTCAAGTTCACTTCCTCCCACGCTCTCAGCCACACACACGGAAACGAAACAGCATCCATGTCAGCGTTAAAAAAAAAGAAAAGTCCCCACTGGCAGGAAAATCCAGAGTGACAATCTGAGTGGACGGCTCAAGGTAATCCAATCTAACACTGACACTTCATTACAGCTATGGTGAGTGTGTGAGTGTGTGTGTCTGCGTGCGTCAGGGGTAGAAGTATAAACCTTTACTTAGAAGTCAAGCTTGTTAAGAGTGGCTAGACAAGCAGGATGGTGACCCAACCACTCCTCTCATAATTAATCCATCTCCTTCCTTTGCAGATCAAGTTAGAGACACGAGGGTTTAGCTGGTTGAGGGACAGAGTCACGCTGGGGGCCACGGGAGCTGAAGGGTGGTGATACGGACTATAAATCTATCCTAATCCGCAGTTCAATCGTTACGTAGAACCAATGCAGGCAGACTGTTTTAGCCGGGTGTGTAAGAGCTTTAGTGTCTGAGAGAAAATGGGGGATGGAGAGAGAGAGAGAAGATGAGATGGAGGAAGAGGAGGAGACAGCAGCTCCCTGGCCACTGTGTCTCTGGGTTATTTACAGCCTCGGGCCGAGGAAGAAATGACCATTTATTGGGTAAGCCATAAAGAAGATTGAGAGGAGTGAGCCACAGCGTTTGATTTCCTGAGAGTGCATCCACCCTCTGCCCCTTCAAGACCCTTCATGGCAGCCGACTGCTAAGCCGTCTGCGTATTAGACTAAAGGGCATTTGTCAAGTGGAGTGGGCGTCTGTGTGAAGGGCTGTCAGTTCACCCATCACCCCTCCCTCCACTGTAACCTCCTTATTTCATCACGTCTCTTGTCTTTCAGTGCACTCACATGGGCGTGGTCCTTTGCCTTGGAGGACGGTGTGCTGCCGGAGGAGGCGACGGAGGCGGGGCTGTTGGGGGCGGCATCCTTCTTCAGGCCCCGTGATTTATCGAGGCCGTTTTCTGGAGGTGAGTGAGCGGGGCTGGCTCGAGGGGTGGCCGGATCCTACAGAGTTAAACGAGACAGACGGAGAGCAAGACTGAGCAAACAGAGCAGAGGAAAAGCCACCGGCATGTACATGTGGGTCAAACAAACTGGGGCCTCATGAGCAAACACAGATAAATATACTCATGCGTGCTTGTTCTCTCCCTCACATACATACACACACTTTTCATTCACCTGTCACTCCCTTTTCTCTTTGTGTTCTTTGTCTTATTACTTTCCGCATGAACGGCAAAAGAAATACAGCGAGTAAGCACACACTCATGGCGCACACAGCCAATATTGTGACAGAGTTTTTTTGGCAGCGCTGTGAAAAGTGTTGAGGTTTCTGCAGACAAATGACAAAGAGCTGTGTTTGGTTTCGACGCAGCGTTCACGCTGGAATGTGACTGAACGGCTCAGTTCAAACGAAGTCTCACCTCGTTGGAAACGTCCACCACCAGGTCGTCGCTCTTGTCTCCGTCACTGTCCTGAAATGAAGGAGTCACAGGTTTTAGTTTCCTGGTCGTTCACTAACGGTGTTAAAACATTAGGTTTGCATGAACAAGAGCAAATTAATCGATGTAGAGATACAAACAGAAACAGGCTCAGGATCAGATTCAAACAAAAGGAACCAGTGAAGGCAAACACTCACGTATCTGCTCATGTTGTCCTTCTCATCCACTTTGCGTTTCTTGGAGTCGAGGCCGTAATCTGAAGAGCTGCGGTGCTTCTCACTCGCGGCCCGTAGGCTGTCTGACGGCGACACCGAGTTATTCTGCCAACAACAACACACACAGACCACACAATCAGTGTCCAGCTCCCAGACTCTGCTTTATATTTAACTCATATAAAACCCCTGCAGTGCACAGTAATACGCTTCAACTTCCATGAACATGACCGAGTGTTGCATCGTGTTAATGTGAGGAAGAGGCTGGGCCAGTATTGTTAATGTCATGATGTGATATGGTGTGAGACTTGCAAGTAATTAAACTTCTTTGTTGCACAGTTCTGCCACTGTCCAGACATGTCCTCTTTCAGTCAGGTGAATGTTTTTAAGGATAAACTTGACAAACCCTGAGAAACCAGAAAAGCCAGGAGCTGACAAATGGTGCATTTAAGCCCAGATATGACTCTGGAGCCTTTTCCTTTATCAGAGCAGTGACAATATTGACTGTACAGCTAAACGTACAATGCTCCCAGACTGAACTGGACTGATTTAGGATGGAACGGACAGAAGAGGATTCTGGGACAGCTTAGCCCCGCTGCTGCCACCGTGGCAGTGGAGCAAGTAGGAAACAGACGAGACAGCTGAGCACACACACACACACACCACGACAGACACACACAGTACACCACTGAAGACAAAACACCCCGGATGTTTCACAGCAAAGAGATTGATCAGAACATAAGAGAAGATGTGAGGTGGAAGCCCAGTGCATCATGGGATATTTGGTGTATATAAACACAGATAAATGAAAAAACAAGACATTGGATCCTGTTGAAGAACCTAAGGTCAGACCCACTTGAAGCAACATTTAACCCAACAGCTTTCATTCCTGACTAAACGAGACAACATGCAAATGAAAACAACAGTGACCAAGATCTCTCTGTGTGTGTGTGTGTGTGTGTGTGTGTGTGTGTGTGTGTGTGTGTGTGTGTGTGTGTGTGTGTGTGTGTGTGTGTGTGCACTGTGGCAGGTCAGTGACAAAACGGCATAAAATGACTGACAGAAAAGTTCATGAAAACCAACTGGAATGAAGAAGAGGAAGGACAGAAAGACGCCTTTGAGGGAAACTGGACAAGTGTGCAATGTGAAGACACAAAGAGGATGTTGCCAGCGGAATAAAGAGCCATGAAAGAGGCAGAGTGAGAAAATGAGAAAAAAAAGAGGAAGAAAGACAAGAGAGCAAAACAGGAAAGGAACTTGGCAAGCAATGAGAGCGTAGCAGTGTGGCAATGAGTTCTCCCCACTAGTGGGAATGCCCGCATAGGCTGGCACCATCTCAGAAACAGCAAACGGGTTTTTTTGTAGTCTGGGCACTGGTGTGGTGGGGTGGCACCGCCAACCAGCCCAACAGGCAGGGAGGCAGGGATGGGGAAAGGGGTAGGAGGCAAACCCTGAAACCTGCCCACAATGTCGGGCAGCTCAACAAATCCCTGCCTTCATCAGAGACAGAGAGATTTGGTGAAAGAGGGAAAAGGAAGATGTCTGACATCTTGGCTGCAAATAACGGAAAGAGAAAGAAGAGGAGAGGAAGGCAACAGCCTGAAAACTGAGTGAAAGGGTGACATTAAAAAGCAACAACCTCCTGAGCCAAGGAGAGTGGAGAGAAGCAAATAAAAATAAAAAACACTGTGGCTGGACAGTTAATGGCACACAGGCATACTTATAGCACCCCCTTCAGAAGCTGGCCCTGCCTCCACACTGGGACTCAGACCTGTCCTGAAGGTCTCAGCCAACCAAGAAGCCATCTGCCCTTTCCACAATGCCTCCTTCAAAATATGGACAATTGCTCAGCTGCCGTTGTGGTTTAAAGAGAAAAGCCACACGAATAGTTTTATGCTTCATTCACACTACTGCAAAACAGTCTCTGTCCACACAAGCATTTGGCTCAGCATCAGTTTAATCCCCGTCCATACCAACATGCCTGGGAATGCATATCATGTGACCAGTCGAATACACAGGAACCATTTGGTTTTCAGCTTAAACAAGAGCTTGTCTCCTACACATGCAGCAATATCATTGGGTGAAGAATATAACTGCAGCTTGTAAGTGATCCATGTTGCATTCTACACAAGACAACACAAAAAAGCTTTTTCCAATGAAAACGTAGTTGTGTGGATGTAGTCATGAAAGTATGACGTTAAAAGAAACTTCAAGAGCCAAGGAGAGTAGCAATTAAAAAAGCAACACACTGTGGTAGTGCAGTAAGTGGCACACACACACTAATAGCACTCCCTTCAGTAGCTGGCTCTGCCTTGGCCTCGCAGCTTTCTGCCCTTTTCACACCCCGTTCTTCCTGAGTCAAAATATTGACATTTACTCAGCTACAGTTGTGGAAAAGAAAGAAACAAGAACCGTTCTTGAGCAGCTCGATGTGACGAAGCTGCCTGACGGACAGAAATCTCTGACATCATGACAGCCCTACTATGAATCTGCGCCTGTGACCTTTAAAGGACTGCCTGGACTCAATAACCCTGCACTTGTCTCCAACTTCGGTATCAGATGACCTGAGACAACAGGACAGGAAGACGCTGCGTGTGCGTGTGTGTGCACTGGGAAGGAGAGATTAGGTGAGGTGGAGTTGGCAGCCGCTCGTCACCATACGAGATGAGAGTTTGGGTTCCCTTCAGACATGAGTGGCCTTATTCAGGACGGCCAGTCAATGGGAACTCAATCTGGTCGACCAGATCCAACAGAGCGTTCTGCTCCAGCTAACTGAGAGATTTAAGCCAGTCCAATAAACAGGGACTTTAACATGAGAAGGAAGAGAGAGAGACGGGGGGGGACAGAAGAGGATAAGAGAAGAGATAAGAAGAGAGCAGAAAATAAAGATAATACGCTAAATAAAAGGAGAGGCAGATAAAGAGATGAAAAGGAGTCAGGTATCAGACACATGCAACAGTAACTCCTCTACAGAGGTGAAGAAAGAAAAGGAGTCAAAGTCGTTTTTAATTGTGCTGAAATTAAAGGAGGTAGCCGACTATTAATCCTCACCCAGTGATCGCAATCAGTTTCCACCAAGATTAGATGGCACTGGCTTATTTGACCAGACTTAATTATTTGATTTCAGTCAGCTTATACCTCCCGGAGTACAAAAATGTGTATGTTCTTATGCACAGAGCTTTAATTTCTACTGAGCAGGGAAGCTGAGGTCTGTAAAGTACACCTGAACACCACACACAGAGAGCCGGGGGCCGACAAAGTCAAGACACACACACACACACACCGGAGAAGCAGCGTCAACATACCGTGCTCGACTCGCGCTCTTTCAGAGGAATGGCCAGAGGTGAGTGAAAAGATGAGGGTCCAGGAGAGAGAAAAGCAAAACACAAATTAGTACGAGTGTCACCACATATGAGAGATTCAATCACATAACATCTATTATTCAGGTTAAACAAAGCTCTCATATCTGCAGCTCAGCATCTTTCATGTTGTTACCACTTTGTATCTTTTATAAGTTCATAGGTTCATGCATTATATATCTCTACGAACTTTGGCTTTAGGTTGACAGGTTGTAAAAACCTGGTGATTGTTCTCAATAACTTTATCTTTATCAGGTATTCAGTTAATCAGGTGAACGGACAACTTGACCTCTTGAAGTCTGGTTTCAGACTGTGGGACCAAGTCCACGTTTAGAAATATATACATTTACAACTGCAGACGTGATGAAATACTAAAAACTCCTTTATCAATGATATAAACCTTTACATATAACTAAAAAAAAGACCATTTATAGTTGTTTTACTGTTAAACAGCAGACCTGATGGCGTGTGAGAAAGTGGGAAAGATTTAGTCGATAATCTTTACTAACATTTTATCTATTGTCGCTTATATAATCATTAATAAATCCACTAATAACATCAAGTTCCTGTGTAAAAGTTGACTCACTAATTGGTACCATAACATTTAATGACAAACATACAGATACAGGTTGTAATTTTAATCTCCTTTAAATATACCAACATCCAAACTGAACAGTTCTTCACTGTCTTTATTTTTGCATGCTATTAAAATGTGTTTATCCTCGAGTGTGCAAACATCTCAAATTCCCTTCTTTCCTGTTTCGTGATGTTGGTTTAAACTATTTTTACATCAAAATATATTATATTAAAGCCAAATAAAATGCCCCCTTATAAATATTTCCTCACCCAGTAATTCTGTGCACAAACACTTAGTTTTAAAACATACAGCGACATGTTTCTTATGATAAATGTGTCTGGCTGGTAAAACCTGTTGGCAGTTACAATCAACAGTAAAATGCTTGGGGCGGTTTGTGCGGCTGGCTGTGCTCCTCACCTCGGTGCTCTAGGTCGTGGTGGTTCTTCTCATCCTTTACAGGCAGGTGGGCCTGACTGCCAAGAGCTCCCAGAGCCAGCAGGCCGGAGCCAGCGCCTGTCACAGAGGGGATGCCAGGCGGCTGCAGGCCTGAGGGGTGAGGGGGCAGCTGGATCGGGGGGCCGTGGGCGGCGTGAGAGAGGTGCTGAGCCTGGAGCTGCTGCTGCTATAAACAAATGCAGGGAGACAAGAGACAAGACAGAGGACAATTGGGTCGGCTGGGAAGAGAATCTGTGAATGATCGCACTCTACTCCAGCGTTACAGCTGGATCTGACAATATTTAGTCCAAGGCCAAAGCGATTATGCATAATAGCCGAATGACGACGACTCCCAACATGCTGTTCCAGCTCAGTCACTGTCTGAGGGAAAGAACTGATTCAGTGTCTGCAGATAAACAGTGTAGTTATCATCTGCTTCAACATGCTGGATTAACTGAAACAGTAGAATACATTTGTTAATTGGTATTAGTCTTTAATTTATCTCACATTCCAATCATCTTTAGCATTTGTCTTTGCATCGTTAACACATCATAGGGCACGGTGACATTTCTTTCTCACAGTGAAGAATAAGACATTAATAAATAACTTATTTCGCTTCATTCTGTGCGTTGAATAACAGTATGGTCGACTGACACAGCTCTGAGCGAACATCTGCACATGGATGCTCCTCAGTGTCGCGCCTGTGAAACACTGCCTCCGGGTTTACATGACAGATGTGTTTCTTTTCTCATATCACACCTCACTCACTACAACCCTGCCACGCTGATCGCTGCTGCTCTACAAACTGCCTGTTGTCTCTTACTGAGGACACAAGACCTTCATGTAACAACCACGTATGACTACATGTCTCCCCCAGAAATGATACGGAACATCTCAATCATAGCTGGAACTGTTACAAAAAAAATCTAAATCAATAGATCTATATTTGAAAACATTCTGGAAAACCAAGCAAGCGGGCATGCCCACTCTTCTAGCAAAACGCTGTTAAGCACAGACACACACTCTCTCTCTCACACACACACCTCCCAAGAGGCCATGAATATCTGCGTGAGAGGCAACCAGAGAGGAGTGAGTAGATAGACAGGAGTTAAATAGCCACTCAGGCTAGAGGGAAGCAAGTGCTTTAAAACAAGGTTAAATAACACTTAGCACATCCATCAACTGCCTCTCTAAAAAAAAAGAGAAAAAAACATGATTGCTATTCTGCTTGCTAGATAGAACTTCAATAACCTCATCCATACATTCATTACACAACAGGGGGGGGAAAGAACCAGACAAGGTTATATGTAGTGGCTTAGCACATTTAAAGGTTTATTTAGCAGCTGGCATTACTCTGTCTCAGTCAGCTCATTATGTGTAGCTGGACCTGAAATCGCACAATGGATATAAGCAACCGAGGGGCGGCATTGTTAATCGATATTGTGCTGGTGTGCCCGGCAGCCTATTTGTTGTGTAAAAGGGAAACCGAGCAAAAAAAGAAAGAAAAGGAGAAAGAGAGCGAGAAAGGGGGCAGCCAGAACAAGAAGGATGAGCGGCAGAATCAGAAAAAATAACAAGAGAATGAAAGAGAGAGCGAGCGAGGGATTGAGGCAGGGACGTCCCTATTGAGTGTGCCTAATGAGGAAAAGCGTGCAGGGATCATTATCAAGAAGCCTCATTAGCAAGCTATGGCTGAGGAGAGGAGCGAGGAGGGACGAGGGGAAGGGGAGTGGAGTGGGAGGTGGCGGGGTGGGGGGGGGGTAGAGAAAATTTCAGAAAATAAATTGCTTCCAATTCAATATTCATGGATAAAGAGCTGGCTTCCTTTCACACTTATCTTTTTTCATTATGTGTAAATGCCGCTTCAGCTCAGGCAACTTCCACAGGAAACAGGCAATTAAAGTTAACTAGGCGAAGCTGGCTCCCTGCAGAACTGTACTGTCAGGTGGAACAAGCATCAACAGCAGCGGCACAAACCAGCTGGCACACCGGCTCAATAAGTCTGGCAACGATCGGCACGTTACCTACTTGTCTTCTGTACTCAAACACATCCTCATCAGTCGTTGAGAAAAAAAGATTAGACAACGCCTTCTGCTAAACACCGAGCTGACTCGTCTGAGTATCGGAGTAGGATTGACACGACGGGTTTGATGTTTGCCGTCTGTTAAAGAAACGCGCTGTCACGTGTCTGACCCCTGAGTAAGACATAACACACAAAGATGCCAAAAATACACCCAAACACACCCAAGTTGTGGTCTTAAAGGGGCATCATCAACTCCCTTCACAAAGACGTGTGTCAGGCTGCCAGCAAGCAATGCAAAAGAGTTTCTCTGGCTACATCCATACTAATACGTTTCTGTTTTGATCTCCAACCACTTGAGCGTATCAGCTCCGCATCAGTAATAATCGTCACTAGCACGTCTGAAAACATGACCATGCCCATTTGCATACACTGCACATGTGCGTGTCTGTGAAAACAGAAAGTAGATTGTCTACTCTGCAGTTGGTTGTTACCACATGGTGAGAAGTAAGATAAGGGATTAATATTCATAAACCGACAATTAGGTGGAGCTTTTCTGCATTTATCTAAAATCTAAAAACAACAGCGCCTAAAACTTCTCAGTTTGAGGCGATAGGCTCAAATGTAGCAACACTGATGTGTTGTAAAACTAAAACGCAGTAATGTGGATGTAGCCTCTATGTCCCGTAACATCCCTGAACACTGACCATGAAGGCTGGATAGGCACTATGAGGCGGCGGCTGCTGCTGCTGGGTCAGAGAAGAGAGGGAGAGATTCAGCCAGAAATTATACAAGCAACAAGCCATGGGCAGATATTATAACTGTTATCTCATCACTTTATCTGCATTTTTCAGTTTTCTTCAGTGATCTATTGATTATTTTGTTTATATAAAAAAAAGTTAAGAAAGGAGTCTGAGGTGAAGCATTTAGATCACCAAAGATATTCAGAGTGACAACAAAGACAAACCAACAATATTTACATTTAATACGGTGGCAGAGGCATTTTACTTGGAAATTAACTGTTTGGGAAAAGAGGAACTTCAAACTGTTGGTAACAAACGATGTAAATGAATCAAACTGCGTATACACACTCAAACCAGATGGAAATATGACCTTCACATGCAAAAATTTTCACAAAGGAGATCACTGTGAGGAAATGAAGCAGAGTGACATCACAGACAAAACCAGGCAGTGTAAAAGCTGTGTTCTACAGATTAGCATTTGTGCAAGGGTTGGTGATAAGCAGCCCCCCACCTGTAACTGACTCGTTAACCATTACCGAAGCACAACCTCACCCTGTGTGGAAATCATGGAAATGAGACGACAGCCCCGACACTTGTCAAATCAAACTCATGTCTCACCTCTGGGGAAACCAGGGCAGGAGCGTGACGCCTGTTTGCATCTTTGTCTTTGTGCTCATGTTCAGTTGGGGTCATAGACAATATTTTTGGGAAATTTATTATATCAGGCAAACATTGTGTTGACATTTCTAAAAAATAAAATTATGGTATTAACTACTGGTTTACTTTGGACAGTGCATCACTTGTGAAATTAAACTCATATGACCTGATGCCAGGGAGCAACTAACCGTCACAGCGTTAGGAAAATATATATTTTCACAAGGACCTACTTTTGAATTTGCCTTTTCTTTTCACTTCAGGTAGATTTCTATAGATATTATATTTCAAATCTTTGTACAAATGCTTATACTTCATTTAAATAAGGGTATGGGAACAGGGATTAAAACTGATCCAGAGCCGAAACACTTACGACGGTTTAAGTTTGGCGACGCAAATGAAAACGGAGTGTTATGGATGTAGCCCGAGACTTTACTGACAAGTCTCACACCGTGGGGACCTGGAGATTGATCACTTCCCATGTCCTTCCTTGTGTTTGTTTGTGCATGTGCATCTGGCCCTGCCAACCCTTAATGGAGACAGGGTCACTACTGTTGTAGACAGTCTCACTGAGCCAGGTTTAGAAGCAGGAGGAAATAGGAAGTAATTACCTTGAAAACTGGAGGTTGTGCTCCTGGCTCATTTACCTTAATCGAATTTCGATATCCGCCTCTCATTAGACTTGACCCCCTACCACTGGGACAAGCTAACTGCTAACTAACCTCTGCTACAGAGGGCTAATCAAAAGGGTCAGTTCTCCATCTGGGTCCAAGCTGGCTATAAGAAAGCAGCTAACCTTCTCCCTCTTTTTTTAAACAAAAGCAGATGGAAGAAATCACTAAAAAATATTTTTAGCCAGAGTGGAGTTTGTTTGTGTTCAAGGGTTGTGGCTACAATTAAAAGGTCAGGAACTGAATTTTTAAGTGCTTCTTCTAATAAAGTTTAGTTTGCCACAGATGCTCTCAAATGAAATTTACAAATTAAGGACATTAAACTTTTATTATAAGGATACTGAGTTTAAAGCTTAGCGCTAAAAACCGTATGAACTGGTGAGAATTAGATCAAACATGATGCCACATAGATGTCACATTATTCACATCTTCATTTTGAGTATGATGAGTAGTACCAAAGTAAATAAAAATGTTCACAACAGTCTTGTCAAAATGACTACAGGTAACAAACTGGGAAATTGCAAAGTGCACAGTTACATGCAAATGAAATCCAATATTGACACTAATAGATGGCCAAATTAAAAGGGACTACATACCACAGTGTTTGTTAATGTCTCGTTTCACTCGTTAATATAAAAGCAAACAATACGTGATAGAAACAAGTAGCCCATTTAGCCTGGCTAAATAACTAGGGGGGTAACCATCTTGGAGTAATGTGAGCATATGATCTATCACAGGGTTTCTGCAGGTTTCAACAAGTTCAATTTAAGTCTTTCTGAGACCATAATGAATTCAATTTAAGGCTTAAAACGTTAAAGGCAGAGACAGTAGGTATCCATAGTCTTTCCTACAACCAAGCTGAGTGTACTGAGATTAATTCTGCCCAGAGTGTTTGTAGTGGATCAGTTATGAGCTCCATGTTGGTCTTTTTTGTAGTTTTTATTACAGCATACAAATTTCTGTATCGCTGAGAAAAAAAACTACAATACACTTGATGTTACAAACTATACTTGCTTAAAGAAAATTGCTCTTTAAAAGGGCAACAGAAGTACAATCTTAACGTGTTTAACACACAATATTTGAACATATTCAAGACTTTTTAATGGTCTAAATTTCAGATTATTCAATTTTAGACTTTTGGAAGACTCTTATTCTCCTGTTCCTCCAGCTTTGACGACTTTGCTTGAATGCGACCTGAATCTTTTTTCCACGACACCTCACAAACGGTCGGTGCCTGTGAAGTCCATACTGCTGTAATCGCTGCTGCAATCACAATGCTTGTCCTAACCTGAAAGCTCTAATTCCTCTTGCTATTGGGTCAGAGGCAGAGGTAAGCCTGTTGGCTGGAACCTTTTATGTAATTAAAGTGCAGCCAAAGTGAAACGTGAAAAACACCATGATCTGATCTCAGCCTGGACTGTGTTACTCTGTATCAGATGTTCTTTGACTCCGCCTGAGACGGGGAAAATCAGAGCGGAGCAGCCGTTAGGAACTGCAGCCTATAGCCAACAATCAGTGGAATTACAGCATTGAACACATCGAGAGCACATTACAAACATTGTCAACTCAAATAAAAACATGATAAACCCATGGAGACGGGGGCAAGTCTGCATGAGGGAGGACGAGGCACGTTTTCTAGTTTGTATTCAGTGTGAATGTTCAAATGCCACAGAGAGGAGGAGGAGGAAAATGGAAGCAGATTAATACACTAAGCTTCTCTTTTTCCCTTTTCACCCCCATTTTCCTCCGGAATCTATTGCCCTTTCGCAGGTTGCCCTTGACATACAACACTTCAGCTGATGCCTGTGAGCGTAATGTAGCTTGCTTGAATAGCCTATATGCCGTGTTCCTCTATGCATGCAGTATTGCCCCCGACCTCGGGTCAAATGAAGGAAGAAGAGGGGGTATACACACAGTGAGAGGCAGATTGGGAAGTCCACGTACCCCGATGATCGCATTCAGCTCAGTCATTGTCACCTGCTTGGCTCGTTCAACAGCTTGAGCCACCTGCTGTTGATGCTGCAGGAAACATGAAGACACACATGAGACTCTTGATGGGAAAGCATTCATAACTTAAGACTGATGGTTCACATACACAAGTCGAGAAAAAAGCAATTTTTTCTTAATATCTTGCAACGCTGTCAAAACAGAAGTCAATCACCTCTTTAGCGGGTTAACTAGGGTGTACAAAAACTGTGTATACTGGTAATTTTGGTGTAAACATTGTGATCATAGTAAATATATACCAGACGTACAGAACTCTGTTGTTGAGAAATGGGTACGGCCATTTATAGTTTACTGCAAGTTTAAACTTGTCTTTGTTCTTCAAAAAAGTGTGTATGTTTTAATAATTGTGAGTGATTAAACTAATTATCATTTTTATTTGATTTATGATCCCAATACGTCAGTGTGGTTGTGCGGCTTAAACTTGATTCAGTTACATTTCATCATTAAGACATTTGCAGTTTCTGTTGCTATTAAGAAATAATGAATGTCTTGCTTTATCTAATATGTCACTGGGAGGGTCTCTGTACAATAAGCCACTTTCACAGTTTCCTGTACAGTTACGACACTTGATGAATGAAATGGATCTCATTCGCATTCTTTAAATACTGTTAGCGGGGTTGACACTCACCTCTTGTGACAAGAATGGCATGATCTGAGCCAGAATTGCATTGAGACGTTTGGCAATCTCAGTCTGTAGGCAGAGAGAGAGAGAACATATTAGAATAATCGTCCTTCAGTGTACTGCATGCCAAGGGCAACACTGTAATTAAGCAGTTAAACTACCTAATGTACAAAAGGGCACATGTTTGTGCACACACACACACACAAATGTGTCCAGCGTCCATCTGGGTAGACCATGTATTTCTTAACTAAAATAGGACAGCCTTAGAACAAATCCCCCCCCCATCCACCTCCCTCTCTCTCCTGCTTCCATTAGGTCTTATTTCATTAGGAGGCTGAAATATGCTAATACCATCTGGCTGGAGAGACCCTAATGAGGTCCATACTTCATAATTACAGCCCACAGAGAGCAGGGTGGGGAATGCTGAAGCAGACAGGTTAACTCTCTGGCCCTATCTATCAGAGGCATCTTTGGTATCGACCACGGAATATTAGCTGGGAGAGTAAGATGATACCACAGGCCTGGACAAACAGCGAGCACTTTACTATGCTCGATTTGGACAAATGGATATGCTGTGCAGCCTGTCTACTGCGATCGAACGTCCCAAGACATTTTGCCCAAACCCATTTCCTTTTCTTTTTTTTTATCTGTACTTTCCACAGAGAGTGGGGAGGCATAAAAACGAGGCACACAAAAGTAGAAAGCAGGATAAAGGACAAGGGGTGATGAATGGTGAAGTGAAACCCTATGATTTGACACTAAGGTAATGTGGTTTGACTGAACTGAGGGAGGTGAACTAATTGATTCTGAGAGATTAGGGGTGAAAGCCCAGCAGGTGTGTGTGGGGTGAAGGGGTCTTTCCCGCCGCTTTATACGCTGCTGCATTCCACTCATTTTCTCCTTTAACCTTGTTTGACTGTGAAAGGGGGGGGGGAGGAAAAAGCAAGTGAAAAGGAGAGGGAGGTGCCGGTAGCCTTTTGCACAACGTCTGTGTCACTCTGTCCATTTTGGAGGAGGTGAGACAGGAAAAGAAGGACAGAAGAGGACTGGCCTGTCAGGAACTATCTCACAACCTCCTGCCTGACCTTAGACACACTCTGCTTTTTCTCTCCATCTCCATCCCCCCCCCTCACCTTCCATCTCCAAACCCTTCTTCACACCCCTCCATGCTAATCTCCACTACTCTCCTCTGTGCCCTCCCTCCTTCCTCCCCCATCTTCCCCCTCCTCTGTTGCTGGGGCAACGCTATCTGGCACGGCTGATCGTTATGTAAATTGGGTTGGGGCCCTGACCAGAACAGCCTGTAAAATCATATTAGGCGCAGCACAGAGGCAGGTCATTAAATTGAATTTTCGGCCTGTCGATCTGATCGGCACGGGAAATTAATGAGGGATAACTGGGAGTGGGGAAGAGGCTGCACGGGGGGACGCATAGAGAGAGAGAGAGAGAGGGTGGGAGGGAGGGAGAGAGCTCTATGGAGACTCATAAACCATCATCATTAGCGGGGGCTGGATACAATGCCACACAGTAGGATTAGATTGTTTCAGTATCACACCACTTCTCTGGAAATGGCTGCACGGGGAGCCACATGGGGCTTGTAGGAAACCGTGGTATGCTGATACACTCGGCTATTAGAACAACAACATTGCAAACCCTCACCACAAACCAATTCCCTACAAACCGTCTGATTGTCCGTAGCAAATCGTCACTCCAGAGCCATCACTTAAAGCCAAAAGCATTTGTGGAATGCAGGTACACTGTGCTAAAAACACAGGTTTCACTCAGCGGTTCATTCTGAAAGAGGAGCTGCAGCGCCAGGTGTTTCGGGAGCCGAGGCCACGCTGAGTCGGGTCCAGGATTCGTTTAGGTTAAATGTTCCCAGACCTCTTGAATTCCTTTGAAAACTCCCCCCAAAGTTAAATTATTGCTTTGAAGACAGGAAATAAAACAATAGAGCAGACATCCTGTTTGAGCTCTAACTACTGTAGTGCTGATGTTGGACTTTTTGTCATTTCTCAGCAACACTTTCAGAGAACATGAGGCCAAACATGACTGACGCACCAACCTTAGAGACCGGCAGTCAAACCTCTAAACTGAACATTAGCAGCTACATCTTGTCCCTGCTTTTCACATTTAGTCACTCCGCTCTGTTCAGGCACAGTTCACACGTGCGACGGAGACCAAATGGACACATGGCTTATTTAAATTAACTTTTGACAGCTAAACTGAAGGGAAAAAAATACCGATAACACATCACATCGAATGACTTGCAGCATTCCCTCAACGACTCCAACTTTAATTTGGAGGCACTATTTTTCACAGAGCTTTTAGTGCAGACACAGCCACTGGAAAGAGTTTATTGACACTTAAAGCCAGTGAAAACAGAAGCCCTTAAACCAGCAGAAGCTTTTCACTGCAGCTCCACAATTACAGGTACTCAGGGTTCTCTAGTAGCACCAGAGCTTGGAGAGGCTCTCTCTCTCCCCACTGCATCCCTCTGTCTATGGTGCGCTGAAAGCCATTTGGCTGTTTGTCGCTCCAGGCATTAGCCCCCAAGTGGAGAGCAGAGTCTCTGACGAGGTTTCAATTGGCGAGGAAAACAAGTGGCATATGATGGGAGGAGGGCAGAGATGGCTGTTTGGGAATTATCTTCTCAGCCAGAGCAGAGGAAGAAAGAGGCACTTAGAGGTATCTGCTTCATTACAAATGCATGAAGAATATTTTGCATGTGCATGTCATTCTATTTTGAGCTGGTACACGTAGAAATGAAGTGACATCCTCTTCTGCAGGGGGAGCAAGTGGAAATGGGCCGTTTTCCAACAGATTGCGTTCAAATTCACTAAGAGTTAAAATCCTCATGACATGCACAATATTTCTTGTTTTGAATTATGCAAATGCACTGACATACGCACACAAGTATTTACTTTCATTTCACCACATCAACACAGACACACAAAACCCATCATCAGCTGGTCGAGTACACACTCGCACGGCCAGACACTAATTGTGTAACTCTGTTCTACCAGCCCCTCTAGCCTGGCTATCAAAATAAAGCGTGTCTCACAGCCTCCAGTAACCTCGTCAACCTCCCTTGAGAGACTGTGTGTGTTCTCATAGTCAGTTTGTTTTGGCTTAGAGAGAGGTCGGCCATCATCACCTTGGCAAACAATTCCAGGAATCCAGTATAAATTATTCATTTGCACAAGCTCTCTTTCTCCCTCCCCCTGTTCCTCATTTCATCCTCATCCTCCATCCAGAAAACGGACATGACTCCTTGATGAGGCACTTTCTCGGTTTCACTCATTCAGTCAACGAGGTGAGAAAATTGGTATGCATAACACGATTAACAAAATGGCTACCGAAAGGTAAAAAAAAATAGGCATATTAAGAAATATGATCAATTGATGGTTAATTGCCTGGATTGATGTTTTTTCAACTCACGTTCCTTTTTCTTTCATTTCACCAAAGAGAGCTGATATCAAAACGAAGGCAAGCGTACAAGAGATAAACTGGGACCACAACAGAGAAGAGAGGGAGTGAAAAACAAAGCAACCCCTCCACACCCACACCACAAAGTCAGCAGGGCACGATGCTGAGGCAGCCTAATGAGCTGCGCTAATTAAAATCACTTATTGACAGCAACCGAGGGTGATTACCTCCACCCTGCACTCTTTGCCATCATAAGAGACACTGTCAAAACAAATTACCCCCCCCAGCAGCCGCATAGATCCCTGTGCTAGCAAAACCATTCAGATCAGCAGGAAGCTGTGTCTGTCGGAACTTGAATTACAATGTTTGTGTAAAGTCACAACTGGTGTTACCATGTAAGGGATGCAAGTATTTATTTATATGCACGTGTGTGTTTGTTTGTGCCCATTCCCTTGCTTTTCAATCCTGATTTGTAGCTATAACAACACAAAATGAGTTTATCGCATCTTTTTTCTCACTGCAATAAATCTTCTTCACAAAGCAGAGTAATATGCCTGCCTGCATCCAATAATCCAGCCCACCTCTCTTCCTACCAATAACAGGGACGGCTATGGGCTGTCGGTTTACCTCTCGCTGATGTCATCAAAAACACCCGTTCACCAGGGATGGGAGAGAGGGAGGGAGGTGGCAGGAATCATGCATTATTCACAGGACTCCGTCGACTTCACCGGGCTTATTGATAAACAAAGAAGATGCACGGGAGAGGACTTGTCGATTAACCCATTTACCCTGAAGCCTCTCACTCTCTCCTGTTTGCCAGCTTGTCTCATCCACTGCCACCAGCATCAACACACAACAACCAGCTCAACCCCCACCCAGCGTCGCCTGAGCCTCCTTGTTGGTGATAAGTGCCTGACAGAAAACGCTCAAGAATGTTGAGGGGGTTGAGTCGCAGCGAGCTCCGTGAACAACACAAAACACACCTACTTAGCACACATAGCAGCACCACACAGATACGCAATGCCTACAAAAAACATCTACACCTGATGAATTGTGCAGCGTGCTGCTGTTCTGACTGGGCTCCCCTCCCACTGACGCCATTAACCTTCTGGATCTGAGGGCTGCCCCACCTCTCTGTCTCGCCTTCTCCCTCTCTGACAGACTCCCACTTTCATACATCATATCAAACAGCTAATGACACGAGGGCCATCATTCACATCACTCCATCGGGGCAGCGAGATAATGAAAAGACATAAGGGCGCCAGGAGGAGGTGGGAGAGGAGAACTGAGGAGGAGCGAGGGGAACAGAAAGCATCACGGAATCTGAGAGAATGGATTTGTATGTGTCAAAGATAAGAGGGACATCGTGAAATAGTTTAAATCTATTTTTCTACTCTTATGCTCAGACAAATTAATTTTTTTTAGCTAAAATAACCTCCCCCTGTTCCTGTATGCCTCCAGTCTACTGATGCTGAATCCACCGACTACATTTTAGTCTTTAAATGCATAACTCTTACTACATTTACATCTGTTTAAACACTGTGATAAAACGAAAACTTATCAGTATGGATGTAGCCTGAAACTACTCATTGGGGGGGTGTGGTGGAATTTTAGCCCTGTTCATCAGGAGAAGTCTTCCCACTGCAGCGTGATGCCCAGTGCTGGGTGGCAGCTGAACTAATGAGCTTTTAGCCCAGCTGGCACTGGGGAGGCAGACACACAATGGTGCAGACATGTCTCCCCGCACGCACACACACACAGAAGGACAAACTACACAAAACCACATTCTCTCAGACTGTCTGCCAAATACTTCACTTTAATCTTATCAAACCATCCCCATCAGGCAACGCGCCCTTCGTGTTGTTTAGCCTGTCAGCATTTTCACTACAGGAAGCCAGTATGTGTATCCCTCCTAATGGTATTTAAGGATGAGGGCAGAAACTAAGGTCAGCGATGTGTGTGTTAGTAGGTGTGTAAATATTCCTCAATCACAACAACAGTGTTTTGGATGTATACAGACAATCTCTGATATGGCTACATACCTGTTTGTGCATCTCAATGTTGAGCCCATAGGACATCTCATAGTACTGTAAAACAGAAGACAAAACATTCAAAAAATGTTCCCAAACAGATAATTTGTACATTGAATCAAAGAAGTAATTAGAGGCAAGATGTGCCGCTTCATGATACACTGCATGTACAACACAAAATAGGAATCTGACTTTTGTGGACTGAGGAACAGAGAATGTTAGTGCATCAAAGCTGTAAAACTTGGTGGTGACATGAACAACAAAAGAGAAGTCGACTATTTGTTGCAGCAATCGAGTGAAGCTTTAAAACCACAATGACTGATTAACCAAAGAGGTTGAAAACGTCATGTACTTTTTGCAAACAGACGATTGGCTGCAAGTTACCGAGCACGAGCACCGTCTATGGCTTCAGAAACCAAGAGGAAAGCCAATGCTATTATTGAAAACAACATTATCTGCTGCCGAGTGCCAAAAGCTTGTGAGCCCACCGCCAGATGCAAACGAACTAATAGTTTGTCTTGTATCTATCAAACACTAAACAGTTTCCATTTTTTTTACAGCTACTCCCACCACCTTCTGCTTTCTCACAAGGAAAATAATATTTAACAAACGTACTGTTGCGCTTGGTTAAAGTAATTCCTTGCATGTACAAACAAGATAAGCTCACATGTACACAAACTACGAGTGAGCTCTTAGCCACATCACCTGTAAGATAAAGGCTGATCTTTTTTCCGTGCACACAATGCAGCTTTTCTGGTATCAGAAACAACCTTTGAGTTGAGATTTTGTTGCACATGCACAGATTTCATTATCTCTATCTGATCACCGGGGAGCCCTGAACTGAATGTAATATGATTTAATTGCAGTTTTTGAGCCGTTTTACATTAAACCTGCCACACCGCTTTGATGGAAATCAAACACCTATCAGGAGAATACGCCTGGCCCCAGAAAGCACTCTGTTATCTTTATGGTTGGAGGAAAAGACATAAGTCACCTAATATCTAAGAACCCCTGGGTGTGTCTAAAGTGTCTGAACGAGCGCACGGTTCAACTTAGGAGAATATAAAAGAAAAAAAGAAAAGAATACAGGAAACCCTCTGATTCATGTGCAAAGCCAGCAGACCAGTCATTAACCCCCAGTGGGTCATGTTGGGTGTGTTAGGGAGGGGCGGCGGAGGGTCATAAAGAGGACCCCTGAGCCAGAGCCACGGGGAGTCACACCACACAATCAATAGTTGGACATTTGACCCCCTGCTAGAGTCTCGGCTGCCTCTCCGCACACCCCCCACCCTCCACCTCCTTATCCAATGAAAACACAGGTGTGAGTCAACAGCAGCGAGCAGGAACAGACGCTAACATGTTTTTTGTAAAACACCAGGGCTGCACCACCTGTGACTGTTCACCTGAGGCAAAAAGGCGGATATGCTAGTAAATCAGATTCACAGCTTCATGAGGATCGCTCTTACCATGACGTAGTGACGCTGCATCTCTGTCTTCTCATTGGCCAGTTTGTCGTACTCCACTTTAAGGCTGAAGAAAGAAGGAGAGTAGTGTTTCATTTCTGGAGTGGATACACTGATTTATGGACATGAGAAAAACTAAATATGGAACATAGATATGTTTGTGTTTCATTAGCATAGAATTGGTGAGTAAAGTGGAACTAGACAGAGGCAGCTTCCTCTTCCTATTCTTTCCAGGAAGACAGCGTTGTGTACAGGGGGGGGCAATCATTACCTGTGGTACTGGGCCTGCAGGAACTGAAACTCATCTTTGATCCTGTCGCAGGACTCGGCCACGGTGAACTTGAAGCCGGGCTGCCCTGGCTGATGAGGTGCCTGTAAAGTGCAAGGTTGGAAATACCACAGGTGTAAGTAGCGCCATCACAGCCGGGGACAATAGTCTCATCTGTCTCTCCTGCCACTTCCACCCTCTCTCCCTTTTTTCTTTTTCCTTTCTCTTGATGGTTTGTCCTCACATTTCCCCTGAGCCCTGACTGGCGGAGGATTGAGCCGCTTTCACTCAACAACATGTGCCATGACAGAGAGGAGGGTCACTTCATCCAGCCTCAAAGTAATGCTACACAGTGAGCAGAGGAGAAACATGCAAGGGGCACTTTAAATCAAACACAGTTGTGGGATTTCGTTGTGTGTGCTGTGCAACAAGCACAATTAACCTTGTCGCACTAAAACATGCAGCAACAGCACAACAAGAAGAGGAATTAAGTGTGTTTCTATATGATCTGCTGTTGATCTTGTTGCCAATAAAAAACACGATCTCCCAGTTTCTGCGGTGCAGACCATAAATAGTAAGGTGTGGATGAGCAGCTCCTCTCTGACGAGCTAATTAGGCTGTTGTGAAGGGCGGTGCGGTTTCATCAATTCACAGTGACAAAGACAGCTACTTACCGGATGCCGGCCTTGTGGATACATGTCGGCTCCTTAACACGAGATAATCTGCGTGGTTTCTCTCGCTCGCTCTCTCTCTCTCTCGCAGTGTGTCAGCGTGTAGTCCCAGTGAAGGTGCGGGAAAATCACCGCCACCCCCTCCCCCGCACACGCACGATGGCGGCGGACAAAGCCTTGTTCTCGGCTTCGAGGCGGCGCCCCTCAGACCCCGACCGCTGGATGCAATCACCTGGTTTTAGTACCTGGACACACGGAGAGAAACGGGGCACAGCTGAGGAGCCGGACTCCGACACGAAGCGAAACTTATAACCTATAAAAAAAAATCTTATGAAAACTTAATCAAAGAAAAAATGTCTGTTAATCTAGAAACAACTATGGCAGCGAAACGAATAAATCCCCCAAAGTTGAGATGGTTGATCCCAAAGGTACAAAAGGGTTTTCTCGTAAAATCTATGTTTTCCACGAACAGGAGCGCACACACACACACGCACACAGACACACACACACACACACACACACGGGGTGTTTCGGTGTCCGGGAAGATCAGAAAACAAGGAGCCGCTGCCATGAAGCCACAACATCCACCACCTCCCCCTCTTCCTCCTCCTCCACCACCACCACCACCTCCTCCTCCCGCCTCGTTAGCGCCTCGCTCCGTGTTTACCTTTGTCTCAGGTACAGAAAAATAATCCAGACACGAAACTTAATATCCTCTCGAAGGGAGCTGGAGAAAAAAAAATGTCCGTCACCGCGTCTCTTTCTTCTTTTTCTCCTCCTCCTCTTCCTCGGGAGAGTCGTTGACCCGCGGCGGAGAAGAGCGTCGGCTCCGTCCGGCTGAAACGTCGGAAGTCCCTCGGTCGCGGGGGTTTGAGTTGAGTTGTTTGACCGCGGACAAGTTCGCAGAAAAGCGGGCGTTAGATCCGGCGGCGGCGGCGCAGTCCTCCGGTGGCTCCGGGTGTCGCTTCGTTCACGCTCCTCGACGCTTTTTGAGAGAAAATGTCGTCCGTCGGTGAAACACAGCGCGAGCTCGTACCCGCTCCTCCGCCGCTCGCGCTACCACACACACACACTGCTCCCTGGCACGAGGAGCCCACAGCGCGAGCAGCCAATCAGAGCCCGAGGACTGGCTCGGCGGCGTCGGCCAATCGCGGCGCGGCGCTCCCACGTGGGGGCCCACCTCTGCCGCGACGCTGCGATTGGTCCCGCGATCCGTGACCTCACTCACCCCCCCACACACACACACACCCTCCTCGCTCCCTTTCGCCATTTTGGATCTGCAGCTTCTTCAAATAACCATCACTCCTGGAGGCTCGCGCTGCATCTGTGCACGTCGGTGATTTAGTTTCATCAAGTAGACGTCAAACACACTTTAAATGAGACTTCCGGTTCATTCACACGGAGAAATGACGCAAGAGATTTAAATGTGTTTAATATGAGATCAAATCATATCTGGAGCTCGTCTGGTGTTTGAACCCAGAAAATACAACTTTCTGCTCTCAAGTCAAATATCTAGAAAAGGAAATGTGATCCTGAGAATGACAGGAGGTCATAGAAATGTTCATTCAAGAGCCTTCATGTCGTTTGAGGGACGAGAATTGATCGAGATGTTTCCAACTAGACCTGGAGCATCTACACACTTCTTCATCTTCATCATAAGCATCTTAATCATCATCTTCATCTTCATCAGCATCTTTATTATCATCTTTATCAGCCTCTTCTTCTTCGTCTCCATTAGCAGCAGCAGCATCATCACCATCATCTTCATCTGTATCATCATCTTCTTCCTCATCATCTTCTTCCTCATCATCATTATCTTAATCATCATCATCTTCATCAATTCGTCTTCATCAGCAGGTAAACTACCACCCGTCTGTGCTCCAGGATTTCAGCCTATCACGTGTTGTCGGCTGCAACCCATCCCCACGTGGGTCCGCCACGCCTCCTATCCCTCCTCTTCCTCCCTCCCTCGTTCCTCCTCCCCCCAACCGCCGCTCTGCAGCCAATGGCGTCGCAGCTGTCTCCCTGCGCGGCTCGCGATTGGCCGAGCGCCATCGAAGCTGTCAGTCAGGAGCCCCGCTTGTCAATTAAAGCCACGTTGGTCTCGGGCGCTGACAAATGGCTGCGCTTCTCCCTCCTGCCTGCGAACAGAGCCCGGAATGGCTGCTTAATTAGCTTCGAATGGCTTTTCCTTTCAGCTCAAACAATCTGTCACTACCATGTGGTAAAAAGAGCCGTGCATAAAACAAAAGGAAAAAAGAGAAAGAGCCAGCAGGGGCTAAATATCAGTTTGATCCCCCCCCCTCCCCCAAACCCTCCCCCCATGAAAACATGTGCTGCAAAACAAAGCTTCTACCTCCATCAAACATGGTTTCACTCATCTGTCCACATCTTCATCTGAAAAATCTATACGTTGGTTTGTTTTGTGTCCGTTCAAACGTTCACATTCAAATTCAGTTTCTCCCTGGAACAAGTGCACCAGGTTTCACCGGCTTATAGACATTATCATTTTACTGCTTGATTTATTAGGAAGTTGTTAAACGTTAGGGCCGGTAGTTAAATCGCCTTACGGTAAGAGATCAGTCATTTAGTATTTCATTTTTTTTTGAACTGATTTTTCATGTTGGGCTCAACTCTGGTAGCCGAGGCTAACGCCGGTTATTTTCTTCTGGAAGAGGGTCATGTGATATGAGCCTGACGAATCGGCGATGGCCACGTTATGACCGGAAAGAGCCAATCAGCAAGCGGCTGAGTGTTTCTCCGTCATCGTTTCAAAACATCACCGTTTATTGCCCGTCCAGACTAAAACTAGCTTCTACGACCTTTTCATTTTATTACTTGATCTAGTAGGAAGTTGTTAAATGTTTTTATTTGCATGCATATCATATTATCAGATGTGAACAGGGAAGTTGTTAATATTCTAAAATAGCCTGTGAATAACATGATACAGGATGTTGAATAAGTCAGTGACATTAGCCAGAGCAACTATTTTGGTTTTACTTTCTAACATTTCTTGTGTTACATGTGTTGTATTGACACGTGTTTGTGTCTCCTCATTTTATTTTAACCTTTGGTTTTGCTTTAATTAATCATGTTTAATTGTTACATATGATAAAGTGTCTGGTGTCTAGAAAAACCTAAACATCATGTTTAGTATATTTCACATCTACAGCAGAATAAATTGCCCTAAAGTCAAAAAGTGTGCCAAATTTTAAACATCACTGTGTAGCTAGCGTGCTGCGAGCTTGAGCTGTTGCTTAGCAACAAATGGATTCCCTCCTGCAGATGCTCCAACATGATTTGGGATAATAACTCATGTACTGAGGACATGTCAGTAAGCTACACACTCACTGGGAGACTTTACAGGTCTGCCACACAGAACTTGTAATGATTAGTTATCTTAGTAGTCCTCGTAATAATCATAGTAGTTTGAATGTAATCAGACTTTCTGTGCTGCAGCTCCTGAGGGAACTTTGTTACCGGCAGCCGAGAAAACTAATAATCACTGAGTTGCACTGACAAAGCCGTCCTCGACAGACTTGTAGATTCAACACATTTACCTTTCATTTAATGGTATCAGTTCTAATAAAGGTGTATTCAAATGACGTTGTTGCTTCAAAGTAAAGCTGAAATACATCCAAATATTTCAGGGGAATCACAAAAATGCATGAAGTGTTTGTGTGCAACCTTTTAGACATTGCCTCTCCTTACCAAGGATGCACTTGGATTTCCAGGATATTCTGCAGACATGTCACAGGTTAAGTTTCAGGATGTGCTTGAATATAAACTTCACCAACGAGGCTTCAGAGATCCGTTCAAAAACAATGGAATCAGACCAGAAAGTTTGCACGAAGGTTAACAACATTATCAAAGTTATAATGTGGTGATATATTCCCATCTTTACTTGATATTTTTTAATAAAGAAGTTGGAAAAGTCCAATGCTGGGTTATGAACAAAAAATCTAATTATCAACCAGTCTTTCAGTAAAAGGAAAAAAAAGCGACTGAAATAATTTCCTCTGTGCCTCCCCGTTGTTTGACCTTTGACCTGGAACACAGTGTTGATCGGTTGGATGAGTTCAGGCTGCGTGTTCAAGACACACGGAACAAGAGAAGAACATACTAAATGAATCCAGGTTTGTTTCTCTCATGTTGCATCGATACTACTGCGGTTTTCATGTCAAAACAGCTCTTTCAATCTCATATGATCTCTGACTACACAAGCATTTTGGCTCCGGTTCATATTTTAATCCCCGTCCATACTAACACGCCTGGAAACACACATCACATGACCACTCACATGACCAAACAGGAGTTTGGGCCTCCTACACATGACAGCGGTTGTATCGTTGTAAAATTTAACTGCACAACAGCTGTAAGCAAAGACAACAGGGTCAGCAACACTTGTAACCAGATCTCCATGTTCCGTTCTAGTAACCAGTTGTTTTCTGTCAGGAGACGGTCATGTGCTACGTCATGACTGACAAGACACAGTGAGTCAAAGCAAGCTGCTGTGTGTGTCATCGTTTCCAAACATCACATCTTCTGCAGGTCCAGAGTCAAACCATCCCCGGAGTTTTCAAACTAAAACGGAAACTTCTCAATTTCAGTGTGTTGTGTATAAATTCCCTGCGACCCTTGGGATGACTAAATGTCTAAGTGTGAGTTAAGATTGTTTAAAAACAGAATCCACCAACGTGTTTTGTGTAAAGTTTGCACGACTGAAGTGTCCGTGAAGAGTGGCAATGCTTAAAAACCTCTTCCTCCACCTCAAATATGGGATTCTGCCAAGTTTACAGTGAGAGCAGCTTACTAAATATTTTATGACAAGTTGCGAGTCATTTGCCAAGGCACTATTTCAACCGACTCATTTCCATGTCACTGTACTTAAAAATGACATTGAGAGGGTTTGTTAGTTTTATATTTACCGACTGTTTACACGAGTCTCACTCAGGTATTTACACAGTTTTATCTGTCGCTGTCACACAAAATGATTTATACTGTACAGAAACAAGGAATAAATTAAGGAATAAAATTAAGATATACCCTCATGTCATAATAAGAAGCACAGCCAAGTAAAATCATCCCTGCAACGTCTTTCGGATCTTGTCTGATCTTGTCTGAAATTAGCTTGTGGAAACCCCCCCCAAAAATAACCCAACCTGTCAAAAATAAATTGATGTTGCAAAAAAGAGAGTGAGAGCCGACCTGAAAGGAACCAAGAGACAGGCAGACCCACTCTGAGTAGACAGAATAGATACTGAGACGACCCAAGAACCAACCCTCATCAAACCAAAATCACAAAGTGAGACATCACAGTTCCTGAAAAAGTTGCTCGGCCATTTGCTTTCTCACGTACAGCCTTTAAGTGCAAATCTGAGGGCAGCTGAAAACAGTTCAGCTCTTTAAAGAAGTAACTTAGTGAATCTGTGAACTTCAGGATGAATGAAGTTTCTGTGACCTCTACGTCACAGGGACAGAAGACTGTATTTCAGTTTCGGCGCACAACTTCATACATCCTCCTCTATTCACCATGCACTCCAGTGAGCGAGTAGTGTTGGGTTATGCAGAGTTGTGGGTCAGCCGTGCTGATGTTTGTCAGTTTGCTCTTCGCTGAGGAGCCTGGCGTTGGTATGTGTAGGTGCAGTGTGAAGATGTGGGTTATCTGGGAACTGGCAAACACAGCGGTGGTCTCCACAGGCCCCCGCGTCTCTGATTTAAGAACCACATACAAACATTATCATACAGCTTCATCAGAGGACTGTGGACGTGTCACTCACACTCACACACTAGCCCGTAGTAAACACTCGCACACACAGATCCACTTTTCATCCTACTCAATAGTGAGTGGCCTAGATTAGGGAGCACCAAAAGGTGGGCTTCACCTCTGGGACGGGGACGGGGGGGACGGGGGGTTCTACCCTTGTAGACCTCTGCACTGTTTATTTGCACTGGAAACCCAGACGCTGTGAAACTCCCACTCGGAGGCACTACACAAATATTGGGGCTATTTGCAGAGGTGGTTTTAATTCTTCACAGAGCAATGATTGGCTCTTTTCACTCCCATCTCTGCGCTAGCTCGTCCACTGGATTCCTGCAGCCTTCTATGCTCCACCACCATCACCACCACACCCCACCCAGCTCACACCAGCCCCAAAATAAATAGAACTGATGTATATTTTCAATAGATTCGTGGCCACTAAAGACTCAAATCCCATTTTCCCTGCTTATGGTATCACATTCTTTGCTCAAACAAAGCCTCAGTACAGAGAGTGAACCGATGCTAGTTCCTGCTTCTGCCGTGTTAAAGGATCTGGATCCTTCCTGAGAAGAGAACCCCTGTTCTCTCCCCCTTTTGGAGACCCGCGGTGTGAAAACAAGGAGGGGCTGTGCAGAGCCATAAAGCTGTTCTGGAGATATCTGGTGTGGCATGTGAACTTATAAATGAAGAGGGATGGAATACTTCTTCAAAAGCTTAAACACTGATGAGAGTTTTCTTTCTGTGAAGTTATTTATGTTTCAGCATCCATCAGATTTATTGCTTCAATTATTCAACTGTCCGTACTTTCAGCCGTCCCAGTTACGTCTCCTTGGGGCGCAGAACAAAATGAGGCCTATTTCCATACTGGTCTGGTTGGTGGGTTGGTCACAGCGGTATTGTGAAGCACCCACTGACTCAGGATTATTGACATGCTTTCACAGGGGAGTTCAGGCCATGAAAGGAAACATTCCTCGTCACAATGGACCCAGTGTGTGTCGCGGGGGCTGCGGACTTGAATAGGGCCCCTAAGTGTATCAATAGCTCCTTTTATACACAGATCCCGCTATATTGCCGCTAAGAAGACCCCTCATTATGCCCTCTTTGCTTGTTTACACTGATCCAAACACGCTGGCATAGTGCCACCGCAGTGTGTGATTTTACATGGCATGCTGACGTTCCAGTAGCAGAGGTGCGACATGTAACACAACAGCGTCAGCGTCTGTCCCTCCGGCTCGTCCTTTACCACAGAATCCACTCGGCTCTGTGTCCGGCCCGGCACAAAGGCACAACAACAACTGCCTCCTGTTTACCTCCTTTTTATAAAATGCCAAGAAAAAAGGGAACAACAACCCCGTCTGTAACAGGCTGTGGAGGAGAAGCTACTGTGTCTTGTCAGCCTGTGATCAATGCAAACAAGTCGAAAGGGGCCTTTATCAAAACAGGCAAACACAGACGTGAGCAGGAAACAAAAAAGGTGACAGGTTCTGTGGCTGGAGGCCCTGTGTTTGTTTGTCCTGTTCTCTGGTGTGTTTACTGTATGTGTGCATATATGTACATGGAAACATGATGCATGTTTGGAGAGGAACATGTGCAGTCTCTGATGCGCTCGTCATTCTATAATGGCCGCAGAGATTAGCAATGCCAGAGTGAGATGTCTAAAAGCTACGATGTATAACATACGTGTGTTTCAAACACAGAGAGGAGCACCTGAGGAATTTCTTGTTTAAAAATCCTATCCGGTGATTTGATGTAATCCTTCTTTAAAAGCTGAGCCAAAAGAAAACCAGTGACAAGTGAGCTTTTAAAAAACCCAGATGTCTATCAGGGCAATTTGTTAAATCACTAAAGGTAAACAAGAGGAAGAAGTGAGACGAGTCAGGAGACTCCTCAAAGAGCCTCGACACATTTGTCTTTTGTTCTCGTCTCTTTGTGAGAACTTTGAGACATTGACACTTTGAGTTGAAAGACTTATTTCCAGCTTCCACATCACAGGTTAAAGATGCTCAGACGTATTCACAAACACGACAGTCGCGCCATCTATGCCTTGAAAAATCAATCATTGAAAAACAGTTTTAAAGTGATTACAAAATTATGATTAAATTGTGTTTTTCTAATTTGTTTTGTAGTTTTGTAATAAATAAATCAGCTCACTTGTAAATGCAGGTTAATTATAGTGTTGTTGTGTTCCATGGACCTTTCGCCCTGGAACATAATATTAAGCGCTCGTGCAGTTTGAGTGTTTGTTGTAGACACGGTGTCAATTGGAGACGAGTTCACAGTTGTTGATACTGAAAACAGGATTGAGCCTTTTGTCAGACGGCTGTGCTGAGCATTAATGAATTCAGAATGACTCTGCCTCTGGTGCTGTCTGTGATTAATAAGCTCATTAGTCAGCACTCATTGTGACTGAGTCCACAGCCCAGCCCGGCGCGAGCCTCTTTAGTGGGCTGGTGTTATTTTTTGTGATTACCGTCCAAGTGGCTGCTGTAAAAGGCAGGTCAACACTGTGACCTCATCCCGTCCTTCAGCTGGAGAGTGAAAGGGAACCTAGTGATGACAGTGAGACCCACTCTACCAAGTGACTGATAACACATCCAGCGAGGTGCCAAGCACCACTTCTACTGCTGCTACGACCACCGATGAAAAACAAGAGAGGGCCTGGGTCAACAATCCTGTCCCAGAGAAATGACCTTTTTACATTACCGTACTGTTTCCTCTATCATTTCGGGCGGACAAATCTGATCGCTCTCTGGATTACATTAACAGGCAACATTCTTTTGTGTGACTGAAGCTTTATATTAATGTTCTGCCGCCGAGTGACTGGACGGAGGGAAAACCACAGGATGTGACTCAAAAGACCGGGGTTCACATCCATCCCGTCTGTGGTTTGGTTTACGCAGTAAAAGCACTTTGGTGTATAGGTTAAGGAAAGAAGGTGGTTTAAGTTAAATGTAACAATTACATTGTGTGTCGTGAATCAACTCACTCGCAGACATTTCCGTATTAAATCAGACCACAACCTTTCCCTAGTTTAAAGATGAATAAAGTATTATGAATTATATCCTTATTATTATTATTATCCTATTATTTAGTTACACAATTCTGAGTTTTTTTCCTCGTTAACTTAATAAAACACAATATGGTTTCCATTATATTCCCTGTAAAACATATAGGCTGTTACAGATGAGTTGTATTTAACCACAGTTTTCAGGAGCCAGGGTTTGGTCCACAGGAGCAGAGAAGTTCATCTGAGGGCACACGTGTATTTTCTATTCGTTATCATATTGTGACCAGACTCTTATGTTGAGATAATGTGGTTCTTATATGAATAAACCATGAATCAATTTCAACATAAGCTATTATTCAGACTGATCAAGCATCATATGTCTCCTTTGAATGTATTTTAATAATGGTGAAAATAAAAGTTAGCATATTTAGAGCTTTTTTACATACCTGGCCACTAAAGCTGATTTGATTCTGAGAAAAAAGTTGTTGCCGTGTCTTCTCGCCTGCTAATCTATTATATCTCATAAACTCATCTGTTCCACCTCATGAAGCTGATTCAGTTTTATTCTGTAATTCACATGGTGGTTTGGACATGATCTGTTTCCTCATCTCAGAAGATTAAACTGAAAAAACAAACATCTAAGAAAAATGATTAAATTGTTACATTATGAGAAATAGAGGTTGTTCTTCATCGGCAGAAGTTTGTCCCTCAGCAGAAATCAGGAATGTGAGTATGTGAGAGCAGCCTGACATCCTGGTGACATTTCAAATGTCTCCTCCATGTAATGATCTTGTTTTTGATCAGTCACTCCTCAGGCTGCCAGATAACCGAGTTCATAACGGACCAGTACAAAATGTGGTTTCCAAGGGAACAAGCCCCCACATGCACTGCCTCAGGTCTGGAAGCAGGATGAGGTGTTTTCCTGCGTTTACCTCAGGGGGAATTGTGTTGTATTTATATGCTCGCTTATGGAGGTTATGCAATCGTGTGCGTGGCCTCGTGTGCTGGTTTTGGTGCACGTGGACCCGCTCAGCCTTGTGAGACAAATGGAATGAGGTAAATCACCTGGGAGATTGCAGCCAGGTCATCGATTTCATGGGTCATCAGATAACACTGGGGCTTGCTGAGCACATGCCCTTCAGCCCTGGGCAAAGGCTATCGTTTAGCCAGATCAATGGCTCTAATTACTCTGCTCCGCCCGCTGCAATAAATTCAGAACCTAACATATTGTGTTCCAGAAGCTGGAACGAGGAAGCACAGTATCACTGATGTAATCACATTGAAGTTAACTGAATTTTTATGAAGATATAGATTGTTTCAGCATCGTGTTCCGACTGTGGAGTCGTTTCTCTGTCGCCCATCATCCAGACAATACCCTCATGTCAGCTGTTTGCTCACAGGGACTTCTTGGTTCACTCATGATTGATTAAATCAAGTTGCTGTTCTGATTTTTGATATAGTTCATATTTGTCATATTTTTTTTTCCTGATAGACGTTATTTCATGTATATTTTTTAAGTATTTTTAGTATTGTGGAATTAAAAGTATTTCTAGTTGTTTTTTTTAAGTAATAGAAATGGTGCCACAAGGGCATCTTGTGGGCGCGAACAACACCACCACAACAACGTCTCTGCACAACCAAATAAACAGCAATGGAAAACAAAAACCAAACAAGTAGATCCACAACAATGAAGAGAATTATACCCCAAAAAAAAATGTTCCTGTGTCAAGGCCAAAACCTTCAGTAATTATTTTTTAGAAAAATACACCATCTCTGAATCACTGATCAAAAAAAGACGTGATCAAGAGATGTGGAAATACAATTGTGTTTTTAGTTATAAATCCCGTCTCCACCATGTTAGTGGATGGGACATAGCTCATTTTTAGGTATTGACAAATTTCTGTACATTGTTTTCATTTTGTTCCAGTATGTTTGGCTTAAATTACTTATTGAATATTTAAAAACAGGTTGAAACATCATGACTGACAGCTGAGACTGACGAGATACCATGACCACCGATACGTTTGTGCAACGGGAGGAAGTGGAGACCCGACTTCCATTTTCATATACGGTCTACGCTCTATTAACAAGAGAGTGGGAACTAGTTTTGGTTTATAACTGAGAACAGGACGTCACAGGGATATAAATGCTCATGTGAACGCAGCGCGGCAGCTGACGTGGTTCAGGCTGTTCTGAGTCTTTGTCTGATTCAAAACAAAAAAGCTCACTGGTCCTCTTCGATTTCCTCTCAGCACGACTATTGCTTTGTGTGTCACTAACTCATCACACACACACACACACACACACACACACACACACAAACCCACACAGAGCATCTCATGTTAATATCTTCAACCCGTGTGCACTTAAAAGTAATGCTGTTGTCAGTGTGCCTCCCGCCCTCCCTCCCTCCCTCCCTCCCTCACCTCTAACATGCTGAGTGCTGCCATCCTGCTATCGGGTTTCTACACACTCATAACTCTGCAGTGGTCCACTTATCACGGAGGCTGGCACGCAGCCCACTGCCCATCACGTCATGTCGTTCACTCTCTCTCTCTCGCTCCTCATCGCAGGAAGCTACTCGCTCGTGTGAATGAAATTATGATGTTGTGATCCACTGTGTCCGTTTCAGGCACAAACAAAAACTCGTGATGATATTTTTTTGTCGCATCAGCTGAATCTCACTATATTATTGTGCTACTATTTTTTGATCATCTTAAATTGTCCCTTTTATTAGAACAACGTGAAGGAGACGTGACAATGTGAAGAGTCTCGTGTAATAATGAACCTACAGATAATTACCTCCTGATTCTGCAGCTCAGCTTTACAGTGTCAGCTCATTGATTAGTTTCCTGCACAGACACTGTTCACCGCTCTCACAGAATCATTATAGCTGCAGCGCGGAGCCGTTTCCACGTAGGTAGAAGTGTGCAGTGTCTGCTCAGCTCCGGGCAGCAGACACACACAGTTAAAGACGCACCGGTGAATGTGATGAAGCATTTAGCAGCTAAACAGTCGGATATTTCCACCGGGAGCTGGTTTCGAACGGAGCTAAAGAAAGAAGAGCGAGTGTTGTCCAGAAACACGACCTGCAAATGAATGATAATGTTGCTCTCCGCCTGCAGAATGTGTGAGTGCATGTTTGCCACGAAATTCACCGCATCAAGGTGATGGTATGGCAAATGTATTTCCAACTGTTATATTCACTAGAACGACAGTAGAGCACGTACCGCCACCGAGGTCCAACATTCTAAATTCCACACCAAACCTGACATGATATTTATTACATAGTTCGAAAATGATTGAGGATACATCGATTCCAACTGAATCCAAAGTATCTCAGCCACGTGTACACATTGGCGGGATTTGCAGATACAGATTACAGCTACTAGATTCACTTGGATTTGCACCAAATTGCACACAGTCATAAATGTGAGTATCCTAAACATGCCTGATCGTTTTCATCAAGATATTTTGTAATGTTAAAGAAAGTGATGACAAATGACTGGATCCGACCCTTTGTTCAGATTCTGTCTGAGCCCATGTCCCTAGCTCCCACCAAGAAATCCGTTCAGTAGCTTTTTGCGTAATCCTGCTGAAAACAAACACACAAATGGACAGGGGTGAAACCATAACCCCGATGGCGGAGGGTGCACTAATAAAATAATAGTCTTCCTTACAAAACTAAGAAATTGTCATTTGAGAAACAGAGAATCAATATGAATAAATGATCAAACTATGAAGAAGACACCAGTGTGAATACATCCTTATATCTATGGGTTTAACGTTGGAAGCTTCTCTCTTGAATCAGCACCGTGTCTTTAAAGAAGCAGCAGCGTGTGTGACGTGACCTGTCAACACCGGGTAAAGGACTTAGCCATGTGGTCTGATGCAGGGTGTTTCTTCCTCCTTGTTCAAATGGGCTGGGTCTAATTCACGGTGAGTCAGGAGGTTAATTTCAGTAGGAGGCATCTGCTTTATCTGTTGGCACAAGTTTTCAACTCATTGAAATAGATTGGTAATACATCAGCTCCTTGTAATGCCAGTCTTTAAGCAGCCTGAGCTTGTTTTCAGCCGCTGTCTGACCGAACACAACTCGTCATGTCTCCACTGCCAACATAAAATGAATACAGTTAAATCACGTCCAGGCGGCCTCTTGTTGCTAAGAAGTGTGTATTGGTGTTCACCCACAGCCGTGTGTGTGTGTGTGTGTGTGTGTGTGTGTGTGTGTGTGTGTGTGAGCTCTATCAAACTGCGCTGTCCCATACTGGCAGGCCACTGCAATGCAGGCACATATCCAAACATGCCCAGCAGCCAGCCTCAGGGCCAGTGTAGCTGTTTAGCCCATAATAGTGACTGATTAGAATACCAGAGGCCAGAACTGAACCCAGAGCAGTTGTTGACAAGGGATATTAAGCAAAGTGGGGGAGTCGAGCTGCAGGGATTTCATGATGCCACCAGGGAAACATGTGCTGGCCCGCACACTGGATCTCTTTAACACCATCGCATCCCAACAGCTGATAACTCGATCCAAGAGGCTGGAGGAGGGTTCCACTGCTTCGCCCCACCGCCCTGCAAGAGAAAACTGAGAAGCAAACGATTAAGCTCCATGACGGCGCTGCAGAGGCGGGACCCGTGTCACCATTCTCACACGGTACTGGTTTTATTCCTATTCTATGCTGGGGTTCATCTTTCCACGATTTCTCCCACCACAACCACCACAGCACTGTGACAAGAGATAATCCAAATTACACATTAAGTGAGGAAACACCTAAAACAATACTTATTAATAATATTTTCATCTTCTCTGTAATCATCACAAACATATCTTCACTCTCTATGATTACTTATGTGAGGAACATCAGGAATTTTATGAAACTTAACACCCAACCAACTCAAATTACAACAATACAAGTTATTGTAGAGGCTTTATTCTACAAATGTCTTATTTCTTATGAATTTCAACAATTTATTTTTGTACAAAATTCAGAGAAAAATAAAGACACCTCTTTTCTGTTATTGAGTTTAATTAGTTGGGGTTGTTGAACTTTAAACCCAACTCACCCATTGATGCTCAGATGTGTGCAAGTTCATTTAACCACGATTTTGGTGTTGATTAAATATTGAGTGGTGAAACGACACACACAACATGTTTTTAAATATTTAAATAGAACCAGGATCTGTTCATAACGTCAGCAGGACATAAACACTGATTACTTTTGAAAGACTTGTAACAATACTTAATAATGATAATAACAATAAATAATATCATTTGAATTAGAAAATAACAACTACTAAGTTGCATATAAAAGTAACTCTTAGCATGTTTTTATTTCATCTCTCACCTTCAGTACTTTTATTCTTAAGTTGTGAGGGACAGAATCTAAAGACGCAGAATCACCATAAAAAAATCATAATCCTAAAACATGAAGCACAGTAAAGTATTAATGAGATTTTTTTGTCTTAAGGGAAATTTAACGCATTTCATTTTGTCATTGACAGAGGGCTATTAGCACCTTCCAACAACTCCCCCGGAGATCCGTCCTCTGTGTTTGATTGTGTTGCACGGCTCTGCAAAGTGCCACCTCAGTGTAATGACTTGTTCATAATTTGTCACCACTCTGCCTCTTTCAACAACACAACCGTTTGTTCTGCGGTGCTGTCCACTTCACTGCCGTCTCCCAGGAAAAGGCTTTTAGGGAAGAGCCGCGTGGAAAAGAGACGGGGACGAAGACATGTCTCACACTTTACATTATTCATGCAGAGAAATGCATTTGGCTCCGGTCGGGTCAAATCTAATATTATGTTAATAAGGAGCAGGAATCATGTGAGAACCAGTGCACTCATACAAGGAATAATACTCTACCATGAACATTAAAAACTGTTCTTGCACTTTGCTGCTTTTTTCGCTCCTCCAGACAGCAGTCGGATGTGGGCCACTTCAGGCAATGAGGCGGAACTTATGACCTTCTTGTGGCCCGGACAAAATGGATGTGAGCCTTAAGTGGCCCCACTTGTAAACTAGCAAATACGACCCAGATATCCCACAACAAATCTGGAGCTGTCTTGGCAAACGTGTGGGGCTCTAAGCAAACTGAAATCTGGATGTGAACCTAAAGTGGCAGATGTGGTCAATAGTGAATACAACATAAAGTAGCACAAAACTAATTCAGGCCACCTTTGGCACCTAGGGTCGGCGAACAGGATTATTCATATTCCATAGTGTGGTCCAAATCTGGGCCAAAACTATTCTGGTATGTATGCATCAGTTTGACAATAATTGTATATCTAGACTGGTTTGAGTTCAAGGATGTTGCACATGATTTAGATTTGGTTGGTCAAAGGTCAAAGCTCACAATGGCCTCACAAATCATGCTTTCGCTCTCTTGAGAGAATTTCTTCAAAGATGAACTGATTCGATTCCAGGGGTCAAAGGTCAACGTTATCTCATATGAATCTGGACCAGAAATTCAGTGTCTACCAGAGAAATGAATGTGGATGATAGTCAGAGTGGTAGTTGTTCAGTAATAAAGAATAAAACAATGCAGGGTGTCAGGATCTAATAAAAAATACACTACTGCAAACAATAATAAAGTGTTTACTAGATTAAGTTGAAGTCCTGTCTTTTTCCTTCAGATGAATTTATTGAGAAGCATCAGATTTTACAACCCAAGTAACGACTGTGGGATGAACTCTATATCTTTACAGTCTTTACACACTGGGGCCATTTCTTCTTGTTTCATGTGATTATTTTGCACATCAATATATTTTTACGAGTTGCTGTTTTTTACTTTCACAGTGAAAGTGAATATTATGCTGTGAAAAAGCAATGAAATAAAAAAAGCTATTTTTTTTATAAGCTGTCACACCACAAATAAAAGAACAAATTATGGTACAATACCTTTAAAGCTTCAGATGAATCAGTGCGGCTCCTGAGCTGATTCACCGGATCAGTTAATGAGCCTTTTCAAGTGGATCCTCTATTTGCGGTCATATGAATTATCCATGTTTTACAGTTTATTTCCACCATTTGATTCCGAAGTTTTCATCTTAGGTAACAAAAAAATGGATGTTTGATGAGTACTGACTAACAGAATTTTATATATTGATATTTGAGTCATATCAGGAAACAAACAGTATGATCAGTGTCCGCAAATAAATAGTCTGCAGTTACTTAACCATAAATAAGTGTGTTTGTGAATCAGGTTTGTCTGGTTGAATTTTAATTGGTTAAAATGTATATTTTGACAAGAATGCTTTCAAAGACAGTTTTTTTCTTGCTAATGCTAGCATACTGGCACCAGTGCTCTTACTGTGTGATTAATGATGTACATTTTATATTTCTAGTTATTTGCTTTTATCTGATTTTTAGACAGTGGTAAAGTGTCTAAGAGTACTGCTAAAAGTACTATGAAAATAAAATGTTTTATTATTATTAAATGTATCAGTAAATTGATGCCAGTACGTGAGAGTGATGAATTGGTAAACAAAACGCTTCCTCTTACATCCATGGATGCAGATATCAATTGTCCTTATATTAGATTAGATTATATCGTTATTAACATTTGACAATAACATGCATACTGACTTGTTATTGGGTTATAAACAATCTTATACAGTAAATAAACAGGTTTAAAAGCTCTCTCTTAGTCTAATCATCATCTAATCATCTAATCATCCACCATGGAGGCGTGTTGACTACAGACACAAAATGGTGTCTTCCCTGAACACTGCGTGTCCTGCACGCCTCCTCTCAGCGGACACATGTTCCACCATTACCCTGTATTCAGTTGTCACTAAATGAATATGCAAGGAGGGCTGTCGGTTCCAACACGAGCACAAAGCTGTCAAGTACAAGAGATTGTTGCCGGAGGGGCCTCACCAAAAATTACAATTAAGCCGTCACAGCGAGAGTCAAGAAGAGCCTCTTCAAGCCTTTCTCTCATTAACTGGGATTTGGGGAGTACCTGGGTCTCCTTGGTAGCGAGGTTCAAGTGGTTGTTAGTGAACGACAGAGCAATTCCTCGAGCCGCTCCATCTTCCAGGCCCGAGCAGATGAGAGGGAACGTGCTCAACAGCCTCTCAGGGGTCGCGATGTGGAGCTTTAGCACCTACACGAGTACGTATTCTAGTTCACGCTCTTTGTAGCATCACACACAAATATGTTTTAGAGACGGACTGAAGTGCCTCTCAAACAACAGACAGTTCTCTCATCCAAAGAGAGACGCACAAAGAGCTGCGCCTCACCCAGGGTCGGGCTGCTTTTAAGTGGCTCTGGCAGCTGAAGCCTTCATACTGTGGAGGAGACGAGCTATTCTAAAATTCACAGATGAGTACTGTGGAGGAAGAGGCTGTTTGTGGCACTTTTTATGTTCGACAGCCGAGAGCAAATGTCTTCCCGGAGAGACTGTCTGAGAATGTGTATCAGTCAGAAACGTCTTTAAACACTATCACCTTTCCTTTCTCTCTTTGACAGCTGTCATGTCACTCCACGTTCGAAAGCAGCCACTCAAAACAACTGTAAACGCTTTTAACGTCTGACATCGCTGGAGCTGGAGTAACTCGTAACCTGAGTCACGTCTTTTTCAGAGTAAGATCAATAGTCGGAATATTGCTGTCCATGTTAACGTAGTCAGCAACTGTCAAGACATTTCACCAAGAGCTAACAATGTCAACCTGCTGGTGGCGCTAGAGGAAACGTCAGGGCGTCACCAAAGTCATTGGGGTTCATCCTTTTTGCACCATGAGCGTTTGTAGAAAACCCCATTCAATTGAAAGTAAAGTTATTTTTAATCTGGATCAAAGTGAAGATCAACCAACTATCAGACAGACAGATACATTTTCTTAAAGGAAGCGTCTCATAAAGATCCACATAAAAACATTCCTGTTCATACAGCTACACAGAGCAAAGGTCACAGTTAAAGACGGAATAAAGAGTTGGCAGGTGGAGCCGGAGGATTCGGCCTCACCGCTGAGCTGCTACCAGTAAACGAGCACAGAGTTACAATAGCCCGGGTCACCGAGGTTACAACAATTAAATCTGTACTAAACCACATCATCTGCCTTAAAGTCATTTAGATGTTCTCCTAAGATGCAGTTAATTAGATTAAAGAACTGTGATGGAGCTGCGAGCTGCCAGCTGACGTATCGCTGGACGGAGACGGAGACACGATGTTCTGGCTCAGAGCGAGAGGAGGAGCAGCCGCGCTTATATCACTCTGTTAATGTCCTGTGAGTAAATCAGGGCGGAAATGCAGATGTCAGAATTAGTCATCAGATACAGTGACATTTGTCGAGGCACTTTAGGAGATCTCGTTATTATGTGTATAAATTTGAGGAAGGTTTCAGTCTCTTCTTTATGATGAAATCCAATGTTTTATATAGCTATATATTTATATTTAAATCATTTTTATATATGAACTAATGTTATGACAGATATTTTTAAATACTTACAATGTTCAAGGATACGTAGCTGAATTTTCGTTGACATGGAAACCAGTTGATGTTTAATCAGGCTACCATTGTGTTGTTCTTCCACAACAAGGATTTAAAACAACAATTTTGATTCTCCCCTTGCTTTTCAATTACATTAAAAAACCTAGACTCTCAAATGAGAAGCTGCCTTTATTTGTTTTACGCGGTGATGTGGTGGCAACTAATGATTATTTTCATTATTAAATCAATATGCCAATTATTTATTATCTTTCAGTCTTGGCAAAGTAATATTAAAACAAAATAAAAAAAGAAGATGTCAATCACAGCAAACTACAGTTCAAAAACCATAAAATATTCAGTTTACAGTGATATGACAAAGAAAGGCAGCAAAACCTGCAACAATATTTACAATTACTTAATTAAAAATGACTGAAATGATTAATCCCAAATCAAAATAGCTGCATATTAAATCAGTTGATCACTATTTCAACAGACTGATCATCTCAGTTGTATGTGGCAGTGATATTCATTTCTTTGGACTTGGTTGTTGAGAGGAGATAATACATGTAAAGTCAAATAACTTGGGCTCTGGGACATTGATGTTGTGATGATTCTGTTTGTTCTGACAAGGAATTGATTTATCGAAAAAGTAGAAAGAGAATGACTGGTTCTGAAAATAATCACTGGTTGGAGCCAGATTTAAAAATATTGCAAATCTTTTCTGCTGAGCGGTGAATGAAACCATTAACGTTTCAGGAAAAGAAGAAAACAACTGGAACATCACAAGACCACAGATATTTCTTGTGTTAAAGCTGTAGCTCAGAAGACGTCCTCACATCAGAGTGAACGTGCAGCAGCAGCAGCAGCAGCAGCAGCAGCAGCAGCAGTGTGATGCTGAACCATAACACATTCTCCTGTACTGCAGAAAACAAAAGGCGATCTGTCTCCGGAGGCGCTCCTGTGATACACTTCTAAGTGTCGGCTCCACAACCTCTGTGGATTTCCACAGAGATGAAAAAACAAGAAATTCCTTTTTCTATTTGGCTTTGCTGCTGTTCTTCTACTGGTTTTTGCCACACGGAGAAAAAAAGAAGCAGAAGCCCCTGTGGGCTCAGGACTCCACACAAACCCTTCAATGCTCGGCAACTGACACAGGGGGCCGGGCCAAGAATACCGTTGCTTCTCTACAGCGAGAAGTAGAAGAACAGCTTCTCATTCACGCTGCTATATTGACAGTCGTGAGTGGAGATGACGAGCGGATGGGAGGAGAGCATGTCTGCATTAACACGGGAAGGAGCCGATCAATTGAATCTATATAAATTGGGATCCTGATGAGGAAGTGGACGAAGCCGGTTTCCTCGGGTTCTTCGCTCGCAGCCCAAACACCAAACGTTGGGCTTTAGGACTCTGCTCGGATCGATGACAGAGGCACAACCTGCCAATTCCTGATTGATTGCAGTGCTTCCCTGTTTCCAATTTAACCCCATTACACATCAGAGCCCTGGTTTAATTATCTGACTTCAGGACTATAACACCTCGCTTTGCTGAGTGCGGCGGCTGTAAACATCTTGATGTGATCCGGGCCCTGACAGACTGGGAGAGTGATTAAGCAAATCAACATAAATTAATGAAACGAGCAGACATCCTGCTGAGTTCCCCCCATCCCCCCTACACACGTTTTATTTTATTCATCCAACTTCTCGCGTTTCAATTAAACTTCTGGACCATCCGCAGTATTAGAAAGACTACAAACCTGGTGCAAAGCCAGTAATGACCATCTGCGCTCCACATTTTGAGCAAAGGTTGAGAAAGCTCTAGCGTATCAAGGAGATTTTCCTCGTGCGCCTCAGGCAGCCAACACATAAAAGGACTGGATGAAGGAGTGCAGGCGCAGGCTGGATACTGTTCAGAAGATAGTTCGATTAAAAAGCAGCAGCTGACAAGACGAACAAGCCAAGAGTCTCCTCGCTGCCCCGGCTAACCGCGGCCCTGCTCCTCCGAACAACACTGACAGGCCGCGCTTGAATGTAATTGGAGTAGCAGCTGATTACATTCACAGCTGAGTGACAATGCACCGGGAGAGGAAATGAAGTCATGAAAGTTTACAAAGTGAGCAGTTCTGTAAACGATTACTGTGGAGCAGGACCGCGATCACATTTGCTGGCGCTGCTCTGTTGCGCACCAGGCCAAGCATCGTGTTTGGGAAATACAAACGACGAGGAAATCTACGATGAAAGGAATTCAAATTAGCGACTAAACCAGGATTTCATCTGATAGTCGTGGAGTTTGGGGATAATTTATGAGACGAAGTCCTGAGCAGGGATCAATGATCAGAAAACAATCTCAGCGTGGCGGGAATGCTTCGGCTTTAGCCCCCCCAGTGAGCTGGAGCTGAGCCGGATGCTAACTTCCCTCAGACCTTCTCAGCAGTGCTGTGGCTTTAGAGCAACAGGGCTTGACCCCGGTGTCAAGGCTGAGTTAGCAGCTTCCTCGTTGGACATCTTGATGAGAACTGCACAGGTGTCTCCACAGTTTCTCAGCTGTCTGCAGGCTCCCACAAAATAAGACGATGTAGACAAGTGGAAAATAATATGAGCAAAGACTCTTTATCAAACTATCCACTGATTCCTGCTTGAATTCAAGAAAAAGACGATTCTTAGTGGACGTCTATATGTTGTTTTCTGTTTCACAGCAGGGGGCAGGGGTAACGTATAAATATCATTGTGCAGATCACTTAACTTTTTTCACTTTCTTTAACATTGCAAGACATGCTCAACATTTTCTCAATTTTCCCGTGAATAATTAATGGGGCTTGGTTAAATTATTCAGGCACATTTAGGGACCTGATATCTATCAGATTGAATATAAGTGGACTGTTTCGTGTTATTCTAGTTTCAGTTTTTTTTTGCAAACTTGAAATATGATTTCAAAACATGGACGGACCAGCATCCTCTTATGAAATTTTATGTAGGTGTTGAAAAAACAAATGCTATACACACACATATCCATGAGATTTAATGACCCTGAGCCTGAAGCTAGTTCTGCAGCCGGCAGCATTAACAGTCTAAATCAATAATTCACTGCTGCAATGTTCTATAAAGGGTTTCTTCAGTCTACAATTATACAACTAACTAGAATGGTTCTCAGTAAAGTACAAACCTCCGCCAACAAGCCCCTTATGAAACCACATTTGAATCTACAAGAATCTAGATGTCAATTTGGATCTGCACCAAATTGCAACCAATCGTAGATATCAGTCCCCAAAATAGGCCAGAATTTTATCATCAAAATTTCCACATTATTCCAAACTGACATGTCCTGGGTTCTTCCCTGATCCATACCACATCCGTCCACTTAGTTTCATGCTAATCTGTCCAGTAGAATTTTGCACAATTCTGCTAACTAACAAATAAACGCAGATGAAAATATGACCTCGTTGCTGGAGGTAACTGTGATATTCAACACTCTGGGTCCTTGGAACACATGAAGACTCTGTTCTCCAACACTTGGTTTTGTGTGAGCAGAAAGAGAAGCTCTCATCACAAGTTCATCTTGTGTCAGCATCGAAAAGCGTGAAAATCGAAGCCTCACGCCGTTTACCTCCAAGGAAACAGAACGAGCGGAGACTTCCAATTAAGTCAATATCCACGGATAAGAGGGCGGCTGACTGGAGTTGTTCTGTTTTGCCCTGAGTCGCACTCTCAGCCCTCCTCTCTCTCTCTCTGTGGAGGAGAGTGTGTGTCACAGCACTTTTTTCTTGATGAGTCCAATGCGATCTGTCGTTCGCTCCGTCATTCACTCTCTCTCTCTCTCTCCCTCTGGACTTCCTCCATCACTCGTCCAAGTGAGAGAGTGGCGTGACAGTGATGTGATGGGTCTACACAGACTGTCAAGATGGACTGCTACCCTGGGAGATTTGCAGAGACGCACACACACACACACAATGTGACACTAAAAACGGCAGACGCAGTCACACATGCGTGCATTCACCCATATTCACACACATAATCGCACACATGCATGACCATACAATCGCAGACGCACTGCACGCACACACACACACGCGGTCCAGTGAACTCCCGGGCCTGTCAGCCCAAGGACGCTCAATCTGACAGTGTTCCAGTTGGAAACAGGCCCAGGGAGGCATCACTGCCTCCACTGCAACATGAAACACACTCAACCTTTCAAACACACAAATTCCAGTCGCACACTAATTTTGAACATGAGTTAAACACAACGTTAGATGCTTCAAATGTCTTAATGGGTAAATATCGATTCGACAGCATAGACACACATCACCTCCAAACGTATGACATGATAGTCACACATGACACCGGTAACCGGATATTCCATATAACTTAAAGGGTCACACATCAGATTCTCTCATACAAACTCACCTTTGTGCTCGTTGAACACACTGACACACACACACACACACACACACACACACACACACACACACACACACACACCCAGTCAAGGATGATCACAGTGAATTCCGGTCAAGCAGTGCTTCCTCCCCTTCCTGACATGTACACGCGACCGTAGAGACACACACAGACACACTCAGACACACACACACACACACATACACACACACACACACACACACACACACACACACACACACACACACACACACACACACACACACACACACACACACTCACAGATGCCTAACCCCCACAGGACAGCATGTCAGGCAAAGATCTGAGAACACATTTTCGACTTGGCTGAGCAATGGAGCGGCCCAGGGGTCCACTCGGGTGCTGGTCCTGCACCGCCTGCCCCTCCTCCTGCATCGCAGATCAGCAGCGAGCCGGCGATAAGGTCGGCCAGACAGAGGTGAATCCATACTCTGCTGGCACCGCCGCCTGGAAGACTCAATTCCTGTTTTTCATTCTTTATCATGTGGAGCAAACGCTGTCGGTCTGATCGACAATCGGATCCAGAGGTTGTGACTTTGGCAGCAGCTCTTCACTTGATGGATACTTAAGCAGCCTTCTTGAGGTGGTTGTTGTGTACAGCTGCAGCTCCACCCACCGGGAACAGAAAGCGAAAGGAAAATAACTATGTGTGTTGAAAGCAATGTAATCAAAAGGAAATTACAAGTGTCACCCCATCAACAAACTTCTATCGACTGCAACCATCATAGTTTCTATATAATTCAGTTTAAGGACGAAAAGCTGGATTTTAAGTTGCATTGTTAAAAGTTTCTCGGGCACAGACTGTACTTAAAGATGGAGGAAATGACTGCCTCCCAAGAGTGAAGCAAGAATAAACACAGACTCTAATAAAGCTCTAAAGTCGAGCTGCAGAAGGTACAACTTGATTTGTGAACTTCTCATTCTGATATTTGCAAGCTGTGTTTATTTCCCCTGCATATCCCGATCAAATGAACTAAGCAGTATTTTTACTGGGTCATTTAGAATCGAGTTATCAAACAATCTCACCATGAAAGCCCCATTTTTGTCAAGTATTCACAATAGTCGCACTTCACTCGTCCACCTGTGTCGCCGCGCTGCACGCCAGATCAAATGAGGAGGACTCATTCACCACAAAATAACAACATGAAAGCTTTTTTTTTCAGCATTTATGAATGATTAGCAGCACATTAGTTGAAGGGCTAATTAGGCCTCAAGAGTGTGGACCCAGTTATTAGCAGACACTTGTCATTGTGGCACAGAGGAGAGCAGCCAGGTGGCCTTTGTTTGTGAGCTGCTGAGGTTCTGCTCAGCCCTGCTTCCCTCTGAAGGCCCTGTCTTTTCCCCCGCGCTCCACTTAGACTTTGAGTCTGAAGCCGCAGGGGAGATGAAACACACTCGCAGACACAGAGGAAGTGGTGGGAGAGGTCACTCCAGTGCAGAGACAGTTTATGGTTCACAGACGAGACTGTGTCAAAACAGAGACAGTGAAGGCCTCAGCCGCCGCCTTAGCTCAGTGTGAGAGGGAGTGTGTGTCAGTGTCATACACGTGTGTGTGCATTAATACCGTGAGAGAGGGAGTCACTAGCTCACAGTTCCTTGTCTTTATTTTTAACCAGAGCTTGAATGTGGAAGTGAGTCTGTCTGGTTTTGTGTTGCTTAAGGCACAACAATCATCTCTCTATGCCTCTCTCTCTCTAGTTATCTGTGAGAGAACGAGGCAGACAGGCAGAGAGAGAGAGAGAGAGAGAGAGAGTGGAGATGATCTATATCTTAAAATAAAATGAACACGCAAAGCGAAGCTGCTACTACGTGTTCTGATGTTGAGCTGAGCGCCGCGCGGTGTTTAACAGTGTGTCTGTGTCTGTGTGAGAGCGCCGAGCAGACAGCGAAATGAGAGGAAGAAAGAAAGTCTGCTAATGAGCAGTGTGTGTGGGGGGTGAGCTCCTGTCAGCACAGAGCTCTCTCACACATACACACACACACACACACTAACGCTAACATGCACACACACACACACGCTAACATGCACACATGTCCTGGGAGACAAGCGTGGAGAAAGTAGTCCCAGTGTGAGAGTAGTAATTAGACTCCCATCCATTAACACAAGGAGCTGTGGAAGAGCACGAGCAGCAGGTGTGGGGGTGTATGGGTGTGTTCCTGCCAGTGTGTTTTCCCCCTCGTGTACATGGACATAATAATCACGAGCAAACACACTGTTAGTTGTGAGTGTTATGTTTGTGTGTCTGCACGGTGCGCTTATGAATACACACAGTAACTGTATGCTAATGACACTGCGCAGGAGTGTGCATGGTGACCCTGAAGTAATAAAAATATAGCAGCAACGATAATAAAATGTATTTATATGGCCTTTTCTTAACAATAACACAAAGTGCTTTACAAGAGGAACAGAGACAGGCAGATAAAATGAGAATAAGACAAAGGAGCCTGAGCAAAAACAGAACAATAGAAATAGACAAAACCACATAAATAAACATAAAGGATAAGACAGCGTTAATAAAAGTCAGTGGCAACCATTTGTAAAAAAGCTTTCACCAATAAATGGGGATTTGAAAGAAGATGGAGATCGAGTCTGTCTGAGCAGCGAGTGACACAATGGGGGGTGAGAGGTCAAAGTGTGGGTCCGTGGCAGGAAGTCAGCAGCAGGTGTGAAAACAGAACAAAGAACCAGAAAACACATTCAAAGAGGAGATTGTTTACACACTCACAGTCAATGGAGATGAGGAGCAGCTCAAAATGCAGCTGATTTCCTGTTTTGTTCTAATTCACTTTATGAACAGTTCTGATCCCAAAATGTTGTATTAACTGTTATTTTTTATTTGTTATTAAAGCACAAAACAGTGGTCAATGACAAGAACACCTTTTTTATTGATAAAGCAAATTGGAAGATGAAATTTAACGTACAAATAGTTGTTAATAGGTAATAGTATACTTGATTTAAATACACAAATATAAATAACTGCAAAGCAAAATCATAATAATAAATGAAACCTAATCCAACGACATAATATAACACGTCATCCATCTTTATCTAGAGTCTATGTTTTAACTGAATCCACCAGCGTAACAATCAAACAATTCAAACATCAAATATATCGTCCGTGTCTCATAAAATCCTGAGTAAGATAAATGCGGTAAACTAGGTTTCTCCTCAAGATATTTGAGGCTGTAGTCAATCTTATTGATGTGAGCTGAGGGGCTGAGGGAGGGAGAGCGGGTTGTCCACTATCCAGGAGGTTGGTGGTTCAATCCCCAGTGTGGTTTTATCATCTGGTCAAAACCTAGTTTGGCAGAGATAACTATAAACAAGTGCTTTGTGTAGCTGCGTGTTCAACAGGGGGAAGTTTGGACCCTTCTTCCTACAGAGAAACTTTAGATCAGACATTTTCTTCTGGTGTGAACTGGATTTCGTTTGTTGGAAGTGATTCTGTAGTAATTTTACTTTGATGTTCAGTGTCACAGTCTTCATCGCTGACCTTCCCCTGATCTTCAGCTGACGGACATTATCCCAGAAGACACTTTGATAAACGTAGGAAGTCATTTCTCCTCGATGATGGCTTCACTGTGGGGATGATGTTCTCATGTTGGTATGCGCTGCTCTTTTCATCCTGTGCGTCCAGCTGCATGTTGTTCCCAAACAATTCAAACTAAGTTTCCCTCAATTCACAAAACATTTTCTCCAGCAGTGTCGTGCGGTGTCAGGCTGCTCTTTGACAAACTTCAGGCCCCACAGTAACGTTTGTTTTGGAGAGCGGCGGTTTCCTCTGTGGTGTCCTGTCATGGACATTATGCTCCAAGCACCATGATCTGCTGGAGGTAGACTCATGAACGGGGATGTAAACCCGCTCCTATGATTCCTACAAGCCCTGTTACCCTGGTTTCTGTGCTGTGCTTTTGGATTCATCTAAGCTGGACGCCTTCTTCTTAAGCGTGTCGGTACGGAACTAATTCAACTTAGACATCCTCATGTGTTTTGTCCTGTTTTGCTTGTGTGATGTTTATATTTGTTTCAGTTTTGTTGTTGCTTGTGATGCGTCTATCTTTCTTTGTTAACTCAGGGATGCCAGATGTAAATTAGCATTTTTGCTAGAATCTGGCATGTTTACATGTAGTATTTTTAAACAGATATTCATTTGCGTGTCTCCATCAAATAAATAAATAAAATAATCAACCGTTCAGTTTTTATATAAATTATTTATTTATAAATGCATGCTAACGTACATTGCATGCTTAGGTTTAATCATCAGACTCAAAAGTTTGTCTATACAAAGAGACACAGTTTGCTACATGTCACAAAATATATTTATACCATATGTATACTATAAATAGATAACATTTGATTTGTGATGCAATTACACAACTGAACTGTATCTGTCCCACTTTAAAATAGCAGTAGCCCCCATTAAAAGGCCTAATGGGACCATTGAATCCTGGACATCCTTTACTCTATATTATATAATGATAAATAACAGGCAGTAGAAAATAAATGCATCAAATCAATGCAAATCATACGATGTCAGGATCTCATGTTAACACAATTAGGGACGATGTGTACATTGAAAAGTGCAGCAGGCCGTAACCGCAGAGTTCATCTGTGTATTATTCACAATATGTGGTCGCACGGATCGTGTGCTGTTACAACCCAAATCCTGTGACCCTACAATCAGCATTCATCGTGGTTTCCCTGGTTGTTCCAAACAGGGTGTCGGCTTATGAGGAAATCCAGCTGAGCTGATCTTTGATTAGCCCCTCGGGTCCGACTGGATGGGAATACAGAATGATGCAACATGTAAATGTCACCTGACGGGATTCTTTTTATCTCCATATAATGAGATCCCATTAGCTTTGATTCTCCCACAGGAGCAGGAGCCAATAATTTCGCAGATTAGTGGTTTCTGGGTGAGGTCAGTAGGCCTGTAGGTTGGAAGTCTTGCCCGAGGGGGATGTTGATTGCTGGCCTTGCTTTGTAGACACCTGTGGGACGGGAAGGGCCCATAGAAGGGCCCACGGAAGGGCCCACCCAAGGGTCCGCGGGTGTCCATGTATGTGTGTGTATTCATGTGTGGAACCTGAACACTTTGGTGAGACACTACAGAGCAGAAGGAGCCTGAGAGAGAGAGTGTGTGTGTGTGACAGAGAAAGCTCAGCGAAAGGAAAAGCAAACGAGTGTGTGAGTGCGCTGTACACAAACCACAGCTTTGCTCCATGCTGTAATTTAGCCCTGCCGCCAAAACCACCGCTGCCTCTGCTGTTGCTGCCTTAGCGCTGCGGCAGAGTTGAGCTCCTCGGCCCTGTCTCGCTGGCTGGGCCTGGCTAGCGCTCGCAGACAGGGGGTTATGCTAACCCTATGACTGTTTGTTTATCTTGCAGCCAGAACCGACCATTAAAAGTGGGCCCGCGTTCAAGAGCACAAAAACAGACGCTTGTCATGTTCGAGGGCTGTAATTGCAGCTCTCGCGTGATGTTTTTATTTTCCCTCTGACCTCGCTGGATAAACTCAAGAAGCCACTTAACATTGGGCTTGGCTTGCCAGAGCCCGGAGAGAGACACATCCCCCCCCCTCCCTGTTTAATTCATAGCTGGGAGCACTTGACTTCGAGAGGGAGTACCGGTTGTCTCTTGACCGTGTAAACGACCGGGTAGCTGTTGCTTGATGAGAACGTCTCCATCAACTCCCTTTTACTCTTATTATCACCTGCACTGAGATCGACCGCACGGCAAAGTTGTTTAACGTTGCCACACAAGCTGTAAATGCTTTGTTTACCAAAGGGAAACAGCCGTCTTTAAATCAGCCTCCTGCAGATTGCTATGTGGGTAAAATAGTCCTGCCCCACAACTGCAGGGATTTGCACAAAACACCGCTTTTGCTTCGACATCATCCAAATAGAAGTGAGCCCGTTGCCGTCTCAGCTCCTTGTGATGTTGTCAGGACTGAGCTCGCCGGTTCCAAACTTCACTTGTGCTTGTCATCAATTGAGCTGGAAAAACACAAGGTTATTTTGGGGACACCGTCTCCCCCTCTTTTTTTTTCCCGGGCTCTCTCTCTCTTATTGGTGTCTGCTTAGTGTCATTGTGAAACGGCAATTATAGTCTCACACGAGAAGCCGCCTTTCATGGCATTTCAGCTATCAGCTTCGGCCTTGAGAGAATTAAAAGGAGGGCAGGAAAACATCAGAGTGAAAAAGGAAGACAAAGCAATTCAAGAGTAAAAAAAAAGAGACTGGAAATTGGCTTGGTTACCCTTTTCCACGTGACATCCATGTGGCAATTTGGGGAAAGCCAGGGGCATCTTGTCTGGTTGAGGCAGAGGAATTTAGTGAGATTAAAGGTTACAACAGGCTAATTACTTCAATAAGACATGCAGACATGTTTAATGGTGTCATTACATCACCCCACAATCTCACAGTGTCAATGGTGAATTTAAAAGTGCGGTTCACAGGGGGAATCAGGCGGAGGAGAAGGAAATGGTTCTCAGACACAAATTATCGAATCACTCCAGAGTTTGAACGGAACCAGAACCTGGACGATGAGCTGGAGTTGTAATGCTGCACGGTCGCACTTGTTTCTACACCACAAACAACACTAAGGATACAACTTTAAGGAGTCTATTTTGAAAAATGTGATTCAACCGTGGCTCATTGTCAATAATTTATACTAGAAGGTTCAAGCTAGGGACACAGTGTATTAAATCATATTGTCAGGAAACTTAACAAATATCAGTGAGGAATATCAATGCTCTTAATTCTAAAAGAGTAAAACAGCTATAAGGAATATGAAACCAATTGATGATCAATAAGTCTGCGATGCTAGCAGCTGTGAAAGGCTGTACTCCAGCTAAATGCTAATGCCATCAGGCTAACCTGTGCTGACATAATGTTTAGCATCTTAGTGACCTTGCTATATAAATGACTTTACATTGACTTTAAAAAGAGGGAAGGCAAAGCATCTCAATCGCCCCCTAGTGGCTGGCTCGAGTTTCTCAAGGATGTTTCTTGTATTTTAGGTAGTTTGTACAAAACCAGGGTAACATCATGACTGACATCTGAGACTGACTCACGATTGGTTGAGCTCCACATCAGGATCACTGCAGCGCAAAATTTGGCTCCAAATGACGGCTTGACGCAAGAATGCAGCGTTCATATCGGGGTTATTATGGTTTAAATTCTGGTAAGTGGGAGGAAGTGAGGATGCGTCTGAAAACTAAAAAGCAACCTCATGGTGGCAGCACAGGAAACAATGGGAATTACCAAAGTAGGAAGGCTTCATCCTCGGGGGACCATGAATGTCTGAAAAAACGAAATCATCTACTGCTGGAACCACAAAATACCTTCGACTCCATTTCAACCAGTGATGCAGCATCATCGCTCAGTCTCTGGTTTGCCATTTAGGGCCTTCAGCCGTTTCCCTGACGGAGGGACAGACACATGGACGGAGACAGATGGACAGACAGACGGACTCACAGACAGGGAGTGGTGCCCTCGCAACGCCACAGTGGCATAAACGATGAGCTGTCAAAGCCCGAGGGGTAAATTGCTGTGGAGTAAGTATATGCTCCAGCATGGCGTAGGCCGTGCCAGGTCATTGTGGTGGGTGTATTGTGTGTATGGAGGAAGCCGCAGTGGTACAGAGAGTCTGTGTGTGTGTTTGTGTATTTGTAAAGTTGTGTGGCATGCCAGCGGAAAGTGAGAGGAGTCCACATCTGTTAGTCGTCTGAGTTCCACTTTGAAAACTTTTTCTAAATGTTTGTTGTTTGGAAAGTGACGGGTAAACACAGGATTTGTAAAGTTTTCTTCGTCGAATTTCTTTTGCAGCTTCTTGCCTGTGGTGAGCTCCTCTCATCGGAAAAAACCAGGAGACTCGGGTAGGGAACAGGAAGGGCGACCTTTGCCCTTTTGTGGCTCCAAATAAGTGACAGCCCTTCTCGGTGTCCCACACAAACCACATCTAGAGGAGTTCTCCTCAAACCTCCACCCTCTGCTTTGCTGGATTAGATCTCCTGACCATCCCACCCAGTGACTGAACACCGAGGCCTGGGTAGCTGGCGGAGACGAGGTGGTTGTCTGAATGAGACCGCAGGCCAACGTGGCTAACTGCTCCAGCCTCCTCGGTAGACCTTCACTAAAGCTACATTACAGGCTTTGGAGCCAAGGCCTGGACCACACTGCGTGCGTGTGGATGTGTGTTTATGTGTGTCTATGTGTATCTGCGGTCGTCTTTGCATGAATTTTACTGTTTGCGTATGTGCGTTAACTCGTGTGTGTCTTAATTTGTCTTTTGCACATGCACCTGCGCCTTCACATTAAGTGTTTACAGTGAACATGTGTGTCTCCGTGTATGGTCCGTGCACGCTCCCCACACTTAAAGGCAAATTAAGACTTTTTAAAGAAGGCCCAGAATTGCCGCGTCCCCACAACTGAGCGACTTCACCCTTGTTCAGACAGACCCCAGGTTTCAGAAATAGAAGAGTTATCTTTAAATAACCGCCGGCACCAGATCGTCCCATGTCTTGTGTGGACCAGAAAAAGACTCGACTCTCTTCAGGCTTGAGTGAGTGGCAGTTTTAGGTTATTCTGCAGTTCAAGGAACATTCGTGATACATCACCCGACTGCTCTCTATAAAAAAAACATACATGCACATACAGACGACTCCTGAGCTCAAGCACCAGGTCCCTTGGGCCAAATGTTGACTTCAACAACACAGAGTCAAGACCTGATGGAGTCAAAGTCTGTATGAATATAATGATAAAATATGACATTATTTACATATAAAACACATACAAATACATGTACATACATTCATGTAAAATGCATGCAAATCGCAGGAAGCAGCAAGTCCCTCAAGTCCCCTGGATGTCACACAGCGCTGTCACTCAGTGGAAATGAGTTCGCTGTGGGGCTCTGGGGGGTCAGAGAGGTCAGAGGATCCTGTCCAAGCCTCACTGTGTTTCTCTTGTTTCTCCTTGTTTCTTTCTTTCTTTCTTTCTTTCTTTCTTTCTTTCTTTCTTTCTTTCTTTCTTTCTTTCTTTCTTTCTTCTTTCTTTCTTTCTTCTTCCTTTCTTCTTTCCTTCCTTCCTTCCTCCTTCCAAATGACTCTTAAGTTATTAACACTTTACTTAAAGTAACAATTCTTCATTATAATGTCAGATAAAAACAATTATTCTTATATATTCTGTCTATTTATCACAAATATTGATTTTACAAGGCTGCAGTGACTATAGGAAAATATGATCTATGTTTACAAAGACAATTTAAATCCCAACTCTTTACCATGGCCAAATGCATCATTAATATTTGCTCACAGATTGATGCTTTTAATGTAACTACAACAGCAATCAGTGGAGCACTAAACAGCCCCTTTAAATCAAGCTGCCCCATTTTACACAAAACTCATAGATATCATTGAATGTGCCAGATTTGTTTCATCAAGATCCATGAATTACTCCTTTGGAGAAAATGTCAAAATATCAACAATTAAGAAAGTGAAGAATTAAATCCTGGATCCGCTTTTTTTCTTCAGATTTGTGCCAAAATTGAATGAGTTCTTTCTTGGCCCTTGTCCCATCCTCCTATTAAGAATCGTGAAAATCTGTTAAGTAGGTTTTGTGTAATGCTGCTAACAAACAAACATAAAAGTCAACAAACAAATGGACACGGGGCCAAATACAAATACCGCCTTGGCAGAGTTAATAATCCATAAATATAAGAGATACAAATTTAAATATGACATATAATGACATTTGACCTGCAAAATGACCACTAATATTTTATACTATATAAAATAGTAAATTAAGCTGAAACGACTATATGATAATACATTTATTTACCTTTCCTGAAGTACACATTTCATTGCCTTAACTTGTAATGGAGTATTTATTTATTCATTTATTGCCACTACTTGCCTCTTCTTTTAGTAAAGAATCGAACACTTTGCAGTCCCTCCCTTTCTCATTCAGTTTCCATCCTTCTTCATCTTCACATCTCTGTGGTATTCATGCTTTGTTCTTCTCTCTTCCGTCTTCATCAATGCCACCTCTCTTCTTCCTTCTCTCTCTCCCCTCCCTGCCCATTTCCCACACTCCACCTCTGCATTAAGCTCTCTCCATCACTTTCATCCTCACACCTAAATCACTGTATCTATTCTTCTTTTCTCATCCCTCCACTCTCCGCTCTATCTTTTGTTCTCTGTCCCTCCCAGGTGAGTAGTAATGGGATTATGGGTGGGTGGGCGGTCGTCAGGAGTTTTTTCCCATGCAGCAGAGCCCTCTCTCACCTCCCACCTCCTCCTGCAGCCATCCATCTCAATAAGCACACGCTGACTGAGACATGGACACACTTGTGTTCAAGGTAGCACAGGACACAGTGACCAAAGAGACAAACCTTTTTACATACATGTTAATATAGAGCATTGTCTGCATATAAAGATAGACAACACTTCTCTTCTTCCTCCAACTATAAAGTACTGAAGGTAAAATATTCCAACGTCGCCATCTTCCACATTTGGAACCAGAGTCATCGCATCAAGGTCCCAACTTTCCACCTGTTCGACCAATTGGGAATCAGTCTCATCTGTCAATCACGACAGTTAACCTTATTCTTATAGCGTTACATAACTGAATAAAACCAAACTCACTAGAGAGAATAGCACATGGACAAACATCAATGTCATAAGAAAAACCTAAAATGAGATAAATGTATTTGACATAAACGTTGACCTTTTAGTGTGGTCATTGTCCCATCGACTAACATGAAGGAGGCAGGGTTTATGAACTACACTGCAGCCAGCCACTAGGGGGCGATTGAGAGACTTTGGCTTGACATTTGGGGAACAGTCCTGTCGTCCATCTTTATATACAATCTATGGTTGTATCACAGTTCTGCCTTTGTAACTAAGATAAGTGCTATATAAATAAAGCTGTATTTATACGGACAAAGGTTTTCTATAATCATTAAAGTTGGTTAAGCCGTGGAAAATATCTGTATTTGAATTTCAAGGCTTCATTTATTTCCACTGTTGCATGAATAGTTATCGAATCTCTTCATCCCTGAAAAATGTTTTCAATCACATTTCTATGAGCTTTCAGTCACTTATCTTTGTACAATTTAAGGTTATTCAATGGAATTGAACTGCTGAGGTTTCAATGAAATGTATTTTTTATCAGTGGCGAACGTTCACCTGAAAAAAGACACACACACGCACGCACGCACACAGACACTTGAACTGAGATGATGTCTGTCTCCTTTCTCAATGTCACTCTCTCCATCTCCCTCAATCACTTTCCTTACAAAAGCCAGAAGCTATTTGTGCCTGCAAAGCCTGTCTAACAGCCGCCTGAAATTGATGACTAAAAGGCAAAGGCCTCTTTCCTCAGAAAGCCCGCAGCCCAGCTCCTCTGCCAAGGCTCTAAATCAGCACATTATTGGTTTTATGAGTGTGACCCATGTGAAAATAATTGCTAATGTTCCAAGAGTAACCAGTGGAAAGGTGGGTAATGGGGCAATTTATAAATTCTGATTGTAATACATGGAAAGCGTCCAGGCCATCTCCTCCCTGTTATTTTATGGCTGTTCATAAAACCAGGCCAAGCAGCACAACAATTGCAGCGATTAAAATTAATACTACTGTTACACATGCGGTTATTGCTGCTCATTTGTTGTTTGAGCAAAGCCTTTAGGACCAAGAGCAGGAAATCAAACTGTGACAATGCTGTAAAAAGAGAAAATAAAAGTTCCTTCGGTCAAATGACTTCACAAATCAAATCATCAAAACACTTATTGTTCTACAGAGTTGCAGATGTCATATTGGAAGCTAACTTATTTCCAGGTTTACGAGACCAAACCTGGGGACCCAGATCAGGCCCAAATTATATCCAGCTCTTATGTCAGGGGGCAGAAATGTTCCCACTGAGTAATAAACCATTGACTACACCAGTGTAACTGATAACACCTGACATTTCATAAGAAAAATAAAAGTGTCGGCTCAGTGTCTGTAGAACTCTGAGATGCTAAACATTAGATTTAACAGCCAGCACCCTGCGAGTTGCGTGCATCACTCGACAACGCTCGCTCATGCCAGTGCTCATCTTGAAACCCTTCAGTTTAAGACCCTTAAACCATGTTCAGAATCTCGGTGTGGTTCTGGACTCGGACCTAAATATCAACAGAAATACTAAATCCTTCCACTACCACCTTAAAAATAAAGCGAGGCTCAGAAGCTCTCAGCAGGACCTAGAAAAATGGGTCCATGTCTTATCAATGTTTCCTCTCTAATGCATCTTGTATGTTTATTCAAAGCACTTCTAATTGTCTGAGATGTGGAATATAACTAAACTTGTCTTGCCTTACTCTAAAAACATCCGTAACATTTTTACTGTACTTTTCTTTCTTCTGTTTGTGTATCAACTCTCCTCTGGTCACGTGATCAGACTCTGTTACTCTGTTACTTTCACTTCATAAATACAAGTATCACACTCATTATTGCTGAGAAAAAAAATATCTGACACCAAAAAGAAGAAGTTGATATTTCATTTATTTCTTTTGCACGGCAAACAAGTACACTGTAAAAACCAGAGTGCAAATACACAACACGATCTTTTCACACATAAACATCTGTGATGCCTGGAGCCTGTTGAAAGAACCAAACAACATTTGTCAGCGAAAGATGCAAATCTAACTCATCAGATATTGGCTGCTCAGCTTTAGCACATTAAACAGGATGTTTCTCTAGGTCCTGCTAAGCAAACAACACTTCAGTCTGTTCAGATACTAATGCTAACAAAACACTGTGGCTGCAGCACACGTTTCTAGTAAACTATTGTCATTTTTTAAAAGTTGTATTTTTGGATTGAAAACGCTTAACAATAATCCTGCATAAGTCCCAACACTGATGTTCTCATTAAAAGTAAAGCACATTTTGAGCCTGTTGAGGTTCTATTTTTATTTCTTTCACACGTCCGAGGTGAAGAGCAGCTCCTTAGCAAAGTGTGTGTCCTCGCCAGTGTCTACCCGCTGTGTGGCTCGACAGCAGACCAGAGGGAGACAGAGAGTAAATGGAGGTCTCTGGCCTGCAGCCTAATGACTCTCCGCTCCTTTCCTCCTCCTTCCAGCCTCACCACAGCTCTGGTCTGCTCTCCTTCGGTCCAGTCAGCAGGACACCACAAATAGACCATTCCCTCTCTCCATGGCTCCCACAACCATACAGGCCTGCACGGGAGCCCGGTAATTTTCCACTACAGTTGGTAAGGGTGTGTTAGTGTGCAGTGTGTGTGTGTGTGTGTGTGTATGTGTGTGTGTGTGTGTGTGTGTGTGTGTGTGTGTGTGTGTGTGAATAAGCAAAGCCGGCGAAATAAAAGGTTTTTTAACAAACAAGTATAGGGTCTCTGATTAAAGGAGGCTACTGACTGCACCTTCAAAAATAATTGTTTATTTGTTAGCATGCTTCTTTTCTCATTAACGCGCAAACACACACACACGCTCACAGCTTGAACTAAGTCAAACACATGCATCACACGTGCACACACTTGCAGAGAGTTGTGCAAACGCAGAACTGTTTCCATGTGGTAAATGCTGTAACGCTGTGTTTGTCACACAACTCAACTCTAAACGCAAACCTCATGTCTCACATCACAAACTCAGACTCACACACTCACTGAATGTGAAATCCCACCCTCCATTTTTTAAGACATCTCCGCGAACCTTACGTATGAACACACAACTTCCTCTGCACTGGAAACACGTGCTTGATAGAGTCGAAAAAAGGAGAAGTCAAGAGCAGGCCGCAGATGTATTTGATTCTGGTGTGGTTAATAAAAGCTCTGGGGTAACGGTTTGAGGCAGCGTCTAATTCAGTACACATTCAGTTAGAGGGAAGCCACAGAGCCTGTGGGTGGTCCAGGGCCCGGCTGCGCTGCCATTTTGTTCTCTGATGTCACATGTTTGGATTTAAGGCTCAATTTGCTCTCCCCTCTCTCCAGGCTGCTGCAACTCAATATGCTCAGAAGTAAAGGATGAGTGAAAGGAATCCGCCGGCAGAGAGGGGAAGTGCAAATGTAAGGTTTTTTTTTATTGTGTGTGTTTTTTTTTAACAGGAATTAAAAACAGATGAGCAGATCAGCTTTTGGGATGTTTGTGCTTTATAGATAAATAGAAATGCCCTAAAAAGCTATTTTTACAAGACAAATGACACAAAGCAGAAATTAGGAGACAAGAGCCTCGAGTCATTTCAGTGCATTGACAAGTCATTTGATGCACCCCCACTCCCCACCCTCCCCCCCCAGGATTCAATAAGGCGCAGAGATCTCAATCTAAAATCTCTCAGCCTCACTATTCCATCAAATGCATCAACGTGATTTCATATCTCCTAACCTGAACCTCTGCGAGCTGCTGATGAAGAGTAATCCATCTTGATCAGAAGATGATGTGATGAACAATCCCTCCAATATATTGATTTTGACAACTTGGCCGTGAGATTGTCGCTGTGGGTTTGTGGGCGAGCAGCGCAGCAGAGGCAGTGTGCGATCAACGCATTCTGTGGAGCGCCGTTTGCAAAAAGGACGGAAACCAATACATCTAAATCTTGCAGGTGTGTGTTTTTTACGTGTGCTCGCACATATTCACACACACCTCCACTGCTCTTTTTCCCACATTTGAAATACAATGTGTCATCTTGCACATCGATGCACATTTACACACCCACAGATGTGTGCATGAGTGTTCACACACACAGACAAGCAGACACACTCACACACACACACTCAAACTGTTTCCATCCCACTTTTGTTCTTCGTCTTGGTTGTGGTGTATTATAGGTCACAGTTATGCAATTGTGTAGGGGTAGCCTATTTTCTCCACACCTCTCTCACTCTACTTTCTTCCTCCTTCTGTCAGTTTCACTTGTTCACTCTTTCTCTTAAACGTTTGAATTTAAAAGCTAAATAATCCGAATTCACACTAGAGCAACAAAAATGTGTCAATTAAACAAATAAAGATTAAATATTGAGATTGAGTTTTATTGATACAGACTAAATAAAAGTCAAAAAACAAGTTAGTTGCAAAAAGCACATCATTGTAAAATACAGTTTTGATGTTGCCTCCATATAAAACAATTATCCTTTTGAGGTCATGGTCCACGTGTATGGTTAATTAATGGTCAATTTAGATTATAAAATTAGCCCAATCTTCAGACTGTGGGAGCTGGAGTTCATGGAGAAAGCCCAGAACATGCAAGCTCCACACACAAAGACAACATAGGATAAAGACCAAGAACCTTCATGCTGAAGTGACAGTGCAAACCACTCTCCCACAGTGATGCACCACGTTCCAACATATTGCGATTAATGAATGATTGATGATCATTTTAATTTTAATTCTGCCCCGATTCTGTTTTGTAGCTTTTGCTCTGCCGTGCGGTCGCCGGCGGCTTCCAACCACGTCAGCCAGACGTCTGCTGTCGGCACACATCAGTGACCACATGCAGTGAAGCTCCTTCAAACACACACACACACACACACACAAACGAAGGTCTCCGTGTGAAGTATGCGTGTGAACATCCTGACGCTTTGCACCGAGACAAACAGCAACAGTTGAGCAGTGGGAAGATAAGTCAGATCTCATCCGTTTTGACTTATCAGCCGGTTTTTTACCTTGACATCTCTGACAGCTCTGCACAGACACAGATCAGAGATAACGGTTATGTTCTGTTTAGGTAGGAGGACGGCAAACATGCAGATGGCGCATGTTTGAGAAAACATGTGTTCACTAAGAAGGTCAAAGCACGAGCGATGGGTAGAGGAGAGGAGAAACCTGGTGCTGCCTCTGCTCAGACTGTCTGAATTAATAAATAACGACCAACCTACAGAAAGAAAGTTTGTTTTCAGTAAATAAAATATTCATAAACAAGAGACGTATAATATCCAGTACAGGTCCTCTGTTATCTGTGTTTGGTCAGAATGCTTTCAAGAAATTCCACAATGAGAACAGGAGACAAATTAAGAGAAAAACAGCCGACGTGTTTGTGTGGGCATCGTTTCTTTGGAAGCACAAACACACAAACACAACTCTACGGTTATTTATTTATTTTGCCTCCATTTGCAACTAGTTCCAGTAACGTTCATTTGATTTATGTCGGCTGGTAGCGGGAGTTAATTTGCATCCTGCTTCTCTCTTTATTGAGAAGAAAGAGGAAAAGAATCATAGTGAACAACGTCTCACCAGTTGCCATGACAACCCACCGTACTCAATAACCCGTGGAAAAAAATTTGTGTGTAGCCGTCATACACACAGGAGCACTCTGTCAGCCATGGTTTGAGGGCAGAAGCAAATCTTGTTTACAGCACACAGACTCTCTCTCTCACACACACAGACACACACACACACAGACACACACACACACACACACACACACACACACACACACACACACACACACACACACACACACACACACACACACACCAGCATGCACAAACAGACTGCACGGAAACAATCTATCCAATTCACCACAAAACAACCTTCAAGCAGCTCTGTCGGCACATCCGGTGTAGATGTGAGACATCGGAGAATACAGTAACCCACAACTGCATGTGGTGTTACAGTTTGTACGTCAGATATCCGGACTGAAACCAACCCTGTAGCACAATGAGAAACTTAAAGAAAGACGCAAAACACAAAATACATTTAATTTTGCATTTGCTTAAAAAGCTGTTTTAAGCTGTTGAAAAGTGCAAACTCCTCCTCCTCGAATTTATTCCGGTAGGTCTCTGTTTGAAGCGTAAATGGTTTTAGTGCAGTAGCAGCAGCAGCACCAGCAGGAGGAGGAGGAGGAGGAGGAGGAGGAGGAGGAGGAGGAGGAGGAGAGAGCAGTGGGTTTAGAAAAGCTGCTACTTGTGGCTTTTGGGTTTGTGGGATTTTGTGTAAGATATAACGGTTCTGTTTCCCTGTCAGCACATTTAGGACATGTAAGCCACTGCTGGGGCGGTGAGATAACAGATGTTACGTGCCTTAAAAATAGTCACAATGGCGTCCTGCCATGCATTTCATTGAAGTTGCATGTAACGGATGCAGGTTTGAAAAGATTTGAACTTGTGAGTAACAAGCAGAAAAACACATATTATTCTAAATATTAATTTTGCATTTAAATAGTATCGACCTTCAGTTCTGTAGTTTGTCTAATACCTAAAAATAAAGTTGAGGCTAATTCCAGACGTGATATTGAATAATAAAAAATTGTATTTACTTGACCTGGTAAGCACATCCATTTATACTGAATAGTGTATTGTCTGCATTGTATAAACCAAGTCATATACAGAGTCTGTGACACAGAACTGAGACTTGAGTCTGTTTGAAATGCACCCACTGCTCCCTTTGATATATATATATATGAATCGCAACCCACATCTCTGACTTCTATCTATTTGATATGTAGGCAAGCAGGTACGTAGGTCAGAAGGTAGGATGGTGGTTGGCTGGTAGCTAGGTAGGTAGGCAGGTAAACAGGTCAGAAGGTAGGGTGGTGGTAGCTAGGCAGGTAAGTAGGCAGGTAAGTAGGCTGGTAAGTAGGCTGGTAGGTAGGTAGGAAGGTAGTTAGGTACACTAAAAGGAGGGTGTATGGGTAGGTAGGATAGTCAGAAGGAAGGATGGTGTAGGTAGGAATCTGAATGCTGTCAAGGTCAGTTTGCTAAGGATACAACTCACAACTTGTCGTGCCACCTAAAGGAACACAACATCACATGACATCAGTCAGGCAGAATACTGCACAAACTTATTTGTGCTGATGAGCTCATTCTAATCAGGACACTTTTTAGCATGTGAGAATTCAACAGCCAACCTCTTTTCCTGAGGTGTCCCATGACTTGGACTTTGAAGAACTTTACGAGGGTTGTTCCTTGTATTTCAACTTTGTTGACAAACATTTTTCAATAGAAAAGAGCTACAGCAGGACCAACTACTGAAGAGGCCGTGGGTGGGTTGTGGTGACATGAATACAGAAAAGTAAGGAATCATTTTTCTTTGATAAAAGGAAAGTACAGAAGAGTGACATGTTCCTCTGGGGTATGCCTGTCAGGTCAGGATGAAGAAAATACACATGTAACTAATATTACACTGACAAGCTTCATGGCAACTGTGAAGAGAAGGAAAACACAGAATGTCATGCTTCACCAGAGAAATGGACAAACAATTATTCTTTTGTTGATGTCAAAGACAAACCAGTGAGCCCAGTTTGCAGTGACGCAGTGGCAGTGATAAAAAAAAAGGCCTCACAGCTGGAAATGTGTTGGAACAACAAAAGCTATAAAAGTTGTTGCTCTTTGTCTCTTTCATGCTGCTGCATTCTAATAGTGACAATGTTGCACTGGTAAGTTTTGTGGGGAGTTAACAGCTAAGAAGCAGAGGAAGAATTTGTGAAGCCGTGTTGCTGCAATGAAGCTGCTACAACCAGACAAAGGGAAATTGTTCCAAAGTTACAGTTTGTCTCGATCAAGTGGATCATGGACACGGAACAAGAGACTGAAAAAACAATAGGCACTGCAAGAAAGTTTAGTTGCTTTTCATTTAAACCAAAAGCGAGTAGTATCCTCATCACTACCATCTGACATCAGACATCTCCCCAAAATTAAGTACCTCAAGCAATGTTAGTGTGATATATATATTCAATAACTTATAATGACCCTTGAAGGATGTTGTAAAATTTTATCAGTCCATGATCTTGAAAACCCCCCCGCCTGCTGTTGTTGTGTTTTTTGTTGTCTATGCAGTGATGTCACATCTTCATGTGAGTCGGAATCAAAGCTGCCATGAAAGTACCTTGAATTATCCGTTAGTGTCGTCTCGTCAGCAGTGAATAACTTTAGTTCCAAGAAGCAGACACAGAACGTCAGAACCTGTGACAGTGCAACAAGTTACAGTCTGCTACATTGCTGCAGTGGAACATGGCAAAAATATAAATACATTGTTTTAGTAGAGAAGTACGGCAGGATTAGGATAGGACCCTTTTTGTGCTGGATGAGGTGTGTGTTGGCAGATTACAGTGGACAACAGTGTGTTTGTACATGTGGTTTCACATTAACTTAATCGTTATTCTTCTGATTGGTACCAAACTGGCCGTCGGTCATTAGTTACGCTCAGTTCAACGTGGCTCTTGTGACTGGAAAAACCACATATCTTTAACAATGCGATGCTTTTACACTCAGCCCAATCCAAATTGACCAACTCAGAGAATTACACCGCGGAGCCGAGCACAAGATAGACACTCACTGCTGCAAGGCACATATCACAAGTCTCTCTGAAGATAAAAACAGTTGTGGGTTTGTTTTCGTAGAAACTTAGATCCCAGCGGGCAGACATTAAGAAGAACTGATTCGCAATAGATTTACACGCTTTGGATCAAGGCTCAGTAAAAACTACTTTTTGTCTTTTAGCTGAGAAATGTATTTGTTATTTGATGAATGTGAACATAAAATCTGTGTCCCATGATTCTTTCCGGCTATTTTACATTATTGGTGCAGCGGTCACATCCTGATGGTATAAAACATGCAATCATGGGGGATTAAGATGCTTTGCACATATACGTCACCGAACGAGGACTATGTGCAAAACAGTGGACGATAAGTTGAAAGTAGTACAAAGTGTGGCCCAGGATCACAGCCCCTGGTGATTAGAAAAGCACAAGCAGCCGGCGACATGATGTATACAGCCCCCGGTGTGGGAATAGAACTGCCAGCGAAATCCGCAAATTAAAATGTAAAGCTGGTCTAAGCAGCACCTTGATGAAATCCCATATCAAGCCAAGCAGGGAGTCAATGTGCACTGGAGGGAACGAGAGTGAAGCCAAGCCAACAGGGAGCTCTGCCGCCTATCTCATCCCCGTCCCTCGTTTGCTCCACTATCATTACCTCGCCTGTCACTCCCCCATGTAATTTCCTCCAATTTCTCGTCCTCATCGTCTCTTTTAACTGGCTATCTTTGTAACCTTTCCCCACTCACCAACCGTTTCCCTCTCTCTTTCCCCTTATTTTACCTCTCATGCTCCCCCAATTTGTCTTCCTCCCTCCCTCCCTCCCTCCCTCCCTCCCTCCTTCCCTTAGGTTGTTTCCTCCTCTCTCAATCTGTGGGTGCCACATCTGGCAGCTTTCAGCTTCAAACTCGGCCCGCCTGACTGGGAGAGAGAGAGTGAGATAATCGGGCTAATCCCTCCATCATCCCAGAGGCTATCACGCTACTCTATAACCCCCTAATCCCTCTAATTCCCTCACACTCTGCAGTCAGCCTCGCTGTCAGACACATCGGGATCCTTATCGCCAGGCAAGAGCTGCAGGGGCTGTGTGTGTGTGTGTGTGTGTGTGTGTGTGTGTGTGTGTATATATGAGTGTGTATGTGTCTCAGTTGCTTCCTTTTAATCAGTGAGGGATGTCTGTGGCCTTGCAACCAGACTGACCTGACCCGAGCTTCGAGGAACTTTGGCAAATGCATAAACAAACCATCGCCATGGAAAATGAGGAAACATCTAAAAGACAAACACTCCTGCCCCCTCCTCGTGCTTTTGATCCTTCCAATTAAAGCACTGTATGACATTGTTATTCCTCCTCCTCCTCCTCCTTTTCTCTCTCTTCTTTCTTGGTAAGACGTGCAAATGCGAGGGAGCCCAGTAACAAAGAGCCGAATGTCGGAGAGCACGCCACGATCAATAAAACGCAGATTATACACACAGATTTGATGGAGATGGGAGGAGAAATTCAGAAAAGCAATGCCAGCTCCAAAACTGCCTCTAACAGCTGATCACATCCTCACAGATATATCGATCGATGCAGGGATGGAGCCGGGGGGGGGCAAAGAGGAGGCAGAGCTGTATCTACGCCGAGCCGAGATAATTCAGCTCTTGTTATGTGGTGTGAGGAAGAAGCTGAACAGGCTGTACCACCATAAAATGCTCCGGTGGTGTTTATCGGCTCCATCACCGACGGTGCCCTTTGAACTCTGTGAAAAGTCGTCCCACAAGGAAGGGCTGCAAGGTGGGCGAGGGGGTCACGGGTTATTTTCTCCTGGATGCTCTCGCTAGGGGGACTGTAGGTGTGTGTGTGTGTGTGTGTGTGTGTGTGTGTGTGTGTGTGTGTGTGTGTGTGTGTGTGTGTGTGTGTGCGTGCCTTATTGATTAGTGCTCCAGTTTAACAGCATGCTATTTATCATGCTTGCTGCTCTGTGGGCAACAGCAGATTGCATTATTGGAATTTGACCATGTATCTTAGACTCTATCTGTCTTGTCTATCCATCCGTGGAGCTGGGAGATATGGAAAATAAGCTATTATGGTCTTTTTTTTTCTTCACATTATTGGACATCAATAATATCAATTAAGCCACTTTTTTCTGTTGAGTCTAGAGAATCCCGTAAGACTAAAATCCTCTTTTTGTAGATACATAACCTAAAAAAAGCTCCACATAGAACATTTACTGTGAATTAGTCTAGGCTCACTCTAAAATATTACCAGGGGGTTGGCAGGAAACGTTTTTGAAACGTCTGGAGCAACTGACAGACATTTGCATTGTCATATGCAGCACCAGCCGTGAAAATGTCAGCAGCTGATGTTTTAGCCAACACAGCTGGATGTCACTTAGGTTTTGTTTTTATGATATGATTGAATGCATGAGTGATCCCAAGCAATTTCATGTAGTGACAGTATGTCTTAGGAGACTTCTCCTTCTCCATTATATCGTTGATATCACCCACCCTTTCTTCTTTTTATCCATATATGCATCTAGCTTTCTATCACCTCACTGATTCATCACCCTCTCAACATAAAAAAATCACAAGTCGTGTCCCTTGCCTCTTACGTTCTCCTTTTCTATTCAGTGTCACCAGTGAAATGTGGCATCTGATGGCACCCCCGCCCACTCCCAGTGATGTGAGTGCTGGCACTGTGGCTAATGCTCGAGATAGAGCAAAGCTCCTGCAAGAGAGACAGCTCATCAAGCCGGGGAACCAGCCAAGTCGAGTGTGACAATTCTCCATTTACCATCGGCGCACGGGGGCAAGGGTAAAATTAGAAACTCCGATGCTTCTAACTCCCCGCTGCTAATTCCATTTCGTGCAAATTAATAAGTGTTTTTGTCCTCCTCCCCTCGCTCCACCCCCGCCCCCCCGCTCTCTCACACTCTCCCTCCCTCCCTCTGCACTCCTTGACGAATCGCATTATCTCAAGGAAAAAAAAAGAAGCTCATACACTAGTAATGAGACATTGTTAGGCAAATCCCAAGTCAGTTCCAGCATTGTTTATGGAGTAAATGCCTGATTATCAGCTTGGGAAGTGTCTGAGAGGGGAAAATACTTTACTGGCTGCAGGGCAAGATACAACTTGTTTCATGCTGCCGCTGTTCTTTTGTCATCATCATTACCGTTTCCTATTTGACCAGAAAACACATGACCCAATGTGAACTGCAGCAATGTACCGGAATGCAGCAGTGTGTTAATGGCCCTCTGGTGAAGTGTGGTCCTGTAAATGGACGTATTTCCCTGTGAAATTTAGACAAATGTTCATATTGTGTTTGCTGAGAATATACAAATTTGAAGGTGAAATTCTCTTAAATATGGCAACATGAAGATTAGGAACAGTAGAATCAACAATAATACTTTTTTAAGTGTGACTCATCATTAGTTGAGAGATTTACTTTGTTTCTCCAATCTAGGCATGTATGTTTAAACGATAATATAAAATATAGATATGCATCATTAACTTACAACAAGAGCTACATTTCACATGTGAAAATAGCCTATACAAAGTCCAATTTATTGCACCACAGTTTAAAAGTGAACACATTTTTTGTTTACACAACTTTTACACACTGTCGGAGTGGCCACCAGCACCATCTTCCTTTACAGAGGAGTCGATATTGTTTCTCCTGCTGGAATATTTGGGCGGTTGAATAACTAATGTGTGATTATGTAAAATTGAGTGTGACACACAACACATACGGCAGAAGGACGATTTAGTGCTTTTACAAAGTCAGACAGGCAAAACATGACATTTTCTACAAATCCGAAGTCCATACATCATGCATTGAGTTAGAGGTTAACATGTTTTGCATTGTTGCACCTTTCACACAGATTTTTCTGTCTGCATGTTCTGGAGACAGGGCGTCCATCTTGGATAGAGTTTCCCTTAGCACTTGTATGAAACCAAAATGTGACCACACTTCAGACTTGGTCCTTTTCGAGGGCTGAAACATCTCTGGAGCGCTGCCACTGGTTTCCACCGTGTTTTCATTTATGTAAAACAAACCACTGGGGTCAACTGCATCTGGGGGAGTGTTGCTAACTTTGTCTGATGCTTTTTCAAAGTGTGTTTTTACAATTTTAAAAGTGTGATCTTAATATTCTGACATGTTACTATAGTTTACTATGAAACCAGTGACAGGTACTTCCCCATTATTTACAGAGGACCTGAATATGGCCATTATTTTACTTTATAACATAAACTACTTAAAGAAGAAGTAGTTTGACTTTTTATTCAACACTACTACAACTGTTCTTTCCATTCTGCAGCAACAAAGTGTAAACTGAGGTCATGAAAGTTTCCACTTCAATGCTTAGAATAAGAAAAGTAAATCAAACAAATGTGTTTCACAATTTCAGAAAGACCTTTAAAAGAAATTATCAATGACAGATTGCACAAGCTATTAATAATCTTATTATGTGTCGGCACAAATAACTACTTCTCTGAACAACTTCTAATTGACAATGAATACAATCCACGTTTTTTCTGCACTTAGTCCTTACATGTACACACAGACACATAGAATGCTCAACATAGAAAGTAAAGATTTAGGATTAACCAATAAAACCTTCAGAGGTAGGTAATGATCCCCCATCACAGCCTAAGTACCACTCATATCCTGCAGCACCCAGAGATTTACCTTAGTGCCTGAACCCATCTCCCTGAGAGCCCGGCGATTAGCAGGCTGCGGTTGAGGGGAAACATACCGGATCAATAGAGCACCAGAGAGAATCAATGGGCTTCTCCATAGTGGGCTTCTATGGCTACTGCATCTAATCAGGCTCTGTTATTGCTTTGTTAGTCGACCATTAAATATCACCATAAAACATGCATTATGACTTCGGCACTGTCACAGCTACGACGTGTTAATGTTGGGTTGCTAATGAATTTGAACGCCCGGGCGATGGAACGCGGCTCCGTCGAGTTAAGGAAAAGTTCATCCTGATTACAATCGTCAGGGAGGAAGACTCGGAGCATGGTTTGCTAAACTGGAACTGACTGGTGCAACCGAGTAAAGAAGGAACGGTGTTAAAAAAAGTGGAAATGATCTGAATATGCAGTTAGATTTAATGTTTTTTCCACCAGCCTGCCACTGGGCTGTATAATAGGATAATGTCATGGCGTCTGGCTCTGGAGACGCTGAAACAAGTGTGCTGTTTCTATTAGACGTGCTTCCATTTTTATGTTGTCAAATTGAAAATTGTCATAAAGTTTAACTGTTGCCATCAATATAAGTGATTCCCTCGACATTTTAAACCCAAGTCAATAAATACGATTTAATTGTGACCTCTTGCAGGCTTATTGAAAGATGTATCATTATTATAGGCCCCACGTTTGGAATAAAAAATATAACTTATTCATTTGCTAATCGCATCTAGAGAAGACATGACTTAACACGATGGGAGGAAGTGGAAACGTCAAGGCAAGCACGAAAAGGTCACCGCTCCGATGTAACTATTCATAGTATTTAAAATACTTTAAGGGAAACTACACACGCTTAAATTAAAGGTCAGGTGGATCTGACACTTGTTGCATCACTAGCTGTTCACAGGAAACACACAATATTTGAAAGACATCAACGTCTGTAGAAAACATCTGCTTTTGGCTCAAAGTAATTAAAGACAAATTTATGTAAAAACACAGTTTGATGTGTAAACAACGAATATTAACACTCAAACTAATTAAATCACAACAGATCTGGTCGGCACTTTGACACAAAAGCCGGGCGGCAATATATACAATACAATTCAAATAAACAGGACACAATCGTTCAATAGTCCCAGGGCTAACAGAGAGTCCAAGAATAATATTTTCAAATTAAATAGCCCGCTGAAAGATTGTCCCAACTAAGTTAAAAATAATATCGACAGGTGGAAGCTTGGCTTGACGCTGTGATTCCAAACGTTGGAAACCGCTCAGCCTCACCACAGTAAACAATCCGGGATCCCCAATTTGGTCATCCAGTGAAATGATTCATCATACTGTGTAATCCACAAGCGAAGCAGGATTCCCTGGTCACTACCTGTTAGAGCAACAGGAAGCTGGACAGGCAAAGACAGATTGAGAGATTTGGAAGGTTACAAACAATATGACCAAATCTTAATTTTAATGTTAGCCTACATTTAGCTAGTAGCTTCCTCAAAGTTGAGTCAACATGTCAACAAAATGTCTACAACTACAAGTTCAGAGGTCTTGATACCAAGACATCAACAACTGCCTCAGTGAGTATACTTTGAAAGGGGTATACTACTGTATGTGCGAGTGTACTAACAGAAATTTGGATCTTTAGCTGCTATATGTTCAGATACAAACTGGCCCCACATCCAATGACCACATCTTCTAATATGTGAGAGCTTGTATGATCAGTACAGATGATTTGTATGATTTCATGGAATAAACATCACGCTGTGCTTTAGGTTAACCAGAAATTGAATCTGCTTTAAATTAACGTTTTGTCACATGTAGTCTCGGGGGTTTTATGACCAGACCAGGAGTAGAGCTATGCTGGGAAATGAAGGGGGAGCGGGGGAGATGGGAAGGTATTAATTTCATTAACAATTAAGTTGTCTATTATTCTTTGTTAGACCATTGGGCCAATGAAATGTCATAGAAGAGTAAAAAATTATCTAAATTTCCCGGAGGTTCAGGGGGGCTTCTGCAAATTATACAATTTCTGTAATCAACAGTCCAAAACACAATGAAACAAACGCAGATGGGATAAAACATTATGGCCACTCAGATGGAGCGAGCATACCAACGACGCATGTCATGGTCTGGGATACAGTAGATGGTATGTGAACAGTTGGTAGTCTACGTGTTGGATGGGGGGGGGGATGGGTGTGAATTAATATATTGTTTGGGTCAGATGAGTAAGTCGGACCATCTCTGAAACGGTAAGGCTTGTGTGGCGTTCCCCGGCAGCGTGGGAGGAACGAAGCATGTAACAGGAACAGGCTATCTGAGGATACATTAGAAAAGATCTGATCCGCTGCAGCACAAGGTCACAACGTAAATAATCTGCTGCAAACGTCTCGGTGCCGGAGAATCTGTCATCACAGGTCTTATAAAGACAAGGCTGTGGCAGGTCTGAGATGTTTATGGCAGCATGCAGACGACCAACAGCACAGGATGTGGTCTTAAGGGGAATTTCTAACTGGAAATTTGTCTAAAATGAATAACTGATTATACAAAATGTCATGTTTTCACTCCAAGGTCCATTTCTCCTTATTAACTCAGTGGCAATTCTTTATTGAATATATGGTGGTTGAAACTTGTTGCTATTCATTTCCCTGGGTGAAGAGAAAACATTATGGGCTTTAATTCTAACCCCAGGGTCCAGAATAGGTGTCAGTGGACGGCGAGGCAGATCATCTGAGTTGAGAGGTATCCGTCTGCAGGTGCCTCAATAATTCAATAGCAGGTCTATTCCCAATCACAATATCAGTGCTCGCTGAGCCGTTTGTAGACTATCCCTCAGGCCTCAATAGTTATTAAAGATAGAAATTATATATTCATAACACAGGATATTGCTGCTTGTTTATTTATAGCTTGCTTCCATTTTTCAATGGTATTTTGTCAGGCGACTTCCAAGCTATCTGCGTTGCTTTGCCTCAGGCAATATATACCTCTCCCCCCCTCCCCAACACCCCCCTTGCAAAAAGGGGGAAGAAAAAAAAAGAAGCTCTGGAATGGCTAAATTGAAAGTGCGCTTTTTCCATTATTTTCAGGTTCGACCACAGCCAAGCTATTTCCCTGTTTGCTTGTGCCCAGACTTTGCAATGAGGATGTCTCTTTCTTTCACTGCCTCGCAGGCGGCTTGTATGAATCAGCTGCTGTCAAGGGACTGCAGAGGATGCTAGAGAGAGCACAGGTCTAACATTGTTCAGTGCAGTCAGGGGCTCCCAAGGACAAGGCGATATTATCACACTCAGACAGATGTGTGTGTGTTTGTGTGCGTTTGTGTGCCGGCAGCAGCAGTTTTATGTTTCCTGTTGTGTTTTTTACAAATGGGAATATGTAAAGCATTTCTATCGAAGGAGCAAAAATATTGGAAAACAAAATACGGAAAATGAATACAAATAAAGAAAAAATGCTCTGTGGTTTCCAAAAACTAGTAAAAATGTTTTTATAGAATTTAAGATGCATCTTGGTACCTATGCTGTTCCTTTGTTTACCCCAGTGGAACAGAGGCATCCTGCTGGACACACACTCGGCCTATCATCCCAAAATATCGGTGCAAATGAGCTGTAGCAATACGCTTCATGCAAGCCAAGAACCAGAATCCCAGAAGAGCCAAAAAACCGACTTTCGCACATTTAACAGAATCCCCCACATGTGAAGTATTCGATCCCTTTTCCCTTTCCAGAAAGCTGTTGTCGCGGCACATTCGCTCCCACTTAGCACTCAACATTCACATAGAGACAGTTGAATCCTTGTTGCTGAGAGTGATTAACAGGAAGGGAAGGGAAAAAACACATTTTCAAAAAAAAAGGAAGAGAGGCCTCCTTCCAAAAGACATTTGTCTTCATTTGTCAGAAGGTGAGCCACTCTGTTCTGCTGCGCGGGGCACTCCGACTCGGAAAGCAGCGAGTTGGCTCCGTGCTGACGAGTCAATCAGCAGAGGTCAGCAGGTTCCGGTGAAGTGGGACACCTGAGCGCAACTTAATCTCCTTCGTCCTTTAAGTTAAGGATTTTTGGATGAATAAGCAGGCGCTGGAAAGCTATTACCTGCCCACCTCCCTGGGCTTGCCATCGGCCAAGGGCACAGGGGTCTGGAGAAATGCCAACTGCATCTATCAACACATATTTGCAGGAGAGCCAGGAGTTGGCATCAATCGAATGTAACCTCCTCATTGAGTCACTCCTCACTGGAGAGAGTTGTGGACTTTACGAATTCGAATAATCAATTACAGAGATGTTGAATGTGAATATTAATATAAGTGGCCAGGATGTAACAACATCCCGAAGAGGGAACACAGAGAAAGAGAGAAGGATGACGAATGTTTGTTTAAACCAAAATGATGCCAGTGGCGAGATAGACTGGAAGCACTGGTTCAGCTCCATCTGACTGACGCTGCTCACTTGAACTGCTCGACAAATCACTTAAACACACACACACACACACACACACACACACACACACACACACACACACACACACGCCTTCTTGGCTGTCAGACGTGTGGAGGTCAGGAGAGCCAGGGTCAAGATGAGAGTCTACGGAGAGGATTTGTTTTCCACTTGTCAGTCCAACCTTGGTGATGTCAGCGGATACTTCACTATAAACCTACACGCTCGCTGTGAGGAACTCCAAGAAAAACAGGAGTGAAAACTTCAGGGCAGTGAAGCATTTCATAATCCTGGCAGGCAACCTACAAAAATAATTTCTTTTCAGATTTTGTTCTAACAATTCCCCAAATCCTCGTGTTTCCTCATAAGCTCTTTTTTAGTCCAACCGAAAACCAAACCGTTGACTTTCCCCCACAGAGCTCAGCTTCAAATTTAATCTACAAACATTTCTTGGTGTAGAAAGACTAAAAATCCATGCTAGCAGCTCTATGAGGCTTTGATGAAGTATAGAGGTGGTTAAAGCTAAATGCTCACATCAGCTTGCTAAGATTCTTACAGAATGGACTGTATATAAAGGACAACATTCCTCCTGGACACGAACGTTGTGGTCAGTTCAAACCGAATTCGGGGTCAAAAGGAGAAAGTAAAAAGCGGTTTTATAAATCATAGCAAAAGACAAGATGGCCGTTACAACAGTGAACAGAAAACCAATGTTTCAAAAGCTAATTGTTTCAAAAACAAAAGATTGTTTACAACTATAACAAACCTTGTGATTTATGCAACTGAAATTCAACTGATAAGTTAAAAATCAATCTTTACCGTGTATCGTTAACCTGAAATTATGTAATATCAACGACTCTATTATCTATATTTTTTAAGGTCAATAACAAAATCATAAATTAAAAATGTTTTGCAGAAGTTTCGTCTACTTCTTACTTCATGAGAAAGTGACAGGAACACAGCATTAAACTTTTTGCCTCAAACCACATGACAGCACACACACACCCAACATTCCCATTAGCTTCCTATGAAACAAGCGGATAAGAGAAAGGAAAACCCTGAGTGAATCAGCCAGGTTGCCAAAGCAATATCTATAATTAGGACACAGTGCCAACGGAGAAGGAACCCTGTGCTTGGCTCCTTCCCGCAAGCAATTAAGTTTGAGGCAGACAAATCACTGTGTCAGAGCTTTGATTGAGGACGGGGCCAAAAAGCACAGCTGACAATGTTAAGTCGTTCAAGCCGAGCACGTTTTCACTGCGCTGACAAAATTGTGCTGTCAGCCACTTATGCTTGTTTTACAGCTTTGGCCGTTTAGTAGCACTAAGCAAACTCCGATGGCAGATGTTTGTGATTAGGGGGTAAAATATATGTGGAGCAAACATCAGCATGAGCCACAAAACGAGATGTAGAACATGGGTTCTAGATCTAGACTAAGTCATGCATGGTTCAGAAAAGAGGAAGTGATGTTTTTTTCCTTTTCATCCGTGCATCTGCCCGTCCATCCATTTTTTTTGCCGCCTATCCAGGGTTGGGTTGCGGTGGCAGCAGGTCAAGCAGAGCCCAGGTGTTCCTCTCCCCCCGCAACGTTTCTCCTCCTGGGGGATCCTGAGGCGTCCCCAGGCCAGATTGAGATATATGATCTCTGCAGTGTGTCCTGGATCTATACCCATAGGGCCTCCCACCAGTTGGACATACCCATTAGAACCTCCAATGGAGACAACACATTAAAGAACCAGTTCCTATAGCAGCTGAAGTTGAATTTGCAAAGACTGTACAACAACTTGCTTTGGCTCTTCCTTTCTATTTGGAGTTAACACCTTCTCCCCGTGTTTGTGTGGGTTTTCTTGGTTAGGGAAGTTGGAGAATTTAAACTTGTCAGGATGTCTAAATATGGGCATGAAATACTGTGATACGCTGGTGATCTGTCCAGTAACCCACCTTTCCCCCCAATGCCATCTGAGGTTCACTCCAGCCCCTTGACCCTCAAAGGATAAGCAGTACAGAAAATGGAATAATAAAGTGGGACTAAACATATCGCTTTCTAAATCTAGTCATAGTGTCGGATACAAGAGAACAACACTTAATATAATCAAGCACCACATCCTTTGAAACACCCTTTAAAGAACTGAATCACACATTTCCTAAATTACCTTTAGATCTGCTTTGCTTTTTTTCTTTTTCAAATAACCACTTCTCTTTTAATGGAGAGAGGATCAAAGATGAATAAGTAGTTGGTTGAATTAATAAATGAATAATGCACAAGTTTAAAAAAAGCACACACACACACACACAGACAAATACTTACAGCGTGGGCTCACACAGGCAAGGACGCTCGTCTCCTGGAACAGCTCAGTGAGACTCTGTATGTGTGCATACGAGCACGTTAATAAGCACATAGTGACATTAAATTTAATAAGGAATTTACATTTCAAATAAAGAGCCCGTCTCCAGTAAAGTGTGTTGATCTACAAACCGCAATTTCCTCAGTGTTAAACACGGAGGAAAATGTAAACCTAAATGTAAAATGTGGATTTCCACTGAAAGGAATAAAGTGTGGAACTCTTCAGGCGCAGCTGCCTAATTGGTCCCTCTCTGATATTTTCTTACACATCCCTTGAAGATTTGTTGATATTAATATTTTATGAGCAAGAATTTTGCAGACTCTGGCCAACTTTTGGAAATTAATGAGCTGGGATGAAGTTCCCTGCCAGCCTTTGCAGCTAATGTACTGCAGTGTGTATCATGGCCTGGATATTGTGAATGTATAGATGGATGAGCATGACCTCAGTATCTCACTGTGTCTCCCTTTTTCATTATTTCATTTTCCAGGCGGCTCTTAAACAAACTCACTCTGACGTTCACTTTACTGCACTTTGCGGAAAGAGGAAAAGATTTAAACTCGGATAGTTTTACAAGATCAATGAAAGGCAAGTTCACGCTCCCCTGGTGATGGAAACAGAGGATTAATATTATGTATGCGCAGCCTGTCCTCTCCTAAAACTCTTATGGCGGAAAAAGAACAGCTTGACTAGCGTGAAGAGGGAAACAGGCGTCTGAGCGTAGACCAGTATAATCTTTACAGGAGGAGATCACTCAAATCATGAAACATTAAAACTGATTTAGAGGATTGATTTGTATTCATATTTATCTTTTGGCAGAGGTGGATTGTTTTTACCTTTGTTTTCACTAAAACATTAAAATGACGTGGGCCTGGATTTTTACCAAGATTTCTTTGCCAATTTCAGGCATGAACATGTGAACGGAAAATGTCCCGACTGAGGTTTCAGGAGGTTGCTTCTCGTATATGAAAAACGCAGCAGGAGATTGTCCGGATCAGACGTGTTCACAACAACAGTAAAATGTCCGTAACATTCAGGCGAGTGGTAGAAGCTTGGTAGAGCAGGAGAAGGAAGAACACAAAGTAAAATTCAGCTGCAGAAATCAGGTATTTTGAGATTGGTCCTCATCATCAAAAGCTCTGGAATCTTGTTGTCTTTCCAAGTTGGCATCTTCACGTACAGTATGACCTCATCCTGAGATTTGATGGTTTGTTTCTTTTTTAGAAATATCATCAACCAGCCTGTTTGCTTGCTTTGATATGTTCTCCTGTATTCTCTCACTGGTACTTGTTTCAGACATTTTACTTGAGGACTAGTTGGAAAAGTTACTTAAAATGTTGGGGGGAAACTGACCTTTACAGCCCCTCCAAAGTTCAGTGCATGTGAAGCCACTTCAGCATAATATCTTCAGTTATTACTATTGTATTCAGGTTCCATGGTTACTTATTCTAACTAAATCAAAGAGCACCATTCTAGTAGTTTGACCCCTTCACAGTGATCATATTAGTTTCATGGTGTTATCATTAGTTTTCTTCTGATCAGATTTCCTTCAGACACACGATGAGGCCGCTCATAGTTTCAGGTGGTCCAACATCTGCATGCTCACTCCAGGTTTCTCTGATCCACGATGCTTGAGAATCAAACGGTGGAGGTGTGTGTCAGAATGTGGAGCTGCTGTCAGACATGTGGATGGAGGGAGGCTCAACTCGGGGGAACCTCTGGTAACAATAAAGCCATTCAGAGCAACTTCTAAAATTACCGACATCGTGGAGCAATTACCAATTTCCTGACAAATCTCATATGAAACATGTGTCACCCGCAGAGGGCTCGTGACTGCTGATAAACATCTTCGCTTACAGTCGGTGATTCTTCCTCGACAATCTGAGGGGCTTCGATCTGACGACACAAATATGATCCAGTTAATCCAAACATCCTTTCAGAACAGGCGGGGCGTTGCAACAGGCATGGCAAAGCAGGCAGAAGAGAGGGGCCTTGATCTCTATGATCGGCTATGTAAAGGAGCTGCATCGACAACATGGTTGGATTGACGCCACTAACTTTCTGGCCAAAAGCTTTGTAATTTCATAGGTTTGTTTGAGGATGAGAATATCTATCATGTGTGGTGTGTTTCTTGGGGGCCGTGTGATGGTGGGCACTTTTGCGTGGGGGCCCCCCCCAAAGTCTTTGAAACAACACTGACATACAATCCAAACATTGAGCTAATATGATTGTGGTGAGAGCAGAATTTTGCCTCTCCAAGCAATATAGAAAGCATGGAAAGAAGCAGTTTCTTTTTAAGTTAAAACACATTAAACATTAACATTAAAAGGGACAAACATGGACGTTTGTAAATCAAAGTCACGGATAGTTCCTTCTATCTGGATAATAAATCTTCTTCGTCTTCAAAACTGCTCTTGAGCCCGAATGAAACTGAGAATTACAACCTGAACTGTCTGTAACAGTTTACAGCCCAATCCACTGGTTCAACTGTGACCTACTGTACTTCTCATTAATGTGCAATGACACATCATTAAAACGATTGTTTGACGCACACTTTTGGTTTTACCTCTATTTTATCATGGGTGCTCATCAGGCTTCTTGTTTTACAACCTGTCTTTATCGTTTATATTACCCATTTTATTTGTTGCAAAGTTCAGAGGTACTTGTACAACATGTGCTTTTCTTTAACTGGAAAGGGTTCAACTTCTTTAGTGACGTGAGCGACTCCAGTGACACTGCTGCCTGGCACCTTGTCAAAAATCCATGCATCTGCGGTTACATCTGGTCGACATAACTCCAGTCGGACTGGAAGTTGTCTGGCAGGTCTGAACAATTTTTGATTTACACAGGAATTGCATCGATTTACATCTTTCCACTAAAAAGCTACCTCGGGGGTCAAATGGCTCTTTAACTATTCTGCTTCTTTCAATACCACTTGCAAAAGTTTCTGTGTTTTTATTTTTATAATATTATGTGACCAGCACTTGAATGTTTTTATGGTAAATAGCAAAACAAATTTCCAATGTTTAAGTTATGATTACGAGTGATCATCGAGGTAAAAGGGAAACAAATGTGGGAGATGGAGGAGAGAAAATCTGCATTGGAAATGGAAAAGAGCCAGGAGGGAAAAAAATAGCAACTCAGGGGGCAAAGAAAGCATAAACGCAGGAAATTATTCATAGACTGAAAGTTGTGTTATTCGCAGGCTTGGCGCAGTGAGCGAACACAAGTGAACACTCGCACGCGCACAAACAGTACTACACTGGCTCGGCTTCGTGCAGCGTGTTCGGGAGAAACATCTCTAGAGTGCGGTGCAGTCTTCCACTCTGCTCAATATTGCATGAGCCTCAACTAAAGTTGAACCTTTGCCTTTTGTTTTAGTTAAGCAGCGAAAATAAATAGAGCACAGCCGCGGCATCATAGGGACAATTAAATAAACAGCAGCTCAGGGTTTTAGAAGACGTTGTCGTGCTAATCACTCGCTGCGCTGAGAGCAGTGTGCCGTGGTGCAATTAAATCACAGCCATTTATTAAACAGCAAACTTAAGCCCAGGAAGAAAGAGAGGGAGGAGAGAGAGAGAGAGAGAGAGAGAGAGAGAGAGAGAGAGAGAGAGAGAGCGCTGGGGATTAGGGATATATTTTCTTTCTCAATGTGTAACATGGGCAATGAGCATGTTTCATTGTAAAATAGGAAAGAGATTGTGTAGGTCTGTGTGTATCTGTGTGTGTGTGTGTGTACGTGTGTGTGTCGATGATGGGGGGGCTTCTCAAGCTCAAGATTCTGAAAACAGCACAAGGAATATTTGAAATAATATCTGATGCAAAAAAGCGGATTTGAAAAAGGGATTTATTCTGTTCCGCATCACAAGCGGTGAGTTCGCCTTTATTCCATAAACCAAAGCTTATCTGTCTGTTAGGATGGGTATGATAATACTGCAGCAAAGAATAGACAGGATTTGATTCATGTCTGTGGTTGTATCAGGTTTGAATGTTTATCTGCACACACACACACACACACACACAGACACAAACACACAGGGCATGTAAAATTAAATGCATCTTATTATTTGCGACATGATTAAAGCGAGATTGTCTCTTATGAATGGAGCATAATGGGCACCATGCTTCCAAATTCCATTAAAGAGCAGAGAATACTGGTGAAAGAGATCGGAATCCATTAGCTACTTACCAACAACACATTCGGCAATTAACTGTGTTGTTATGTGAAGAAGTAAATTGCAGTCAAAATTCACTCTAGTAGTTTTTCTAACATATGATCACAAAGGTGAAGGTGTGTGTGTGTGTGTGGGGTTGACCTGATTCCCCAATTTACAGAATCATAATGATAAGGATGCTAATGCTGCAGGTCACGCTAAACTGTTTTCAATTTCATTTGAATATTAGAGTGCAAACTGACTAAACTAAGATGTTGAATGTGTTGTTTAATGCTAATAATCAAATGTTGGGGCTGCAATATACTAAACTGAGGTTTGAACATGGTGTTTAATGCTAATTAGCTAATTTTAGCTTGCTATCAGACAAAATAAGATGGTGAACATGGTGTTAATAGCAAATGCTACCATGCTAACAGACCAAACAAAGATGTGAACATTTAAAGCTAATTAGCATTTAACACAAAGCGAAGATGGGGCTGTTGAAGATGTTGATATTTATTCGTAAACTTCGGTCTTAGACAAACCAATAGTTTGACCTGATGGTGGTGCAAGAGAAAACATGTGGGAATCACCAAAATGTTAAAAACAATTCCTCTAAATATCTATATCTAAGGCGTTGACAGAATTCATTCAAAACCAGCAATGTCAACCTCATGGTGGCGCTAGAGGAAAAACGTCTGGGGACATGCACAGGCAATGGGAAGCACCACCATGTGTCTGTTGCTGAAAGTGAAACACAAGCTCAAAATGCAAACTAAACAAATCACAACTTACTCATTAAGTTGTGAGGCAGAGTTCTCGCTGTGTCGTTACTGAGAAAACAACACCGTGTCAATCTGTATTAATGAGCTTCGACTCGAGAAGGCGTCCTCAATTAAACTGATGTCAGGGAATATGTCTTTGGTTTAGTGCTCTGCGACAACACTCTGCCACAATTAGCCATCCGCTCACTCAGATATATATCGTTTCCATTATTTGATTGTATTTGCTTCAAAGCAGATGCAACAAGTACATAATTATGGCTGTAATTAAGCTGCAAAAAAAAAGAAACAGAAGCCCTGCCACATGAGCACCTTTGAAACAAAGAGTGCTCGATTCATTAGCATCTGCTGTAAGCTTATTAATCATCTAACAGGCAATTAGCAAGCTGTTACCATTGGCGACTGGTATGTAAATATATTCCTGGGTTAATTTCTTCCTCCGATAATAAAGGAAACATTATGAAAATGAGCTCTGCCGCTGTGTAAATCATCCACGCCGCTAACTGCACTGCACTGGTTCAACTTGGATCTGCAAATGGCTTGTGTGATGGGCTGGCACCGAGGGTTTACGTGCCAGGCTGCCGGGGGAATGGAAGTGGTGGGCATCACACTGCAGCCTGCATGACAATTTATGGGGTGTTCAGAAGCCTTCCACCAGCCCTCCTGTCAAATAGATAATAAACCTTGGCTGGCAGAGGTGGGCCCAGAGGGAGCGGCCATGTGTGAACGAGTGGAGGAGTAGAGGTAACGTATATGTTCCTAGTCCTCATGTGAACTGGGTGAGACCACACCAGCAAATATTACACCAAAGATGGATTCTGCAAAAAAACGACAAAAACAGCAAAAAAGAGAGAGGACTAAAACGTAATAACACACACACACATACACACTATTTTCCATTAGCAAATTAGTCCTCGCTGCACATGTGCACATGTCCCATGCCACGGCTGCGCTAACAGGATATCAAGCCACGCTAAGAGGATTTTCTGGCAATCTAGTGCTGAATTCACAGCACAACAGCACTAATGACACTCGGGCCCGACATCCATCATGGCAATGTTCATAAAGCCTGTGCCAACATGTAGCTTCCCCTCGGTCCTCGGTGCTAATCAATGCAGTGCAGGCGCGGAGAAGCCATTACAGCCCTGAATACATGATGAGGCTCACAGCTAATACTCCTCTCCACACCGGGGGCGGCAATGAGGGGATGCTCGGAGGATGAGAGGCAATATAATTGAGGCCAGGAGGCAGATTGCGATCTATTGACACAAAGCTAGTGCTCTTAATCTGACAGTTGTCCCCTCAGAGATGTCGACAGACAGCTGGGTGGGCAGCCGCCGCCTTTTACATGCACCAACTGTAATATTCACACCACCCCCCATCCCCACGCTGGTGTCAGTCAATCCTCCTGTACAACACATCAGGGGGAGGCGGCTCACTGTGCATCTGAAACACAAAAGGACAAAGTGGTGAGCACAAAACACTTTTCACGATGTGTCCCCTCGATTTGACGTTCATCTCGTTGAGAGTCAACAGGAAGAGAAATGGTGAGACGGAGAACAGTTTAAGTCACCTAAAGAATTATTCTGTGGTTCCAGATTCTCAAATGTGAATAATTACAGCTTGTCTTTGTTGTGTGACTCATTTAATAACTGCAGGTCTCAGACTGTTGCACAGAACAAGAGATCTGGACACTTCACCTGCGGCTCTCAACCGATTCACTGACAAAATAATCACCAAATGAATCAATGATTTTAATTGTTAGGTGCAGCCCAAAATAAAGAAAGAAATATAAACAACAAAGAAATGGCAGTATAATATCCTAAACACACTGGCTACCGATATGTGGCATTTTGCACGCACAACCACACACACATACTATGAGCCAGCAGTGCGATATTCCCAAATTTCACACACACACTGCTCTGTGAAAGAAAAAGAACACACACACACACACTCTCACACAACCTGCTTCTGGGGTGTGTAGCCAATGAGTTTTCATCGCTGGGTCACATGCTACATGGCTACTTCCTCACTTAAGTGTTCCAGAACTGAAGCCATTTCCTTCCACAGTCCTGGGTGCACCAGGCTGTGATGTGTGGCCCAATCAGCAACAACGCGAACCCTTGTATATTTAAATGTGCGTGACTACAGGGCATGTTATCAGACGCTCCCCGCTCCGCCGGCAGAGCGTTCTGATTTATTGACGCTCAGTGACACGGGGAGGAGATAGCAGATAGCGGGAGCGGGACTCCAATGCGCCACAGCTGATGTGAAAAGCAGCCCAGCGTCTGGAATCATTTGCAGCTGCACTCCCGAGGCCCCAGTGATTTAAAGAGACGTACTTCAGAGGGGCCTCGGTGCCTGGCAGGGAAAAGTAGTCACATCACATTAGAACCAAAGGCATGCAAATAAATGCTGGGGCCAGCGGAATCAATCCCGGGTACGTCACTGTTTTTTTCAAGGTTTCATTTCAAGTCCGGGATTCTTCATCGTGGCCTATCGGGTTCCATCGTGCGCCGCGCTCACGTCTACATCGCAGCATCGCTTAATGGCACGAGTACCTGGAGCTGTCAGGGGGGCGAGAAGTGGGGCCACAGGAAAAACTCCTGCGGATCCAAAAAACAGGCTCATTTGTGACACCGCCATTGATAGAAACTTCGACCGCTCCTTTTTAAAAACCCTCCACCGTGCAATCAATGTGGAGTTTGAGTAATGCCCCGGACCATTAGAGCCAACCAAATTGCTGTGGGAGGCAGAGGGAGGAGTGTCATCTATTGTGGGAAACGATTGCTTAATATAGCAGCAGGGGCTTGAAGGAGTGCTTACCAGAGCACAATCCACTAAAATCAATAGCAACAGTCAGGCTATATTGTTTCAAACGAGGAAAAAGTGCGGCTACGATAAAAAGCACTCGATATCGGTGTCTGGGCCGGTGAGACGCTGAGTCAGGATCCAGGAGTTAGTAATGCAATGCTGGAGGGAGGGAGGGAGGAGAGGAGAGGAGAGGAGAGGAGAGGAGAGGAGAGGAGAGGAGAGGAGAGGAGAGGAGAGGAGAGGAGAGGAGAGGAAGAGAGGTGAGGAGAGGAGAGGAGGAACTGTGTGAGCGAGCTCCATCCATCCTGAAGGTCAATAAACTTTTCAGGTTACAGTTAGATTTCATCCATCCCAGCCACTGCTGGGATCCTGTCTCTCTCATCATGACAGAGCTCAAGTTAGATCTTATTTGAAATAATTTTCAGTATAAATGAGGACATGCCACATCGATGAAGCATCAGCAGAAAAGTCTTTCCTAAAACCATTAATAGAGTTTTACAGATAAAACACAGGCTTTGTCTAATATTTGGCATATTGTTAATTTCAAAGTCTTTAAAAAATACTATACTATAATAATACTATATACAGTTTGTACTTCGATCCAGTTTTCCTGATTAACAACAGAAGACGAAAAAGAGGTGGAGGCCTTACTGGTCTTACTGGTCTCTCCAGAAACTGGAATTGCCCAGGCTGACAGGATGGTTTGCAGTCTTCACCTCCAACAATATAATGTTTAGATGATGAGAACCTTCATTCAAACTGGTGTTGCTGGTGGTAAAACCAGAATATTGCAGTGGCAGCCATTCATGTTCTCTATTCAAACTATTCCCCTCTGAATTGATACCATTCCAACATCACACGCACGCCCATCTACCCAACAAAACATTACTGGTCAGGTTTCTTTTATAGCTCAACAACATGTACAACTGTGTAATTGCCTTTTTTACATCATTTGAATATTTTCAATTCCATTCACAAATTTGTAAGGCTCGTTTTATGTGGGATGTCGCCTCAGTTAAAAATATAATCCAGATTTTATTTCACTCATAGCTGGAACAAAATTAAATAATAATTTAGGTTCTAATCACATTAATTACACAATGGGTCATTTTAATTGTGATTTAGGAGCCAATTATCAGACTAATGACACCAATAGAAACCACAGTAATTAGTAATCAAACATGAACCATAGACACTATACTGGGCTGATGGGTTTTTTATCATTCCTTCATTAACTCTGGCCTCCCTCATCTTTTATCATCTCTCCAGCAGATTTAGTCCGACTCATTGTCTCCATTGTCCTCAGGTGTGTTCATATCCGTCTTTTAGATGTGGAGCCGTGTGTCTCGAGGAAAAAATTCTGTAAATTTCCCTGATAAAAAGAAATAACTCACATTCCAGCCACAAACCACAGCCTCATTGTGATTCCATCCTCCTGGACCCAGTCGGCCTGGTTTGTGTTTTGACTGAAGGAGAATGTCTCTTTGAGCTCCAGCCTGGAGTCCAGCTCACCTCATCAGTATGTATGTGCTCTCCTCGAACCCCCCACAACAACAGAGGCAGCAGGATGAAAAAGAGAACGGGATCCGTTAATAAAACAGGGCTGGCTGGATGGAGCCTTGTGAAGCCACATTCCCTTCATTCTGGACCTGATATTTGTTGAGCACAGACAGCAGCCTCTTCAAAGGCAGGGAACATTCCTGCAGGCCTCCACAGATAGGAAACTGGGCTGCCCTCACCGCACACACACACACACACACACAGACACACACACAGACAGACACACACAGACATACACACACTTCCTCTGCTGACCTGTCAGTGCAAATCAGGAGAGATTTCATGCGTGTGCATCATGTGCACTTTTGTTTACCAATAAGTGACTGATGACAACAACAGTGGGCGTGTCCTGTTCTTCCATCATTAATCTGTTTGTTCACAGTTTATTCAGGTATGTTCAAAATAAAGATTTGCTTTGTAGTTACCTGTAACAATATGGAGGTTTATTATATTTACCTGCACCTGGAGCCTTACCGAGGACAATGCACTCCCACCAACACCTGTGACCTTCACCCATTGGCCAGTGCTTTATTGTCTATTTTTCACTTCACTATCTGGATTTGGAGTCCAGGTCCGTTTTAATATCAAGTCAATGGGTCCGAGACATCTTTCTCACCTGCAATTTCATTTTAGACGGAACTGGAAATTCTACAGATCTGAACCCAACCAGGTCTTGACCTTCTAAACAACCTCTAGTTCAAAACATGTTGAATTACAACACATTTGCACCATGATGACTTTAGGAGGAGAGATTTTCCAACAGCAGCCGATGACAGCGTGCGTTTCCCAGACACGTTACATGACGTCAGCTTCCCAGTGACTTACTCATCCCACATGATTAAAATGACTAAGAAAACCGCTCTTGAATGTCATCTTAGTCATTTTCCACTTTTCATCGTTGCATCCACTTAAGAGATAATTTATATTAAACCGGAGACTTCAGCTGTACAGTAACGCTGACAGATGTGCATTAATTCTACGATGGGGGAAAAAAAGAAAACGAGTGCATAGCCCGAAGGTGCATGACTACATGCTGCTCGCTGTAAGAAGATTAGCTGCAGCTCTGCCGGAGTATGGAGATGGTACTAACAACATATTAGCCCCGTTGCTTTGTTTACCTCAGGGCTTGGCTCTCCTACAGGCTACGAAATTAGCATTAGCCATCACGGGCAATACGCAATTAAACCCATTCTGCCTCTTGTCAAAGCCAGATCAGCACCATGCAAAGTCATGGTAATTGGCTTTGCACTAAGCCTGTTTGAAGTGTACTAGGTAGTGACGCTGGCTTATGACTGATACACAAACCTGGCCTCATCAATGGGACGCCCAGGCAGCTTAACCTTCACTTTAGCACCACATTAAATCACTGATTAAGTCATTTTAGGACCTTCTCTGCAGTTTATTATCAAGGTTGCTCAGACAGATCATGGGCATTCTGGCTCAAAGTCACGGCTGCAGAGATCTGGTTCTCCTTTCTAAATCCTCTCCCTCACACAAACACCTGCTCAAGCGTCTTTGAGCAAAGAACCAAAAACCTGTGATCACTGGTGGAGCTCCCAGCCGAACGCAGGTTGTGTCGAGGTGTGTGCGCTGAATCACTATGAGCCAGTCGGTAATTTCATTTTGTTGGCAAACCACAGGAGATAACGCAGAGTTAAACTCACCACGTTGTTCAAATTCAAGCAGCGCATGGGGCCTTGCTCATTGTCACCCCCCTCACGACTTTCAAGGACATAAATCTGGATCTGCTTCTGTAGAGCTGCCTCTCTGCGGTCTCTTCACCTGCCAAATTCGGGTATTACATTCAGGATATTTCAGGGACGGCAATAAATCTGAATTTATTGGAGAGGGATGATGCGTACAGGTGTGAATATGGAGAGAAGAAAGTCTTGCTTGATTTCCTCTTGTCTGCCAACAGGCTGACAGCTTCTCCCTTTCCAGGAACATATTAGCATTCCTGCCGCGCACACACCAATCCAAATACTGTACACTGGTTGGGTCAGACAAATCAAAGAGCTGCACATCTGAAGAATAACAGAGAGGGGACGCATAGATTAGTGCCGAGGGGTTGTATCGCTAATTAAAGAATAAGAGGGAAAATGGTGCTTGGCTGCTCTCTGAGGATGTTCTGCTGTGAAGTGATGATGGGCTTCAGGTAATCAATATACGCTCCCTGGGTGGCAGGAGCCGAGGGGAGAGACTGGTGAATTCTGGATCAAAACAAATTTGCCTTCCAGTGAAGGAATCAAATTACTAATCTTATAGTATAGTATAAAATCCAAAATGATAAGAGGAATAGAGTCAAATGTGTATTTTCCATGCAGGATCATTGTCTATCAAGGATGAATATGGATTGTTATTTACCTTGAAGGATGCACATTCAATCTGAGTGGAGCACATATCTCTGTTAAAGCCCTTTAAATTCATATAAACTGCACAAAATAGCTCAGTAACAGAAATCAGTCTTGGTAACATGGCGGATTTTTGAATTAAATGGAATATTCTTTAAGAAATCAGTGAAAATGTAAAATAAAAACACAGGACGTTTCTGAAAATCAGTTCCAAAAGATTCAAGTTTTCATTTGTCCCCCCGAGCAATAAAAACTCTTCATTCTAATACACCAAAAACTGCCTCTAGGTCCCTGCACAGCGGAGCCCTCAATCCTGTCCCTGTTTTATTGTTGCTGCTTTTATTGGTTTTATCACACATGCCTTTCTGTATTATGTTTGTTTGTGTGTATGTGTGTTTTTTGTGTTACACCAAAACATTTAATAATGCGTTAATAGTCTTATTGTGTTTTAATGGGGTTTATATAAAATGCTGCCCTCATGCATAAACATTTTTCTTGGTTGAGCTGATGTTTCATCCATGTCCCATCGATTTTATATTGATTTGAGGATCATTCAAAAAAAGCTTGATAACAACTTATTTATTAGTCAAATGACCAAATACAAAGAAGTTTAGTTTGACAAGAATCTGAAGGCAGAAATTTGTTTTCAGCTAAAAACCTAGAATAGGAAGGTTCAGCTACAAACGGCAAACAAAGTCTGTGGTGGAGCATAGGAGCTTTTTGTATATTGTAATAAAATCCACAAATTTCTTACAAACTTCTCTTGACAAACTCTTAACCCCCCCGGGGATCATTTAAGTATTTCTGATACTGATTCTTCGAAGCTCTGTTTCCCTCGGGAGTTGGTGGAGACGAAAAACATTGCAAAAAAAGTTTTTAAAATTTGATTTATATTCTTTATGCCGGCACAGAGTGAACTATAAATGAATGATTATGTTGCTCCATGTCTATCTTAGTAAATATAAAATGTCACTTTTAGTTTTATCAGTTTATTCGCTGCCCCCAGTGGCCTGTTTTAAGATTCGTACTGTTAAAAAAAGCCTAAATATCTAGTGTGAAAGTCGATGTCCCCTTTTTCCTTCAGCCCCTTATAGACAGAAGCTGGTGCAGGTCACCAATACAAGGTTAAAAATTAGGCATCAAACTGAGAATCCACTGTTCAGACAGACTAATCACCGTGAAGAGGAAGTAGACAGCTGTGGCAGCCAAACCTTGGGATGACGACAGGATTGTTTTGTTTACAAGCCACCTACTGCTTCATTCCCATGTAAGAAATGTCTGAATCCTGTCTGCAGGCATAACAAAGCCCTTCAGACACACCAGCCAGAGCCCAGGTAATACAACAGGAGCAGAAAGAGGACTCCTCATAACCTCTACTCCTCTCCTGTTTAATCCATCAAACCCCCCTGCTGTGATCAGTGAAAGTGTTCCCTCGGGGATACCGGCAAGAACAGAGCAGGTAATTCTCCCTCACTCACCCCTCTCCTGAGTCCATCATGTCCACAGTGCAAAACAAGCCAGCGTCCCCAAAATAATTGACCCGGATTTAAACCCAACCCTCCAACCTCCTCTATCCTCTGGAGACGGGTTCCTGTTTATTACCTAACATGCACTGATGGCTGCGCATGAGGGAGGAGCTGCACTTCACGGTGAGACAGGAGACGAAGGGGAAGGATTAGAGCGCGGGCCGGGATGAAGGGATTGAATGCAGCCTTCTTTACAACCAACCAATGTTTTTCTGTGGAGAAGTCATCCTTAATTTGCTGCTTAATAACTGACTTCCACCGCCGTGTTCCAATCCCCCCGAGAGGCCTTTTGTGGTTTGTTCACAAGATGTCTCCGCCGCCTGCACTGCAAATGAGCCTTTCATGAAAAAAAGGCTCCTCACCTTCCGGCCACAGCTTGCTACACACACGACGGGTTCGGCCCGTGGCTTTTCTACTCCTATCGACCACTAATAACCTTCAACTAACCTTTAAACCACTGTGAATAATTTAAATCCTATTTTCATATCAATGGAGGAGTCAAGCCAGGCAATTATCTTTTATCTGTGTACTTTGCTGTCAGAGCAAAGCATAATAAAGTCTTCCCAGGAGAGAGAGAGAGAGATGGAGAGAGAGAGAGAGGGAGGGAGGAAGGGAGGGAGGGAGGGAGATAGTGAGGAGGAGCCATAGGCCATACGGGCTTAGTGGAGGAAGATAGGGGAGAAAGTTGATGAGAAAGAAAGACTTCAAGAGAAAAACACAAAGTGCAGAAATAGAAAGTGTGGATGCTGGCGATGCTATCTGGAAGACTCTAATGAAAAGAATGAATAATTCACCAATGAGCAGCAGATCTGTCATGTTAAGAAACACTGCTTACATCGGCACTGGTTTTCCGGGGAAGGGGACGTCGCGGGTGCCGCCTGTGTGGGTTCGGTGGCTGCCGGGGAGACAGTAAAGATAAACATGACAAATTGGCAGTTCAATTAGGCCTCCATCCAGAGCGCCGCTTCCTCGGTGCGAAGCCGACGGCTCCATTTAGTGACACGCCGCCGTCCGGGTCAGAGCCACACTGCGTTAGAGCTCATTTGGGTGACAGTGAGTTAGAGCCACAGGAGAAGATGGGTGCATCCGAGGAAAAAGATACGGAACGGGAGCAAGGAAGTACAGTGAAGAAGAAATTCCCCCTGGTACTCATTAAAATTCAGCAGTACAGCAACTACACCACCCCCCTTCTTTCCCCTCCGTCTCCCTTCCCCTCTCCCCGCCGTCTGTTCCAACAGCCACCGTCTCGCCTTGTTGCCTCCCTGCATGCCTCCCCGGACTGTCCATGATCATTTTTGATGAATTCATAAAAAAAAACTTGCTGCATTCTTGATTGAGATGGAGCTGTGGAGAAAAAAAAACACAAGAGAGATAGAAGTGCAATATCCACAGCGGAGGGACGGGAGCGAGGGGGCTGAGGTATGTGGATGCAGGGATAACAAGAGAAAGAGGATGAGTGGGAAACAGCTGAGATGAAAAGAAAAAGGTGAACGCTGGGAGAGAAGGCAGGATTTCCTTGAGGCTGAGAGTAGAACCAGGGCAGGTTCTTTGAAAGAGTTACTGCATCTTTGAACCGGGACCCAACTTTTCCTGAACCTGCATGAACCGGATTCATCAGAACCTTGAGAAGAGGAGGCCAGAGGCAGAGCTCATAACACCTGGGATCAAATCACTGAGGGGCCTTCAGCCAGGGCACTGAAACCACATGGTGGAGAGAAGTAATATCAGCCGAGTGGCTTCATCCACTGTGTTTACATTCAGGCAACAGTTTGAAGGAATCCGGGTTAAGGCAGTTTTCACTTTATAAAACATCCCGACTAGTTTATCTAGGCTAATTTCAAAGTAAGATAGTTTTAAGCTTATGTTTTATGAAGCTACTTACTACTACAAAAAAGTCCAAGCGTTTTACCCAATGAACATTGAGCGCAGCAGCTCGGTGGAGCAGAGAAACAGACCAATAAATATCAATTAACTTCTATAAAATGTCAAAAAATGGTTAAATACGCCTGTTAAAAGTGTTTAGTATTATTTCATGGATCTGAAATAACACAAGATGATCAACTCTGCCGTTGAGTTCACCTCTACGACATGTTTTTTATCATCTCTCAGCTTATTGTTTTGGTTTTCTGGCCGGAAATTTGACAGTTATCCAACCGTTTCCTCTCAAGGCTCATGAGATCGTTTTGTTTGTAAAGCCGTTTTCAGTGGTGGAGCATTTAGTAGCTCAGGAGGTAGGGCACCCTGGAGTTGGTGGAGACCAAATACAGAGCTACAGAAAGTTGGACTTAGGTTTGTCATGTAGGTAAATACAACTATAAACGAATGATTACATTTCGCCATATCTGCTGGAGCTGTTTCCATTGTGAACTTTATAGGGAGAAGAACATTTTAAGGTTAGAAACACACTGAACTTAGACACTCAGTGGAAAAACAGCCCAATATATATGAAAGTTATTTTCAATACCAACTTATATCTAAACATTTTAAAGCTTGTTAAATGTGTTGTTTTATTGTCGTTTCAATTAATAAAATATCATTTCAACTTGAGCACTTTGAAGCTCTGGCCCTGGTAAAACAAATCTGTATTTGATTGGTGTGTTTTCTATATGTGTATTAACATTGTATATGTATCACTATTTAAATTACATCAGAGGTTATCGATATGATTCTCAGACGAGTACATTCTTAATCTTGTGATTCTGGGCATCACAGCTCTGAACTAACATAACACGATCACATGAAAAGCTGAAAGGTTAAAACAAGGCCAGCAAGATGTAGAAAAAGTTAAACTTATAGATATCATATTTACAAGTTTGGCAAATTGCCTGAAAACTGTAGTTATTGAAATCTGAATCTCAGCTGCTCCTAAATGAACACATCCTACAGCGAATTGTGGAAGAAGGGGCTCAACCTCGCCTCAAATAAATAACATCTCTGATCAAATCTGAAAAGATGATCATACCTGTATGAAAGATGATAATAAGCCTCACAGGAAATTAGCAGAAGGCCAAATATCTAAAGGTATTTCAACCGTCACCTTGTAATTAAATCGATAATGAGATGAGACGCCTCATAAACGTACAAATTCAACTCAAACACATTATGCATTCACTTCATAGAACCTGCCTGTGTGTCGTGATATCAGAAAAGTTTTTCATAAGAGCAGGAAAGTTGAACAAAACTTCTTGATTAGTCAAAGCCGTTTTCACAACAACACAGAAACCTTGGAGCTCCCAGGTGAGGGGGGGAGGTGCAGCAGGTGGAGGCCGACGTAACCAAATAATAATCTCGTTGATAACATCTTCATCTTCTACATGTATGACTCCTCTCTTTCATCCTGAGATATTACCATTCTTTTTGCATTTGAATTGACAGTGGGACGGATCCACCCACAGGCAGCCGAGTGGAGGAGGTGTCAGTGGGTTCTGGCAGTTTAACCACATTCTGTTCATTCCCCTCTTTTAGCCTCATTCATCAGTTTCCCGTGACCACACGTCCCACAATATATCAAACCAGTCACCTAACAAATATAACAGAGTCTCCGGCATGATATGGTTTTTTGTCAGAACCGCAAACACGATTGCATCCGTCTCGTTGTTTACAATAAATCCTATATATAAACATATTGAGTGGCAGAAGTGCTCAGAGCCGCATCTGATTTGTCCAGCTCATTTACTCTCTGCTACATGGAGCAGCTGCCATGAGCCCACAGCGATGGCAAGCAGTCGCTGTCGAGCTGGAGTGTGTGCGTGTGCCCCGTCCCATCCATCTGTTTGCAGCTTCTCCCCAGCATAGAATCAGCTCATACGTGTTACATGCTGTACTGTGTGATATAGCTGCGAATTTCTAAGCATATTCACACAGGCCGGTGTTCACGGGTCTCACTCATGTCCAGGAAAAGACACGGGAGGTGTCGGGGACATCGTGTAACAGGTGAGAGACAGGTGAGGCCATCAGGTCCGTTCTCTCTGCAGGTTTATTTCTAGACGTGCAGAGATCCTACAGATTTATGTCTCCTACAGATTTATGTCTCCTTCAGATTTACGTCCCCCGACAGCAGTTCACTGCAAAAGGTTAACTGAAGGTTGAGCTGTAACATAAATGAGAAGTATGGAGAACCAGAGTTATGATAAGGTATTCAACCCCTGCCATTAAGCAAGTGTATTCCAGCTCGATAGCAATGTGTGCCACAGATAAAGAATCCAGGGTAGCTCTATAGAATGAGATGTTGTCGCACTGTTATGCTAATGCACAATGAACAGATTCTCCACTACCCACCGTGATGTCACCCACTGGTTTGTGAGCTGCCGTTTTTTCTGTTTGTCATTTAGTCCATTGCCTTTTTAAAAAAAAACAGATATAACCATATTTGGAGGAGTGGGGGCGGAGCCTGACTGAAAGCTAAGGGACACTGCACACCCACGTACAACTTCCACCTGCTCCCATTGGACAGTATCAGCTGTCAATCACATGGAAGCCACATCCCAATGCCTTCTGTACTTTATCGTCTGTTTGAATCTAAATGGGAAAATTATTTACAAAACCAACACCGTGCTGTACTGGAGAAGATTGAGATCATCCATTTTCAAATCCAGTCTATATCCTAACAGCTAACATGGGGAGTTAGAAGATGGCTTTTCATAAAAGGTGCAAAAACAAACCAAAATTTGACATTAATGTTGCAAAGTTGTTGGTGCGTCAAGACAAACAGGTGCAATAAACCTCAGCAAAATTAAATATACGACAGAGTCATAACAGGAACCGCTCAACATCAAACCGTAAATCTGAAAAAAGAATGCAAATCATTTATGTTTTTTTAATTAGTTTGAGGCATGTTGCCGTCACCTCATTACTCCAACCACATCTATTTCCTGTCTCTTTTTCGTCTCAGACAGGTGGATGGTAACCATAGCCACCATGTGTTTCAATCTTTAAGACTGAGAACTTTGCTTTGAAAGTATGATTTTAACTTAAAACACTTATTTTAAAAAAGGTCAAGAAAGCAAAAGTAGGAATAAAATGTTCATTCTTTGCACTTGTGTCAGTGACTTTGTTTACACAGTGAGCTACTTGTTCGTTGGTAGTTTCACATGCAGCAGAATTATTTATGTAGTATTCTGTTTTTAAGTTGTGTAGATATGATAAGTAGATGCTGTGGCGTCCCACGCTCAAATGAATATTCATAATATAACCACACAGTCGTTTAGGAGCACAATTAAAAAAAAACATTACTTATATAAGATGTTTACAGAAATAGAATTGCATCATTCATCCTCAGCATCTTATACACGTACAATGTAATTTTCATGATATTAATGTGCATTATATTCTCTAACGGTTATTCATTGGATTACACTGGTCGTCTGTTTATATTGTCGTTGTCACATTTATTCAATCATTCTCTCATTAGCAAACTAACTGTTGATATATGAACGTCTGAGATTTCACGAGGTCCAGACGAATCACCTCTCGGCCCCGAGATTCATTTAAATCCCATCCTCCTCTTTACCACCAGCGTCCTCTCTGCTCCAGACATATTTACAGAGCGTTAAACACACACTCTGCATTTCTCTGTGCTCGTTGCTCAGCCTCTGAAACACACACACTGACTAAGTGACCAACAGCCTGGTGCAGAATCTCTCCCCAGAGAGCGGCAGCAGCGGGGAGGAGAGAGGAGGCTGGTTAAGCACAGTCACAAAGGGAGCAGACTTAATGATGTGCTGAGCAGCAGAAAAAAAAATCCACAAACAAGCCGAGAAACTCTCTCCGTCTTCTCCCCTTGCAAATAGCTAGTCCTCTAAAACACACTGTACACGTTTCTGTAGAGCAGAGCAATTAGAAGCTTACACCAAAAAGTATAAATATCATTAAGACATATTCAGGGCTAATTAATTTGGAGGATGGAGCATCCTCGTGTGGGGGAGAAGATGGGAAATACAGAAATAATAGAGGCAGCGGTGAATGTTCAATTTTCTTTCTGTTAATGTGCAGACTTCCCGCTGGGAGGAGGTAAAATAACCCCCAGGCAGACTTTTTTTCTTTTTGCTGTTAATGATAATAGAGTTGCTTTTTAAAGCTGGGCAAACACCGAGCCTGATTTGCATAGCGTCGGCTGTGCACCGCTGCAGAGACGAGGCCAAGATGTCCCCGAAAGCTGCGGCAGCTTCTCTCTGTTTTTGTTTTTGTTTCCCCTTTATTTCACTTTAATGTGCTAATACCTCGTCAGAAGCACTTCTCTGGATTTCAGTGCCGACACACACACACACACAGCTTCTCGTTATTTCTTTATCAGCTCTCCCTTCTCACTGCTCCTCTCCCTCAGTGCCGTTGTTACCTGTCTGTCACAGCCAGCCCCCCTCGTCTCCCCCCCCCCTCCCCCCCTGTGTCCCGAGGGAGCGATGCCCAGGCGTCTCTGGTGACAGATCTGTTCCCTGCAGATTTGAACTGCACATCCTGCCTCTCTTCAAGGTGACAGACTGCAGAACGTTGCGCTTTACCTCGGCTTTGCCCCTGAAGCACGCCCCGATGTGTGACTCACACTTTCTCCTGCACCGAGCTCACGTTTCCCACAGATCAAACAGCAGCTTGTCCCTATAAACTTTATCAAAGAGCAGCTGAGAACAAACACAAGGAACAACATCTCGACAAGCTGCCACAGGGAACCATAGCAATACACATCATGTAATATGCAGATGTGTACTGTGTACTACGGAGAAAACATGGGGATGCATTAGGTTATACTTTACACTGGCATCAACAGTATTTGGGACTATGATCGAGTATTTATTGAATATACTATATAGGGTGAATTTGGGTAATCTCAGAAATGTTTAGCAATTTTGACTTTTACTACTGTTTACACATTTCATATTATAACTTTCTGTACTTCTTAAGATGTTTTCTAACCTAGCAGGAATGGATCATAACAAAATATTGTATAATTTTCTTTGTTATCCAGTACAGGGAACAGAACCAATAATGTCTCAGCTTATTCATACTACAGAGTTTCCTAATTCAACTCCGGGAACTGTTTAATACCTGGGTTTAGTATATATGTATATGAATGTATAATTTGAGTAGTTTCAAAGTAGATTTTCTTAATTTTGTTAAATGTTTTACTGTATTTACCCCAGTAAGTGAGAAGTAATTATCATTCAATGGAGTTTGGGCTCAAGCTTTATTTTGTTGTAGATTATGGTTTTATAATCATTGATGTTCACAAGCAATGCCAGAAGAGACGATAACCGTGACCAAAGTTAATAATCTAATGGCAGTAGTTAAAGAGGAAAGAGAGGAAGAGGGTTTCCTTCTTCCCCCTGCATGTGTGTACAAGCTCACACCTCCAGCAGCAGGTCAGAAGAGAAAAGGTTAATTTTACCTGCAGATCAGACCTGTTATGTGCTAAACGAGGCGTCCTGACAGCAGCACGTTCCACACGCAGGTTTCAAAGGGGTTTCAACAGGACACATTAAAGAATCCAAGATGACCGCTCTTCCTCTCATCCATCGCATCCAATGAAAGGTGAAACGGCAGAAGCTCGGGATGAGACTATTCGGCCTTACACTCTCTTTTCCCTTCAAACACGTCAGAGTGAGTTAGGCTCTCGCCCGATGTGTTCATAATTCAAATGGCTGTGCTGTCTGTCACAGAGACGTGCCATGCATTATTCAGCCCGCTGCTTTCCTCCTGCAAACAGACAAACAGAGCACGATGGCAGCACTAAGGCAAACAGCAAACAATCCAAACGCCAGATATTAATTGCTTCATTAGCAGAGAAAACAAACAGAAGTTAACCATGATGAAGAAATCACTTGATATTGGCAGTTGTACATAATTAATTGGATGCAACAGGTATGTTTTGAGTTGTTGCTGCGTATAGATGTAAAGGACATTTATGTGCTGTAAACCTGACTCAAGTTCTGCCTTTAAATTGCAATAGTGCAGCAACTTTGGATCAGTTTCAATTATGTACCTTTATGAAAAGGTTTTTCTCAACATATCATATTTTTAAGTGATGTTTGAAATGTATACATTACATAATGTACATTCATAAATCTCCTCCTAGCTTCTTACAGCTACATTATAGAGTGTATGTTGTAAATTATGTTCTTAATGCTAAACAATGGGGACTTTGAAAGTAACCTAAAACTGTCGTGGTTCTGACTCTACAGATGAAACAGAAATGAAGTAAGGAAGTGGAAAGCAGAACATTTTATTTGTGGCAAATGTTTTGGGGAAAATAGTGAAAATAAAACATATCTGTAAACATGACTTTTGGTCTGATGATGAAAAAAAATAATTTGATATTTACTTGTCATGGTCAAATTAGAGGGAAAAGCACCAACGCTGGACTGGATTCCTTAGTGTAACTCAATGACACTGATTCAATCTGACTTACTGCTTAGAGGTCTGTCAAAGATCAAATAAAGAAACGGCCTGTGTGTATGTGCAGACCTTCTGTTTGATCATCTCGGTCAATACTGTCGATACAATCGTGGCTCAGAAGTTAGAGGTGAGGAAGCCGGACGTGGCCTCGGCTCCAGGTTGATTAAAGGCTGAAGATAATCCCAGGCCGGCCGAGAGTCCCAGTGGACAAACACCAGAGAATCAACAGGACTTTTATCAGGTGCCCACTCCACAGTGACCAGTCTCATGATGATCAGAGTGGGTTGGAAATACATTCTGCTTCCAGTAAACAAGTTTTTCAGTAGACCTTGTATCCTGTAAACTAGAATTACTGCCCTGTGGTTGTTTGACTCCACCAATCAGTTTTTCCAGACTCATACAAGGTCAATGTGACCTCTCACCACAGCAATCTAATCAATCAAGTCCATAATTTGAAGAAATCCCCTAAAGACGGCCTTGAGATATCGTGTTTAAAAGGTGAAAAACATGTTTGTGAGGCCACTGTGATCACCCACATTTAATCAGTTAGTCAAATTTGAAAAGGATTCTCTGGAGAAATGTTGAGTTCACGAGACCAGAAACATGTTTGTAAAGGGCTCAGGAACGTTGATCTCTGACCTTCAACCACCAATTATAAATCACTTAATCCCGGAATGTAACTGAATATTTGCGCCAAATTGGAAATGATTCTCTCAAGTCGTTGACAACATGATCATCAGGTAAAGAAAGGGATTTGAGACGTCACCATGACTTTAAACTTTGACCTTCAACCACCAAAATGTAATCAGTGCACCTGTGAGTCCGAGGTAATGTTTGTACCAAATCTGTAAAGATTCGATCAAGAGGTTCCTGAGATATCGAGTTCACAATAGGTACAAACCGAATGTCTGTGCCTAAACACAACCATGATTTGTCTATATCGCTGTAGTCACATGAAGTTGGTGTGCAAGAAATGAAAAAGAAACGTCAATGAAATACATAAATGAATATTTCTCAGTAAACATGAATGAAAGATGTATTCTGCTTGTAAATTATAAATATAAACGATGTCAGGTGAGACACGACAGCACGTTTCCTTAAATCTCATGCAGCACAAACCCGGAGCAGTTGACTAAGAGCTTCCAGCCCAACAAACTGGTTACATGTCACTTCACATACCCAGTAAGTGTTTATGAAAGGCGGCTGATGTGAGGCGATGCTGTTCCACCCGGAAAAGGCGGCTTCTCCACCTCCCTGACAAAGCACTAATTTGGGGAGTGGTTGTTCCCTTTGTTTCCCGGAGGAACAACCACCAGGTGGCCACTGAACCTGTCTGCTGACATCTCATCACACACACACACATAAAACACACACACACACACACAAACACACACTATCAATGCACTCAATGCCTCTGCCACCTCAGATCCCCTGTCGGACATGCAAGCGTGGACGAAAACACACACGTGCACGCCACACACGAGCTGCAGGGAGCAGGAAGGAGGAGACACTTGTTCTGAAAAGACACTGATTTATATTCCAAAGTGCTCGTGTCAGATCCTGCGTGTAAAAAGGCTTCTATTACTAATAAATGAACATGCGATAAAAAAGAAAGAGTCCCTTCAAATCTGCCCCGTGTTACGTGAATCTTTTATGCAAATGGAATTTCAAATGAGGTGGAGCCATCTTCAGAGACCTTGACTGTTTTTCCACCGCCGCCATTAAAATTTATGCCACCGCTGATTTATAAATTTTATTAATAGCTCGACCGCCGCCGAGGAAAAGAGAAGCGAAAGTGATGAAACAGCTTCACTTCAGTCCTCCTCCTCCCTGGTCCCTCTCTACGGCACGTCCCTTGTCACTCTCTCTCTCTCTCTCTCTCTCTCTCTCTCTCTCTCTCTCTCTCTCTCTCTCCCTCTCTCTCTCTCCCTCTCTCTCTTTCTACCTCTTTTATGCTCCCTCTGTTCCCTGCTCTCACTCCTCTGTGGTGTCTCAGTGATTTTATAATTGGGCTCCGCTCGCTGTTATTCAAAACCCTGTAGAACCAATTAGTAGCAGACCTCTCGACCTTCAGTTGCTATGTAATAGTGCTAACCAAAGACACTAAGTGAAGCAACCGAGAGCAAAGGTCTGAATTTTTCTTTAGTTCCTGATTAATAATTCTGTCAACCCTATCACATGCAGACATTAGACAGAATTGCTAGTTTAAGGCCTTCTCTCTCTCTTTCTTTTTTTTGTGCCTTTCTTCTCTCCTTTTTCACTGCCTGTTATTAATCTTTAAACGTGGCCCAGATGCTCCCTCCCTGCTCTCTTGTCAGATAAATGTTGGAATAAAAGGATAATGAGACTTTGCAGGGAACCTGTGGTGGTCAGGGAGAAGTTGTCAGGTGACCTCTGCCAACAAGTGGACAGTCTGACACCGAGCTGAGTTCCAGGGAGGAGGAGTTATATTCGTCTTTCCACCACAACTCAGTACTTTATCCACGAAGAGGATTTTTATTAAACCTTTAACATCACACGGTGGCATCTACAGATCTTTGTGCTTCAGCCGCTTGACCATGAATGTGTGTTTTTATTTAGTCGCAGGTTACAGACAGAACAGGGATTATGATGCACTGCTGTTACAGAAATATCCGAATATCTGCCCTCTGAGATTTAGTTTCAACAGATTGTAAAAAATGTCCTTTACTTTATCAGGTATCAAGGGTCACATTGTTTGTGAGTCATTTGTACCCCTGAATTGACAAAAGTGCCTCAGATTATCTCTAATTATGCTTATTATAATTATTATTATTATTTTAATTATGTAAGTGAATTACGGATGTTGGCTAGACTGGCTTGTTACAGAGGAACATTTAGAGTTCTAGACAGCAGATAAAAAATTACTGAGTTTGTTAATGATTATCACATTTATTAATGAGCTTTTATGCAGCACTTTTGTACAAGTTTTTACATAATTTAAGTGTAATTTGTTAATTTGTCTGCACTGCTTCATGCCCCCTGGACGACTGATCCAGACGGAGGATCCTGCTCAGATTGTAAATGCCCCTTAAGCCATTTCAATAGCTGCATAAATAAAATGAACTAACCTGTCGGGCTCCTACCTCTGGTTTACTTTGAAGGCAACAACAGCCTTTGGCCAGGTGATGTCAGCAGGTGGTGCCCAAACTTAAATGAGAGTTTCAACCATTAAATCACAAAACTCTTCAGTCAATGGGCCAAATCACTGCCTCTGAGCTCCTGGCTGCCAGTTTACCTCCTCTCGTCTTCTCCATATCCAGAAACCAGCACCTTCTGCCTCCTCCTCATACCAGCTGCTGGTTTCCTGCTTCTTGTTTCAAGACCCTGCAGAGCTGACAACAGCCATCAAGTAGACTGAGGTTGGAAACCTCTGCAGTAACAAGGAAGAACCATACATGCCTCTTGTCCTTGCACACCTGAACTATAGGCTGACAGCTCAGATCTTAGGTTTAACTTCAGATCTCCTGAGCCACCAGGAACTTTTTTTGCAATCACCAAACCTCCAGTTATTTGGGTTGTCCTTTAATTTCCCTCCTAATTAACCTTGTTAATCATTTCAAACTGCACTAGTCTTGCTCAAAGTTTCTGTATTGTTTTCTTATAGCTCGTTAAGAAGATGTTTAACTCTGGTGGAGAACTCTGGTGGAGAATTAAAAACAAGGGTTAATAATTTGAGGTGTCATGGACCGTACCAAATACAAGATTCAAGAGAAATCTATTACAAAATGAATGGGGGCACCTGGAGAATATAAACTATAATATGAACTTGGGTGTAACAGAACTGTTTCATATATATATTATCTTGCAGAATCAGTCCAGAACTTAGACAGATACTAAACAGATCGGAAAGCCGGTCAGAGTTAGTTTGAAGTGACAGATGTCCCTGATTCTTCCTCAGGTCAAACCCACTAAGCTGTTATTAACTGTGTGATACTGTACATTCTCTGAGAGGACAGCAAAAAAAAGAAAGCAGGGGAGAGGAGGAAATGAGAAAGACAGAGAGGGAGGACATAAAAACAACAAAATCAACTTCACTCAGACACATCTGGGAAGTTGTCCTTTGACATCCACAGGGACATGTCTCTATCAGCCCATCCTTAACAAAGACAACCTGCCACAGTCTGTACATGTCCGACTGGGCCCCGGTCATGCTCCCAACAAACAGAGGATGAACTCTTTGTGCCCTTGTCAACTCTGAGTCACAGTCGGGGGGGGGAGAAGTCTTTGTTTACCTACAACAGTAAATACTGACAAATGTCATCAGACAGTCCACAGTCACGACGGATAACTCAGATGTAACATTAGGCTGAGTCAGATGTCACCCAGCCACACTAAGGCAGCACCTGACAGCGCTCGGCAACACGAGGAAACATCCAGCATGCAGAGAGACCGCCTCAGGAAATCCCTATAAATATATCAGCAACTCACAGATGTAACGTTGACTTATTGATGGACGTGCACACAGATGGAGGCCGACAGACTGGGAGGACTTACGCAGGAAGAAAGATGTGCACAGGCGTCTTTGTTCTTCTTCTGTTTTTTCTGAATCTAAAGAATCCTGGGATGAAATGTGTTGAAGTACTGAACCAACGTATGATGCACAGACATGTGTGTATGTGCACGGTTATGTTGTGGCTTGTAATCACTGTTCCTACGGTGGCAAGTTTACATTCATCAGTCAGATATGACTGCAAACTCAACTGTTCGACTGACTTTATGAATCGTTTCATAATGTTGAGAACAGCCGTCAGACATCCAGCTACTTTTATATAAAACCATGGCACCAGTACATGTAAAAGAATAACTTAGCTACATGTCTCTGTGAGTATCCTAGTTTTTAGGTTTGGATACAAATACCAGCATTGGAAATGCCTCGGAAAATACTAGGTGGGGCTTTGGCAAGTATGCAGATCTATGGACCGATCCGTTACCACATCTTTAAGATATATTAGTTACAACCAGATGGATCTGCAATTTTCTTTTTCCAGAAATCACTTCTCCTTTGCCAATCCAAAACAGCATCAACACTGTGACATCATCTGCAAAGAAGTTCACTTTTAACGTTAATGTGTGTTTTAACAACTTTTTACATAGGATAATTCATAATCATTATCTTAACTGTTCAACTTCAAAAAAGACACACTGTGAATATGAGGCTTTTAAAGTATGATGAGTATATATTTGGAGTGTAGAACCAGAAGGTTTTGGGCTATTTACTTTACTATAGTTTTCTAGAACTGATGTTTTCTGGAGGTCCTGGGTATTAATTAGGGGGCTTGAGGTGGATACACAAACCTTTACGAATAAGTGACAGCATGTTTGGAGAAATGATGAGCTGGCAGGAGCAGAGGCTGGTCTGAAAGTAGAGTCCTTCTTAGTTTGAGTTACCTGTCAAACTCCTGCAAGTACTGATCGACATCTCATATTTTATTCTGATTGACAGCCAAATGTGCTGTTGACCTGACTGGTCTGAGAAACTAAATTTGACTGCCACATGCACAGTTAAGTGCACGAGTAATTGGACCTGAAGCCAGATTGAAAAGAAATGTTTTTATCGCAATTGGCATAAAATGCGATGATTGACATCGACAAGCACTGGCTGCCGTCCCAATAATCTCACCTTCATAAGAATTCACGAGCGCGGTCGGCCTCATTTTCCCCTCCAAGGTTTGTGCATCTGTGCATGCGTGTGTTACTAAGAGGAAGAGTGTGTGGGTACACATTCGTATATGTGCATGATTGCGTGTGAAAGAACTGATGGAGGAGTGGGTGCAGGAAAGACAGACGGCGAAACAACATCAAATGTCCTATATTCACTCGTGGGCTGGCAGACGAAAAAAAATTATTAATCAAAAGGAAAGCAGAAAAGGGTTATTTTCAGTTCTCCTGTGCTCAGACACCAGGGCGAGGGTAAGAGAAACTAATGACACATAAGAAAACAGCCCTCTTTAGTCCCATTAGCGCTACTGGTAATGAAATGAGACCTTTAGCACAGCAGTGTAAATTGCCTTCAGCTCCGGGTGCTAACCCATTACACATCTCTGCAGTTGCCCTTAATCAGCACCGGTCCAGTGTTTGTGTGATAAATACTGGTTCATTTTAAATGGATGCTTCCTCTTAGCAAAGTGCCAGTTAGCAAACAAACCCAGCCACAAACTCCAGTGAGCTAATTGGTTTGTGAGTAGAATCACAAACAAACACACACGTGTGCACACGTCTGCATGATATATGAAAAATTTAACTAATGACTGCCAGATCAGTTCTACTACAGACACGTCTCCAGTATAAATTATTGTGTTATTTGTTGTGCCTGTGCACTTTATATGTTTCACCGTGGGAGAGTGGGAAACGTCATATCGATTTCCTGTATGTCTTGTACATGCTGAAATTGACAATAAAGCCACTTTATCTTATCTTTATCTTTATCTTAAAGAGACATATTGGTGATTGAGAATATTATGTTAAGAGTCTGACAATTTTCATCAAAAGACCAAATACATGTCAAAGCATCCGTCCTTAAGATGCTGAAAAGTCTCTCACAGGAAGCGACGCTGGAGCATCACATGCCTGTCGCATTCCTAAATTGTTTTTTTGTTTTTTTTATATATCTGAGCTGGTATCAAACCCCCCCATCTCCTTTGGCCCAGCTTTTATTGTAACCCCATCTGTCACAGAGAGATAGACATCAACAATTCCCCTTTTATATATTGCAGAAATGCGGCTGGATTCTTCACACGGCAGCCTTGTTTACTCTCTTGTAGCATCGGCCTTGTTTCTGCGTCTTCTTTTATTTAAATCTGAGTGCTCGTGAAGATAGGGGAGGACGGATGAGCAATTCTCTGGCAGGATAGGAAATTAAGCTTCCTGCTTTTTATTGGGAGGCTGGTGGGATCACACGACGCTGCCGAGGGTGTGCGGCTTGTGGGAGGAAGAAGAAGAAGAAGAAGAAGTAAAACCCTGGTGGCTTTGTCACGTGTCTCTCATCTCAGACGAACATGTCTGTGAACACGAAGGCTGTGGCTTTTTTTAATTAAAACATTCAAACTGTAATTATCTCAACCTAACATGTAAGTAAGTTATTAATTTAAAGGAAAGCTGCTTTTGATGGTTTAAATATTTTAATTTGCTCCTTTAAGTTTTAGAGGCCAACTAGGAATATGGTAGATTTGCATTGGCTATTTTATTTAAAACAAATCATTAAACAGATTAATTTATAATAAACATGTACACACACAATTAGTTGATATTTATACACATGCAAAGACATTACTCGCTGTAACTTGATGGCTTAGACACGACTATAAGAGGAAAGACACCGGGACATTAAAGGTTACATCCAGAGTCTTGAAGGGAGTTATTTTAATAAATTGCCTGTCACTCACTGAGATGGTAACATCACTCATGCTGCTCACTGTAACATCAGCATTGCCAGGTAGCAATCTGTATTCAGCCACTGCAAAATGATTTCCTAAAAGCTTTCAGAACTATCTAAATAGAGAAAATATCTTTGGAGAGTACAGCGTCAGTTTGACCTTTTCCTTTAAAATGACTATTATCCTGGCGTGATGTGGCGACACCGATGACTCAAGAGAAATGACGCTGTCGCAACGAAGCTCGGTTGTGGGTTAGACTTGAAATGACACAGTAGAGGGCGAGCGGTTCAACAAAATAAAAAAGGGAAGCTGAGGTCGAAAAGAGGCTCCTGGGATTAACAGGAAGTCCAGTAAGAGAAAGAGACATTATGGAGTAAGAAGAAGAGACAGCGCGGAGAGAGGACGCAGATGAGAGGGAAAGGAAGGAGACGAAAAGGAGAAACGAGAAAGGGGAAGTAGAGAGGTGAGAAAAGAAGTGGGTGTGAAATGAGAGATGAAGTGGTCATTTTGTTGGGTATTAGTTTAAGCATCATGTGGTTGTGGCGAGTTCACTTGGGCGTGAAAAGCCGGTTGTGAAACATGCTGACCCAAACCCACCATGTTCCGCAAAAAGTTAAAAGTGGTTCGCACAATCGCACAGAAACAAGAGCTGAACATTCAAGTTTACGAACGTGTCGTGTTCCCCTTTTTTCTTTTTAGTGCCAACACTAAAGAATCAATGGAACCAATTGCCTTTGCTTGTATTTAATAGTTTTTCATATTTTAAAAAAGCTTTGTCAGTTCTATTTACTTTAATGTGTTATAAAAGTTTTTCCTCCACCAAGAAGCTTTTTGTGTGTTTGTTGGTTATTTTTAAGGTTACACCACTAAACGAGTTTCTAAACAATGTTGCCCCCAAGCGCACCAGATTACGAGTGACAGGTTCATACTTAAGAGTGACAGACAAGTTCCCATGTGTGAAGGAGGATCTGCATTGAAAGCCAGTTGTGGGTGTGAATACAAGTTCAGCTGAAACTATGATTTCCGACCGTCTGCGTGGACGGTAACAACTTTATGGATGGAAGCACAGGTTTGCAAATAGCACCACACACACAATGCAGCAGTGGAGCAAAAACACCACGTTAGAGATCTCTGAAGTTATTGGGAGAACTGGGGCAATATAAAACTGTGGCAGCACAAACAACAATGCCACAATCTAGATAATTAATGGGAGGTACAGCTTTGCTATGGCGAGATGAGCAGAAGCCGAGGCCAAGGCATCCACCCTCAGAGACAGATTTCCCAGGAATCATGATCACAATGTTTTCCAAACGTAATGTGAGAGCGGAGGCCATAGTGATCAAGTGTTGCATCATCTGTTCATATATATGATGTTAAATGGAGAAACATGACGACCCGGTGTTCTGTGGTTTTCCTCTAACCCCCTCAAACCACCACACAGATGCTAATCCACAAAACTGTTTTCCTCACAAGACAGGAAGTAATGGAGCAGAATGAAATTGGCCGACGCCATGATGCAACAACTCAACAGGAATATTAAACCCTCCCAACGCCACCAGACTTAATTGCTTTCTCGCTGGTAGGGTGCCATGTTTGCATCACTGAATCCTAACACTTATTTCCGTTTCTCAACAGCAGCGCCGGCACTGCAACGAGTCCAGAACGCAGCCGTCACCTCCCCGCCCCATGACCGCCTCTGCAGCCCACCATAAATCCTTAACGACAAACTCTATAAACTTCTCCTGGGTTTGAATATTTATGGGTGCCTGTGGTTCCCCAGAGTGCCGTTTTCCGTCTGGGGCTCAACCCATGACAGGAACTTCTCTGGAGCACTGGAGCAGCTCTGACCTGTTACAGCTCTCATGGTGGAAAGAGCTTGTGAACACAGACGCGGTGGTCTACCCCGGCCTGGGCCATAAACAAAATGGCCCCCCTGTGGTATAAGAGAAGTAACATATCAGAGTTTATACAAATACCGAACACGAGCACGAGCATGAAGGAGCCTCTTCCAGCCGCCTGCAGCTCGGACTCAGAGCTTCCTGGCTTTGAGTCTTTTAATCAAACAAAGAGTGAAAATCACTTTAGGCTTTTTCTTGTCATTACCAGATCTTTTTAGGAAGTTCAACTTCCTACATGGTTCAGAGACAGAGCCCAAGCCGCCATTAACGTCTAAGTTCCAGGATGAAAACTTGCCAGTGTCAGGCTACGTTCACTTTAAAACATACAAGCTTCTAATTATAACCTTTCTAACCCAGTGTTAATTTCGTTGACGAAGACGATAACGAAAACTATTCGTTAACGCCCCTTTTCCCATGACTAAGACGAGACGAAGACGTAACGAAAACTTCGAAAATAAAAACTAAGACTAAATCTATTTTAACTTTCGTTGACGAGACGAGACGAAAATGTTGGTGGTTGACTAAGTCACAATAATTTTTAAAACATCATCGTATCAGGCCGTCATGAGGTATCAGGAGCGGGCGAGTGAGTCTGTGTGTCTGTGTCTGTGTCTGTGTCTGTGTGTGTGTGTGTCTGTGTGTGTGTGTGTGTGTGCTCCGTCTGCTCTCAGATAGCGCTCCGGTCCGTAGCCCCGCCCCCTACCCCGCGCACTCGCTCAGAGAGACACACTGTCTCTCTGAGCTCGTTCACGTGCAGCAGCCGCTCAGTGACTGACTGCTTCTTAACTATGGAGACAGTGAAAACACAGAGTTTCTCTGGTATCAGCTGATCACAGATCAGCGCCGCAGCTTCTTGATCAGAGCAGAAGCTGCAGTTGGTTTCTACCGAGCTGCAGTTTCTGTCACATTTAATAGCCACATTAAACTCCTTCTCTATAAAAACATATAGCTGCAACCTAATAGCTTAAAAATATATATTTATTTTTAAATGTGAAAAACAAAAAGGGAGAGCAGGTCAGACTGGAGGCGAGCACTAAAACTAGACTAAAATGGAATTAGTTTTCGTTGACTAAAACTAGACTAAAATGTTCTGAGTTTTCGTCGACTAAAACTAAGAAGGATAAAAAATGACTAAATGTGACTAATATGCATTTTCGTCAAAAGACTAAGACTAAGACTAAATCAAAAATAGCTGCCAAAATTAACACTGTTCTAACCTCGGAGAAGAACTTGAAGTTAAACACATGAGAAGAAGTCGTGAAATGTTAAGTTGCACATAACTTTGCCAAAGATTCACTTTCACTTTGTATCAGCCACGATGATCGATGTTCACCTGAAGAACATCTTCCTCTTGTAGGAGAACTTCCAGTATGTCCCTGGTATTTTCAATATCAAGAAGTGCCCCATGTTCTAAGTGTTCAGCCCACGTTCACTCTCGTACCCTTTCAGGCTTAATCTGCCCCATCAAATAACGAGTGTAACTGTACTAACGGCCCGGACTGTATGAAGAGTGAAATAACACTTTTCACACTGGGGAGCGCCTGACCTTTAAATGTTAAATCAGTTGTAAACACTGTGTACAAAAGCTGTGTTTGGCTGATATTATGTTACATGTTTAGATTTGCTCCATTTTCCCATGGAGTCAAAATTAAAGTTGAATAATTAGGTGAATGAGAACTGTACAGACATGTTTACATCCCTAAAGCCGTTTCCCTCTGGGGCCAAATGTTTTGTAGTTATTAGAAGAACATTAGAAGATGAGTTATTAGAGATTAATAGAAAATGCTTCGATATGAAGAACTGTTGAATCCTCACAATCTGTCTTTAGGTCATAAATTACAGTTACTCCAGTTTTTTTTGGCCAAAAATAGTTTTTTGCATCCATAATTTACTCGTGGGTTCCAACAGGGGGTTGTGACTTCCCCTGACTTTACTTCAAATTCACCACAAACACAACCATGTCATGTCACGATTACTACGCACAATGTGTCATATCTTTTTGTAAAGTCAGCACAAAGGAGCCTATTACTTATGGCTTGATGATAAATTCTTTATCACATCCCTACGTGAACCACTACAGGCCGTTCTGTTCCCGGGGCCTCGGCAGCCCTCAGCGCTGCCTGTGGATAATTTGAGCACAGGAAACAGATTCCCTGCGTCACCTCGTGAAACTCTGACACCGCACAGAGCGGACACAGACGTTTAACTGTGCTCTCACCTGTTTGCAGAAGTGTTAACACGTGGTGCGGGCGGAGGCGGCGCAGCCTGTGCTACCGTCTGATCTCCAAAAACCTTCCGACCTCCCTGGTGAAAAACGCTGAAATAGATTTTACAAGTCTCTTAGCCCCAGCCCTCCCACCGACCCCAGTGCCAAACTCTCACTTTTTACTTTTTCTGATAACTTTCACTCTTTTGTAATAAAAGTCCCCCCCCCCAGTTCCCCCTCTGATTCATAAGTATTATGTCTTTAAGGGGGAAAACAATACGGAGGTCTGCCAATACTCGGCTTGCTAGTAATTTCCCTGTGGAGTTGGTGGATGTATTAAGCCAATCTGACTGAGCTGGGAGTTAATGTGCGTTAGATTCTGAGAGGAGGGTGGAGGAGGCAGGTTGGCATGTGTGTGTGTTTGTGTGTTTGTGTGTTTGTGTGTGTGTGTGTGTGTGTTTGTGTTTGTGTGTGTGTGTTAATATGTTGACATGATTGCAATAACAATCAACCAAATGCCGATAAAACTCAGCCTTCCCTCCAAATACACTGCTGCTGTTTTCCTCCCAAAACCCTCGATCAGGTGCTAAGTAACTGAACTGAACAGTTTTTTTATTTATGTTTCCCATTTGAAATCTTGTGGTGAGCAGCGAGCAGTTCATCAACAGCCAGTGTGTCAGTGTTGCTGGGCCAATTATGAAAGAGCTGCTCCAGCGAGCGTGTGATTTCCACCGACCAATCATCCGCAGCCTGCACCGACCTGCTGGTTTTGAGCTCTGGCCCACGGTAACATTAACCTTGTAATGCTAACATAAAAGTTCACAGAGTGTGAAAGCTTTGATTGTCCGCTCCACTCTCTCTCTCTCTCCCATGGCAGCCATCCCCCCGGCTCTTGAGTGGCAGCTCTGACAAGCGCAGGAGGAAATAATTTAAAGCGAGTGCGGTTTAATGTTATCGCAGAGTTAGAAAAACATCTCGGTGAAATATATATACAGTGCACTTCAGTCGGCCGGCTCATGTGGAAAAGATTAATGTGTGAATACAGAAAGTGTCGGGGGTTGGTGTCGGGCGTCTGGGCAACGACCTCGTCACTCACCGGGAGCAAACACACCGCACTCGGCACAGCGGGGACTGGATGGTTATAATCATGAGCCCCACACACACACACACACACACACACAACAACACACACACCGACCAAAAATAACAAATTAGATGCAGAGAACCAGAACCAGCCGTTAAGTGGAATCGAGTCCGTGTAGGAAACAAATGTGTCACTGAAACTGTTTCTTTCCTTCCTCCAGAAGTAACCTGTGGATGAGCTCTTATAGGCCTGAAGCACAGTGACTGGGTTGATTCCTCTGTGTGTGGTGTGAAAGAAAAAATCAACCTCCTGCCTGAAAAATAGACCTGCTCAGCTTTCTCACAAAGTAATATTTGCCTTCATTGTTAAAGTGCTCAAGACAAACAGCTCAAATAAAATATATCAACAGGAAAAATCAATCAACTGAAATAAACAAGTGTGTAAGGATCTTTATTTTAAACTGCTGGAGGAGAAGAAAACACAAAGTTCAATATTTCAACATCTCCACAAAATACAACAACTATTTATTTTAACAATAGTTTAATAATGACTGATCCGGTTTCCTACTGAAAAATCTGTATCTACAAACACACACAAATCTATACATTGACTGTATAATATTACAAAGCTTTTTTTATTAACTCTACCTCCGTCTAACCACACATACACCAGTTGCCTGTTACACATCAAATAAATAGCGGAGGCCCCTTTGAAATACAGCTCGGGCACAATCAACTATTTTCAGCACGAAGGTACCGAGGAGATCAAACACCGCTGGAGTTTATTAGCATCCAGAGTATCTCCGCTAACAACCCATGGATAAATAATTTATAGCTTTTACCCAACTGATGTCTTGCAAGGAACTAGAATGGAAAAACAACTCGGCTGGTTTCTGGAACAGAGAGACTTTTACACACAAGAAACAAACAGACGACTTGAAGACCGGTGAGGTAAAGGCTGCATCAGGGTTTTCTTATGGTGTTGAGCCTCGTGGCCACTTCAGGAACCTGGGAGAGCAGCAGTGTCTCACCGGCAGTGTTTGTCTCCGACTCTTTGTCGACATATGGAGGCTGTAATCCACAAGGTGCCATGCGGAGGGTTCTTCATGATGATTGGAGCAGATGTTGTGGGACAGGAAGCTGAGGCATTGTGGACAGAATTTAGGACCAGGATTCTTCCAATTTGCCAAAACTGATGCAAATGTGTGAATCCGGTGAATCTTCAGTCAAAGCGAGTCCAAAGTAATTATGGGTACGTGAAGCTAAAAGCTGCAAATATTTGATATAATTGAATAGAAAACAAGATCCGCACTCAGAGCACCTACTTCCACCAAGGAGGAACGGCTGCTCAATCACCGTATTGCATATAGATGTCAGATATATCACATTCACAGAGAGAAGTTCTAATTTACCTGTTCATAGAGATCATCACTACACATGCCAGATTAATTGTTTTCATAAAAAGATAACTCCACTGAATCTACATTTTTATTTGGATCTGCACCCAATTTCTTTTTTAATTTATAAGAGCTGTCCCTAAATATGCCTGATTTCTTTTTGTCAAAATCAAGATCCATATATCATTTCCTGGGATAACAAAGAAAATGTCCCCAAAAAACTATGTTCTCAGAATAATTGGGTCCTTTCTTGATCTATACCACAAATCAGAAAACATAACCTGCTTGGCGGAGGTCACAACATTGTGGAGATAAAGTGTATAAGGCGCTTGCAGTTGTGAAAACACTGCTGATGAACTTATACTGTGCGTAACACCTGTAACACATGTTCTTATAGCAGCATCAGAAACGTCTCTGGAGATGCTGGGTCAGAAAACAGCAACTACACAACTCTATGAACATTAAACGCACACTTTAACAACACAACTGCATTTATAACATATATTTTAAAAGGTGTCACCTGTAACTAATGATGTCCAGATACAATTTCTCCTTCTCGATACTGATTCCAATTCCTGGACTTTGGGTATCGGCCGATTCACTGAGTGTTGATCCGATTCCAGTGCTTTTAAAAGTACAATAACTTGTATAACATATTCTAACAGCTCTATGTTACTAACCCTGTGTGACCGGATATCCCTTTGCTTCTCTAAAACAGGAGTTAGGCTGCACTGTGACTGGAGAACAAGGTGACGTGTGCCCGATGATTTATTTGTGTTCTATTTCAAATCTGATCTGTCAAACTAGATAATGAAATAATTTATATGTCAGTCACACAGGGTTAGTGTTATAAATGCAGTTGTGTTGTTAAAGTGTGCGGTTAATGTTCAAAAATCACTGATACAGAAACTTAGTATTGTCATTTTTTTACCGCAGGTCGACCCCTTGTTGTGTTAAGTGCAGACATCAGGACAAAATATCAGCAACTGTGAAGGTAATTATAGCAACTAAAGATTAACGATTAATCGATCCCAGCAGTTGATATCCAAGGCCCCATTACAATACACAGGTTTTTCTTCTCAGCTCAAGAATGGACTTCCTCCCTGATCACAGCACTGACAGTAGCTCAGTACCTGCAGCAGTCGGCTCATGATCCAGCTCCACTCACACAAGACTTTAACCACAGAGGTGTAACTTCAACAGCGAGGAGTTTAAATACAAATGAGGGATTAGAGAGGCTGAGAGAGAGAGAAAGAGAGAGAGAGAGAGGAGGTGGAAAGAAAAAAAAACACACAGCGCGCTAATCTAATTAAGATCTCAATCACTCAATTAGTCTGGAGCAGGAGAAACAAATGGCAAATAAATTCTTTCATCATAACAACCGGTTTAATTGCTCCAAGACGGAGCACTGACATCTGGCATGTCCCCTCCAGACTGCTGAGAGAGAGAGAGAGAGAGACACACACACACACACACACACACACACACACACACACACACACACTTTGGTACAACAACACGAAGGGATTGGGCGGGCGGGATGACTGTGCTCTCACTGAGCCCTGACTGCGTTTATGAGCGTGAAACTGCCCGAGTGCTCTGGAGCAGCGGCCTGGTTTATCCATCTGCACTTCAGCCACATGGTCAGTGGAGAGTGGTTGAATTAATGGGATTGGGGAGGGGGTGGGGGGGTCGTTTTTCTCATGAGAGCACGGCGTTCAGACGCAGAATGAGGTCACCGGTGCTCAGGGGAACGAGGAGATGCGGTTTAAGGTCGACACACAAACATGCAGCCGGGTCGTCAGCAGACAATCCCACAGAGTTTTGTGAGGAACAGGAACCGGCGGCCTGAGGTGCCGTGCCAGAGAAACAGCACTTCTCTCTCTCTCTCTCCTCCGCCGCGGCTTCTCCACCTCGCTCTCTTGTTATGAGTCTGCTTAACCACTTCCTCATGCTGCTGGCAGAGAGGTCAGGGTTCAGGCAGGTCCTCTGACAGCCAGAACAGGCTGCAATAACAAGAGGGCTGGAAACAAGAATCCTCTTTTCATTTACTCTGCTCAGCTACTACCCCTTTTTCTTTTTTTCCTTCTACTTCTTCTTCTTCTTCTTCTTCTACCCACAACCTCTTTCTGTCCTTCCTGTATCCAGAAATCACACTTTTCAGTGAATTGCTCTCAGAGGTGGCCTGGTTATTTACGGCCTGTGTGCACGTCAGCATCGTCCTCACGTTCCGTCTGACCCCTGTTAATTGAGTGGAGAAAGGTCAATGTGTGAAAATCATCTGGATGTGTTTTTAGAAAACACCCAAACAGCCACAGATTGGTGTTTTCATGCAAGACTCAGGGCGTGTTTCACAACAATGATGAAATCTGTGAAAACGATTGTAAATAATTAAAGCGGTTGAGCGCCTGCAGCGTCACTGATGGAGGCTGCTTCCCTGAGCTCATCCCTCATCACCACAGTCTCCAGTGAGGGTGACGGCACCAGCACGGGATCAATCCACTCGTTCTGCTGCTGTGAAAGTGGAGCTCACCGCCATCAGGCAGTGAGCAGGTGAGGGTCCTGCTGCCCTCTGCTGGTCACGACTGATGCTGCAGCTGGGATGGAACTGAAAACCTATCACCATAATATGCACTCGTCAAAACAAAACGATAAAGCTGCACAAGAAGAGTAAAACTACTTCTGATAACATTTATTTTTTAATGGATTTAATGGCAAATTGAATTTGATGTTCAAATATTAATTTACAGACTGCGTTTGTATTTGATTAATTTGTGGACATCATTTAAACTGAAGAGGAAATTCTCCTCTTTTTTTTAGATTAAAGAGAACAAAACATTCCTTATATGTAAAGCTCAAAATGCTTTTGTCTTAGCCCTTTCCCATCTTTATTCTAGTTTTTTTTTATTGTAACAGGTGGTGCATAGTGTTGTTATTCTTTTCTTATAACGTTTTATGTTGTGTTTTTACTTGTGTGTTATTTATTTGTGAATAACTTTGTTTTAAGAAGTGGTTTATAAATAAAGATATTAATTTGTGTTGTACGTAAACAAACAAAACGATATGAAGATGCAGATTTATATCAAATATTCAATCAAATCTATCAAGTCTAGATTTCCATGTCATTAGGTTTTAATAGGAATTATTGACAATTGCATTTTTTATCGGCTGGTGTAGCTGCATCAGAACCTTTCTTTGTGTAGTTTGCATGTCCTCCCTGTGTTGTGTGTGTTTTTCTGCAGGTGCTCCTGCTTCCTCACACAGTCTGAAGACAGATACCGCGTTACCATCTGAGGCATCTAGTGACGATCAAATCAAATGGGTCTGACAGGAACTAGAAAAACAACAGAGAACAGATGCAGTGTGGTGCCGAGCGGCTGCTGGGATTAGATGCTGGAGTTGTTTTCATCGCTGAAGTACCAGATGTTTACATTTGATCCTCCGGCAGCAGGCAGCAGCTCACAGTCCCACAGGGAGCATGTTGGTATTAATAGGTCCAAATTGTGTGTATCATATATAAGTCGGATAAGTGGGTCAGAGATGTGGTTGCATCGACACTCCAGCGGGTCGGCGGGCGGCCTCGGAGGTGTGTTTGCACATTTCTGGCGAGGGTGTCCATCGAATGGCTTTGACCTCACAGGTTGGCTTCAATATTAGTTGTGCGGATGATATATAAATATTTCCCTTTGGTCTCCCCAAGGGCGAGATATCTTGGCAGGGGAAAGCTCTCTCTGAAGTGAGGCCATGAAAGTCAGGTCTGTGGGATGCCGGCTTCCTTGCACACACACAATCGACTGTGAAACACATACACACACACACACACACACTCACTCACACACACACACACACACACACACACACACACGCACACCTCTGCAGATCTCAAAGACAAATAACCCAGATCAGGTGAACAGGAGCACTTCCCACGAGACTACGAACTGGAATGGCGGAAACCTCCAATCACTGTGAAATTTGCATCAAAGCTCAGAGACAAAGAAGCAGTCAACTGGCAACCCGGCCGAGATCACAGAGACGCAAACACTTCAGTATCCTGCCATGAAAGCAACAATTTGAAGAACACTCTGTGTTTTGAGCCTCGACTTGTCCCTAATGAGGAGAAAAGAGCATCAATTAAATACGGATTCTGCTCAGTGGGAGGAGACGTTATGAGGTTAAGTGACAAGACGTGTCTTTTTCTGCCTGAACATCAAAAGGTTCGAGTCAATGATTAAAAGAACGTGACATTCACTGAGTGGAAACATCTTAAAATCCAATTAGGACGTCCTCATTTATTTATTTTCTTCAGGCTTTTTCCAGGTAGAGTAAAAAGTGGATCAAGCCGAGAAGAGTTCATTCTCTGAAGACATATTTAGTGGAGTGAAATCTTTTCCCCCCATCACATCATAATAATAATAATAATAATAGCTTGAATTGATATAGGGCCTTTCAAGAGACCAAAGGGCTTAACTTGACATCAGCGATGGTGGAAAAGCAGATTATAAAAATGTATGAACGTATATCTGACCTAGAAACACTGAACTCAATGATTTAATCAAACATACAATTCAAAAGACACCACAAAACAAGCAGGTGTTTAAGGCAGACCAGAGTTTTATGAAATTAAAATGAATGTGAAGGTGGAAAATGTCAGTTTTCACACTTGAAAGTAGAAACCAAGGTTCATGTCATTGTTATGATGTTTACTTTTGATCCAGTTAGTTTTGGTTTCACATTGTTATTTAACGAGCACACTAAACACTTCTATCTGACGTGCAGGGGAGACTCCCTTCAGTTGAACTGAAATGTGTTTTATTATAATTAGCTAATAATTTCATACTGTAAAACACATTGTATATTATATTTCATAAAACCATCATTTGGTTTGTATTTGCTTTTAAATATAACATCAAATAAATCCAGTACAATCAAGTAAAGAGTATAATATTACCCCCTGAAATATAAGTCAGTAATAAACCATGAGTATTTGAGCTCTGCCTTCAATTCATTCAAACTTGGCACAAAGAAAATCCAAACACGAGTTGTTGATTCATGAAATGTACAAATGCCGACGAGAGGAAAAGATGAAGACGGACGTTTTACAGCCTGTTTACATCCTGTGAACTCCTGCCCAAAGAAAAGAGTTTCCCCTTTATGTGTCTAATTAGATGCTGTGTGACAATATGGCCTCGTATAACTCGCTCAGCTCTTAACCGCCAACCGCCGAGTCCAATAAAGTTTGATTTGAAGTCAGTCTGAGTAATTAATCTACTGTAGGCCCCGGCGAGACAATAACTCTGAAACCACGGCTGGGACAAGAAAGAGTTTTTTGAGTGTTTGACCCTTTGACCTCTTCGCTACTGAAATCCCAGCTCTGTTGAGGAAATGAACCCCTGAACCACTTCATCATCATCAGTTCACTACAAAGCAAAACCGAAAGCCAAGCCCGCGTCAGGAAGAGAGGCGGCAAATTAGACCAAGGCGTGGACGCTGTATGAAATCAAACAGGGAGTGATGCTGGGTCAGTTAAAGAACACCAGATTTCTATAACGTTGATATTTCAAACACAAATCGTCTTTCCAGATTTCTAGTTATACCTGACTGTATCAATTCCCTTGATACATAAATGCTGTGTCGGGCTTTGACAAGTACTTGAATCCACACATCAATCCGATAGCACGTCTTTAAAGTATATCAGTTTCACAAAGATAAAAAAACTGCTACTCTCCTGTCCCAGAAATCACTTCATCATCATCATCATCATCATCATCTCTCCAAACAGCAGAACTACAACTGACAGGTTCTATTTTTAGAGCGGTGAAGAAGACGTGCATTCTGGTCATGTTGCGTTAAAATGTCAGAAATATTGGCAACATATTTCACCCTGGAAAGTCCCACAAGTGAAAACAGACTTTGTGCTCTTCAAATGGTTTAACCTGATCCAGGCCGGACAGCAATGATAGCATCCACACTTCTAAACAGGGTTAGTAGCATACAGCTTGTAATATAAGTTATATAACTGTTATATTACGATCAGTTCTGTGTAGAGGCCGATTCCTGAGATCTCACCTGAGTCTGCAGCTTTCCTCTGCTTTTTTACGAATCCTTACATCAAGTCACAGCTCATAAGCTTCTGATTAGGAAATCCCCTCTTTTCATCCCCCTCTTATTGATCTCACATGGTTTGGTCGCAGGCGGCAGCTGGTTTTAGTTTGAAAAGTTCTAAAAACCCACTTTACACATCCTGTGGAGCAGTGACCGGGAAACAGACGCGGTTAGTGTTTCTAACTAGCCGGTGGACACGGTGCAGCGTTTAGAGGCTGAGCAGGCAGAGATTTCCCTCAGGAGTTGGCAGAGACCAGAAACTGAAAGAGAGGGAACATGGGAGCTCTGGTTCCCAGGTGGACAGAGACTGGACACTTCTGCTAACAAGGTTTTCATATCAATACTGAACAGTTAGTACCAAACTGGAGTCTTAGCTTGACTGTTCCAAGCTGTGAAACACACATAAACCATTGAAAACCATATGATATTAACTTTTCCATTTGTCTACAGATGAGACAAACAAGATAAAGCCACTTTGAACCCTGGACTGAACTTCGGATAATCTCCTGACATTATCCAGAGGGGCTAGAACACAACAGTCTATTAACACAACAGTCTGAATCCATTGCTGCAGACATTCTCTGGAGTTTTCCTCTTTGTGTGCCTTGATGATTTTTCGAACACGAAACAGACACAAAAGGGGGAAATTAAAATAATACAAATATCTAAGAATGAAAAAAGGAGGTGTCATACATGTAGGGAAACGGAGATGACAACTCTGAAAGCCGTCAATATTCAATGTTTTGAATTGTTCTGATTGTGTCTGATCAGACAATCTCCTGTCTTCATGTGTGAAAGTCAAACTCCGTAGAAAGTCCGGACCCAATTGTGCAGACTTCTTGAATAGTTAATGCCTGAAAACAACTTTAGTATTTTAATTAATAAGCATGTTGTATCCTGTTTCTTAAAATTCATATACAAACAGAAAAGGGGTTTTACAATGACAACTCATTCCCAAATGCAGTTTTCATCTGTCCTACATTGTGGGCCCTGGCCTTCTGACAGTGAAGATGCTGTTGAAGCGATTCATTCAATTACAGCTACGGGACGTCAAAGCCTAAATAACCACACAGCTCAATTCTCTATATGAATGTAAACTTATCCCATTTGAATGTAATAAATCTTCGCTGTAGCTCCGAGGCATCCTTCACGTCGGCGGTCGGTTTGGGCTGAAGCTGCTTCCCAACCAGCACGACATGCCGAGTCACCGCAGCTGAAGACGGATCAAACTCCCAAACTCCCAAATATCAAATCAGCGTCAGCCCTCCAGACTCGCAGCTTTTCATCCCGTGCTCATCACGGAATCAAACACAGCCCTTTTCCAACCGCGCTAACCAGCTCAAGCTAACACCCCCGGGGCCCTAATGTCTTTAAGATGACTGGAGCAACCAGAAGTGGCCTCTGCCATGTTTCCAAGCACCCAGCAACCCCAAAAGCCTCATCCCATTAAACCACACGCACTGTCTCGTATGTTACGCCACAAACAGACGTGCAGAACTGGGGCGATTTTCCGTTTGAGAGAAAGGGATTACTGTGAAAGAAGCGGTGAAGGGAAGGATGACAGTTCGGAGGGGAGAGAGAGGGAGATGTGGCGGTTTTTCGGGGCTCCATCTGTTTCTCGCTAAGTCAATGGAGGGAGGAAGAAAAGCCGAGCAGATACACTCAGCGTTAGTGGTTAACCGACGACTAATGAGGGAGAAGAAAAACATTGAGCTCAGATGAAGCCGTTTAGCATACAGCGGTGTACAATGTCCTTACTGGGTTTCAGGGAGAGGCGGCCAACGCTTACGTAAGCCTCATGTGTAATAACCACCGGAGATAAAAAAAGAGGTGGAGGCGTGTGCATGTGTGCGTTTCAACTCGTCCTAACACATCTGTTTTAACGCACGTATCCCAAACATGGACTTCCACACCTTCCACATGACCCAGGTGTCCGGGGCACTCGGCTCTGGTGTAGTCTCAGAATGTAAAGCTTGACCTTCTGCCAGGTTTTTCGGTGGGCTTGTGTTTTTTTTCTTCGTTCCTCTGATCGCCTCTCCTCCCCCCCTCCCCTCGTCCACCCCCCCGCCGCCGTCCCCCTCAAAGCTCTGGAATAAATCCTGGGAAATGAGAGGGCCCCCCCCCCTTGCCCCTTCGCTGCTACTCATTCCCAGGTGTGCAAATCCCAGGTCAACCTAGGATCAGGCGGTTACACAACCCAAAGTGTTAGAAAGAAGAAAAATAAATGATGGCGGATCCAGAGCACAGGGGATGAAAGGTGAGAAAAAGGTGAGAAGTGGAAAAAGATGAAGAAACGAGATGAAATTAAAAAAAAGGCAGAGATGGAGAACAGGCAGAGAGACAAGTGAGCTGGTTTCAGGAATGTGACCCAGGCTGAATCCATTCAAGTCAAATCAGCACCATGTGTCCTCCAGAGCCTTATTATCCCATAAATGAACTTTATTGAGGCAACAAAGTGCTTCGGAGCTCTGCAAAAACATAAAAAAAAGGGCCTCGCCTGTCTCGGCCCGGAGCCAAGAGCGGTCCACTTCCTCAGGGGACTAATGAAAAAAAAAGAGCCCCCCCCCCGGCCTCGTGTTTGCTGCCCTCAGTGTGGCCTCACGGGCTGGCTGGACAGTACCGCCTGGGTAATTGCCTATTAGTGACAGACACATAGTTAGCAATTACACCAGGGAGACAAATATGCCACAGACCTCTGGACCAACCTGACCTGCGGGATTAACCAGGAAGGAAGGATGAGAGACAAGAGGGAGAATGGGAGGAAGGAGTGGAGTGAGGGATGGAAAGAAAAGAGATGATACGACAGAAAGGCCGACACTGCAGCAGCCTATCAGAACTCAAGGGGCCCGAATAGTCCAAGTTTCACCATGTTCTCATTGGTCGTTTGATTATCGGGTGGATTAATTCAAATTGTCCAATTTGGGGTCAAGTTTGGGGTCAAGTTTTTTGTCCCATGACACTTCAATGTGTGGACTTGAGCAGCTGGGAAACAAACCAGCAACTCCAGTGCCAGGTTTTGAGAAGAGAGTCAATTTAGGCTCTGGGGCCCCCCCCACAGGTTAATCTGTCCATGTAGGTCAGGAAGGATGGATATAAAAAACCCAGGTGAATAAAGAGAAGAAAGGAGGATGAGAAAAAAACAATTTGACACTTGGAGTCGTCACGACAACAACAAAACAATCTCACGATTACTGCATGTTCAGATAAGAAGGCACAGCAGGGGCGGGAGGAGAGAGGAGCAGCTGCGGAGGTGGAGGACTGCAGATAACAAATGTTCGTGACAGCTCACAGGACTGGAAGCAAAGATGTGGGCGTGCATCTGATGTGTATACAACCACCCGGGCTGCTTCCTCAGCCAGTTTACCACTTGCGAGGCATGTGGTGGACGGCCGGGGCTTACTCCAACATAAATAACATCTCTGATCCTTCTGGGGATGACGAATTATATAAAGATGGGATTCTTTGCGGCCGGGGGAAGGGGGTTACGACGGTTAACCAAATGGCCGCAAGTGGATGTATGGAACTGATTAGGCCCCTGGAAATGAGATTAAAGAGAGATCTACCAACAGATTGAATTGTATTTGCCATGATTGCTGAGAACAGCTTATTCAGTGCAAACCACAAAAAAGGGGGGAATCATAAAACCGAGGAAGGAGGAGGAAGGAGGAGGAGGAGGAGGAGTGCAGGGGCGGGAGGGCTGCCACTTAAACCCAGCAAGCGTTCCTCACCGAAATCAAACCCAGGACAAGTCTTGTATCAATTTGAGGGGGTGTGCCTGTTGTGCGTTTGTGTGAACACGGGATAGGACGAGGGATTCATTAGCTCGCACTCATAAGCTTGGAGTTCTGCTCCAGGGTCGTATTAAACGATATTCTTTGTAGCATCAGTAATCTTGATTATCAAAAGCAAAAGGCCAATTCTGCCATATTGTACCTTTTAAATGGGAAAATTCCCCCGTGCTCAGTCACCGTGCATGCCATGAATTTATCTGAAATGAGCTAACTGAACTAGCCCTGACGTCTGCGCTCAGCATCCTGCTCAAGAGCTTTAATGAAAAATAAATCGCGTGGGGGGAAAGAAAAGAGAAGGAGACAAATCAACAGAGGCACGAGTTCAAAGATAAAAGTGAGAGCTCTGTGCCAAAGAGCTACTCGCTCTCATTCCTGGGTTGATTGTACTTAAAGTGAAACCACATGAACCGAGCTGTTCCCACAGGGGCAGAGTGTGGGGAGCTAAAAACACACATATACTGTATGACCTGGAGCCCCCCCCACCCCCCACCCCCCCGACAACATGTAACATGAACTGAATGAGCAGCCGTCAACACATTTAATTCAGAAACAGTAAATCTGCCTAATCATAATTTACATTCATGATTAATAAAGTTGTGTTGTATGATTTGATCCCATTTGATCATCTGGCATTAAAAGAAACACATCTGCCATCAGATTTTGATTTATCTCTATGAATCCTGATTGGTGCAGAAATGTGTGACGCAACATGTCATCAATTTCAAACCAATGAAAAAAGTCAGGATAAAAACACAAAGACTGAAATCTCTCATGTAAAATAATCTGTTGGCAGAAGTTTCTGTCTTCATGTAGAACAACACGGCTCAGAGTAAAATGCTGAATGAGGACTTTCTAAAGAATAATGGTCTCCTGCAGCTTGTGAGGTTAAATTTAGACTCAGTGGTGCTTTAGGCTGAATAACGTCAACAACTTTTAAAACAATCACATATTATGTTTTGTACTTGTTTGTGTGTCTTCCCTCATTTGATATATCGTTATTTCAACAATTGATGTGAAGCGTTAACATGTAAAAGATGCTTTACACCTAATCTTGACCTTTAACCTCTCTGGTGAGACCGCTGCTGCTTCAGCTTGGCGACGAATCTGACGCCATATGGTAGTGATGATGATGATGATGATGATGATGATAATTCTTCCTTGCTGAAACAATTCCTTACCTCTGGCAGTAGTTGTTGCTTCTGTTGTTTCCTCACAGCCCTTTTTTTACAGAGTTCTGTTGTCTGCATCATATTTTGTGCAGTGTTATTACTCATTATTTGTTCCATTGTCATTTTATTGAACATGAACATTGAAACGCTGCTTTTTACAACAAAATTGCATAGTAAATGTGCATTTCTAAATTGTTTAATTTATGAATCATCTCTTGGCCTAAAATTCCCAGTCTCTGATGAAGCATGATAATATTTGCTAGTTTTTTTAATGGTAAACCAAGAGTAACGTTATTTCAGTAGTTCTGTGATGATGTGAAAACAAAATACACTGAAGCATTGTGTAGTTTTCTATGTTAGGCACTTTTTATTAATTTTGTATTATTGATTCACAAACGCAAATAATGCTGCCAAAGAAAACAACAAATTTAAACAGTTTGGTATACAGTTTATGTATGTAGAGATTTAACTGGATTCAATTTACAGTTAATGTAAATAGCAGAGGGAAGAAAGTGAGACATACCTGAAAAGAATTAGTGCTACTCTCTAATATCTGCACGAAGTATAGTTTTCATTAACTATCTGTTGGTGTAAACAGACTTTTTGGCCACAGTATAAAAAGAGAAAGCAAAAATCTGGTAAAGTGTGTTTGCTTTAAAGGGAAAGACAGGAGTGCGTCAAAAATACTAACCGTTAAAGGGGATGTCTATCCTCATAACAAAGATCTGTTCTAATCCTATCAAACGGATTCCTACACTAAATGTTACCCTGAACGTGTTTTGTGCCGTTCTACTTCCAGACCTGCTGAATATCACAATTGTCACACTGTAGTACATCAATTAAAGTAGTACAAGCTATGAAAAATATATCAGTGTAAAGGCACAAGAGACTCGCTCAACAATCACAACACCACTACACGACACCATCAAGACTCACAAAGAGCCGGCTCAGGGGAACGCATTAGGTTTCACACAGAGTCAAATTCAAGCTGGGACATTTGTTATAAATAACAAGTGAGTTTGGTTTGAATTAAGAAATGCAAAACAAGAGATTAGTCATTAGCTATGTTTTTTTATATTCAAAATTCATGTTCTAATCATTTCTAATTGTTTTGCTTTGTGTTGACACAATTGTGCAGATGCTGCAGCTTCCAAAAGCGACCACTGCTCACCCCTGAGCCGCACTGATTATTACAGCTTCTATCAACTTGGCCAGCCAAGTCTTTCCACTAGAGGACACTCTGGTTTCAACAAAAGGACGACGTGCAACTGCAATCTGTGGGACACAGCAAGAGGTCTCCACTGAACCTCCACGACTCAAATCCAGCAGAACCTCACGTAACCAGACTTAACTGAGATCTCCATCAAACTCTCGGCCATCTACCATAATGGCAAAGCAGGATTTTAGATTTGGATGAAGGTCAGATTTTGGGGATATTGTGAAAATGTGCTACTTTGGACGTCCAGAGGACAAGAACTGTGCCACACAATGTTTAGACTGAGAAAGTAGCTGAAGTGTTACAACAGACATGAACATGGTTAAAAAGGTAGGTTCTCATATTCAAAGAAACTCTGTACTCTGCTCAATTCAAAACCCACAAGCATTTATATGTATATACATAAATGTAGATTCCCTCTTTAGTTCTACTCTAATGTCAGATAAATCCAACATGAATCTTATTTTCTGAAGTTAGTTAAAATTTTTGTTTCTTCTAAATAAAAGTATAAATATCAGTAAAATCTTCTTAATCTTCTTGATGAAAGTATTTTGAACTTGCAGGTTTACATTCCTTTTTTAAAAAGGAGAACAAAACATGGATGTAAGATTATCAAGGACAAGAAATTGTCTGTTCACCTCATTACTACATTGATAACTCCACCTACATTTTTTCGCACATTTTTCGTTTTAATATGTTTTTGTTGTTAAATATTGTTTGCCTCTTATGGATTTGCCAGTGCCATTAATCTTTGTCTATTTCAACTCGTTCTAAAATTGAAATCAGGTTATAAAGGGATTCCTTAACTGGATTAACTATATCATCCAATAGCTCATTGGAAGGTAGAACCCGTGCAGGCTTGTGAGTATCGTATTAAGGTCAACTTGAAAAACAATGTGAACCTACCTTTACTATTCTAGCAAAAATGTTGTTAAATAGGAAAACGCTGAATGAGAGGTGACTGTCATGTGGGAATGTGAGGAGTGGTCTGTGTGTTCATGTCCATTTCACATTTCAGCTTTTCACGTAATCTGTGGAAGGTGACCCACGTTTCAAATAACGTCCATATTACTGAATATTACGGGTTAAACCCGATTTTCATTCCGAAAAAATGACTTGACAGAAATGTACGGATTTTTTTTTAAACAAACTGTACCAGCAAGTAGAACATGTTTCTACATAAACAGTAGGTAGATGATGAAGTCAAAATGATTCCACTGGTTAGTCTGATACTGGTTTTACTTAATTCCAGTTGGCTGTGTTTCTATAAAAGTATCACATTAGTATCAATCATTCCTGCAGTTATTGGCCTGTACCCACAACACAGTGGAGATATCTGGGGAACAATCATACTTCAACAAAATTAATTTCAGAACTTTGCTGAGAGACACACACTGAGCACCCACAGGGGCCACAGCAAGGGACTCTTGGAAAATTATGAATCCGAGTCCGTCGGTTGTATCGTGTTTTGTCGGAGGAAGGTTCAACACACAAACTCCTGCCTCATGCGGATGATCTGCAGTAGGGCGGCCTGGACGTCCTCATCCATGTGACCCTGAGAGACCAACAACAAGGATTCTGTTAATCAACGGGTCGCATTTATCACAGGATACCTTGTGTTAATAATGACATAAAACTGATTAAAAAAAAACTATCCTTGAGAGAAATGTTACTTAATGTGTCCCTGGGCTTTTTTACTTAGTCCATCTCACATTCATTAACATGGAGGATGAGGAGGATACACCAACTGCAGCCAGCCAGCAGGTGGCGATCAAGGCCCTATAGCTTTACTGCTGGGGAGCAATCTTTATAAATAGTCCATAGATATAACAGAAATTATTTCATAAGCCTATTTTGCCCTTCTGCTGCCTATCTGATGCTGCTGCGAACAGATCATTAAAAATCTTCTGAACAATGGAGCTCATTTTATTTTAATTGAGACCCTTAATGAGAACAAGACAAAAGTTTCTCAGTGGTCAGCATGCACTTTAAAATCTTTGAGAAAGAAATTACTCAAGTAGAACGAAGAGGATCTTACCTGCGCTGCACTGAGGAGATGAGTTCGATAAATTGAAACCACCTCCCTGTGTTGCGTCTCAGCATCCTTATTGAGCAGAAGGGAGGGAGAAAGACAACAAGAGCATTCAGGGTTATTGCTTCAATTTATTTCTTACTAAGGTCTCACTACTGATGTGAGGAGATTCAGGGTTCTGAAAAATAATAGAAAATGAGAACTTATTATTGTCTCCTATGCAGTTTTCCAGTCAGTCCCTAACAGTTACCGTGCAGTGAATCTAACTAAGTATAAAGCAAGATATCTTTACATAATATTCTGTTATACATATATAAATATGTGTGTCCACTCACAGCCAGCTGCTGCTGTAGGATCTTGATCTGGCCGTGGAGTGTGTCGATTTGCTGCGTCTGCCTCTTATTGGGTGCGTTGCTGGTGTACGCCAGCTGGGACAGACCGTTCAGCGCCTGCTTCAACCGCTCCACGTCCGTCAGCAACTCTGTGATCTGACACACAAACACACACAAATATAAACAGTCATATTGGTGGATTTTTCATCACCACAAATTATAGTTTCTTTTCAAAATCTGCACATTTTAAGTTCTGAAATTTCACTCTGGATCAATAAAGTTTTTACATTTTTAATAGTGGATTATCACATTTTGAAACTACACACACACTGACTGCACCACAGTATGTTTAAATAATGAAATAGTCTGTTTATAACTCAGCTGTGATGTCTGTTATTTCCTACCTTCTTGTCTTTAGCTTCAGTCTGCTGAGCTGACCTCCTCTGAAGGTCACGGATGGTGCCCAGCGACTCGTCGTATCTCTCCGTCAGCTCTCTGATTTCCCTCTCGATGGCACGTTCCTTCTCCTGGAGAGCCTCCCTCTCCACCCTGGCCTTGCTCTCGCCCTCTCGTGCTCCTGCAGCCTCCTGATGCGCCTCCTCGCACTCTTCCGCTAAGCTCAGTAGCTTGTTGCTGAGGTTGGCCGCCTCCTCCTCCAGCTGCTGCTTCTCTTTCTTCAGCTGGTTCATTTGGTCTTCCTTGTAGCGGATCTCCTCCAGAGCCTGTGTGGCCTGCAGGAGCTCGGATTGCAGGGTGGACACATCTTCAGCCCTCTGGGCGTTGTTCTCCTCCTCCTCACGGAGAGCCATTTGTAGCCGAGCGACTTCAGCCTCCATGGCCTCCTCTCCCTTGGTCTGTTGTCGTAGCAGAGACGCCTGATCCCCACGGAGCTCCTGCAGCTCTTTCTGTAGGGCACCAACCCTCTGGGCCTCCTCCTGCCGAGTCTCTCTTGCCTTCTTGCAGTCGGACTGGGCTTGCTGCATGGCGTCGTTCAGGGCTTTGAGCTCCGTGTCATACGTTGATATTCGGGTCAACTCTGATTTCAGACGCTCCTGGAGATTCTGGATCTGAGAGTTGCAGAGAGCGTTCTGGTCTTGGAGATCGGCTTTCTGACGTGTGACCTCCTCGTGCTGCTGCTCTAATCTGACCAACTGCTGAGTCAATTCCTCAAATTTACCCACCAACCCTTCCTCCACTTCCTTGTGCTTTTCTCCAGCAACTAATGCTGTTTCCAGTCTTTGCTGAACAGATTCAATCTCAAGTTTGAGTTTCTCTTTCTCCTGCTTGCTTCCCTCTCCAGCAGATCGTTCTCTGTTGTACTTCTCTTCCATTCCCCTGAGCTTGGCGTGCAGCTCCTTCACCTGGGCACTGTGGGAGTGCTCTTTCTCCTCAGCTGCTGTCAGCGGAATAAACTTGGACTGAATTGCCTCCTGGATGGTATCAAGTTCTTTCTTCTGGGCCTCTAATTCTTGGGTAAGCTTTACTGTTTCCTCCTGCGCCAACACATACATATCTGACACTTCTTTTGCTCTATTCTCTGCCTCAACCACAGCAGCCTTCAGAGGGTCTGTGGTCGCTCTGTGGTCTTTTATGCTCATATAGTTATTTTTCACATCTAACAGAACCTTTTCCAACTCATCTTTCAACTTTTCATTTCCTTCTTTCGAATACTTAAATTCCTCCTCACTTTCTCTTCCCTTGGTCTCCATCTTCAACATTTCAGCTTTAACACTTTCTAAGGTGGAACTTAAATCCATCTTCACTTGCTCGTGCTGCTGTCTGGATATATACTCCCCCTCCAGGCTCTGCTTCAGAGTCTGGCTCTGTGTGGTCAGCTGTACGCACTCTTTATCTCTGTCTTCACATTTCTTCTGTAGCAGTTCATGTCTCTTCGTCAGTTCGGCATTCTGACTCTTCAAAACGTCCATTTCACTCTGGTTTTTCTCTCTGGCAGTTTGGAAGCTCCTGATGTTCTCTTGCAGGGTGGCTCTCTCGGTCTGAAGCTGCTGGACTTGTCCCTCTGCTTTACCGTAACGTTCACTAGCTTCTACTAGTTTGTCTTCCAGCTCTTCCAGAGCTGTGACCATGCTCCTCCGAGCTTCTTCGTGATCCTTTACAGGTATAAAGTACATTTCCATCCTGTTGTTGAGCTCATCGAGCTGTTCTCGTAGGATATCTCTCTCCTCCTCACTCTCCTCCAACTCTTGAATTAGGGCCTGGCTTTTGGCGGTCACATCCACCAGTTTTCTTTTCAGTGAAGCATTTTGCTCTTCGAGAGCCGCTCGTATCCTCTGCTGCTCCTCGGCTGACATCCCTCCTGATCCTCCCTGGGATGAGGGACTGTCCAGTTTTCGATGGAGATCTGCCACTTCCTCCAGCACCCGGTCATAGTCTTCCCTGAGCTCCGCGAGCTGTCGTTCCTTCTCATCCACAGCATTGGTCAGCAGGTTTTTCATGTTGTCAAATTTCTCCGCTGGTACGGTGTTGCCATGTTTAGTCTGGCTCTCCTTCAACTTGGTTTCCATTTCTAAAAGGGCTTCGGCAAGCTCTTCTCGCTCTGCAGTCAGAACTCCCACCTCCTGGTTCAGACTCTCTGCCTCGGTTGCTAACTGGTTTTCGCTGGTCTTGTACTCCTCCAAGGCCTTTTCGCTCTGTTTCAGTCGGTTACGGACGCGACCCACTTCCGCTGAAGCACCTTCATACTTGGCTTTGACATCCTGGAGCTGGACCCGCAGTTCGTCTGTGGCCTGGCCGCCCATGTGTTCCTTGACAGCGACTACGTGGGCTTGGAGCTGTTTGACCTTACACTCAGAGTCCAGCATCCTCTTCTGGACGTCTCCCAAGGCGTCCTCCAGTTCTTGAATCTGCTGGTCGGCCTGCCTCTGGATGGCGTCTCGGTTTTGAACCAGCTCTTGGCACTCTCGGTTTTTACGGTTCAGGGCGGATTGAAGCCGCGCCGTCTCTTCCTCTGCAGCATGTTGTCTTCTTTTGACCGTCTCCAGTTCATGTCGGAGCGAATCCAGTTCACCAGAGAGGTCCCATCCTACAGCTGGAGGACTCTTCTCTCCGGCTCTGGACAGTGAACGCGACATGGCAGGATGCTGGAGCAACTGCAGAGAAAGAGGAAATACAAATTCTTACCATTACATAGCAAGTGTGACAACATCATTCGGTTATTTTAATGGAAAACCAGACACTTTATTTGAAAGTACAGAGTAGCTGTGGATTCCTTTGTGATACATTCACAAAAGGTTGTTCTGGGTCGCCTCAGACTTTTTTCCCCATTTTCAAATGCGGACTGATTAGTTTTGAGATGGAGAACGAATTGAATGAGTCACAAAACTCTTTTATTGAAGGAGACAATGAAACCCATCAGGATCTGAAAATTGTATTAGCAGCAAACAAAAAAATTATAAGACCGAACTACTAACACGGAGTTCTGGTCCTTTTCTACTTCGCATGTAAATGTTAATCAGATAAAAATGTACCTGATCAGAATCCAAGCTGTGAGTTTGTTTGATCAAAATGTTTTCTTTGCCTGGAAACACAAAAGTGAACAAACAAATCATTCAAAACCATCTCATAATGTACCTGTGAGGTTTGGAATTAAGGTTTCAATTTTTGCTTCATTATAAAAGAAAGAGAGGGAAACTAACCTTTGATAACCGACTGGCCAGAGTAGTCCCCCTGTGAATGTATACAGAAACATTTACTCATTACAAATGGCTGAAATTAGACTTTTTAGACTTACAGAATACATATAACAGAACATTATGGCTGCACCAGTGTAAAACACAACTGACATTTAAAATACACGCACTATATTAATAAATAGACTCGATTTATTACACATTATCTAACAGGCGATGAACTCAGTTAAAAACTAGTTGAATAAAGTATATTTTAATTCTGATGTTATAAATACATTCCCCTGGGGATTATAGCCTCAAAGTAGAAAACACACATATATATATACACATATTTACACATACATATACACATATATAGTTATAAAGTCACTGACCAAAGTACTACGAAGCTGGACTTTGACAGTCTCCGGGCCTCGAGCCCCTTCCTCTCGATCTTTGGAACTGAGCAACACTTTCAAGTGATCCTTCTGAAAAAAAAACATTCAATCAAGGGAAACTACACACGTTAAGAAAAGTAAAGACTGATTAAATAATATCCGCAGAACAGAAGGGGCTATTTGTTGATACAACAGCACCGATATCTTTGGAAGATTGTTTTCATGACTTTATGTGGCTTTGTTAGAGTTAATATATGACAGTGTAAGATTCTGATAAAACTCTCTTAAGGAGGAAAAGATTCGTACCTCTTTTAGAGTGTCTTCAGATGCCATTTTTTCCTGAAGATTAGAAAAAGAGGATTCATAACAAAAAATACAGCATTTTAGTAAATGTCCTCATTCGCTTGTGAATGAAAAGTGTTCTGGTAGCTCATCTATTATGCTCTAAACAGAGTGTTTTACAAAAGCAATCAGTGTTAAAAGCCTGCTCTGCCTACTGTTAAAGAAACGGTCCTAAATCAAACATTATTGTTTTTAACTTGGCAGAACCTAACACTACGAAATGATATATCTCAGCTACCAAGCCTCGAGTGGGTCCTTCAGATTTGCCCACAGAAAACGATGTGCATTGGAAAAAGCCTCCTGTGGTGGTGTGTTGTTTACCTGTGAGAGCTGTTGCTGAAGTATGTTGACCTTATCTAACAGGGTCCTCTGCTCCGAGTGGTACTTCCTCAGACTTTCCTGCAGGGTGTTGTTCTGTTTCTCCAGGTCCTACAACACACACACACACACATAAAGGTTTAAAGCTAAGAAACAGTCATCAGTTTACACCTGGTATTAAAACATGTTCAGGATCCGAATCAAGGGGCCTAAAACATTTCATTGATGTTGATAAATCAAATTGAAATGTTCAGGTGACAGATGTTTCTGATTTAGTGCAAATTGGTTCAAATAGAAATCCAGTGCATTTAAATATTGTTTCACAGGGGGACTGGTATACACTCTACTGTACTTAAATTTGAGTGCAGTGAATTCAAGTACATATTTTGAATGTCCTGAGATTCTTATGAGTGATAATGAAGTATTGTCAATGTGTGTGCGACACATACGTGTATGATCTGATCCCTCCTGTTAACCTCGGAAGCCTCTGATCGCTCCACTGAGTGCTGAGGATGAGACAGGATTCTTTTTTTACAACCATGTTTACAGGTTATAACATTGTCACAAGCTTTAAAACGTGTGTGGAACAACTTCCACTTGTTATCACTAGATGGCAGTCAAGTTCAACTGAGAGACAGGGGCGGCTCCACAAAGGAAAAGACTTTGGATGTAAGACAATGCAAATTCCTGTCTGCATTTTACAGCAGAGGCTTCACAGTATCTAATCATTTGAATGCTGCACGGGAAGGACTTTGACTTATTAATGTCAACAACAGCTTTGGGATACGAGCAAACCTTGACCCTTCTCCCCTTTAACAAATGCTTTATGGAACCAGAAGGGCAGCACAAATGTCACTTCATTAGTATTCCTGCTACATGTACACAGGAAGGTCTTATAAATATGTAGAGTAGTGTGTGGAGGGTGTTGCAGCCTCTCCTCTCTATAGGTGAGGTTGAATGGATGATGTGGGAGAGTAAAGTGAAGGCTGCAGGAACTACCTGTCGCTTCCACTGTTCCATCTTTGCAGTTTCTTTATCTGCAACAAAGCAAGAAAACAGCAAGTTCAGATTCCACTTGTCCTCCCACACGTAACAAAGATTTGACAAGATTACCACTGTAGAGTCAAATAATAGTGTTTACAGCGCAGTAGCTCCTGAAAACATGTTCCAGGAAAAGAGACAAAAAAAAGACAGAAGAAAAGAAATCAGAGAAAAGTGTGATCTTTGTCTCTTAACAGCAATTGGTAGTTATTTCCATATGTTCAGTGTGTGTTCACATTCTGGAAGACGGTCAAATCTAACCTCTACAAGATATTTGAAATAAAACTGCCTTGATTTTCTGTATCATTAGTATATTTTGTACATTTGTCTACGTCTATTTGTTTGTGTTTGAATAATTACAGTTATCAAACCATTGGAAAGTGGCCAAACACATATATATATATATATATTTATATATGTCCCATTTTCACTGTATGTATTCTGGTTTGAAAAAGGTGACTCACTTAATAGATGCTTATTACGCCACGTAGCTTAAACACAGTGAGCAATAGTCTCCGAACCCTGTTACCCCTCAACTTAGTCACTTCACAGCTTAAAAAATGGAATTTGATTTGAAACAGTCTACTTTCCATTTGTTTAAAATGTAATAAAGTGGAATTTAAAAACACGAGAGGATTTTTCTTTGGCATCATTTGAGGATCATCACAACTACACACACTAGGGAAACATGTGTCAGACAGAAGTTAAAATTTCAGATGCTTTGCTGCACTCAGTGGTCAAATTAAATATGCTATTCCTGTTCTTGTATTCATTTCAAACTGCTAATGATGTTTTTTTAGCACATTCCGCCTCAGGTGGTGTTTTTTCCATCTACCTCTGGTGACTTTGTCGTAGTAACTTTTGACCATTGCAACGAGCTCCTGGTTCTTGCTGAGGCGCGCGTAGTGAAATGTATCATGACCCAGGCCGTCGACCACCTTCACGTCAGCGCCGCTCTTCAGTAACACCTCCACCGCGTCCTTGCAGCCGTACTCACAGCCCAGAATCAGCGCAGTCCTGAGGGAGACCCACAACGACAGTTTAGGAGCAAAAACATACACAAACTGTGCTACAAATGTGTTATTGATGTGATTTATGTGAAGATCACAAAGCACAGCATCTCAAAAACAAGAATTCACTGTGTACTTTGCTTAACTGAGATCACATCTCGATGTTAATGATTGAATTTTAGAGGACTGTTTTGTTTTTACAAACGCTCTTGTGGTTAGAAACCCCAATAAATATGTAAGTAAAAATGTGTTATTTACTGTTGTGATGTTGGATATTATATTAAATTGAAAACAAAGCATTTAAAATTTAAATCATATGAATAATACAATGAGTAAAATTACAGTTTCCAGGACTCAACTCAGCCTTGTGACCCTGAGATGCATATTCAGTGTTTATTATTTGACAAAAAAATACGCAAATGAACTACTAATGATCTGTGGCTTCTAATTTCTGTTGTTATTTTAAATTTTTCCTTTTTAAAAATTATCTATTCTTCCATTTCTACTTGTAGCTGGAATTCATCAACAGTCCGACACAGGTCTAGTTAAAATGTTTGTAGGATTTCTTTTGCAAAATCAGTAAGGTGTATTGTGAAAGTTCATAGCTAGCACACAATTTTTGTTTCTGTGATTTGATGTTCATGTCAGAAAGAGATCGATAGAAATGCGAAAAGATTGATTTGTTGAATGTACAGTGTAACACCCCTTGTCAAAAGCTGCAACACATTTTGATTCGATGTGATTGAAATTGATATTTGACAAATCGAACAAAGATGATGTCTCTTACTTGTTTTGTTTGTCCCGTATGGTGATGTCAGCCCCTCGCTCCAGCAGCAGGTGACAGATGCGTGAATGACACATCTGGGTTGCAAGTACCAAAGGTGTCCTGCCATCCTGGAGAAAAAAACACACACAGGCAGACATATAGATACACATTTCTACAAAGTCCCACTGCTACAACACAAGACAGTTACACAGTGTACGGCTCCATTCAAGGTGTCAATATGTCACTTGCCTCAAAGCACCCAGTGTAACCCACAGTTTACCGAAGGTTCACTCAAGTGGACCAGGTTGAGATTTAGTGAATTAGATTGTCAGTTCCTCTAACAGACATGACATGTAGGGAACTATTCCCACAATGACCACTACACAGTTGTCACGGGGCAATGAAAGAAATATACAGTAGAGGAGACCATTTAAAACACAGTGTGTGAAATGAAGTGCAACATTAATCCTCACAAAATCAGTGGCATTCACAGATGCTCCGCTGTCACAAAGAAGCTTCACGCTGGATGGGCAGCCGGCCATGACTGCAGAGAGAAAGAGGAGAAACAACTGCAATCAATTCATCCCATTGACAGTAACACAGAGAAACATGTGTTCAGCAGCGCAGTGCTGGTGTGGACCCTGCTGTATATGTTGAAGGTTTGCATTCAAAACTAAAAGAAAGCACTTTTTCACTATTATCCTGGGTAAGGGGGTAAGTGATAACATTCAGAGCAGAGTAGGATAAAGCTAAAGTTAGTCCTTGTGAACGTTAAGTAAAATAGAGTTGGGACTAAAGTTAGTGAAGTGAGTACTATAGCAGAGTCTCAGTGTGAAATAGTCTTACCAGCATCATGTAGAGCTGTTCTTCCTTGTAGGTCCACATTTCCAACTGGACTGTTGTGCTGTAAAATAATATAAACACAGGTTTTACTGGTGTTAAAACATGACGGATTAAAGAATAAACTAGATCTGTAAAATAATGAGGTACAACATTTGTCATATCCCTAAGAGCACTATTTAAAGCTCACTCTAACAACACCGTCTCACTAATGCAGACAACCTACAGTTGCTCTGTAAATAATGAAAATGATAAGTGACATTTTAGCGCATATCAGACATCACAGATTTAAAGAAAACATGTAAGTGTAATCAGAAGTGTACATTAGACGCGTATTAACACAGAGCAGTTTTTACACAGCACAGTATAATAACACAGACCAACTAAAAGCCCTCAAACGTAATTTCTTCTAAGTATATAATGATGTTAGTGGATAAAATTACAGCAGGGTCGCTAATAATTGGTTCTCTGCATTACGTCATGTGGCCAACGAGGCAGGTCAAATAAGACCATTTTCTCTAAGTGGATAATGATGTTAGCTTGATTTGATTGTTGAGCCTGGATTTTCAAGTTGTTCAAAATCTAAAAAAAGTGAAAAATAAACTTATTTACCAAATCACTCAAGTTACAAGGCTGTTGAATTCAGACAATTTTTCAAAAAGTCTACTGGTTGAACACAAAGTAATTATTTTAATAAAACAATTAAATAGTTTCACTGAAGAAACAACTTGTTGGCAATGGAACCTAAGTAGGCAACAGCAGGCCAGCCATGTGCTGCGCTGACATGTTTGAGACGTCTCTGCAGAACTGTGGTGATGGGTGCATGTTGTGGAAGCTTTGAGGACTTAATGCCAACAGGGGCCTGATGTTGCTGGGTAAGCTTGCCAGCGAGCTCTGCCAGCGAGCTCTGCTCTGCCCCCCCCACTATATAAATCCAACTCTCTCTAGCAACAAGGACCAAAAATTAGCTGTGAGCTCAAGTGACAAAGCTTGGGGTGGGGGGTGTGGGGTTTGGAGGCGCTAGAGCGGCAACGGGAGCCGACGGCAGAGCATGGAGGTGGGGGGGGGGATACCCTATACTTTGAGGATTTGGGCTGACAGAGGGAGATAGTGGGGGGGGGTGGGGGGGGTGATGGTGTCCAGCTGCTATGTCTGGTGTGATGACGGCACCAAGAATGGACGCCAGGTTTGCAGGAGGGAAGGCTTGTCAACACCACTGACAGCCCCCTGCCAACAGACACTACCTCTGTTAGATCACTGCCATGTGACAGATAGGGGCGGGGCTACGAGGCTCTGGGAGCACAATATTACAGAGGTAGCCCCCTCATTGTAAACACATAAATCCTAAAGAGGGGCATGGTGACTCAACAGGGCCCACTGTCGACCGATACAGACTGGGCACAGCTGCCAGAGCTGTTGGGCAAGAATTATTTAAAGGAGCTGTGACGGAAACTGACCGACCAGTGACTGAGAAGCTGCTCTGTGGCACACTTATACAACAGTGGAGATAAACAACACGGCAACAAGTAGAGGAATGGAAAAAAATTTAACCTACGATGTAAAGATCAACAGAATTTAAGGTGTTATTATGTGTTGTGTCTTGTTTCCTCACAGCAGTAAATAACAGTCGGGTACAGAGAGTGTTTGTGGAGCAGCGGCTGTTTACCTGCAGCAGCTTCTGCACACACACCGAGTGTCCGTTTCTTGAAGCCAGATGAAGAGCATTTTTACCTGAAAATGATAAATGAAGTGAAAATTAAGTACATTCACACCCTCATTTGTGCATGTGTGTATTTTCTGAGCAATATGCCGCAATGTGCAATTATCCTATCACGAATATTGTGAGCAGCGTTTCCCACAGAGTTAATTAAATCTTGGGCAATAGTAAGAGTGCACGTGCACAAAAATGGCGCACACACACACACACGCAGAGATTAGAAGCGACAGGTACACAGGCTAAAGGGTGAAAGACAATATCCCTCATGAGAAATACAAAACTGCATTGCTTGCCAATTGTAGGTGCGTACACAACTGCAGCTGAAACTATAAGGTTCACATTCTATATATATATATATATATAAGAGCTACATAATGTAATAATGGTACATGACAAAAAAGTTAACAAATGAATATTTCTATAATACTTTTGAGATGTATCATATTTTACAAATATTATGTTGGAGTCACGATTCCATTTCATTATTGTGGGGGTGAAAGCAGGGACTTCATTCCAACACAAATCAGAAAAGTTCCAAACTGATTTAATTTAATTAAATTAACACACACTTCCAGCCTCATTAAGTTTGTTTTCCCTCGGGAAAATTCAATGGACAAATTTAAAATGCAGCAGTTGACAGCTCCTGTTATGCAAAGATAATGTGATACCATTTTATGATCCTCATTAGCAGATGGAGTAAACCAATATAAAATTATTGATACAGCTTAATGAGTAAGAAATGAAGTCTGTGTCTGTGCAGTGTCTGAGGATATTGGTTAATAGTTTAATAATTCATTATAAATTAAGCGTACGCGTCTCTTTGCTATTGGTTGTTATTTATTTAAACAAACTTGCTCATTGATAAACATAGATGATCCGAGTGTGACAGGGAATTTCAGCAGCTAATATGGAAGACGGCAAATGAAGATAGGGGCGCTCAACCTTTTACATACATAATTTTACGTTACTTTTCCCAGTATTTGTGTGGAGGAAAAGCGGTAACGTGGAACAGTCAATGTTTATTCTAGGTATGATATTAATTTTTATTATTTACATTCGGCATTGAAATGAACAGACAGCACCACTTTGAACAGTGATTTAATTAAAATTATATCTTTAATATAAGCTGCCATGAAGAAAAGGAACTTGTTTGCTTGCGAGCAGCCCTCTGTGTAGTAAATGAATGGAAAGAGACTGACAATGAGAAAATGTGGAAATGAAATCTACCGAAGGTGAGAACGAGGGACACAGAGCGGTATATTTTTTAATCGTTTCAAAGAGAAGTTGCAATTTCTGCAAGTCTTTGCTACTGATGTGATGGCCATGGACCAAATATAAACACAAACAAATATAATATTAAAACAGCTCCAGGGTACAACTCTGATCCTCACCTGTGGCATCAGTCGCAGTGACATCAACGTTGTGTCCCAGGAGGAGATTGAGACAGTCTTGGTGTCCTCGTGTGGCAGCCAAATGAAACCTAGTAATCAAGAAGATAGATGGAGACATTTTAAGAAAGGAAAGACAGGGCATGTGGCAGAGTGAGGTGCAGCAGAGGGCAAGTGAAAAAGGGATAGGGTTTAAGAAAAGGGGGTGAGGGTGAAACTTAAGGACAAGAGGGCGACTGCAACCGTCTGCCTGGCTCCTGGCTATCAGCAGGATTTGCAGTCTCAAAGTAAATAACCCTCAGGGCCTGTATTGACTTTAAACAAACCAGGAGCTACTTGTCTGCTTCCTGCTGTAACCCCCCATATTATATGACTCAGCAATATTACAAAATTAATTGGCAAAGTTGCACAAATACTACAGTTTGCCTCTGTGTTCACAGTCTAGTTTGACCTACAAAGTATGAGCTATTAGTCCCAAAGTCCTACAATGTAATATTTACGTTTTATTTACAATAAGTTCATGTGGTCATGTGGTTCAGTTAAAAGCACCAGATCAGTTACTAAATGAACAATGAAATGTGATTGTTTGTATTCATTTGTATTCCATGTTTAATTCACATAAAGTCGGCATATTCGCTTGTTAAATACTCAATAGAGTGTTTTCCGACCTGTATTTACTATTTCATCATCACTTTTGACTGGAAACATTCCCTGTTCACCTCTTCTGATTTAACCAGCAGCAACACGGCCGCCACAAGCCATGAAGTTCTGCAGAGCACTTGTGTGTAAACCTATCTCAGTCTGTCGCCCGTCAAGTCACATGAACCTGTTTATACTCTAACCCCAAAGTATCTGCCAAGGAGACAGCTAGGCTGTCACCTCAACACTGGCGCGGGTATTAAAAGCCGTGTTGATGGCCACAAGATGCTGGTTCTCTGAGGAGCAGCGGAGGGTCCTGACCTCTCGGTGCAAACAGCAGACAGGAAGCAGACCACAGCTCCCCAAGTTCTGAGGGCAGAACTGATGTGAAACATCAGGTTCATGAGCCACAGCGCTTTCCAGAAAGTAAATGAGAGAACGTTTCTGCACAGGGTAGAATATTCTTTCCTAATTCTCTCAGTCCAAACTGCTCCAATATTGTTGCACATTTTCTGTAGGTCCTCTGATGGCGTGACGTGCCAATCAAAAGCCACAGCATCCATATGATGTGTACCATAAAAGTGGTCATGAGTGATGAGCCCACACATTGAATTCTGCAGTAATTTGATAACCGCATTGTCTCCTGCATCAGCACCAAGCAGCAGACAAGCAAACTACTGAAGAACGGTACATGGTACATACATTTTTGTGGTCTGTGGTCACTGTTCCTTTTGTGGTTATTAATCCTTCAAATCCTCGTTTTAACAAAAATTAAAGCTGATAATCCTTTTCATTAAAGTTCATGTTTGTTGACTTTTTTGTCTTCATTGGATTTCTACTGTAGTGTCAGTTTGCCAGGAGCACATGCGTATATAAAGCACTCTGACAGGGATAGATCTCATCATGAGGTTCACTGGGATTATCAACCTTATGCAAGATGAAAGTCTTTATCAGCGGAGTTGTGAACTACACCCGAATTAATATCAAGGATTATCTAGTATTTTAAGAAATACGCATAAAAGACAAAACCTGCGCATGATCATGAGATCAAACTGAAATCACAGCTTACTCTTGTTATTCTTAAAAGACACTTGCTGCTAATTCTGACAAATAATGTGCTTGCACCGGTATCTTAAGTCAGTGCCAGTTTCACGCTGCAGGGCCAAGCGAGTGCTGTGATGTCATGTGCACCTCTTCTGCCGTGAACGTCGTGCCAGCTCGCTTTGTGAAGGTCGTGCCAGCTCGCTTTGACAACTGCACAGAATGAGCAGGTGTGATGGGCGGGCTCACCTCATTGGGAGCAAGCTAATGCCACGGCAGAGATATAAAGCGTTTACTCAGCTGGAGGCCGCGATGGAACGGTTAGAGCTGAATTCATTAGCTGAACATAGTGAGGTTAATCTGGGTCCCACCAAATTATATATTGGAGGTAACAGTTTGTAATTAGTTGCCCCGCAGAGGACCGTGATTACATGGGATCACCATTCGACATTCCTTTGAAGGCGTTCGCAGCAGTCAGAATGCCACCGACACATGTTGGTCTGTGTGTGGCCCACTGAACTATAAGCAGACTTGCTGAGTTGCGATTGTGGTTCACTTTTGTTTTGGGCAGACCTGGCAAGTGTGCAACCTCTTTCCATAAAAGTCCAGTTTAGGTGATGCGTCGATTTTAGTGTGAACTAGTTGTGGTTTGTCTGCCCTGCAGGGGAACACTAAATAATGAGTGCAACTGTGTTTAGCTACAACAACCTCCAACAGTCTGTCTTTGCACAGTTGGCAGCCAAGGTTCTGGATTTAATTCTGACAAATTCCAGCACCTTATAATGAGACCGGACATTTAACAGGTTGTTTGTATGATTCTGTTTATTTACACCCATGCATGTATACGGCCGCTAGTCTGTGCAATGGTGTGACAGGAGAATTTCACACACAGCTGAAAATACTTGGAATCTGCTGCTCCATAGTTATATGCTTTAATAAAGCCTTTGTCAAAATAAACCTGAAGCTCAGGCCAGACACCACTGACTTCTTCATATATCTGGGGATTAAACTGGGGGCGCCCGGACTCCCAGAATGCTGCTGCTGGAATCTGTACCTGCTTTTTTAAACAGCTCAGTGTATTGTTTCCAAAGGCTGGGACATTATAATCACCGATAGGACCAAAATAAAGGTCTGTATGTGATACCTGAAATATCTGTGGTTTTTTGGAAGCATCATCAGTGAATTCCCTGCACATATTTCTGTTAGCTTGACCTATTTTCCCCACGCACCTTTTATCATTTCCAATCCTATCTTTCTGTTAAACCTCCCCCTCTAATAACAACTTGTGTAAGGTGTTTATACAGGAAAGAAACAAAAACAAACCTCAAGCTTGAGGTTCCCATTGAAAAATACAATATAAATATGGGCCTTCAAAATGTCACCTGATCCCTATAATGGCCTGCAGCTGGGTCTAAATGCATTACTTGGTGTTTCAAGCACCACAGTTGTTCTGATCTGAAATTTGCAGGGAGTCATTTCCTGTGAGGACTACATAAACAGTCTCAGGCCAATGTGGTCAAGCCTTCAGTGGCCACAAACATTCTTTACATAAACTCCCACACTGACCTCCAGTTAGAAAGATGGACACCAACAGGGCCATTTCTGGATATAAAAATGGTCCCATAATAATATGCAACTGCAAGGGCTTTCACATGAAGTGCGGCTGGATGAAGGAGTCACATGGGAATTTGGAGCAGGCAGGATTTATTGGGATTTGGAGACTTGATGTCATAAAAGAAGGTATGAGGTACATCATGTTTTTAATGTCAGAGTGACCTAATTGTCAAGGCATTTGTGCCATTTTTGGGAACCAGGGTCAGGAATGTGAAGTGAGGCGTCCACTACAGTGTTTGGAATTTGTGATGCTTAGCATTTTGAGATTTGGACATTTTCAAAAAGGCATTGCTGAGTGAAACAACTGTTGGCAAATGTGTTTGTGTCTGTAGATGGTGACAGTGTGTGTGTCTGTGTTGACTTACGCAGAGCGGCCTTCCACGTCGAGCTTGGTGGGGATGATGCCCTTCTTCCCGAGAACAGCAGCCACCTTATCCAATTCGCCCCGTTCCACCGCCTTCATCAGCCGATCATCATACTTGTTCCAGTCTGTGTTCTGACAATGATGATAGGGAACCATCAGACATGCAGTGGGTTTGATGGCATTTCCCAAACCAATCAGATGAGCCAAATACATGTAACAGCACTAATTTCCACTTCTTTAAGCAGACTAATTAACAAAACAGCGACAAACACAAAGTCAAGATCTGACACAAAAAAAACGACAACAGACATTATGGCAACGTGATTTTTCTTTTTATAGCACAACAGTAGACTTGTGTTAATACAAAATGTGCCAAGAATGTGCCATAATGCAGATTCACTAAGTTCCCTGATGAGTGACAGCTACAAAGCATGGGAACAGAGTACTCTTAAGGCTTCTGGGAACAACATTCAAGTGGAGTGCTTCATAATGGAGATCAAAAATGAAATGACATACTGTTATCACTTTGATAACGTGCACATTATCCGGTAGTTAAGAAACAATTTACGAGTCACCAAATTGATCCACAGATGATTATTGCCCCATTTGCCTCAAGAATAATTTCCTCACTGCATTACCACTTTGTTAAAGCACAGCCTTCAGGGAGTTGAGAGTTTGTGATGAAAGCACAAGACAAAAGCAACACTAACGGAAGCTACCGACAATGAATACCTACAAAGTGCATGGAGGTGCATTTCAGCCAGCGGCTCATCTTGGGTGAGTGGAGCTGGTCCTTGCACCTTGCTACTGAAAAGGACGCCACTGTTCCGGTTTACAAAAAACACAAATTGAGAAAAATTGAGAAAAACAATATAAAAAAATCCCCTCAGTTCCTCAGTGCACTCAGCCAGTGAGCGCAACAAAAAATGAAGCTGAAGAGAAAACGATGACAGTCTCCTGCAGTGGAGGTCCTCCTACGGAAGGCTCAGCCTCTGGAGTTCCCCGCACTTGAGGCAGTGAAATTAAGTTGGCAGGATTTTCTAAGCATTCCTGTGTTGCTCGTAGGCTCTGCCTGTAAGTTCATCACTGCACAGCAGTTTTGTTGATGATGGTAAAAGGGAGGAGAAGGAGGAGTGAAAGAGGAGGAAGGAGTAGAGGTGGAGAAGCAGATGGGCCAGCCCTGCCAGCCCTGGGACCTGCCCTGGCCGGCAACTGCAACTCCTCCTCGGGGGTAAAAGTCAGCTCAGCCTGGCTACCGCTCGCCTGCTCCAAGAGTCTATTCTCGCCTTTCTCCTCAAACCATCTGTTTCTCTCAGTCTTCTCTTGCTGTGATGATCTTCTACTTCTTCTCTGAATTGTTTTCTTTCAGCAGAAGCTGTGAGCTACTTGTTTATCAGGTGAGAACTTCAGAGCTCCTCTCTCTTCTCTTCTCTCTTCTATGACTGGTCTCCAGCGTCTTCACCCGACCAAATGGCAAGGTCAGTCAGGCTCAGTGGGGTAAATATGTGAGCTCTCCCAGGTTTAAAATATCACCCCCTCCCTGGTAAACAGCGGTGGTGCAGACAGCCCTGCAGACTGGTTACCTCTTTATTTTTTGACCCTCCAACCTTTCTGTAGTGACTGATAGGAAGACAGGGGCTAAGAATACATTCTGGACATGCCTGCACCGTGAGTAATGGTGATAGTGCCCATCACTGCTGCCAGCATGAAACAAGGCCAGCCAGAAAGACCTTGCTTACACCGCCACCCCCTACTGTGCTCCCTGTTTGCCTTCATCTGAAAATATTAATGTCAGAGGGGGATTATGGTTTGCACATTTGAAGTGGTTCTGGCACTGACCCTCACAGGGCACTACTGGGGGAAAAGCTACCTCGACCCATCCATCTAAACAGAGTGGTGTGGCTCCAAAGCCCCCTGATCCTCGCTGCACAGTGGCAAGGTTAGATGTCAGCCGGTTTACAACCGTCTGTCTGAGACTGCATCCCGACCATAAACTACACTGCCGCTTTACTTACACTAATACCATACAGTTAACACTGCAACAGCACAACTTTCATTTTCAATAGGTAAAAATATCACAGGAAAACAGCCACAGAGAAGCCACCGGAGGATAGAAGGGGTGGTATAGGGAGAAGCGTTTAATTTACACACGGCATCAGCTCTTTGCAGGCTTGTGTTACTGTCCGCTGCCAGACTGGCGTGAACCGAGCAGCACTGATATCCACAAACATGCAAAAAGACCTCCTCCGCATGACCCGTCACATGAAGAAGTAGGTGTCAACTTACGAAAGCTGCTCACCCTTGCATGGAGACAAAGGCGCCAAAATGGCACCTAGCCACACAGCATACTGTACATCGGTCACGTAAATATCTCACATGGGTGTGCTGGTGTGTATATGTGTGTGTGCGTATTTGTTTGGGAATCTGTTTATGTACTATTTAATAATAGGGCTGTTGGCAAGCTAGAGTTGCCACTGCAGAAGTCACTCACACAATAAAAATTCGAATTGGTGACATTGATTATTTGTGCCATCACAAAATATTTGGTTTGGATTGTGTCTGGGTGACGTAGTCGCCAAGAAAGGGTTTATGGATATGATGCACTTTGTTTTCAACTCCAAGAAGTCTTATTTTATATCCTGACGTTAATATGATGTCAATGTATCTCCCTGCTTTACGTTCAAATACTGGAGCAGTACCCAGCTGAAATAATTCCACAAATATTTAAGCAGTTTAAAGTCTTAATTTATTTCTAACATACTACATATATATCCGAGATGTATGTGGGGGTTAAATATATTGCAAAAAATTGTTTTGATAATGTAGATTCCTTTGCAAAAACATGGTTGTATGTATATTTTTATATACTTTTGCATCGAATAGACATTGTACAATCAGTAATTTGATGTGAATATGATGCCGGATCAGAAATCAGTGGAAAAGCATTATTGACTTTCATCCATCCATCCATTAATTGGTTGAGAGGTGGTGTTTACCCTGGACAGGTCACAAGCGTATCACAGGGCCAAAAAACTATTCCCACTCGCATTCAAACAATTGGTCGGTTTAGACTCTCCAATTATTAATGGATATGTGTATGATGTGTATTAACCTCAGTGAAGTTTAAGATGCCCAAGTCATTTCGATACATCCTGAGTGTCAAATGAATGGTTACACAACATTTCCAGTCACTTAATGGCTCCCAAATATTTCATTAAAAACACGAAAAACAAAAACCATCATTATTGTGGTTCATCCTATGGGCACCATGAATATCTAGAACAAATCTCTAAAGCATTGAACTCACTGACAATCACAGACATCCGTACAGCCACGTAGTATTGGTACAAAGAAGAACGGAACAATTCAATGCAGAGATATAAGGCTGTTAATAGGTAAAAGAAACACAAACTAGCTTGGACCAGCAGCTTCTTCTCTTCATTGCATAGTATTCTCTCTAATGTATTATGATGTTGATGATGAAATGATATTCAACCCTCGCTGTCTGCAAACATTACTTAAAGCTTCTATTTTAACACTGACCTTTGGGACAAAACATCAGCTGACACTCGATGAGCCAGGTTAGACCTCTACCTGTCCTCACACACTATTTTGGGTGTCTGGTAATACTTCAGTTACACACTCTAGCCATCTTCACTTCAGGTTCTCCATCACTTTTTACAAGCTGCGACTCTTTCCAACACCTCAGTTTCCTGCCTCTCTAAGCTCCTGGCCAGACGAACATGTCTCCAATGTCCTCACAGATGAAATCACCAGTAGAAAATACCATACTGGTCATATGATAACAGACTGAAGCCAAGACCAAAACATAAAGCTATACACCAACAAGTTATTCGATAGCGGTGTCCAATGCCAAACAGATATGGTTTCATAGGATGACGACTATTAAAATGATCATGAACTTAGGAGACATCTGTGAAGAAATACCATGTCATGAAATGTAAACCAATGACATTTTGTTCACGGACGATATTAGTATTTTAAAGTACTTTAAAGTACTAAAGGACATTCTGGCCCGATAGTCCTCTTAAATCCAATCATGCTTCAAAAAATTGCACACTCAGACGTACATCGCCAAAATATGCCCGATACTTTTCAAAAACAATAACTGTTAGAAAGTGCATTTGAGTCCAAGATGGATATCTCACAACAACAAGCTTGAAAAACATGAAACCATCCTTCAATTCTCTTCCCTGTTCTGTTGCGGTGAGAGGACAACTAACGATACACAACCAATTGCTGAATTTGTATTCTCAAACTCTTGCTAAAATCCCCAAAATGTCTACTTCATGTTGGTATGACGAAGTCAGTGGATTTCATCCTCTGCGGACCATGACTGTCTACAAAAATTCATAACAATTCATCCAGTAGTTGACAAGATAGTGAAACAACTGTAATAGCTGATGGTCGCATGGCTTCTTAAAATAATCATGATGCTGATACAAAATAAAATAGGTCAAATAGAAAGTGATTTGATGAGCAGGGCTGAGAATTAGATCGGCATGAAGAAAATATTCAAGCCACTTAGAAACTATGACAATGGCCATGCAAGTGCAACATTTATTTGTCAGTACAATACTACATCCCAACAAAACTGGGAAACTAATAGTTTTTTTAAGTGATTACACTGCCTTGACCACATCTTGTCTGAATTCATGATATTCTGCTCGTACATCTTCTCGCAAAAATTATGTTTTGCCCAACAACAGCTGGGTTGGTTTCTTGGTGTGAGTTAAATTTACCTAATCCAAATAAAAACCAGTTCAAACAAAACAACAGGTGAGAAAATGTCCTCAGAAATCAGGTATTCTGATGACACGTATCACGTCTCAACACGAAGCAAATAAATCATCACCTATAGTTTAATGTGAAGATGCACTGAGATGACACCACTTATCTATTTATATTTGTATCCTCAGAGATACCTGTTTGTGACATTTAAATAGCCGCGTGCTGTTTGAATGCCACAGTGACAAGTTGATTCATTGGTGAAATATACCATGGCAGTGAAAAGCCAAAACTCTAGCTGCGTCAGTGCTAATGAGAACCTTAAGGACCGGCTCAAATACCAGAAAGTGTGTCACGGAAATCTCCAGAAATTACATGAGTCACAACCCAGTGGAGTTTAACAAACAAAGACGGAACAAACACTGCAAGTCACAGTGTCATCTATTAAGAAACAAGGGGATGGAACAGAGGAAGAGATTGCCTGAAATGACTTGAAATATAATATGTTGTTTCAGTCAGACATTCCAAGAACAACTGCTTAGTACTGGACCACAGCTATTATTATATTATTATATAATACATTTTTTTAGGAAAATGTTCTGTGCTAAAGACATGAAACTCCCTCCAGACTACTGCTACTGTCTCACAATCAGCAGGCTCCTCCTGGGACTGCTGTTAGCATTAGCAGTTTTACACCCATGTTTAACCCAATGTGAACCCCCCCTCTAATTATCGACCACAGACCAGTGCATGAAGTGGCGAACAGTGCACCTGTCTGGGCATGTAGAGCGTAAATGAAACCCCTCTGGGGGAAATGCATCAGGAGCGGAGGAGGACATGCAGAGACAATAAATGTGTAAAAGAACAAGGGTTGAAGTGAGAAAATGGAAAGATACAGCGCGCTTGGAGATTGATCTATCATTAAAGAACAGGTAAGTCTATGCCTCAGAATGAAAGCCCCTCTTCAGGCCAAGCCCGCATTGATGGTTCAGACCAGGTGTCCTGAGGAAAGAGGCACTCTCTTTTTGGTATGTACTTGAGGCACTGGCGGTATATCTGGGTGGCTGCTAAACACAGGGCAGCTCTTGCTGGGCAGAATGTGGACTAGATGCAGGACAGACAGACATACAGACACGCCCTCTAGTGGTCAACAAGAGGAAGGGGTTACCAATGATTGTCTATGGTGTTGATATTTTAGTCACTCTTCTTAATGCTGGATTTAAAGCAAACATGTACATTCATCCATTATCTATAACTCTTATCCTTTCAAAGGTTGCAAAGGCTGGAGCCAATGTCAGCGGACATTGGGTGGGAGGTGGTGTACAACCTGGGTCGGCAGCGATTGACAGGGCCAACATATCGAGACAAACAACCATTCACACGGTTTATTTAGAGACTTCATTTAACCTAACCCCAATCTGGTGGTCACCTGGAGAGAAACCCTGCAGAAACAATGCAGAAAAATGCAGACAGGACAAAGACATACCACCACCATGCTGCTCTCGTAAAGCAAATATATATTACAAAATAATTTTACAAGAGATTGTGACCCCTGTGCCAAACCATCTACCATCGCCTCTGTAGCTTTATGTGCCCTGTCAGCAACAGTGATTGTGTAAATACTCGCAGGAGTTACACACTCATTCTTGGAAAGATGCCACTGCCCTGTTAAACTGTAGCAACACTTGTGAATGCACCATTATGTGATTAGAAACAGGTCCCTATAAAAAGTTGTTCATGTTTTATTGCTTCTACATCAGTGAATCTCAGTGGTGTGCCTTAGTAAGGCATCCATGAGCAACAGAAAACTAATCTCAAAGGAAACATTAGTACAAACTGACCTGAGTTCAGTACAAATTCAAAAACACACGTTTACCAAGAATGCACCCTCTTCGACACACCCTAAAATATCAAACATGAAGCCAATTTGTTTCACAGTTGCATAATAACAATCATAAAGACAAGTCTGTTGTAAATGTACATAGAAGGAACAAGGATAACTTCTCATGCACTGAATCTACACAGAGCAAGCTGCCCTACAAATTGATAAATCTATAACATGGATCTGTTTTGTGATAGCTGAGCTACCTCTGAACCTGCAGAGAGCAAAATAAAATATAGTAAACTGGTTTACAGGGAGTTTCCTGTTCACCTTCTCACTTTTTCAGTTGTAACGCACACTGATCCTAAAAATCAAGAATTGTCCATCAACCTGCAAGGGTAACACAGTTTTAGTGAATTTAGAGCCCCGCTTGTCTTTGCTATTTTCCTCTACTTCCAACACCTGCTACCGGGGCAGGAGCTCAGCTTTCCAGCAGCCCAAACCCTACGAACTTTGCCCCTGGCAACTTCCAGTAAAGACTCTCACTAGGATCATAAAAACACAGGAAGGCCATTATATTGTTTCTGAAAGACAGTTCTAGAAAGAGACTTTAGTGAGAAACAGGTCAAACCAGTCCAGAGTAAACTGGACATAACATTTCTTACAGTAATGGCATCTAACCTCTACCCAAAATACATTTAAAGGGATTATAATAAAAACTTAATGTGTTCATCAGACATATAAAGTTTACTGAAGAATGTGTGAAGAGAGAAGACATTAGTGTCAACGGGGCTCCAAGGGCTGCTGACGTGCTAAAAGCATCTAAAAGTAAGTGCACATCATGTCCTTCATCAAATGGAATTCACTGAGACAAAACTAAATCACAATATGCAGAATAAATTTGTGTATTTCATGGCAGGAGAATGAGTTTACAATTCCAGGAAACTAATTTAAATACTGATTAGATGAAGCAAACCTGTAATTTATTGCACTCTCCAGTGGAAATGAATTATACAAAAACATTGATATAACGTTTCAATAAGATGCTACTAGGTTTAAAAAACTAAATAAACCCTTTAGCCCACAACCAGGATGGATGTTGGTCAGCTGATGGGCTCTGGGGATGTTGGTTTCTGGTTCTGACTCACATAAATAAACATCTACATGATGAACTGGTAGAAATGTTTACTTGACAAAATATGTCCAAATACCCACTAACCTTCTGACTTCCCCATCAACCACTAATGCATTAACGTGGTATGACAAATAGCCAATGCTGGCATAATAAAATGCTAATGGTTTGCATAGTATCCGTTGGACCCCTAAACCCGTCTCTGTGAGCATGTTCAGAGCATTTTCTTCGAAGCCATCATGAATGTAGTAGCCTTGTAATATTAGTCGTAATTCTAGAAATTGATATCAAACATCTTTTTCTTCATCTTTACAAAGAATACCTAAACGTTTTAGAGAATCTTAGTCACCTGCACCGACATTAAAAGGAAAACAATTTGAAAAGCATTTAGAACAAAAATAAAACTGGAGTAACTGCAGCTCCTGTGGTATAATATTTAAATGTGTCAGCAGCTTACCTGACACATAGTAATAGCCATCATTAAAATAATGATGTCCCCCAGTAGTACTATTAAAACAAGTGGGGTTATGGGTTTTGGCTCTAGATGGCTGCTGATGGATGATATTATTTCAGCTAGTCGGATAATGTTGAGATATAAGAAAAGAACAAGGTAGACAAAGAGCCCTGGGTGCTATAATACGATTTTCAATCAGCTAGCAAGGGAAGTATTTAGGTCTAATGCAAAAATAATGTACTAACAAGGTACTGCTACCATTTGCACCACATGACAGTGACACTTAAATGTCACGTGGCTCAGGGGAGTGTTGGGAAGAATGAGGGCTGCTGTTTTAATCTCACCTGGAACAACATGAAGTGGTTTAAGGGAAAACAACACAGGAGTCTTGTGGCTTACATGCCCGTATTTGGTTAAATGAGGAGCTCTATGGGCATGCTGCTACTTGGCCACAAACACTGATGATGAGGCTTGTTTGGCCAGCACTTACAAGTCATCACACACAAAAACACACACACATGCAGGGTGAGGAATGTGACTGGGGGGGGGTTGGTCAGATGGACTGAGTTTCATAAAACATGATATTTGTTCATAGTCTCATGGAACGTATTAAACAATAGTTGCTCAATGCCGAAGCTCAAGTTTCATTTGCTGTGTTGTAACAAAAGATTCTGGTCAGGTTAAAAACTTTCCATTTAGCCACAATAATCAAGTATCTCACAAGTTACTGAAAACAATGAAATAGCAGCTAAGATGTGGCCTAAACTGCATAAATCCCATTTGCCAAATCTCGAATGCAACGACCTCTGAATTGCAAACTAAGTTAATGTTAAGAAATAATACATTTAATGGGAATATAATGGGAATTAAAGTGTTATCAAAGTGCTGTAGAGATTAAAATTCCCAACACAAGTCCCACAGCGCAACATCAAGTAAAGGTTGCTATAGAGCAAGCAGGAACATGTCAAATACTCCACCTTTTCTTTACTGTGACCGAGTTCTGAGTCAGCAAGAATATCTGGAAAAGTCACTTCCTGCTTCTCAAGATACTGTCAATACATGTGGAGCAAAGGACACTGACAGGGAAATCACCCCCAAGAACAACCAATCAACCTGCAGTCCAAACAAAGACAAGGCTGCCACGACAAAGATATAGACATTAAACGTATTAAATACAACTATTTTCATAAACTAGTGTGTCACTCAGTGTAGAAATATAAAAGACAAAAGGAAGTTAAAGAAAGAGAAAAAATCCTGTTTCCCCCTCTTTATCCATGTCTGCATCATAATATATTGAGTTCTTCCCAGGCCCTTTCCCTCAAACAGGTTTGTTGGAAATCGATTGAATAGTTTTTGCATAATCCTTCAATAAATAAACTAACAAACAAAACAAAAAACAACAAACAGATAAATAACCCAGCAAAACGACAGAAGTAAAAACCTAACCTCCCTGTCAGAGGTGATTAAAACATAGACGACAGATTAAATGGAGGATAAACGTGGCATAATGGAGCATGACATGCACACAAGAGTAGGATGAACCTTTTGCTTAACCCTGACACAATAAACAGTATTTTAATCTTCAATGCGTAATACATTTCCACCACAACAACCTAACATCTGCTGGTATTGTCCTTCCCTTTACAAAGCATGCATTAGTGTGCAGGTCTAAGCAAGATGTGATATTTATACTGTAAACAAGCTGAGATATCACCGCACAATGTATACTGTTGAAGAGGAAGAGGAATGTATTGCAATACATTTGATTCATTACTGTGACACATACTGCAGTGTCTATTAATTACTTTGATAGATTCATTATATAGTGTGTGGCAGCCAGCCACAGTCTAATTAGACTGTAGTGGTCCGCCACAGATTCATAATGAACCGAAAATATTCTTTAGCAAACTGTTTTGCACCACTGCTTCTCACTCCCAGTCCCAGTACATGTTTTTATAGGCCAGTTGTGGAAACATTACATTGATTTAAATGACTGGAGATTTACCTTAACCTTCTTTCAACCACTGACCAGAAAATCATCATTTCCTAAGTTATGATGATTAACTTAGGAAATGAATGGCTAACTTAGGTCGCTAAGTTAGCCAACGAGACACACACTCAAAAACACATCACAGTAGCCACTGTAGTTTCCATGAATCTAAACTCAATTTAATCTTAATTACTGTTCAAAAGCAAACAGATAACGTTACTTCAGAATGGGCTATTGATAATTAATGTTCTGATAAATTCACATAACACAACACAAATAAAAACTAACCCAGACAAGTTATCTAACCGTTTTTACAAATTAATATAGTCAACCAAGGTGTTTTTTCAGCCAGGATAGAAAGACTATTGTTCGCAAAGTTCACACCTTTCTATCAACAAAATGTTAAACTCATATAAATAAACCCCACAGTCTCTATTAGCTTGTGCAGTTTGTCCTTCCTGCTTCCCAAAAAAGAATGCATGAAACCAGAAAGGCTATCCAATGTGACACCAGCGTTTGTCTGACCCATGAGAATTTGCTGGGATGAGAGCATATTGACCAGTGGAACGGGAAGCTGCAGCCCAAGCAGAGACGCTTGTCTGATCTGCAGAAAGACAGAAACATACAAACACACACACAGTGCACAGCTTGATGAGGCTTAGTCTGAGCCATTTCATCAGCAGATTGTCCCTCATCAGCAGAATCTTTGTGCCCCTGTTGCTCAGCATGCCTCACTGTACCAACGTGTGTGTGCACGAGCTGCAGCCCACCCAACGTAAGTCAATAAGCTCAGCCCCTCTAATATGCCCCCCTCCCCCAACAGTGTAATCTCTCTATCACTAGCCCAACACACACTCAATTGACATTAACGATATACAGAAACAGTGAAACCATGATTTCAATAACTCAAGCATGACAAACACGGACAAACAAAAGCAAACACACACACACTTGTTACCTGTCGGTTATTACGGATAGATCTCTCTGGTCCTGCCCCTCGCAGGGCGCCTCTGGAGCCGCATGGGAACACAGACCGCCACCATGACCTCATGCCTCCCCTCCGGAGCCAGACTATAATCCTAAAAACACAGACCATCACGCTACCACCCACTATACAGCCGACAACACATCCAGCCCAAACCAAACTTCAGCTGATCCTGTCTCCCAGTTTGTCTTCTACAGGGAATATAAATAAAATGCCTCTGTCGACAAATGCATAGAAATTCCTGTTTAATGGGGGAAAAAGCAAATCTAGAGGAAAATAAACAGAGTACAAATAATAATGGAGATTGTGGCGCATCATTTTTTTACAAAAATAATAAACTGAACACACATTGTTATTTATTTATTTATTTATTTTGCTCAAGTGGTTTTTCAAATATTTCTGAGCATGGCTAGAAAGAAGCATGTGACACAAGAATTGCTTTGCCAGCAAATGCTGCATGGAATTGTTATGCACATGATAAATAAAGTCTTGAATCTTGAAGAAAATGTGTCCGATGTAGATGTGTATGGTAACAAAATGAATCTGTGACAGCTGACAAATTACCATGTGCACTTGATTCCACTTAAAGACAGAACATTTATTAGCAGCTATTTTCATAATCAAACAATCTTTGCAGACTCCTAATCTCTGACTCTCGCAGACTTTGTTAAGGCTAAATAGTTTAATCGGTAATGAAAAAAGGAAGATTTAAAATCTGATGCGAATGTTCCAGTATCGATGGGCACATTTGTGCAATTTTTAGTCTTCAAATCAGACTCACAGATTTATTTGCACATACTTAATTTCTCAGGACATTTGAAAGCTGAGAGCCTTGGTTCCATTTACCTTAAGTGTTTTGTTTACTCCAGCTGACAGTTGTCTTTTCTATCATTCATTTCAAAAGCTATCCTGAAAGCATTACTTTGAACAAATGTACAGACACAAAGGTATAGAAATATCTAAAAAAATAATGACAGAGGCAACATACATGCATAAATTATTCTATTGTTTAATTTCAGACATGAATGACATGAATGACAAAATTGGGCACTGTGAGATCTCTTGTTTTCATGTATGACAGCAGTCCTCACTCCATTATATAGAGGGAACGTCTTCCTGACGGGGCCGCAAGCAGAGTAGTAATTTAGTCTGACAGTCGCTTGTCACAGGAGATTTGAACAGCCTCGTTGTCTGACCTCGGATTAACTCAAAGGAAAGGTTCAGTCTATCGCAACTCAAACCCCAAAAGCTAACAAGATGCATACTTTGAAAATGAACAAAAAAAAGGGAGGAAAAGAGGATTTTTCAAATCCCAAATCTCACCCCCACCAGCAGAGGGTTAATACTGCCTGCTGGGTGTCTCCCAGTTGAAGCCAAAACCCTGCTAAAGTAAGCTTCCACTAGATAATGCTCAGTAGTTACTTGGAGCCTTGGAGGCTGATCAACAGTATGAAAATAAGCCCAAGGCTGCTAAACATACACGTTCCCCCACCAGGGAGTTTTTGTTATGAACAAACAAACTTCTCATCTTTCTGTTGAGTTTTGAAAATAGCGTTTACGTTTCCTAATAGTGATTCAAATAGTGATTCACTATTATGTGAAAGCAGTTTTGAATGTTGCTAAGAGAAATCACTCGCTGCTGTACGAGTCAATTCGTTGTTAACATCAATTCTCAGTTTAAAAATTGATGCAAGCGTGACTGCTCCCCAAAGTGAAGCCAACTGATCTTGATCGCAACCTGGTGGCTGGCTGAAGTATAGGTCATAAACCTTTCCTCCTCCATGTTAGTGCATGAGACCACTGACTATATATAAAGATGGTCAACACGCCTCCACTTTATTTCCACTACAGAAATAAAGAGTTTGTATCCCATAGATTTGGTCTTCATTTCTAGACAGTGGGCATAATGGAGAAGAGTGGTAATTGTCTGAGGACTATTTCAGCAAACTTCATAATCTTATCAGACACACTACTAAAAACAGCTAATAGTGATCACTGCCAAATGTCCTGGGGGCATTATGCTCCCTGCACAATCCCAGCTCTTCTTTTGTTGGAAAAAACCTGACAAACCTTGAAATCAGAGTCGTTCCAACTTCCCAACAATACATTCCAACTGCATCTGGCTCCTCTATCCTACTCTGCCATCATCAACAACGCCCAGCCCTGCTCTCTGTTTTGTAAAATAACACCACTTTGCGGGAGGGAGGCTCTTACATTTCAGCCTAATGGAGCATTACTACGGGGGGAGAGGACAGAGGAAAGACTGGGTGGGATCATTAGGACAAAGATAAACACCAAACTTCGAAATAAAAGAAACTCAGAGTCCATCATTGACGAGGGAGGTGATGATGTGAAGGCAGAAACAAAGAGAAGCCTGACGCGAATATACTGATTCTAGAGAAGCCACAGTAGTGACCTCTGAGTATAGCAGCAAAAATCAATTTCAATTTCTGATACAGACTGAATCAATATAGCCCAGTTGCGTAACAGCTGTGCTTCACATATGCCACTTAAAGCTGTAATAAGCAGTGAAGAACAAGGCTGAGTACTTCGGGGAGTCAGAAAAACACAAGACTTAATGCTTTATTATTTATTTGGCCCTGTCATTAGACTATTCTGTGTCTGTGTGGAGGAAGCTTCTCATTATGAGACTGTTCCACTCATCACTGATGAAGGCTTCCCAAACCAAACGACTGTGGTCTGTGATCAGACTTTGTTAGCTTGAACGCTAATGGGGCTGGAAACACAGTATTGTTTGCACCCTTGTCAACGTGTGTGAACACAAATCATTTTTGAACAACATGTGGTTGGATTTTCATCACTTGGTCAGAATGTTACTATATTACCAATGTTAATTTCTCAGGCCTACTTCATGAAATCAATAAGAATGTTGAAAAACCGCAGATCTTGGAATGTTAGAGCAAGTGAAAAAACATTTAATGTTTTTTTCTCTCTGAGGCATACCACCTATTTGCTAACACAAACCTTAATGCAAACATGTGTTTTAAAAAGAACATAACCTCCTCTACAGAGGTTAGAATCTAGCATTACCTGTCTGATATGAGTAAATGCAGCTTTTGAAGCTCATTCTTTTTTCTGCCTTAACATAATAACTGCAATATTAAAAGGAGCACTTTTCTGATCTTATCCAAGGACACTTCAGTGTACAGACTCTTGAAAAACAATATTATCGTGCATGTACCATAGCCACCAAAGTGTTGCTCATCGTGGGAACTGTTGGGTTTTCTCTTCAAAGTTAAGGTCTGGACCTTATTATGTTACAATGATTTGGCTCTTAATTATCTTTTATTATCAATTCTTCATTTTGCCATGGAATATTCTGTGAAGCACTTTGTAGCGTTTTGTTTAGATAAGTGCTATACAAATAAAGTTATGATTATTTGTATTAAAGCTACGCATTACATGGTTAGTTATTACTGAATCACACTACTGTAAAATTATATTAGTAAGAGTGCATTTATGTTCAAAATACAAGCAAAACCCACTTGTGAAAACACTTTTTGTAATACCCAGTAGTCCCTCCAGCAGAGTGTGTTGCTCCCAACACTTTGCAGCTTATGACAAAACCAGAGTATCATAGCTGAGCAGACAGTGGTAAAGTGTTTTATCCTGAACATCCACTGGGCACGGCTGTACCACGCTCCAGAAATGTTATGGCTGTCAGAGCCAATCACTGCAAATCTGTCCAACGTGCCAATGTCCACAAGAAGCACAAGCGGTTCCCTTTTCAAACGTTCTGCCGGACTATTTATGAACTTATTCTTATCACAGGAGGTCAATATCTTGCAATGTTAGGAAATCCTTTCAAATATTTGTGGATCAAGATAAAGCTGAAGCAAGATTCGCACCAGAAAAATAGATGATATGCTCTTTGACCATGACCTCATTTCAAGTTTACTGGTGTTATAAGACCTTACATTCCCCCCAAAACACAACACAATAAGCACAAACACAGAATCAATGCCCCAGAGGGAATCGATACAGAACAAGTTCCTTCGCCCCATTCACTTCCAGTGGTCATATCCAGAGCCCTGGTCGGGTTCAGCAGAGTCCACTCATCATCATATTCGGATCCTCACTTCACCACAAAGAGGATTTAGCGCCAAAGGAATCTCATATATATCCCATCTACTCCTCCTCTATTATTCAACTGTCAATTGAAGTCTCTCCTGGCTGACCTGCCTACTGATGTTCCAGTGAGCAGAGGGTCACAATTTGTCTCATAGGCCTGTGCAATAATGGGGTGTTTAGGTCCCACTGGCCTGCTATTCCACATCCTAATCCAATACTAAATATTTAGTATTATTAGAAAGGAAGGTTTCGGTGTCAAGGAAAAACTGAGTTGAGATGAATCACTTCAGGATGGGAAATGTGCAGAGAGGGACATAAAATAGCTTCATATGAAAGAGACTCTTAAAGGAAATATGAATATTTCAGGACTCTTCTCAGCACCTGAGAGTATTTCAATTACACAAGATAACACTTGTCATGAGAAGCCTTTCGATTATTACACTAAATTAGAAAAATAGTCACTTTTACACGGCTGGTGTAAACCTGAGACTAACCTTAAGAACTCCCCCTGCCTTTATAATCTACAGCTGTTATAGAATGTGTAGGAATTCTTGATTCTTTCCGCTACTTTAAAGTGGTGTGGCAGCATAGTTACCAGTCTTTGGCGAATATTAGTGCATGTGAATACTTGGAGCATTAATCCGATTAGAGAATAAGAGACATAACAGAAAAATAAAACAAAGCACACCTTGGAAACAAAGTAAACTAAAGTGTGAACAGGAAGGTCATGGCTCCTTCAACAAAAGCTATATTCACAATAATTAATACATCTGATCCGTGTTAAGGAAGAAGGCACTGTTTCCTCAAATGTACTTTCTCTTTACTAAGGGTTTGTTGTACACACACTAAAAGAAAGTTCCCTTGAATTCCCCCACGCCTCACCCACTCGGAAAAGTGTTTGTAATACTCTCAATTATTACTCACCCCACCAGGAAAGACAGGATGAACCTCCTTCATTTACGACATTAACAAAAGGGCTCAATGCTGTCGATGTAATGGCTTGTTGCCAGGGGTGATTTATTCATCTTGTACGAGCATCAAAAGGTTTCAGGTTGAAAGATGAGGTGGTGATGGGCTGATGTGAGATTTATGATAAATATTCAAATACATTTGGCAGCAGACAAATCAGAACTAAGTTAGAGTGTCTTCAAATAAATGTGCACGGACCTACAGGGAAGTCGTACTGCGAGCTCTCCATTTTTGTTCACAGGAATGCAGCGTGGGAATGTTCTGGAATCATCTCTCGGACCTGAGTGAATGTCGTGCTCACTTCCTGCAACACGACGTACCTTCAGTTTGCCCTGGGGCGTTTTTTTGGGGGGGAAATGCTGCATGCCAGGAAACAAGCTTTTTCTGCTTGAATTTCAATCGTCTTTGTATCTTTGCTTCTAGCTAAAGGAGTGGGACAATCATCAGTGCAGACACAATACCTTTTTATTCCTGAAAGGCCTCATCCCCCCCTCTTCCCTTAAAAAAGGCTCACATAGTTTAACACACACTCACACACCCTGTCTTTGTGTCTTTCTCATGCTAACTGCTGAAAGCTGGGTGCAGTTCCAAACGCCCAGTGCATGTTGAACCGTGCAGATTTGTAATGACCGTCCATTAAGCCAAGTTAATAGGCCATAGCTGGATTGTGTAGAATTAATTATACATTATAGGCTGTGATGGGGTTACTTAAGCTAGTTGAAAAGCATGGACCTAATGGATCTGCTCTACTTCTATCACTAATTGTGCAGTGTTATTAATTCAGGACTCTCGACATTATAACATCTTGAGACAACTTGCGAGCAAAAATCACGGTAACATTCCCGGTGGGACTTATGAAGACCTGATGATTAATTAATTGAGTCAAATTATTAAAAATTTGGATTTTCAATGCCAAAAGTTCGATATCATTCTTCTGTATTGCACTTTCAGGATTACTACATTTTTCGTAAGCTGCTTTTAAAGACGCATCAAGGCATATTATAAGAAAAATCAGCCACTGTGAGTTGTATTATATTAATATTTATATCTATACGTTAATTTGAAAGCAGCTCTTTATTGCTGTATTTCACTGAGCTCAATCTTAACTTTATTATATTATGATAAAAAAAAGTAAGGATATTTCTTCCATTCGTTTTAATCCATTGACTCATTTGGTTTCAACAAGGATTTAAAACAGAGACAGATAATATCCCAACTGCCAAATACTTAAAGTGACACTTTCATTGATTGTGAAATAGTCCAAACATAAAGTTAATAAAATAGTGATAAATTCTATTGATTAATAGAAAATGCAGCAAACCGTCTCATTGCAATGGAAGAAACTAAGTTGAGTTTCCGATACATATGTCAATATGTCAGCTCTAGTTGTACACTGTGTACTGTTGGTAGCTGTTCTTTCACTTATGCAAAACTCTTGAATCTGCTTTTACTAGAATCTGCTAACAAATATGTGTAGTAAACCAACCAACACTTCTCACAGAAAGATGGAGGAACATAGCTAGTAATCTATCAATTATTAAGAAAAATAGCTGAAGCACTCAGGAACAACAGATGTTTTGAATCTGCCAAGTTACTGATAACTCAACCAAACATTAAATGAAGTGTGGAAATAGCACAGGATTAAAAAAGTTTCATAAAACTGGATTTCTCCAGTAGAATGCCAGTTTAAATACTTCAGCCCTTCCTCACAGGGCAGCAGAGGAGTTCAAACATGTCACATGAGTTGGTGTGAAACTTGGGAAGCAGGCAGTTTTTATGGAGCTGGGTTTATTCCCAGGGTGTTGACAGGACACAAAGGAAGCCTCAGTGAAAGAGGTCTCTCCCACAGGGAAGCACCGGGTTCAAACCTGCTCATATGGGACCTCCACCACTTCCTCTCTGGTGAATAACACCACCGGGATCTGCTGCTGAACGTGAAGCTCGGGTCCACACAGTAAAGAGCTGGATCATCCTCCAGCGGAGGGGCAGGTGCCTGAACGGCCTCAGCGGGGCCACCGTGGGAACGAGCCCGCGGTTTGCTCGGTTGTTGTCGGGGAGGACAGGAGGGGTGGAAGGGGTGGAGGGGTCAGGGTCTCGAACAATAACCACCCCCTGGTGTTAGAACCCACCGTCGGGCCCGAGCTCGGTTTGTCAACACGCGGCAGCTCCCGCGGGGAGAGCCGCAGACATTAGCGACAGAAACAGGGTTTCACTTACTGTGATGGTCACTTCGTGCTTCTTCAGCCGGTACTTCAGGCTCTTCATGGTGGAAGTCAGCGCCTCCGCTCGTCAGAAGCTTCCTGTCGCGAACTCGAGCATAAATTCAGGGAAAGTTTTCACACAAAGTTCACAGGAAGAAACTTTCATCGGCTCCTGTTTTCCTCGCGGAGCCAGTTTCACCTGACGCCCGGCCGCAAATCCCCGTCGCGCCTCTGACTGGCGGCGCCCCGAGCCAATCGAGCCGGGGGTTTCTGCGTCATTGTCTGGCTCCTGTCCAATCAGCGGCCTCGGAGGGCGGGACTTCCTGGTGAAGTGTCTTTGGGAGAAGTTGTAGGAAACATGGGAGAGAGAAATAGAAGCTGGTTTGTGAGGACTCAACACACACCTGAGGACTCAACACACACCTGAGGACCTGAGGACTCAACCGTACCTGAGGACTCAACACACACCTGAAACCTGAACACACATCTGAGGACTCAACACACACCTGAGGACCTGAGGACTCAACACACACCTGATGACTCAACACAAACCTGAGGACTCAACACTCACCTGAGGACTCAACACTCACCTGATGACCCAACACACACCTGAGGACTCAACACACACCTGATGACCCAACACACACGTGAGGACTCAACACTCACCCAAGGACTGAACACACACTGAAAACATACCTGAGACCTGAGGATTGAACACTCGCCTTTTTTTTATTTCTCTCCTTTGTATTGATGTGAAAAATTATATTTTCTCTAAACAAAAGCACAAGGAAGTTGCATGTAAATCTATGAGAAACCTGGAGGGAGAATACACTAATTTTTTTTACTACAAATATTTCACTACTTAACATAATCAGCCTTTATCATGATTTATGACATGAGCACATCATTGACTGGCTACATCTGAAATATTTAAATAACCACTGAATAATTTGACAAACTAGAGACATCTTTTATATCCATGTCTCCATTTATTACACAGACAGATGAATGTTTAAATTCACTTTCAAAATAATTGTAGATCTTTGAACCACAGAGTTTTTCTCTGCGTGTGTGTGCACACAACATGCAGCAGATACAGGAGAATATTCAGCTGTGATCTAATGTTAGATAGATTGGTTTCATTTTTATTCACTCTATTTAGACAATTGATATTCAAAGCAGGTTATTTGATCAGTATTATCAATTTTCTGACGAACAATCCGTCAGCCCTTATTGTCTTGTGATTAAATACTAGAGATGTAAAATGATAAAATATCTTGAGTGTATGATAAGATAATTAAAGTCAGTTTTGAATATTAGTGTCATAAATAAACTGTAGTCAATTCAATATATAAATGCAGAAACATGTAAGGAACATGCATTCTCCAATTGAACATAAACAGAGTAATATGGGAAAAATGCACATTTTGCATTGTTCTCATTTTACCAATGATTGTTTTATATATTGTGCCCTTCCGCTTTATATAAAACAATTGTTTATATAAAACAATTGTTTATATAATTATATTTGTTAAGCAGAGTTAAGAAAATAATAAAAACAGGTGGACAAGGTTTTGGGCAGAAAAAGCTGCCCCCTTGTGGTCTCTAATTATGAGCTCGAGCTAAAAGTACTCAGCTACTGTAAGGTATTTACTATTTATACTTTAATTGAGTATTATCTTTCTCTGTTACTTTATACTTGTAATGCGATACATTTCAGAAGGCTGTGTTGCACTTTTTACGCCAAAACATTAATTTGACAAATGTAGCTACTCTGCAGATATATTAATAATATACAATACAACCAACAAAAAGCTATGATGCATTATGTTGAAGGATAATATACATTTTCATATTAATGCACCAGTTATTATAATGCAGTGTATAGCATTATAAGCTTAACTTGTAAAAAATATTTTTTTACACCTCAACCACTGAATGATTTGATTTAAAAAACTGAACTGCTTAATTTGAGATGTGTTAGAATGTTTACTACAAGCTTACGATTGAGTGACTCTATGTAGCATGTTTAAGTCAAATGTCTATGTCTATCAACAAATGGATATCATTTTTGTTTATAACAACACACTGTCTCATCTCTTCCATTATATATGGCATTGTTTACTTTGAGGAAATATTTAACTAAATTCTACTGGCCCCTTAAATGGGTTTCTGTCTTTGTCTGTGATTCCATAGCAACAGTGTTACCACGGAGTTACCATGGAATTACCATAGAGTTACCATGGAGCTGCCACTGCTGCTCAATGCGTCCATGCTGGAGGTGCACTGACCTTAGGATAATAATGGGACTGTAACTCACAGAAACGCACACATTGTTATACAGGTCCTAACAACTGATGAATGTAAATTAAGGTTTCTTACATACGCACAGTGTGTCCATGTTTAATGAATCTATACGTTCAGGTCTGAATCGATGAGCTGACTGAATGGTTTGATTCTGTGTGAAATGTAAAATGCGTCATTGAAAGAAACAAGGTGAAAGTTGGTGAGCTCCAACTGTCAGCAAATTAAAAACCTGAAATATCAAAGTTCTTATCCTCACCTCTGATCATACTGCATTGCCACAGAGTAGCCCTTTGATTTACAACACTGCTGGAGTGTACTGGCAAAATAAAACCAGAGATATTCAGTGGGTGGCTACCTCAGTGGAAATCTTAGGGTCCAAATAAACCCACCAGTCTATGGTATTGACTGTAAAGTGCCGAAGGCGTTACTGATTAATTTGCATATACTTTCTAAAGAAATGTCTTGGAGAGAGGAATGACCTGCGGCCAGTTGCCTTCACCTCCGTCTCCATGAAGGGTTTATAGAAGATGTTGCCCTGTGCAAACCCCACAGTATAATGCCAACTGTCAGTGCACACACGGATAGATCTTGGGGTTAATCCTCGTTCTGTGGATTAATGATTTTCTGCTGAATCGTACCCAGGAGGGCAGATTTGACACAGCTGCATCATAACCCGAGCTCATACATGCAGGCCCCCCTCAGGTCTGGGTTCTGTCTCTTCAATACTGAATCCGCTATATATACCAACTAGAATGGCACAGAGGAGACCACATACCTCCACTAAGTCATGTGTGAAGCTTCTGTCTCACCCACACATTGCTGAAGTAAACAAATGAAACCGCCTTGGTGAGGAAACAAAAAACCTAACAACTCAAACTTTGGTGGTTTCTTGGAACTTCTTTGGACGGTGTTCAGACAGTTTCTTGTGATCAATGCAAAGGCAATGGTCACAGATGTCAGAAGAAGCAAGAAGGTCCCACTCACCATCGTCAACAATACTCTCGTTGAACTCAAACAGTGTCTGTTCTTTTCATGGAAACTGAATAGTTTTCATGTTAATCATACATCTTTCAAGACCAAGATGTGCTGTAGAGCCGGATCCATATGGTACAAAGAGTTACAGTGTGACCAGATGTCAGCAGCTGCTCAGTTGTGAAAAGACCTTGAGTTGTAAGAGCAAGCGAATGATTCTGAGAAGACAACCAACCAGACTGGACAAGTCGTTTGTTCCTTCAGGAGTTTGACTTAAATGAAAGGGACAGTGCAAAGGAAAGCATTTTAGTTTTTTTGGACAGGGCAATGGGCAAGACACTTGCATGAATCAATGAAGTAATTATAGTTTTCCTTATTTAAACTTATTTATTTAGGACACAAACAGAACTGAAAAATAAGATCTTACTCCACATGTAACTAAATATATTTACTCAAATGTTGAGGGTTGCATTTTCCCAAAATTTTAAGTAAATTAGAAAACATTGTTAAAGTCATGGGGATGAATTTCTTCAGTCCCACGCTGGTTTGACAAAGGGTTAAAAGGTATTGCTATGGGCATATTGAATTTTTTCACATTTGCACATCCTGAGGATTATGACTCCTTCACGTGGCACAACCTATACATTTCCTGAGCTGAACACATGTGCATGAAAGATTGATGTTTTTGCTCCTGTCTTGACAGATGAATATTAAACCATGTTCCACAGGGTCTTTGAAGTCTTTGATGTGCAGTGCTGCAGTGCTGAGCTGTGTGTTGATGCCACTGGGAGCTGTTCCTCCAGGTTTTTCAGCTCATTTTATCAGAAATAACACATGGAATGAATCCAGAGAGAACAGCGATGACAAAAAATAATCGACAGGACAGGAACAAGAGGACAAAGTAAAACAAGGCAGAGATTGTGTAGAAACTTTTACAAATCGATACAAATACATAAGATAGAGATACAAAAAAAGTAACTGTTGAATGTTGACCTTGTTGTCCAGCATTTGATTGCACTGGTGTGGTAGAAGAAACAGTAATAAATACATGCATGCAACAATAACAAATATCTGATGGAATGCACCAATAACACCAAAGAGCTGCTTGTGGAACAGTAACTTCACAACAGTGAGAACATTGTTTCTTGAGTCTTTTCAAAGAAGTGAGAGAAAAAAAGCACAAAGGGGAGGAGAGAGAAAGAGAGGAAGGTTCAGCAAGGTTCAGTGAAACTTCAAATATTTGACAACTGTGATAAGCTCCTGAGACCGAGGAGGAGGAAGCGCATCATTTCAAGTGAAAAATCTCATCCTGCAAGTCTGCACTCAAAAGATAATGGTTATTTTACATGTGTTCTGGGCGACTGGGAGGATGCGTCTCAATGAGGAGCGCTGTGTGCTGGGAGCTCTCAAACTGCCTTGCGGTGGTACTCTGGGGGTGCGACCTCGTAGTCACTGGCAATGAACAGGGTGGATGAATTCTTCACCAGGTACCTGGAGGACATGTAGAATTTTTTGTCATTGTGGGGAGGTGGTTATGATTATTGCTGGAGACAGCGACAAATTTGTTCCTGTCAACATTTCCGAGTTGTTACCAGCCACAACAGCTGTTTGTGTTTGGGTTCCTGCCTTTCCGGACAAATTTCCACATTTAAACCGGTTATTTTGGGGACAGCTTGTCTGATTGGAGACTTTTTGCATCAGTAATTAAGGATTAGAAAGTGAAATCTATCTCGAGCTGCTTTCAGACAGGCACTAGACTCCACAGGGGCTTGTATGTGAGCCGATGTGAGAACACAGCAGGAGATCCTCCGCAAGTGTGTTGATGATGTTATTCAGAAAAAAAGGCAAGAGAGGTTTTGGTGATAAGGTGACGCCAGAGTTTAATTTGCTGTAAACAAAAACTTGATCTCCACTGTGGGATTCATTACACCCTGCTTCCTGCCTGCAGAGATGTCTGTGTTGTTGTGAACGTGTCTGAGCCGAGAATCTCCTGCTGAGTTGATCGTGTGTGAAAACGATTTTGATGACCCCCTTTTTTTTCAATCCATGTTTGCGTTACATTGTTTACATTCGATCTGGTTAGTCTCCGTTTCACATGCAATTTGTTGAGCTGGTTTCATATGACATGTGTACATCCTGTCATCATCACCTGTGGGCTGCATCTATCTTTACCTGATATTGATTGGTTTACAGATGGCCTTGTTTTGACTATCCTCACTCATTACTGTATATGCCACTATATATTATGTATCTTGTATATTACACTATATATGTATAGGAGAATGGTGAGTGTCTAATTCCACAGATACTCCCTTCTCTCTCTTCGCAGTGCGTAAGGTCGGGTTATAGATAAAGGACCAACCAACACTGCATTGTAGTATCTACGCTCATGGACTTTCATATCTAACTCAGATGCCCCAAACAGAGAGGCACCAGCTACAACTCAAGAATAAGTTCCCAATGTGATTTAGGAATGCAAACTTTAGGCTTTACTATCCAATAGTGTAGGAACAGCTACATGTAACATAGAGAGTGACAGCAATTCTATCCTTTCATGGATGATGTGTTGTTGGAGTGGGTGACGCAAGTAGAGGGAGATAAACTGGAATGCTGTGGGAGACATCTTGGGGGTGACAATGGCTCATGTTACTCTGTTGCCGTTTGAATATTGTTTCCCCTTCTGGTCTCCTTGATGAATCAAGTCTACATTAAAATCTTATGCACATCTGCTGCTGCTTGAGTTCTCCTTTCACCAGCTTCCAGAAAACTTACATAACATTTGCGTCTGACGTCGGCATGTTGTCAATATGGCCGACAGAAGTCTTTCCGAAAATGAATGAAACTGTTCATTTTGTACATTTCATCGGCAGTGTGTCAAAAATGAGATAATGAGACTGAATTAACAGAGATCTCTGCAAATGTTACTCCTTTTTCTCTACATCTAGTCTGTGGTATCGTTGGGTCATTAACAGCAAAAACTATAATAGTGAGTAAATCTATGCTGGCGGATGTAGAGGTGTAATAAGTGAAGAAAGGAAAACCATTTAGTCTGGTGCCAGAAATAAAAAGACTTAAATTCCACATTTAAACCAAAAAGAAAGGTCAAGGTCATTTTGTCTCCTCTATAGCCTTTTCCTGAAAAATAATACTGTGCATTTTAGTTTTCAATTTGAATGTATGTAAATTGTAGTAACTTGAGGGTTCAAAACTAAATTTGAACCGTTCCTAAATGTCACGTTACGCCAGATTTCAACCACTTGAGAAATATCACAAACTTTTGTCATTCAAATAATGTTCTGCTTTACGGGACACAATCGCGAAGCTCAGTTTTTGTTTTGATTCAGATTGTTCTTCATTCATGGAAAGTAATCCATCATCACGCACAAATCAGTTGACGCTATTTTGAAATTGCATTTGAATGAAGTGCCCAAAAGTTAAATCAAACTGTAATAAAAAGCTGCTTCACAGTCGCTCAGAGCAAAATATGTTTTCCGGAGCAGAAAATCGATTTCATGACTTGTGTTTTGAGCATTTGCGACAAGCCTGGCTGCACTAATCTGAATGTCAATGTAGCATGGCATGCGAGATCTGGCCAAGCATGTCATGGAGTGTGTGGTGGTGTGGTGGGAGTTGGAGCTCACTTGAGGAAATCTTGGAGGTAACTGAGCAGCAAAGCCAGGCTCTTCTCGTCCAGTGGAGTGTAGGCCAGCATGGCTCCGATACGAACTGTTGGAGGAAAGAGTGTGTGTTTGAGGAACAACGCAGGAGGAAACTCAGATATTTAAATTTTAATTAATGAGATAAATATTGATGGTGAAAAACTCATCCAAACTTCTATTGAGGGTTTCTAAAAGGACATACCTATTTAAAACTCAGGCATGCTGATAATAGTCATATCACTATATATCTGCTGTTTTTGATAGAGAAAAAATGTATTTGCAGTAACCGTGTGGTTCTTTTCACTGCATTCGAGATATTCGCCACATCGGCAGTTTGTTAGGAAAAACATGCTGAAAATCATGAAATCTATTTTTAAGAAGATTGTTAATGTTATAAACCTGCCTGTTCGGAATGGGCTGTTTACTTGGCCTGTGGTGACGCTGATTGCAGTTTTCTATCTAAAACTGTTCAAAGGACCTGCAGTAATTGAGCTGCAGTAAAGACCGGCTGCATGATTCAGTCCATAGGGCATGGGGCTGCACAAAGAGCTCTTCACCTTTTCAATCTGCACTGGAGAATCAGTTTTCGTGGCCATTATCATTAACACACTGTTGCTTCAGTGATTATTTGTGAATTGCGACATCTCTCTTCAGTTTCTGTAGAGCGCATTTCACATTTCTCTCACAAAGATCAATACAAGAACCACAAGACTGTATTCACTCCCACAACTACTGTACCTGTCAAATATTAAATATTTTTAAATACATAATTAAATAATATATTTAGTCAATCCTGGCCTTTTGGCCATATGCAATTGTGTGTTTGTTTTTTTGTGTTCTAACTGTTCAGGGATCCTTACCAAATAGCCGTAGCAAGTGTGGAGCTCCGTAAACCTGTGACATTGGCATGTCTGTGTGTTCAGCCAGGATCTCGGCATACTGTGGCCTCTCGAACTTGTAAAGCAGCTGCGTGCCCAGCATCACGTTGAAGTACTCACGAATTCCTGCCACCACTTCGTTTACTGCATACTCCCTAAGTAAAAGGAGAAGAGGGGAGTGACGTGTTTCTCTGAAGACCGCTTCACAGAGACGACAGAGATCGCAGCTTCTACAGAACCATCAATCATATAGTTTTGAAAATTTGCTTGAGATAAGAATTCGGTCAAAGCTGACTTCATAGCTGGATTTATTTACTTCAAAGTTGTGTAATCGTTGAGATGTGACGCTGCTTTGACAATTCAGAGTCTGAATGCACCAGTCTTTCAAACTCTGTCAAATCTGTCCTTTTTGTTACCGTCCAACATCAACACAACTTAGACTGAGAGGTGTATACATTTACTGCGAGTATCCAATCATAGCAATTAGATTTCCGTGACCTTTATACATCTACAAAGATTTGGCAGGGAATGGCTAGCAGCATATGTAATTTGCCAAGTCTTGACATTCTGGGGTCATGCTGGGAAAATGGCTCATGATTGTGTTGTGTCGTTTGGGAGGAGAATGCTTGACCATATTGTGACACTTGACGTGATGAGGTGGACACTTGCAGTGATGCTTAGCAGGTTTTCTTCATTCTTGCACATACTCTGAAAGGAGTTGGGGTGTTTTGTATCCTTACTTGTTGTCAGAGTTTCCTTTTGATTTCTTATAGGTTGCATAGTCCTCCAGGACAGTCTCTATACTCTTCTTGGCAGGCAAATGAAATAACTGTAAGCAAAGAAAAAAAATCTTTTCATCCAGATCTTTCATTTCGTCACGTTGAGAATTTATCACTGTGAGGGAGAGATCTGTTAATGTTGTATGATTGATTCTAAAGAATATGAGATAAGGAATAAATCTTTAAACAAAGACCAATTTAACCCAGTTAAGGATCGATATTGGTTTCCATCGAGTGATTCACTTCCTGGTCCATATCTATGATCATTAATGACAATGGTAAAGAGTTGTTAATTCTGTATTTCAAAAGCAGGACCACCATAGATTTGTAAACATACAGTTTGACGTCATCATGTCATCTTAACTGAAGTAACTATAGATAAACCATGTGACCGTGAAGTGGTTTCGTGTATGTATGTTTTTTTCCACCTGTTTCTGCCGAGTGATGAGGTCCCAGTCGTCCACCAACCAGGGCTTCAGCTCCTCGGGGATCTTCACTTTTACCTCCACACGGTTGGTGAACATCTCCTCCTGCACACAAACACTCACATGTTTTCTTTGTTGCTTCTCACAATGGTCGCTTGAGAGCTGCAGTTTCTGTCCTTCAACTCTAAAAGGATACAAATAAGAGCTGCAGATGTAGCAACAGAGCTTCGCTTCCAACCCTAATGTACCCGTATGATACGAATGAAATCCACAAGGACGACGGTGCCGAGAATAAAGAATCGTGCATGTGGTGCACTTCACTATACAAGGTTGAAAATCAGCTTTCTATAAGCAGTATAAATATATATTTTTTTACAATAACCACATTTTCTTTGTAAAATTACTGATTGAAGAACACAAATATCTGAGGGTGAAAAAGCGGCATCAAACACGTAAAGACATCAAAAATATTTGTCTAGAGATTTTGTGATTTTAAGAGCTGATGCTATTGTAGATGTAACACAAATTCTTGTAATCTTAATTTAAAATCTTCAATCCTGCCTCTGTCTGTGCGCACCACCAATCACCTGAATCCTGCAGACTATTTGTTTCTGTTGTGTCTGAGCAGAGACGCCCCATGCTGTGTTGTACATGTGTGAAAGGTGACTCAGTTCTCTGCAAGATCCACTGTAGGACGTGTGAAAACCACTTCAAGAAAGTTACCAACATATTGTGCAGTTTCTTTTTTGCTTTTTACAGATATACCGAAACCACTCTTTTCTCCTCAGCCAGACTATAAGCACAAGTGATCAAATTGTTCCATGTAGTTCCATAGGGTTAACATTAACCGATGATACATACACTCTCCACGGTGGGATCGACCCGAGCCCTCTTCTTCCGTGGTCCCTGCAGCGTTTCTCCGCTGCTGGTACCTTCACCCGGCCCTGGGGCTAAATAATAAAAATACCTCATTATTATAAACCCCTTAGAAATTCATGTTAAGGGATTTAAGGAAAAACTCTGAGATCAAAAGCTTCTTCAATTACTGAGCAAATTAAAACCAAATTCCCCAAATGAAACATTGCTTTTGGGCTTAATGGATGAGCAGGAAAACAACAAGTTGCTATATTGTCTGCATTTATTTTTATAAATTATAAATGAAGCAGCACGATCTACTGCTGGGAACTCTCAATATGCTTTATTTTCCCAGATTCAGTGTGATATGAATCACATAAAAATAGAAGTTGGTTCATCTGGAAAAAGTCATGATGTTATAACATTATTTCTGACACGCACAATCCAGACTCATCATACCTCACTATAAATACATGAATGCCCAAAATATTAAATAAAAACATTATCTATTATCATAAAATAATGAAAGGTCTCTGCTTATTTTTGAGCTTGATAGAATGGCCAATGAACATGTTATTTAAAGTGAACTGTCTCATGTTAATGATCATACAAACTGTCCTTTGCATTATATAAACCAAATGTGGCTTAAATCCACAATGAATATGTCTTGTAAAAACATTTTACTTACTCTTCTGTTTTGCCTTCTTCACTTTCCTATTAGCCAAAAAGAAAAAACAACATGGTGAGTGATGACACTGACTATACTCAGCCCAAACTGTACACATGTACATTACTCCACTCAATAGTTTACCATTGGGCCAACACTATTTCATCTTAAATAATGTGTTTGAAATATGTTTGTTTGATGGGAAACAGGGTGGACACTTACAGATCAACATTTTTCTGCTGCACAGCAGCAATCTTCTTACTTGGTGCTAAACCCCTCATCTTTCCCTCAACATAGTGGTCCCTGTAGAGGAGAAAATTGAATCATCAAACAAAAACAGACATAAATATTATGCTTAACTGTTTCAGTCCATAAAGCAACAAGAAACACATTCACTGACATCAACTGTTCATATAAAGTTATTTTGTGAAAGTTGTCTGGGGACCTGGTAACATACACAATTCTTGGTTCTGTGTATATAAATGGAAACTTACTTATTAGCCTTTTGAAGTTCTTTTTGTTTCGCAAGGTTGTTGTCCACATATTTGAGAACTCTGCTTTCAGGAACCCATTCATCCCAGCTGCAAAAGACAGAATAAAAGAGAGTCCACTACTGACATCTCTCACTCTCACACATACAAAAACACACACAGAAACAAACACACATACGTCCTCACACAGGAGGGGACGGACAGAAAATCGAATTGTATTTAAACCAAGCTGCTCACTTTTTGTTCCATCCGCTGTAATGAATGAAGTATTTAATGTGCTTATCCTTTATGCTGATCTTTACACACTGTAAAACAAGAAAACACACACACACACAAACAGGCATGTGTCAATCATTTGTTTTGCAGTTAATTATCACCTCATAACGCACACAGTGTTTTTTAGATCTATCTTGTGAGGACACCATTGTCTTAATTCATTAAAGAGTCCAATGCTTAGTCCTAATCCAAGCTATAGCCCAGACCTAACCCGAATTTTAACCCAAAAAGCAAGTTTTTAAGTTTCAAGTTTAGAATAGACCATTGCAAGTGGGTCAAAAGGGAAGAACTGTCCAAAATAGCATCACTCCATAAATTCATTACGTCAAAATGGTCCTCACAAAGATTTACCTGTAAAAGTAAACACACAAACACACAGACAGGGGGGGAGAGAGCCTTGTACTGCTATCTCAGTGAGGACACCCGTTGACATCATGTATTCCTAAATCATGACAACTACATGCCTATAACCCCAACCCTAAAATAGAGCCTTCACCCTGGAACAGCCCATTGAAATAGGGAAGAACTTTCCAGTATGTGTATCCTCGCTCTATAGGGTTTGCACTAGATAGGGTTTTCACACAGATATAAGTACAAGTACACACTCAGAGCCTGGTAATTGACACACAAAACTCTAACTTGAACCAAAATCTAAACATAAATGCAGGTTTATCACTTAACACTGTCAAAATGTCCCCAACATTCCCCCCTTCGTATTTTGGTTTTTACTTCAAATAGTCCTCTCCAAGATGCAAGTACAATAACACACACAAACACGTAGACACACACTGTAACACACCTTTGCCTCGTAGAGCAATGGCCCATGAAAGCACAGGACTCTTTCACCTGCGAGGAGGGAAACACAACAGTGAGAAACACATAGCATTAACAACATGCTAGCTAGCTACCCAGCTAGCTGTTAGCTTGACGTCCACATCCGGTTTCCCCCCCTTTTAGCTTCGTTCCCCTGCGACACGCGACTCGGTTAAGTGTAGTAAAACCGATCATCCTCGGTTGTGTGTAGTTTTAAAGTCGTTGTGTTGCGCTGGGGAGACATCACAGCCCACAGCAGCTCCAGCAGGGAACAACAACAACAAACCCGCCCCCCTCAAACAGATCCCTCCGCGCGCGCTCTCTCTCTCTCTCTCTCCCTCCTCTCACTACGCACCTTCTTGAAATTTGGGTTTCGGCTCCTGTTTCGGCGCCATTCACAGACTCAGCGGGCCGCTCGCCGGACGGGTCAAACCGCTGCATCTCCAGAGGCCATGTCTTCCAGCCGCGATCACCCCCGACATCGGAGCCCAGCGCGAAGGAGAAGCCGAGACTGGCCTGCCCACCGCCGGGTCACCTGACCAGCCAGCCCCGGGGAGCGGCGCTGCGTTCCAGAGCCCCCCGAGAAACCCGGAAAAAACAAACACTCTCTTTTTGTTCCCGCTGCGTTTTTGAACCTCACACACACTCGAAAGTTGTGTGATTGTTGTTTCACTTTCATATTCATCTGCTCTGCTGTGTTATAGACCGGTTTGTGATTGTGATCAGATAGGTGCTGTTGTTTATTAACAATTAACTTAAATGTTTTCACTTGTTTGTTTTTATAATCTGTCTTAATGGTGGCATCATTTCATATTCATAAAAGGTTTGGTTCACGATTAAGTTAAATATGTTTACTCATATTCACGACTCACAACGATGGAACACATAATTTATAACAACAATCAGAGTGTACACGCATTGGTGCTAAACTACAACAAAATAATGATAATACTGGATCCCACGTGCACACACACGCACACACACACACACACACGCACACACACACACTCACGGTACTGTCTCCATTACTTCAGAGGACATTACCTTAAATTCCAAGGATTTGCATTATGGGGACATGTTTTTTGTCCGCATAAGAAGGACAAGTCCACATTATGTGACTTTTCAAACTAGGTCCCCACAACATAAGGGATACCTGCACACACACAGATTTCAGTGTCATGTATAAAAACACTCACGTCCGTATTGACATGAATGAACCTTTTTCTGTTCTGGCTGTGACGCAGAAGAGATGATATAAGTATTATCAGTGAGTCATATTGCAGGTCGTCACTCTGATGTCAACAGGATCCATTTATGTCTTTGTACACGTCGTCCCTGCGCGTGTTGGTAATTGACCTATTTAATACCTGGACCACACACACACACACACACACACACAACCACACACACAGACACATACAAGTGGAGTTTCTTAAATCATGTCACTTAAATCATTTTAATAATGTTTTATTATTGTATCTCACTTTCTAATGAAAGCAAAAGGCAGACAGGCACCACTGATGAACAATGCGCTTAAACAACAACATCTAAAAAACAGACTGGACAGGTTAATAAATAAATAAATAAATATACAGCACATACAAATTAAAATCCATCCCAGCACGTCTGAACAACAACAAAACACTTTTCTGGTTCCTTCAATAACTAATATGAATAAAAACATTCAAATCATGTTCTGTTATATTCAACGTTTCACATTCAGGTCATTGCAATTCAACCCACAACAGAAGCCAGGGTCCTGTCAGAAATTGCCCAGTTTTTGATGTGAATGTGTGTGAACGACCTCCGGCTGTGCGTGCACGTATACAGCAGCAGCTCCTCTGACCCACTCTCAGGCCTTTTGTGCTCATGCGGTGCTCGTGCGTCCACAGCCATTCTCTAAAGCCGATAAGAGTGATGGTATAGACTTCTTGGTGTTGAGAATAAAAAAATCCATTATAGAGTCTGATTCATCTTCCATTTGCATGTTTGAGCTGGAGTCAGCGGGTCGTTCCTGAGCGTGAACAGTGGAGGAGGCCAACTCCTCTGTTCTGTTGTTCACTGAGACAACCTGCGGTTCACATCTCATCTCCACCTTCATCTTCATCTTTCATCAGCCGGTGGGACCCACAAGAGTATTTGAGCACATTATAGTACAGACGCACATTCTTGGCACATGTACAACCTATTTCCTACATTTTGTTCTTTTGGTTCTTTGCCTCAGCAGGTGAACAGGTGATGTTTTTATTAATCTGTTATAACGCACGTACCTTACACTGGTTACATTATTAAATTGACATGTGGATGGAGAAAGCGCCCACCCACTGATCACTTGCTGAATTACAACACCAGCGGTAAGGCTAATTGTCATGCGTAATTACGCACGCAGTCACTGAGAGCGTGGACTGGACATACATCACACCTAATAGTTATTTAACAAGCAACTTCACGGGAGTCATGCGTGTAATATTTATACACAATAGCAACTATTAAGCGAAAGCAGGTTTCTTTATAGAAATTGGCGACATTACGCACAGCATTAAAGACAAGAAGCTGATGATAGGAACTTTCTCCATGAGCAGATTTTCTCGACAGGAGGCTGCTTGTCCTGTTTGTGCTTTCTGACCCGTCTCTCATCTCACTGCATGTCTTTCTGTCGTGCGCAACCGGTGCGCTTTGGATAGGTTTCTCAACCCTTTACGCGCTCTGTCAAATCCTCCACCACGCTCCCAGAACCCACTATCCCCTGTGTATGAGATCCCTCAATTTGTTCCTGAACTCCTTCCTCATGAGGCAGTAAATGATGGGGTTCAGGCAGCTGTTGGTGTGCGCCAGACAGACGGTCAGTGGGAACACATACGTGTGGACTATGTAATAGGCGCTGTCCCAGTTTGCAACGTTCAGCTTGACCAGCACACTCCACAGGGTGATGGCGTGGTTGGGCATCCAGCACAGGAAGAAGGACAACACGACGATGGTGATGGATCGTGTGACCTGGGATCTGCGTTTGGGGTTGCTGGTTTTCATGCTCCGATTGCGGATGAAGCGCAGCAGCATGATGTAGCTGATGGACACGATGGACATTGGCAACACAAAACCCACAAGTATTTTCTGGATGTGATAAACGGCCAACCAGTACTGTCCACCCGGGAACCGCAGCAAACACAGCTTCTCTCCGGTCACGTTGCTGACAGTGGAGAAGATCGAGGTTGGCGTAGTGGCCAGAGTCGCCAGAGTCCAAATTAACGCGCACACCCATTTGGCGGAACAGGACCTGTGCGGGGTTTGGTTCTTCAGGGCAGAGGCCACCGACCAGTAGCGGGTCACGCTCATCGCGGTGAGAAAGAACACGCTTGCGTACATGTTCATCACGGTGATGGAGAGGATGATTTTGCACATGGCGTCTCCAAACGGCCAGCTGAAGTCCATCACGGTGTCCACGGCCCAGAAGGGCAGCGTGAGGACGAACTGCAGATCCGTCACCGCCAAGTTGAGCACGAAGAAGTTCACGCTGGACATCTTCCTCTCCTTCTTCACCCTGATGAAGAAGAGGACCAGCAGGTTCCCCACCAGCCCCGCAGCGCAGACCACGGAGTACACCAGGCAGATGAGGAACCTGAGCACCGGGCTCCCGTCCGCGGACACGTCGATGTCCTCCAGGTTGCTGAAGCGGTCCAGGTCCGCCAGGGACCTGTTCAATGGAACGCTTTCGTTTCCCTCCTCCATAATGTCAGCAGATGATGTTCACTCCTGTGCGTTAAGGTGAGACTGACACATCTCTGTCCAAATGCAGCTGGATGTGCGGGTACATGGTGCCATCCTCGCTCCTCCGCCTGTCAGCATCCACCCCACCCTCCTGCCTCCTCTCATGCCCCAGCATCCCTGCTCTGACAGCATGAAAAGCCTGCTCAAGAACCCGCCCTCCATTCTCTCAGGCCGGGGGAGGTGGTTGAGGTGTGAACTGGTGAACCTCACATCTGATGTCTCCATCCACCCTGTGCGTAACGGAGGTTCCTCGGGGGCGTGAGGCGTCCCCATCACTTTGAATCCTAAAGTAAAAGTCTAATTAATAACTTAAGAAGCTTCCTACTAAGTCCAGCTAGTGTCGCTTCCTTTAAAAAGCCGACCGGAGTTGACAAGTCGTGCGTAATTGGATTTGCACAGTGACAGCAGAGGGAAGAGGAGATCAAAACGACTCTCTGCTGCCACCCAGTGCTCAGTCTCAGAACAGACACAAACCCACAACAACACGGAGAAATAACAGAATGCATTTTATTACATCTAAACTTTTCTACATAAACAGGTAACATTCAATAAGTAAACAATTTCTTCCAATGCAGGTAATAAATATTTTTTTCCGCTTGGTATATTTGTACAAATTGACAAGGGTCTACTGTACACCGTCTCCCCCCCCCCTCCCCCCCTCCAAATGCCTTGTTTGTGATTCTCCTTGGATCGGAGCTGTGAAACAGAACCTGTGAATGTTCTTAAGGCAGTGAGTGCAGATGCCGACTTTGAGATTATTTCCCTTTTGGTGAGACTCTGTATTGGCCACAGTCCTTCTGTATTTTTCTCAATAATCGTGCAGCTTTCATTTTACTAAAAAATATATAAATTAATTTATTCTCTCGCTCTGAATGGACACACACAAAGAAAAAGCGTACAAACGGACATCAAATACCCACGTTTGGATCTGAACTTTCAGGTGTCAGGTTTCCATACAGACATAATAAACACATTGTTGAGCTTTTCCCTTTTATCTACGGAGACGTGATGACAACTGAAGATTTGAGTCGCTTGCTGAGCTCTTGAAAACACAATTAAGCAACTACAGATAAAACTTTGTCCTCACACAGAATTGAACGCAGCCGATACAAGCTGCTAAGAAAAATGCTGTGTGTATAAACTGCAGGATCAGAGGGACTGAGCCTTGTGCTTTTCCATCACTGAAGTTTTCTCACAAACATTAGTCAGAGAATGAAAGGAGGAGAAAACCCACCAGCACAACAACGACTGCTTCTCCCTGAAACTACCCAGCAGGGGCCACAGGAGGGAGCTGTGAACACTCAGTGAAACACGCTGCAGGGGGAGAGGACAGAGTGTTCAGAGCACTTCAACAGAAACACATTCAGAACGGTCTCACACTCCACATGAGTGATCTACTGCATGAAGACTCTGAAGAAAGATTAAATAAATTAAATCATTAACTGTGCATCCAGACACTGGTGATTAATGTTCAACTGACACGATGGAAAGAAAAAAAGGAATCGACGTCCTCCTGAGTAAAGCAAGTCACAGGGATATTAATAATAAAGGCACCAACACGTAGATTCATGTGATTAGTTCACACTTGAGAGATCATCACTTAATTTTTAATTTAACTGGAATCCACTGATGAAGCTCAGTCAGGGACAAACATGGACATGTTGCTGAGAGACTCGTCTTTCTCTGGGTCACATTTACAAGCTAGCAACGGATTGGTCTTAATTTTTATCTGTAGAATTATCTCCGCCGAGGAGCTTAAGCTCAAAATCCGGTCGCACAAACTACAGTGAGTGTGGTTCGAGTCGAGGAAAAACCTGTTTAACTTTTGGAGCACATTCCATTAAGGAATGATCCAGAATCTTTAACATTTTGAGATAAGATGTTAGCCTTGGTGATGTGTTCGCCGAGATCCCTTCTAGATATATTGTTGTTCTTGAAATAAGATGAATATCTCAGGATGAAAAGATACTCCTGTACAATTCGCTGACAAAGATGTCAACTTTGAAAGACAATGACCTTCTAGCGCTTTTGGCCACGTAGAAGTGCGCTAAACAAAAACATGTATATCCGCAGCATGATTTATACATCATGGTAGTTATACATTTCCTGTTGTGTTGAATTTGTCTGACCCGCACAATCTCGTGCTGAGTTCTTTATGTGAAAGTCTAGAAAATGTCCAGAGCCAATTTTCCAGAGTAAGAATGATGATTGAATCATGTCAGGTTCACAACTTCATGATAAACCAGCTGTTACCTCGAGGTCCTTTCAGCAACACGTTCATGTTTTCATCTGACAAACAATTTGATTAGAAATAGCCTCAAACGCTAGTTTGATGGTATTAAAATCAATATTTATAGGGAGTTAATTAACGAACCATTAGGTTTTACCTAATCACACAAACTCAAGCTCACTCCGTCATTCCTTAATGGTGACTGACAAATTTCATAATACACCCTGAATAACACACCCATTATACTATCATGAGTCACGCACGTATTAATTAAGCATGTGTTTGGTGCCCTTATTATAAAGTGTTACCCAAGTCAATACTCAGAGATGTTTCCAAGACAAATAACTGAACGAGACCCTGTTGAAAAATCGCTCCGCTGGTAAATAAGAACAAAAACGCCTCTTAAATAAAATCACATTGCAACAGCCGACTCACGCGCTCACCCACGCACATCAAACACTTATGTAAAAAATATAATATGTAGAAATAGGATTACGAAATAAATAACACACTGGACAACACAGGAAAATACACGAGACTTGTTCCAGCAAACGATTCAGTCAGTTTGAAAGCAGCCGGGGGGGTTTGGTTCCAATGAGAGGGTGAGGAGGGAAGTCAAAAGATGCCAAGAGTGAGGGAGGGATGGAGCTGGAGGTAAAGCTAGGTCGTCTGCTACAGCGCTGAGTTGGGACGGGACAGGGGACTTCAGGTCACGGGGTGCTGTCAGAGGTGATTAAGTTATCGTGGTCGGGATAATTAAGCTTTGACGTGAGCTGCCTGTCTCGGACGTCCACGAGTGGGAGATTGAGGAGAGGCTGATAAGACGGGACTCAGGGGAAGTTTCAAGGACACACAGGCAGGAGGTGGAGATGGTGGAGATGGAGGAGGAGGAGGTGGTGGAGGTGGAGGAGGAGGAGGAGGAGGAGGAGGAGGAGGAGGAGGAGGAGGAGGAGGAGGAGGAGGAGGAGGAGGAGGAGGAGGAGGAGGAGGTGGAGGTGGAGGAGGAGGAGGAGGAGGAGGAGGAGGAGGAGGAGGAGGAGGAGGAGGAGGAGGAGGAGGAGGAGGAGGAGGAGGAGGAGGAGGAGGTGGAGGTGGAGGAGGAGGAGGAGGAGGTGGAGGTGGACAGGGGGATATGGGAGGTGTTCCAGGTCTAACTGCACGTCACCAGTCACGTGACCAGACCACAGTGGGTTTATAATAACTGTAATGAAAGCAGGAACAAAAGTGAGTCGACTCTTAAAATCGTACAATACATTCGTGAGCAGACCCGACACTTTTCAGCTGAATGGCCTCAACAGGGAGGAATCCTGAAAACCCTCCACCTCGCTTTGACACTTCCACATCGTACCCTGACTTATCTCCCGGGTGGTTTCAGGCTCCAGACAGGTCATGTATTTTTAAACCAACAGGCTCTGGGCACAGTCTACGTTGATATGCTAAGATCAGCCGCTTTCACTCTGGCACCTACATCCTGCTTACAATCATTCTTTGCTTTCCCCCCCCCAAAAGACAAATCCAGAGTCAGAAATCAATCACAGCTCAAGTTTTTGCTCAGACAGAGATGGGGCCTGGGTTGTGGTTGGTGACCATATGAGACATTCTTCTGCAAACACAACTCCGAACACGCCGTGGAGCTGCATGCCCACAACCAGGCACTGGTTTGAACTGGGTCGCCTGCTCCAGTGAAGCTGTGGCACATGTCAGGGAAAGACGCTGCTACAACACTCTGACGTCTGTCTTAATTACTTCTTAACAGTTCAGCAGAGAAACACAAAACTAGAAGACGAGACACAAAAAGCACAAAGTTAAAAATGTCTAGACAACCACCAGCTGGACACTCGACTGAAAATACTGTGGCAACACACAGATGCAACTGCACTCTGATTATTGTGATCACTGTTCATAGGTACCGTGTATAATTTTTTTGGCATTTTGGCAAAAAATTTAAAATAAATTGCAAAAGAAAGTTCCAGCTCAAAATTGTAACTGGTAAATATAAATAGTCTAAAAGTCTCTTGTTTGCTGAATCTGGAAATTAAGAAGTGAAAAACCAGAAATGGCTAATTTCCACCTACACACTCCCCACAGCATTAACCTGAAGGTCAAAGGGAATGAACACGCACACACGCACATATATATATATATATATGTGTGCATAAACTGTTTAAATATCATACATAACTTAAAAGCATAATAAAATTATTAGTTTATGAATAAACTGTAAATTCAGCCTCTGAAAAGTTCTTGTCATTGAAACAAAACAGTTTGAAAATGAGCATGAGAGGAAGAGACTTGAAGTTAAAAATGGAGAAACGCAAACAGGAAAGAGACAAAAATAAAACCACATGGCAACAGGCATATGTATAAGCTTTGTGAAAAAGTCCTCTTCTTTAAAATGGCCACAGAAGCGGCCCACTCGACTGTGAATGTTCAGATTTAACATACAAAAGTAAAAGAGGAAAATATATTTTGTTCTCTGTACACGGTGCCGCTCCTCGCCTTGGTAAAAAAGAGCCGTCGCCTCCTCCTCCTTTGTGTTTTAGCTCAGGTAGCGTCTTTGCTGCTTTGGGCCAGGCTGGTACCACGGCAACAGTGTGACGGTTTCTGCTCTGAGGTCAGTTCACCGACACTTTGTCACTGATGAACTCGGTCCTGTCCTCAGGTCAGTGTCGTGAAGGGAACCCCCCAGATCTCCCACTCATTGCATTAGTGCTCGGGGAGGGGGGGGTCCAGTCTAGTTTCTGGATCAACACGTCACCCTGCAGTCAAACTGTCTGTGATGTGGTTTGTTACTGGATCCTAGCCGGACCCAACGTGTGCCCTTGACTCCTTCTCTAGTCAGTCCAACGATATAACATCTGGGATTCCTCCGTAGATAGCTGCCACTGCTGCTTCAGCGCTGCTACGACCGGCCACCCCCCCGGGGTGTGTGTGTGAGGAGTGCGAGCCCGAGTGTGAGGACGAGTGCGTCGAGTGCGTGTCGCGGAGGCTGCTGGACGACACCAGGCTGCTGCTGCTGCCCGAGCTGCTCGCCCCGTTGGTCGGTGCGGTCAGCGAGGCGGCCGACGAGGCTCCCGATTGGTCGAGGAACAGCTGGGAGGCGGAGGAGGAGGTGGTGGTGGTGCTGTAGGGCAGGAAGCGGTTGAGGAGCATGTCGTGGTCGTCCGAGGCCGAAGCGGCGGCCGCTGCTGCCATCACCATGTTGTAATGCTGAGAGGAACACGAGAGAGGAGGACGTGTTAGAGACAAAGCATCTTGAAGTGTGTGTGCAGGATTTACCTTTATTATAAGAAACAGGAAATCATAAGAAAACCTTGAATCAACAACAGAAAGTAACCAGTGAAGTATCGAACTAGAGGGAGTGGACTCCAACAAATGCTTTCGCTAATGGAAGTAATTTTGTCAGCTGAAAGTCGAGAGAAGAACATGTTCACATCTTTCCCTTGTTTTTATTGCTCCTCTCTTAATCTCCATTCTTTCCTCCTGTGAAGAATTAATAATCAACATACAGAGAAAAACATTCACCCTCACGACCATTTTAGAATCTCCAATAACCCCAATCTACTCAGAGAGAACATGTATATTCTAGATTGAGGGTTTCAAGCTGTGAACCTTCTTGCTGCGAGGCGACATTGCTGATTACAGAGCACCACTGTGTCGCCCTATAATTATTATTAATATGCATGTTCTCGTCTTCCAGCAGAGCAGACGCAGGACTGGAGCTGGTGACATACCTCTGCTGTCATGTGCCTTTTGTCTATTTCACCATCCCCTTCATTTCTCGTCTCAAACTGGTATCGTACTGTCAGACACAGATCAACCATCCCACAAACTGGGACGGGCTGTAAACCACTCGATCGCTGCTGTCGTCCATTTTAAAAAATCACAAAGTATTTCAGCTGTAAACGTCTGAGACAACCGAGTAAAAATAGAAAATGAATTAACTTTTAAAAGCATATTATGATAATTGCCAAGTTAATAACAACACACTCACTGCTCCAATGAATTTAATGACACCCGACAAGAAAGTTCTCACTGCTCTGCCCTTAACTCTCTCAGAATTATTCATCAATCAAATAATCTCTCGGCTCTCATTGAATTATTATCATTGAATTACTGATGATAAATGTGAAATGACTCCATCAAACATTCATATTTTACTTTGTTCCATTAAAACATTTGTTAACGCTGATCACGAAGATGGTTAATGTGAATCTGTCAAATTGGATTTGCTCTCTCTGCTGCTTCCTGTGTACTGATGAGCAGATTCATTCACGCTGACAGGTCATCTGTCAGCCCGTCACCACGGAGACAAAAGTGATGTCATCGGCAGCAACGGGAGACGACCCCGCCCTTTTCTTATCGGTGTTTTCTCACTTCCTCTCAGCAGCTTCGTGAACACATCAGAAGAGGAGAGAGAGCAGCTCACGTGTTCTTCACTGACTCTGTTTACACTATTTCTTTAATTTCAAAGATACTTTGAGAGTTTGGACTGAAAACTAGACATGAGGTCACTAGAAGAAACTGATTGGACTTGATGAATGAGAAGCAGATGACATGAAAAATATATACTGTCCTGTTGTTTCAAGCTGTTCTAGTATTTATGTTTTTATTTGTCTGAGCCATAGACAGTTGGTAAAGATGGAAACTATGACAGCTCCCTTCAAGTGAAGCTAAAGCATCTTGATCGCCACCTGGTGGCTGCCTGCAGTATAGGTCATTAACTCTGCATCCTCCGTGTGAATGGATGGGTCATGGACCAAACTAAAAAGTACAAATTAATTTCTTCTAAATATGTTTTTTCATTTTAGGTAGTATCATAAACAGGTGTGTCCAAGTGTTCATATAGTTATCTGATGCTATAAAACATGATTGACAGCTGCTGACTGTGGCTCCAAATGTGCAAGATGGCAGCTTTTGTATCTCAGTGTTTTTGGCGTCATTTCTGAACAGTGGGAGGATCAGACATGTCGTCCATCTTTACACAGTCTATGGTCTGGGTTTCCTCTGTATTATCTTTCGTGGTCCTCTGCTAACGACATTGGAATTTAAACAGCAGCATTGTTTCCAGGGACAATGCTACTGTGAAACCACAGAAAAATCCATTTACACAGTGAATGTGGGGCTATTTTTATCTATTGGGAGAAAGTAGTTCTAGTGCAGTCTGTGGACTCACCACAGTACCATGGGTATTGATTCTAGAAATGCAGCTGCTGCTAAATTGATTTAAATGTAATTCTTTATACAGTCTGAGCCACATGTGAAAGTCTATTCACCCTCCTTGTGTTGAGGTGGCAGCAGAAATCTTTTCCTCTATGAAGGTAAGAGAACAGAGTGTTTTATTTTGTCGTTTGTGAGAACCAACTCTTTGAATTATTGATTTCAACTAACAGCAGAATAAAAGGGGAGGACTTCAGGGATCAGGAGATTGTCTGATTTATAACTGCTTCAGTGAGTTCAGCCCAACAGTAGCTGTAGAGTGACCATCACATGTCAAATGTCTCGCTCTCATGTCTCCTGAAGCAGATACACAGCGTTCCAGGAGGTTGAGTAACAGCGAATTCACTAAATACCAGGATTCAAATTAGTTTTTTCAATCTCCTGTGATTAACACTGACTGAGGGATGTGACATTGATGGTTATGCTAAGGTGCATGTTTAAGGGCCTCTGTGTTATTCTAAAACAAACTGTGACCCTTTCACTGCAAACAGAAGTGATTCAGCATCTCCACAGAATGTGACACAGCGTTCTCACGTACCTGATGATTGTCCCCTTGAAGAAAAGAAAAGAAGTTCAACTCTGCAAATCAAGAACAAGCAAGAGTCAGTTATGAATATCAACAAATACTTGTTAATTTAATTCAAGACTTAAATTGTATATACATTTTTAATCTGTATCTGCCTAACTTTTGGGTTCAAAGGTTTACCACACACCAAGTTTCCTCATGATCAGCTCTTCCTGTCTGATATTAGTGATATTGACTCAAAAACACCTTTCTGAATTTATTTCAATAGAAACTGAAAAATAGTTCTTTCAGGGAGGAGGATTTACTGTAGTGCTGATGCATCAGATTGTATTTCTAGTACTTTTCCCTTCAGCCTCCTCGTAAATGTGAGTCCAGGTGAGAATGCAGAAGGACACTTTCCAGAATTTACTGGGAGCGAGAAGGCGTGTTGATGAAGTTTCTAACTTGTGACGGACATTTACAACTGGAAGAATACACATATCACAGGATGAATAAGAGGAGTACGAGTAGAAGACGCTGACGAAGATGCCAACCTGGAAAAACAAGATCCTAGTGATTCTGGCGATAAGGACCAACGCTGGTATTAAAGTGCTGTAAACAAAAACTAGACTTTCTGCAGCGAGATGTCTGAAAACAGCCTAAAAAACAAATTTCAGTGATCAATGTTTTATCTTAAGAGAACTGGGATCTAGTCTGAAAATCAGATGACTTCAAATTATTAAGTAATGTAAATATGGTCCTGCTTTTTAAAGGAAGCATTTAGAACTTTTAAAGGCAATTAGATTAAATTACTTGAATGTCCTATTACTCAGACTCAAATTAATAATTATGAATAAATGTTACTACATCATCTTGTGTGTGACTGTGTGTGTGTGTTTACCTGAGAGGTCGTTGGGTTGGTGGTAGTAGGGTCTGTAATCCTGGATCAGTGGGGGTACAGGAGGGATGTAGCTCGTGTCCATCGCTGGCATAGTGGGGGTGCAGCTCACAGGAGAGGCCTGGTGGTGCAGGTTTAACACTCTGAAGGCAGACACACACAGGGACAGTTTCACAGATTAAGAGCCAATTAAATTATAATTAGACTTTTATTTCACGTCGTGTTTGATGGGAAGTCACGGGGCGTGCTGTCTCCTCCACCGAGCTCCAAACAAACCTCGGAACAATAACAGTCACGACTCATTTAAGTCAAACGATGCACATAATGAATTTTAATTTGAAAGAAGACGCTGTTGTTAAAGTCTCAATGAGCATGAATTCAAATCCTCAGCAAGGTTTTGTTTGTTAGGTGAGAGTTAACAATCCTTCCCGATCCAGGTTTGTGAAAGTGTTTATCTCCCTGCTCATGATGAAAGCAAACACATTTAGTTTTGTTGTTTTGGAAACTCAGCTCTTTTTAGATCTGTACAAACCCTCAGAATAAAGTTAAGACACATTATTTCTCAGTCAGCCCTCCTGGCTGCTTACTGCGAGTGCTGTTGATGTGGAATTGTTAAAGATACTTGTGTGTTTCAACTCATGAATCATTTAACATCTAGAAGCACATCCACCCATGCGAGCAGTTCGAATGAGCCTCATTTCCACATTTAATGACATCCAAAATGAGCGCGGAGGTGAAATCACAGTCTCAACGTGTGTCTCACCCTTTGGTGGTGAGGGGCGGCGAGGTGGGAGACATGGAGGGACACGGTCTTTTGGCCGGAGGGGGCGGAGGTGGCGGCGACGATGAATCCTGCTCTTCTTCATCTGAGGAGCTGTCCAGTGTCAAATCGATCACTTCCACTTTCCTGCAGTTGCTGCCGCCGTCTCCGTGGCTGGACGACGAGGAGCTCCGCTGATCTGATCCCGAGGACGTCCGGCATGAACCTGGAGGACAGCAGAGACAGAGAGAGGGACATGGGTTTGCATTTGTGCAAATGTTTACTATTTTATGTTTATGATATTATGAAAACAAAGTGCAGCCGAGACGTTTGAGCACATACACTCTCCCCCCCGCTCTCGTGGGAGATACAATATTTGTTTGTTACTATGGAAACAAGCAGTTTACTCTGTGGCCTCATGATTGATCCTTCACTAAATGAAAACTGACAATGCATAAACAAAGGATGTAAGAGAACCTTCTCTCTCTTCTCACCACGTCTCTTTAATCCTAATTTAATCTCCTCAACCCTCTTCACACAGCTGCAATTTAGAAACAACATTTCTGTTTATCCCCCCCGTCTCCATCCATCCCTCACGCCCCGTCTCACCATCCACCCCGTTGTAAGAACCAGACGACACCTCCTGCACTTCCTTCTTTGACCTCATGGGGGCCCAGCTGCCATCCTCTTTAAACTGGATCTCATCACAGTCCAAGCAGCTGTTGAGGATCTCCACGAAAAGCCTGAGAACAAAGATAAGATGTCATTCACACACACACAAACACACAAACATTTAAAATGTACACAAACACACAGATTGGTGTTTTTCTAAACAAAGGCAATACTCCAGCTTTATTCTTCTGATGTTTTACTACTGATATATATTAAATACCACCCGCAGGCTGAGAGATTGTGAACATTTGAAAGATACTGAGAATCTGCTGCAAGAGAAGTCTGAGAAGTTTTTATCCTGAATTTATTTTTATGCTTGAGAGTCCAAATTGACTGTAGCTGCTGATTTCACCAAAGCAGACAACAAACGTATCGTCTTCAACCCTGTAAGATGCTCATAACAAATATTCTTCTTCAAAAGCTGAGCATTAGATGTAAAGAATATGTTTCTGTGTTTTTGTGAAACTCTGTGTTGAGATTATCACATATAGAATAGTTAGAGATGAGTCAAGTTTTTTTTTCTTTGAAAACATAAAATAATCATGAAGTCTGTTGGACAGTGATGAGAAAACAAGCCAGACATTGCAAATTACAGCATAATGACAGATAATGGATTTTAAAAGATTTGTATTCAGTGTGAAAGTGAAAAGTCATCCCTTTTTAATCTCATTTTCTGCTTCTGTTTGCAATTATTTGATCTTATTTACTTTTATCTTGGTCTCTTTTACTGCATCTTTCTGTTAGATTTTGTATTCATATTTGTCTTGCCTTCCCTTTGGCATGTTTGTACTTTGGCTCAACGCCTGTTGTTTTTATCGGGCTATATAAATAAATCTGACCTGACTCCCAGCAAGAAAGTTGATAAACATGTTTCTCTAAAACTTCTTTAAAGAGTCTATGAGTTTACTGAGTGCCCTGCCCTCTGTAAAAGGGAAGAAGTAACAGCATCACATTTAATAAGCAGTTTTCTGAACAGGTCCCCTGCAGGTGAGGGTTTGGTGACTTACCCGTCGATGATGAGGTGTTCGTATGGACCCTTCTTGTCGCACACAGGACAAACCCAGGTGGGCTTCTTCTCGTTCATCTGGATGTAGAGCGTGGCGTCAAAGCACTGCAGGTGGGAGCATGTCAGCGCCCGGCATGGGATCATCAGCCGCATCTTCCCCAGCTGCACAGTGCGCACAAACATGTAGTCAGGGCATGAGGATGAAACACTCAGCAGGGATGCAGGTTCCACAAAAAATGCACAAACATGCCGAACCCACATGGAAAAAAATATATCTGATAGGGGTGAGATGACAATTTGACAGGATCATGCATCATTCATTTTACCAGGAGTTAAGCACATGAAGGCCTGTTGAGTCATATTCAGGGACAAGGAAAAAGGAAAAGAATGGACGGACATGTTCGGGCCTGACTGGATCTCTAAACACTCAGTTCACAAGGAGCGGGGGGGGGGAGCATGTTTACCGGGCAGAGCAGCGACACTCGAAGGCTGGTCGTGGCTATTTCACTGTCTGGGTCGGCTGTTAGCTTCTCTTTGACTGAAGAAAAGAAGCAGAACACACACGTGAGGCACAGAAGCAGCTGCAGGATTCTTATAAACACGCTCAGCTTCTTGTTTCAGGCTGCAACTCCTTTACTACTCGTTTCAAGCAGAGGTTGCGATTGAAGCTCCTCAATCTGTTTAGGGCTGAATGAATCACCTCTGTACCTGAATTACTTCATACAGTATATATGTAGATGTATAAATATCTTAAAAGCATTATTTCTACAAAAGATCAAACATTATGACGAAAAAACTCATTTCACCACCAGCTTCTTTCCGCTGGTCATCAAACAGACTTAACAAGCGTTCAATAAAACAAAATGAAAGAAAATCATTAACTAGAATACCGTCCTGGGGCTTGTACGCCTCCAGAATTATATAAGGTGACAACGACCTTTGCCTTTGATCACGGAAATCTAATTAGGTCATCTTTGAGGTTATAATGATACTTTACTTTACTGTTTGTTCTGTAGTTAGTAACAAACTTGAATCACAAAAAAGTTTTGAGGAAGTGAATTTCGAAATGCAGATCAGAATGTGTCTTAATAATGTCAATATTGGTAGATAATGCTATAGTATGTAATGTAATATTGACACTAATATAGTATGTTATTTATTTACAGATGTAAAAATAAAATAAATGAGTAGGCCAGTGCTTACTGAGCGCTCTGGAGTGGTCTGGGTTTCTGATTCCTTTCGCCCGTAGTCTCTGCAGCAGCGTTGTGGACGACTGCTGCTTCACCAGGTACACTGCCATGGAGTAACTCTGCGGACACACAGGACAACACAATGATCATGGGCAAAGTGACAGAGTTTAAATCCCACAGAGAGACAGTTTGTGTTTGCCAGCGTCTGCGTTCTGGGCCAGTTACAGAGACCGTCCTTCAAACGGATTAACTCAAGGTAACTGTACCAGAGGAAGGAAGGACAGAGGGAAATAGGAACTTTCACACTGTAAATTGACACATGAGGCCAGGATGACCCTCTATCATGAGATGTTTCCTTTACTGCCCTCTACTGTCTATCTGCAGATGGCGGGTCAGGCTCCACCCACCTCTTTATAAGTCAACATTAGGGGAAATACATATTAATAACTGCAGCCTCAGCCTTCTCCCAGGATACAGTTCAAACTTAAAATGAATTTTCTCAATTTGCTCCATAAATAAATGCTCAATTGTCTGATTAGCCCTAAATTTAAAAAAGCAACTGTTTATATTTTACATTTTTTGTTCCACTATTGTTACTTAATTAGAAGTTGTGAAGACTCTGGTTCTTACCCTTCCGATTTCCGCGGTCCACGAAACCACGATGGTGTTGGGGACAGTGGTGGACAATCTGACCAGTGAGGTAATGTTGATGGCCCGGCTGGGCCGCTTGGGCTCGACACCGTTTTTGGTTGGAGGAAGATAACCCTGGATAACAGAAATCAATATTAGAAACATTAGATTATATATTATATAAGTTTTTCATTCAGTGGCCTGAATTGTTTTGTGTGTTTATTTTGTGTTTAATTGACAGCTGCTCACCGGCAGGTTACATGGCTTCCCGTTGACTTTCACACAGAGGTTGGGTGGAAAGTGGTCTTCCTGAGGACAGCTTGTCTCCGACAGGCAAAACCGCAACTGAACTTGAACTGAGAAATCACATTTGGTCCCCGAGATGTCCCTGTGAGCACAGACACAAGTTTACCAACACACATCTAAAGGAAATGTGCACCTCATGAATGATTCACAAACCATCGGCAGAGCGGCCTTACATGGAGCTGCTGATCTGCTGGACTTGCTGTGGTGTTAATGCGAAGGCGAAACACGTCTCCTGAAACCGCTGGCTGTTGTCTGAAGCTACAAAGAGAGAGAAAGAAAGAAAGGAGATTCAATTTTAATAACTTTGAAAATGACATCGGAAAAACAACAAGGAATTATGTTCTGCTCTACAATGTTTTTTACAATTTTGTTGTAGTTTGAATTGTGTTATTGTGAAACAATAACTTAGTGGGTCCTGCCTGAATGTCGCTGCCGCTCCGGGACCCTCCATTACGGTAATGTTTTTAATGACAATAAATATTATTATTGATGGTTATTTTTATGGTTATTGTGAGGAAATTATCATAATATCTATGGTTATTATTTACTGGTATTATAAATAAAATTGGTAGCGACAAGACCAGATACAGTAAGAATTAACACAGCTCAAGATTATAATTATTTTCATTAGGATTTTTAAATAATTATCTGGTTCTCAATATTTGTTTTCATTATAACTTTATTTATTTTGTTATTATATTGTATTTTCTTGAACCTCTCTCCTCATTCTCTCTGCCAAATTATGATTATAATCATTATAGTTATTATTACTGATACAATACATTACTATAAAGATTAAAATAGTATAGAAAACAACACACAGACACACACTGGGACCAGGAAGACCAAAATAGGTAATACAGAGCATCAGCATGTACAGAGAAGTACAATCCAACACTGACTGAATGCACATAGAGAGAAAAGAGCAAGAGGTGTGTGCATAGCAGTGTCTCACAGTGTCTCTTGCACCTTGTAATAAAAATTTCAAAAGCTAAAGAACACCTGGACATGAAAACCGCACCAGCTCACACAGAGGTGAAGACGAAGAAGGAAATGTGTGTGTGCATGTTCTATTTATAGGACCACCCACAGGTGCTAGAAATAGCTGGTGCTTCTAACCCAACCTCCATTAAAGAGACAGCAGTTTTGCAAATGCAAGACATGTTTGTTTTTTAGCAGGAAACATGGAGATGAGAGGGTTAGAATATGACTGTGTTCGTGTTAGTACTGAAAGGAATATCAGAGGAATATGTCTGTGTTCAGTATAAAGGTGAGAGGTGATTAACTGAGCTTAGCATTAAGACTGGAATCAAGTGGAAAAGCAAACCTGTCAAAAGCTTTAAAATAAAAAAAACACTCACCAGCAGTAAAGCTAAAATGGTGTTACATTTTGTTTGTTTAAATAACTCCATATTCATTTTTGCATAAACAATAAATTCTCAGTAAGGTTAATGATGAACCTCCAAAATCAAATATTACTGTAGTGTCAACTTTTCCGGTTCAACTTTCAAGTTCATTAGTCACATGTGAGTTAAAACAGGGGGAAATTATAGAATGAAAAGTGTTGGACAAGGACAGGTAAAGGACATCATATAGGATATAATGTAAGAAAAAGAGACAGAGGAAATTTAATTTAAAGAAAGTTAAAGAGCTCAATATATAAAAAATCGATACAATACAATATCGTGCAGTGTAAAACCAAAGTAGAAAGCACATACTGTATGGTAAATCATTGTAAAAAATTCCAGAGGTGAGTAAACAAACAGGCAGGTAACAGATATGCAGAGGATTTTTGCACGTGGGTTGAATTATGAGTTTGGAAACCTGATGGCCTGGTGATAAAAGCTGCTCTAAAGTCTGGTCGTACGTTCAGCCCTAATCCTGCACCCTCTGCCAGAGGGTAACAGACAGAGCAGTCTGTGTGCTGGATGTCTGTGGTCTCTAATGATGCACCTATACTGTAGTGGGATTCGCCCACAGTGTATTAATCTTTCATTTTATAGTACAAAAGACAAAAAGAACAAAATTCAAAACTACTTAGGGACTGTGCAGAGCCTCTTACTTGGACATTAGACCTTCACATACAGCCTCTCCATATGATATCAGGAGATTACTCTACAGTGCACGTGTGAAAGCAGCTTCATCGTACATTTGTAAATTCTGACTCAGGCAGGACAGATATTGAAACTTTGAGTTTTTGAGGTGAAGCTTTCCAAACTCCCGACCGAGCAGAAGCTTTCCGCCCTTCACCACTAGATGCTTCCCACAGTGGTGATTAAGAATTACAGACCACAGCCACTGTTAAAACACTGTGATGTTTTATTCCCTATGTGTGTGCGTGTGTGCGTGTGTGTGTGTGTGTGTGTGCGTGCGTACGTCTTATTTTGCGAAACATAATTGCTGAATCTCTTTTGGCCTCCAGGCTACGTGGATGAGTGGGGATGATGAGATAAAGAATTACATATAATGAATCATGATGGTGGCTTTAATTTTCTTGAAGCAACATTGAATTATCAGTGAGTGACAGCTGTGTGTGATCCAAACACACACACACACACAAGTTTGTACTTCAATCTTAGTGAGGACCCTCATAGACACAATACCTTCCCTAGCCCCTTACCCTAACTTAGACCATCCAAAGTAAATCCCTAACCTGGACCTAAACCTGATTCTAACCCTAAAACCAAACCTTAACCCTCAAACAGCCCGTCGAAAAAGTGAGGACCTCACTCTGTGGGGGGTCAATGCTTAAAATGGTCCTCACAAAGATATAAGATAGGTATAAGATAAGTACAGGAACAAACACACACACAGCGGGGTAATTTAGTTCCATGTAGGCTGATGAGGGGGGGGGCAAAGCCTTCAGTTCTGCACATGATTACTGGACCAGTCATGTTCCTCCTCTCATCAGCCTTTCAAACAGCCATATTTTTCCCCCAGTAATGACCCATCTCACCACCCACATGCTGTATAATCTGCATGGCGTTGGTTTATCGTATGTTTCTGCTCCTTCATCGTCTGAGTGGCAGCCTGTGTAACGCAGAACAAAAATCATATGCACCGAGCGAGCTTTCGAACAACAGTGAGCCTTCCTCCTCCTCCTCCTCTCTGGGCACACGGGCTATAAATAGAAAGTGCTCTCTCACTCTCTCATTCTGTCCTTCCTTGCTCTCTCACTCTCTCTCACTCCCTCACTCCCTCTCTCTCTCTCTGGCAGTGGAATTGTTTCTGGCGTTTCAATGTGTGTGATTAGGAGATATGAAAAGGGTTGAAATAGGCTTTGATAGATGTCTTCCTCTCTCTAACACTCTCTCCCTCTCACAGACACACACGCACACACACACTCACACACAACTACTGTATGCAAACTCCCCTATACGCAGTGCTTGACAAACTTTATACTATTTTCATTTGTCTGAAACCTTATTATACAAAACTGGGGAAAGATATGAGGCATCGCCATGTACTGTAAATAAAGCACGAGTCTCCACTTCCTGTTACTATCAAGAACCGACGCCAAAAATATCCCAGATTGGAACGCTGCCATCTTGTTACGATGACGCCATTTGGAGCCGGAGTCCAGTTTGGTCCTTGTCCCATCTGCTAACATTGAGAAGGTGGGGTTTATGACCTCTACTGCAGCAAGCCACCAGAGGGCGATTGAGATGCTTTGTCTTTACTTTTAGGGAGCCTTCATGTTCATCTTTAGATGCAGACTATGGTAGCAGCTCAGAATTGTACCATCCATGAACTAATCATGACTGCTTGTGTCAGATAACATTTAAAGGGGTAGTTTGAACTTTTAGGAAATGCACCTTCTGAGTTTGATGAGAAGATCTGTAAAAAAACATATTTGTGAGTTAAATATGAATCTAAACTGGAAACAGATCAAACAGCTTCACTGGCTCCTTTAAAAGGTAAAAGTCTCTCCTTCAAAACAGAACCAGGACGAAAAACAGACCTTTAAAGTTTCACACTGAGAAAATGTTTTAAACGTTTAAATGCTTTTTAATTTGCTTACTTTTATCACGTACAGAATAATTTCAATAAATTAGGTCTCTACTTAACCTCACTGAAAAAAGACACTGAATGAGCAACGCTGTGAGCAGAATTGTTTTTTCCACTGCATGTAAATCAATAGGACATTCATTTTGAGAAACAGGCCTAATTACAATAAACAAATAAGAGCTTATAGCAATGCAAATCTCCAGCCACGCATCAGGGAGTATAGCAAAAGTTTGTTCTGACTAAACAGCACAGCTGATGTGACCTTGCTTTAAGGTTTAAGGTGAAATCTGATCCGGTCACTTTTCTACAGGGTGTTAAAATCATTTTACAGATTTCAAGCTGCTTTCTGATGAATTGTGTGCTCGATATCCAGCATAAAACTTACTCCAAGTGTTTTGAATTATGTTAAATGTGTTATTATCGCAAATATAAAAGTGCACATTGAGAACAGGCCACGGTTCAGTGACTGTTTATCATGAGAACTGTTCACCAGCTACTATACTGCTGCATTTACTCTGCTTTGTCATGTAAAATGTATGTGTCGGAGAGACAGATGGTGGGAAGGGTAACAGATGGGAAAATGACCTCTACACAGAAAAAAACACACACAGAAGAACCAGAATCTATACTTAGTTGCCATTTTAATATGTATCATGAATAAAACTATACTGAGAAATAAATATAATATTTGGTCTCTCCAATTTATAGATTATAATCTAATTAATATTTACTTTACCTTATTTAAACTAGAAATACTTTGCAATGCAGCTTAACGACAACATAAGTTATGGAAATTAAAGTTAAACTAACACTTGTATGAAGCAACATCTGGCTCTTCAGTGAGAAAAGGTACATTCAGCATTTGTTCTGGGGTCAAATGTCTCTGCTGTCGTTTTTTCAGCCGAGGACCAGAGACAGAACATATTCCAGGGAACTCCTTCATGTATGTCCCTTTAAATAATGAACATTTAGCTATTTATGGGGAGAGTAGCACAATAAAATGTCTTAGAAAGAGATTATTTCCATATGTTTATAGCCAGATATTGTGATAATTTTAATGGATGAATCTGGAAACTTTTCGTGGACCCCCTGGCATCATGTCGTGGAGCCCCATTTGAGAACCACAGCTTTCCAAACAGCACAGTTATGCTAACGATGCTCTGCATTCTAAAAAGCTGCTAGGAGCCGCACAGGCCTGCTGAGTGTGTGCTATCAGAGCTTCTTACATACGTTTTAAAAACACAAATTCACTGATTGAAGGGTCTCACGTGGAGAATTTGATAGGAACTGGTGATTCATTTTACCAGTTTGCAAAAAAAACTGATCATTTTGAAATTATTACAGAGCATTCGACTTTAATCATGATTCTCATGATTCTCATGGATGGAGGTATAACAAAGATTCTTCAGATACAGGCTAAAAGTTTAACAAAGTTAAAACAACTATTTGCACCCTGCAGCTAGATTTAAGACCCTGTTTTGTCACATCTGGTCTCAAGACCCTTATTATATTAAGATTGAGATTTTTGTACACGTTCTCCTACAGCTACACAACAACCCAGCACTTTTACAGTATGTCATGGATGAAATATGGATGAGGCTCAGTTGTGGTCTGTATTTATATTGTGGCTATCAATACCAGCTATAATGGAATGTTTGCATATTCTTACCATGTTGATTTTGACCTTACAGTAAATAAAAACAAGAAAAGCCTTGGTTGTGAGTTTAGGTTTGAAGAGAAGACGTGTGAGCTAAGCTACAGAGAATGTGCTCAGCTCCACAGCCTCACAACAAAGCCCAGCTGGAGTTTATTAACTTGTTAGTGGTGTGTTGCTACTTTTTTGTGTTTAGCACACCACACACACACACACACACACACACCCACACACAATAGTACCTCTATCTTATTGAGGACCATCATTGGCATAATGTATTCTCTAGCCACTCTAACCATTACAACTAAATGCTTAACCCTATCCCGCTCTTACAGTTCTTTGAATAAGTGATACCACACAGACACACATACACACAACACAAACACACACACACAAACAGGCTTCCACAGTTATCCTCCTAAGGACTTTGCATTGACATTCGTTGTGGACAGCCACAGTTGTGTTTCATTAGGACCAGGCTTTTGTCCCTGTGAAGTCTACTAGTCCTGACGAGGTCAGTGTTTCTAATAGAAAAGGTCCTGAAGAAGTCTCAAAAATGAGTGCACACACACACAAGATGTTGTCATGAGTCACTTTTGGGATATTACATAGACTTGCAATCATTTCCTGCAGACTTGACCTCACCCTAATCACTACTTGTCTAACGCTGAACCTGACACCACCCTTAACCACTGACCCAGAAAAACATCTTTCTCTCAGTTAGAGACGCAGGTTTTGTCACCAGTTGGACAAACTGTCTCCAATTAACTGCTCTTTAGTCTGAAATACTTCCAGAATTGTAGGTAATGATGGACAAACACACACACACACACACACACACGCATGCACACACACATAGTGCAAACAAAGACAGAAATCCTTTGAGCGCCTCTCAAATTCAAAACCACAGCGCTCGAAGGATCCGCAACAAAAGGTCAGGTCGGGATGTTACACCCACACCCACAATAGAGAACTTTCCAGGAGTGCTACCTCCTCTCCCCGTCACTGCACTGATTACCCTTTATTATCTGAATAAGGGCGCTGTACAGTTCTATACTGACAGCGCTCATTAAGGCATTCCACTGAGCTTAGAGGACTGCTAAGGCTGACATTAAAAGTCTGCCTGGCAGCTTGCCCTCCTATCTCCGTCATCTCTATCAATTTATATCTGCACTGGGTATTTTCCCAAATCGCAATCTTTTGAGCTGGCTTCATGCGCTACACAACCATCAGTTGCAACACGACAACTGGTTTTAATGTTGTGGCTGAGAGGGAAATATACGGTGGAAAAGAACAGTGTTGTTTATGTCTGAAGTCTTAAAGAGCAACAAATGTTGAAAGTTACAATCAGAGCTCAGGTCTGTGCAATCAGGCAGCTGTTGGGGGGGTAGTGACGATGATGATGATGATGATGATGATGATGATGATGATGATGATGATGATGATGATGCCTCAACACAGGCTTCAAAGAAAATGATGCTGGTTTAATAGGCTCTGAGCGATGAAGGCCATTTTGCTTGGCGTGTTTATAGTTGAGAGCAGCCAGGGCTCCTTTGTTGATGTTCATCTGTTGTGAGAAGGGACGAATTGTTTACAGCGAGAAAAAGATTCTGCTGTGGATCACGCAGGGGTCAGAGTGTGTGCTGGTAAATGTCAGCTTGTGTTCTGATCTCGTGAAGAGGAGCTTTGTTGTTTTCTAGTCGGTGGATGTTTAGGGAACACGGCCATCCTAATCTGTTGTTTACAGCTGATACCGTATAGCTGCTCTTCAGAAGTCCAAGACATTTTCATGAAATTGTCCAGCGAGGCTGTATCTGAGAACGTAAATGTCACAGTCAGTTGCTATGGACGTTTTCCAGATTGTTTCCTGCCAACCCCCCTTGGTGAAAAGTCCAGAAAATGTCTGAGTGAGCCCATGTGAGAGCAAAATGTAGAACATTTTCTGGGAAATACAAACCGAGTGAGTGGGTGTGTTGAGGACATTTTTTAACATGTGATCGTTACAAAACCGAAAAACCAACTAACGGAATAAAAATATCTCAGGATGAACGCGTAGAAGATCCCAACATTGTGTCAATGGCCTGCCTCTTCTGAAACAGAGAATCTCCTACTGCCTTCTTCCTATTTGAAAGACAAACATGTATTTGCCTGACAATCTAAGGGCAGGTTGCGTGGGTTGCTCAAGGACACCTCAGCAGGGTGGTTAACTGCCACCTTTGGGACTTAAACCCAGAGCTTATGGGGCATGTACCTGTTTGGTGTTGTTTGCTGCTTTGTGACCAACAAATCAAATTTAATAAATTATTCAGTAGTAAATTAGCTTTAGACTAGTTGCTGGAGAGGAAACCTGTTTTCTAGGTATAATATTTGTATCAGGTATCATTAGTTAAAAAGTACTTGTGTTCACAGTGTAACTACAGCAGCAGGCAGATGGCACCATACTGACACGATTCATGTCCTGACACCAAGGTTCACAGTATGCATCACTATAGATGCATATTTTGTTTTCTGCGCATTTGAAGGAAAAACATCATCTTTTGTCTAAATGAGTAATAAAAAAAAATCATAAACATAATCCTGACAATTACTTTCCCCAGAAGTTTTCAACATCCAGCACAGAAACAAATCATGGAGCGGCTCATCTATGAACGCGATGTTTGAAACGCTTAAATTGACATTTTTCTGTCCCGTTATTTCCCTCCATTGTATGAATATCACACAAATCTTCCCATGTAACAATCCATTATGCACGAAACGCTCATAAAAAGCAAAATGGGCTTGCATCTTTTTCCTGGAGATATGGTGATTAAATCATGTATAATGCATGTGCACCACAATGATATACATAATGAGAAGAGAGGCACAGTGCAGCTCTCTATGGAGGAGGGATAATGATGGAGATGAGACTGGAATTCAACCAGTGAGGTTGCTGTGGTAATAGAAGAGAAGCCAGACTGTTGACCAGTTTGTACTGGCAAGGCTGAAAGTGTGGGCCTGAGATCGCTTTCTCCCTCAGACTGATAAGACTCAGCAGAGAGGGAGAGAGACTGCACGAGGAGAAGTGAGGGATAATGATGGGGAGGAAGAGAGTGAGCGAGAGGGAGGGAGTGAGAGACAGAGAGGGAGGGAGGGAGAGAGAGAGGGGGAGGAGGGTGTGAGTGAAAAATAACTACATTTACAAGCACACAAGGAACCAGGATACTGTGAGAAACCAGGTTAGGGCAGGAAATCAAGGGACACGTTTACACAGATAATTTCTCAGTTATTTTGAAACTGAAAGTACATAGAAACTGATCAGTTATCACGTTTATTCTCAACTCCTCTGACAGGTTTGTGAACCAAAGCTGAAACATTTGAAGGTTATCTGTGATACAAGCTGCAGCAGTTTTTCAGCATCTGGGCAGATGTCACAGTGAGAGGAGAGAGAGAACAGGTCTCTTCCTGCTGTGAGTGTGTAGAATGTTAAAAAATAAATTACTGCCTGAAACAGATTAGTTGTCAGATGCATACAGACAGCAACACAACTGCCATAATTCATGTCACAATCTGTACTTGTATACAGCACACGCACACACACACACACACACACACGAGTCTGGATCTGTACAACAGCGTCAACAATGCAGTTTGTTTAGAGCTGCGATGGCAGAAGGGACAAAACTTCTGCCAAAAGTCCTGCGTGTGCGACCAGACGGCGATAATGGATGAAAGCGACCGAACGTTTAAAATGAGAGAAAAATGGCACGAGTGGAAAAACACAAGGAGAAGAAAGAAACGGTCAGAAGTGATGTTATATAAAACCTGTATTTCAGTTTAAGAGGTGGATTTATAGAAGAGTTGTAGTGAGGAACTGAAATTGTGCAGCATGAGTCTGGTAGAGATGGTATAAGATGTTATCTGATGCTGCTTTTAGAGGATTCTTTTTTTTAATTCTTTTCTTGGATGTGAACAAACGAGTATAACACAGTGAAAAACATGTTATTTCAGCCCCGCATTTAAACAGTTTGATTGTATCTTCCATCTCTTTACGACAAGTTGCACAGACCAACCCTTGTCCCTTTTTGGCTTTCGACTCCACTGCTCTGTTGACACTCATTTCCATTTCTTATTCGTCTATTTTCTTTGACACGAAATTGCTTGCGTGTTATTACAAGAAGACCAAAGCAGTTTTCAACTTTCTCTTTCACGTGAATTTTTAAATAACCAGTTCAGCTGTGAAAACAAGATTTATTTAGATGCAAGGACACAGCAAACAAGTGATAATCTTTCATTCTCCAGTCTGCCGTGCACATGTGCGCTTGTAAAAACCCTGTTAGAACCACAGCTAAGCAGAAACAGGGCCAACAAATCAGCCTTCTCCAGCACAAAATCAAAATCCAGTAAACCGGGGGAGTAAGCTGGTGGGGGAAGGGAGCTGGAGAAATGAAATGGGAGGCAAGGCAACAGGAGAATCAACTACAATGGGGTAGAGCAGGGGATCGAGGGGAGGGAGGGGTAGTAGTAGCATTGAACGGTAATCCGAAAAATCACAGGGAAGTCAACAAGAGGAGAAGAGGAAGTCTGAGAAAGTATGTGGTCACGAGTGAGGGCTGGGGAATCACAATTAATCAAGTGGTTTCATTATGCCCTCATTATTATTAGGTTAAAGAGGGTCATCACCTCCAAGCTGCGGCTGAATTCCAGTTTTGTTTTAAGCCAATTCGTTTCATCTAATGATGTGCACCATCTTCCTCTGGGCTTTGCCTCCCCCCCACACACACTCATCCCTCCATTCTCCCCGCTTCTCCGAGACCGATATGATCAACATGCATTATTTATTGGAAAGTACGTTTGTGTTTTTTTGAAAGTACAGTATGTGCAGACGGTTGTGTATCCGTGCGCGAGGGAGTGTTTCGAATGAGGAGAGGGTGTGTTTTGCGGGCACAGGTGTACGCCTGTGTGATTTCATCACTTTGCATGCAAATTTTAAGCGAGGGCGCCCACAGAGACGGAGCGAGGATGGAAGACGGAGGGGGGAAGAAAGAGAGAGAGAGAGAGTGTGGACGCAGAGAGGGAGGTGGAATGTACAGGAAATGGATAGAGTGAGAGAGGGAAAGAGAAGAGAAGAAAGATGGTGTGATGACAGAGCTGCAAGCGCTGTGTTTGTACATGCATCTGCAGGCAAATTAATCACGAGATGGTCTCGTACTCCATTAAAATGCTAATGTAGGAAAATTTAGACATTTCCATATATTTGCAATATATCCCAGAGCCCTAAGAGTGTTATTATGTTAAATGAATGCTGGGTGCTGAATGAACAGCTAATATCATGACAAATTTGACCAGGATAAAGCCAAGATTAAAAGTCTTGGCTTTTAATCTTTAAAGGGGCGACTGGATACAGACGTGACACTTCATGAAATTAGACAAGAGAACATACCAGATGTGTGAATTATTCTCTCAACCTAATTCCTATATCTCTTTTTAAGCCAAAATGAATAAGAAATACAGATTTTTTTTCACAGTAAAATAGGCAATTGTTCTCTCTCCCATTGTCAGCAGAGAAGTTTCTCTTTCTGTTCTATTTCTACATCATGAAGCAACTGAGGCTCTCTCTCTCCACGTTCACCCGGCTGTCACGTTTCCATCACAGCTGATGGAAACCAGTGTCCACAGCAGAGTTATTAGACCCGGGAGGTAATGCCCATTGTATCCATTCACATTGCAGACAAAATCCAGACGTTTGTAGTTTTTTTGTGGGTTTTTCAATGAGCAGAAAAGGGCCTTTATCCTCAGTGATTGGTTCTTAAGTTAAAATGGCTTTATTTCCCAACTTAAAAAAACAAATCTTCTGGTGCTATAACAATTGTTACATTGATTTCTGAAATAATGGTGCTGTGTTACACGAGAGGGAGGAAATGTGGTTAAAAAGATTAAATTTAAAATGTTTTGAAATATTTAGGCTCTTCTCTTCTTAAGAATTCACTAAAGTTGTGTATAACCAAGTCTTTTTAGATGAATTTAATATTTATATAATTCATGTGTTGTTGATGGTCTACCTGCAGTGATTCATTGATATTCAGAGGCTCCACAGAGATGAATAATTGGTCTTGTGGCTACAAATATACACATAATATAAAACTATAATGATAACCCATTTAAAACAAATTACAGCCTAGTAGCCCATGTATAACAATTAACATCTAAATAAGTGTCATTATTCACCTATAATGTATCCTGAAAACCTGAAAAAGACTCACATGTTTCCTCACCTAGACTCGTGGGCTTGATGAGCTCGTCCAGCATGTCGTAGAAGGGGAGCCTCTGGAGCTTGACATCTGGATGGACCGGGTGCAGCGTGGCCGAGGCCGGTAGATGATGCGTCAGTCCAGTCAGCTCATGTTTCCCATGGCCGAGCAGTGAGAGGGGCAGCAGGGCAGCGGGCGACGGGGCTCCACCGTGACCGGCATGACCCTCGTAAGCCAGCTGTGTCAGGCCGGCGGGCAGCGCGGCGCCCCCTCCACCGACCATTCCAGCTGTGGCAGGGTGGTGCGGTCCAGGCAGGGCCAGCTCTGAGTGGGACACCATTTTGGCAGGAAAGCGCCGTCTGTAGAGCTCTTTGATCTTCATGTGCACGGCGGGGCTGCAGCCGACCTTCAGCAGATACAGCGCCTTGGTCAGCAGCTCGTGTTTGCGTCCGTGCTTGTTGCGCCCAGCGTATCCCAGTAGAACCTGTAGCTCCGATACCCGCAGGCTCATCACCATTTGCTGAAAGGGAAGGCAAATGAGAAATAAGATCAGAAATCAACTCTTAAGATGCAATGATAAAACCAATGTCTCCTGACTGATGCATGTAAGTGCAAAGAATCTGTTCCAGAAGAGTAATGACAAACTGTCAAAAACAAAGCAATCCTGTTCTCTGCCAACCTCAACCTGAAAATAATTGTATGGATTGAATTTTAAATGGATATATTTGCATCAATATTTATTAGGTTTGATGCAGGTGTGCTGCTTCCTCACATAGCCAACGGCAGAGCTGAGGTTTTCCATACATAAATATACCTAAGGTCAGCACAGCTGGCTGTTGGCCAAACAGATGTTTAAAACACGTGCGCACACACGCACACGCACACGCACACGCACACACACACACACACACACACACAGAGTAGTTCACCACCTGGCAGTAAAGCATTTGACTGCAGTGTATACAATAAAAGACTCAGTACAGCTACAGCTTCATTTTCTGTCAGCTGGATCGGCACCTGTCCTAACACCACAGACACCATTGATTCTGGGAAGCGGAGCACTTAATGCAAAACATGTTCTTCTGAGTTGAAATGAGAAAAACCAACGAAGGATTTTCTCCGGCTCAACACGAGGCTCAACGTGAGGCCGGGCCGGTTCATCCCGGGAGGCAGTGGGATTGAGAAGCTGCAACAGGATTCTAGGGGGGAAAAAAAGCAATGAGGGTTCAGCATAGGGTTGAACATAACTACAGAAAGGGCTGGTAGCGCTGCACCTCACCACACTATTTGTTCAGATGGCCACATATGTGACCGCTTGATCCTCTCACGATCCGGCTCATGTTACAACCTCCTCTCATTCGCACAGGTCCAACAAAACAACATCAAAATGAAGAGTAGAAGGAGTTTTGTAGCCGTATCACTCATGGATCTTACAATACATTCATGGTCACGCTGCCTTATTATGTTTGCTTGCTTTTCTATTAATGCCGACTTCCCTCCATCCACAGGTGAATCACGTGAAGACTGAGGAAGAGACTGCTTCATCTCTTTGTTTGGTGAACGACTGCTAGCTGCTGCTACTTCGCTCAAACAGTTGCGATCAGTCATGATTATTATTTCCAAACCAAGTAGTTGCTGTAGCATTGACAAACTATGGTCACAATACGTTCCTGAAAACCTCTGGAGTAGGTTTGGACGTTCACATCCATCCTCAATGTGTCTTTGGCGCTGGGTGTAACTGTGTAAATGGGGAAACTGTATATGCACATTTGAACCATATCTATTTCCACAAAACAAACACTAGCGCACACACACAAACACACAATTACATCTATCTTTATGAGGACAAGTGATGATATAACACATTCCCTAGGCTTAACCTAACCATAAACAACAGGCCTGCCCCCACTACCTAAACCTAAATCTAACATAAACCCCAAAACCAAGTCTTATCCCTTCACTTGAATTGTTGCCGTGTGGTTGTTTCCGTCTACAAAGATTTCATCATGAGGTCACTGTGCCTTCTGATCTTTGACAACTGAACTCTAATCAGTTCATCTTTAAGTCCAAGTGGCAACTGGTCAAAATCTGAAGCCATTCCCTAAACGGCAGACTTCAAGAGGCCAAACTCAAGTTGTGTGAGGCCACCATGTACAACATATGAAGAAATCCCCTCAAGTTTTATCTAAGATACTGTATTTACAAGACCAAATTGTGTTTGGTAAGGTCACAGAGACCTTCACCTGTAGCCAAAGAAATCGAATCAGTTCATCCTTGAGTCCGAGTGAACATTTGTGCCAATTTTTGAAAAGGTCCCCTTGATTTGTACCTGAGATATCGCATACACAAGGGAACATGTGTGCTTTTCGTAAGGTGACCTTTGTCCTTCAATCACTAAAATCTAGTCATGTCATTCTAAAGTCCAACTGAACGTTTGTACCAGATTTGATGAAATCCCCTGAAGGTGTTGTTGAGATATTGTGTTGACAAAACTGGGACGTACGTGTTTATATAAACGGACAGCCTGAAAATCACACACATTAAAAAGCCACTGACGGTGTGGTCCTAACAAAGACGGCAGTATACAAACACACACACACACACACACACACACAGGGTCGACATGTCTTGTAGAAACCTCCTTCCTTCATCTCCTTTAATAACAGAGAGAGGATAGATCGCAGATGCACACAAACACACGCCCCTTAAATGACAAAGTACACGGAGCTATTAGTGACCAGCGTGTCAGTTTCCATTAGGCTACACACACAGTAGTTATTAGTGGGACTATGCACAGAACGTGTGTGGTGTGGTGTCCATACAAAAGGATCAAACCTTTACGCCCTGATTCCTTTTCTTATTATAATGCACACTCTTCAGTTTCTCTCGGGTTCTGCATCCAATTGACATTTAGAAGGACTGGCGTGTGCAGTTTTTTTTATTTATAACCTAACAAGCAGCTTTCTAGACGAGAAAAATAAGAACACTCACATGCACAACACAAACCATGCACAATTATCCACATATCAGAATTAGTACACATCATTTATAAATGACAGAGGCCTCACCTCACTCGTTAGCTTTTGTTTGATTTCCTCCGGGAACGTTTTCATGATGCAGGAATACCGCCAAAAGACTTTGAGCCTTATTCTACAGCTGCACTACTTTGCTATGAGAATCATCTAAATGTAAAAGAAAGAAACTGTACTTCAACGGCTTTCATTTTCTGTGAGGGCGAGTGGCCCAGGTGTGAAAGAAACAGCACGCTCTGGTGCAGCCGCAGGACAGTGTTAGATCAATATAAGTGACGTATTAACAGAGAGGAAGTGAAACCTCGAAGTGTTGCAGCTTACTGTAAAACATGTTTTTGCAAACCTTACTTTCAGAGCACGCAAGTGTCTCAAACAGTTGAGACATCTAAAGCCAACAAAAACATCTGATTCTAAAAAGATAAGGCAAAACACACCATGGATGTTGTGTTCGGTTTAAAAAGGAATGCAAATGATTTATTCTTCCACATTGATCTAATCTAACATAAGTAAAAAGTAATCATTCTAGCAGAAAGATGCTAGATACTGCGGTGACATTCTAAAAATGTTTAAACAGTTTTAACGCCCACAGAAAAGATAAAGTCCTCACATTTCATGAAGCTGTTCTCCTGCGAGGAACAGACCATTTGAGACAATCTGGGCTCGGACCAAGCTTCACACTGCTCAACGTGACACGGCAGCTGTTTACCAACCAAACACTGCATCTTGTGTACAGCTGCCACACGCATAAGGCAGCTTGCACACACAGTCGTGTTTCCATCCCTTCAGGGGACGTTACCTTAGCTTACATTTCATGGTCGTTTTTCAGACATGACCTGCAGGTAGAATCCTGAGAACTGGCTGCAGCGTTCACCTGCAGTTTGCTTTCCACACATGCACAAAGCCCAGGGAGGTTTTCTAATCCTCTGCTTTATTTACTCTGTGGTTTGCGTTCACACAACCTCCTGAGAAAATACGGAGGAACTGTGGAGTTCAGAGCATGTCTGAAAGCAGGTATGAAGACTTGGGACGATTTACAAAGACATTTACCCAACACGTGGGACTGTGTTGGCGTGGACGTGTCGTTTCATCTGCCTACCAAGGTTAGACAACACAATATGATCCTGTAAGTCCAGTCGGAGGAACAAATTGATGTATTTAAAAGCTTGTTCACAGCAGAGAGGTTTGTTTTAAAACCCTGGAGACTTATCACGTTCACAACTGTGGCGATGATGTTGAAGAACGCAGCAGAGATTAAGAAGATCACCAGCGACGTGCTGTTGCATGTGTGTGATTGGCCGATACGCTTCCTTGTCGGATTAGACTATGTTGTGTTACCGAAGAAGTTGAACCATACTCGGCTTTATTGCTCGATAATGCAGCTACATTTTATCGACTTCCCTGTGATACCACCGCAGCTGTGTTTTTTCATAACCACTGTCTGAACATACATGGCATTACTCTACATCTAAATCCAACACTAACCTTAAACCTTCTTACCCCCGAAAGGAAGTAAACACCCCTCAGTGTCACTGTGCTGAGAGATTTATTTTTCCCCATCAATAGTGATGTAATTTCTCACAAATGCACATGGGTAATAACATGGTTAAAAAAAATCCAGATGTTTTTATCAGGCAGGACACAGACCTGTTCGTGTCCTTTGTCACGACACACACACACGGGGGAGACACATTCAGGAGGAGGGAGAGAATCAGGAGGAGGGAGAGAATCGGGAGGCGGACGCCCATATGTGAATGTAATTCTGATGCCTTCAGTCTGAGCCACACTGCGGTTATAAAAACACATCAGTCAAACGCAGACGGCTCCTACAGGAGGACGAGGAGGCAGGAAGCTGCTGTCTGTGTATGGATCCTCAACGTTTACAGGCTTTTTCTAAGAGAATCATTTGATAATTCAATTTTTTCTGTTTATTGTATATAGACTTGGACAGCACAAACACACACACACACAAGCACACACACACACACACACACACACACACACAGTGTAGTTTCTCTCCTGTTGGTGACATAAATGACCAGTTCCATGAAATATGCATGTGGAAGAGGGGGATGTGAAAAATGATGACACTGGCTGCCCACAATTTCTCTTTCCCTCACACACACACACACACGCGCGCATTCGCACACACACTTTAACACAAACACACACCAGGCCCCCCCCACCCACTCTCTACAAAGCAAACACTCACAAAAGAGAGACAAATACACACAAGCACAAACACTGGCTCACATAAACCTGAAACACACAAACACACACACTTTCACCATACTGCGGATGTGTAACATTCCTCTGGCCTTACACACAAAAAAAACGAGGGAAAACAAACAGAGGAGAGAAAACAGTGGAGCGGATGGTGCTGGAGGAGAGGCAGACGCATGGCTCCCTGCTCTCACCATCACCTCTGGTCCTCCTCCTCCTCCTCCTCCTCCTCCTCCTCCTCCTCCTCCTCCTCCTCCTCCTCCTCCATCTCCTGCAGTCATCACCAGGACAGGTGACCCCAGAACTCCTCCATCTTCCCCGCTCAGCAACCACTGCATTAAATATTGTTCCCAGCTTTTGTTTACGGGCTGATTTACTCGAGGAGACATGTCGGCCACCAGGACTCTGAGAATCTACTGCACCAGTTCAAGTCTCTGAAGAGAAAGGACGAGCTGTCCTTCAAACAATGAGACAGAAAGAACCTGATGGAGTTTGTTGAAGAAAAATGACGACGAACAGATGAAAGAAAAAACATGTTTGTTTTCAGTCTTCAAGAACTAAGAAAGTTAATGAGCTGAACAACATGAAACTAAAATAAACGTTTAAATCAAGCTAACTTTACAATGTCTGCTACTGCTCTACACAGGACTCCCCGTTTTAAACTCATCACAAGCTCCAGCTCATGTCACTAAACACCAACAAATCGAGAATCTGCATTATTTGCTATAGAGCTGAAAAGATTAGCCAATTTATTGATTAGTTGATAACCTTTGAAATGAATTTACTTCTATTTTGATAATTGATTAATTGATTTATAAAATTGGGGATTTCTCTGCGTTTGAACATTGTATGTAAATGCACAAGTCAACAAAATATATAACATGGGTGTAGTCATTTTAAGATATTTGAATAAAGAATTGTTCCATATCATTAAACATTTGCTATTTTAAGTGGGTAAACTATGTGGTTGCCTATAATCAATCAATCAATCAAATTTTATTTGTATAGCCCATATTCACAAATTACATTCATCTCATAGGGCTTTAACAGGGTGTGCAATATAACAGCAAATCCTCCTGCACTTGCCTGAATCGGTTTGTCAACAAAGAAATGATTTAAGTGATATCATAAAGCAGTTCTGACATTTTCGTGTCACATTAAAAGCCAACGTGGTTGATATTATTTACTGATCTCCTCAAACTAAGTATTCACACTGGAGCTGAATTCAAACACAAACTGTGGCGCACTGAAAATGCCAGACCTCATCAAAGCCTTGTAATGTTTTACTGAAACAACTTGACATGTAGGTGCAAAGGGAAACTTAAACAAAGTAGAGGAGACAACCCAAAGAGAATAGCTCGTGGTAGCAGAGGGGTTGTTGCACAAAAACTCACACAGCACACAGGCCAGTGTGGCTTTTTTGAAAACAGAGATTTTTGCAAATTTACCAGACGGGTACATTTAACACCAATATGTGAAGGTGACGGCTCAAGATTCACCAGCGTGATACTCTCTGATGTCTTGAGCATCACACGGAGCTGAAACCGAAACCCGATAGAACCCAGTGGTTTGAAATTGCTTCAGGCAAGTAAACCACTGCGCCAAAAGAAGAAGAGAGAGGAGAAACAACAACTGTGAACTTCAGATTTTAGGGTTACTGTCAAAAGAAAGAAAGAATCTCCAACCAGTAAGAAACTAGGGCTGCACGATCTATATCGAAAAATGTGTATGGCAATATCAACCAGTAAAACACTGGACAATGTGGTTTTCCTATGTATCTTCTATCTTTTGATATCTTAACTTAGAACTGACACATTTGCATGATTTGATAAATTCTTTAATAATGAAGATTACACACTATTACTAATTCTGAGAATCTAAATCATTTCAAGTCTTTATATTTCAGCTAATTTAAGTTGTTTCCCACCAACGGTACTAGCACAGGCCTTATTCACCCTTTATTTTTAAACCTGCTAAAAAAAAGTCAATTGATTCCAGTAACTTTCCCAGTAGATGAGTTTTCCTTTGTGTTGGGACTGAGAACGAGCTGCAGCAGCAGACTGGGTGAATAGATCCGTCCTGTGCACTGCGAGTTCATTTTGAGTCTGACTTAAATAATAAAAACTACAATGTTATCTCTCCCAATTTATTTGCTTGATTGGGGGTTCGCCGAGTTTAAATTTATGACTTTATAAAAACCTTCTGAGGAAGATTTTTCTTTAAAAGAAAACTGAATTCAATGCTTCTCAAATCTTTTGGAGACCTGCAGAGACCCTGTAGATTCTTGTCAGACTGGAGAGCGGTGTGCAGGGTAATAATTTGCTATGCCCAGAGCTGGTGAGAGTGATGGATGGATGAGTGAGATGATGGGGGATGGGGGAAGATAAAGAGCAGCTGAGCCTCCAGACCAAATGAAATTCTCCACAGCTCCAGCGAAAAAACACAGGAGGGAGGGGGAGGGAGGGTGTCGAGGCTGGAGGGGGCAGATCAGATGGACGTACGCTATCAGAGGAGCAAAAGATCCACAGTCGTGCACTGGTCAGGCTGCAAACACTGCTGCTGGAAAGACATTTAAACTTCTGACTGTAGCTAAATAAATGGTGCAAAGCAGATGATTATAATTCATTCAATATATTTCATAAATAAGCAAATCCAGGCCGATACAACTTTTGATGGGGACAGTCTTGGAGTATATGGAGCTGTTAAGTCGGAGGAACTGCTTGAAGCTCGAAGATTTTGGGGCACTTTAAATTCCAATTTCACTTTGTTGTAAATAAATCAGGATTTTGCTGCTGGATATTTAACAATATTCTATCAATATATTATGACCACCAGTTTTAATGGATGGTTGCAGAAAAAAGCCTGATAAAGCTGCTGACGTTATTAATAATGAAACACTCACAAACCTGAACTTATGGAGGAAACAGCCACAAGTCGGACCTACGGTCATCGCAGAGGACTGTAGACTGAGAACATCTATCCTGTGTCATCATTAGCTTCTTTTAAAAGTCAAATTTGAAGTTGAGTCTCAATGCACCTTGGGAGTTGTAGTCAAGTATCTCCTTTTACTCCTCGTATAACAAAGATAGAGGTTCAGAGTGACACTAGTGCATCTGTAAGAGGCTTAGATGTACATGTATAAACACACACAAACTCAAACACACCAAATATCGAATCACGCAATTAACTTGCAGAAAGGGTTTTTCTCTTCACACACACACACACACACTCCAGTTGACCCTTACCTCAACCGTAAGCACACACCTGTAAGCGCTGCTGTGCTGCAGCCGAGAGCAGTCGACTGCAGCGCAGCCATAATGAAAGGAGGCAGGCAGCACGCAGGCCTGTTTGATGAGGAGAGACAGGTTGGAACTGGCCAGTGGCCGAGCCGTCCTCAAAGGTTTCATCTGTCAGGAGAAACACTGGCCTCCAAAACTGGAGAGTGGCTCAAGTTTCTGTGAAAGCTCATCTATGGAGATCCCTTGTACTCTAAACGGCCACAAATGGCTCATACAGCTACGAAGAAAGTTTTGACTTTCAAATTTGTGTTTAATTTTAGAATCCAAAAAAGTGTTTGACACACAAATCCATGAGCCCTTAGAAGAAAAATAAAACATCTTATCGTAATATTTTATCTATAGATCTTTAACTCTAATTTCTTTGGATCATTCTATTGTATTTATTGACAGATTATTAAATGTGTGTGCCCAGATTTCCTGATTTGCATCGATGAAGTTTGAAGACTCTTCTTACAGACTCCAGCTCCACACAGACCCTGTGCATGTTGTGTTTAAGTGCTGATGAAAAACACGGACATCTGTGAGAAGTTGACTGATCTGCCAACAGCCCAGATGTCCCAGTTTTTCACCAGCACTTAAACACATCATGCATCTGTGGTGTTGTGTGGAGCTGGGGACTGAAAAGTCTCAAAACTCAAACACATGCAAAGGTAACCTGATCTGTGCGTCCAAACGTATCTAACAATATGTAAATAATACAAAATATTTCTAGACATAAGTACAAATACAAGAATCTTCTCACAAGCAAAGACTATCAGAGCTCTGAAGATCTTCTAGCAGCTTCTTCCAGCTTGATAATGCTCCATGTCACAGACATCTCAAACTGGGTTCATGATCATAACAATGAGTTCAGTGAACTTAGAGGCCTCCACAGTCACCAGATATGGATCCAGAACAACCTTTGGCAGCCTGAATTGGCAGCGGGAATGTGCAGCTGACAAATCTGCAGAAATTATGTGACGTAATCATGTCAGAAAATGATCTTCACAATTTCCCAAAGCACAAATCAACATCGTGGAGGATCTTCTTTCCTCCTTGACTGCTCATCAGCACAACACACACATTCATACATGGCAAAGAGACAGATTGGCCATTGGCAGCAGTGGGAACAAACCCATCACTTCAATGGCCTTTCAAAATATCCATAAAGGTTTTATCATCCATGGCAGGCTGTCAGAACTAGAGCAGTACAATGTCTTTTTAATCTTTGCTTTTTTTAAATCTTGAATTTAATACCAAACACATTCTGCCTTCAAATTGTAAAATGGGAAATGACCACTAACAAGTGCAAACAGGAAGTTCCCATGAGTATAATGTTCACACGCACAAGTCCACTGTGGTTGTCATGTGAGGTGCTTCACTTCAATTGAGCACACATGCGAAGGGCAGTCACAAAGGCTAAGTGCATGCATGCCACAGATCTGATACACAAAGAGTTAGCATGCAAGGGGGAGAACTCTCACACACACACACACACACACAACCACACACAACCACACACGATCAGCCCATCAGGACCCATGCACAACACAAGAGATCATTACGCTCACAGAGATTGCATATGCTGGCCAAATGGCTGGTATTTGTGCAAAACCTCAAATGTACCATTCAGTCCCATGACCATCAAATGACAGGCACACTATGACACTTGCTGCCTGTGCATCAGAACAAACCACAGCCAGCTTCCTTTTTTTCACAGGGCTGAGAGAAATCGGGGAATAGATTGTGGGCTAATGATGATGAACTCTACTTGGGCTTAAAAAATCCTCGGTTTGCAAGATGGTAACTATAAATGGCCGTGTACAATTTTAGCCTGCATAGGAAGACAAATTTAGGCTAGATTTTCTTCACACATTGGCTGAGGGGACACCGTGCACCATCAATATTTTCTCACATAAACACTGAAAGGTAACATGGTGAAAAAGGAGTATCTAAAAAAAACACCTTGATTCTGACTTTCAATTGCAGCCTTTGGCAATATAGTTTTTCTACTTTAAAACTTTACAGATTAGTCAGAAATTGTTGGCAGGCATATAGGTGAAGGTGCATTGAAAGCTCCATGTTTCCATCACTGTGTTAACTGTATTTACTGAAAGAGGATGCCAGTGGTTTTTAGGGCTCAAACTGCAAATTTATCATCTGTAGCAAACACTCAAACTTCACGAGACAGTCTCTGGGGATTTAGAGCCACCAGCTCAAATGTATGTCAGACAACGATTAACTTCAACTAAAAATACTTAAATCAGGCAAAATTTATAATCATTTCCATTATAATGAATCATTTCAAATAAGAATTAGTGCGACGCAATGTTGACCAAATTAATATCAAGAAATAAATGTTTATTATAATGAATAATAACACATTATTGTCCTGATTAAGTCTGAAGACTGACTTCTGCACCTGAGTGAAGTTTGTGCTTTTAAATTCTGATTTATGGGAATTGACAATGTGAAAAAAAGATTAATTGTGTTATATCTCCTCACTGTGCATTATCATGATATCTCTATTATATGCATTGAATTTTGTTATTTTTCTATTGATGAAAATTATATTGCAATAACTATTGATATTGTTTTATCGCCCACGTAGCCCTAATAAGAATCATCTGATTTGATGCCAGCTGATGTATAACAGTTTTAAATATTCTGTAGTTGGGTCAGAATAAAAGGTTTTCATCAGACCTTTGTTTCATGACTTAGAAACAAGTAGCTTGGCCATTAACACCTATTGGGAAATCACTGAAGCGACCAAGTGTGCTTACTCAGGCTCTCTCTTGCTTTCCCCTCAATAAAGTTACACTTAAAAACGTCAATAGGATTAAATACAAATTCCATCCCCCAACAGAAACCGAAACAGTTACCTATGTGACAGTGTTATACAGAAGTAAAGGTTATCTAGCGGTTACACCTATAGCGGGACCAAAGTCGTGGCTTAAAGCAACCGACACCTTTTCCCTTTTAGCTCCACACGTTTGCTAGAAGAGCTTAAAAAAAAATCAATTTCATTTTACTTTGTTTTGAGGTGAACAGTAATGCAGTTCTTTGGAGTCCCAGGAGTCCGGGAGATGGTGAGGCTAATAATGTTGTGCCAAGCAGTTTCTCTAAAGGTTCTGCAGGATGTGTGCATTTGTGTGTGGGTGTGCAGGGGTTGTGTAGGCGGATGAGTGGGGGGGGAGCAGGCACACTACCTGGCCATTATATAAAGCTCCCACTCTCAGCTAGAGGGCTCTGTACTGAGTGCCAGCTCCCTCCCCATCCTCCACCCTCTCTGTCCTCCCATCCCCCCTCCTTTTAGGCTTCCAGCTTTTCTGACTCAGGCTTAACTCTGAAATATCTCTGTTGTTTTCACTCCCTCCTGCTTCTGTGGGATCAGAACCAGTGCCCATTGTGGATCAAGTCAAAAAAACGGAGTTGGGGACAAAATAGGGATGAGGCCGTCCACCCCTTCCCCCCCAAGCAGGAGGGGTTCGTGCAACTGAGCTGGAATGAGCTCAGAAGGATTTCTCCTTTAATCATTAGTATGTTAAATGCTGTGCCGCCACACATGGGGATACAGAGCTCCACTCCCAGCTCCCGACAGGCAGAGAGCGTATCTGAAACCCATCTCTTTCAAGACTGAACGGCAAAAAGTTGTGATGACAAGGGGGTTTGCAATCAGGTGTCAAAACAGTGCAGGAACACACTGCTGTGGGGTTTTGCTGCTGTTTTTGAGGACAATCAGAAACAGCAAAATCTCAATGAGACGATGGCAAAATGGTTCAAACAATGGAGCGGTATTTTATCCCTAACCTCAGCCCATGTGTTGAGGAAAGGAAGCAACACAGGCTGAAAGGCTGAGAAAAGAAGACACGAGACAACCAAAATCCCAGTGCACTGGTTTGAGGAAATGAAAAGTAGGAAGACACCAGTGAGCTGCACTCGCACTCTGCAACCTTCACTTCCTGAAGACTTGGTGGACTTCGCTGAGATGAAGTGGAATAACAGAGACAGAAGCCCGTGACCTCAGACTGCGCAGCAAGCACGTTGCTGGTTGGGTAGAAAGCTCAGATGAGTTTTCAGCATTGGACTGACCTCTCTGATGTTGGGCTCAGGACCACCAGGGAACTGCAGCTGCATTACTGCGCTCTCCTCCTGAGCTTCATAGATAAGCACACCAGGTTGCAGTGTGCTGAATGAAGTCTCCAAAATCAATTTGGACTTTCCCTCCATATCTCACTACAGCTGAATGATGGGGGGAGGGGGGGGAAGGTAGTGCAATTTGTGTTTTTTTCTACTGAAACCAAGACATACAGTGAAGAGAAAGAGCTTTCAGGGTGAATTATTTGTTTCAAAAGTTGAACTAAAGACAAAGTTCAGAAGATGCTCATGATACATCACACTTCAAAACTTTGTTTGGAGTTAAAGATTAAATTAAAGCCGTTGGCAAAGACCCTGTCATGTTTTCTAATGACGGGCTATTGTCAGTTTAATGAAGACGCTCAAACACATCACCACTAATGCCTGGTCAGGTCTGGTTCTAGACTAAATTGACAGCTTCATGGTTTATTTCACATAGGCAAAAATTAAATCATCAAAAAACATTTTTCATTTATTGGCAGCGCCGAGGATTTCATGTTTTAATAGCTGTCTGTCAGCAGGAATGCGCAAAAACAATTCTACAGATTTAAATCCTTCATCCCTTGAGGAGGATAATACACTTTTCCACGATGACCTTTTCGGGCGGATCCAGATTAGGCTCCAAATCACAGAAAGATAATGTGATTTAGGGGGTTTTCTTTACATTTTCATAGATTTTTGGATCTTGAGTATGGTTAATTAAAAATAAATCGGCATTAGCTAACTGCAAAGAAATGCACATCTGACATGAGGAAGCATTAAGCTAAACCCACTTGTACATGACCTTTGCACATTCATCTACAGTTCCCATTTAAGTCGTTCCCTTTTTCATTTTCACATCTCATCTGCTTCTTATACGTGAACATTGTTATTGTATATTATTAACAGCACTCAGGTACAAATAATACAGGTGTTCAATCCCACACAACAGTTTTACAACAAATTCTATTCTTATGACGTCTGTAAGGTTTCATTTTTGTTGGCCCCCGTCATAGAGGTGTTAATTAAATCATATGTTTTAGCACTGATGTGACACTGAGAGATGGCACTGAACTGGACTGCATTATGGTCAGATGTGTTCCAAATATTCTGCTCTTCTCATCCTGGTGAGATGGGGGGAATAAATGTTAGAAATAACTCATGATATAACACAATCCAGTGTTATACCACGTTAAACTATGACCTGAATAACAAACATATATTTAATTTAGTAAATTTCAGACGTCACAGACTTCAAGACAGTGTTAAGAGTTATATGTTTGTAACATGTTGCAGATTAGACTCTTAATTTGAAGAGCCAGAGTCATGTTGAACTGTTTGGCCTTTGCTGAGGTTTGCGTTCTAGTTATTACTTCAGTTGTTTGATTTGCATTCGTTTGAACCGTCTCTGAATAAACTACTAGATGCATTGATTTTATTCAAAATTAATAAAGTAGAATATCCATATCTTTCCTCTCTGCCAATTCTCCCACAGGGTCGTTTAATCGCGTCCTATCGGCAAAGCACACACACACACGGCTGTTTTCTTAAACCTGCCGTGGGGGATTATCTGCTCCTAAAAGAATGAAGAGTGTTTGGTGATCAGTGTCTTAAGCTGCGTCCCTCAGGTCACAGGTCACCGGAGAGGCTACGTCACCACGCGCACGCTTCTATCATTAGCCATTAACCCTTCAGGCTCCCAGCTCAGGGGCTGAGGAGAAACATCTTAACCTGCTGGCTTCTTCTCCCCACAGACTCACAAATCCCCTCACCTGGGACGAAAGGCTGCAGGTGTCATGATATGACTTTGAAGAGACACAATGGAGGAGACTGTCTGCCAAGAAAAACAAACACCTGGGCGTACAGACGTCTCCTTCATTTGATGGTATAACCTGATATTAAAGGTAATTTGCCTGGGGCACATAAAGGGGATTCATTCATGTCTTTTGTGTATGTTTCCCGACTTAAAACAGCTTTGCTTTTTAATCCCTGCTGATTAGGTTGCAGCTTGGCTTACACCCCATACACTAGAATCTGAAAGGAGACAGAAAAGTTCAACAAAAATTGATATATTACTTTTGCATTGTGTAGGTGGTGAGGAGGAGGAAAACCAAACTGATCTACCTCAGATTTCATAAAATGATTTTCTGTTTATCGAGCATTTGTCTCCACAACCTTTAATCAGGAGCAAAAACCAGTGTTTAATTTGAAAAGAAATAATGTGACATTTATCATGATGATTATCATTATTGGCAGACATGAACATTTTATTATCTCACTAAGTTGTAAATGTGTGCAGCAAGATGCCATACATTTCTTCTCTAATTATTGCCTCCCTTGTGTTTTGTGTAACCTGTTGTGTCGGTGCCATCAGGTGTTACTGGCACTGTGACGTCCAACACACTGCATCGAAGACAGTGGGACGTAAAACTTAGAATTTAGTGGAAAAAAACAATGTGGAAGCACGTCATACACAAAACCTCAAACCAAACAGCCGCAACTGGAGAGTGAGTTATGAGTCGCAAAGTACAAAAGTGAAAGTTTAACTAAACTCTGCACGGAAGTACCACATGCCTCGGGTGGAGAGATTTATGAGCTTCAAGGGGAGGCTCTGATAAAACACAGCAGACTCCTAAATCCTGCAGGAGGATAAAGAAATATTTTATAACGGCAGCCTTTTCACGAGTCATTTTTATTCATCCAGCTCTTAATTCACACAGAAATTATCTGTGAATATTCCAAAATTTCAAAAAGGATAACTTCCAAATCTGCCAGGAGTGTGTGTGCCAGCGAAATGCCCGTCTTCCTCTGGCAGTTGGCGACAAACTGTCGAGTTTCAATCCCACGACCTGCCCGTGTCCATCTCAGATGTGACACGTTTCCACGGCAACAGGGCAGCGCGTAACAAAATCACCACAGGAGCTGAGAAAAAGCTTTAGCTTGAAAGTCAATGGCTGCAGACAGCGTGAGCTCTCAGAGGACAAAATATCAGACAATAGCAGAGCTCTTACGCCGGTTGGATTGGCCCCGACTGTACAGAACATTCAGGGCTTCACGCAGACTGAAATCACATATTTCTAATCTTTATCTGACGGCGGCACAAAACGATAAACTTCACTAAATGCAGAGAAGGGGATTTAAACCCTCTTGACAGTTTGTTTCCTGCTGCTTTGACGCTAACCACCTCTGATTTTCTCTGTGCCCGACGAGATCATTTCTCACACTGCCAAGCTTTATACATTATGCTGTGCACTGCCATACATCTTTAATGTGCCTCTCCCCAGCCAGATTCTACAATCTCCATACTTTTCTCTGTGAGGTGCTGCAAGGAGAAGCCTCTCTTGCTTGTGTAGTACATGAGCTTTAAAACGTGAACAAACATCTGCACATGCACGTACGCTTTAAATAGAGCAGCAGGTGCGAGCAGGTATCCGTCACATCGGTAATTTCCAATGCAAAAAACATCTAATTCTCTTTGAAACCAAATATTAACTTTGGCGATAATGACGATGACAGAAAGAGAAATAGGCAGGTGCTGAAAGGATGTAGGGGAGCGGAGATGAGAGCCTGTATCATTAGGGATTAACCTAGCCACAGGCTCTACAAATAGACTGTCTCCACCTATGAGCCGCCAGCGCACAGACAGTCATTTGTATTGCCAGGTTGCTGCTGCAGCAGCTCCAGAGAAGAGAGAAGTCAGTTCAAAGAAGCCCAGGCAGATCGGGACTCCTGTGAAACAAAATGCGAGGCAGCAGGACGCATTCGGGGGCCTGGCAACATCAGAGGATTTCACAGGCTCTGGTTTTTTTGTCTGGGGCAGCTGCATTACGGATTTATGCAGCGGTTCAGATGTAATAGTATACAGCCTGAGGCCACCGTGAACACAACATGTAGTACACAACATGTCGGAGCTGGAATAAATCAAATAATGGATCGGTCTGACTGACAATTAGTAGTTGGCTTGACAAAAACAGACGATTTTAAATATTGTCTGAAGGCATGTTTCACTCCTCCTGAAAATGTATGGAAAAGAATTCTGAACGTATTAAGTAAGAAAAAGAAAAAGAATCCTGAATAAAAATACATAATTCTTTTTTGAAGTTTCAAAGGTTACAGAGCACTTTCTTATACAAACTGCAGCCCTGTCATGTTTTTTTTTATCCTTTCATTGATATTCTCTCCATCCACAGCTTCTGCTCTCTCTCTGTTTGTGATGGACTGATGACTCCTGCCACACACTGACACTGTTGAATGTTTGTCTTCAGCCCAGTGCTCAGTATCACAGACAGCTCCGAGCTCTGCAGCCAGAGGGAGGCTGACAAAAGATCCATGTGACGCGACAGAACAGAACAAATTCATTTATTTAGACAAAAACAAATGATCGGAGGTGTGAAACAGAAGTTTAAAAATATAATATTGTGCCACAATTACTCGTTTAATGATCTAATGGGTTTATTCTCATAATGATGGAGGATGGAGGGGGAATAATCCTCGTGGTTACCGTAACTTAACAAGATAAAATATCAACAAGACAAACTCAGTCAATCTCTGCTAAACCAAACCTCACCTGTTTGGATTGGAAACAAACCCCTGAGGCCGGTTTGTCAGATCTTTGTACAGCGAGTGTACGATGTGGTGATATTTTAAACCAAGATAATATTTATGCTTCTATGAAATGTCAACAGCAGAGTGAGAGGTTAACGCTTCTCCATCATCTCTCATAAATCACCTCCATCCTCAGCGATCCTCAGTCCTCATAGATCATCAGAACTTTATTATTCAATTAATCTAGAAAAACTATTTAAAAAATCAGTGGAGGACAGGACATTTTGGGGGTTTGATGGACAGTCCAGAAAGTCATCAGGGCTGAGATTAATGATGATTTTTCATCATTGATTGATCTAATCTTCCTGATTCATGAGTTTGTCTACAGGGTAGTGACAGGCGCCTGCTATGAATTACCAAAGCTCAACATGCTGCATCCAGATCACCTGATTTACTCACGTCACCTGATTGTTGAATGAACACGATTATTTCGGATAACCGATAATATACCAAATGTTCCAGCCTCAGCCACGAGGATCAGCTGCTTCTTATTCTATTTCTTTAGAGCTGCTTTCAGACAAAGAACTGAAGTCTGGAGATTCTCCTGAAATTTTCTGGAGGGGCTGAATGTGAGAACTGTACCTGCCAGCCTCCAGGAAAATGTCCAAGTGAGAACAAGGCAGCAAAATGTCCAGAAAACTCACAGCGACCAAGTGGGCGTGTTGACACGTTTCTAACACGCAATGGAGCCTTACTTAAGAAACTCAACATCTTAACCATTGGTGCACATTTAGCCGTATTTCACCATTTGTGTTCTGGACCTTTTCCTGTTGTTGTGAACGTGTCTGAGCTAGAGAATCTCCTGCCGCGTTTTACACATGATTAAGACAAACAGCTTTAATTTCTGAATCCTGGTCTAAACAAGGCAAAACTGGGAATCTGCACATGTCAACTTGGGTTTTATCCATTTGATTATAATCAGCAGTTCTCACGTTGCCTTTGACATTGTGTAGATGGAGCTAATTATTTGCAGGTTTATTTACAGTGATGATAAACATCAGTTGCAGCCCCACACTGAATGTATATTATCAAGAGAAAGAGCAAAAGCAATAGAAGCAAGCGGAAGTCTCTCTCCATTAAGAGCTGCCTTTGATTGAACCGTGATTAATCAGAGAGAAACACACGATCATATACAGGCGGGCGCTGGTAGATTATAGAGCACATCTGGCTTTTTTCCCGAGGAAGAGGCAGCAGGTCTGTTCATTACGGTGTGGAGCCGAACAGCAGCTGGCACAAAGGAGCACGTATGGATCCACAGCAACACACTGGGGGGAAAAGTCTAAAAATAGCTCAAGACTGGGATCGATATCAGCTAGATCGGTTCCAACTCTGCTTTACCAAGTTAAATAACATTGTGGTTTCAGTGTCGCCTCCATGCCGACGCTTGTGATGTAAAGGTCGAGGGCATCAAGGTGCACGTGTGGTCGATGACCCACGACCAGCAGCCTCTGATTACAAACCCTGTCCTGTGCAACCAGACCTGCGTGTAGTCGGTGTTATGAGGGGAAATATGCTGCACAATGATATCCATCCATTCACTCCACCACACATCCTCTAAAGGGCTGTAGTGGGGAGCTGGAGCCAATCCCAGTGGACATTGGGCGAGAGGCCGGGGACAGTGTGTACGGGACAAACAACCAATCACACTCACGCTCACAACATCAATTTACAATCTCCAATTAAACTGAACCACCCAGTTGCAGGTCTTTGGACTGTGGGAGGAAGCAGGAAGCACCTGGAGCAAACCCACGCAAACACAGGGAGAACATGCAAAACTCCACACAGAGAGAGATCCTGGCTGACCTGGGATCCGAACAGAGAACCTTCTCCCTGTGATCCAATCTCACAGACTAGTGCTAACAGTGCTAACATGACAGTGGTCATTGCATGTGAAAAGATCAAACTGTCACAGAGCTTAATGAAATTTGTCCCGGCTGATTTGGTCACATGTGAAAACCACGGCACTGAGATTTCATGTCATGGACTGTAAGTACAGGTTTGAACTTTGACCGGTCATATCTCGTTTCATATAGTTCACAGAGAAGAAGAATGTAAACATTAAACATTGTGTGATCTGCTGTATGAATGAATAACAGCATTATGAGTTCTTATTATCACAGGTGAAATGTGGGGAAAGAAGTTTTAAACTTGGTAAAAATGAGTTTATAATGTGACCAAGAGCTCCAGAAAGTTTGGGCTTTGGTTTTTCAATTCAATTATATTATATTTGTATAGCACAAAATCATAATATACATGATGTCAATGCACTTTACACAGGAAGGTTAGGAACTTTAACATGTTCTGACACTTTACTGACTCGTTAATGATGTTGAACTGTCAGTGATCAGATGCAAAACACCAGGACTCGGACTGGTTCAAAAGCAAAACGTTGATTCTATTTATTGCAGAACTTCACTAACATAACTGTTAAATATTAAAAGAAGCATAGCTGCTCACTCTTCATCTCTGCTTCTTCTTCTTCTTCTTCTTCTTCTTCTTCAGAGTCTCTTAATTAACTTCACTAATCTGGGACTAATTGAGCTTTGACTTTAAGTGAAGCACATTTCTGCTCAATGTGCAAAAAGCATTGATTATTAATTGGAACATGTTCATTCACATGTGTCTGATCGAACCTCCACATGAAGCTGCGGGCTTTCAGGAGGTATCAACAGGTAACGTCCCTGCAGCTGCAGCCGGACTGAGCCTCAGCTCGGACCCGACGTCAAGCACCGACTTCAACTTCATATGAATTAATGATCAACAGTGAAAACAGATGATCGACAACATGAACACCATCGTGGCTCCGCTCGGGAGGCGCGTGTATCTGACAGGAGCCCGCACACATGGCGCTGCTGTCACATCCAGACCCACTGACAGGCTGGAGCCGCCAACCCCCCAGAAACTCAGCGGTGATCCCCTCCTGCAAACACCCGCCGGCAGAGCGACCAGAGCCGGCCGCCCGCGGAGCAGCAGCCCGCTGTCTCCTCCGGGGACGAGGCGCCAGCAGAGGGAGATTTTTTGAAGTGACTCCCGCCGCCAGCAGCGGGTGTGCAGGAGAAAACGCTCCGTTCGCCCGGACCAGCATCAACACAAACACGCTCCGGAGGCGGATTCAACAAAGTTTCTGCCGCGTTTTGAAGGGTGAACCCCGGGACGGAGCCCGGCTGAGCGGCCGGAGCGTGAACCCGCCGGAGCGGAGTGACACCGGAGCGTCCGCCGCCCGCAGAGCCGGGAAATTTAGGATGATTTCGGGCTGCGCCTTACCTTCAGTTCCGCACTCTCCGCCATCTTGTATTTCTCTGCGCAGGCGCGGTGAGCTGCTGTCACATGACTGGGACGCGCAGAGTGCCGCGTGAACGCGCACTGAGCGGCCGGGGTGCGTTCAGGAACACGCGAGAGGAGAGGAAAAGACAGAAGCGAATGTGGAAATAATATAATTATCTTAATTTAATATTGAAATGACGTCCACTCCTTGGGAACGAGGTTCATTTTCATTAAATAGTCAGAAGTAATGATTGGGACTCAAAAGAAAGATTAGAGTAACAAAAAATAGTTAAATTCATCACTTTTACCCCTAATAAACGGCTCTATATTTAAAAGTAAATATGTTATCCCCCTTTTCCAAATGGATTATAGAAGCCAAACAAGTAACAATGATAATAACAACAACAACAATAGTAATAAAGATAATAATAATAACAACAATAATAATAATCTGGAGGTACAGTATATCTATCAGGTATATAAAACAGAAATGTTATTAATGGGAAAAAGAGGTTTATATTATATTGTGTTTTTGTTTCAGGGCTGTAATCTTAGTCGCCTCCGTTGTGTTTTGGTGGATACAGAAATCTCAGAGAATGACTCAGGACTCCCTGCAAACCAGTAGAAAGTAAAGTACAATTACAAGTACAATGAGGAAACTATACAGTAAAGTCAAATGCTCAATGTAGGAAAATGTTACATTATCATATTTTATATAATTATTTTATAAATAACCTGCATTAAAGCCTCTGCAGCATTTTACTGCTGTATAGTTGGTGGAAGTGCAGCTCATTTGAAATGTCGCTTGAGGCTGCAAGTCACGATGGACTAAAGGAGTTCACGTGTTCTCCACATGCTGTTAGTCATATTGTTTTGATTCTATAATAAACAGAGGGAAACAGAACCCATCACACATTTGTTTCTCACCACTTGTTTGCTTTCCTTGTAGATCCAAATAAACAACAAGTATAAATCCAGCATTGGTTTTATTACCAGTCATCGTCTCAGCATCTACCCTGCCTTCACAGTGTGGCTCTAAATTTGTCCTATTTTATGATTTCTCTGACGTCCCTCATCAATCATTTATATCTTTAAATAAAGTAAGAAGAGTTTCTTCAAAGTTGCATGTCCACACTGAAGACACGAGTTCAGGCTGGAGTAGAGCTTTTCATCAAAGAATGACACTACAGCATCATATCAGCAGCTCTGTGGGGCAGCGGGAACATTTTGATTGGTTCCACAGAGGTTTTCATTTCCCTCTTCTCTGGAAACTTATGTTTCATACATCAAGGTCAGTTTACTTTTGATGGGGAGTTAAACTCAGCCTGTGAGAACTGAATGCAGCCTTGTGGCTGTGGAGGAAGCCACAAAAACGCAAATGACCTGTCTGAAACGTCAGAAACTAGAAGCTTCAAGTTTAGGGCCAAACAAAAGGATTCTGTGACCGACTTGTCAGACTCTGCTCGCTGAATGGAACTCATCGCTGTAAATCGTACTGTCCCAAGTTTAAACTGAATAAAATAAAATTGACAGGAACTATAGCCAACTTTCCGATGATATATTCAACCCTTTATGTTTACTTTGGTTATGTGGGGTTTAGCTTACAATAACATGGTGACTTCTATATTAAAATTCCAACCTTTTTAGACACAGACACACTGACTTTTCATTGGCACAGAAAATGTAAAGAGAAATAGATTTATCTGCAAAACAACCACAAACACAACAAGCAAAGACAAAAACATGAAAGAAGCTAAACAAAGTGAAGGAAAACCACCAAAGAAGTGACACAAAACAAACAAGATGTCAAGCAAATTGAGATGTGATGATCACAGTTTTTTCTGAAACTCTATTTATAAACCCTGAATAAAATGAAGAGGTTTCTCCTTAAAGAATATAAATTTGGAAACTAACCTGACACCACTGCTTTCAATCATCTGTAAATATTAGAAAAACACTCAGGAGATTTAGGTAAAAGACTAAGTATTGGTTAAGCCAGTAGATGGCGCCCTATCACTTCAAATAAAGCTGAATAATATGGAATGAATCGTCAGCTCCAGATTCTCCTCAGCCTGTTTCTTCCTCATCAATGATTCTTAAATGTAAAGATTTTAAACTTTACACAGAACATAAAATCCCTTTTACACCAAAACACATTTGGCTTCGTGCACAATGATCATCTATCATAAAACAAGTTAAAAGATAAATCCTCTCTGTTACTGTTCAGTGTTCAGTGTTTAGATCCAGAGTTTGTCAGTTTGTCTACATGCACTCAACAACTCAGGAGGCTGAACCAATACCAGGAGTCAGTAGGATGGATGTATTCTTCTGTTACAGCACATTGTCGTGATATTTAATAAATTAATATACAAATTAGGCCGATTCCTTCACGTGTGTCTTATATTTTAAATGGTTAACTTGATCATTTTGCTCATCGTTCTACACTCAGTATCCCATAATGATAAATATTCTTCAGCACAAACAAATCATTAACCACAATGTAAACTCATTAAACGGGAAAAGTACGTCTCACAAAATGTTTGGTCAAATAACCCGACCACAACACATGCAGTTTATAACGACATGTTGTGTGTTGGAGGGATTTGTGTATAATAATATGAAATGATTTACATGGTAAAAAGTGTATTTGATGTATTTAGTTAATTGTTTAAAATGTAAGTCCCATCAGCACCACCTCTAATTCATATTGTTTGTTAATGTTCAATTACTTATTAAATATAAAACATCAGTTTACAGTGTGAAGTGTGGTAATGAGACACATGCATATATTCTCATGTTTGCATGTAGTTTATTATCAGGGTGTCACGTACAGCACCTGCACTCTGGAGCAATGTGGGAACACTTTTTGGATAAACTCTTTGAATCCTACTTTAAATTTTAAATTTGCACTATTAAGAAGCAATTATGAAATAATTTATCATGCTGGTAGTCAGCAGCTTTCAGACCCAATGTCCTTAAACTCACCACGGACTCTACTTTTCTTGATAGATGTAGAAAAGCTCAAGATCACATTGTTAGGAAATATTTCTTTCATATTTTCGTCATAGAGATGTGACTGAACAGGCCTAATGGGCAAATGCCTGGGGATTGAAGAGTTGTCACAGCAGCAAAAAAAAACATACAACAAAATGACAGAACAACTATAAAAAGATGCAAAACCCCCCAAAAAATGACCACAAATGGATGCAAAACTACAACATACACACAAATCTGTCACAGCAAGATTCAAAGTCATCACTAGAGACACAAAATAACTAAAAGATTCAAAACAGATACAAAAGACAAAGACAATCAAGAGACATGAGGCTATAAAATGAATGAAACCACCACGAAAAGGCAACAGATGCAAAATGACTTTTAAAAAATGTGCAAAATTGTCAGAGATAAACACAAAGCAAACACAAACACACAAAACAACCACATAGAGCTGCAGAGCATCAGGAGAGACGAGCCCCAGTACATCACATGGTAAAGAGCCAACTGTCAACCAGTAAGCAGACTGTGTGCTGGGACTCGACCAGTCTCCATCTCCTGTCTCTCCAGTCACTATCCTGACACCATCTGATAAAGCAGCTATTCAGGAAACATACAATAAAAACAGATGCAAAACACCTACAAAGAAACACAACTCACAAAAGAACCATAAGAAAATCACACTCCTGCAGTTGTGGGTCTTTCTCTGTATGTCTGAGGAGTCGGAGGGTGTTACTTATCCCCATGGTCACATAATCCATCCCTGACTGTCACCACACATCCACTTGAATCAGGTTGTGTGTTTGGAAGTTAAACATCTAAACAAAAAAGGAGCAGAGCAGCCGATCGCTGCCTCAGGACTTCAGCTCGGCTCAGCCTCGACCTTGTTAGTATTCAAAGGGAACTGGTTTTGCCACAGAGGGCAATTACCTTCACAAAGCATTAACATTCACTGTGCGTCAGTGACATTATGTGAGTATCTATCTCAGTATGAAGCATCCAGGGACCGAGGGCCGTGTAATCAATATCTATTAGTCCCTCCATCAGAAGAATTAGATTTCACTATTAGATCAGCCTGCTCCCCTGACTCCACGTCAAACATTATAAGTTGACTGGACATGTCATGCACCGATGTAGCCGCCTAATGAAAGAGATCATGTGGATCTCAGATACAATGAGAGGGAATATGATCCGTGTCGGGAGGAGTCGTTCTGTACGGGAGCCAGCAGGGGTCAGGCTTACACCAGAGAGAGAGAGAGAGACATTAAAGATATAAGGCAGAAAGTAGCTTTCACTTTTTATTCATATTGACATGGGTACATACATGGATGGTCAAATTATGTCGAGACTGTGAAACCAGGATTTATTTATTTTTATAAGGACTCTTTGTATTTTTTTGTATTTCTTTTTTTTTAAATAACAAACCAAATTCAAACAAATGAGAGGAAAAGAAAAGCAGCGGTGTGAATGGCAGGTAACGTGTATTTTATACAGAGTCTTAAAAAACACCATCAGATGATAGGAAAAAGTTTTGGTTTTTGTCTGTTTGGACTCACAGAGGCGTGTGATGATAGAAAAAACCCTGAAACAGAGGAAACCTATGTGATAAAATACTGTAAACTGTACATGGGAACCTAGAAATGGCTCAAGACTTTTAATCATCACTTCATCAGAGTTCGTGTGAGACGCAGCTCGGTGACAGAAAGTGTTTTTAACGTTTGATATCGAACCTGAAACGGCTGCTGTAGTAAGTGCTCGCAATGATGTGCTCCATTCAAACAAAAAGCAATCCCTCCACTTTGAGAATTTGGTATCGGGCGGCATGGTCAAATTCAGAAATGTTGCCCATTTAAAGTGCTTAACGACATAAAAATCATCTAAACAATACAGGAAAGCAAAGACAGATCAATAACACAGAGATGTAAAAACTCAACGTGTTCAAACAAGCAACAAAAGCTAAATAAATGGAGATACATCTTCAACTTAATATCACAAATATACAAGCCATTGCACATTGTCACGTGATATATATTTATGTATATGTATATTGTTTTTTATTCTTCTTCTTCTTCTGCTCCTCGGTGTCAGCGTCGCAGCCTCAGATCCACAATCCCTTTGATTTCGCAACGCAAAAATGAACTCCGTGTTTTTTAAAAGTAAATCCTGATCTCTCGTTTACTCAAGAGTTCGGTGTCTCTGAGGAATCTTCCCCGAGGCCTCGACGTCTTCGCTCAAGTTCTGAGATGAGAGGTGTGTCTGTACAGCAGGTGGGTAAATCCTGGGGTCACAGGTGAGAGGTGAACACATGAGAGCTCTCGAGGAGAATCTGTGTGTGTGTGAGTGGGTGTGTCTTCTTCTTATTATTTTTTTGGCTGTGCTGGGGGTGGGGGGGTCAGGGTGCAGGGGTCGTGCCGGGGCACTATGGAGGCAGCAGCGGGGGTTTGAAGGTGCAGGCTCCCGAGCACTGACGAGGGGTGAGCATCTTGCAGGAGAAATGGTGAAGGGCGTCGTGAGCTTCTGGGGAGGAACGGGTCCACCAGTGAGAACATGCACACACACACACACACACACACACACACACACATAGAACACTACCACAATCTGTCGTCCAGCTAATCAGCTGTGAGATGTGAGATGGGGTTTATTCTCCTGAGACGTTGTCAAAGGGTTGATTCACATTTTCTAAAGCGTCTTAAAGTAAAAACTCACACGTCCACGAGGACTTTGTTTGGTTTTTGTGATTGATGCCACGACTGGATTCACCTGTTATGAGGCACTGGGGCACAGATCTGTTGTTGGGGCCCCTATGGAGCCCAGTAGGGAGATCTCATTATATCCATATCACCCAGAAACCAGGAGGCAGTTAATAAATGTATTACTCATAAATAATTGATGGTTTATTAATAGTTTTGTGCATTTTAAAGAATAAAAGTGAAATTTGAATATTTGCTTTAGTTCCCCTTTTTCCATGAAAATAAATTCAACCAGTTTGGGTGAAAAAAATAAGAAATTGATAATTGATTTTTAGATTGAGGATTTTTAATTATTGAAAAATTGGATGCAGCCTTACATTTCCTTTAGAAACTGAACATTATACAGCTCAAGAATATAACGTCTCGACACAATTAAAGAATTAAAGCAGATTCATGAAAACCCCTGATAAGTCCCAGCCCAGGAGATGGAGGATGGAGAACCAGACCCAGTCACACTTCAGCGGCGCACACATTTCTGACAAATTTGCAGTTAATCAAATGATACAGACTCAAATTAAATGGAGTAAACCTGGAGGCCCCCGGGGATCTGGGGGCCCCCGGGCGGTTGTGTGCATTTGCCAAGTTGGCAGTCGAGTCCTGATTGTTCTTCTGATGATCTCAGTGATGAGGGAGAGAAAATCCCTCAAGAGCTTCAGTCAATGATTTTAAGCTTTTTTTGTTGAGTGTTCTTAAATGTTTTGGTTCATCAAACCGCTGCAGAATATTACGTATTTATGTTTGTAAGTTGTCATGTGATTCTGTTGTCATGTGATTCATATTTTTCATGTTTTATTGATTTTTTTAGGATATTTTAAGTTTATTTGCAATGTTTTGCAAATTTAAAATACAGTAAAGTGTTTCCATGGTGAGCAACATTAGAATATTAGGAACGACAAAAGGAATATTTATTAAAAGAGCGGATTTCGACTGTTAAAGCCTCAAATGATCTTGTCTTTTATTATAATATATTCAATCCTAATTATTTAACTAAATGTATATGTTTTCTAAAATAAGAACTTTGGATTTTCACTGGTAGGAAGAGGAAGAGCATCTAAAGTGAGCAACAGGACTTTAAATATACATCTGGTCGTGTAAATATTGCTTTAGGTCTAAGTTGAATAAATGTGAACCAATCCTTTAATGGTGTCTCACTGTAAATATCCATCACAAGAGATTTTCAATCAAAAGAAAAGTAGCACTTGCATATTATTTATATTTGTAGGTTTTTTAAATAAGTGTCATGTGTTAATGTTTCTTTTTTGGGAGCAGATAAATTTACCTTTAAGCTTCTGCTGTATTGCATAACGAACCTTTCGCTCTCGGTCCAACTCGCTGCACAAAGTGTCTATTAAAACAAATAAAAAAAATAAAACGGATAAAAATTTCAAAAAACAAGGAGAAACAAAATAAAACGTGAGCTGCTGTGTAGCATGTGAGGTGAAGGAGTGTGTAATGTATGCCGTTTGCCCTCATGGTATTTAGAGTGACCCCTCTGTGTACTTGAACCCTGTACTTAAACGACTGTAACATTAAACCAATCCTTTAACGGCTGGCATTAGTTGCTGTCTCGTGCATGTAACTGATACACTGCCACATAATGGGCTGTCTTTTCAATTTTCCAGAGCATGATTTAGGAGAAAATAACCTTTGCATACAAAACAACGCGGTGTCAGGTTCCCCTTTTGATATCTCACTATAAAAAATAAAAAAAAACGCACAATGCAACAGCAGGAGGAGAAAGAAAAGACGGCGTTTACAGGAAATGGGCTGCACACAAACGGCCAATATCTCAATATGCAAGTGTCACTTTTCCTTTTGCACGTTGATTTCCGATTGATTGATGAGGCCTATGATATTCAAACGCTCCTTTTTGAATTGTTTTGTCCCATAAAGAGCATTGAACTGCATCCTCTCCTCAGTCAGGATCTACCAAGGAGCAAAGTTTAGAGAGAGACCAACCTCGAACAATCTGCAGCTGCTGGACCATCTCCTCTCTGTAGGACAGCTCACGCTTCATCTGGTCCTGGAAATTATCTGAAGAACCGAAGGCGCCACGTCAGATGCAAACTCTGTGACATTGATGAATGTAAAGACACTCGTGGATTCTCAAGGACAAAACAAAATGACCCCAACTCTTCTGCTTGGATCCAGAAAATACAGCTTTTTCTGTGACTTTGACTCAGACTCACTTTGCTTCCTACCTTTTAAATGCTGGAATTCTCTCTCCAACTTTTTCCTCAGCTCCACTTGCTCCACGAGCTGCTTCTGCAACTCCTCTGCAAAGGAAACATTTTAAAAATCATGTAAGTTAAAGAATCATAATTCCCCCTCAAAACCCACTGAAACACTCCCCATCTGTCACAAACACACACACACACACACACACACACACTGAGCTTATGAATAACCATCCTGGGATGAGAATTAAACACCAAATATATGAAAAGCACCTTCTCTGTCCTCATCGGTTTGATTTGACCTATGATATATATTTTTGAATTTTCTTGCGGATCCATGTCACTAAAGCAAAGCGACTTCAGGTGCGTTTACATCCCGGATAACAACCGTTTCCCTGCTTTGCTCTCGCTGGCTGCCACAGTAATTGCCATGCATTGCCTGGAGCCTGAGACGATAATAATGGAGTCCCAGGGTTTTTCCAAGCGTTGTAAAATAATTAGCTGCCGAGCCTCGGGGTTATGGCTCTGTTCCTTAAAATATTAATAGCCTCTAAACGATTTCCTCTTACAATAATAAGTCAAAACCCCCACATCTCGTGATTAAGTGGTTAACAACTATGGAAACACTTTAGGCCTTGAAAATGTAAATTCACTGTTTCAGGTTTTGGCACGTCAGCTCTGGGCTTTTAGCGGATGAACACGAACATGTACGTGAGGTATGAATATTCTTATTTTATCTTCAACAATTAAGGATTTAACAGAGATAAATGTTGGGTTTATATGAATCTAAAATTCATATTTAATTAGGGAATGATTAAACGTAATTTCCTACGTTTAAAAATAACAAACACGTCGTATTTAAATGTGGTGCACGGGCCTGTTTAGCGTCCAAATGAAAAACGAAAAAACAGGAATAATTCCCCATGATAATTAATCACCTGCCTGCTTTTATATTTGCTTTTTTTGAAAACAGCCTCTTACCTTTCGCCATGTTCTCCAGATCTCTTTCATGCACGCTGATGTCGATGCGTAAAGCCCCGTCGGCTGCGCGGAAAACAACAAAAACACGCAATTAAAACCTGCAATTAAGTCATCTCCGTGAATACCGTAATGTGAAAGAGGTCCGTGGACAACACACGAGGAAAAGCTAAAAGAGATCAAACTGGTTTTTCTTGTGTATTTTTGAAATTGGTAATAGTTCTGAGTGTAATCATTAAAAAACCTTGTCTGTCCCTGTGCTCCTGATAGGCTGCTGCAGTGCGTTGGATCTGAAGCTCGGACACGTGATGAGCTCCTGCACCCAAAACAAGCGCAAATATCTCTCAGACACCAAAAAAAACCCCAAACGCCTCAATTTGCGTCGGTGAGCAATGAGATAAATGTGGTAAAAAATAATTACCGTTGGATCTGCGCGGGCTGCTCGATTGTTTGGACCCAAAGGACGAAGGCTCCTTTTCCTTTTCATGAGCGTACACCTGCAAAAACCAAGCGCACACAACATGCGGGGGGGGGGCTTTTAACAACGCGCAGCAATTACACGTCATTTACTGCGGTTCTTCAGTTAATTGGAGACCTCGGTTGTTCGGAGGGGAACAAACACACGGAGCCTTGCATGTGAGTGATTCCGACATGAAACCACCGAAACAGCCTGAAATGGTCGAATAGCTCGTGTGTCTGAAGAGGGGGGGGGGCATTTTAATATGAATGCATCAAAAATAAATCACGATGAATTAGGATTTTATAGTTTAATTATCCAGATTCAAAGCTGCAGAAACATTAGGGTGAATTAAGATGGAGGCTGGTGGATGGATCAGAGGTGAACAGCGGCCTTGTTGCCTTGCGCAATGGCACCTCGGCAGGACAGGGGCACTTTCTCCTTATTAACCTCGACACACGTCCCATCAAACACCTTTATCTTTTTTAAATTCCACTTCACTTGATCTTGATTACATTTTGATCGACCCCCCTCCTCTCTTCTATAAACTCTCCATCATATTTTCCACCACTGCGACAATTCAACTCCCCCCACGGGGATCATTAAAGTTTCATTTAATCTAATCTTACTTCATGAAGAGGAGAGCCATTACGCATCTGCCGGTCCTCGTCTGATGACCCAGTGTGCGCGCTCTCCTCCGGTGATGCCGCTGATGCTGATGATGCGGATGCTCCGGGGCTGGAGGCGTCGGGCTGCTCCTGGCTCTCCTCAGCACCCGAGGAGACGCGCTCCGGCACAGGGGAGTCACGGTGGTCCCCTCCCGGTGAGATCTGGATGGGCTCATCCTCGTCCTGTCCCCGGTTGGACTCCACATCCACGTCCAAGTCGTCGTCGTCTTCGTCCACCACGCTGTCCCGGTCCGGGGACAACGATCTGTAGCTGGAGCTCTCGCTGATAAAATCCGGGGACAAGTAGCCAGGACGCACGCTGTAGCTGTCCCGGTTGCTGTATAGTTTGGCGATGGTCTCCGCGTCTTTGCCCACGGGCCTGAAGGCCGACATGTAGCTGATCTTCCTCGGGGGGGGTCTCGTCCCCGGATTTGTCCTCGTCGTTCCTGGTGGATGAGGACTGGGAGCTGGGGCAGCGCTCCCCGCCGTCCTGCTGGTGGTGGGGGTGGTGGGAGCTGGTGTCTTTGGGTGTGTTCGCCCCCCGTTCACTTTGGTCAGATAGGTCGAGCTCACCCTGCCGGACGCCGGGCAGCTCAGGCAGAGGTTTGGGTGGGGAGCCCGGGTACGGCGGCAGGGGGAGGCCGCCGGGCGTGGGCCAGAACATGGGGAAAGCCGGGTACAGGGCGTCCTTTGCGCCAGGCCAGAACATCCCGGGCACACTGGGTTTGCTCGGGTCAGGGACTCCATCACTCTTTTTCTGACACAGTCCGTAGCTGGGGAAGCCATAGGGGTGATGGGGGAACAGGGGCGGGGGGATTTTCTGGAGCATGCCGAAGCTCTTGCTGGGCACTGGGATGATCGGGTAGCTCCGTGCGCTGCTCGCCAGGCTCAGGTTCGTGCTCCCCTGGTCCTCGTCGCAGCGTAAGGTTTTGTGGGGGACCTCCGGGGAGCTGGTTCGGGCCAAGCTGGACGAGGCCTGTGATTTCATGGACGACAGGGACGAGCCGCTCATGGGCAGAGTCCTCTTTCTGCTCCCCCCGTTGAACATGGCCTTTACATCCTCCCACGCGTGGTCAATGTCGTCAGAATGTTTTTTATCCGTCAGTTTCAAGTGGCGTCTCCACGAGTTGAAGTTGGCCGCGTCCGGCTGCAGGTACTTGGACTCCGGGGTGCGGTGCGAGTGGAAGATGAACTTGTTCGGGGAGAAGTACATGTTGCAGAGGGTGCACTTGATGCACTTGGCTCTGGAGCTGTTGTACCTGGCGGGGATGAAGCTGCCTCTGCAGCCCCAGGCGCAGTCGTGACACACGTCGAATGCGAAGTTCTCCGGCAGCTTCGGGGGGCTGTGCGCCCCAAGGAAGGACTTGCACAGCCGCTCGGCCTCCCGCTTGGTGATCATGCCGCAGCGCCGGGAGGAGATGGGCATGGCCCCGGCCCGCCGCAGCAGCTCCAGCTGGACCGGGGTGCACTGCACGCAGGTGATGCCCAAAGCCACCCGGCGGTTGTGGATCTCGTTGTAGCTGTAGTTCTTCAGCAGCGTGTTGGAGATCTGCGCCAGGCAGAGCCTCTCCTTCCCGTCAATGACTAGACACACGATGGGGACCCCGTACAACGAGGTCTCGCTCACTTGGTTTGGCTTCAGGCTGCTGGTGAAGCTCGGCGCGTCCTGCTTGGACCTCGGGGAAGAGCTGGCGTCTCGTCCCGCGTCTCGAAGCTGTCCGGGCATCGACTCCATCCCTGGAAGCCTGCGAGTCAGAGAGGAGACAGTGAACCGGAGGAGAAAGAACCTGATGTCACCAACATGTGGAAACTAATCAGTTTGAGTGAATTAAAACTGCAACAAACAAAAAACACTAAAATCTACAGAGAAATAAACAAAATTAAAATCTAAGACATATTAGGGAGGATTAATGTTTTTATAAATCAGGTAAAAGGAAACTAGATTAGTTATAATAAGGTCACAATTAATTAAAGGCCTTATTATGAAATATTTTACAAATATAATATTACAGTTATAATAATATATAATTACAATTATAGTATTTAAACGTTTATTTAAATTTGGATATTCATAGGGAATAATAATAATAATAAGGCTAATAATAATAAGGATAATAATTATAAGGATAATAATAATAATAATAGTAAGGATGATGGTATTCTGGTACATTTTAAATAAAAGAATACTAACTAACATCGGGCTGTGTTGCATGAGGTGACAGTGAGAAGTGAAATCAATCAGTCGTGTGGTTAATTATTTCTCGTCTCGTTCCTCCGTGCGTCCCTCGGCCTCCTCGCTCAGGTTATCCAGGTGATCCAGGATCCTGAGCGGCGGCGGCGGATCCTCTGCTCCTCCTTATCCTCAAAATCAGCTCAGCACTTATGAGCAAACTGCTTAAGACTCACATAAGATCCTTACGCGCGGATCAGGGCAGAAGGAAGATGCATCCTGAGCCGCAGCAATGCGCTTAGCGGAGAGGAAAAGAACAAGCGTAAGCTGCTTTCCCGATAATTACACAGATCCAGGCGTGCGTCTTCGCATTGTTAATAAAAGACCAGCCCTATATATAATTAAAGCTTCTGCGCAGATTAGCCGGAGCCAGTTGCTCGGAGTTAGGGTGAATCGGGCCTATCTCACATTCTCCTGCGCATACTTACTTTTTGCCTCCAGACACTTTACGCAGGCCGCGGAAATGCGCGTTAACAGCCCGCGGCCGCAGAATCGATTCTCCTCTAATGACTGACGCGAAAAGGAACTATTTGAGATCAATTGATAGCCAGTGTTTGACATGCCTCTAGATGTGAGGCTAAATAAACACAAACACAACGAACACAGCTCCTGGTAATTAATTATTAATAAAACATACCTTTCTCTGCGTAAAAGACGACACGCTCCAGTGGGGTTCAGGAGGGGAAAATGGTGATAAATAGTATGAAAACAGAAAAAATTTAAAAACCAAGCCCAGCGAGTCCAGGAGGTTAAAGACGAGGCGGTGACAGCAGAGACTCGGAGCTGGAGTCAGTTAATTTCAGTTTGTTTCAGCAGCAGCAGACAGGACCTCCATCCTGCAGGAGCCCGGGGAGGTAAATGGCGAGTAGGAACGGAGCACATGGCATGTCTCGCTCTCTCTATCTCCCCCTCCCTCTCTCTCTCTTTCTCTCTCTCTCTCACACACACACACACACACACACACTAGAGACACACACACACCTCGCGTGCAGAGCTACTACACACCAGCTTTAATTTGTGTATCTTTTACGCACAAACGTGACGAGAAAAAATAAAATGTCAGACCAAATTAAGGCCCTGCTGACCTCCAATTAAAAACGATTTATTATCACAGATAGGTTATAATTAAGATAATAAGCATTATCAAAGAATCAAACAAAAACAAATCTGCATTCAAATAGTACAGTTCTAATAGTGAAGATCATCCTCACCCCCTCTCCTCCTCCTCCTGGAGCCCGTCAAGGATGGACCCTCTAGGGGCCCCCGGACCCCACATTGGGAACCACTAGGCTATAACTGGCCCATATCACGCACAGTGTGTATTGAGGATTATTTCCACCGCAGCAGGAGCGAGCTGACAAACAGAGGCAGCGCGAGTGGCACGATGGAGGGGAAGAGGAATGACAAAAGGCCCGGGCTCATTTATCAAGTTACACCGCCATCTGTTAGGCTTCCACACCGGCCAGGCAAATCAATCCGAGGCCTCTGTGATGGAAGGAGGGAGAAGAGAAGAGGAAGAAGAGGAAGAAGAGATGGAAGAATTCAAATAAACAAACAAACCAAATATAAGATGGTTTGTATTTGGAGGCTCTTTTATTCATCAGTTCACAAAATAATTTGTGAGCGTTTCTTTTCAATGATTTGAAAATGAAGTGAATCTGGGAAGAGCTGATGCCTCAGGCCACACGTCACTCTCTCTCTCTCTTACACACACACACACACACACACACACACACACACACACACACACACACACACACACACACACACACACACACACACACACGCACACATACACACACACACACACACACACACACACACACATGCACACACACATCCAAGCAATCTGTAAATGCAAACAGGGAAAACATATTCAGCCCATTTGTTGCCTTGAAGATCTTAATTCATGATTAATAAGCAGATCAGTGGCGTAACCAGGCCTCGACGTACAGAACAAATAAAAGTATTGACACCTTTAGGAATAAAATAACAATGAAAAAAATATATATACTCAAATTTAGTGAGAGATCCATCTGCTCTGTTTTCATCCTACCTGGTTTTATTGTGGAGGCTGCATCCAGGCTGGAAATATAAAAGTTAGTCATTTATCATTCTCCGTTAATAAAGATGTCACTTAAAAGAAAATGTCTTCTTCTTCTTTTCATGGCCGGATTCACGTCCTGCAGGGCTCAGGAGCTGCAAAACGGTCATTGGGCCCCAATTGAGCCTCACATTTCATAACAGCTTCATAATGTTAGACAGTGACAACGACTCAACTGCTCCTCTGAAGCTGGAAGGATTCATCCATTAGTTTCCTGATAGAGAAATATAAAAACAATTCACATTAAATTAGCTCAAGGTTTCTATCTTCTCAAATAATTTTTTTTTCTATGATATCTTTGAAGCTTTGAATGACAATAAACAAAAACAAAATAATTTCAAAATGTTCACCTGATATTTAGAGACAGATTAGCAATTTGAGCTTTTTTTCTAACATTTAATAAACTATGGATTAAATCTAAATCGCTACAAAGCTAAAGTTAGCGGTTATTGTAATTTTATGTACCAGTCGAGAAGATAAGTGGCGAGTTAGAATCAAGCTTTATTATTATTTTAAAGCGACATATGTCTTTAATACTATGCCCCCTAGTGGCAGTAGCAATTATGACGGGGATCAGAGGACGAAAGTGAAAATGAAGCTTAACAAAATCCTTATTCTAACCCTCAAAGGCTAGTGACAAAAACGAGTTTAGTGTGAAAGGTAGAGAAATAAAAACATTTATGAAAGTAGATTTACTAAGAGCAACCTTTCAGCCGTATAGACCTTTGTCAGGCGTCAGTCTCACGCTGCACCAAACAATCACCAAAACCTCGAGATATATGTTCCTGCTGGTGACCAACGTTCACCACCTTCTCTGTATGACCTCAATCTTCTGGAGGTAAAGAAACTAAACAAACAGAAGCTGGTGAAAGTCACACCCATATCTTCCCAAGTTGACCTTTTAATAGACGTCTTCTCCTGTTTTAATCCTGAGTTACAGTATTTGTTCCACAGACTTTTCCTCCTGTATTCTCACTCATTCTGACATTTTCCAGACATTTTCCAAGGGGCCTGGCAGGAAAAGTTCCAGAAAATGTCTAGAGAAACTGACTCTGATATTTGCATCCCATGGACAACTTCAGTAAAATGTCCAGACATCTGTGCATGTCTGTCTGAAAGCAGTTTTAAAGAGAATTTCAGTTTATTGTCACATTAGAATAAGACGAGGCTGAGAGAGGAGCCGATGGACCCCAGATAATCTAACACCGGCCCTGCATTCAGACTGAGGTATTCCATGAATCCGCCAAAGGAGAGAAACCATCCAATGGTTTATATAAAAAGTGTGAGGAGAGTGTATCTGTCTGTGTGTGTGTGTGTGTGTGTGTGTGTGAGACGAGTGTGAGTGAAGCACCATCAGCCTGCGTTCGAGTCCGAGCTGCGCCAGCTTTACCTCGCTGCAATATTGATGCAGAACCTGATCCCGAGCGCATCCTCTCCTCTTTCACCGCGGAGAGGCTTCCCCCTGCAGCCGCCGCCAATAATTACAATTTTATACTGTAATTATTCCTCTCTTTTTAATTATTTACGCCGCCGACTTGAATGCGGCCATTGTCGCTCCTCATCCCGGGGAAACGTGAGCCCGACGCGGCTGGATCAGCGGCGCGGAGTTTTTAATTAGACATTTCAGCGGTAATTTTAGGCGCCTCTCTGTTTCTACCGCTGGAGTCAAACGACTCGGGCCTCGTTCATATGCACTCGATTGTTTAAACAAACCTCGCACCTGAAATATTCATGCACCTCAGGTTTGAAACTTCACGAGTCACCTCAGACCTGATGGATAATTCAACATCGACGGGAGGACATAGCGTTCCATACGCGTCTGACTTATGCGTAATCTGCGTAATTTTACGCACGTTTGTGCCACAGAAGAATGGAGACACTGTGGATACTGGAGATAAAACCACATCTACAATTATCATCAATAAAAATATGACAAAAGTCCAATAGGTCTTATTGATATATTCTTTATGCACTTTGAGGTATGTTTAACCCCAAATGTGTTATGTTCTATTATCACCTGTTCATTAAAGAGAGATTGAACCACAGCTTTCACTCATTTATCTTTATACGAAACAATTTATATATGTTTTTTATAATGTTTTTCCCAACATCAAAATGTGACTGAACCCATCAAAATACAAGTTGTCAAGTTCTGCTCCTCCTCGAGATCTGAGTCTGTTTTCACTTCCTTTGCTCCAGCAGCCCCACACACACACACACACTTCCCCTCTGTTTGTATGTCATTCTCTTTATTTCACTTCTGCTTCTCCATCTCTCAAGCTTTAAACTCATTTGAAAGCATGAACATCAGAGGAGATACAGTAAAAAATATTGTTTCACTCCTGTGGCAACTTGAGCACGTTTCACTTGTTTAAGTAAATATTTGACTGAACGAGTCTTTCACTTGTAAAATAACATTTTTCCACAGTGAAGTGTTTTTCAATGTCAGTACATTTGTTTATATTTTAAATGATTTCATTCTCATGTTTTGAAAAAGAAAAAACGTTTTCCACTTTTACTCTGAAGTATTTCTGTATGCTGGGTTATGCACTTTGTTTGAAAGGTGTAATACAAAAAAACTTTCACTTATTCTACAAATAACTGAGCCCATCACCTGACTTCATAAAACATCACAGCAATGTTGTTGTGATGATAAATTTGATGCTTTCAGGAAGAATTAAAGACTGTTTTGTATTGAGTTTTATTTATTGTTATATTGTCCCAAAGTCCAAGTCTCTTATTTAATCAATTCATCATCAGTTGTTGTATTATCATCTAATTAAAACCAATAAATATAAACAAAAATTGTATTTGCTTTTGTCGACTCATAAATGTTCACTGCAGGAAAGAACAAAAGGTAGGTATGTTAAAGAAACTTCATATTTACATGTATGTGTGTGCGTGAGTGTAATGAAGCTGAATCGTTATTATATATTTTGTCCAGTGTGTGTATACGTGTGCGTGTGTATATGTGTGCGTGTGTATAAATGTGTATATGTGTGTGTGCGTTTCATCTGTTTCATGTTAAGAGGCTGATTCCTCAAACCCATGCACTTTATCATACAGATGTATAAAGATGAATCAAACCTGCATCAATCAGCACAGACTTAACAACAGCAGCAATTGAGGCCAAATGTTTTATAATTAACACTTGTATCAGCACCATATAAAACCATGACCCCTATAAATCCCATTTTAGAGACCAATCAATCCTCCTCTCGGACTAAAGGGTCTATTGATCCCTCGCTGCTCGGCTCACTTTAACGCTTTCCAGCCTACTTTGTTTTTCTTTCCGGTGAAAAGAGCATTTCGATCGCACCATTTATTTTATTTTCGAAGACTACTCGAAAATTAAACAGTGACATATTAATTACAGGACACTGATGAAGGGGCTCTGGGTGATGGTTGGGTTACAGGGGCGGTCATCATGATGGGAACCACACACTGCTTATAGGTGGGAACCTTCTGGCAACGTGCACGTCCCCCCCCCGAAATGAAGACGCATCTCCGGACAACGCAGCGGGTCAATATCCCGGAGAGAGGGACCCGACACACGAGATCATGGAGCGTCACCGCTTCTCATTCCGCACACATCATCTCTAAAGGTCACATCGTGGATCATCTGATGCTGCTGCAGTTTACATGCAGCAGGAAACATCTGGGCGGCCGCTTGACCCCGAAGCCAATAGTTGATCAAGGTTTGAATATGATTAAAAGTTATAAAGTACAAGATAAGAAGTGAAATAAGAGGAAAATATGTTGCAGCTGATGTCAGACGTGAACCTAACATTGCATAATCTCCTGACAGTAATAACTTGGTTAATGTCCAGAGTGAGGCCATATGAGAACACAGTAGCAGATTTCTAAAGCTGCTTTCAGACATGCACTGGTTCACTAAGACATGCAGGTTCTCATGATCTCTGGAGGACGTGCACGTGTGTACATAAGAGCCTCTGGAGTTTCTGCTGGCCTCCTCCGCCTGAACCTCTGGTAGAAAGTCTGCAGAAACTTCTGGTGGAGAAGACAGCAGGAGATCCCCTTCTGTAAAACAAATATCTCAGGGTGAAACGTCAGGACAGTTTGGGCGATATGAGCCGAGGCCAGTGTAGAGAACTTGTTGCTGTTGTGAACGCGTCTGAGCAGAGAACCTGTTGTGTTGTGCATGTGTGTGAACTGTGGAGAAGTCGGCTGTGGAGAGAAACGGCTCGACACTCTCTGAAATCCCTGACATTATCTGAAGGGGCTGGGTGTGAGAAAGCAAACTCCAGTACCGGTCAACCAAGTAGGGTTCCAAGGATTTATTATCAATTGAATAAATATACTACAGTTAATGTGATATTAGCGAAATGATGAGCGTCTTGGTTGAAGTCCATGAAGGGTTTTTGACAGACGCTGCACAACCCTGCACCTGATCGACCTCTAATCAACTTCTTCAAACATGAAACACTTTTCTGTGGCATCGAGTTCACTCAGTTTACAGCCGCTTCTTTCCTCTGGAGATTCTTATCATAGAAACCGAAATACAAGGACAAGCAGCATTCTGACCCGGGAGAGTATTGTGCAGAGTTATAATATCTCTCCTGTGGGAGAAGTAAACATCGTTCGTCCTTGATGCGTTAAGAGGATAAAACACGTCTTCTTATTGACTGACACAGAAATTAATAATCAAGAAAGAGGCCGAATTTAATTAAAGGTTGACAGAGATTAATTAAGAAATGCAAATAAGTCAATGAACTCATGACAGCAAGGTGTAGCAGGTTTGGGTCATTTCGCAGCGACACACACAAATGTCAAACTGTTAATTAAGTGGCCATAGTTTTCCTATATACACATGTCCAGTCTTGTTATTATGCTTTTAATGAAAACATCAAGATGGATGGAAGGACTTGACTCTCAGCTGCTACTTTATTAAGCTGCTTTCAGACACTATGAACTCGGGATAATCTCCAGACCTTCTCCGGAGGGGAGTCCCCGACAACGCAAATGTCCGACTGAGTTTCTCCTTCCAGCCTCGTGGTAAAAACTCCTGATATTGTCCGAATGAAAAACTATAAGTATACAAACATCTCAGGGTGAAGAAGCGCTGCCACAAAAGGAGAAGATCCAGACGCTGGTGTTGAACGTCCTTTGCCCCCCCTCACTCTCTCACTCCAGGGATGCGATGAAATTCAAAGAATAGACGTGTTGATATAAATGTTTGGTTTCAAGTACGAACAATAAAGACACAACAAACTTGGCAACTTTATGTTTAAACATGTTTTATTTGTGCAGGTTGGAATATGTGCCAACACATGTAAGTACAGGAAAGGCCAAAATCAGCCGGTAACATGACAGCACGTATATTTCTGCTGAGTCACTGACTTATACTTTGTGGTTCAGGCGAAAACAGGAAATGACAGGGAGAGAGTCACAGGAGGAGATCTCTGCTGAAAGTAAACAAATAATAAATATTCTCACTAAGGCTAAGATTCATATTTCAATATCACAGTCAGTGAGTACAATGCCAAACGAAAATACATTTGAGATTTGGAGCTTATCGTAAAATCTGTTTTTGGTTTTGGTTGCACGACGACACACACTTTGCATTTTACACTCATTTATTAGTTTGCCGTGATTGTAATGTATTTAGCTTCAGGTACATTTCAGCCAATTTAATGTCAGGTGGCTTTCTGACGGATGTACTAACACTAGGATAGAATATGACTTTCCCAAAGTGACAGTTATATGAATATAACAATATACGAAGTAAAATGCAGAGTACATGTTCTATTCATTGTGGATCTATTGGTAAATCTACAATGATATATTTTAGTCGCGGGAGGATCTTTAAATCTGAAGATCATAAATTATCAGAGTAATATCATACGAAGTCTTTCCTATAATATATTTATGTACAAAAACTTAAAAACTTTGCGCCTCAGTTTTAGTTTCCTGAGGCAAATGAAACATGTTAATGAGGGAGATTGTGCTGTAAACAAACAAACAAACAAACGTTATGAGCTGCTGCATGTGGAGAAGAATTACATAGTCTGGGATTACGTATCAAATTAAAAAAGAAATTGTGTTTTGATGAGTTTGCATCTCAACCAGTAGAGGGCGCTACAAGGCATTTCCCTGCTATGTTGTAAACGGTTAAAGTTCTCTTACCAATTAGGGGAGAGAATTTCCACCAAGTTGGTGAATTGTGACCGAAATCCATCGGACACACAACAAAATGTACGTAGTAAACTGCGATGATTGTTTTTGGCAAATTAGTCTTTTGAATTGATTATGTTTCTAGAACTTTCTTAAATTATTTCACCATCAAGTTACGTTGTAAGAAAACACCACAAAAAGGCAAATCTTATGTATCCAGACTCCAGTTTACAATGTGCAACATTCTGGATGCAAACCATGGACTGATTAAGACAAAATCATCTGGTTCGCCCCCTGCTGGCTGGCTGTAATATAGGTCATAAACCCCACCTCCTCAATGTTAGAAGATGATATGCAGAACAAAAATAAAAAGTAAAGTTTAAATACATTTTCCCCAAAGGACAACTTTAGGTTCTTAGTTAATTTTGGTTCTTATCACACTTCCCATCAGTTGATGGCAAGATGGCAGCGTCCGCATCCTGAATATTTTGGCTTCATTTTTGTACAATGGAAAGAGCCAGAGACACGTCGGCCATCTTTATTTGCAGCTTACGATGCCCACATGAATGCACTGTGTAATCTGCAGCTCTAAGCTCGTTTTAAATACAATCATTTCTAAAGGAAAGTAAGTGAGAACCAAGTGTGATCTCAGTTTCATGTGATTTTCAGTTAAAGGCCAGAGATAAAAATCTACCGTCCATGTGTCAGAGGATAAAACCACAAGTAACAGGACACTAAAGACACCACACATCTCATGTATAGTAAAACGGTGCCATGGGCCTTTTCTGCTAATGCACTGTAGTAACGTGAAGCTTTCAGCTTTGCACACGCTCAACGTGCCACAGTAGGTTTTTTATGTTTGTGATTTACTGGGCCTTTGTGGAAGCAATGGGATTTAATTGCACTTAAGCACGACACATTTCCCCGGCTGCACACAAACACCTGGTCAGATCAATTCATTTTAGTCACTTAACCCATTATGTCCACCTCAGTCATATGAGTCACCCTTTGGCCCGGTCAGTGGTCTTTGGTGTTATCTGGGCCACATTTAAATGTTACCACAACGAGAGTCAAGTGATCTCATTGGCCGATGCGATGAAATAACTGAAACTCAGACACAGGTAAAGGTATTTTTGGTGATTGTGTTGATAATATAACTTAAATGTTGTTTATTAGAGGAGGAAGAGTTGTGGTTCCTGTTATGCTTCTGTCTGCAGCTTCTCTACATCCAAAAATACAAACTTCTGCTGAATGAAAGTAGAGAATTGTTCTCTACCAGTTCATTCAGCTGCTTTCAATGTCTGGCTTGACTGTGCAGGTGGAAATAAAATATTTATTGTTGTAAAGAGACACAAAACCTGGTTCCTCTTGAAGAATGATTAATAGTTTGGTTCGTTAGTTTGAGAATCAAAGATGTGACAGGATTTGATTCCATGCTGCAGTGACACTCACCGGTACTGCAGGCTTGTTGTTGTCTTTTCAATTAAAGACAAACTCACAAGGTTGGATAAAAAAACATGTTCATGCATTATAATTTTCTGCAGGTTAGACGACTGCAGCTCATCAGGTCCTTACTGACACTGGGAAAGTAGAGCACACTGGCTTCCTGTGTGTCAATGGACAAACTTTAAATTCCATTACTTGTCTTTGAAACGTTAAATGTTCTCGGGCCTAAATACATCTCTGATAGATTTGTACATTGTGAAGCATCCGGACCCATCAGGTCATCGGGAGCAGGTTTAGTGAAGCCAGAATGACCTAAGTTCAGATAAAACTGCTCCTTTAAAACACTCATGTTTGTTTTGGCAAACAAACGGAACCTTTTTTTAATCATGAACTAATTATTTCCTTCTTTTTGATTTTTAAATTCTGTTGTAATGTACTCTTTACTCTTTTAATTTCAATATTTTTTAAATCATGCTTTGTCTCTGTGAAGCACTTGGAATTGCCTTTTTTATATTGTCTTTTAAATGCAATTTTAATGTCTTTTTAATGTCTTATTTTTAATGCATTTCCATTCCTCTACAAAGCACGTTGAATTGCCTTGAGTATGAACGGTGGCCTACGAATAAACCTGCTTCGTCCAGGAGCTGAAAACAGGGACGTCTTTTTAGGGTGGGTGGGGGGGTCTTCCTTGTACAGGGATAACAAAAGTTGTCTGAGGTAATAAATTACACCAGAGGAAAACCAGGCACACACATGGGCATTTACTCACAGGCAAAGACCACAACATTCACTAGAAGTCTGTCAACAGCAAAGCACATGATGGTTATTACAGATGCCTCAAAAATAAGATGCTTACAACGCAGATCAAACTCTGCCAGCGTCTTGCAGTACTTATTAACTTGTGTATTGTCACAGCCTCTTCAAACGAGGAACGTTTATCTCCATTCATCAGATCGAGATGCTCACGGAATGTCTGTATACTCTCAAAAAACATGGGGACGAGGCCACGGCTGGAAACCCCACGTCAGAGAGAGATCTGTTTGAGCTCATTGGACACAGAGTTTCACTTTCCCTTCAGAGGAGGAGGGCTCTTCAGTGTCAGGGCGAGTGAGTGCTGCTAAATCAAGACTTACTCACATTAAGTATTTAACTTCTGGTGAATTTCGTCCGTGTACGTGAAGTCGCCTGCACAACGATGAGGACGTACTGGATCCTGAAGACTTCGATAAGTGTCCAAGGTCAGGGATCAAACGTCCAGGTCCATCTTGGGGCGGACAGACAGCAGGAGGACGTCAGACACGTCCCTGAGTCTGCTGGAGACGTCTGTCCTCCAAGCAGCGACAGACCCACATGGACACCACCTCTGCGTTACCGTCGTTATACTGCACGATGAAGGAATGCTCCTAAAACGAGAAGAGAAAGACTCGTGTTAAATCTGTTTTATTAATAAACAACTGACAGTGACACTGTCTCATTGCTGCAGCTCCTCTCTTCAGCCTCTGTCTGTAACGTTAGGCTGTAGCTCTTGTCTTAACCTAAAAACACACTCGATGAAAGAAAGTTTGATAAATCATTAGGGATTAGGCTGACTGGAGTAAATTTGGCATTTATTTAGTTATTCAGATCAAAAATACAGAATTTTACTGAAAAATAAAAAACAAACCCAGTGAGGTTTAGTTCCGTGATAATCAACATTTTTAAGTACTTAAATTCAATTTCATGAGATTTGTCTTTTTGGATTAAATCATTTCTCCATTTTCAAAGTTATATTATCGAATCTCTCTTGGCACTTATCTTACTCCATAAATGACCTTCAAAATAAATGTCGTCTGTGGATAAAATGTACGGAAGTAGCAGTAAAACACAAGTAACGAGCTTTATCATAAAAACAGAGAAATATATATTTTAACGACCATCACAAAATCTTTATACCTATCGTTCAATATTATTTTTTATTATCAAACAGATTGGAGCCACAAACATTATCACACTGCCGCATGACGATTGTTCTTTAGTAGAAACTTAATAATAATTATTCTAAATCTTGAATCAAGAAATAATAATAAAATACACATAACCTCAACAGGAACATCATTAAACCGTCTTAAATATTAACGACCAACAGATTTTGTTTTAAATGCAGAACGTTTAAGTAATGGCTTATCAGGGCGTTTTGAAGAAATATCTGCAGAGTTTAACGATCGACATGAGTCATAACAGGTCGTAAAAACGAGCCGAGTGATAAAACATAGCAGTGGCACTAACTAACTTTGTCCATATCCAAATAGCAATTTTTCCAATAAATTTCCAAGGACTCACAAACAAATTCAATCTAAGTTTTGATTGATTTCGATCGATAGTGCAAACGAAGGAGCTCCTGAACCCCCACAGCCGGTCGGCTGATTGGTAGCTCATCAAGTTGGTGACCCGCTCACAGCGTTCACTTGTTACCGCTGCGCCACTTAAACAGAGATGTCACATGTGATATCTCAATGACAGCGCTTCCAATCACCAGCTTCATCTGGGGGGTGGGGGGGGCTTTCCAGAGCAGAGCCGGGGGTCACAGAGGTCACAAAGGGCAGCCAGAGGTGAGAGGGGCGGAGCCTACAAATGAAACAAGTCGACCGAGGCTGACCGTGAATTTTATTTCCGGTGTCTCGATGTCCAATTAGATAAACAAGCCTGCAGCTGGCCGCTTCAAATGAACATGTCAACACTGATTTCCAGGATATCGGTGCCTAACAACAAGAGACTGTCACTGTTGTGCCCGGTTAACAGGAGCTCTGCCCTAAGTGACACATCAGGCCCCACAGAGGACTTCATGGACAAAGACTTCTCCTGGGGTGTGGAGGGTCACCATTGGAACAAGAGCCATAAATCGTACGGAGCTGACGCAGTTTATAGACCGATCTCCACTCGCACCAGATGTACAGATATTGTTATATTGTGTCAGCCAATCAGCAACAAACGCATTCAATAAAGAAATGTCAAATATATGAAGTTAGTTTAATTCACGTCACAGCGGTCCACTTAAAGTAGGTGTTTTTACGTCAACTTTCAAATTAATTCAGCTTTCAGTCTATTGCAAAGGAACACCTTGTGAACACGAAAACCATATCTCACCAACAACAGTGGCATAACCATAGTTTCTACTTGACATAGAAAGTGACTCCAAGGTGAGCAGTGTTGTTGTCAGCTGTTTCTTCTGGGGTCAGACAATGTTAAATACCCCCAAGCACCACGCAAACTGGTGCAGACAATGTAAGATTAGCAACAAAGTAGGACAGACCCAGTACTGACGCTTCACTCTGTCCCTCCTGAGATCCTCCAAGTCTATTTGAGGTTGCACAGAAAAATATGATAAACTGAAGATAAAGTGTGTAAAATGAAATCACACGAGGGATTCACAAGATTTTGTAATAATCACGATTCCTTCATAAAACCCATTGAATTAACTGGACCTCAATTTGAGTTCTCTGCTCACTGCTGTTACTTCTGATCGTTCACCACACATGTGTTGTTGTGTATTTGTAAGTTTCAGAGGAAAAAACAGCAACACATTCCAGCGTTTTCTAATCGTGCACAAACTGTAGAGATTGCGAAGGACTGGGGGGGAGCCCCATCAATCCTGTTGTCCTTCTAATGGGCAGCTGGGGTTAACGCAGTCTGAGGTTAATTACTCTCATATCAGTGTGTGTGTCAGTATGCAAGTGTGGAGTGGACGCTCCTGGGTGCCCCGATGTGCTGGATACTCATCTCATCCATCATTCTTCTCTGCCTCAGTAGAGCGGGAGTGATACAGAAATAAAGAAGGAAGACCGGAGTGAGATATATATATATTTATATACTTTTTTTTAAACTCAGGGCTCCACCTTTGCTCCAGAAATTAACCCTGACAGGCCGGAGAAATCTGCTGGAATTTGACCTGGATGAAGGTGTGTGTCTCATCACACCAGGCACACATGCATCTCACATTCATGCCAAGACCACCTTTTCTTGTTGGAAGCAATGTCCCATCTGCTAAATACAATTTACAACACGGTGCCAGAACAGTGGGAACCATTAAAGATAAGTTTGTTTGCAGTTTCTTTTTCTGTTTTCATGTCCAACTTTCATAAGTGATAAAAACTCCTTGAAGTCCTCAGAAAAATCCAAATTTCAGCACATTTTTCCTCCATCTGCTTTAATTTCATGTGATAAAAATTGACTTTCCGATGACATGATTTTATTTAAATGAAACTTAATTGTTCCTAGTGAATCACACATAAGGTCACTAATATCAAAAAGCAACAGGAGCTACAAAGGTATATTCTGACTTAACTTCTGGGATGAAAAGTCCAGATATCGTATCTAGAAGTTTTTTAGAACTCTGAAAGCTGCAAAAACTGCAAATGTATTACAAATCAAATCCTGCATAATGACCCAATAATAAAATGTCTTGCTACTTAAAGTTTGACATGTAAGTGAAAAGCAATAAGCAATAACTCCTTGTTGGGTCACTGCTCGTGTTCTGACTTTCTGGTGAAGCCGTGTGTGGACAGAGGTGAGGCTCATTCAAAAGTTCCATTAATCACCGTCTGGCCACATCAAAATGGGATAATCACCTGAAACCGCTCTGCTCAAATAGAAGCGGCCAGAAAACCCAGGGGAAATTCTACCTAACTCTTTAATTGTTTGAAGCCTGTGAAGGGTCTGTTTAATCGAAGATTAATTTATGCATTTTTAAATAACACTACGTATGATTAATACCCTCAGAAGAAATTAAAAGCAGTTTGAGGCAATTATAACAAGAGACTGGTCATCACCTCATTAGAATAATGTCAGAAGAAACGTGTGTGTGTGTGTGTGTGTGTGTGTGTGTGTGTGTGTGACAGAGAAGAGGGAGAGGAGGTAGATAGAATAACTAGGGCTTTACCGATTAACATGCTAATCACTGGCTCCCTCTGGAAACTGGTTGTGACTGGATGGTGTGTTTGTGTTTGTGTTTGTATTACGGGTATTTTAACTGTGTATTAAACTCACCATTATACTTTTAAGAGATAAGGAGTTTAACTTACAATATTCATCATTGTCTAAATTTCTCTTCCACCTTAAAAAAACAGAAACCCTGTTTTGATCAAATCAAGGACACTGAATCAATAGAAAATTAATATTTTATGCCAAAAATTGAATTTGTCCAGGATTCAAACATTGAGGGATGTATTTTCGACTCCTACTATCATTCAAAATGTCGTGACTGAACAGGTGCCCAGCAGCAGCAGGCCCAGGATGTGTGAATGGGGGTTCATGTCAATAAAGACCCAAGGGTGAAATGTGAAAACATTTGGCAACAAAAGTGTTGACAGAAAAAGTTTAAGGGGTGGGGGGTGGGGGGGGAAAGGCAGCAAGAACCCCCAAAAAGCTGCAAGGACACACAAGCATGACTGTGAAAATCCTTTTTGCACATGTAGCGATGTTAACATTAACAAACCTATTCCTCAGGCACCAACACTGCTTCCAAAGTTTGAGCCGCATGATAACGGCATCACACACATCAACACACAAAAACCACACATATAGGTGATTAGATATAGTCAATGACACAAGTTACTGCCCAGGAGTTTTTAAAAAGCACAATACTGAAGTATCTTAAGTGGGAACTGTTGGGTTTCTCTAAAATGTTGTAAAGTCTTGACCTTACTCCTTAATCCATGAAGCACCTTGAGATAATGTTGGGATTTTTGGTGGTCTACAAATAAAGTGTTAAGTTGACATGTCATGATGATTTAACAAAAAACAAGGAGATTATTAAAAATAAGAGCAAACTAATAAAAAGAGTGGTTACTATGTTGATTTGGTTAATGACAGATGTTAACTAGTGAGAATTTGTTAGATACTGGCTCTATCAGTGGTCAAATTGTGTGTGTGTGTGTGTGTGTGTGTGTGTGTGTGTGTCAGTCGGAGACAGCAGGGCTTCCTTTGTGACAAACCAAGGGACTCATCTGGTGTCTCCAGGGTTGAAAAGGGGGCGAGGGAATTTGTGCACGTGTCTGCGTGTGTGTGCGTATGAATAGAAAAAGCAGAATAGGAGAGCTGCATTGACAAGGGTGCTAAAAGGCTGTTTGAAGGCTGCTGGCTGGGGAGCGAGGGATGACGAGGGAGGGGGGGAGGGGGAGGGAGGGAGGGAGAAATGAAATGTCCATCAAATCCCAATCAAAGAATATCAGGGCGGGGGGGGGCATCGCTGTTGTTCTTCTTCTTCTCTCGTACATAAATCAACAGAACACGAAAAGAGGTATAAAATGTTTGCTTCGACAAATTAACAAATGTGAGGCTAAATGTAAAAAAAAACTATCTTCTCTCCTTCTTGTCTTAAAGGTAAATAAATAAGCCAACGACGCTGCACATGGTCGGCTGTGTATTGATGGAAAAGGGGGAGGAGAGAGACAGCCTGTTTAGAACCAAAAGCAAGAAACCTCAGACAGGATGGGTCATCACCAAATACCTGCAGCTAGCGCCCTGGGAGCGGGCCAATGGAAAGTCTCCCCGGCTCACCCACGTCATGAGCTTATGATGACAGGATAGGGTGTCCCACCATGAAAGATGCATTAGTCAAAGGGGAGCAAAACAAACACTCACTTTCCTCTCTGACGGCTCATCATGCGATTCTTTACAGAAGAAGGGACTTGAAAGAAATGGGAGAAAAGATCCTTTGCCGATAGAGGAGAAGCACCGAGGCTTATACGCTGCAGACGGGGCTCGATTAGAGATTCCTTCTTGATTAATTAGAGTCCAACAAACTGACACACGGATTATGAGTCATGGTGTAAACCGACCGGCCTCAGATCAACTCTTCCACTGGTGTCGTGGTGTTTCTGCTCAGGTATCGAATAACAAGTCACTTATTTGCTTGACGGAATCACAATGAACTCACATGCAAAGCACAGTGATGGGCAAGAAAATGAAATGACCAAATATTGTGACATTATTTGACATTATTTTTTAGAAATTAGCTTAAGAGACACTAACAACTAAAAATGTTGCAAAAGGAAGCAGGATTCTCTCCCCCCACTTGGGATGTAGGATATTTTTCAACATTTTCTTTGAAATAATTCATAGATCTTGATGAAAGATATCCGACATGTTTACAGGACTGTTATTTAGTGCCGTGTGGTGCTGATTCAAATGAAGATCTGCATCTAGTAAATACAAACATTGCTTCATGAGGGGAGTGTTGTGCGTTGTTGGGGGGGGATTCGCTCTCTGAGTGCTCGTCTAGGATCCTGAATGATTCCGTCTGCTGATACAGTAACAGTTGTGATTCAATGACGTCAGTGCTGTCTAGTCATTGTCTGGTCTCACTCGTGAAAGAAAGGTCGTTGACAAACATATTTAGTCGCTGTCTCTGTTAAAAAAAAATTCCACACTAGTTGTAACAGACTGCGTCAAGCTTCAGGGACAGAACCCATCAAGAGCCGGCACGCAATCAAACAGCAGCCCTTTAAAGAACGTCTAATAGGCTCAAATCCCAGTGACAATAACAACATCAATAAAAGCTATACCAGTGATTAGAGAAACCACACGCTGAAACCTGATGAGCAAAACCAGAGCTACCGGTCGAATTTGTATGGTCATAAAATCACATTATTTGCTCAGTGTGTACACTTGTGTGTGATTTCCCGCATTACCTACCGGGAGAAATGAGTTGCACGGATAAAAACTGAGAGCAAACGGTCGCACTCTCTGTACAGCAGACGAAGAGGGGGAAAGGGGAGCTGGTGCATTAACATACAGATAGAATAGGTAAAGAGTTTTAATGTACTTGGGAGGCTGGGGGAATGGGGAGGAAAGAGGGAATAAGGAGGAGGAGGAGAGAGAAAGACAATCAGCAGGCTGGTGCCACCGAGGCAGGCATCCATGACCTTATATTTCAGTTCATCACGGGCAAAGGAAGAAAATGAGAGGCCTACAGGAGGACAAAAATATAGGTAAGGGAAAGACGAGAGGGCTCGGGGAAAGGAGGGAGTCAAAAAAAGACAAGAGAGAACAGTGAGATTTTGAAAAAGAGCACAGAGATCGCAGTGAAATGAATAAATTGGGGCAGAGGAGGAACGTGGACGACAGAGCTGAAAATGTCACCCTGTGCGTTACGATCACCTGAAGCATTTAAAAACTAGAAAGATTGAAATACAGCGTGTACGGATGAAAAAGACTTTCTATGTAGTGATGAAAAGAGATAAGTTATAAGAACACTGATGCTTTCCAATGAAACGTCCAAAATAAAAAAAATAGTCGATACTTTGTGAGAAGAAAAGAAGAAAAAAGTCCTTGTTCATCTAAGCAACAAATATTCTTTGCTGGTTGTGTGTAGATGTTGTGTACTCGTACGTCCGTGAAGACAGAATCATTCAATTTACCAGATCTTTCAACTGGTACTGTAGGTTCTGTCAAGTGTCTAGACGACGGATGTAAATCCAATAAAAAATTGTCATGCACAGAAACCTGGCACGCGGAGTCCTATGCATTTTGTTATTCTATCTACTCAGAAGATTTGCAGTGGGAGATAAAATGGAGACATTGATGTCGTCTCTCTACTTGAGAAAAGAAAGAGAAACAATATCACTTCCATGTCTCTTTCCAGATATGGCCCAAGGACACTTCGGCATGCAGATGGGTCAGAATGGGGATCGAACCACCGACCTTAAGGTTGGTCACGGATGATTAAATGTGTTCATACAACAAATTATAAATTGGCTATTCATCAGTGGAGGTCTGTTATTGTCTCATGAGTATTGGTAATAGAAGTTTGACGTAACACTTGTCCTTGCATTATTTTGGCTTTGAATTAAGAACTGCTTGTGGAGTATTGAAGGACGGAAGAACTCACAAGAACACACTGTGAAAAAGAGATTCTAGTTCAGGCTCATCATATTGTATTCATGTTCAGGGTATGAGGATAAGAGCAGTTAAGACATTTTGTCTCAAACTTAATTATGCCGGCTAATTTGAATTTGAGGATGTGAGTTTTAGGGTCTGCTGGAGATGTCAGGGCCACATCTGAGGAGGCACAGGAACGAACCAGGATCCTGTTGATCCACAGCAGCGTCTCAGCTAAGTTGTTGTGTAGCTAAAACTACACTAGTGTACAGTGATTGTTTGAATCAAAATCCTCTCCACGAAAATGAAGTGCCAGATTCAGTATTTATGATTATTTAAGTAAAAAGAGTCCAAAACTAGAAAGGAACTCAGAGCAGGTACCTTACCAAACCACATTTAAATTCATTTGATCCATTTTTTATTTGGATCTGCACCAAAATGCCCACATTTTTTAATATGACTACTTTTTATTTTTTATCAAGATCCATGAGTTATTTTCTTAGGAATAAACAGCAATGTTGCAAATATCACTATGTTAGAGAAAGGTGGGGAAAGTTCCTGGAACTGCCCCTGATCTGTAACAGAAATTAACAGGTTCTTTCATAACCCATACCAAATCCTTCCACCTGGTTTCGTTGAAGTCGTTATACTGATATATAACAGACAGACAAACAAACCAGTAACAAGGTGAACAAAATTCAGCTGCAACTTCCTCAAAAACAGTCCCGCATGGTCTCGCCCTGAAGAGAACCACTCTTGTCTGAAGGCTAGAATTCCAGATGAGTGTCTCGACAACGTTTCCCTTCACTCCTCCTTTCTGGTGTGAAACTGAGAACATACAATCTGTTAGCAGCTCTACATTTACACCCCCCAGCCCCGAGACACAACCCTCCCCCCCCAGCAACACAACCCTCCACCCGTCCGCTCTCTGTGGACACAGACAGGCGCTGTCCTTGGTGCTGACACAGAAAACCGAGCATGTCCCAACTCTTAAAAGGCCGTTGGTGCAAACTGCTGTAGTCGTGTGTGTTAATGCTACACAGGTAAAAACTGGAAGGTCCACATTGGAAGGTTTGGCTTCTCCCGGGAACTGGAACTTAGAGGAGTGCATTGACTGAGCTCAACTAGCTCAACTCAATCAGAGTCACAGAACTGGTGGCCTTTACATTAACGTTCAAAGGAGAACACCAACAATCACAGCTGCTTCATTCTCTGTCAGCAATCGTTTTGACGTTTATGCAGGACCAACACAGTTTGGAGGCAATTACAGAGCAATATGAAAGACACCTAGATATTTTACAGTATAAATACAACAGTTCAATACAGTGTAGGACAAATGGTATAATTGTATGCCATAATAAAAAACACTCTGCACCTTCAGACACTTTCAACCTTATCCCTGATTATATGACCTGAATAATAAAACATTTTTCAGTGTTTCAGATCTTTTATAGTTTTATTGGACGTGAAGCTTTACAGCATCTTTTGAGTTTAAAGTTGTTGAATCACCCTGTGACACCTGCAGAAGTATAAACTCTTCAGGAGCTGTGCAAACCTACCTTCCAAAACTACAGCGCTAATACAAAATTATTGTGAATAGAGTTTTTATTGGGATGCAGAGATATGATCACCTTCTGTACACAGTTATTCAAAACGTATATGTTGTGGTCCTTGGAACTATTTAATGGAGGCTTGGTTTAACTTACCATGAGGTTGTTGGGGGCAGGCCTCTCTTTGGGTTGCCGCCGCATACTGGAAAAAGAGACACAAGCAGTTTATATCCAGCCATTCAAACTGTGTTTGTAAGAGACCAAGACATGTTTTTGTTCTTTCATTTTATCGGCATGAATGTTCAAGAGGAGGAAAGAAACAAAACTATTCAGTCCACAGAAACTGAAAGCAGATAATAGACAAAAACCACATCAGCCTAAATACACAGTACCTTTATTTCAGATGAATTCAATTAATTACACAATCAAAGTTCAATTTATATCAGAATACGACAACTGGGGCAGTTGATTTATTATGTGTTTGTTTCTGTGAGTGTCCTCCACGGTGTGTATACACAATATGTCAAAACAACCCACACTGGGGACTTGTCTGCAGTCATGTTACTGGTTTATGTACGACAATGAATGGGCCATGACCCTGGAAGGATAGCCGGGAGAACCTGGTGCTGGTCCTGCACCAATGCAGAGCAGGTCACCTGTACCTCAGTCCGTCCTGAGAGAGAGGTGGGCTGTTTAAGTAAATAAAGGTGCCATGGGGGTTAAACAACAGCTGGTATGACCAGCTAGAGAGTACTGAGGTCACACACACACACACACACAGGCACACATACACACACACACAGCTTGCATTTGGTTGGAGTGTGTCTGCAGATGTCTGTGTAACTGTAAAGGTTACAATACAGAGGCTAATCAGAGGCAAACCCAGTGTAAACATTCTTTTTGTCCTGTTGTATTATATTCTATCAATCACCCCTCTTTTCAGCTTTTTATTCAGCTGCACTGAATGCCCCAGCTAAAACCATTAAATTCACAATGCATCGACACACACAATCAAATGCACTTTCATCTCATTGTATACCCTAATACCTTTGATTCATCTACAATAATACTTTAGCTCATGTTAAATGCAGCTTGTGGTCTTTGTAATTGTTCAGTCTCGGGGCTCAGATTGTGACCGTGTCAAACATATTAAGCTGGTGCAAAGTGGGATGGCAAACAAATGCACCACACAGTCAATAATCACTGAGCACAGATAAAATTACATTTAAAAGTGGAAGGCATTAATTAAAATCATTTCCGTCTGTCTGCTTAAAAAATGTATTAAACAGTGACAAAGACGGACTCACCACTGAGTGATGAAGTGAACAAACTTTTCACTGAACTGGTCAACGGGAAGAATCGGAGGATCCTGTGAAGAGGAAGAGACAAGTTTAATTTTCACCTGGAATGATGATAACAAGGCACAGTGCCATTTAAATTATTAGTTAGAGGTTTTAGTGTTTTATAAACTGAACTGGTGACTGTAATTTAGATGTTTGTGGTCTTTCTGCTCTGCTCAAACAATAAGAGGGGTCATTTTTCCCTGTTCACAGTGGCTTTTGTTCGGATTCGGCTTTGATAAGCTGGAACGGTGCCATGGCCCTAATATGCAAATATGCACACATTTCCTTTTCTTTTTAACAGCCAAAGCCTAAATATACACAGTCTGACTTTATTCAAAAGAAAACAGGGGATGAACAACTCATTTCAGGAGGATGGTGATGCCAAAATACACTAATTTGCGCTGTTTGTGTTTACGTGTGTTGTCATGCTTGCTACATCTTGTCAATGGAGGGTCTATGAACCGTGTCATGTACAACAGCTGTGCTAGACTGACCCTCACCTCATTAGTCCGTCCATTTCCCTCCTCTCACTCCGCTCGTTTCCCTCCTTACCTCTGCCGGTGTCAAAAGTTCTAGCTTTTATAATTCATCCCCAGTTTATCTCTGCGGACAAAATGCTTATTTTACATAACAATTGAATAATTGTGGTAATAATAAAGTATTATTTCATAAGGTATCATTCTGTAAGATGTTCCTGTTATTTTTATATATAGATTTATATATATTCATATCCAAACATGTGAAAATAAACTGGCTCATTCGTTACAAATGAGAAAACTAGCATTAAGCTGAAAAAACATCAATGGATTATGAACAGACATTTTTTCCACAACTTTGCAAGGCAGCAATATTTCCTGCGAGTCAGTGGCTGAACTACTGAACCACAGAGGTTCGTACTGATCATCGTCCAATGAGGGAACAACTACCAGCAGCCATGTGGGCGTGTCTGAGGTGTGATGACTCACTGTAAAAGACAACAATGATGGCTGCTAAGGAGGTTAGCACAGATGCTACAGTAGCATCAGTAATGGATTGTATAGAAAGAAGAGCAAAGAACGGTTCTTGTCTTTGCTTTATAGATGAGATTTCTTTGCAGTTTAATCGACTGGCGTTAGCAGCCATTATAGATGGTGACGGACAGATGGCTCATCCAATCACCTGCCAAGTTGTTTTTTGAAAGCACCTGCCTCTTTCCAAACACTCTATGAAATCTTCACAGATGGTCCAGTGTAACAAACCATCTGGCGCGTCAGGTCACATCTTCCTACAGAGAACACTGACTGATGAAATGTAACGTATCGCATTCCTACACACCAGCATGTGCACAACACACTGATGTTTACCACAGATACAAAAGGAGCTACCTGACAAGATCGGAGGTGGGTAGGAAGATAGAAGGTTTGAGAGCTCAGCAGGGACATCCAATCATATGTACATAAAAAACAAAGACACAAACTACTCAGACATGAACAAAAACCTTAAAGACTGGGCCCCACAACCAGGCGTTTTATTCAAATTCAGGGAATTAAACCTCTTTACACGTGAAGCCCCTGCTGTGCCATTAAAAACACCTCTGGGCAGTATTTGCCATTCCTTAATGCTCTGATCGGCAGGTTCCCGCAAAGCATGACGCATGAACCCATTTAAATTAACAAAGGAATGGGTTCCTTCTAATCTCACTACACATCATAGTGCTGTGGCCGCTTGGATGAGCAATATATCATAGCACATGTATACACACACACACACACACACTCACTCACTCGCACAAACAAATGCCCTTGAGCTCTGCACACGCCAAGCCTGAGCATACACTTCGTTCAGAAAGAGGGTACCAAATAATTTGCAACCACTGTACTATAGTGTACAAACACACACACACACACACACGATCAATTGGACCCACATAGTTTGTGCAAAATGTTGACTACACAACCAATTTATGTGTTGTGTCGGCGAAATCTGATACAAAATCTCTCTGTGCACTTTCCACACATATTTGCATGCACATGCACCTTTTTGCAGATACAAACACAAACACACATTTTATGCATGTATTCACGTCTCCAGCTGAGAGTAACGCCGCTGCAGCTTTGATGTGGCAGCAGGCGACGGCACAAAAGACAAGCAGGCTGATGAAAGTGGCTGGTCTGCGTGAATTATTCCTCTGGTTGTCAATGTGCTCCACTATGAGACGGAGCGCACACTACAAGGGTACAAGGGTACGGGTAAATATACATGTCATTGCCATGAAGCAATTATTAGGCAAAATTAGATCAGTAATTACAGGCTTGAAAATAAAGTGGGAGTTCTTTATTAGTGCAGCCACTTGCTATTCAACAAATAAGAGGAGAGAGAGACATTAATGAGAGTGGACAGTAGAGAGACGGGAAGAACAGCTGAGGGGAACTTCTCTTTCAAGACCTGAGCTGAACAAGTATGTTTCTCTGTCTAAGTCGAAAACCAGCTTTTATTAAAATGATGCACTGGATCATTTGCTTATAAGTTAAGCTACATATGATTAAATTAATGTTTTTGTGTAAACCTGGTCACATATTATTATCTGATATTTAATATGGATATTTAATACAAATAAAGAAAAACTTACAAGGGTGATTCTCGTCCTTCGAGATATATATATATATATATATTTCAACCATGTAAATTTGTATGACTTCATCCCAGTGGAATTAAAAAAAAATTTCTGAAATAATTTTCTTTTCACATACCGTACATAAAAAAAAATTGTAACGTGGGTGAAGATACGACTCTTAAAGAATATTATCTTTATTAGATCTTTTACTAAATGTTACCTTGCTGTCGATGCCATGATTTCCAAGGCCACTCACGTTCGAGTCTTTGTTGGGTTACTGTCCCTTTATGTTTTCACCTTAATGTCTAAGATTCATTCAGTTTTAATCTGTAGACCTTTTAATTGTTCAACTTAATGTTCATCGAGTCTCATTAGGCTCAAATATTTATTAAAGCCTTTTCTGAGCCACGTTTATGTGGAACAGAAATGGCAAGAAAGAAAAAACTCCCAGCCACACACATACCTCAAGCTCCAGTAATATTAATGATCCATTCACAGGAGCCTATTACTCATTCAGCCATTACAGCAACTTCCAAATCCCCAGTGGACAAGTCACATGTACACACATCAGGATCATAGAAAACATTTGTATCACATCTACAACGGGCAATGCTCACTTCAGTAAGTGAGACAGTTCTGATGAAAAATACGGAAGAATGGAATTATTCACTAAATAAGATCAGTGTGTGCATATGACAAAGTGGCAGAGGCTCCAGCCAAATTCAGGGAGAAATTTCAGAAATGCTTTAACTATCCAATCCGACAATTCCACCACAAAGTCACAGAGACAACATATTTGTCCCTGTTTTGATGTTTGATGTGAACATTAACTGCAGATCCTGACTTGAACCAACATCACTTTATGCCTTACACCCCTGTCACAGGATTGCATGAACACAGAGGTGTACACGTGTTCCTAATAAAGTGCTTGATGAGTGTATATCCTTGCTCAGGTGCAGTCCTCAACCTTTACAATCTCTGAGTGACTCCATCTTTCAGAGCAGGGCTCATCCTCCTGTCTCTTCCTCCAAATCGCAGCATAGCTGGGACGGTGAACTGGTGCCGGCTTGCCAGGGACAAAAGAGTGTTCTCTCGCCTCGAGGGGAGACGGCAAAGGGCAGAGGAAAAATAGTTTTGAGTGATGCCTCTGTCTCGCTGACTAATGAACAGTTCAGCCCAGGTCAATCCATTACAACCAAAAGCATTTAATTATTAATTAGGGCCGATCCATAGGCAGTTAAGGACAAGTGACATAATATGTTAAATGTGTGATATGGCTGGTGAAGGGGTTTATCAGAGGAGCCGGTTCACGCTGGAGAGGAAGTGTTGTAGCATTTTTTGCATTTAGTTTATGTCAACAAAGAAATTCGGTGAAAAATAAAGAGGAGGTTGTGCATCCGTATTTATAGAAACAGTAAACTCTTCAGGTTAGGCCCGGGTTGTGTATCAAGAAGCAAGACTGCATGTGTGTTGGGAAAAACAAGAGCATTTAAAAACCAGACGTTACCTTTGTAAATCAATATAGAGGATGATAAAAAACCCAGAACCCAGAGTAGTCAAATAAGACAGTAAAGTGCCATTGCTCTGTGAATGAGACATGTTCACCTGGTGCAGTCAAGAGAAATGTCCTGGCTTTGGTCGTCTCTTTGAAATATAGAGACTTCAGAGCTTTGTTTGTGTGCACGTGTGTGTGTGTGTGTGTGTGTCATTCATGACAGGTCCAGCCTCTGCAGTAATGTGTGTGTGCATATGTGTGTTGCCTGAGGCAGTTGCATAGGGTGAAGGGTTGAGTGAATGGGGAGCAAAGCCGCCTGACTGGTTTGCTTCATTAGGAAACAAAATATAAGCTTTCCGGGCCATTAGGACTGACTTTAGATGCAAAAGCACATAAGACGACGACTCACCTCATCAACGATGCATTGCAGTAACTGGAGAGGCTGGAAGAGGAGAGACACAGGGAGATTAAAAACAACAAGCGAGCCAACATGAAATTTCTTTGCGATAGGGAAAATTGAGTGGGATAAAAAAAGTATCTACTTAGATTAATGGAATGCAGTGAGCTCAGGCAAAGCCATCCCTCACCTCCTGAATGTTTTTATTATTCCATAATGGCACCTAATGTAATACCAGCAGTTTAAGCAGGAGCTAATATTTCATTGCAGAAATGCAATTTCAGTATAATTTTTTTTTCAAATGAAGGAGCCAACCATGAGTAACTGACGATACAGTGTGGGAGACCTGTGTTTCCTTTCACTCAGTTTTAATGCAGTAAAACTTACCATTAAAGATCCTTGGTTTTTCTGAATCTGTAGGGCAACAAAGAGAAGACGAGACCAGCCCACATGTAATTAGCCCGTCATAATCAAGATGATACACTTGGACACATTATGATCACTCGGAGAAAATTATTGTTTTTCTGTTGGCAATTTGTGAGTGTGCATTAAGATCATTTACATAATGAAAATACACACATTTTAATGACCCTGCTCTCATTTGTGGAAAATGGGCTAAAAGATCCACTAATGCTAATTTTCAGAGTGGTACTTTCCTGCCCTCCAGGTTATCAAGATGCACAGGGTAACTGGTACAGAACAATGTGAGCAAGGTTTGCAAAGAGAATGCTTACCGTGTCTATTTCACAGGTAAAACTCTCTCACTAAACACTGTAGGACAAGGTACCTAAGTACATGTAGAGTATATTCCAGGAATCCTTTTCTATCTGTCTATATGTATATCTAAATAAACGAGGTGTAATTTGGACACAGGATTCGGTCAATATCAATTAAAAGAGAAAAACAGGGTTTAGTACGAGCACTGTGCTGGTGATGAAGGATGTCAAACGGGAAAGTGGTTTAAGAGAAGATGTTCATAGAAAAAACAAATCAACTCATATCTTGAGTTGGAAATCAGGGCAAACAAAGAAGAATATTCAATTAACAAGTTCTCGGTATTTTCTACAGTCACAATTAAAACATGGAAAGACTGAGGAACACACATTAGATGAGGAACGCCTACTTAAGACACTGCCTCAGAGATAATATCTTCAAACGGCGCCGCAGGGAAACTACAGAAAACATTTAGCTTTGGTTTTTTTAAAAGCTCCAGGTCGGAATCCACCAGGACAAAACAAATTTAATTTTAGACCCAAATGTAAAACTTCATCATGCGGACTAAATGAAATAAGGCCCTAAAATACTAGGCTCAGCTAAATGACAAAAAGAATGTTTGGTAAATGAATAGCTCATTTCTCCGGGTGTTTTGACAGTGCATTAGAGCACTTATTGATTCACTCAATTAAATACAGGTTTTCACTCTCTGTAAATACCAAGAGACTCCTAAACTGCCTCTATATCCAGTTTTGCCTGATTCAGACACATTAAAGGCAACTATGGAAAACTAATTTGTTCAGAAATAATTACTAGGACAAAATTGCGTGCTGCCCCAGGGGTTGAAATTGGATAGTGGGAGACTAACTTATTCAAGCATAATTGAGCACTTCTTCTTCTTATACTAGGTGGCTTGACCGCATAGCCAAAAGAGATGTTTAATAATCCCTCTGCATCTTTTAACAGAGTCTCTCATCACTGTGGGATGATTATCCAGTAGACATCTCATTATCGGTTAGTCCAGAGGGTAAACATTGTTTAATACAACATTTAGACTTAAACAAGAATTTCTAATAAGGCGTTTTCTTTTCAAATGTTCTTCTGATTTAAGAAGAACAAACACATTGATTCGCTGTTATAGGGTTTGTTTGTATCTTTAAAAGGATTGTGTATGAGTGTTTGTACATCACCAAATTACTGTAGATGTGTGTGTAACATCAACTTCTTCTTCCTCTTAACCTGGTAACAGCCCCTCCAGCGGCTTTGTGTCAATTTCTGAGAAACGTGAACTTTTTTTTGGCGATATGAAAATATCACAGAAAGCTTTTAGGTGTCAAATGATTTATTTTCCTTTCTGGAGGAACTCAATAAACGCTTCTAACAGATGCTCAAGGATTTAAAAGACTTTGAGGGTGATAAATGGGAAAACGCTTTCCTTTTCGATATGAAAACCATCAGTTTTGGTTATGAGTAAGGGCAGACACACTCTGCCCCAACAGTGAGAACTTCATGAAGACGGCAAGTGCAGAGGTTCTTTTCCCTGTTCTCTTATTCATCATGAGCTCAACAACAACTACTGCATTTCACTCTGTTAACCAAAGATTTACTGCTCTGGAATCACAGGCCCTTTAAAAATCATCCGATGACAGAAGCTCTTTTCTGATCTCCTCCAAACTGAAAACCTTTCATCCTTGATCCAAAGCTTCAATAGCACTCAGATTCACCAAGTGGAACATTTAGACCGACATCACCTGCTCTATCAAGTGTCGATCAAAATATATTTAATCCTAGAAAAGTCGCAGGTTGCACTGGAGGAAAGCTGACGCAAGGTGTGCGTTGTGTAGAATATGATTTGGTGACAACAATGCTGCTTTCCGACAAGCACTGAACTCTTAAGTGTTTGGAGAATATCTGAATGAGCCCACGTGAGAATACAGAAGGTAAATGTCAGAAGAATTCACTGTGAGCGAGTGGGACAGATGCAAAACTGAAAGAAACAAAGAATACAAATATCTCAGGATGAACGGGAGAAGCCATTCAATTAGAAGATGCAGGTGAAGATGTCAACTTGGAAAGACAAAGATTTGAGAGCTCGTAGATGTGGTTAAAACAATCAGCTTCCTGCTCTACCCGGATGCAACCCCTCACCAGATATGTTCCTGTTGTAGTGAACACGTCTGATCTGGACAATCCTCTTCTGTGTGTTCACAACACGTATACAGCACATACTATGGTTCAAGTTCCCTTCCATTTCATTTAAGAGGAACAAATCGAAACGTTTCTCTGCAGCCACTACACATCACTGTGTATTACACTGTGTAATGGAAGCTCCTCAAACGTGCCAAACAAAAAAACTGACTTGGTATTTCATCCAGGAATTCATTCAAATTTGAGGAAAATGTGACAAAATGGAGAGAAAGAAAAACAACCAGAGAGCAAACAAAAGGACAACAAATCAATCAGGAGCAATAGCGCTGGCGGCTGTATACACATCACATCAGGTCTGGTGTCTTCAAAGACTTTCAGAGCGAGCCGTGAAAAAACTCCATTAACTCCTGACAAAGAATACAAATGAATCCCGACATGTGGTGAAGTGGAATTAAAGAGACCATCTCTAATCATGACAAACATGAGGTGATGACTCCACTGTGTACACACACACACACACACACACACACACACACACATACAGAAGAATGAATGAGAGATGATGCATCAACAAATCCACAAATTAAAGCCATTGGCAAGCATTCACAGTTCCCCAGAATTTAAAAGGGTCTAGTCTACATTGGAGATGCCTCTGATTCTGTGCCACACTCTCCCTTTCAACAACTTCTCCCTCAGTCCGTACAGAAATGTTCTCTGTGAAGTGTAGCAGGGGGTTTTGCACAGACAGCTGTGCCAGCGTCTGCAAAAATGACAGCTAAGGCCCGGGGACTTTGGCTGGCTGCGCCTGACGAGCTGGATCCGAGCACTGTCGGCACACCGCTCTGCCACAGCCTGCAGGTGAACTGTCTTCAGTACCATATGGAGTAAGGGGAGAATTAACACTGAGATGGGTAAAATTGTACGAGACAGTGGAGAGCCGAAACTTAAAGTGTTTCTAATATTTCGGCCACCCCCGATTTAAGTCAATGAGGGGTAGATCGCCATTCATTTACAAAATAAATTAAATTAAAGGGGGGAATGAAGGCCCCGGGCTGCAAGCACACCTTTGCTCCCTCGCGCAAATGTTTGCTTTTCATCGCGGTTTAAGAATTACTAATCAATTAATCAACACAGAAACTAAGTGAGGAGCTGGATCACGACTGTACTCTGCCTCACAGATGGTTGTTTACCAAGGAAGTACGTAGACTGGGATTCTCTCAGCACCTGATAGAGAACACTAACAGATAAAATGAAACTGAAATAAACATAAAAACACCTATAACCTAAAAGCCATAGTCTCAACACTGTTGGGATATTAAAAGCCTCACATGACATCAAACTCCAACATTGAGTAGATTGGTTTCCTCTTTACCAGGAAGAATAATTGGCTCACTGAAAATAAGCAGCCCACTGAGGCAGTCCCTGAGCAAAGAGTACAGTGGTTACATCAGACTCTTCTTCTGTAATCAACCGCAATCAACTTTTATTTGACAGACGGAGCAGTTCAAGTGTTGCACTCATCAAGCTTGTGTGGTTAAATTATCTTACGTTTCAACACACAAAACATCAAGAACTTAATAATTTTTTTGAGGCTAATCAAACATAGAAAGGTCAGACATTGCAGCTAGTAGGGATGTCACAATAAACGATACCCTAATATCAGTATAAAATAAAAATCCCAGCCTTTGTGTGTCATAATGAAGATTTTCAAAGTTAGATTTCAACACAATCTCTACATAGTTTTGAGAAAAGACTCTTTATGAGATCAAATCTTGCTCTTAACGTTTCGTGACCAGGAGGTAACCTGAGGTAACCAGATTCAGAAAGCTCAGCTAGGGATTGGGGAGATAAACCCATCTTAAAGGCCTAATTAAGAGTTGATGGGATTGGGAAGTCACTTCTGTGGTCGGCAATTACATTTGAGCAGGATTTTAACTTCGTGTAATGGAAAAAATATAAACCTAAATCCTTTTCAACATTTAAAGTTTTATAATGACGCTTAAAGATTTTGTTCTTAAATGTATGTCAGTGAGTTATTTAATGACTGAATTCATTTGATTTACAATGCATCTTTGAAAATGATTTGTAAGGTCAACACATTTTAGTAATTAACCGTGAATTAGTGCCTCATGTAATGATGAGAGCAAAATGTCCAAATGTTTGGAATCCTCAGAAAACTTAATGACAGAAATAATTTATAAGGGAAATTGTTTTTTTGATTAAATCTTGTTTTCGTTTTAATAACACCACATTTCAAAAACAAAGAAATCATAAACACTTTGGATAAATCAATGAGGACATTTTTACTAAAACGTAATTTCCTGCAAGAAGAATCAACACAGGCTCCCTTTTGAGTCTGGATATTTAGGTAGAGATATATAAATGGAAATAACTCACCTGTGGATAGGGGAACATGCCTAGTGCCAACTGTGAGGAAGGAAAGAGTAAGTGTTACAAAATACTATAAAAAAAATTGTTTTAAACATGCAAATACTATAAATCCCTGATAATATAATGCACCACATGATAACATGACAAGAAACATAGGCCTCAGAGTTGAGTGGAATTTCATGTGTGGCTACTGATTTGACTCCATTAGACTACAAAGGTTCTCCTGATACAGAAATCTCCCTGTGTACATAATATAAATGCACGTTTATTACTGTAGACGTGTCTTCTACGCTGGTGTCTCACTGTAGATGAAGCAGGAAAATGCTGCTAAAGCCACTGATGCGTGCAGAACTTGAGACTTTCAGTCTTTGAGGTGAGCTTAGTGCCCACCTGTTGATAACACTACCTCATCAAACAACATCAGCTATTAGTTAATAACCCCCCCACGATCACCACCTGCAGGGAACAAAATAAAGGGATGAAGAGAAGGAGGGCAGGATTGTGGGATAGTTGTATGTAATGAGTGTGTGTCTGTTGCTCTGGATGAGGGGGGGTGCTGGGCGACAACCTCTCCCTGACATTTGGTAATTCACTTGGGGTGGACATTTTTCATCTTGGTCAAGGGCAGCTTATTGGCAACATTAAGTTATTAAAATGTCAAAACGCTCTCCATCCTTCCTTGAACATAAATAGACCAACTGGTCGGCTAAAGATCAATCCACATTGAGTGGGACTTCCAAGATATCTCATTTAGCTTAATGCACACATTCACAGCTAGAGCTAAAGAGAAGGGGGCCAGGGGGGTCCACTCCTATAAAACTCTTTATCTTTATCACGCAGAGATTGTGTCAATAATTTTGACGTCGCTCCTTTTGTGTGAACTCATCCATTATTGTTATAATTGTAATGATATAACATTATTGACAAACAAAGGCGAGGCAGAAGCCCACATCATCTGTTATACTGCGGAGGGCGAGCTGTGGACAGGGACAGATGGAGAATCAATAGTGTCAGTGGGAGGACAAGAGACCAGGGAGGTGTAATACTGAAATTAAAATGTGATTCGAAAAACTCAGGGTGTCAGTCAAGCATTCGATCAACACTATGGGGAGAGATGAACAGATACTGACGCACACATGGACACACAAACACACTTATGCTGCCCTAACCCTAATGAGCATTAGTCACCTGACATACAATGTGATCTACTGGATGTGTTTTAACTGCCTGAGACCAAACTGTGCAAAATACAAATTAAATAAAACTAGAAATAGAATTTAGTCTCCTCTCCAAAAATTGTACCTCCATGAATGAGATTCCCAAACTCCACACATCTGCGTGAATACCATACTGCTCTCCTGATATCCTCTCCGGCTGTGGAGCAAAAGGAAAAAGAAAAATCAGAACAGGACATTCAGAGACTCAGACTCCTTTAATTACTTATCTCTTCTCTGGTACAACTTTAAAACAATTTAGTATAAGACTGAGATTAAAGGGGTAACTCACTGCCATGTATGCATTAGTTCCCACATACGTCTTGGCGATAGAATTCACCAACTGCAAGTGGAATTGAAAAACAGTGAATAATTAGGCTGCATATTAATAGACGTTTAGAAATATTCAGGCAACCTTACGCAAACACAACCCTGATAAATAATGTTTAAGACTCATTATGTCACTGCTCTGTGTTGGGGGCTAAACCTAACTTACATTACCTAAATTTATTGACATGTCAGGTTGATATTTTGGGCTGCGACCCCCCGCACAAGGGAATAAGAGTAAGACAAGGAGACATTAGTGTGTGTGTGTGTGTGTGTGTGTGTGTGTGTGTGTGTGTGTGTGTGTGTGTGTGTGTGTGAACACAATGGCACATGCCATCAATGACAGGACTGTGATAATGAGAGTCTGTTCCCTCATGGCTGTTTTTAAATGCCCTACAAAGTGTGGGAGAGGGAGGGAGAGTGTTTAGGTTGGAAATAGAGATAAACAATACTGAGTTAAAATAGCACGTACGCACACACACACACACACACTCACATACACACAGAGGGTGTAAAATTCACCTTGAAGCTGCCATGCAAGTGAAGGTAAAAAATGAATAACAATTTGCGTAACGGGGGGGGTGGTGTGTGGGTGTGTGTTTGTGTGTGTGAGTGTGTTGAAAAGGAAGAGTATCCTCAGGGTTGATGTTTTGGGGTACGCTGAAGGTCTGTCCCTGATGATTACATTACAAACACACATTGCCCCCCAGACACGCGCGCACACACACACACACACACACACAATGACTAAGCTATTGTCTGCCACCAACGCGGTCCCCACAGCTACTGAATACATATCAATGAGGCTTGGCCGTTGTGTGTGCGGGTCATAATTATAACAAGGTTTTTTTTTGGGAGGCTGCAGAACAATGGAGGTGGGTGGGGAGTCAATGTGATAGGAAGACCCCTGGGATAGGGCTCATGCTTAGAGTTGAAAATGAATGTGGTGATTGACAGATTGACCATATGCACACAGAGCGCCACACGCACAGCACACGTCTGTGGAGAAGCCTCTACTGACAAAAGGTTTCTCCTCTCTCTTTCATATTCCATCCTTTCTCTCCTCTTTCTCTCAACCAAAGTCACACAAACAAATCAGTTTACCTGTGTGCTGACACCAAAGTCACAGAGCTTGACTTGTCCTCGGGTGTTCACCAGCATATTGGACGGCTTGACATCTGCGGAGACAAACTGCTTGAGAGAACTGCGACCTCAGCACTCTGCAGCCTGTCTTTATCAACTCGGCTCTTTCTTTCTTTTTTGTAAATAACAGGCAGACGTGCAACACCTTACTCACCCCTGTGAAGTATCTTCAGGCTCCACAGATACGTCAGGCCTTTGACTACCTAGAGACACAGGTGACAAAACAATATATTACAGTAATTTCAATAACATTCAAACAGCACACTTAGATGAATAATTAACAAACGTGGTGAATGTGGCTGATTATCTCCAGTCCACATGTTTCTACTTTGTAAGACAGCTCAATTTTTCTTGGGAACATAAATGGCCTTGACCTTTATCTAGAATAAACATTATCTAGATTTAAGTCATTTGCACTGTTTCACCTGTGTGTTAAATGTTGTATTGTTTCCCTCAGATTGGCAGTCAGGACTAATGCAATCCCTTTTCATACATGAGGGCCACTGCGTGATTCCAAACTGATTTGTCTTCCTATGAAATTCTGTAAACTGGAATGGAAATCTTTCGTCAGGTTTTGAAACTTCACATTTAGAAGGAAATGGGGTCGATTTAGTTTTTTTAAATAGACTTGCAGATAGTTGAGGTATCGTGGCTTTTATGCTCTACATGTGCTTTCAGACAGGGCTATGAAACAATGGGCTATAGAGTAAAAGTTGTTCTGGAGAATGAGAACAGGCACAAATATGCAAATGTTCCAGCGGCACTCCTTTGTCTCATGTTCATTTATAATCTCTGCGAGCGACGGGAGGAAGAAAACATTTGCTTCCTGTGCAAATCGCAGCTCATCTTCGTGTTGGAGTTCAGCTTTGGTGAACTTGACCCTCATTCATGTATGTGTGACCGATGGCTTCCATCAGCAGAGGAACCGGCTTGTGCTTCTGCTCATGGTTTCAGGGCCGGGATATCAGGGGGAAGTCAAGGTCTATGGAGAGCGGCTGTTCTAGTGAACATAGGTTTACATCTCTGCTATTTAATTAGATGTCTGTGTCCTAAGACTGAAACCATGGAGTCAAGAGGGTTGACAAAGAGAACCTGCCCCAAGTAATGGAAGTCAGCCATCTACAGTATTTGGTAATATTGTGGCTATTTAAGAAAGCTAACAGAGGATCGTAAACTTGACTCAATATGGAATTGTGGTGGGAAAGAGAGAGTTGAGTTCATTTCAGTCCTAAGCTATAACTAGCTTTGGGTGGTTGATGTACTAAGACTACACAGCATGTTGTGTAGTTGTGTCTTTCTACAGGATCAAACAGGAGCTACGAGTTTGGACCTTGGTATTGAGAAATTCTCCTTTGCATTGAAATTATTTCTAGCAGTTAAGACGTCTTCTTGCTGCCTTGCCCTGGAAAAGTAAAGTGTGCAACTAACAGGGAGGAGACACCAGGTGGATTTATAATTTTGGGTGTGAGAGGGAGGAGACTTTCATCTTTGTGCAGCCCTAACAAGTGTTCTGCCGACTCCACTCATACGACTCCACCCGCCTGGATAAATCATTGTATCTTTGTTGAACATTAGTAATTTCCAAATATTTGGATGCTGCTTTGTGTTGGTAATGTTTTTTTCAAGGGATTTGAAAGCTGATTCCAGCCTCTTGTCTCCTGTCATCAATCCCTGCTGCAAAACAACCTCTGAGATCAAATTAAGAAAACACAAAAGCTCTGTGAAGTCTTGCTGCCTCAAAAGGTGCGAGTGCAACAACTGATGTGTGCAGCTTCACTCACTCACCCTCTTGGGCGCCTATCCTTCTGTGATAATTAACAACTGTGACAGTGGAAAGGAGGGAAAGCTGTGAATTAAAAATAACACTGACTAAATAGCTGTCATTGCTTGATTACGGACAAAGTTAAAGGGGGGGAGAACAAGAGGAGGAGGTGAAGACAGGAGAAGGGTAATGAGTGTGGAAAGGAGATCGCATTTATCAACTTCAAGGCCGTTCAAATCAAAATGCTAGTTTTATCTGAGTAGAAACGGAGGGAGAGAGGAAGAGTGGGGAGGATCAGGGGAACAGATCATTTCATCCAGTAGAGGCTAATTGAAAATGTCACACTTCTTTCATGTCATTAATAAAATGTGTATTTTTCTCCTTCAGAATAGTTTCGCATCCAACATGTGAACAGGTCATAGTGAAAACTGGACCATACTAGGACAATTTAAATAATGTATAATGCTTTTGTAAATATCAGAAGACACCTTTTTATTAAAAACCACTAATCTGGAGTACTAGTATTTATTGAAAACTTACCGCCACTGCGATCCTCCCCAGCACATGCTCTGGAATTCTTTTGAACACATCCAGAGAACCACCTGCAAAAGACACACTACTCATTAAAACGCTTGCATGACACAGTAAAGCAATTTTTTTTATTACCTTATGCCTAAAAGCCTTTTTTTCATTGCACAAAGCTGAATGTATGTTAACCATGCAGGTTGTAACACAAAAAAAAACTGGATCCAGCTGTATAGTAAGTCAACAAAAAATTCCCACAACTGTATACGCACTTGGGAATTTACACAACATTAATTTTTTAATATGGCTAATATATTTTTAATATATAGGATTTTATTATTTTGGACATTTTCACATCTCCCAGTGAATATGCATGGGTCTTGATGAAAAATGAGACATATTGGGACGACTGAAATCTAAAAGTGTGTACAAATTGGTGCAGATCCAAACTAAATTCTGGATCAAATGCTGTTGTTCATGAAGTGATTATTGGGCATTGGGTCCTCTTCTTAGTGCTCTTCTAGTTATAAATTATATTTGCTGACAATTTCCTTGCATTTGTTTGTTATATCAGTAAAATAAGAAATAAGATGATAAATTGGTTTATTTATGTTTCTTTTTGCCGTTCAATTGTAATTTCTCATTTGTAATGAACAAGATCAACTGAAAAAGTTCCATAAAGTCTGAGTGTGCTCAGAGGTTAGACTTTGCTGACAAGCTGGCGCAAATGTGTGAAACAAGGGAATCGCTCCATTAACACACACTCGGACAAACACACACACCTTAAAAACACGAACAGTCCCCCATCTCTCACCAGTCTGTGCACACACACGTACAAACGCACCTACCAATGCACTCAAGTCCAGATTTATCACGCCCTTGTAGCTTTTAGCACACAGCCATGCTAAGCAGCTCAGAGAGATAAGATGTTCTCCTGATCTGCAGAAGTGTAAATGGATACGCAGCAGAGAGACAGAGGGCTGTTCCCAAAAGTCTCTTCTGCACAGCTGTGGTTAGCAAAGAAAAAAAAAGAGCATATGATGTACTGGCATAGGCTGCAGAGAAACTTACCGTCCATAAACTCGGTGCATATGGATATCCTGTTCTCAACAAAGAAGGCACTGAAGAAAGTGATGATGTAAGGTGAATCACACTGTGGTCAAGAGAAGAGACAATGTGATAATTAAAGTCTTTCAGAAAATATTTATCCATGATATAAAATAACTGGTTCATAAATTATCCTCTTTGTGAATTTGAGCAACATGCAACAGAAGGAATGAATTGTACAAGTTTTAAGTTCAATTTTAGGTTTCTCGTAATCACTGAATGTTTAAAGTGCTACAAAGCTTCACTCTATATTCATTTAGATGTTGTACTCAAATAAATGCCTGGTGCTGTTGCCAAGATGGCCGCTGAGCAGTTTAAGTGAGTCTCCATGCTCACAGAATTTGAGTCTGAATGTCTTAATGTAGATATACACAATGTCATTTTTGCCAGTCCCTGATAACAGATAACCAGCGTAAAATACATATGGCGCTGTCTTTAATCATGGTTCTTACATTGCAGTGTCAAAATGGTTCAAAGATAACACGATTTAATCTGTTCCACTATCTAAGATCCACAATTACAGCACACACAACGTTGTGGCATCTTTGAAAATATACGAGTTTGGCCCCGTAAACAAATATCAAACATCACAACTTAACTGAATTGAAAACAGATGGATGATGAATGCTGATTTTATTCTTGTTTACTGGATATAGCACTGAACTTCATAGATTCTACAATCTGTAAACATCAAACTTGATGTCAAACCCAAGTTTATTAAATCTATGCCATACCAGTGTGGCTTGCATCTTAAATCTATCAATAACTAAAACATCACAACCTGTATTGGTGCAATTAGGTGCATCAGAAAAAAAACAACCTTATACTAAAAAGAAATTGACTGTGGGTTTATCAGTAACCTTGGTCCATGTATGTGCTGCCTGTGTGTCCATGTATCGCTGATCCCTGGCTTACACTGTAAGCACTTCATTAGCTGGACTCATTGTTAATTAACAATGTAGATGTGGTCTCACAGCAACGTTCAGTGGACGGAGGAGAAATAGTTTTCTTAATAAGGACGAGGTGAATCAAAACCAACCTTGTAGAGAATTTCTAATTCCGACATGATCTGCTTCTGCAATTCCACCGTGATATCCAGTGGGATGACCTGTAGTGCAACGTTGGGAAGAAAATGTGTTACCTTCAATAAATACAACACTAACACATTCTGCTGCTGTTTCAATTGTTTTTTCAACATGGAGGGAGTTCTCACCTTGACAGCTAACACCCGTTTGCCGTGAACATGGTACGCTCTGAAAGGACAAGGAGATAATATGAGACAAGCCCTTTGTTAGAGTTTACAGAGGTGGTAACCTGTGTTTTGTGTTATAATCTCCAAACTTTGTCTGGTTAAGTTTGGTATAAGCAAAGTCTCTGATTATAACTAAATATTTTGTATGATTAGATTAGTAGATTATCATATATCACAGAAACTAGCATCAGGGAGGCAACTGATCAACCACACATTCATTCTGCAGCAAGACAACGACCCCACAAATAACACAACAGCCACAGTCATGAAACACTATCTTCAGCAACAGGAAGAACAAGGAGTCCTGCAGCAGATTGAGTGGCCACCACAGAGCCCTGGTGTCAACATCATGGAGTCAGTGTGAGATCAGATGAAGACACTGAGATTAAAGCCAAAGAAGAAGTGTTCTCCAAAATGTTTAGAACAACCTACCTATCATGAACCTTACAAAACTGTGCAAGTTTGTCGTAGCAAATATTGGCAACTGATTAAAAAAATATTTAACTTTCAACTAACATTTCAATTTAAGTTGAAGCATCTAAAACTTCTGCACAGTGCAGCACAATTTCCCCATCAGAACACAACCCTACCAATTAAACAGGTCTGGTTTCTGCCCTCAAAGATGTAACACCACTGCCTAAGATGTTGTTATTGAATTGACTTCATAGCAAAACTAAACTGTACATTTTAAAACACAGTGCATCAGACTATTTTTCACCAGACTGTGCACACATCTGCATCAAAGTTAAACACAAAATATACTGAAATCTAAATTTGTCAGTGCTGGCCCGAAGATTGTCAATTCAAATGCCAATAAAAGTGAAATGGAGACAGAGCAAGTTCTGTATAAATTGAAAAGATCAAGTGATAAGGTAATAATGAAAGGACATAATAAAAGCATTAGGAACTCCACAGGTCTGTGAAAAAGACTAAAGTGTCCCAAACCAGATCCAGCCGGCCCTGTCACTTGTTCCAGACAGAGTTTTGAATTGCAAGTCAAGCAGGAGCCGCAGACCGTCCCCGTAATGATTTAATTATCAAACTCCTTAATGCCAAACGTCGGCTTTAGTTACAGCCGGTGAAGGTTAGTTTACGGCACCAGTGACAATACCTCGAGACCTTTCAACACACAATCCTCAAGGACACATACTGCCCAGCAGCTGTCAGGTGATGGGATGAGGTGGGAGCAGTGTACGTCACGGAGGAGGGTTAGCTTGCAGGCGGGCTCAGTAAACGTGATACCTGGCGACTCACCTGTCAGTGGGTCTCGCAGAGAAAATGTGTATGGTGCAAGATGTGATTAATGTGTCTTAGATTAGGAGTATCGCATTGCTATTCGGCCAGACACCTCTAAACTGGCCAAGGCCTTTAATTAATGACACCTAATAGTGCCATGTCAGGTATTACCCACAGTTAGAACTAACACTGGTCGCTGGCCGCCACTAGACATTAGATGTGGTTCACACACACCAACTACAGACCTCTTTAAAAATTTTGTTGCCCAGAGAACCGTAAAAAGTCTCAATAAATATATTTTTTATTTCATATGTTTTAGCTCCACAATAGTTGAAATTTAAGAGACCTCTACTTTTTTTACAAGATGTCCAAGTTCAGTTGGTTCCACGCCACATTACAAACTTTGTTAAAAGGTTAACTCAGTGATCTTTTTGAGGGCTCTTTGCACTTTAAGGCTGATGGCCTTGTTTCCATTCTGACGTCTCAGTCTTCCTTTAAGCTACAATCAATATCAGTTAAGCATGACTGCAGCCACTTAATTAAGATAAGCATGTTAATTGAGGCACGATCAAGGGGGTAGACATGTTAACTACTGAAAGGGCAGGTTGTGTGGGTGTGTAAGGAAGCAAAAAAGAACGTTGGCGAATCTAACCCAGTCTTCCCATCTGCATGCCGAAGTGTCCTTGGGCAAGATGCTGAGCCCTGAATAGCCCATCATAGAAAAACGTGCGGCCCATAGATACACAGTGTGAATGGGTGAATGGCAAACTGTGACGTACATCTGGATTAATGTCATTTTGAGCCAGATATGAGCTAGGTTTAAACAAACGTGTTTTAAGGCCAGGCATGTTTCAGATCTGGAGATATAATGTGAAGCCTGCTTGGTTAAAGCTCTACTCCCAGACTGGCCTTGACCAAGTCAGGGCAGAGCATCCCTGTATGAGTTACAGTGACAGGCTTGTGACAGCGGGAGACATGGGGACAAGGTTACATAGCCTCCCCCCCCCCGCCACTTCCCCCTGATCTGACCCCAGTAAATGTGCCCCATTGCCTGGATCTTATTTACACTCCAGCTCGCTCTGTAATAAAAGCTCCATCATGCAGTATTCATAGGGCCTCTCTCGGTGTCTCTGAAGTTGGAGCTGTGGGTTAGAGACTGGCCTCCTGGATCAGGGCTAACGTGCTACGTTGACAATAGCACATGGACGATGCTGCTGCTTCTCTCTCTCTCCCAACAGTTATGATTGGCCAAAGTATAATGTAAAACCAGACATTCACAGACAGATATGAATGTGCACGGAAAAATACAGCTGAATATGGAGCACATTACAAGCAGCAAGGTTCAAAGTCTCAAATAACAAGGTAAAAGTTTTGTTATATTTATATTCTACCAGATGGAGCTGACAACACAACCATTGGTTTGTCACATGGCACATGCGTGTGCTGTGTGTTTTACATCACATTGTGTTCCATTTAAAAAAAAACTGATTAAAACATTATGTCTCCAGTGGATAGTAAATATTTGTATCATTTGATTCGACATTCATTTTATAATCATTTACCTTGAGGCTGTTATTTAATAAATGTTGGATTTTAAAGAATTTGAAAGTGAATGTATTTTTAGGCCTTCCTTCACCCAGGGTTCAGAATTGCTTTCTTCAGGCTCATAACGGTTTGATAATCTAGCCTGGTTGTGATAACTGCAACAAAACAAGTTATTTCATCAGGACACCTCATTATTTATTATTGCTAATTTAAAAGTAACGTTGACTGCCAGTCTGTGAACTTAATAAAACCTCAAAAAAGATATTTGATACTCAGTTACCACCAATTAGCCAGAGGGATTAGCCCTTCGATATACAGTCTAATCAATGAGGTAAAACAAACAAAATCAATGGAGAAAATGGGCTGAGAGACCAAAGGAACAGCTCTGGGTTACTAAGTAGATGTCACCACAGCCACAGCCAGGCCTATGTGCTGGTTTTAATTGCGGTGCCGGATCCATGAGTCACAAAAATAGCCTTTGTGTCCTTGTTATTGTATTTATAAGCCATAGAGTCCGTTAGATTGGTGGACAAGATGGACCTCTCAGAGAGTGTGTAATAAAAAAAACAAAGGCCGACAGTGATGGATGGCCAGGTCAGCGTGTGGCTATGGAGAGCTGAGGTGTTGGTAACATCCAATTGAGTCTAAATGGCTCTGGGTCATAAATGGGCTAAGAGGTTAAAAGGTGGGGAGCCTTTGGTAGTGCTTTTCAAACGTGATAAGCCTAATATAAGCTGGACCAAAAGGGTAGAGGCTGAAGAGGAGGGAGAATTGATTTCTAAGCAAGCAAGAAACCTCTGGGTGCGTAGTGCAGAGGCATACAGGATTTTGTTTGGAACAATGGCCAATTTCCTGCTCAATACAGAAATATCTGTATGGTATGGCTGGTTTACATATTAGATAAACCCAAGTAGTATTTTTTAACGTTGCATGAGTACAGTTCTTATACAAACACAATGTGCAGCTTGGCAAATTTATCATGAATGTCTGATAAAAATTCACCAACTGAAAAATCAAATCTGTCTTGGTCACATGGAGGAATTTGCTAGTCAGGAACAGCTCACATCCTGTCTTACCCGTCCTGCCCTATGAGACCTTTCTTTGTGATGCAGCCTTGGTCAAAGATCTCAATGTAAAAGAATCAAAGGTCAGCGATACAACAATACCGCAGTGTGAGATGGATGATATAGCTGCTCATATTTATTTTGTCTGAAAACGGGTGAAACATCATGACTGACAGCTGCGACTGACGCACTATTGGCCGAGTGCGTGTATTGAGGGGGACCGGATCTTTATATGGAGTCTATGTCATAGAGTTATAGCTGATAGATATAATGCCCTTTTCTTTTTATCTCTGTTTAGAAGAAAAAAAACTAAATCCTCCAGGTCATCCCTTTATGCACCTGACTGGACATTGTTTTCTGTGCAGACATTTAAATAAATCCCACAATAATAAAGCTTTTGTGAAGCAAGACTGGTTCATTCTTTTGATGCTCTTAATTGCTGTGGCACAGTTTTTGTCCGAAAATATATTAATTTACTTTTGGCATGAAAAATAAAAGAGTTTGAAGAGAGCCGGATGTGAATTGTAATAAGTTAACTAGAATTGTTAAAAGTGAAAAATTCATTCAAACTGAATACAACTCAACGAAGAGGTCAGCGGGTCATCATTCTTTAACTAGCTGACCAAGAACCTGTCAAATACATATCAAAGGCAATGTCAAGGGAAGAGACATATTCAATATTTGGAGCCTCTCCTGACTGTGACAAAATAATTTAAATAAAAGAAACAGGGAAGCAATTAACAGTTAGTGATGAAAATTTCTTGGAGCTGATGTCAAGGGCACCCACACAATTAACACGAATTTTGTTATAAATTCACAATTTCAAAAAGTTCTTCTACCTCTCACAACCAGTTTAGTTTTAAAAATGCCTAAAATACAATCTTCTAACGTGTCTTTTCTGTTTAATTAGGTGGTTTAGGAGGCAAGTTCATCTTAATCTCAGAATAAACGTCCTTCTTTATTTAAACTCAGCCTTTTAATTTTTTTTCATCAGTTCTGAACAAACTTGTTTTTTTCTAAAACAGAAAATTACTGTAAAACTTCAGCAAATTATTAGGCTATGAGAAAAGAAAACAAGCACCAAAATGAGATTTTAGACTCCAAGACTATCTACCACGTAGCTTCCACTAAATGAGTCCCTCATCGCTGAACTCTCTGTTTGATAACAACTCTCATTTCTATTAGCTTTCCATTTAGATTAGAAGAATAAACAATCTATTTTAACTAAACATTACTGTTCCGCTTTTGTCCGTATTGAGTAAAACATTAAAGTATTTACTGTGTAGATGGGAAGAGGTAAGAGAGGCCCTACACATATGGCATGAGCAACTTTTTCTCCTTAGCCAGGTGAAAAACATTGTTTAATTTTGTATTATACATAAAGTCTTATCAATAGCCCAATTTTTAAGTGAACTTTGTCACTTTAGTGTGAAAACAAAACATATTCAAACCCTGCTTAGAATTAGTGTTAAGGAAAAAGCTCCACTGGCTTCATATCCAAGTTGTGGAAGTTACGTTTGAGCTCTTATGCTTATCCGGATTATTCCAACCTGAAAAAGCAGGTACTAATTGATGAACATTTTCGTATTTTAATTTCAGTGAAAAATAGAGATTTGTGAATTTGAAAAAAATGAAATAAAACAATCTTCAACACAGATTTATTAATTGCAAATGTATATTTTTTTCTCTTCTCCTTTCAGCTATGAAAATGTCCCTACCAAACCATATGGATTATTTTTGCTGGACTGAGAAAATGTTGGGCTTGCAATATTGGCCTCCCTCAGTGCAGTGTAACCATTTCTAGTTCCAAACTGATCAGCGTCCTGCTACAACTATGAGAGATTGGCTTTTAATGAAACTATATCAAAGTCAGACAACAATAAAAAGGTGGTTGAAACGAGAGGGATGGAAATAAAAAGTCTTGTGGATTTGCTCAGGAGGAAATTTACTGTGTCTGTTCAGGACTGTGTGAGGCAGACCCCTGTCAAGTCAAGGTTAGTCTGAGCAGTGATCAATACTTCAATCTCAATAAAAGGGCTCAATAGCTGAGGATTGATGGGAAGCAGGAAAAACACAAGGTGCGGCAAAGAAAGATAAAAGAAGCAGCCCAAAATGCCAACCTTGTCATCAGGTTAGCAGGGCAGCCATATATTTGTCTGGTCAGAAAGGCAAAGTGCTGCGCTACAGACCGATTAAGTCAATTGCTGTCATACCTTACAGCCCAAAATCAATATCATATACGTTTGCAACCTTCAAACCAGAATAAATAAATGAAGGTAGAGACACAAAGCAGCCTAATAGATGTCCCACCAAACACTGAGAGATAAATGGACAGATGATGAAGCAGAGGGAGAGATGGGAAGAGAATCCTTCACTGAAGTCTATTGCAGAGTGAGGTTTGTGAGTGATGCACGGATGCAGTTATACCCGCGTGTCCGTGGTAGGTATAGTGGTAAAAATGTTTTATTAATAGTGGATGGCTTCGGGTTGGTTAAACAAGCATCGTTCATCATTGATGTGTAAAATTACTTTCTCTAAAATTTTAAAGACGAAGAAAGAGAATCGAGAGAGATCATTCATCGCAGGCCGGACAGAGTCTAACTTTTTGTGCCGATTGCAATTACTGGTCAATGAAAACATAGGGTCCTATTTTTTCTGCGCAGAGGTGAACCCAGCAAATTGCAGTTAAATGTCCAGTGCATGTGTCTGTGGGCTTTTGTTTTTCTGGAGACAGGATGCACCTGGAGCATCTGAAAACCAGGAGAGATGGAGATGTACTGGGTGTTTTAGGGGCGGGATAACCAGACATCGTTTTATTACTCTTGTCCTTTTGAAGGATGAATCTAATGTGCACAGTCAAGCTCTCCACGAGTTAAATGAATGTGAATTTGATTCAAACCGGCCTTCTTAATATGTTACCACGTTATCACCAGTAGAGTGGAATGTTCATGTGGGCAGATGAGTCAAGAACTGAGCAGAAGAAATATGAAAAGTCACTCTCATCTTTTTAAACTGGACACTGACTGAGACTTTTGTTCCAGATCCACTTACTTGTAAACTGTGCCTCCGTTCCCATGGCCGAGCTGCTCTTGATAGTTGATATCTTGGGCACTTATCTGCAGAGCAACAAACACACACACAAACAAACACACACACATATAAACAATAATGTTTCTTAGATGTTATAACATGAGGACATGTAACCAGTGGATGTGTAACTACACAAAGAGAGAGAGTGAAACAGAGACAGAGCGGGGGGGGGACTACACTGTCACTGGAGGCTATAAACAAGACGAGCATTCAGGTCACTCCAAGTTCAGCAACGTATGGAGAGAAAACACAGGGACAGCGGGAGCAGAAGAAGGGATCAATACAACATTTGCTGTCCACTTTATAAAAGGACATCTTGCTTGGGGGAGGGGGGGGGGAATGACTGATGTGGAGTTTAATGACGATTTGTTTGCTGTCGCCATTCCACGTCATTCTTTGATAAAAAGTGTCAGAGGAAGGAGATATAATGCCGCCTGATTTAACGTGACTGATTGGAAAGCTAAAGATTCCTCCTGTTCCCTTTGGAAAAATTACCAGTCAAAATGTTCTGGAACCTGGAAATGATCTTGTAGTTATGAAACTTTCTACTTTCAACTTTATTGTCCCAGAGGGAAAATTTGTTTTGCAGCCAGGCAAACGAAAATAAGCTCAAAGGAAACTCACAGTATTTGATACATGAATATATCTAATAAATACAATGAATATAACCAAAAATAAGACCCTCATCAGTCATCAGGGGTGAACAGGGAAAATTCTAATCAACAAGGTCATCATTACGATATAATGGTTTGATGGCCTGACTTATAAAATATATATTTTTAAACCATTTGGACTTAGACCTTGATAATGTGTATCTTCTGCCTGAGGGCTGTCATACCAAAGGTCAGAGACAGGTCAGGTAACTTAAGCCAATGACTTTACAGGCAACCTGAATGATGTGCTGCGACTTATTGTCATCCCCGATATGAGATCACAAAACCAGAAGATAAGAGTCAAAGGTTCAGGAGCAACTCTACCATTGAGGTGTAAAAAAATCAATTTACTGCACACAACAAACCAATTGAGCTTCCAGAAAAAGTAGTAAAAGTTGTATAAAAATAATACAAAAATAAAAAAAACACATTGACAAGTTTATGTAAATAAATCTGTTAAACATTTAGTTTAAATGTACATGAATCTGAAAAGTAAGAAATATTTTTAATATCTTTTCATTTAGCATAAAAAGAATGTCCTAAATATCCTTTAGATTTTCTATATTGAATATAGAAAGCATTTTAAGGTTTATTGCATCTAAAATTACCAGAGTTTAAAATGTCCGGTCAGTAGTTCTCCAGTTGATTACTGGACCAGTTCATGATGCATTGGAGCACTTTATTTAAAATGGGGGAGGACCACTTACTAAGGTTGCAGATGCCCTGTCAATGAACCAGTTTGTGTGAACAGACCTATTTGTACTCATATAGTTCCAATGTGGGACTGCTAAATATGTTTTACAGAGAGAAGGAGGGAGACGTCACAACATACATGTCAGAATGCACGCACACAACACACACACACACATTTCCTTCCCAGTTCACCTCAACTGATTCGATAACATGGTGAGAGGACAGAGGTGAAGAGAATGAGAAGAGATGGATGAGGGGATGGAGGAGAAGAGAGAGAACAGCTCTATTAGTTCACTGTGTTACAGCTGAAACCTGAGAGGCCATGGGCTTAATTGTCTCCTTGACATGCTAGCCACTGCGTGCGTGTGTGTGTGTGTGTGTGTGTAGTGTGTGTGTGTGTGTGTATGTAGGAGAGAGTGAGAGAGGGTGTGTTTCTGTAAGAGAGAGAGACAGATGACTGTAGTAGATGTGATCCTTTCAACCCACAGACCCCGTGCTCCCAGTGTGGCACAATAATCAGAGATACACTCTGTATCACATGCAATAAGTGTACTCTGGTGAGGGGAGGTTAGATGTAAGAGCTTGTGTTGAGAGATAGCGATTGTCAAATTCTTCTTAAAACAAAACACAGCCTCACCTGCCCATTTGTCAAAATCCTCTTCAGCTCAGCAGATGATTTTTTTAAGCTGCAGGAAGGAATAGAGCACAGTTTCACCGACACACGTCTCACAGATATCTATTTACTTATTTTAGTTTATTACAGAGAGTAGCATGCTCTTCATACCCCAGCAACACTCACCTGTTGTTAGTCATGGAGTCTGGGACTGCATGAGAGCAGTCATTGGCTGGGTTGGGTCTTGTGTTAACCTAAGGACGATCAAACACAGACACAAACGTGAAAAGGACACACCACACACCCACAAACACCCACACACACACATATACACACTTGGTGGTCAAGGCCAAAAGACAGACAAGCAGACAGACAGACATATGGCCAGACCTCCTGATGAACAAGAACAAAACACAGGCTCTCGGTTCAGCCGGGAGCTTAATTGGCTTTCGTTTAGAGAGAATGGAGGCATGCAAAGAAGAAAGAAAGGGGCAACCGCGTAGAGGAGGGGAAAGGATGACAGACAGCAGGGAGGAGGGGAGGAGAGGAGAGGAGGAGAGAGAAGGCATTACAGGGGAGTGATACAGGCAAAACAATTTTGCACAGGCTGGCGAAAAATAAAGTTGGTGCATTAAAAATGTAACACATCACTGGGGACACTTCTTAACATCGATTCATCTGCATCTATGTTTACTCCAAAGACTTCTGCTCAACCCAGATATCGAACACAAAAGGAGAGATAGGCCCCTATGCTAAAAATAACTCATTTAATTGAGGTCAAAAGGCCGCTGTGCTGGGTCTGCTAAAGCACAGGGATTCTCTCTTTAATTAGTGCCCAGGAAGACCTAATTTAAACAGTGCACAAGACTCTCCTTAGCCAATTACTTTTATATTAAAACGGGAGAGAAGAGGGGAAAGATTAGCAACTGACTAAAGATTTTAGGGAAATATCATCTCCTCAAAACAGACCTTTGACCTTATAGAAATAAAATAATAAAAAACACTGACACAGATGAGTAGTTGTTACCAAAGCTCCTCGGAGGATACATTAAATAAAGCACTTTCAGTATTGGGGCTCGGGTGGGGTAATTTTATTACTGAAATGGAGATGGATATAATATGGATCATCTGGAGAGACAGAGGAGGTGTCAAGTCATTTAACCCATGGTAATTAGCAATGAGTTTCAATAGCAACATATGCCCAACATAAAAAGGGAAGGTCTGTGGAGGGCCATTTGTAAATGGGAGAGGGGGCTTGTAATGACAATTTCATGGTTGAACGATGACATCTTCTTACTGCCCGACTTAGGCTCTGCTCTAACCAAAGCTGATGTTCTTCCTTTTTATATGGAAAGAGAGGATCATAATACTCAGGAGGGGAATTGGGATTTTTGAATATCACCATGCTCTTAAATGACTGTCCCAGTGTTTAAAAAAAAATACACAAATACATGGAGACGGACGAAGAGAGAGAGAGACCACACATGAACTTAGACGAGGGGAGCAGGAGAATGAGTGAGAGAAAAGGAGAGCCTTGACTTCAATTGACATTTCAATAAGTGGAACACAGCATTACCAATCCATTTGCCTCAACTTCCCTCCCTCCCCTTCCCTTGTTCTCCGTGTAAGGCAGCTGAAACAATTATTGAGATACGTACCTTCAGGCCATGTATGTTCCGGATCCCTGGAGTCTTGCCGGCTGAAACAGTAATTGACTAGATTGTAGAACACATCACTGGACCATTTACAAATGTGCTGAAAAGGAATCAGTTCTTTATAAAAGGAAAGAAAAAAGATGAAATGAAATGAGGGTTACTCCGAAATTAGGTGTAGACGAGAGTGATTGAAATGTTGGGCTCTTGAGACAGCTGCTGGTAGGTGGGGAAGTAAAAACAGAGTCTCAGAGTTAGAGAGTCGAGAAGGAGATAGAGATGCAGAGAGACGGAGAGAGTGGAACAGATAGAGAGACGATAACGCGTTTTATCGCTTTGCCCTCGGGGCCTGTTAGTGATTATGTACAACTGGTGAGAAAAAACTATATGAATATACATATGTATGTATTTCAAAATCCCTCATAGTGAAAACCAGCTCAGGAAGAAACCACAAATGTCAGTAATGTGGGCTTGTTCTGAACAAGAGCTTGCAGTTTCAATGTCCTTGGAGCAAAAGAAACGACAGTCAACACAATAACAGAATGAGCCACTGAATTTGAATGTTGTCCAGAGGCTGCATTGTTATTTCTAGCCACCAAATGTTCCCAGTTTCTTATTGTTTGAAAAACAGCACGAGTGATTTAGCCTAATTTCAGTGTTACGGTTTTTTTTATACATTTAAATTCTACTTGTGATTAATTGTAAACAAATTAATTGCACACACGCATTGAGCTTTCAGCATTTTCCAGCCCATGATAAACTGTCACATGTCACCGTGTACCTCTTGGAAAAATCTGGAGAGGGTCCGGCAGCAGTCCGTTCATGCGTTGTTCATTCATTGTGTTGAAGTACTAAAGGGGAAAAGAAAGTCGTATCGTGTGAATACATGAGAGCTTGAAGTGATTCAAAATAAAGGTTGACATAAAATCTGAATAAAAAAAGGACACAAATCAAATAAACACCATAAAGCAGGTGAAACAAAGCTTTTGTAATTTTGCAGTGTGTTCTGTACCCCCACACAAAACCCGCTTATTTAAATGACGTCAGAATTTACCCACAGTGTTCCAAGAAAACTTGCGCATGCTGTGCTGAAATCTGTTGCCGATGAGGACCAATGCCCTGTGGGCTTGTTCAGAAGGAGTGTAGCATTAACCCTTTTCTCCTGCAGGTCAACAGCTCACCAAACACTCACATCCTACACGACTAACACATGCACACACACTCTGGAGCCTCTCACACGCTTGCCAAGGCAATGCAATAATTGATGTTTCAGTTAACCAAACCATCTGTTAAACTGAGAGTGTGTGTGTGTGTGTGTTTTGCTAGTGTTGCCTTTTCTTGAAGCATCAAGACCTCACTAAGACACAGTCGGACACTTAAGTAGTCTTTATGTAGTCCACACTTACATGTTTTCATTGTGTTTCGATTACTATCCAGCATGAACTACTAAGTCATCACGACGAAATGTAAATTTGCTCTCTCATGGTGGGGGAGGGAGGGAGGGAGGGAGAGAGGGGGTGGGGGGGTGGGGGGGGACACACACGATGGGCCCAGCTTGGATGGGAACGGATCAGAATGGCTACCCAAGTGGCACAGCTGTTATTAAAAGGCCTATTTATCACTGTCAGATCCCTCCTCGCTCCTAGCCCTCTGCTTTCGCCCTCCAGCGTTCTCACTAGGCCACATCTGAACAATGGGCCCGATACCAAGAAACGTGTTGTTTGTGTTTGAGGGGAGGGGGGGGCCTTCACGTACCTTTAATTTTCCGCTCAGCTAGCTTATTGATTATGGCTGCAATTACCACCTAATCTGTAGTAGTTGTGTTATTAAAAGACATTCTCCATTGTTGGCCAATAACTAAACAGCGTCCGATCCCAAATACCATCGCTCAGCCTTAAGGGACAGGTGGGAGAGCGAGAGCAGAGAGCGGGCCTCATCATCATTAGCAGACTAAGGGGGAAATGGGAGTGAGAGCCACTACCTCCAGGAGGAGCTGAGCGAGGAGCGGATGAGGTCACGTGGGTTTTTTTTTAGCAGCTGACACAGGCCAGTCTTTAACTTTGAACAGTGGCGTCTGTCTTTCAAGGTGTCGAACAATGATTAGAGATGCCTCGAAGACCAGTGGGTCTCGCAGGAGCATGTAGCAATCAATGTTCTCAGTGAGGGGGCATACTTTCCACAATAAATGTCCTCTGCAGACTGGTGGTAATTAAGTGCTGAATTTGAGCATTAATTTTGCTCTGAAATGAGGAGCATGAATTTTCACTATAGGCAATGTTAAAGCAAGGGTGTAGAGACAGCATATTTAAAAAGTCTGCTTATAACTAGTCTTTTAACCAATGCACAAAAACATTTACAAACACACATTGGCACATATCAACCATCACCACCGACTCTAATGAAATATCCCACCTTTCACCTAACATGCGGGTTTCCCCTAATTCCTATTAATTTCACATAATGGCTGTCTGCTCACCTGGAATTAACAACACCCAGGCAAAAATCCACCGGGGGTCTCTACGGAGGCCAAATGGCAAACGCAGCAAACAACCACAAATAGGGAAAAAATCCCCAGTAAATGACTGCTGAAATGCATAATGCTTACATAAAACATTTTAAATATGTGCCGTGTAAATTATGTTTTTAGTGAGCCCAGTATTTTCAAGGTGATCAGCATCTTTTTGTACACAAGGTTGTCCCGTGAGAAGTAGAAAACCATTTCTTTTTTTTTGTTAAATTCATTGAAAAGATGGATTTGAAATCTGTGGACGGAGCAGTGCAGTGTTGTTGATGCTAAGTACCTGTGCTGGGTGGAGTTGGGTCAAGGTATTATATTATTATATTGTTAAAACATGTGACATCGTCTGGTTAAAGAATGAGGAATCATTGTAACAATAAGCTGTCATTATGTATTTAAAAAAAAACAGTTACTATGGTCTGTTGTGCCAAATACATGCACATATATAGATACTGATTACTGGAGATAATGGCTGTTTTATAGTTTCTCTGTTCAACATTTCATAGCTATTAGGATAGTTTTGCTAAAACCAAAACAGCCAGGACAGAAGACTCCTGAAACTTAATTATTACATCACTGTTGTGACTTTCTCTAAAACGACTCAGACAGGAGACAAAGCACAACGAGGCAGATTCACAACAGAAGCTCAAAACCACTCGGCAAGATCTGTGAATGATAAAACTGTGGCTGAGGTCAATAGTTTCTCCATCCCTGTTTCACGACGCTCAGTGGCAAAACAGCTGTCTCTTCTAGCTTAATCACCCTGCTACCCTATGCTACTTAATGATTAAAAAGCAACCACAAGTGAATGCATGACAAAAATGGACAAAAAAACAAGGAGTGTAAATTGTGCCTATGGCTCTAACGGCATCATTGTGAGCTGATGGGGGGTAAAAGACATCCACAGATGAAAGTAGATTTTGAACAATTCTGCAGCCCAGGGGGGCCGCGCTTTAATGAGGCAAAACTTTAAGTACTGAATAATAAATAATAAAAATTGACAGCTCATTTAGCTTTCAGTGTACCTCGTAGAGAAACCCATTACAAGCCATTACTCTTACTGTCCGTGGCATGAACAGTAAGTATTGGTGGGATATGAAAGTGCACGAGGTTGGGGAGCTGAGCTGATGGTGGAAGTGTGTGTGTGTTTGAATGGGAGTTCCTGAAATCTACCACTAAGCTCATTTTTTTTTACACGTTGTGTGATGGGAGGGACCGACTATCGTCCGTCTGTCACAGTTTCTAAAACTTCTAGAGACTAGATACTGCTACTAACCAAATCAGTTTACTGAATGTTGCCTTGTGCCTAAATGCAAATAAGTTCATGGTGTGGCTGCATTTTCTCAAAATGGAAGAGAAAAGGTTGAAAAAAGAGGTTTGCAAGTCAAAACAGAAAATTTCTAATATGTCTGGTCAAACAAATTTGTTGAAAGGATTCAATAGGTGAAAAATATGAGCTATTAATAAGTGTATTTATAATTATGATTTGAAAACATGCATTTATATACTTACATATGACAACATGGCCTTGAGTTCTTCATCACTTCTTACAGTGATTCTGTCTCCCACCTCGTCTTCATCTAAAAACAAACACCTGATTAAAATTGTTTGTAAACATAAGAAATTATAAAACAATAAACCTTAAACAGCCATAATACCACATCCAACCAAAACACATTTCTCACGTGAGAGTTCAAAAATCTCTCCTAAACAAATTAGTCAACAAACTAAGATGATTAATAAAGAAAGAGGAAAAATTGTTTCAGTGAGTTTACTTACTTTTTTTTCCTAGATGAAATTGAAGCCCAAAATAAGTTTGTTACTTTTGTGAATTATTCAAAAACCAAGTATAATTTACTAATAACCCACATATTTTATCCGTCAACTTGTTTACATGAAAACCACTACTAGTTAGTGAACATTAATGCTGCTTACTTTTATCAGTTGAAATGCAGTTATGATTATATTAAACACTTTCATGTGCTATACTTTGAATGAAATGCATAATTTTTAAGCATTTTTTTAATTATAATTCAAGGGCTGAGACAGAGTAGTTATAACCTAATTAATCAAATATAGGACAACGTTTTTGTGTTATAAACTAATTCAAAACTCAAAGTGGTAACTGAACATCAAGAGTAGAGCTAAAACTGACAAAAATAAATAAATATAAAAGATATAAATATGTTTGTCACAACTACAAAGGAATGTTATGTCTTCAAATGTAATTTTTCCCTCAACATGCAGTCCAACCATCAAAGTATACAGTTTTTAAATGGTAGAAAACAGAAAGTGGTCAAATTAAGAGGAAAATAACAGAAGATATTTGGCATCATTTCACAAAAAAAGTTGACTACATCTCCCAGAGAAAAGTTTATGACCACAACCTTAACTCTGAAGTAAAAGTAAATCATAAGACGTAGAACAAATTATAACAATGTGACATTTATCTTGATGATTTCTGAATTAACTGATTGATTAATAGCTTCAGCAGTTGAACAAAGTATGGTGAAGGGGCCTGGACGTTCTTCAAGGTGGAAGTTTGAGCTGTGGAGACATGACACAGTGTTACACAGACACTTACACTCAAAGGCTGTGACAGTCGCTTCAGGCATGACGTCTCTGATGGCGACCTGTGATTTATGACAGAAGAGGAACAGAGTTAAACACTGTGGGGCCTCAGGAACACACTCATACTGGGTTCTATTACTGGTTATGTACATTTAAAGTGGGTTAGGGTTGTTACTTCCTTTATAAAAAAGTGGGGCTGAGACGTGTTTAGTCAGAAAACTGTTAAATCCAAACTGTGTGTGTGTGTGTGTGTGATGTCACCGCACAGCTGTTTCTCAAAGTGTAAAACTTCTGACAGGGACAGGGACAGCGACAGCTAGCTTTCCCCCTGAGGACTCACCAGCAGGTCGTTGAAGTTCAGCAGGGACGGACAGTCCACGGAGGAGTCCATGTCCCCGCCCGGGGTCTTTATCCGGATCACTATCGCCTCGGTGTCCATCGCGGAGAGGTGGTTCAAATCCAGCACGACCATAAAGAGGAGGAATCCAGCCTCATGATAACAAGTTAGCCGCAGCTAGCTTAACCTGCTCGTTTCCTGCAGCGGCTCGCTAACAGCTGCTAGCATCCTGCTCCCGTTCCCTTCCAACACACAAGAGATGCGGAGGGGATTTAAAACAACGACCGGTCCCCGCTCAGCTCGGTCTCCACCCGGGCCACGACCACCACAGGCCCGCGGGGGAGATTCAACCTGAACCGTTAATTTGTTAGCTGTCCGAGGCTAAAGTTTGACACTGTGTTATCTTGGGGGGGGAAGTTTAGCGATGAAGCTAATTGAGGAAGCCGCGGCGCTACCCGAATCAACATCCGCTCAGAGCCTTTCAAAACAAAACACTGACATCTGCGTAAGTTTTACTTTCAATTAGCTCTGGTCAACAAAACTATATCAATAGTCATCGCTATTTAATTATTATTAATGGCAACATCACACACGTCATATTCATACAAATATAAGCACTGTACATGCTCAGTGATGAGGTATAACACATAATCAATCTACCTCCGATTTCTAAAATGTTTTCCTGTTTATCCAGTGTTTATTTTACTGCATTTATTTATTTATTAATTTAATGTGACTGACCATGATCGTTACATTCTTTAATTTATATCCTCCTATGACCTTCTGGATCCTGGTGGTATTCACTCTGAAGTTACACGTAGCCTGCCTGTACTTTGGGGTTTGAACACAACAAATATTTGCCCAGTTTGATCTCTTGTCTGAATTAAAGCTAGATATCACATGAGGACATGCTTCTGAGGTCTGCCACTTGTCAGGGAATCGATCTTTCATCCTCTGTTCAATAGTTGGTTTCAACCAGTTGATGCTGCTACTTCTCTGTGTGAGGCAAAAGGAAATACAAACCACAGTATTTGTTTACCCTACAAAACCCCTTGACATACACAGCCACCCACTTTATTCAGGCTCAGCAAAAAACTTATACCCCAGCCTTCACTCAGGAGAGGAAATCAGTCTTTTAACTCCAGTTAATATTGTGACATTTATCCTGATAACTAATATGACTAATTATACAGTTTTGTTCATCTGTGACCATGTCGTCCAGTCCGTCTTTTAAGTAAAAGCCCTGACATGCAATGTTGTGTTTGTGACATTGCAGAGATTATGACATATTCAAATCTGCTCTTGACTGAACTTTTTCTCATATTTTTGTATGTGATGAATGTCTTTATAAAATCAATAATGACAGTTTTGGCCATCTGCTTCCCCGACAAAAGGAGAAATGGCTCAGGTTTCCTGAAAATGCTTTGCTTGCTTTTGTTCGACTACAAATACGCTATGAAATTAAATAACCGAATTTGGTTTAAACCACTTTTTATTTTAATTCATCTTGTTGGAATAAAAATGCATTGTGAATAAAGTGATTTGAAATATTTAAAATAACCTGAAACTTGTCTTTGTCACTTCTCACCCAACCAAGATATCGCAGTTATGAATCTGCTTTTGTGTTGGGATGAAAAACCTTGCAAAGAAAAGGGCTTGAAGGCAACACTTGGACACAAACTACATACAACTTTAACACACCTGCTGAAATTGAATTATTGAACGCTACATAAAAAGAGGTTGTTATCACCTTGGATTGCTTTGGCTGTACATTACTGATGTGAGACCCAGCCTGATAAGAGAGTATATTATTGACAAAGCTTTCTGAAGGTATAATGGGAGGGCACATTTTATTTCAATACATCACCTTAGATTAGAACAGATGACCTTAGAGAATTATTCTAAATGTTCAATCAATAGTTGGACGCCACTTTCACAGAAACATACAGCTGAAGAGATGACAAATGGACAAGGCTTCTGTTCTGTGAGGACGGCTCACCTCAGCATTACTCTTTTTAGCCGTGTGCCCTCATGACTGCTGCTTTTCAAGTATTCAAAGACTTTTCTCCCTCTTTCACTCCACATTAACACAGCATTAGTACTTAAAGGTTTTTTACATTACATTTCATTTAGCTGACGCTTTTATCCAAAGCGACTTACAATAAGTGCATAAAACCCCCAGGGTACAGACCCAGGACAACAAGAATCAGGAAAGTACAATTTCTTCAAAATAAAGCAAAACTACAAAGTGCTATAAGTAAGTGCCATCAAAGTGCTACTAAAGTGTTAGTTTCAAAAATTGTTAGTGATCTTATTCAAGGTATAGTCGGAAGAAGTGTGTTTTTAGTTTTCGGCGGAAGATGTATAAACTTTCTGATGTCCGTATGTCAATGGGGAGTTCATTCCACCATTTAGGAGCCAGGACAGAAAACAGTCGTGATTTTGATGAGTGTTTAGATTGCAGTGAGGGAGCAACAAGCTGATTGGCCGAAGCAGAGCGGAGTGAACGTGCTGGGCTGTAACGTTTGACCATGTCCTGGATGTAGACTGGACCTAATCTGTTCACAGCATGGTAGGCAAGTACTAATGTTTTGAACCTGATGCGGGCAGCCACTGGTAGCCAGTGAAGGGAGCGGAGGAGCGGAGTAGTGTGAGAGAATTTAGGTTGGTTAAAGACCAGTCGAGCTGCTGCATTCTGGATGAGCTGCAAAGGTCGGATGGCAGTAGCAGGTAGACCTGCCAGGAGGGAGTTACAGTAATCTAGGCGTGAGATGACCAGAGCCTGTACCAGAACCTGCACCGCCTTCTGAGTGAGAAGGGGGCGTATTCTCCTGATGTTGTACAGCATGAATCTACAGGACCTTGTTGTTGCAGTAATGTTGGCAGTAAGAGAGAGTTTGCTATCGAGTGTCACACCCAGGTTCCTAGCAGTCTGAGTGGGGGTTAACACAGAGTTGTCAAAGTTAATAGTCAGTTCGTGGGTGGGAGAGTCTTTCCCTGGAATGAAAAGTCTTGTCAAGGTTAATTTTCAGGTGGCGTGCAGACATCCACTGAGAGATGTCAGTCAGACAGGCTGAGATGCGTGCTGCCACCTGTGTTTCAGATCGGGGAAAAGAGAGGATTAGTTGGGTGTCATCAGCGTAGCTATGGTAGGAAAAGCCATGTGAGTGAATGACAGAGCCAAGAGAGTTGGTGTACAGAGAGAAGAGGAGAGGACCCAGGACAGAACCTTGAGGGACCCCCGTAGTGAGAGGACAAGGTTCAGACACAGACCCTCTCCACGTTACCCGATAAGTGCGGCCGTTGAGGTAGGAAGAGAGCAGGGAGAGAGCAGAGCCTGAGACACCCAGGTCCTGAAGGGAGGAAATCAGGATCTGGTGGTTCACTGTGTCAAATGCAGCAGAGAGATCTAAAAGGATAAGGACAGAGGAGAGAGAAGCTGCTCTAGCAGCGTGAAGTTGCTCAGAGACAGCAAGGAGGGCAGTTTCAGTCGAGTGACTTGCCTTGAAACCAGACTGATGAGGATCAAGAAGGTTATTGTGGTTAAGATAGGAGGAGAGTTGATTAAAGATAGCACGCTCAAGAGTTTTGGAAACAAAGGGAAGAAGAGAGACAGGTCTGTAGTTATTTACTTCAGACAGGTCGAGGGTGGGTTTCTTCAGGAGAGGATTTACTCTTGCCTCCTTCAGAGAATTAGGGAAGCAGCCAGTTGAAAGGGAAGTGTTGATAAGATGGGTGAGAAAAGGAAGAAGGTCAGGAGCGATAGACTGGAGAATGTGAGAGGGGATGGGGTCAAGGGGGCAGGTGGTCGGGCGGGCGGAAGTTACCAGGGTCAGAACTTGATTGGGAGACAGGGGGGGGTGATTGGGAGACAGGGGGGTGAAAGAGGAGAACGAAGGGGATGAAGATGAAATTGATGGAAGTATAGTTATAGAGGGAGTTTCAGAAAATGAAGACACAGCAGAGTCATTTGGATATAATTGATTGTGAAACACTTAAAACCGTTTACGGCCTTATGATTAAGGAGCGACATCAGTCTCTGCGCCTGCTGCTCCCCAACGAGCTCTGATTGCTCTTCCAACAACAAGAAATTGATCCCTGAGCCGAGTGAAGTCTCTTTTTCTGTTAATTTACAGGACTCTGCTCACAGATCCATCAATCTACCTACCTACCTGTCATGTACACACACCCACTGTTTGTTCATCCATCCGTTATCCATCCGTTATCCATCCATCCATCTGTCCGTCCATCTACCCATCCATTCGTGCATCCATCAATTCATCCATTCATCTATTCATCTATCCATCTGTCTGTTTGTCCAACCATCCATCCATCTGTCTGTTTGTCCATCCATCCATCCATCCGTTATCCGTCCATCCATCCATTCCTACATCCATCCATCTGTCCATCCATCTACCCATCCATTTGTGCATCCATCAATTCATCCATTCATCTATTCATCCATCTATCTGTCTGTTTGTCCAACCATCCATCCATCTGTCTGTTTTTTCCATCCATCCATCCATCCGTTGTCCATCCATCCATCCATTCCTACATCCATCTATCTGTCCGTCCATCTACCCATCCATTGGTGCATCCATCTATTCCTCAATCCATCCATCTGTCCATCCATCCCTCAATTGATCCATCTGTCCGTCCATCCATCTATTCATCCATCCATCCGTTTGTTTATCCATCCATCCATCTATTCATCGATCCATCCATCTGTTTGTCTATCCATCTATCTGTCCTTCCGTCCGTCCATCACGTCTCATTGTCCATCCATCCATCCAGCCGTCCATTTGTGCTTCCATCTATCTATCCATCCATCCCTCCCTCCATCTGTCTGTCCGTCCATCCATCTATTCGTCCATCCGTCTGTTTGTCCATCCATCCATCTATTCGTCCATCCGTCTGTTTGTCCATCCAGCAATCCATTCATCCATCCATCCATCCGTCTGTTTGTCCATCCAGCTATCCATCCATACATCCATCCACACACCTATTGACAGAGGTTAGGAGTTCACAGCATCGAGCTGCGGCTGAATTGTCTCATCATTTACACCTGTACCATCAGCCGGGTTAAAGACCCATCGATTTCCATGTAATGCCTGAAATTATTACTTTGCCTAATTGTAACAGGAGAGTAAAGAGGGGAAACAAAGCCCGGCTATCAAGTGCTCTGATTAATGCTTCCACTAGCACTGCCCTCTGATGAAAAGCACAGGATCTATATGGCACTTTGTCAAACACGCTCTCCCCAGGACTTGACGCTAGGTCCTTCTGCTTTAGGGCCAACGAGGATGAAGCCCAGTCAGCAATCCACATTATCAGAAATCAAACTCCTGACTTAGCCTGGGAGGGGAAAGTGGGGAAGGAAGGCCGGCATTCACTGTCTGGTAATTAAAAGCCATTTTATCAGACCTCCTCTTTTGCCCTGTGCCTCTTTTCTAGCTATTGACAAGCTGCTTAGCACAAAGTGAGCTCAGTTGGACTCTAAATATATGAGGCACACTTATTTAACTTTCTAAGCAGAGAGGGGAAGGCGAGTAAACGAGACAGCAACTTAATTGTCCGGCAAGATTGACCAATATTTACTGTGGTTTTATTGTTATTTATGGCTGTTTTTAGTGCAGCGTGTGTTTGCTTTGTTTTCCTCCTCCGACACCGATGATGATGATGATTATTATTTCATTAGTCTTTGTCAGATGTATTGCTTGGCTTGTGTTTATTGATTAATGACCCAAAGTCAGTGCCGTCTTCTGTCACCGTAATGCTGATATAGAAGATCTTCAAATACTATTCCTCTGCTGGTTAAGCATCGATCGCTCCTGCAGATATTGACCGTTACTTGGTAGCTTTCTATTTACTATGCCCCTTAACATTATCGTGATTATTTAAAGATAAAAAAAAATGTGCACGCTTGTGGCTTAAGGCCTTATTTACCTTGATAGAACCAACACCGGGGAAAGATATCACCGGCTCGGATCTCACAAATGAGCCGAAACCTTCCCTGTTTTCAGCAGAAGAAAGAAGAAGAAAAAAAGATTCCCACCATCTGTCCAGTGCCACATCCCGCTCAGGTATCCAGATGTGAACCCTGCAGCTGAAATAGAGATGTGTCTCCTCAGCCTTGAAGCCTGAAGCCGGTTGTTTATTGATGCTGCCAGAGTTCCTGCTCAGATCGATACCATCTCCCTCGGATGGGCCTTCAACATGCAGACTCCAGATTGAGGTCAGGATATTTAGAGGGTTATGGCACTTCAGCAGATATGAATTGCCGGGGAGGCTGCGATCATTTGTTACATCTTCCCTCAAAGTTCATCTCCGCGTTGACCTGTGATGAAGCACGGGGAGTTTGCGAGTCACTGGTGAGAGAGTTATGTCGAAAACGCACCAATATACGGACACGCCGGTGGGAAGAAATGGATTGTGTGACTACCTCTCAGCTCTCGGCGCAGCACGCTCTCCCTGCACTTGCCACTGTTTCAGCTTCACCTCTGAGGGCCCCTTTATAGCTGCATGTTGTTCCTGTTGTTTCTAATAAAGAGGAAATATTGGTGCCTTTCTGACCTGCTTATAGAGGCCATAGAGAAATTTATGGTGTGTGTCTCCTCCGCAGAGGCTGCTTTTCAACTGAGCCCGACATAAATAACACATCACCAGTTCACCACAGCTCTATTGGCTTTTCTTTTACACTGTGGTCAAGTGACTTTATTGATGATAAAATGTGACGACAAAATGCCGTTTGTCACACAGTACAGCAGAAATAAAATGTGTCATAAAATATTTACATTTCGTTGTAGTATTTCACATTTATTGAGGAACGTTTTTATTTTCTCCTGTTTTATTCTAATTAGCACAAATACGTTTTTAAGTAAGTTTAGGCATATTAGCGTTTATGGTGTAAAGCCTGCCCTCACAATTATTGTGTCAATGATGATATTGAAGACACGTCACTGTATAAAAAACTATTTGTAATGTATTTAATGTTGTAGCTTGAGTTAGTTTAATTAATACTGTTGGGTATTAAGTGCATATATATAATATTTACAGGTGTTGTACCGCTAATTGCCATGACACAGTAAATGCAGTACTGTAGTAGTAGAAGTACATAGTAGCATTACAAACTTTGGAACCTTAAAACTGCACCTAAGTGTGGTACTTGAGCAGATGAACATCCGCGACTGTCTACATTTTACCTGCTTTAAATTATGCATTGATATCGATTAGCTGTCGTCACCACTGACAAAACAAATGCTGACAAACGCCCGGTGCACAGTGAGTGATTTATGTAAATTGCCAGTAACTAAAACGATTAGGACAGAATGGCGACGACAACATCAACACTTTCACTGTACATGTGCGTGCATACGTGAACGAGTGTGGCCGGGACGAGCGCCCTCTCTCTAACCACACATGGTGCAGGGTGCCGGGTGTCAGGTGGCCTGTTTGTCAGCTGAAATATTCATCAAACAGATCAACGGAAAGTCCGGGCTGCCTTTTCAACTGACAACTGCATGTCAATTATTGATAAGGAATGAGGTAATGACCGACTGAGTGTTTGAGGGGAGAGGGGAGGGTGGTGGGGTGGGGGGGGGTCCTTCTCTTTCAGTAAGCGATGCCTCTGACCTTTGGTGTGTGAAAGAGCACATCATGGTCACTGCTCACATGTCATATAAAGCCCGGCACAATTAACTTGAGCAGTGAAAGTAATAATGAAAAGAAATGATTAAAAAAATTGACGGTGGAGAGTCGTGGTTTTTGCTGGGGGGTGGGGGTGGGGGGGGGATCTCCTTCGATCTTTATCCCTGTTCTCTGACCTCCTGCTCCCAAAAACCAATAGAGGCCGGGCAGCGTGTTTTTATTGCCACAGTTTCCTCTGTAGCTTCTGCAGAACACACTTTATTTAAGTTTTACCGTCAGCGTCCCATCAGAGTTAAAAGAAAACCTTACTTCATATTATTTAATCTCGGCATTTGCTGCAGTTAGAAAAGAATAAAAAAGTGCATTATTCAAGTAAGAAAATTGGGGGCCTGGTTTATATTATCCCAAATAAATACTAAGATTTATTTATGTTTCCATGAAGCCGTTTGGTGACGTTTAATAACCTCAGATGTTTGCTCACAGACTTAATGGGAGTTTTGAGACATTTGAGATCTAATGGCTGTTGGAGATTCTTTCAGATTATCAAGGATACGTCCAACCTTTGCTTTCAACAGGGAAACAAGTGTGTATTATCAGCCTCCACTATAGCCACCATTGTCGGGTTAAATCTGTGTCTCTGTGTGCGTGTGTGTTTGTGTGTGTGTGTGTGTGTGTGTCCACGCTGCCTCATTGTGGGACATAACAAAGCCCTGGAAATACAACCTCCAGGGGTCTTACCTGGATGTGGCAGCCCCCACTTTTTCATTAAAAACTGGCATCGTGCAGCTGAGGCTCTGTTACACCACAATGTGACAGAACCATACAAGGGCAAACATATGCGACCCGGGCCCAACCTTCAAATAGGCCCAAATAGATATAAAAAAAAATGTCCCTTCTCCATTTTACAACAAGTTGGAATGCAAATTAATGCAGACGGTTTCCAATGAATAGTGTCGGGGCACTGTTGCTGGCGGAGCTGAGGCATTTTCTAAGGCTTTTCTTGTTTAATTTGGAAACGTCTGCATAGTGAATGGGGTGTAAAAACAATTTACAAGCCCGTTGATGGGGAGGAGGCATGAAGATGCAGGATTAAGATTTTCCCTTGCTATGAAAAATCCTGCTTATTATCCCGTGTGAAAGGTCACAACAACATATTCCATAAAAAGAATTATCAGTTTCATCTATTTTGTTTGATTTCTTCCACCATTTTTAGATTTTGAAATGTTTATTTTCTGTCTTTCACATGTTGTGAAATCTGAATCAGTCCTTTCCCTGGACTATCATTATGATTTTTGTTGGTCGTGTGAGAGCAACAGAGGCATTGAACTGAGGTAATTGAAGTATCCGGGGCCGAGCTGCTCCGGTGAGATGTGAGAGCAAAGTGGCGATGTAATTACAGGTCATAAGTTGACCACCTCCGGACTACAGCAGGCGAGGGGAGAGCTGAGCCTGACAAGCCCCCTGACACACACACACACACACATAACACACGCACACACAAATGTTATTTTTGCCATAAATCCCCTGAATCAAGTGTCATTCCAGCGTCTTCGAGCTCAACACTGCAGTGAATGGATTTGCCCAGCACATATTTGATCACACACCAGCTGAACAGTCAGAGAGTCTCTATCTCATTGAGAGCCATCCTGAAGTCTGTCCATATAATACTACCCCCCAGTGGTAGCACAGGGGACTACTGAGGAAGGGAGCGGAGTACAGTTCAATTAAAGTAAAGATCATACAAGATCCTGAATGTAAAGACATAAACAGAGCATTCAAATTAAGTGCTTTAATATTCAGATAATTTGAAACTGATTTTAATTTTCTTTTAGAGCATATTTAAGTTTATTTATTTATATAGTTTTTTTTATCTCTGTGTTTGATTCATTTGTTTTCTCTCTGTCTTTTGTGTTGAGATGTCCTCTGTCAATTTAGTTAAAAATATTATTATATCAATTTTAGATCTATCAAAATTAGAGTAAACGTTTGACATGAGCTGTGGTTTGGAAGCCTGGTGAAGTGGTGGAGCTGGTGAATCAGCGAGCGAGCGTGTAGCGTTGTGTCCCCCCCCCCATCTGATTCATTTGTTATCTTGGCTCCACTAAATGCTCCGTGCAATAGGCCGAGAACCTCCGGGGTCAGGGGTCAAGCCTTTAAAAGGGAATTACTTCACTGACACAATAAGAGATGACAGTTTATTTGACGTCTTACCACCACTTCACTCCCCTCCAACATCGAGCCCTGCCCTGCACCCTAACTGCTCCCTGGGGTGCACTGGATTTGTGTGTGTGTGTGTGTTTGTGCATGTGTGTTAGTTGGTGGGTGCATCCCTGTGCTTTCCTCTGTTTGTGTGCGCCTGTGTGTGTGTGCGTGTTATTTTCTCTCTCTTCGTGTGCTTGTACGAAGCTGCGACCAAATTGTAATAATAAAGAGATATCTGAATTTTTGTGTCGCCATTATAAGATGCATTGAAATGAAATCGAAGTGTTGTTATGGATCTACTGTTGAAGTGTATCCAGAGGTTGCAGTATATTATGTGATGTGCAAGTGTGTATTTATTACTGTGTCTCTGTCAGCTGTATTTAGAATGAATAGACTGCAGATGTTACTTAGGATTCAAGCGCGGTCCTCCGGCTTTTGTTTGAGTGTATTTGTCTGTGTGTGTGTGTGTGTGTGTGTGTGTGTGTGGGTGTGCGAGCCAAAGAGAGCGACAGACAGTGAGTGAGTGATTTTGATTGACAACAGACATGCGTGTCACACCCAGGGGGACTGGGAGAGGCCATACACAGTCTGGCAGGTCATTATCAGTGTGTCACATGGCAGCGTGACGGCTACTTCCTCAGAGACAAAACACACCGCACACACACACACACACACACACACACACACACACATTCACAAAATACACACCAGCTCCTTCCCAGAGTCATTGAGGAATGCCTATCCAAGCCAATCAATTGGGAGATCAATTGGGGACCAACTGGCAATCCCCTGCAATCAATACGCCCCTTGTTGCATGGCTCCAGAAATGCCACAATGGCTGTGGCACTTAATTAAGTTGTTAATTGCTGTGTTAAGCTTTCTCAGGTACCCTCCCTCGACGGTAATTGAGAGTGGCTGGACAATTCGGCTATCGGCAGCACTTTGCTAAATTTAATCACAAATCCAACTAATGGTAAAAGCTGTAATACAACGAGCCAAACACCAGTGATAGATAGAGGCTGTGCAGGGGAGCAGTGCAGACTGTTGCAGTCGGACTTCTGGAGGGGAGACATCATGCACTACCCGGTTTCTGCTTCATTTAGACATCTGGATGACATCATGCAGCTGTGATAGCCAATCAGAGTGGAGTGTCTCCAGAGGATGCTCACGAACACTAACCTAACTTTTTATAATCTAAGAATTCCTTTTAGGTTACTGTGGATGTTTTTAAACATCAGTGAGTCCTGAAAGTTTTCATTACTAGAGAGTGAATACAAAGTCCCACATACATGTGTTTCTCTAATCATTTAAATAATTAATCATAATTAAAATATGGCAATTAGTCGACTGTTGATGGATGTTTTAAGAACTAAGTGACGACAATTCAGTAGAAAACTTTCAGTCAACAGTTTTACGTAAAATATTTGTGAAAATCTTCTATAGCTGCAGTGAAAATGTATTTAGGCATCAAAAAATGTATTAATAATAATAGTACCCACAAAGGATGATCAGTATGGATGATAATAATAATTAAAAAAATAATAATACATCAAAATCAGAGACTATATGCTCAGCTCAGATGTTCAATAAGTTCAATAAATTTAGAAAATGTAAGTACACAAGTGAACAAAACATTTACAACATAGATCTAGTTGTTATTAGACATTTTAATGACATATTGTGTCTTAAAATTGAAATGCAGATGAGTCCATATAGTCATCACAGATCAAATAAAGCCTGTGAAGCCTCGTCTGAAGAAACAGGGAAATGTTTGTGAAAGATAAAACCCAGTCTGAGGACACGTCATGCTCCACGATCTTATTGCTGTTCTGTTAATACTCATCTCGTCTGAAATTAAAACAGCAGGTCCTTTATTTCAAAACTTTCCTTGTTTCGTGTGTTTCTTACAAAATGGGTCTAATTTAACAAAATATTCATGTTCTTTGATCAAATCAGACGCTCAGCCTCCCGAACAGAGCCACAGCTTTATTTCTCACTCCTCAACGTGGTGCTGGGTCTGTGGGGGGTGATTACCAGAACTGCCTCCAGTCAGGGTGGGGTTACAAGGGATTCAGACCTCTGCTGGCTGGCACTTTTATGGTGTTATTAGCACACGTCCCAGTGTCTGGGTGTTAATGCGACTTTTGTAGCCTAATCTCATTACTTTCAACACTCAAATGGAATTCAGATGGAATCTCCATTTTAAGAAATGACTGCGAACACAGCAGGTGTCGACATTCTTATTCCTGCTTTGTTGGGGAAATTGGAACGGCTCAGGCAGGAGCCATAAGCGTATCAAATCATCATTACAAAACAGGAGCTTTTGTACCTCGCACACAGTGCAAAGGTTTTTCACTGCGGCACATCCACTTCTCCGGCTTCCGCAGAGGCCTGGAAGTGCCGCGCGGCTCTTCAGAGATTTGGTGGGAAGTGTGTCGGGGTGTAGCGGAGCAGGAAAAGTGGAAGTAGCGGCGAGACAATGAGAAACAACCACTGCTGCTCTAGGCTCTGTGAACAGGCTTGCCATTGATTAAAACAGCAAGGTGTGCAATAAAGTGTTGCCTTCCATATGGACCCTGAACCCCGAGGCTGTGGCCACCAATTGGGCCTTTCTGTCTGCCGCTGTTCCCCAGGTTCTCCTTCCTGCTTCCTCTTCTCTCTCTCCCTCGGTCCCCAGATGGTAAAAACAATTTTCCAGCCCTCTGTCTCTCTCTGCTGCCGACCGCCACTCTGCAGCCACAAAGGGCCCTGGCCATGATTCAACCGTTTACTCCAGTAATTAACAGCACCAATACCACAACAATTACCGTCACTAGGCTACTGCACTCCAAATATACACTCAGACACACACACACTCGGAGAGAGAGAGAGAGAGTGTAAACAGTGTCACAGTGTGAATTGGAAGGGAAGGTAATAGCCAGAAGCTGTAGAAATAAAATTAAAATAGTATTAACAAAAAAGGTGAGAACAACATGCTGGCACTACAGCAATGATTACCTCATAATTAGACAAGACAAAGCTCTCTGCCTATCTAGTGGCAAAAAACAGTAATTACTGCCGTGACAGAAAATCAAAGGCTACTTTGTAAGCAGCAGGAAAAATTAACATTTCAGGCCCTGAAGCTGTATGTCCTGATTAGAAACGTATTAAATCAATGCATTGCTAACTGCTGGGCATAAATACGTCCCCTCCTGAAGGGGCTATAATTGCGAGAGCGGGAGGCGAAAAAATAAAAAAGAAGAAGGTGGGTTTCAATTTCACAAGGATGAGGCATTAATTGTAATGGCAGTATTATGTGGTGAATGTACTCTCCTTTTGTTAGAAGAGGATGCACTCAAAGTCGGGCCGCGGCTCTCTGAACGTTGCAATGCACCAACACAACAGCACACGTGGTTAGTGTAGGACCATCGCCTCAATGTACTGAGAAGTACTGTGTTTAATTCTTATAAAGGGAGACAGGCTGCTGGAAAATACACAGACAAAATGTTTGATAAGATATTTAAGAGATGTACAAGATTTCTATTTGGTTAATGTTTGTTTTTCCCTCGCTTTCTTGTCTCTTTATTATATTTGTCCTCATTTCCCTCTGATTCAGAGTTGCTTTGCTGAGCGGACATTGTCAATAAGACTTTGCGCTCAGGTTGGTTGAAACAAGGTTACACAAAAAGGAAATTAATTATGTGATGGCTGTCAACCCACAAACAACATGCAAAAAAAGAAGCCAGGTCATGGCTACAAGCAAACCCAGTTTCATTTGATTGATTTCCCAAATTAATTAGAGGAGGAAGAAAGCACATCACAAAAGGTGAGCTTCAATTCACTGCAGACATTTCACCTTGTCTGGTTTACAAACCTACACGTGGGACATGTGACTCGTCAGGAGCCACATGGGCCGTGACCCACCTCGCCTCTGTCCCCGCTTAAATTGATAAAAGCGACGAGCAGCTGATCCCGAGCATCTTTAACGTGCCCACAAAAGGGCTCCTTGGGAATACAACTAATTATACCACATCTGTATTTATCTGATCCACGTGGAATTCTCCCTTCTGTCACCAGCGCCGAGCTGCGCCAGCTTGGGCTAACAGTGATTTATCTAAGTGACACTTCTGGCACGCTTTCGCGTCAGAGCGGCGCCAAAATCAATAGAGGAAACATGGGGAGGAGGAACGTTTTTCCCCTCAGCAGAACTGTCATGCATAAAATCCACCAGCATAAATAAAGCACGCCTGAGCTTGCAGGATTGCTGAATCAGGCTGGAAATAAGATACAAGCTGTTTGTTAATGGTGGTTCAAAGAAAGAGTTTCACAACTGCAGCATATTCTGAGGAGCTCAGGCTCAAGGGTGGCACAGCAGCGATGATGAGGAGGGAAGGAGCTTCATCCCAGAGCAGTTTCTAGCGACCTCTGTTGGACACAGAGTGAACAGCAAACAACCCATGGACTGATGGGGCCCGTGTGCAGCGGAGCAGCGGAAACAACTGTGCTGCATAAAGAGGAATAGTCGAATATGAACATAAACCAACATCTATATCAGATCCTGTTCACCATCACCACCTCAGATACTCAATCCATCATCTGTTCCCTCAGCAGCTTCACATCCACCAGCTCAACTCTACTGGACTGTTCACATGGACTCACAACACGTCTGCTCACATCAGTCTACCATAGATAACAGCCAGAAGGTGGTTAGATCCCAGTATCCTCACTGGAACCCATCACATTAACCCAGACAGCTGTGGCGATTGTGAGTGTGTGAGTGATGTGTGATCGATGCACTGTGTGCATGTGTGTGTGAATGTGTGAGAGTGGTCATCTAGGTTGTGTACATACAAACATCTTATCTATCCCTCACTCTTGTGTTCACATATGATTCACTGTTTAGTGTGTAATTTTGCTTTTACTCTAATTATTCATTTTTTATTTAGAATATATTATTTATTGTTACTATAATTGTATTATTAGGGTTAGGGTTATCAGCCCCATTATCTACATGGCTGTTGATGGTCGCTGCAGGAAATGCCAGCTGACACTGGGTAGAGAGGCTGGGAGCCAATCACAGAGGGGACGTGTACACTGAAAAAAGAAAATCGTGTTGATTATTCAACTTAAAATTAGCAAGGTATATTTACAGAATTGCTAAATTAAATTTGAAAAAGCTGAATTAATTTGCTGAGTTATTAATTTGGTAAAAGCGTTTCTATTTTATGTGTAGAGACAAACTCACACACACACACAAACACACACACACCTCATCCAAATTAAACCTTATAAATTGACCTTTTCTGAAGTGAAAAGTGAAAATGGTTTGATCATTGTTCTCATCACAGGCTGTAGAGTAAAGTCTAAAGTGCCTCTTGATTACAATGATTCATCACAAAACAAAGTAATGTACAGAATAAATATTGATTATCAGACCTTTGGATCTATGAGGGTGGCATAAGTCATTTCATGATCATAATAAACATCATACATTTCTCCTGCATATTCTATTAATAAAAAATGTATAATCGAATGATAGTGAGATACGTTTTGAAAGCATTTTGAAGCTGTGGTCAGAGTTTGTCAGGAAAGTGAGTTGCGGGAAGCTATGGATAAGTGTTTTCCCCTTTTACATTGTCAGTGCCAAGGTGCCCAAGAGCAAGGCACCACATGTGACACCCAACAGCTTCAGTGTAGTTCCTCAGAAGCCAGAGGGCTCTACTGGGCAGCAATGAACGTCTGTAACATTCTGAGTTTTAAGACATCATCAGAATCTTGAGTCATTACATTACATTACATTAGAGTCATCATCTCCTCATCTCCTCTGGTGAACAAAAGGTCAGGCTGAAGGACCTGAGGACATTCTCCTCCTCTGAGGAGACTCATTCGTTTCCCCTGAGATCTGCACGTGGTCATACTTCCTGGACCAGTGAGCTCGTACATGTTCTGTCCTGGTCGTGGTGCAGATGAGTCAGAGAGGTTATTACACTGGGCCTTACGTCCAGATGATGATGATGAAAAGCATGCATGAGTCAGAACTTACTGTCACTACCGCACCAATGATGGAATTGGGAGCTGTTCATGCGAACTGCTAAATGAAAGTAAAACTAACCCTGAAATAATTTATGAAAAGAAACGTGTGTGTTAAAGTTTCTGACTGAAATGAACCAGTTTCTACTTAACCGTGCTGTGTGTGTGTTTGTTTGTGTGTGTTTGTTTGTGTGTGTTTATCCCTTTCTTGTGAAGCCCTCATATTGACTGGAGAATGAACTGCACTTGGGCAACTTGTTAAAACACAGACAGCTTTGTTTTTCCATTACACATAATCAAGAGAAGTGCTAAAACCAGAAGTCACGTCCGACTCACTTGATGAGTTACAGTCTTCCCCCCCCCCGAGCCCTCAGGTGTGGTGGAACCTCTCAGCATGAGGCCGTGGAGCCTTTACGTGACGCTTCAATGAGGAAAACACAGAATAAACAATGAGGTTTCATCAAAAAACCCAAACCTGTATCTTCTCAACCTCAAGGCTCCGAGGTGAAGAACGCTCCCGGCAACACATTCATACAACTATATAGTTAATTTAAAACAAATTTATACCATAGTGTTGATTATTTAAACACAAATTGGAAAAAACAAGACTCTAACTTCTTAATTATTCTTGTTCACACTGCATTTCCCATGCACACAGTCGCCTTAAGTGCAAATAAAGCCTCCCATCTGTTTGTAATTACCACTACATAATTCCCGTCATTGTGGCTAATCATTTTGACTGCACATTCGATTAAAACTTGTGCAGCAGCGGTGCAACTTTCAGCTTCAGTGTTAAACCTCTTCAGTTGTGCACAGATTAAGATCTAAACATGTGTAAAAATCCAACATAGGCCAACTGGATGAATACCAAATCCTTTATGGCCCATTTTCCACGAGAGCGTAAAAACTGCACTAAGGCTAGAAGGATTTCTATCCGAGCTTGTGTGGTGCTTTTTATTTGCCTAATTCCCTCCAAATTAAATGATGTTTAACGCAAGAGATTTCAAAGCTCATGTCATCAAGCCTCCGTTCTCATCATGTCTTATTTCCCTGTGGTGACCACGGAATAGGACGAGCAGGCTGCGTGGCAGGCTACTCCAATAAAAGGAGTTGAGAAACGTCATGTAGCATCACTTTACTGCATCTCTATGTAAGCTAACGACATTATGAACCCCGGGGCAATGGTGAAAGCTAATGATGGGAGGATGATGGCAACGCAATGTTGCCACAGAAGCCAATTTCCAGTGGCTTGCCAGATGTTGGAAATCTAAGTGTGCATTGATCGGTGACGTGATAGCCCATAGAGATTTCTTTATCTGCCAACATAGAAAAAAAACCCACAAGGTTTAACTACGCTTCAATTCAGTTGAACCCGATCGGAGCAGAGCATGTTATATGATGTAAATTAACAGGGTTACATTAAAAAAAACTAAAACAACTAGTCTTGAGTAATTCAGCAACATGCAACCTGATTCCACATGCAAGAGGTTGTTAGACGGTGTAATTAATAGAAAATGCTTCACAGCAAAACACACACACACAAAGTAAAACCTAATTAACTACACTCAAACAGATTATTGTTTGAGTTAAAAACTGCTGATCTTGCTTTAATAAAGATACAGTTCACCATCATGCTAGATTTCAGTTTGTATGGAGCGGCCCAGTCCCACAAGATTGTGGACCATTCTATAAAATAGCTTCTCAAGGTTATGATGCCTTGACCAGCTGAACCCGAACCGCTCAACCTAGATGCCCAAACCAACCCATTCTGACCTGGAAACCTAGAAACCTCATGAGGTTAATACTGATCTCAACCACAACAACATTAAGCTCCAAGTCAGAAATCTGTGTAGTGGACTGCCATTGGCTCCCCAGTTTAACTAACCTGTCTACATATGAAACAGTAATCGAGATAATAATCTCACTAACCTTAGCCTTAACCTTAAAACATGTCTCCACCTTAACATTTAATAATGAGGACTTGCTTTTGTCCCCATAAGGAAGACAAAACCCCATTGTTCCTTCATTGTCTAAACATATGTTAGTCCCCACAACATGAGTAATACCTGGAACACACACACACAACCTCCTCTCATCTTGTGTTAATTTGGTTTGGTGGAGTTTAACCGGTGCTGACACTTCCATGTAAAACCTTTATAAACAACATGTTTATTCACAATGACATTGATCTTTGAAAAACAGTAATATCCTCATCTTCCTCTTCCTCTCAGCTGACTCTGTCGACTCCGACGACAAATTGATTCCCTCAGCCTCACAAAAGACGACAAGTGACAAGTGACGGGGCCTCCCCTCGCCCAATAAACACCAAACGAGCAATTAACCGAACGATCACCTGATAATCACGGATCGACCGCGGAGCTAGCTGGTTTCCCGCTCGGCTGCAGCGATTGTCCCCTGTTTTGGCAGCAGAGGCTTTTGGAGGGAAAACGTGGAACATCTGGTGGAGGAGACAGGGGCTGGCACAACACGATGGGAGAACAAGTGCCTCAAAGCTTCATTATGCTCCAGCTGTTGGGCTCGCTGTTGCCCTCAGCGAAGAACAACCTCAACACAACCAAGTCCTGGCAAATCAACAGCAGATTATTTCAAACCAGAGCGTTTTTTTTGTTGGGTTTTAAGGGAAACGTGCACATGAGCGGTCACACGTGATGATTGTGTTGTGTTGGGTTTTTTTTCCCAGTGTGAGTTGATTCTGTGTGGATGAAAAGGCCGAGATTTCAACATGGAGCCTAACATGTCAACTTTCTATGTTTAGTAGATTTATGATATTTTCTTGATTCTTGTTGCTCTGGGTTTGTACTCTCATGGTTGAATGCACTTATTGTAAGTTGCTTTGGATAAACACGTTAGCTAAATGAAATGTAATGTAATGTAATAATGATATATTGTTATATATAGACGTCTCAAACGGGCCCATTGACAGACAACATGAGTGCAAGAGTAACAACACAGCTAGAAAAGCCACAACACAACAGCAAAAAATACAAGACAACTGCAAAAGACACAAAACACAACGATAAAAAACTGCAACACAACAACAGCCACTCAAAAATAAACCTAATCACAACAGAGGTAAGCAACAATAGTGATTGATAATGAATTGATCAGAGTTACTTACTTTGGTCCAATTAGTTTGTCTTGATATTCGTCACATGTCATAACCAGTGATGATCCCGCTCAATTAAAGTGATACCTACGGTGGCCGAAACGCCTCAAACAAGAGCAGTAGCAGAAAACACGAATGCTACAGAAAAAACTGGACAGCACAAACTATACAAACAAAACGTTAGTGGGTGACGACAATGTTGAGAATGAAATGAGCGGACGTCTAAAATGAGGTCTGACCTGTGTTTGTGTCACGGCTTAAAATGAGATGCCTGTCTATTATAAGTGTTACGATACAGGTGCATAGAGGACAGAGGAAGAGCAAATCTTTACCGTAATACTTTTAACAAAAAGGCACCTAATGGGATCTCCGTCCGTCCGGCCACCGTAGTCTGCCCGTTTGTCCAATCATTATTGTGAATATATCTGATGAATTCCTTTGGGGAATAAAAAATATGTTCGATTTGACTCAAAAATAAAATATTTACATTTGTAATTACTGCATATTTATAATTCATAAAAATAAAATCTGGATATGTTTGTTGATCAGTGACATCAGTTTGATCAACAAACATATCCAGATTTTTGATCAGATTGGTCCCAACACTTGTTTTGACTAGATTATGTTTGTGTGTTTGTGTATATGTGTGTGTTTGTGTGTGCATGTATATAAATATGGGATGTATAGATCGATCAAACTGTGAAATGCCTGTGTTACAGCAGTGAGGTATACAGCAAATAAACTCATTGTATAAGATGTAACAATATAAGAACATTATTCCACATATAAAGAATAAAGATTTTTACACACACACACACACACACTGGCTGTTTCCCTCAGATACGGAGGGACTCGACACAGCCTCAGTGAACACAGCAGACTGAGCTGAATGTGGACGACTGACATGTCGACTCAATCATTGTGGGACCAGTGGGAGTCGGAGCTCTTTGGTGTCAATTCACCAGGAGAAAACAAAACCACTCACACAGTCACGGCTGGTTGAAAACACTACTGACTGCTTGTTGCCAAAAATCCACCTGAGGGCCTCGTCCAGAGAAACCAAATCCTTTTCTTACTGATCCCCAGGCAGCGAAAGAAAAGTCTATAAATCTATTTATCTTTATCAAACACACACTTTGTGGGTTGATGCTGAACATCCACTCAAATTTGAAGAAATAATAACGTGAACATGTCGTCTATCTCTTTCCTGAATCTGCACAGAGACCCTCCACTTTCTTCAATGATAATTAGCATCTAAAACTTACTGCTAAATATATGAGTCAATTATTAGATTTATATTTTATGATGTTAAACAAACTATAAACATTACAGAGAATATTTTGTAGTTATTAAATGAACAGTAGCCAGTCCAGCTGCTGAATGGTTTTTGATGTGAACCTTCCTCGTCTCCTCATCCCAACTTTTCTTATTTCCTACTTTCTGACAGCTGGATGCTGTACCTCTCTCTCTCTCTCTCTCTCTCTCTCTCTCTCTCTCTCTCTCTCTCTCTCTCTCTCTCTCTCTCTCTCTCTCTCACTCTCTCTCTCGCTCCCCCTCTCTCTCCCTCCCTCTCTCAGGTCGGACAGCTTGTTCAAGTCGAATGCTATTAGTTCTGGGTCAGCGTCTGGTTTTTCTCTACACCCCAACAACACCTTTTCACCAGGAAGGGATTCCAACCACCATTAATCAGAACGGTGACAGCCCATGGATGTCAGTAAATATGTTTCCCTCACTGACTCTTTTCTCCACCACTTTCCTCTCTCCCTCCGCTGCTTCTACGATTTTTATTTTTTTCCTTCTGTTCTTTTGGGTTTGATGTTGCTTTGATTTTATACAATGGGAGCTCTGCTGTACATGTAGAAGTTAAAGAGTTCCCTCTGTGTTTGTCTGTGTGTTTGTTAGGTGGCAGAATTATACAAAAAATACACAACAGATAAAACTTTTATTTTGTTATCACATCCGTTAACATTTGCAACATTTTCCTGGATTTCTCAGAGAGTAATTCAAAGATCTTTACGAAAAATAAATCAGGCATAATCGGGTGATCGAGTTTTATGAGTGTGTGAAACTCCAGATCTAGAATTCAAATTTCCCTTTTTCCTGCTTCACCAAAGATCCTCTAACAACATGTTTTCTTTTACGGATGTTACATGCTTGTTTTTCTCTTCTGTTTTTATTCCATCGAACATAAGTGTTTGCCAGGTGCTAAAGAATGTTGTCTGAACAAAATGTCTCTCAGTCTGACAGCTTCCTCTCTTGGGCGGGTTGTGCAGCTGACAGGGGAGGATGAGTGTTGGCTTGCACAGTGGCTGCTGGAATGCATGTGTGAGAGTGTGTGTGTGTGAGTGTGTGTGTGTGTGTGTGTCTGTTTGTGTGTGATGCAGGCAGGGGGCCAACAGCAGCCAGTTGGAGAAGTGGGTGCCCATCCCAGGTACCTGCTGCTGTCCAGCGGCAGCTGTAACGTGGCCTCAGACTCGGAGCCAGAGAAGTAAACAGGGAGCAGGTAGAGCTGGAGGAGAGAGACGAAGTGACAGAGATGAGGAGATGAAGGGGGGGGGACGAGAAGATAAAGGGAGGATGAGGAGATAAAGGGAGGATGAGCGAGAGAGGATACAAAATGGTGACCTTTGCAAAGATGGATTTGTTTACCAACAAATGTCCTGGCTGTCAACACCTGCCGCAGGGTGACCTTCCCACGGCGACAGAGCTGACGGCGCTCATCTGTTCATCTTTGCAGCCACTTGTCAGCTTCCACCCGACAGGCGACACGAGGCGGCTTCCTGCTGCACGGAGCGCTTTCTCTCCATTCAATCACTATTAGCTGTGATCACGTGGCCTAACACCGAGCCGCCTGTGATGATTCCAATCAGGTGTGATGACAGCAGGAGATGCTCTTTAATGATGCAGGATGTGTGAACCTATTCTGTTTAATAATCTCTGTACAGCAACACAGAGTTCAATATTTGTGCAGCCACTTAGTCTTGACCTACCTAATCGTATATTGTTTTATGTTGTGTTACATATATTATCATGATTGTTGTCCCATAATGTGGTGTCGGTTGTTTCTTAAACAAAACATGTGTTGTTCTGGGTTTGAAAACAAACTTCCTTTGCTTTGATCTGCATCACAAACCATTTCAGTATTTAACAGGAAACAGGTTTTGCTGATGCTCGTTCAACTCGAGACATGAGCTGCAGAGACTGTACGTACGAATAGGAACATGCCTCTTTCCTGAACTGCTCAGTCTCACTGAATCTCACAGACTAGACCTGATAAGAGTGTATCAACAAGTTGTCCTCAGAGACTAAGACGCTCACCATGTGGTCCAGCAGGCCTCAGACATCCTGACACCACACCACGTCATGTAAACACAAAGAAAAGCCCTTTAAACATCTAGAACTGGCCCTCAGTGGAACACATACCTCAGCCAAGATCCATGAATGATTCCCTGAGAAAACGATGAAAACTATAAAAAAGTGCCTCATCACACAATGTTTACAAAAGTGACAAAAAGATTCCCGGATCTGACCCCTGATCCAGATCCACAACAGAATTGAACGGGTTCCTCTCTGACTCACACCACATCTTTCCAGCAGGTTTTAAATCGGAATGTGTTCAGTTGTTTTTGTGTAATCCTGCTTACAAACAGACAAACAAACAAACAAACAAACAGGTGTAAACATAACCCATCTTGGTTGAGGTAATTCATGAGTAAGAGTTTGGAGCAATAACAAATATTAACTCTCATTCCACACACACACTGTGATTGTGTAATATTTTATTACTCAACCATTACTCAGTGTATTTATTGAATGGATCTTCCCGGCAAACATATTTCGCACGAGGGTTCTTGTGTAACCAGTTTGACAATAAATACCTTGTGTGATCCTTGTAATCAGCAGATGGCAGTGTTGAGCTGAAGCAGTTAATCAGTCGGCCTGCTGCGACTTGTTCTGGTAACACAACACAACAACTAAAGAACAGAACGGATCAGGGCCGTCATGGGAGTTTTTAGCATCGTGTCTTGAACCAATGTTTAAAGGAACTTAGAAACTTAGAAGATACGTTAAATTATATATTTCTAGCTTAGGATGAGATTTTTTATAATTTTAGTAATTCTATGATCCTAAATAGTCAATTAACTGATAAGATTGGTGTTTTGTTTCAAGTTGTTAAGCAATTAATCACTGAGCTGATCCACAAAAATAATCAAATTAAGTTTTAATAATTGATCGGTCGTCAAGCAAAATTTTTAACTTTTGCATATATATATATATATATGACATAATATATACGTACAAATATAGATACATAAAAAGGCTATATATATATATTCTTGAATCACAGGAGACTCTGGTGGAGACACACACACAGTCATGTCTCCATTAAGTTGATTTCAATTAATTAACTTCCTTTAACTTTAGCCAGAGTTTCTATTTACCTAACCCTAATCCTACTCTTTACCTTGATATCTAATGATTTACATTATGAGGATTTGCTTTTTGTCTCCATAATGAAGACAAGTCCCCACAATGTGACTGTTTATACAGACTATGCCCACATGAGTAATATCTGGACCACACACACACACCCACTGGTAATGTAAGCTGATGTATCTTTTGATGCCTTCACACAATGGAGGCCCTCACTCCTTCACGTCCTCCTGCAGATCACTTCAGGGAGCGATCCATCAGAATGAAACAAACTTCAGCTTCAGTCCTGCCACCCTCTCACTTCCAACAATAGATTTTCTCACGCACCAAAACTATTTGTCACCATGGTGAAGTGGTTTGTGAAGAGCCCGAGAGGCTGTTCAGTCCTCTTTACATTCACCACGCTAGAACAAAGTGTGCATTCACATTCAGAGACACGCTGTGCCTGCCTCATAGCTCGGACGACATTGGTTTGCATTAGCTTGTAAACTTAGACGTTAATTGAAGAAACTAGAGAGTGTCTGCTCTGGGCCTGTAATTATGGTTCGTGTCTGCTTCTGAGGACAGCGCCAAATTATTTACCGCAGACTAGGAAATCCCCAAACTACAGAGAGAGGATTTTATAACCTGGAATATCTCCAGAGGCGCCTGCTATGCCCGATTCACGCTAACTTAAGTTGTTAGGCTGGAGAATCAAGTTGAAGTCTGATGTTTAATTATTCATTATCACCAATGCTAAACTGTGAAGCAGAAAGAAAACAAATCTGTCTTTGTGACATTTTTTTAACGGTTTGAACAACATGTCGACTCCAGTGTCACCCCAAGATATATATTTTATTCATAGACCAAAAAATAATAAACAAAAATATAAAGCATCACATCAACTTTTCATAGGCAGAGAAAAATAGAGGGTATAATTTTATACAAGAAAGAACAAAAATAGCATAAATCACGACTAATATTAACGATTACAGTGACAATTTTTTGACAAGGGGATAAAACACAAGCACTATAAGTTGAAGAGTGTATAAAAATGACAAATTTGCTTGCAAAAATATTCCCTACCGGGTAATTACATCGACTATGGGGTTTAAGAGCCCATTAGGATCAGGGCCGCTGTGTTCAAGGACACTAAAAGCTCTACACAGAGCCGACTTGTCTCAGATCGGTAGATGCTACTGTCTCTGAAACAACCTGACGTGACAGTTCGAAGGTTCACGAGTCCTCATCAGCGTCCACACCAGCTCTCAGGCGAATCTCATGGCCTGTGCTGTTTCTCTGGAGTCCCTACAATGTTAAAGATTAGCACCACTGGGCTGACATTAACATCAAACGCTGGGTTCATGTAAATAAGTACTATAAAAAGATTCAATATATTGTCCGTGTTCACCCACTGAGTCTTTGTCTGGTGTTATGGAACCAGAAGGAAATTGATCCACTTCCACCACAGTGGGTGGCTGAGAGGAAACGGGACAAAAGCCACGAACGTGCTTTTTCGCCAACATTTTTTTTGCTTATTTTGTTTTTTTTGTTCCCCGGCTTCCAAAACCATCAACATTATGAAGGTCACATAATAACACATGTAAGTCCTACATGTACACAGACCTAGAAAAAACAGGGTCACGTTATTAACACGTCGCCGTCCATCTAAACGTTTCCCTTTGTGCTTTGTGCTGAATCTGCTTTTTGTCTTCACAGGCTTTTCTGTTACATGTCACACATGTTCTGTCACGTCATGCAAAAAACACATGAACAGAGTAAATCTCCAGCTTGTTTTCACGTCATGAAGAAGAGCTGGGAGCCACATGCATATGTTTTCTGTTCGGAACTCTTGCTATAACGATCCTGAGTGAACAAAGAGTCAATATTACTGATAATTACAAAAATAAAACCCCATGTCATGGACTGCTGAGAACTCAAAACAGGAAGTGATCTTCCTGTCATCTTTACACACGTGCTGCAGAGAACTCCTGCAAAACACACAAGTAACCTAACTACATTTTGTGTGTTCAATTTGTCATTTAACTACAAGTTAAATGACAAGTTGTACAGTTTCTGAGATGTTTTCAAGGGTTGTGTAACAGCCTATTATGTACGAAACTACTACATAACACAATGCTGCTGCAAATGAATTTTGTAAATTGGCAAAACTTCCTGAAATAAATGCAGGCAATATTTCATGTCACAACAAAATACAACTGTGAATGAGTGAACGTAAATATTCACGTATTACAAAAGTGCATCATCCTCCTGGTGACATTTTATGTATAGCATTGTCTTTAAATACTCATATTTAAAGGGTTAACTCGTGCTCTGCTGTTTCCTGAAGCCTCACACTGCTCCGTCAGAAGAATTTAGCCCACGGTTCAAATTAGTGAATGACGAGTGAATGAATGAGTGTTCGGGACAAACTGGAGATTTGGAGAATAAAGACGATAAGAAAGAGTTCCACGCTTGAATTCGTTAAATAACCACAACCCTTTGAATATCAAGCAGATGTAACAACAACAACCTCAGAGTCAACCAAACATTTCCTTTGCCACAAAAGAGGCAACTTCCTCTATGTTCGTATGGTTCTTTCTTCAGAATACAGCTCCTTGTATAACTTAACAAGATGCTCCTCATTCCTTCTCTAAATGTACCTCTTTATTCCTCATATCTCAGATATTATTTTTCTCCTTATCGTGACCCTACTGCTCCGTTGAGATGATTTCTTTTTGCAGCGTTCAAAGGGTAAAAGTTTGATTCAAACTTTGACAGATGTTTTTTTTCTGTCTGAAACTGTGACGTGCCACCTCAGAGTGCCGGAGGCGGCAGACAAACCACAGACACACATGTGAACTGGGCTCTACAGTACAGTCCTTCACACAGTGGTTCAAAATGATGGCTCCATTATTCCATCATCTTCACACAGGATCCAATGCCCAAATACAGGAACACAGTCAAGTGAGATGTATTTAACATGATCTTCAACATGCTTTACAAAGTTGTTATTAATGCTTAACAATAATTCAATTCTTTTTTTTTAAATCCACGGTTCACTTTGAACATCTGTACACATGTAGAACATAGAAATCAAGAGAATGAAAAGAGCAAAGAAGATAAGAATCTCTTAATTGAAACATAACAAACCCTCCTCACATTGCTATAGCCTTTCTGGCCCAAAGATGCCAAAGACAAATATTAATTCTGGACAAAATGTAGAGATCATACTAACATGGTTCTGCTTTAATGCACTTGTCCCCATTTCGCCACAAACATCATGTTTATAAAAAGTGCTACCGACAGCTGGTGGGGGAGGAAGGGCTGCGTTACAGGTCGAGGAGGGGCTCGCTGTCTTTCCGTACTTGTGTAGCCGTTCTTTTCTGCATGGAGTCTGTGTGTCTTTAGTCACGTGGTGTTCAGGAAGCGGGCGGATGAAGGGCTTCCCTAGGAGACGCTGGAGCAGCGGATGCTCGGGGAGCCCATCTGTGTGAGCACCTTGTCGAGCCACTGCAGGGGGCCATTCAGGTGGAGCTCGATCCAGCAGGGGGTGCTGGTCACCGTCTGTCGCCTGGGAGAGACACCGGGGGAGAGCAGAGGCAGATGTTGAGAGAGACAGAGAAAGTTGTTTGGAAGACAGAGGACGGGTGAGTTAACTTCAAAAAAGACGTTTCAGCAAAAGTGAAACAAACGCACGGACACGAGAGGCCGGCTTCAGGCAAAAAAAGGAAAAAGGAACATGCACGATAAACAGGATGAATGCTGATCAGTTAGTTACACTTCAAAATGAGCCTTGAGGGAAGTGAACTGAAAAACCATCCAACCCTCTCTTGTGTACTTGTGTCATCATTTCTCTTGACTGGGGATCTAATCCATGTTTCATGTTTCATATGGACCCGTGTAGAAATCGGAGCTGCAGGATTTCCCTGTGGTTTATATAGTGTGATTCATCATGAAGTGGTTGTCTGAATCAATTTGATGAATCAGTTTTTATGAATCAAAGAAGTAAAAGGGAAAAAACAACCGTCAGGCAGCAGGGAGAAAAGGCAGAGAGAAAGAGGAGGTGGGGGTGGAGGGAGGGAGAGAAGAAGAAGAAGAAGGAGGGCTTGGCTGGTCCAGTAACCTGAATCCTGTTTCTAAGTGTATCCACATGTCAGCGTCGGGTCTGGACAGAGCTGCCGTGCAGGCGCTCACAGCACAAAGGTTTCTCCCCCGTGGAAACCTTGTGAGCGCAGCCAACTTCCATCCAATCATCTGCCCTCCTTTATTCCGTCTCCTCCTTTCTTACTATCAGTGAGTCAGACTGTGTGGAAAATGGGGTGGGGATGGAAGAGGGAAAGTCTGACATCTCCTTTTTGACACAGCCCATGTGTGTTTGTTTAAAAATAGTCTGGCGTGCCAGCTGGGGCCTGTTTCTACTGATGAGGGCCCGGGCGACGTCACACACCGGAGTCACCAGAGTGTGAGCAGATGCCTGAGAGCGGGGGGCGGGCTGGATTGCGGGATGTGATTCACTCTGTCTGTTTGTTTCTATTGTCTGTGTTTACATACGGGCTCGATCATTGCACAGTGCTGCTGACAAGTTGGTTTGGAGTTTTATCTTCTGTTAAGCAGTCGGGCTCTGACGCGGTCGAGGTTTACCTTTTGGGAAAACGAGCGGTTGTCATTAACCCAAAGCTACGGCTTACCTGTACTCGGCTCCCCAGCCCTTAACAAAGCTCATGCGGATGGTGCACATCCTGGTGAGCTGGTACACGGCCTCAAAGCCCTGGTTGACTGACTGGGCCAGAATGGCAGCAAACTCCTGGTTGTTGAAGATCTTCAGGTTGCATCCTGGAGGAAAGAAAAAAACACTTCATTTTCAAACTTCTTTTGACCTTCACAAATTATTTAGGAGCGTTAACTGGTTCTCTATCATCCATTTCATTTAGATTTGGCAAACTAACAAGGTCCTCTAATGTCTCCGCTGTCTCCATGTGCACATCTCTGTGTCCCTAACTGCACACTGTCCATCTCTGTCAGCTCCACACACACCTGGAGGGATCTTGCAGACCGTGGCCGGGTGCCAGCCGTAGCGTTGGTTACAGTTGGGACTCTGGACAAAGATGGCGCTGTCGCTGAGACACTCGGCAAACACCTCTCCTCCGATGTAATACAGCCGCACCCCCCGGCCTTGAAGAAAAACAGAAAAACAAAGCTAATATGGTTAGAGAGAGAAACACTGCGTGGTGATGAAGAGTGATTATCTGAGTGGAGCTGTACCGATGTGTCTGCGTGTTAACTCCACGGATGCGTTGCGGTTGACGTTGGACAACAGGCCCAGGCAGAAGCGCTCCGAGTTGGAAGGGTCCGTGAAGCCGTCCACTGTCAGCGACGGCTGGGAGGCGTGGAAGGTCTCTCCTACTCGCTGGTTCAGCTCGTAGTAGGAGATGGAGCACCAGAAGGCCGGCTCACAGTAGGTCACTGGCTCAAAGTCTGACACAGAGACACAGAGAGAGAAGCTTTCATCAAAACCAAATGTAGAGGGACAGAGTAGAAGCAGAGGGAAAGAAGTACTGGACGGCTGAAATGTGCAGATCAGTGTTAATTTTGGCAGCTATTTTTGATTTAGTCTTAGTCTTAGTCTTTTGACGAAAATGCATATTAGTTTTAGTCACATTTAGTCATTTTTATCCTTCTTAGTTTTAGTCGACGAAAACTCAGAACATTTTAGTCTAGTTTTAGTCAACGAAAACTAATTCCATTTTAGTCTAGTTTTAGTCACATTTAATAGCCACATTAAACTCCTTCTCTATAAAAACATATAGCTGCAACCTAATAGCTTGAAAATATATATTTAGTTTTAAATGTGAAAACAAAAAGGGAGAGCAGGTCAGACTGGAGGCGAGCACAGAAACTGCAGCTCGGTAGAAACCAACTGCAGCTTCTGCTCTGATCAAGAAGCTGCGGCGCTGATCTGTGATCAGCTGATACCAGAGAAACTCTGTGTTTTCACTGTTTCCATAGTTAAGAAGCAGTCAGTCACTGAGCGGCTGCTGCACGTGAACGAGCTCAGAGAGACAGTGTGTCTCTCTGAGCGGGTGTGCGGGGGCAGGGGGCGGGGCTACGGACCGGAGCGCTATCTGAGAGCAGACGGAGCACACACACACACACACACACACACACACACACAGACACAGACACAGACACACAGACTCACTCGCCCGCTCCTGATACTTCATGACGGCCTGATACGATGATGTTTTAAAAATTATTGTGACTTAGTCAACCACCAACATTTTCGTCTCGTCTCGTCTCGTCAACGAAAGTTAAAATAGATTTAGTCTTAGTTTTTATTTTCGAAAATCCGTTTTCGTTACGTCTTCGTCTCGTCTTAGTCATGGGAAAAGGGGCGTTAACGAATAGTTTTCGTTATCGTCTTCGTCAACGAAATTAACACTGGTGCAGATCAATGAGAGAATTAATTGGTTGAAATAATACAGGCAGAAAGAAACGTTTTGGTAACGGGAGCAAAATAAGAAGTTGGTGTAAATCAGAAAAAGTAATGTCTATGAAACGGAGGAGCTGGGGGACAAAATGGAAGTGAGGAGCAGAAAGGAGGAGGTGAAATGAGTGAACTGTGGGGAGAAGAGGGGGCTGAGGTAGAGGGGGAAGGAAGTGCCACCAAAGAAAACATTAGGCCCGGGCCTGCATCACAAAACGTCAAACCCATACACCGATTCCCAGAAGCTTCTGCCCGATAAAATGTGGAAATTCAGCCCTCAATGAAGGGACAATGGAGCCAAGATGGTCAAATTACAGGCTTATCCCTGATCGTTTTCAGTAACTTCCACTGGTTCTGGTAATTTGCTCCGCCTCAACGTGGCCACTCTCTAACAGCTTTAACATTTCATCCTTGGCCTTTGAAGCTCGGAGCGAAGCTGGACAGCACTGCCAAATGAAACTGGTGTGATTTTGTTATTTCACCAGGAGCCTTCCAGCCAAGCCCCCTGGTGGTTTTTTTTCCCATCCTGACAAAAAAAGTGTAGGATATTGTCATTGATGTTAGTGTTGGCTGGACGGTGCCTCGGCCTGTACGGCTGCTCACATGGTGCGAGGAAGACAAAGGCTTCTTTCATCACCTGGATTCCTCTCCTCAAAGATGGAGTTAAATCAAACAGAAGTCCCACCGAGCAGATACACCATTGAATCATTTTGTCTGTATGTGGACGCAGGCAGACAGAAAAGTACACAAACACAGAATGACGCACACAGACACACACACACACACACACACACACACACACACACACACACACACACACACACACACACACACACACACACACACACACACACACACACCCCTTACCTAAGCTGTTGTGTGTTGGTGAAACAGGGTTAGGTGACAGGTTCGGGGAGCTTGTGTCCATGCTGTGGGTCATCTTGTGATCGCTGGTCTCGCCATCCTCACTGAGGTAGCCTGGTGGCGGCGTTTCTGAGACGCACAATAACACAGTCAGGTCATTACATTAATATTCACATGTATCAATCATTATTAACAATGCACAGCCATCTCTCACTACCTAATATCCACCGTTATAAAAGCAAATTTGGTAAAGACCACCTGGCTTTTAAAGGGAAAGGCAGATGAAGCTCTGATTGGTTTAGTGCCTGTAACACTTGGCACAGCAAACACTTTATCTGCCAACTAGCTGAGGTGGATTTGGGTCGGCCCTAGATGCACTTGCCCCATGCACTTTACACCATGTGCTTATCGGATAGAGCCCTGGGTGTGAATGGTGTTAGGAGGCTTTCTGGTACCTGGTATGTAGTTGCTCTGGGGCTCAATTCCAGCAGGGAAGTTGGTGTTTTCGGGGATTGAATGGCTGTAGTCATCCAGCGGCGGGAACTCACTGGGGATTTCTGTGTGTCTGGGCACCAGCACAGGTGGTAGAACTGTCCAATAGACATAGAAACAGACAGTTACACACACAAACACACACACACAGCATACCAATAGTGACTGGTAACATGTCTGGATAACACAATAATGTTATACAATAAAACAATAAAAGAACCATGATAGTTTCTGCAGCGGTGTCATACCTGGTGTCTCCACTCTCTGGTAGTGGTACGGGTTGACGCACACTTCATCCTTCTTTGTGTGGAAGGCGTACTCGCACAACTCCACCGCCCGCAGCTCATGGTGGGACTGCAGGTCGGGCCAGCGCCACAGACGGCAGTAGATGACGTGGGGCAGACCTTTCCTGTGGGAAACCTGCAGGCGGCCATCCAGAGACCTGCAGACAGGAGGAGAGGGAGAGAAGCAGAGACGTCTGTTAGTAATGTGCAACTTTTAGATTTGGGATACTGCTCGTTTGTCCTCGAACTCTTTCTGACGACATTATGAAACGATCATAACAATATAACCTGTTTGAGTTCAGTTAATGTCTGATTTGTGTCTTTTCTCCATCTTCGTCATAAAACTTTCTTTTTCCATTTTAAGGATGTTAGTTGTTATGATGTGAGGATTGTCTCAGGGCTTTTAGAGTTGATCCCCTTTTACTTGTTGTTTCATATTGGAAAACCTGAGAAAGCTCCAGGATCAGTGGACATCTATGAGACATGCATGTGTGTGAATACAACCTTCTTTTTTCCACAGTGTCGTTGAATCTAGTTTTAATTCATTCTCTAATTGGAATCAACCAAACTTAACTCTGTCCTCAAAAAACACATCAAACACCGAGTCTGGGCTCATGGCCTTCAACTTCCTGCTCCTGACGAGGGATCCAGCTGTGGGTGCACTGGTTATAAGCTGATGTCTAATAATAAACAATGAGATTACAGCGTGTGTTGAGGTGATCTTCATTGTGTTGTGTAACATCTGCACGTATCTGGTACACAACACTAGTGGCAGGATGATGATTTAGGCCGGCATATATTAAGTGAGCAGGAGTTTGACGCTCAGATTGACATAATGGGGTTGTAGCCTGTAATCTCTGAGCACAATGACCCATGAAAGAGAAAACTAACCTCATCATCATCATCTTACGTAAGAGGCTGGGGCCACATATGTCCCTTCTATCTCTCTCTCTCTCTCTCTCTCTCTCTCACCCACTCACTCTCACACAAATACAGAGTAAGGGTCACAGGCTTAAGCTAAAGCCCTTCGCAAGGACAAATATCAGCCCCCGAATAAAAACAGGGCTGTGTCCTGTCCAACCAATCAGAGCTCAGTAGTGGCACATCTGGGTCAACCATTATGGTGTTTTCATGTTTTTATGGCAAAAGCTTTCATTCACCGCCACTTTGCCTTAATAGAGGCTGGGGAGTGTGTATGTTAGTGTGCGCTTTATGTGGAGAGAAGCATACAGGGGCACACGGCTGAAGAAGCAAGATGATGAAGATCAGAATCCCCAAAAAAACACAAACCCCTAAAGACTCCAACTGAGTTAGATGATGTAATAAAGTCCACCTGAACCTGTTTGACCCTGACACGGAGCCAATGGTCAAAACTATTTAAACTCAATAGCAGCGCTGCCCACAACCATGAAACAAGTTTGTCAATGACTAACAACATAAAAGAGACGGTTATCTTCATAAATGTCACAATAAAAACACAAATGGCGTCTCCCATCGTTGTGACACCTGTGTTGTAAAGTGACAGGTGCACTTAAATGTCTCTGCTAAAGATTGATCTGAATTATAGGAGTAGTATAGCCTGTATAGAAAGATGGACGACACGTCTCCTCTTCCTCCCACTGTCGATAAACACACTGGACCAATTGTGACTCAGTCTCAGATGTCAATCAGGGTGTTTCGTCCCACTTTTATGATATCAAAGGACAAATTAAAACAAGCAAAACACTTGAACAAACATCATCGTGATGAGAACTATTTTAAATGATGGACACTATATTTGAGAAAAATGTATTTGACATGTATCTTGACTTTATAGTTTGGCCCATGTCCCATCCATTAAGCTAAGCCCCTTTTCCACTGGTCCAAAAAAATTCACTAACAGCCGCTAACCTCATGCTTTTGTCTACATCCTCCACCTCCATGTGTACAACCTGGATCCTCACACAGACTAACACACTGGAACTCAACTCAAGTCCAACAACATTGTCAAAACCCTCGCACTGCAGGTTGAGGTGATGTTAAAGCTTTACATTTGAATACACGTCTTCTGGTAAGTGTTTGTGAGGAGCTACTTGTGAGAACTGTTCCTCTTTTCTATTGCACTTCTCCTGTGCTTGACGTGAATCAAGTCCTGATTTATTGGGGCTGTTTCCCATCACCGCGTTGCATCATTTAGCAATTTTTCACTGGTGCAGGAGCAATTCTGGACTTTTTCATACCATAGTAACTTTAACTCTGGGACTGGGCAACATAAAACTAACATAAAAAAACACATATAAAAGCTTTTAATACCTAAATCACCATCAAGTACGCAGCTGTAACAGCAAATCATCGGGAAATATCCAAACGTCACGAGGGAAACACATGAAAAACGCATTTGCAAAGAGGAACAGTGACCACATAAAGACGACACTGGCCAAAGGAAACAAGATATTTACTTAATTACAGATTGAAATGAGCAAACTGGAATAAAACTGCACTGACTTCATCCACAAAAAATGGGCATTAAAAAGATTCAAAGAAGTAAAACTTGACTCAGTGTGTTTGTGGTTGCACTTACTACTTTAAAGCAGAAAGAGTAAAGAACAACTTCTGTAGATGGCTGTAGATGGGTTAACTGGTCTGACAGGGCTGATCTGTTGTCAGTGGTATGTGTGTTTGGTCCCTGCTGCTGCTGAGTGGGTGTTTGGTGGGGCCAGACTCTGTGTGGGCTGAGACAGACGTGCACAAACTGCGGTGGCATTACTGGCTGGTTGGTGTCCTACTTAATGTCCTTGTCTCTGTGCAGCCCCTTCCAGTCAGTGGTTTGTAAAGGGTAACAGTTATAGCTTGGAATGAATCACAATAATAAAGGCATGAGATGTTGAACTGCACATGTGCTATGCCCTACACCTTTAGTGATTTGTTGTGTCAAGGTAATAGTGTCTAAAATCAAGAAGCTGCGTTGCATATAAGCATTTCTGCAATATTTATTCTCTGCTTTGAATCCAGGAGATATAGTTTTAGTTGAAAATATTTAGATAAAGAGATTCCTCTTTAACTTAAAGCAACACTATGTAACTTTTACTGAGCAACAGCTCCCTGGTGGATATGACCCATGATCCCCAGCTTCCCGAACCAGGAGAGCTCCTGCTGTAACAAAAACACATTCTTCATAATTTAAAAGTTTACTGGCTGAATATTGGAGATAAACGCTGGGTTTTAAGTCTTTTTAACAGATCCAAAGTTCATCATTGCGCTTTAACTTGCCGGGGCCTGATTATGGCAATTTAAACCATGCCAATCATTCATCTCCACACACACAGGAGATCGTACCCACTTGCTTAAGTTACATAGAGAAAGAAGAAGTGTTTTTCCAAGTCAGCAAATCATTTAACAAATTTTGAAGCTGCTGTTTAAAAGGTAAAACAAGATGCATAGTGTCAAAGAACCCAAATACTTCTTCCCCCACTGCTGTTTATCTACAGATATAAAGTAAAGAAATCCCCACAGCAACAGTTAAAACCTGCACATGAAACACATGGACAGGTCCGGGCACAAACACACTTTCTCAATCTGAGAGAGTGTGACTCACTTTACTGAGGAGATTTATGACGGCATCCTCGAATGAGACTTTGATGAGAAACAGTTTACTGACAGTAAAAACCACTCCTGTGCCACCACCAAGCCCCAGCCTGTTGTTCAGAGGAAGAGCCAGTAGCACTGTCTAAACAGCCAAGCTCACATTCTGCAAAACACTTTAACATGACACGGAGCTCAGAATCCTTCAGCTATGTAGCAGGGGTCACGCGTGGCCGCTAGATTGAAGATTTGATGGACATGGATGGGATCCAGCAGCTTCCAGAAATCCATGAACTCAGGCCAGCACTTTTCAAACGTCAGAGCCTCTCCCTACAGCACCAGAAACTGGTCAACACACTGGGACTTTATTTAGAAATTAGATGTTGACCGATGATCATTTAGTTTTTGTTCGTATAATACTATATCCAGTGTTGTTATTGTGTGAGGGCTGCAAATAAGAACTATTTTAATAACAGAGCAAGTTAACCCATCTAGTTGTTTTGTCTATGAAATGTCAGAAAACTTCTAACTAAAACAACAAGGTAGTACAAGGTCATACTCGGAATATCAATATTAATATCAAGACAGGGAGTATTCTGTTCTGACCGTAGCTGAATTATGTCGACATCTTAGTCACATTACCATGTCCTCCTGGAGTATTCATAGCATTTTGCAACATCGACATATGGCAGTTACCAAAGGCTTCCAGGCACATGCCCTCAGTGCCAACAAGGGTTTCGGAGGAGGAGCTGTAGCTATTGCAAAATTAGACTGAAATCACCCAAAGTGGTTTACAGTGGAATCGGACATTAAACTCTTTGAGGTTGAGGTTTTAAATCTGGTGAAATAACTTTGGATGTAACGGTGTAGCAGACGTAATGAATTGAGTCAGTAACAGAAATATGAATGGATTATTCTACTAGATGCTCATTAAAACATCACAATCAAAGTATTGTCTTATTGTGAAAAGGGTCAATAGCTGGAGTATTGATCTCTGAATCAGTGGAACCAGATCTTTAAAGACCTTGTGCTGCTGCCTGCCGTTAGTGCAAAGTCAGTGTAATGTCCAATCAAGCCGACAGTGGAAACAGATAAGAGGCTAAAACCAGCTGACACAAAGCAGAATATAAAATACAACGATGTCATGGATATGTTAAATTTCACTTTTTGACTGATCAAAAGCACAGATGTAAATTATGAATCCACTTCCTATGACAGGGGGGGTGAACAGGGCCATTATTCATGTTATGCGTAACACTGGTGCTGATATGTAACCTTATTTTTTACTGTACAGGGACTTAATGATTAATCAGATATCGCAAATAGGTACTTTTTGACAGATCAAGATAAACTGCCCCCTCTATAATATCCAAACTTCCCTTTTCCTGTCTGTCACAGATTTTGCTGGCATGTGTAAAGACAATAATTAAGACTCGCCTGAGACTGTTTATCTTCAGCTCATCTCAATCCCCTTTCTGATTTAGTACAAGAGGCAAAGTGCTGACATTACTCTGTCAACAAACGGTCGGAGTGAAATTGATCTGCAAGAATGAAAGGGACAAATTGGTATGGATTTTCTTCTGCCACGGGGGAAATTGTGTCGACATCATTGTGTGCCGTGACCTGAAGCTGAGGCTGAACCTGACCTTTGAGCCCAAACCAGCTTGTCTGCTTGTGTGAAAGGCAGCGAGTGCAATCTGTGCATTCACACTATCGCACATACACAGGTATGTGCGATAGTGAGATAAAATCACACTCCCTCAAAGGGATTCACACGTTTCTTTATCAACTGCATTATGATATGGAGGAGTAAGTGCAGAAGTGAGTGATTGTGAAGAGGAGCAGTTTTTAGACATGTGTGTGTGGCTGACTCAGAAAACAGACTGAGACGGAGCAGATTGAGCTTTACTGAGCTGGGGATGGGGGGGGGGCAAAACAAACACAGAGGCATGCCCAGCTACGCTCAGAGACACAAACTATACACACTGTGTGTGTTCAGGCTGGCTATGGTCTGAGAACACACACACAAACAAACACACTGGCGGACTGAGACCTTTTGACGTGGACCTTTTACATCTCACTGCCAAGCTTTGGACTCCAATGAAAGTCTAAGATCACCATAAAGGACAGAAAACACTGTCTAACTAAATGCCTTTGAGTCTGTTTTTCTTGTCCTCCAGGTGTTGGTCATCAGGTTGTAATATATGATCATATTAGAAGCTCTCCCTCGTGTCATTAAAAATTATAATAAGTAAGTGCCTGCAAATACGACTACGCAGGGCCGTCTGTCCAGAGAGCACAAAGCAGGGAGGACAAAGTGGGTGGTGGATAAAGAAAGGAGGGTGCTGCTGGACAATAGGGTCGGCAGACTGTCTTAGCAGCTCAGGGCAGCTCAGAGTGTCTGTGACTGGGCCCCCCTCTCCGATAAAGCCCCCTCTTTCCTCTCCTCCGTCTGTCCCACTATCCCCACGTCCCAATGCCGGAGGGGTGCGGCTGGTGGGGGTGGGAGTGGAGAGATGAAATGGCCTTTGTGCCTTTTTATAAAGTCTGTGGCCGGTCTGTCGAGCCGCGAGCACCAGGGCTGCAGTCCAGGGACCTTCAGCAGGACGCTGGTGTCTTCCAGTAACTACATGTGAAGAGACAAATCATTTACTGAAGCTGCTTTCAGATGTGCACTGAAATCCTCTGGAGATCTCCTGGACATCTCCTGGGGGACGTATGTGTGAACACAAATGTCCGATTGAGAGCCTCCCGAGTTTCTGCTGACTTTCTCTGCCTGGCCCCCCCGAGTATAAAGTCTGCAGAAACCCCGGAGGAGCTCATGAGTGAATACAGCAGGAGATCATCTGCAGGATTCACTACGAGCAAGGGAAGGAGTTGATGAAGCCAACCCCGATGAAAAAGTGTTGACAAACACAGAAAACAACAAACCGAAGACGTCAAGAGAGTTTGTTTCTATTACACAATTGCAGAATGTAGACAGCTACAGTTTGAATCCTCTCTGCTGCTAAGCTCTCCTCAAGCTTTCTTTATCTTTCTCTCCAACTGGAGTTTGTCGGAGAGACGCTTCTAAATGTTGATGACAGAAATATTTAGGGAGTTGATATGTGGGCAATTCAGTGAAGTTTGATTGAATTTAGGAGACTGTCGAGGCCTTGGAGGGAGGCATGTGCTCTGCTGAGTGCTAGTCTTGTTATTCATCTGAATTTTTCCTTGTGTTCAGACCCAAAAATATCAATAACAAAAGTAAGGGGCTGCAGCGGTGGGGGGAGGGGATGTTATTTCGGATTCCGGTGATACAATTAAATAATCCAGGAAGGTCAGTCTGCAGCAACAGATCCACGAGTTTTATCAGATGCCAAAACACTGCACAGTGGTTTATAATAGTATGAGACAGGATTTAAGAACCCCGGAAAGTTATTATGACAACAATCAGTTTATTTACTAGAACCAGATGGGAATGTGTTTTTTTTTGGCCTAATCCAAAAAGGGCAGACTCTCAAACAGAGCAATCGTTTGTCGCTTCTTTTCATTATCCTTTGGACAAAAATAAGGCTTTTTATAGATCAAACAATTGAGAATCCAGAAATAAATCAAAAGACTAATCAATAATGAAAATAAGCATTTGTTGCAGTCAGAGAAATGAGTCCTTGTTCTTTGACAATGAGGGACAGATAGAAAAAAGTTTGCGATCAACTTCATCGAAGAAACCAATGCTCTCAGTGCACAAAACTGTGAATGCATTCTGACAGTGGTCACATAGAGGAACATATTCCACACACACACATACACACAGGCTCCTCCCACTCACTCTGGAAAAGCCATCAGACTTTCTTACGGAGAAAAGAGTTGGGGGTGGGGGGGGGTGGGGCTTTGCGGAGATGAGGGAAGTAAACCAAGAATAGAGTGTGAGAGAAAAGCGAGTCCCACAGGTGATATCATAACGCTGGAGCGTTCTGGGACCAGTGAAGGAGGGACTAATGTGGAATAAGACACCAGGAGACAGACGACTGGCCGAGGCTAGACGGCCAATAACAGTCTGGACGATACAGGACTGGCAAACGTTAGTTTTACTGCTAATAGGCAATGAGCTGAGCAGCCTTTCTGGTTTTTTTTCAGAATCAAAATGATGAATGACTGAAAATATTCCAGATGCAAGTCATCAATAGATCGTTCCCTACAGCTCGGTCATAGATCCTGCAGTAAGGGACTTCAGGAGTTTAGGTCGAACTCTAAACCCAGTGATAGTCCATCCTCCTCCTGGATGTGACGAGAGGACAGAAGATTTACTGTTGAGCACGATTTGATTAACTGAGCTAAAATCAACTGAGCTTCATTAAGCACTTAGATTTGATGAGTAGGATACACAGATCAGGATTAGTGCAAATGTCAGCACGCTACTTTATATGGCTTTTTCATTAATAGATATCAGTCATGCTGCAGCTGCAAAAGCCAGTGAGGATTGATTAAAAAAATAAACACGTTCTCAACCTGAATACATTGCTGATGTTCTGCACTTGTTGCACAGGTCACAAAATCTGCAGAGGTCGCAGGCGGAAGCTGAGTCATCTTCCTTCTCAAATAACACTGGGGACGGTAGATGAAGATTTTAACAGAGAACTTCTCTTTTATATCACCATCTTTCTTTCTTTGCGAATGCTTGTTATGTCAGAAAAGGAGGCAAAGAGGAAAAACTGAGGATGCAAACTAAAGATTCAAAAGGAAGCTTGATAAATCTGTTTGTTTGACCTCAGTGGAACCAGATGCCGAATGGAACCGGCCGTCAGAACTCATCCCTTGTTTCCTGTGTTGCTATATTGGGCGTCCTTGACATTTAAGTGTACTGTACGTGGAGATCCTCACTTGACTTCAGTTTCAGTTTCTTCTACTCTGATAAAAGCAGAGACATCATCTAGAGAGCAAATTTAATCCTCAATGTTTCAGTCAACTTCATTAAATAATATTCGATACATTTTTTCGAACCAGGATTTATATATTTAGGACCCTGCTGAGGCCTTGTAGGTAGACCTTATGAAGTGATCAACACTACTTGTCTTTAACAACTTTAACTCAATCTCAGCAATTTCTTTGCTCAGTTTCTGTATTGTAAGACTTTAACTTGTGCTCGTGGCTCAAAAGTAATCTCCCTCTTTCCCTTTAAACCCCGGCTCCTTCATGTTGAGTTTTCCCACATGTATCCAGCTGTAGTCCAGCACCCGTAGCAGCAGCAGCAGCACTAGTGGCCAGTGGAGCACAAAGGCAGGTTTGTTGTCTGGTGAACATGTCTGTGTGCGTGTGAGTGTGTTTCTGTGTCGTGCACACGCACTCCCCCGCAGATAGGGAGACGGCCGGGGCCAAGTCGAGGCAGCGCTGTCTCTCTAACCCCCTCCACCCCTGGTGCAAGCCGCAAACCAAACAGCAGCCCACGCCCTCCTCAAGGCCCCGGCAGGCAGAGAGAGCATTCCTCTGAGCTGACTAACCACACGTGCACGCATGCACACGTGCACACACATACACACGGAGGATAGCATGAAATCATATGATAGTCTCGGTGGCCCCCATGCGATAATCACATCTGTTACTGGTATATTATGTTGCTGTGACTAACAACCAGAACATTTTAATTTAAAGTTTATCTTGTTGAACTACATGATATTTTCATTGATGATTTCAATTGAATACCGTTCAATGTATTCATTTTTAAACTTCATAACTTTGAAAAGTTAAAAACAAATAATCAAAATTCATCAAAGTAGGAGGCATGTTAAGGGCAAACAATACCCAAAATTTGCACAATAAATTAAAATGAATTAATTAAAATGATAAAGAATTTCCAGTTGGGTTTAGTATATGGCTCCAAGAGTGTTGACTTAATTGACACTTCTTCCGAATTTCACACATCACACAAGGTTTTGTCGGTTTTTGAGCACGTTAACACCCATAAGATTGCGTTGAAAGATAGAAAATATGATGCACAATGAGGTCCTGGCCCTAAATATCAGGGGTGTTACTGTGACCCAGCAGCAGCAGGAGACAGTTGACGCCACTGAGCTCCAACTCATTCAGGGTTTTTCAGGTCACAACTCTTTGGTTACAAACAACACAAGGTAAACAACACAACACAGACACACACACAGTCTATATATCTGTCTGGACTCAAGGCAGTGTCTTGTTTCTATAGAGCAAATGGAACATTGACAGAAATCCTGAACCCAACTAAAGAGAGAACCTCCCACACATAAACTCTCTGTGACCTGTCTTGTGTTTGGTGTCTGGCGGACAATGCTGTCTCGGATGACTCATGTGTGATACCTGGTGTGAAAGCTGCTTACTGAGTGACGGCTTGTCACTGTGTAAAACGACCTATAACCACACTAAAGCATAATTAAGATGAAGGTTAGGAGAGAAGAATGTCTGGGGGAGAATCAGCAATGATCTACTTAACCTGTATTGATTATTAAGGTGATACTTCAAGTTCTGTGACTGTGTAATTTCTCATATTTAATATTGTGATTATTTGATCATTTTACCGACTTTATGAGTTTAAAAGGTTTTAAAGTGCATCTAATTGATATAATGGAAGATATTCACTTATTTTAAGTAATGTCTTTAAAAGAGAGGCATTGTATCAAGTGTTAGGTTGTTATTAAATAATAAAGAGCTGCACAATCTATTTGTCCATCGATAGAGATTTCAGTAAGTAGGTTTTTGTTATTTGTTCTAGCAACATTTTTAAATGGTCTATCTTTGAGTTATGGAACATTGTTAAGACAACATAAGGCTTTTATTCACATTTTTTACTGAACCTTTATCGACCAAACAATCTTGAGATTATATTCAACAAATCAATAGATCATGAGAACAGTTGTAGCCCCAAAAAAAATCAAAACAGATGTTAAAGGAATGTTTTCTACAAGTTATCTGGTGTCAAAAGAAGGAACTGCACGTCTTGTGCATCACAACAATAAGTTATTTTCCGTGGGAGTGTTTACCATCAACTTTAAATGTCAGGCTTTTGTTCAAGTGGAAATTCCTTGAGCCGAAATATGGATTGTACATTGTTGTTTTAAGTTATATCTCCATCTTTAGCCTGGGACCATACTCATGCTGAACAGTCATGACCACGCTGATTCACAAGTAGCAAATGTGTTTGCACTGATAAACAAGAGGATGGATAGACCTCTACTAATAATGACATAACGTGAAGGAGAGCTGTAAAGGGAAGGTATACAGGGTTTCTGTAGGTTTCAACAAAGTTAACCAAAGGGCCTTTTAAGATTATAATGAATGAAATACTTGTGTCAAGAATGACAGATCTAAAGGAATTTCACAGTCTGAGTGTACATGTCTGTGTGTGTCTGTCATCCAGACTCATGCAGTCACACTTCTTTTGATGTTGACCTGACATGTAGCTGGAAAACAAAAAGCTATTAGTGTCTTATTTCATTAAAAAAAAATTACTAGCCGCGGTCTCCCTTTGATAAGCCGGAGAATCCACCACGCTGCCTCTTGCCAAATATTCCGTCTCCTTCGCTTCCTCCATCTAAACCCTTGGCTTTCTGGTTTGCCTTGCTCTTTTACATTCTGATCCCCTCAAATTTCAATCACTTCTTTTGCCACTGTTGCTTTCACTCTCATTTCATTCGGTCACCCTCATAGAAGCACATCCTTCCGCTGTGATGAGAGGTCTCCCCTCCAGCACCATACACAACACTGGGAATCCCCGGCTAATTTCCAGCTCTGTTTTCTTCCTTGATCTCTGCTGCTGTTTCTCTCAATCTACCTCTGTCCCTGTTATTTGTGTCATTGAGCAGAACAAGCCAATGTTTGCAAGCGTTATGTCAAGTTCCTACATTACATTTCTTACCCACATATTCCACTCAGCAAAAAATGTGGAAACTCAAACAAAAACTAAGACACAGATGGGAATCCAATCGGCATTCGATTGGCAGTCGCCTTTCAAAGATGCAATTCGAGAGGCTCACAGACACGTTGCTTCCTCCGAATTGATTTCTTAGTATTTAGATGAATTGGCAACAACTACAGCGGATTGTAGTGCAGGACTGGGGGAAGGCATTATAATATGGCAGAAACTCAGAAGAGGAAGAGTTTGAGGTTCCTACTGGTGAAATATTTTATCATATGAACTCGAAGCAACTGCTAGACCCCTGAGCACAAGACAGCAAGCTGTGACGTGTGAACTGCACAGCAATCGTTGGTGTTGCATCGTAGGCGTAAAATTAGATTTAAACCCAAGCACGTTGATCGAATAACTTGTAAATAAGGCTTTGACAAACAAGATTCAGATTCTCTACAGTGCGACAGAAAATGAACTGCCAGTACCAAAAACCCTATTGAGGTTTGTTTTCCAGCCTTGAGGTGGAAGGTTTTGAGCTTTTTGATGCCTGCTTTATCAAACCAGGTCTGACAGAGCTTATGCTTTGGTGTGAAACAGTCAGCACTAATTTCAATAATCAGAGGATTACTACAAAGTAAATCTATCGGTTTTGACTTTAAGCTCTGTCAGTCATATTTTGAGTCGTTTTCAATCACCATCAACTCCACATAACTCTGAAGCTGTGGTCTTGACTTGATCTTCAGGGGCTGACTGAATCAATCGAAGACCATGAAAAAAACTAAGAAATCCTATTAAGTCATTATATAAGTCCCCCATGAATGTTATAAGATGTTAAGAACTGTCATGCATGAAAACACCTATATGAAAAGGGCTGTGATGGTATCTCGGTCCTCCTCTGAATTCTTCCTCCCTATCTCCCTCTTGCCTATTTATCACAGATATAGTTTCATTCTTATGAATATAATTATATGTCTTGTTTCATCTCATTTTCTTTCCTGAGCTTTGGGATGCTTTATCTCCCTGCCTCCTGCCCGGACATGCAGCAGTGTGATTCAGACAGCCGTCTTGCTGCCAGGAGGGATGTGTGTAGACAAGACAAAAGCACTTCTCAGCACTGGTCCAAACCCATAGTACGTAAGGATAGGTTGATGTGAGGAATCCTCTCCCTCAGGCTCAGTGAAAAGACACAACAGACACGCACATGCAGACACACACCTTGGATAATTCCTCCTAATAAATCAGAAGTGTTCCCACACTTAACTGCCATTGGATTCCTAGAATTAATTTACTGCTCTTTCTTCTGTTTGGCTTCCATGAATGTAGTCCTCTAAAAAGTCTGTAGTCCTTACAGACAGGAAAACAGAATAAGACTAGACATTGCAAGAAGTTACTGAGAGACTGAGTTTATCAGGAAGGTTATCACATTATTATTATCATCAAAGCAGTGAAGCTGATGTCTCTCATCTGCCACTTACTTTAATGTGACCTCCATGATCAAGTAATAGAATTTACTAAAGGGACATTTGAATGCCAACATAGAAGATGCAGATGTCCTGCATCTGTGTAAATTGAAATATTTCAAAGTTGGACTGTTAGTTGTACATGACATCAAATGTAAAGGATTCACTTTGGGCTCTGGAAAGTCCTGGAATAGCGACAGTTCCCACTATTTTCTGACATTTCTCAAATAAATGCATGTTTGAAAGGGTTTTTCAGTCATTTGCCTGACAAAAGTATAGTAAGCATGATGCTTGTTAACGGTCCTTATGTAATGAAAAAAAAGATTTTTGCATTTTTGCAAGAACACAAAGCTACAGTGTCAGTGTTTACTTGAATAGGAACTAACACTTAGTAGCCTTGCCCACATAAACAAAGTAATAGCAGCGTATTACCAGTGCAGTCATATCAAGAAAAATACCTAATATTGTATGTTGAGCAAATGAGGAAATTGGAACCATGTGATGATCTGGCACTGCTATAGTTTAGCTGTGAGCACGTTTAGGCACCAAAATGCCTTGGTTCAGTAAAGGTCATGGTTTAATGGTTATTATTGAGCTATCATTGTGGTTTAAGGTTAAAAGAACCGCTTCCTCATGTTTGGGGAACCTTCATCATGTTGGTTTCAGTGAGGAAACAGTTGAGGCTATTGGTAAAAGAAACTAACATTGACTGTCAGCTGTAAAGATGTCAGTCATGTCACAATAACAAACATTTTGTAGTGGATATTGACAGCATGAAAGTTCCACGCTACTCAAAGCGATACCATGGCGAAAAAACAAAACACTTACTTCTACACACATGAGATTTCATTGGTCGGGTTTAACCCAATGACTGTAAGCAAACAGCAGAGGCTGCACACGCAATGTACACACACACACACACACACACACACACACACCTATATACTTGAGTTGTTAACCCATTGGTTCAACAGAGACAGGCTTGGTTTCTGTTTAAAGTGCAGAGTATTCTTAAGCAACTCAAATAAAGACATTTGTTAGTCATCCTGTCACATTCAAGCCATGCAGGCTACTACACTTCACACACACACCCAAGCATACACACAATGGTAAATGGTCAACTTTCAGGGATTGACGCACTTTACACACCAATGTTGGTGACTAACGTAACCACGTTTACAGTCAAAGGAGTGAGAGGATTTTAAAAAGGAGGAAAATTGGAGAAAGAGAGACCGACGGAAGGTAGGTCAATACCACAACGCCACAACTGCTCGTCGTTGAGTGACTAAGGCTTGAAGTCGAACCTGAAGCCTCAGCATTCACTCTTTTGACTGCTCTTTAGAAAAGTAAAAACAGCTCATTGGCTGAGCCACGGTGGCCTAGAGGCAAGAGAAGCACTAGGCCTGCTCAAGTGATAGGCTAGACCCGATCAACATCGTTTGTTTTCAGCCTAAAACGGGAATATAAATCTGAGTGACTGTGACTCATGTGTTTTCCCGGCTTGTGGGCTTTATCTCCAGTGTGATCACATTGGAACATACACATTGCACAAGCTGCTCCAGCGCCCACATCATCCATCCACTCACAACCCGCACCCGAATATAAATGTCCCGACCAAATTCACCATGTTGTGATAACAAGGCTTCTAACCCAAGATTGACGTGTTAATGTTTAAAATCAAGCACAACAAACCCCTTTTTTTTTAAATCAGCTGGCTAACCCAAAACCCACGTCACTGTTTCTTCTAGATGTAATAAAGACGTCAAAGTCACTGGGAGGAGTGGCTCTGGTCTCGAAACTATAAACTTCATTAACTTTGTTTGACAAAACTAGGAAAAACATTGGCCTTGAGATTTCAACATGAGCTTCTGGTATTTGTCTGTCTAAGATATGATATCTTGAATCAGCTGCGATGACTAAACCACCTGTTTCCTCCCATAAATTGACACCACGAAATACACGATATGCTTTTCCAACCCCTGGATGCAGCTCCTGACTCAAGCAGTGCACAGTATCTGCTTCCTTCAGCCCTCAGCATCACAGCAGGCTGTCATCCAGAGGGGTGGCAATGAGCCTCATCAGGGAGTTCATGTGTCAGAGAGATAGGAGCTGACCTCCCCATGGACAGGCCTGAACACGCAGGCAGCTGCTGTCAGCGAGCCAGAACACAGGGGAATTAATAGAAACAGCAGCTCTCCAGGGACACTGTTAGCCCGCACTGACAGCCAGCTCGGATCTGGGGTCATCTTAATACACTCTGCCTCTTCCCCTCTGCATTAGTGGTGGGAAATACGAAACCCGGATCATGACGAACATTATTTCGACTTTCCGGGTAGGCTTAACTCTGAATACAGGCCCAGGTCTGTGCAAGCTGTGATATGCACAGTTGTGGCAATCGAGAATGTGGGAGTGCCCTGCGCGGGGTTCAGTTTTCATCTGACACACTGTGTGCTATTAAATCCACATTACCCACACAGGCAAGGGAGATTTTGTGGGCACACGCAAATGTTTTGGGGGCCTATATTTGTTACTACAACAAGCGAAAATAGAGGAGACTTAAAAATAGATGTGAACATGCACTCTTTGTAAGTTATACTTTTGACGACCTGAAAGAAACCCGACTTCATAACTGGTCAGTTTTAGTTCACTGTCATTTTAAAGGCTGTAAATTGTGGGGTGGTTGAATTCTTTTGAACTACAGTCAGAGGTCGACTAATTTAATGCTGCAGCAAATGTTTTTAAATTTTTAATTATTGAATAAGATAATTGATTACTTTGGCTGTTTTTCCCTTTTTACTTTAGGGTATTGATGAATTTCTACCGAACAAAGTGGGGCATTCAGATCTTTTATTTAATTAGACCAAAACTAAACTAAATATTCAGTTTAATATCACATATGACACAAGAGATTAAAAACTTTATATTTGAAAAAGCTGGAATTAGCAAGTGTTTGTCAGTTTAACAAGATAAATGTATCACAAGTTGAATTAAAAGTGATCAAACTAATTTATGTCTAATTCATGTGGTGGATGAAATGTACCAAGTTAAAAAAGACTAAATTGTTATGTTGTTAAAGCATGGAGGGTGTGGTGATAAGAAACAATTTACATTTCTACTACTATTCTATATAGTAATTACTCATATATTAATATGATATGCACACATTTTAGAAACTGATATCAATAAAACTTCTTGACTTCTTCTGACAGACACGGCCCCTCTCAAGCTCGTACCTGTCACAGCCGGTTATTAGGGAAAGAAAGAGCCTGCAAACTGATTCCCAAAACTAAGAATCAGTCAACCGCAGGTCTTCTGTCGAGTCCATCAAGAGAAACGTAGGACCTTCAATTCTAAAAGACTTCTGATGATGTGGACTAAATCCATCGTTCGAGAGCTGAGGAGCTGATGAGCTGCTGGAGCTGTTGCAGCAGAGACCCTTTTGGCTGCAGGTCTGTTTCTGACTGAAACTAAATAAATGGATTGAACAGCCTCCTGCAGCACAACTCACTGTCAAACAAGTATAACTATTACTAATTGCATCTCTCTATGATAACACATTTTATACCTCATATTTCAGTCCACCATAACTCACCCAAAAGTGAAAATTCACTCATTACCTACTCATCACTGCTGATCGAGGGTTGGGCGAAATGTTTGAGTCCCAAAAAACACTTTTAGAGTTTCAGACATTAACAGTGTTGCAGCCAAATTCAATATAATTTAAGTTATCCCAGCTTCAGAGGATATGAATGGACATTTAGGATAAAAGCATGACACTGTTTCGAGTTGAATTTGTGTGTCAGGGCTTAAGACAGTTGTACAACTTGGATTTGATTTGGTTTGAATAACTGATCACCAGTTAATTCAATTGTATTGGATATGGCTGCAATACCTCCCTGAATACAGTCTAGTTGTGTACTCAAAACACTTCACCTCCATTGGCATAGTGGTGAGTAGCTAATGAGTGCATTTTCCTGTTTGGGGTGAACTATCCCTTTAATATCTTCTAATGCATCGCTTTAAATCTGTGCAGAGTCTGCAGAAAACCTCGTGGAGGCACCGACAGCAGATAACCAGAGCCACAGACGACTCGCCTACGCACCCACAGCCGAGCCACAGAGTGTCCCAGATTAAGGCCAAGTTATATAACACGCTCTCCATTCGTGCGTTTGCGTCGCATGTGCGCTGCTGGAGCTCAACGACAACAACAACAACAACAACAACACAATTAAAACACGACTTCAAGGTCGATCCCGGGCCGTGGACACACTTGACCCGGTGATAAGCGCACACACACAGCCCGTGGATGTGACAGCTCGTGAGGGCTAGCTTCTCCCGGGACCCAGCGTTAGCTCGTTAAGCTGCTCCTCCGCCACCATGTTACCGGGTGGTGGGGCACTTGGAGGTGAGAGTGGAGGGAGGATGCCACAGTGAGCGAACAGCACCGGGGGACCGCGTTTATGTCCCCGTAACAAGTGTGTTATTGATGGTTAGACGGAGGAGGACGGGTCCAGCCCAAAGCTCCGGGGGGCTCCGGGAGGCTCCGCGGGGCTCCGGGGGCTCCGGGGGGTTCCTCCCGCTCACGCTGCACTTACCTCGGGATGGTGATGCACTTGGTGTTGATGTTCTGGGTGGTGATGGCTTTCTCCAGCTCCTCCAGCTGGCCCGTCTTCTTCAGCTTCTTCACCAGACTCTTCACGGCTTTCTCGCACCACTTCTCCTCCTGGCCGTTCTGCTCGCCCTTCTTCCAGCCCAGCAGGCGCTTGACAATCGGGGGCGTGAAGGGCAGAATAGACATGGTCGAGTTCGGCTTGAGTCCCGCCGCCGGTGTCTAGGGGAGTAAAAGAAAAGTCCGCTCGGTTTGCGGGTAAAAACACCGGGGGAGTGGGGAGAGTGGGGGGAGGTACCGCTCCTCTTCCCACGGTCCACGCAGCGGAGGTCGAACCGGTAATAGTCCGGTTAACAGTTGTTTTCTAATGAACACCGAGAGGGCGCATCCCGGAGTTTTCACCCCCAGCTCGAGCGCTCTCCGACGGTCTGAGGCGAGTAAACCAGCCGCTGACTGCGCGCGCCCCGGTAGTCTGCTGCGTTGGTCTACTTCTGTGCCACTCCGCGAGGAAACCTAGTCCCCCCGTGTGCACGTCCTCGGGTCGGTGCTCCTTTTTTTTGCGCATCCACCCGAGTCGATTCCCGACCTCACCGCCTCGTTACCCTGCACGCGGTTCAAATAAGGAAGTGGAAGCACTTGATTGCGTTTTGCAACTTGTGCACGGACCGCCCCCCCCCCTCCCTCCCTCCCCACACGTCTGATCGGTAAAGTTTTTGGTGATGTTCATCCGCGGTGATTAGTCCTTCCGACTGAAGTCTGCATCAGATGCTAATGCAGGAGCTGCAGCCGAGTGTGTGCACTGCAGACTGCACAGCGGAGACAGGACGAGCAGCAGCTGGCCCGGTGTGCAGCTCTGGTGTTGCACAATCCACGCTGCTGCTGCTGCTGCAGATGAAAGTGCATGCGGCCTCCACACGCTGTCACAACCACACTTCCACTGGTCCGTCTGATGTGTTTGTTTTGCAACTGTGATGGAAACAGCATGCGAGTGGGCTTGGGAGGTTCAATGTCACCGAGTTCCACTTTCTCTTTTGCTTTTGTGTCTTGATCAATTTAGGAAGAGACACAGCTGAACCACCAAGGGGGCAAAGGGGGCCACGGAACCAGACCCCCAGGATCCTTTAGATCCCCAAGGTTGACTTCATACAAAGTTGCTGTATGTAATAAACACCACTTTCATCACTTAATTTGTCATTGCTCGTCTACAATATATGTAGTAAAAATCTAGTTTGAAGACCTTAATTCTTCAAGTTTACAATCTGCTCACTTGTGAACCAAGACTAGGTACGATGCAGCAATAAATGAAATACGACTATTGATCTGCTTGGTAAAAAACTAGATTTCCACAAGCTTTTTTAAATTTTATTCTTGTCTTGAAACTGCACAAATGAAACCACCAACCTGTTTCAGTTTATCGGCACAAAGTTATTATAGAGAAGGACGTGATTTTCTTACTTCCTTATTTCCCTCCGCAGGGTAGTAAAGTTGAGGTTTTCTTCCTAACAAGGAGAATACACACATTATACACACTTTATATTTTTTGAAATCCACATATTCTTATTATCTGACTTACAAGTCATTTAACTGCTATTGCATCAGGACACATTCCTGTGTGTGTGTGTGTTGCACAGGGAATAATGGGGTCGGATATTCGGCATCTCCAAAACAAAACTTTCCAGTAATTGCAGCTGGGTTGTTTGTCTCCATGTGGGTAAATTGCTTAGGAGCTGCTATAAGATGAAGGGCGATAGAAGTCATGCACATACACACAATCCGAGCAACTGACTTGCCTCAGCTTGTAAGAGGTGTGAACATCCTCCGCCCACTCAACAAGATGGCAGGTTGGTTTGCAGCTCAGCTCAGCCCCTGAAACCACAACTATAGTCTGAAACACACACACACACACACACATACACACATGCAGACGTACACCCCCTCCCTCACAGACTCACTAGTCCACAGACACACACACACAATGTCAAGGAGTCAAAGTGCCAGATGTACAATAGAGTGTATAGCACAGCTGAGCTCACCACAGAGATGGTGCTCGGTGGACAGTTCCGGGTGTGAAGCTGCCTTTGTTCTTCGTGCTTCAAAAGAAAAGACTTTATTGCGTCCAAGAGCAGTTTCCAAACTTGGTCACCTTATTTGCACATGCGTGAAAGAGTTGTAAAAGTTCTGCACAAGAGGACTGGTGCTCCTTTTGTGGTGTCGATTTACAAAATCAAGCTTTTTATGTAGTGTCATACATTAAAGGTTTCCTCTAACAGGCCAGACAAGGCAAAGCAGATAACCCTGCATATAGGGCCCCAACAGGGTTGTAAATGACATTGGAAAATAAAAATAAAGGAATGATCGTAGTGTCCAGTTAAAGTAATTTTCAATTTTGGTTTTAAGTCCAAAACCTTTAATCAGTGCCTCCATTGACAGTTCACAGCTATACAAGAATTGTAGCACTGACCTGCGGTTACTAGTTTGGTATGTGTGCACAGGCCCACTGACATGTGTCCAGCAGCCCTCTCAGTGCACAGTGTGTAGTTTGTGCTAAAAATACAGCTGCCCTGGTACAGCTTCAGGCTCAGCCGGACAGACACCTTTACTTTTATCTATTTTCGAGCACAGAGCAGTGTATATTTTTCTATCTGCTAAAGCAATGCCACGGTTCTTTCTTCAAAGTCTGTATTTAAATATATATTTCAAAACTTATATAAAAGTAAATGTTTGTTAGTTAAATCAGGCAATGATAAAATAGGCTTTTTAAACCAGCTCTGTCACTATTATTTAATGTGAATTGATGGTTTGAGCCAGTGAGAATCTTTTATATGAGGTGGGTTTTGTACCAACAGCCATCAACAGCTCCATGTCTGTCGTATCAGTCAAGTCTACAGCTGATGGAGGCCAAACTAACTCCCTCTCTGGTGTGTTGGCAGGTTGGAGGAGAGGGCTGAAGGAGCGTGCAGCCATGTGTCACATGCTGAGGCCCTGCGGCCCTCTCGGCACCTGTTTCAGACCCCGGGGACACGACCAGCTAAGACAGCTGGTTTGTTTTGGAGAAGTGTAGGGCGAGACGGGGTGGATATGGGGTGCAGGGTGGGGGATGGGATTACAGATGGGCCACAGTAGACGGGAGGCAGGACAGGGGGTCGGGTGGGGGTCTATGGGGGCTTCGATGAGAAGAATTACTGAGCACAAAAGGCATGTCAGCAAGACTGAATGGGCAATCCGATGGATGATAATGACATTGTGCTGGCTGCAACCTCAGAGGACATGGTCCAGTCTGTCTGTGTGTGTGTGCGTGTGCAAAGTCAGCTGGTGTCCCAGTGGAGTAGAAGCAAAGAGAACACAAACTGTGGGTCGCTGGAAAGATGAGATAAGAACAAGATGACCCATGTTTGACCTACTTCCAGAGACAATTACAAGTTTAATTGATCCAGCCTTAGATAACATTTTGAAAATTAGTTAATTGTCATTGTATATAAGCCTTGGGGTTCTGTAAATCACAGCAGTTGTATTAATATTAAGATCCTTTACTCAGGTAAAAGTAGCAATACCAGAGTACAAAAAACATTCAAATTAAAAGACCTGAAAACAAAATAATGCTTTAAAATAAAATGTTATGCCAAACAATATTATTATTATTTGGAAAATTTACTGACATTTTCTGTGTGCACTTTGAGTCTCAGCCAATTTTTTGATTGCAACCATTGCTGTGGAGGGTCTGTATGTGTGTGAACGCAAATGTCCAAGTGAGAGCCTTCAGACCATCTGCAGAGTTTCTCCAGCCAAGCTCTAGTCCGCAGAAGGAGCTGATGAGAGAAAACAGCAGGAGATCCTGTGCAGGAGTTCACTGTGAGCGAGCGGGGGTGTTGATGACGTTTCTGAACCACCAGAGACACAAACATCTAAAATGGAAAAAGAGTACAAACATCTCAGGATGAAAAGGCAGAGCCGTACAAGTAAATGACAAAGATGAAGCTGTCAAGAGAGATTTTCATGATAAGGGCCATGTTGATGTGCTGAAAATAAAAACATTTCAATCAACTTTATTTATGTAAATGGACAAGCACTATCACCCTCCCCTTCAAACTGTGTAGGAGAACATACTCTAGGTAATGTAAACAAACACCGACAGGCTCTTGGTTGGTTTGTTTGTCAATCATGGGCTACTGTAGAAACATGGCAGTGCAATATGGCAGTCAGTGGATGAGGACTCTGCCTCCTATGTTGGTATAAAAATCACAGTCTATGATAATGAAAACAAAACAACGAGTTACATTCTACGGCCCAATCCCAATTTTCTCAAGACAACCTTTAAAAAAAAACTGTGCTCTACTAGTATTGTCATGGTTTGGAGAGAAAGCAGGAAATCCTGTCCTGACCATTTACCTGCTGATTTGAATAACCTGCATTAACATAGATGCTATTTGGATATTATGGGTTTGGCACTTTAGTAACTGCAAGCAATAGCATTGGTTTATTTAAAGGAGACATATAATCCCAATCACTACTTTACACTTTTACAATTGACACCATCACTAATCACAAGTTATTAGGAGTTGAACAGTACTTGAAGTTTAATGACTATCAGCAATGTGTCAAAGAGAATTTAAGTTTTCTCTTCCACTGGCTCACCACAAGGGTGTGCGCTCTCTCCTTAGTTTTTTTATCCTTTATACAAATATATGTCGTAGTTATTTTAAAGAATGAATGGTGCAAGGAGTCATTCCTCCAACTTTACACATCAAAAACGAAGGATATGGTCATTGATTTTAGACACAAAGACACATTTATCAAAGGTCCAACTGTGGAATATGTGCAACCTTATAAAAACCTTAGGATTATTGTTGAATCCAAATTGAACTCTGAAGCACAGTGAAGCTTTGTGCAAAAAGGGGCACCAGCATTCGTAGTGCTTTAGGAAAATGTCTTGTTTTCACATTGACAACCATCCTGACACAACAAAACACTATGGAAATAGTTTTGTTACATCTGCAACTGTTTATATTTGCACATTTGACATTGTCCAATCTTCTGGTGTGAGTGAAGCATTTTAGCACTTTTTGTCATGGTTTTTGTGGTCTTGTCTTCTGTCAGTGTGTTATAATTTTGAATTGTATGGATGCCGCTTCTTTTTCGCTGCAAAACAAATCTACCTACGGGTACAAATAAAGTTACCAGTCCTAACCTGAGTTCAATCATGAAGACTTTCCCCTCATTCAATCAATCTCAACTCTCTCACTCTCTCTATGCCTAATTAATCAGCTGATTCTGGGCGTTTCTAAATGTCCAATCAGATTCTGCCACAGTCTCTTCCAGCCAATCACGCGGCTGCTGTCGAACTTTAAATCCCTTCTCTTCTTTTCGGCAGTGCCCAGAGGACTTTAGTGCCATGACTACCTGGTTCAACCAGCAAGGCACAGGTTCACCCAGTTGCCGCAGATCCGAGATCTATTCTGCCTTTATAACTGTATAAACAATTTCTCAACAGATTCTTCTAAGAGCTGATTTGTCACAAAATGTCACTTAAGGTAAATGGTTTGTATTTATTTAGTGCTTTTCTAGTCTTGATGACCACTCAAAGCTCTTTACAGTCCAGTTTTACATTCACCCATTCACACACAAACATTTATACAGTGCACATTCTAGCAGTACTTTGTTGTTCTATGTGGGGCAATTTGGGGTTCAGCATCTTGCCCAAGGACGCTTCGGAATGCAGATGGGGAAGACTGGGGATCGAACTGCCGACCTTCAAGTTGGAGGAGGACCGCTCTACCCCTCAGCCATAGCCACCCTATATATAAAGGTAGAATTGTCTTTCAACTAAATAACACAAATGAATGTCTTTGATGTCAGGTAATGCACATTAATGTCACCCGCCAATAAGCCGGACAAAGAGCAAGTAGACTGTAATTTGATCAGAGCAGATTAAAGTCCAGTCATTGTCTTAGGGACATTTTATATGTTTAATCTCTAAAGATATAAGTGCAGAACAAATCTGCTTGTAGTGGAATCTGTTGAACAGATACCAGGACTGAAAGACACCCAGCTTACAGAGGACAGAAGAACAGAAAGACGATGGACTATTCAATCCGATTTTCAGAGAACCCTGAGATGATACCAAGTCAAATGGTCTTCGTACCTGATGAGATTGGAACCGATGGTCGGACCGTATCAGACGATACAATTACACAGTCTGACTGTGAGATGACAGATATAGAGATGGAAGTCCGGACATTTATCGCCTTGGTGGTCTTGGATGTGTTAAGAAAGTGTAAATCGAAATCGGACTATGGAGAGATGACCATCATCACTCTAGCACATCAGCTGATGATTGGAATCATGAAAGACTACCCTATCACGGAGTGGGTTTTCCCCATTGTGAGCAACCTGCAAGTGGCTGCTCAAGTGAGCAATGAACTGTACGAAAAGATGCACCACCACGTGAAGCGCATGCTACATTTTGAAAATCCACCTGTGCTGGCCTTGATTACAGATGTCTTTCGAAAACATATCTGGAATAATGCAGGAAAGCGTACATATAACACCACTGGCAGTTTCAAGTTCCCTTAAGGGGTAGGACTTGTGGACTATTAGGAATAGGAGCTACTTTTGGATTGCTCTTGTTAGATAGTAGCTCTTTGATCAAGTGTTTTCACCACATCGACACCAGCGTTGGCCCCTATGATGAAAAGCTCCCTGGACAGCTTCATCTATGTCTTCTACGTGTGCGGCTCTGCCTTCTCATCCTGAGATGTTGGTATTCTCCTTGAAAACCTGTCCTTAGAGCCGTCCACTTTCACGGAAAGTCTGTCACTAGGTTTTCTCCGGGTGCTCCGGTTTTCCTATATATTTCCTAATACAATTTAAAAAAGTATATGTACATGTAGTTTGGTCTTGAATTCACTCCACAAACAGACTGACCTCCGGACATATGTTGCCTTGGTGGTCGTGGATTTCTTAATAAAGTGTCAATCAAAAACTTTCGATGTCATCTCAGGAAAAAATCAGGAAGGCGTGGTGGGTTCCTACCCAAATTCTATTTAGCTATGGCTGTAGGAGCAGCAGGTATAACAGCTATATTCGGATTGATCCTGTTTATAAATGAAGTAACTTGAAAGAAACATTACATTAATTCTAAGAAATTAATTCTGCTACAAGTGTTTTGTTTGCCCCACATCGACGCCAGTGTTGGCCCTTATGATGAAGAGCTCTCTAGACAGCTCCATCGGGGTCCTCTACGTGTGCGGCTCTGCCTTTTCATCCTGAGATGTTGGTATTCTTTTTGAAAACCTGTCCTTAGAGCCGTCCACTTTCATTGAAACTCTATCATACAATTTCAAAAAGTATATAAACTTGTTGATCTTCCTTGAATTCACTCCACAATTAACTGAAATACATTGATTTGAAATGAGTTATTGAAAATATAAAACTAGATGTGGGAGCTGAAGATCATTAGCCAAAATCTGGAGCTCATTTGTAACTAAATTTTAAGAAATTCCATCAATGCATTTCTGAGATATCAAACGAATGGGAATCAAACGACTGAATCCCAAATTGCAGGAAAGGCTGAGAGAGGAAAACTAAACGTCTTCACAACTACAGAACCATCAATGACTTTCTCAGAGCGAGTTTGCTAAAAACACTTAACTTATGTGTTCTCAGCAGGAGCTCGACACGCTTCACTCATATGTCTAACATAGCCAGCACTTTTTTCAATAACACAAATAAAACACAAACACAATCCCACACCTACACAGGGCCACTGCTAGCCATTCGGGTGCCCTGGACGTAATTGCTTTGTGTTACTTAGGCCAGCAAACGCGACTCAAGCAGATGAGATCACCAAATCCAGCACACGCACAGATTGAACACTGCATCTTGGCCCACTGGCTCTCGCTGCCTGCTTCTCTTGGCCTCTTAACCACCATGGCCTTAATTGGTAATTGAGCCCACTCACAAACTGCAGCTGCTATAGGCAGGGAGAAAAGGGTTCCACCTGAATGGACACTGGGGGGAGAGAGCAGAGAGAAAACCCGGCACACAACAGCCCCTCCCATTAGTGCTAATTGTTAAAGTGTAAGGTGATGAGTGAGGAGGGAGGACATAGGGCAGGGTTATGATGGGTAACAATGATGATCAGACTTGTGGTGCCCCCCTCTGGGGACCTACACATGGCCCATGATGCATATGGTGGGAGCAGCGGCCCTGCACCTACAAACGAAAAATGTGTACCAGATAAATGCTTTCGACATATAGTGAGATATAGCATTCTGGCACACTTGGCTGGACATAATGTTTAAATTCTACTGCGAACATCATGTGTCATTGTTATTATTTCATTTTTGCTTCTCCAGCATGTTAGAAACGTAATTGACACACACACACTTCATGACTACTTTTTGGAGATTCAAAGTTTTGTGTCATCCGATCCATTTCCAGCAAGGTATCACTGGTACACAAGTACCAGAGATCTGAAGTGGATACGGGCAGCCACTGGTAACCAGTGAAGGGAGCGGTGTAGTGTGAGAGAACTTAGGTTGGTTGAAGACCAGTCGAGCTGCTGCATTGTGGATGAGCTCCAGATGTCGGACTGCACCAGCAGGCAGCTCAGCCAGGAGGGAGTTCCAGTAGTTTAGACATTTTTAGGGACATTCTAAGGTTTTTACAGATCATGTCCTCTGTGTTCCTCGATCATCTTTTTTCATATTGACTCTGTGCAGCCAGACATTCCTCGATGATCCAGGGATTTACGACAACAACCATGCAGCCTTTAGTCAGCTCCTCTCCTATAGAATCCATTATATTACTATAAAACTCAAGTTAGTCATTACATTTTCCAGCCTTTTCTCAGATCAAGCATCTAAGAGATTTTAATATATATGAAATTATTAAAGCTTTTTAAATACATTGCAATTATGTATTTTCACATTGAAGGGCTTTCGTCACAACAAGCTTCATAATTGCAAAAGAAAGACACCTGGTCCCTCTGATTCTGCTGTGAACATTTCTAACATTGAGGTTGAAAAAAAAAGGTAAACAGTGCCACCCACTGGTAACGGCTGCTTTACTACAAGCATTTACACGTGTTAGTTATTCCATGTCCTACACTTGAGGGAAGCACTTTGATTTAACAGACATCTTTCAGGCTGTTTAGATCCCTAACGGAACAAAATTAAATCATGAGCAAAAAAAACCTAGTATCTATCAGAACCATCCTTAGTGTTTTTCTGAAGGTGATATACTGCTGTGACTATTACAGATTACAAGCTATAAGAAATGAAGTATGTCTAAGATCATCCTACAATTTTGGCCTTGTATGATACCGTCCACTGCACATCCTACTATACAGAACACTAAAGAAGATTTGATCAAGTAAAATTCCTCTTTGAGTGATAATTGCACATTATATCCTGCACACCAGTCTTCCATTTGCATTTTTATGACAACAAAACCCCTCAGTCTCATATAACACAGGCATAGAAGATCAAGCATTTGGTCACAGACCATTGATTTTCTTTGTGGCTGATATAATTTCTCATTCTTCTAAGCCCTATTCATGCACCCCTTGACAATATGCAAATAATGTCCCTGGGCTACCATTGTATTACCACACTTGAACAATATGTGTGAGAGGAACACGATTGTTGCTGGAGTTGTTATCAAATTCCATGAGCCTTTAAAAAAAGGGGGGGGCTGCATCTGATCATTATGTAGGAGCGCAAACAAAGAGAAATCTATGTGATCTGCCGAATGCTGTTTGGAAACGAGGGTCCTGTGTTAAGAGGAACATGGAAATGAGGCACTCGTGTGTCTGCTGCTCATCTTAATTAATTCCACCTCTTTCTATACTGCAATAACATTTGGTCACATCGAGGAAAAGCAACACGGATTAATGGAGGTGGCTTCGTGTTTCACAAACCTCTATGTTGCCGACAGGGAAGGGGCAGCCTCAAGTCAGGTTAATGGGCAAAATAAGAGTTTTATTTATGAATAAACAAAACATAACCATTTCATTAAAATTACATATGGAGTAGGGTGGCACTATGGTCCAGTGGTTAGCGCTGACGCTCACAGCAAAATGGATGTGGGTTGGAACCTAACAGACCACCTGGGCCTTTACTCTGGGTTCTTCTCACAGTCCAAAGGAGGTGCAGCTTATGTTGACAGGGGGCTGGTAGGTGTTAATGTGAGTCTGTATTGGGCCAGGGGGCCTGACCTGGCTAAACCCAGCGTCTCACTCAATGCATCTATATTTGCAATGTGTTTATTGTAACCTATATATTGAAGAACTTTGTAACCGTGTTTTGTTACTATATAATGCTATACCAATTATTATTGTGATTATTAACCTCTGCTACCTGTGCACCAGGGAGACCTTTTAAATCGGTTTTGTATTTATAAATATTTCTTAATGATATTCATCATCTGATAAAGACATTTAATGATACGAATCATTCCTTCTGCAAAAAGAAAAACATTGCATGACTTATTCGCTCATGCCAGAAGATGGCAGCAAAAGCCTGCTGTGCCAACAGTAAAACTTGAAAACCTTCAATGAACAGAGGCTTCACATCTAATTGCAGGGCTCATAAGGGAGGCACAGATATACACAGGTAGAGTTCAGATTAGATTCAGGTCGGGAGAAAGACATGATGACAGCAAGACGGATTCTGTTTGAACCTTCTCCCAAAGCTTTAGGAATCTAACGCTCAACAAAGTCAATTATTAGTGTGATGATGTAAAATGTATAAATAGTCTTAAAGTTCAAAGAGTTTATATTCATATATACAGTCTTGTACAATGAAATTCTTTCTTTGCCTTCCACTATTAATAGTTTGTCTTATTTAAGAGTTAAATATCTATATCAAAGTAAGACAAATATATAAATAGAAGTATATACAATAAAGAACCAACATAATTTATAGGTGTATTTTTAGAGAAGATTATGTATGCCTCGGTCAGCACTTTTCGTAGATGACTGTCTCTGAATAGAAAGTGAAGATATAGTAGAAAAAATATGATTGTGTCTATGCTTTATCGCTGCCACAAACGTAATTTCACATTTCATGTTCATTTTTCTTCCTATTTTTTGTAGATGTCTCGACATTCAGGACTTCCCAGCATACCACAAAATGAAATGTAAGAAAAAAACACAGAGATCACAGAGAGAGAGATAGAGAGACATAGAGAGAGAGAGAGAGAGATTTTAATCTGATTTGAACGCAGCAGCGAAGGCCAACTGCAGCGCTGCAGGGCGTGTATTGACAACTCCAACAATCTTAAGAACATCAGTAGTGGTGGTAATGTTGCCTTCAGGGCTCAGGCTAGTACCTGCAACGCCAGGACGCTGACAGGCCGACATAGCGTTCTCACCTCCGCCTAAGTTTGATTGACAGCTTCATACAAAAGCCCCAGAGAATCCCCGGTAATATGCCTCAACTGAGCAAAAAACCCTTTGCACTTTGATTTGATCCGTGACAGAAGAATCATTATCTACTGATCTTCCGCTTCAGTAAAAGCAATAACATAAAAAATGCAGTTCATCGCCAGATTGCAAACTTGTAATCTGAAATAAAATAACCAGTAACTACAGCTGTCAGACAAATGCATCAGGGCACCGTCCATGTACACACCACCGACATGATTCACCCGCTGCATCTTTTGTTCAACAACCTTTTGAAACATTATCTGATAACTGTTGCAGGCAAACACGGCAGTTTTATCCTTTCTAGTCGATGTGATGACTAGAAAACTTCAAACATGTTTTGCAACTCGTACAACAGAGGCCGGAGTTCCAGGTTCCAGCCTTTTCTTTCAGTTTTTAACACCTCGCTTGAGACAAAGGGTGGGAGATGAAAAATGGCCGTATAACTCTGACTGGTTGAAGAGGAGGTCAGACAATAAGGCTTTGTGGATTCGCCTCACCAACCGGGGTTCAATAAGTCGCTTTGATAATGAGAACTATGTCTGTGTGTGTCAAAGAGAGGAAGAAGAAAGACAAAACAGATGAAAGAGTCAGTTTTAAAGTCTCCTACAGTCTGGGGTTGTCTGATGAGGGCAGCATGTTTTGTAATGCTAAAGTACAGTTTCGTTTCAGACCCAAGTGATGCTGATACTGTTACACCCCTCCGACAGAGGGGAAATGTATAAAAGGACTTTCAAGCTGCTTTCAAAGTGATGTAGGTGTCCGAGTGACAGCCTCCGGACTTTCTGCCGACTTTCTCCCGTCGGCGCCAAAGAAGGAAAGTCAGCAGAAAGTCTGGAGCTGATGAGGAAACATCAGGATATCCTCTGGGAAGTGGAAAAGTGGGAAAAAGAAATCTCAGGATGAAAAAGTGGTGCATTACACTTAGAAGACATGAACGAAGAAGATAAGAGTTTTCGGTGATAAGGGCCGAGGGCGCTGTTGATGCACTGTGAACAAAAATATGGGATGTCCACCGCGGAATGAACATGTAAATTCCTCCGGCAAACTATGGAGAAAGTCTGTACACAATTCCTACGATATATTCTTCAGGCTTCAGACACGATGCTTCCTCTCAACTGCTTCACCGAGGAACGGATTTTCAAAAGAGTAGTTACGAGGTTCTTTCGGTACAAATAGTAATCTTACAAATACAATTTATAAACTAATCCTAACCCCGTAAAATTATGAATTTTTCTCTACGTATTAATTGTTTCTTATGATCGACTGTTAATTAAAACACGGATCCGTCACCAATTATCACACATACAAACAAAAATAAAGCCTAAATTATCTTATGTGCGTCTCTTACTGGGCTCAACACTCAAAACATGTAGCATCCATGCTAACTTCATGTTGCTCTGTCTAAGATACTGAGGGAGGAGTTTGAGCTAGCTAGCTAACTGTTTAACAATTAACTAATTAAAAACTACTTCTTCAAAACAATGTGTTAAAAAAACACGAATAAAACATCTGAGTGAACACATTCAGAAGTTCAACAGTCACGTGCTCGTCACTCACCTGAAACAGGTGAAATGTAAACGATGACGCTGCTTCTTCTGAGATCACTTCCCCCATAATGAGGCATCGTGGCCGAGAGCTCCCCCTTCAGGTCTCTGCAGACATCACTAATCATTCTAGAGGCTGAGCAGGTAGATCACAGATTACAACATATTCTAGGGAACAGCTGTTTGAGATTTTGAATGATGTTAATCAGTTTTTAACATTTTAACCCCCTGACAGAAATTAGGCTTCTTAACCTCTATAATATAACTTCATTAATGACACATTTTACTCTTACAGTTATTTAAATGTATCACCCTATTTATAATGAATTGCTTTTTTCCCAGTGATTATTTTAATCCCAATTTTACAGACTCTCAATAAAATCAATCTGTCACCACAGTTTGTAGATGATGTGTGTACAGCCGCTTAGAGCAGCGGTGATTATCCCTATAAAGCTGAAAGGCTTCAGAGTGGCTCCATTACTTTCCCGATGTATAATTCATGATTTCAAATGATTTTTATGAATAGTTAGGCCTATTAAAAATACTATGATTTAAAGGAACACTTCAATTTTGCTTCGGACGATTGAAAATAGGCGTACGGAAATCATAACTCTTCTGCAGAGCTGTGTGATACAGCTGTGTGCTGGTCAAGTGCAGTGAATGTGAAAAGAATCAAATGTGAAAAACAGGTTTGCTCAGGATCAACTTAAAACTAAGTGAGATCTGTTTTAGTATTTCCTGCAGTTACAAGGGTCAAACACAGAATCATTCATCTTCTGCATTGAGGTTTCAGAAAATCTTTTTTAAAAGGATTTATAAGCGTGGAACCTTAGCTTCTTGAATTTGAACTTGCTGTAGTGATTCTCTCCTCTTTGGACAATTTTCATCATGTCCAAAAAAGCCCATGGTTACTCCATGGTAAATGTATTGTAATGCTGAATGATCTGATTATAGCAGATATGAGTTTTGAGGTTGTGGTCAACTCTACCAATCAGACACGTTGCTGTTACACCTGAGGATTGTGGGCAGTGCAGTACTTCTCCCTGACATACACACGTTCTTGTAGCTACAACAGGAGCAGAATTTTTTTTTACATCTTGTAGCGTGTAGTAAGTCTACCTTGGATGGTTAAAACATTGTGGTTGAAGATCAAAATCTTTCTGCAAGAAAATGAATGGGATTTTTTACTTCACGCTGTTGAGCTCTATAGGATTTGGCTCTAGCCCTGCGACCCTAACAGGATAACCAATAAAGATGAAAGAGATTAGATGCTCTAGCAGTCCATAAATGAGAGTGAACCTCTGACAAGTTATAATGTTGTCAGGTTCGTTACGCTGTAGCCAAAGGCTCATTCTTTACACTGATTCCTGTCAGCTTTAAACTTTGTATATATGATTTTCAACACATGGACCTCTGACAGGCAGAGTCATGCTGGCTGAAATATACTGTGTCTGCAAGATTTCTTGTCATTGTGCTCACATCTCTTATAATCACATCTCATTAAGTCGGTGCATGTGTTTGTTTTTGTGTTGTCCTTGCAGCTCCACCTCGAATCAGCTCAAACACTTACAGCTGTTCAGATGTTTAGATCTTTTTACATGCTGGCGACAGAAGGTTTCGTTTTGCAAAGTCGACGACAATATAAAAAAATGCCTTTAGGTCAGTGTGTTTGCATCCGGTGACCAGAGGGAAATAACAGGGCTGCCCTCATGTCACGCAAATACATTTTAACAAGATCCGAAATGAGCTGAATGGACGACAGAGGAAAAACACTCACTGTGTTCATGGAGAGAGGGCGGAGACTCCTGAAGGAAACCTGAGCAGGGTCGGTACCGCGCTGGAATCTACCACACTGGCATCAGCCGGAGCCAAAACCTCATTCTGGAAGTTTGGAAAGCAGAGTGGAGTGACAGCATTTCCTGCATCCATTTAGAGTCCCACAATATGGAAAACATTTAGACCTCTTAGAGAAGAAAAGTCAAGTCGTACATTAGCTGCTTTGTGAATTCTTTTTTTTTAAACTGGTGGTATTTTGGGTAAATGCAAGTTTTTGTAAAGGAAGCCTTTTATCTGCAAACAATAACAAATTGAAAACAGAAGAGGAGCTGCTTTGAAACTTGACTGTGTGGTCTCGGGGCTGGATTATTCTTTGTTTGGCATTGTTAACATGCTTTACATTAAGGCTTCTATGAAGGTTGTCAAACATGCTCTGTGTGTGTCTCTTTTAAAACACTTCTGCAGCCTTTGTCCGGGTGGTGTGGCTCCGTGCCAGGATAACCAGGCATGATATGTACACTAACCACTATTGAACCACTATTAACCACCATGTGCTGTGTACATTTACATTGTAACTACATCCATTTCAGAAGTATGTCGGGGCTACAGGCAGGACAGGGCACTCCTGCAACAGAGGAGATAGATGACATGTGTGTCGGGTATTGAACAACTTATTCAGCATTTATGAACTTTGAAACCTCTAAAAAGTACACAAAGTAATAGAAAGCACTGGAAAAGTTAGGTGTTGAAACTTCTCTATCCATGGCAGCATTCTCTAAAAATCAAAACAATACAAAATTTCCTCCAGACTCTTCACCATCCTCTTGTTTGAATGTAGGATGAGACGCTCCTCTTGTTCCTTGAGGGTAACGCTGCTCATCACTCACAGTTAAAGGTTATTTTTGTGCTGAGACCCTCAAAACATGGCTTTGTCTCTTCAAATTCTTCTAGGAAATGATGAGTTTCACGTGTGTATGTCCTCAATTTAAGTGACAAGCGCTGATTTAACTCATTCTACTGAAGTTGTCATTGTTAACATTCTTTAATCAATCTAATTATTGTGCTAGAAGTGGGCTTGAAGAGCGGGCACCTGCAGCAATGCTAACACTTTATCTCGCCTGATTGTGATTCACTCGGCTCATGCTCCAGACCTCTGCAATATTTCGGGTAAATCTGCTCAGTAAATTTAGAGTAATCCTGTTGACAAACTAACAAATAACCAAACAGCAATTAAAACAACCTGTACTTGATGAATACAAATTTTGCTTATTTAAAGTTATGTTACAGGAGACATGTTGGCTTTAGTTTTAAATCATTACAGCTGCTATTTTATGTTCACTTCACAAAGTCCTTCCTCTCTACACTAATAAATGCTCATCATTTCCTGTCTATTCCTGAGAGTGGGAAGTATGATACGCTTGTGATTTTCTTATATATTATTCTTTTGCCATTGAAGGAAGTTTGTAGTTTGTAGCAAAAAGTTGAATCATCTTTGAGGCTTAATGGGACAGACGGCGGCACGTTGAGTCTAGTGACATTTAATAAGTTCAGTTACATACTTGGATTTGCTCCAGTGTGTAAGTGGTTGTGGGAGTGACTGTGAAATATGAAGTGTAGTTGAACATATAAAGCAGCAAAAAACGTTTTCACAAACTTGTAAACGTCGGGTGTGCGTTTTGAACACAGAGCTCTCCGGGTGATCTAAGGGGTTAAACGGGAGTCGCAGAGTCTCCTGGCTGCGATTCAAGCCGCGAGCAGCTTCAGGCGGTACTGGTCCTGGCTCACAGCAGCTGAAAGAGAAGGCTGTCTCCAACACCCTCCACCCCCCCTCCTGTGTCTGTCTCCATATAATTACACTATGGCTGACAGACATGGTGCTTAAAGTAACAAAACAAAGACAGGCTGGAAAATAAACAGCACCTCGCTCATTCACTGAGACGCCGAGCCCGAGATGGCCACCGAGTTTCAGTGCTAATAGTTTAGTGGAGATGGGAAATGTAAATATAAATAGTAAGCTCAAGGAAAAGTCGCGGTAAAGGTGACAGCCAATCACCCGACTGTTAACGTCCATGCTTTAATGAGGCAACAAGAAGCTCACACACATAATTGTTTTATTTCCTGTGACACATGCGGGTTATTTAAAATGATTTCATGCTTCATTTTATATAAATAACACAAAACTCTGTGAATAGATGTGTGTGTTTGGAAGAGGGATCCACAGACCGAATGTAAAGATACGTCTCCACTTCCTCCTATTGTACAAAAATGAAGCCAAATCATCCTAAGTACGGGTGCCGCCATTTTGTGCTTTTGCCGTCGTTTGGAACTAAGAACATCAGTGTGATGTACTAAGAATCTAAAACGATAGAGATCGTCTTGAAACTTTATTTAGGGGGGATTTTGACCCATGTGCCAATTCACTAATATGGAGGATGAAGGGTTTCTGAACTTTGTTTTGCAGCCAGCCACCAGATGGCGACACCTTTAATGAGTCATGTCGTCAATCTTTGTGTGTGTCTTTTTGTGTGTGTGTGTGTGTGTGTGTGTGTGTGTGTGTGTGTGTGCATGTGTGTGTGATTAATCCATGTACATAAACTGGTCGAGGTCATCAGCACCAAGCATCAGATTAACTTGCATCCCTGTCACAGTCTATGATTCTCAAGCCAAGGACGTGATGGAGAAATACCTCAAATCCAAGAAATGAGGTGTCAAAAAACTCTTAAGTTTAATGTTTACTGTTTTGGCTTCAGATCAGATAAATTCAGAGTTGAAAGATAAAACTCAAACCTCTGAGATCTTAATTCCGTGGCCACTTGAAGGTGTTTGAACCACAACAGTGACGTTTCACCACAGATTTGCTTTCACACAGTTTCTTGTTTGCACGAGCAGCAGCGACGGAGCAACACTTGAAATCATGTTTCTGTTCATGTGGCAAACGGCTCTGCAGCTCCTGAGGGAAATACCTGCTGCGGCCCAAAGCGACGCTGTGAGAGCGAAACAGAACCGTAGATTAACAACCCCTCAGCCACCATTACTGTTATTGGTAACACCTGTGCTTTTCCTACTGGGACAAGTCAAAATGTCTCTCGGGGAAAAAGGTCTTTAAGAGCAAATCTAAAAATGGTAATCCTAACTTTTGACTCGGTTTTATTTGGAATCCAATTTCAGCTTGAAATTAAATCGTCCAGAAGATTCATGAAATCAAAGAGTTGAACGACGGCCACAAATCAAGCTTCTTTATTATTATTATTATTAATAATGTTATTATCTAAAGCAGATCTGCGGCCTCAGCTCTCTGCTCTCGGGCTGTGAGTGAAACCTTCTCCTGCTGTTGTCGTCCTTCCACCTCGTGGTTAAACCTATTGTTCATCCAGAGCTGCTCTCCTCTCTCACCACAGATGTAAAGAGCGGTTTTCAGAGTCACCATCACTTTTCTGTCAGCTCCAACCTGTCTGACCTTTTTTTCCTCCGACCTCTGTCATCAACGAGACGTTTACGACCACAGATCGAACTTTCTAGATGCTTTTTGTTTACGTCACCATTCTGAGGAAACTGTACAGACTGTTGCAGATGAGCAGTTCAATGAATATTCCAACTGGCCCATGTGAAATTGAACCAAAGCTCCTGAGCTGTATCTGCCCCAGAATCCGCAATTAAGTGGAGTCACATCCAGACCCTGGTCGGACCCGTTAACCTCTGACCCACGGCACCGTCACCCGTGAATAAAAACACATGCTACATACAAAGTCACTCACATCAAATAGGTTACGGCCTCCTTGTTCCATTGTGTTGGTGGTTGAGTTGTGGTCTTGCATTAGTGTCTTTGAACTGTTTTCTCCTGTGATTGTTGTAAATGTGTTTCCTAGACGACGACGTGTCCAGAAGAGAAACCCTCAGAGAACGTGTTCACCGCCGGCTGTTTTTATTTTAACGTGATCCATTTGGATGCTTTAGCTGGTTCGGTGTTGCTATAGTGACCATATGTAGCATCATTTTATGTTTAATTTCTTCAGTTCTCACCTGCTGCCCCACCATATTTAGTCAATGTACACAAATATATAATATATAAAGATATCGACGTGTTACACAACTTAGCGGGACCTGGTGCTGGACTCTGATCTTTCTGAGTTAATTCACTCCTACAACATGATTGGCTGAGGAGTGAGGCACAGGTGATTCCTTTGTGGGGCCTCAGGCCAGTGAAGGCCGAACCAGGATGAGACGGTCTGGTTTACAGAGGATCTCCGTGGTCAGTGTCACCGGCATTATAAACCCAAACAGAGCAGAAGTTTTACTGAGAAGGTTTTGAACACCCCTTAGTTTTACTGTCAGCTGTTCAGTTGAGTTGAAGTGTGATACTCAAGCATCGGACGTCTTGTTGCTTGCCGCCGCCATAACTTCTTTGTCACTGAAGCTCAATGAATCCTGGGAGACGTTGGCCATGGAAGGATCCATCCGCTGGGAACCTCATTTCTTGTGGATGGAAAGACATTTGCCGCATTTGAGGGAACCTTAGAAATGGGACAGGCTAGTGGCGCCACTGTGACTCTTCAAATGAAGCCTCTGGAGGAAGCAGCCCCCGAATGGAGACGCAACCTCAGCGTAATACATTTGTAATTGTTTACTGGTCGGGAGTTAAGAGGAGGCCACTCAGGCCTTGTCCGTCATTCCGTGGAAGTGAGGAGACATTAATCAACTCTGATGTGCAATCAGCTACAAGACAGTGAGGAGATCTCTGGGCTGTCTGCGGTTTCACACAAGAGGGCTCGCTAACAGCGGAGCTATCGATCCATGTGCACTCTGAGCAGCCGAGTGACAAAACACTGACAAGATGATGATGATGGTGGTGAGACGTGATGGAGAGAACACGGTGGATCTGAGGCAGGAGGGGTTTTCTCCTGTGATCACGTGCGGGTATAAGAGTTGAACTGTCAAGTGAAAATTTTTTGTTTACAATTCTTCAAAGTTAAGTCCAATATTTTCACTGTTTTTAATCCTTCAAAGTAAATTCCAATATTTTAACTTTTTTAAATTTTCCAAAGTAAATTCCAACATTTTCACTGTTTTTAATCCTTCAAAGTAAAGTCAGATTTTCACTGTGGAATAGATTATTTCAGGATACTTCAAAGTACTCTAAAATCACTTTGCTCAATAAGTTCAGAGAGAGACTGATATGCCTGTGTTCAGATAGTAACTAAGTACATTACTGTACTTGACGTGAAGTATTTCCACTATTTTAATACAATATTTGAATCTATCTATTGTATTTTTCTTATTATAACATTCAGATCAGACAACTTCAGTGTTTGTCAGGGTTACATTTTCATTATGAGGAAAGGTAGTGTTGACCTTTTCCTGGTCAAACCACACAACGATGAGGTTACACAAACTGAATACAATGCAAACCGGACCTTCACTTCGAGGGATTAAACAATTCTAATATTTTACAATCGGACTTACTATCCATACAGAGATGCACAAAACCATTGATGGATTGACCAATACAAAAACGACATCTGATTGAAAACACCCTTGAAAAATGAAGCCAAGTCTCCTTGTTATTTTCCGATGGATGCTTATGTGGTTAAGAAGAATTTAGTTTGAGTCGTTTTCGACCTTAAAACCTGTGATAATCCAGTAAGGAGCAGCTCTTCATTAATCTTCATACAAACCCTTAGATGCAACCTTCAACTCTTAAATCGGGCCCTAACCCACAGTCTGAGAACCACGGCTCCAGAACAGGCATCTGGAATAAAAAAAGGTGGCGGCCTTCATGATCTGTAGTGAAGGAGCAGAAAGTTATAAACACTTTGCCGTGGTCCTTTAAGCAATCGCTCATCTTTCTTGGAGCAGCAACAGAAAACGTCTTCCATTAATTACCCCTCCCTGATGTATTCATTAACATAATTATAACATCATAATCTGGACAGGGATAATTATATGGTGAAGGGGTGGAGCCGGTGAGCCAGCGGCAGAATTAGCCCGTTTTCCTTCAGTTCACAGTGAGGTCAGTGAACACCGCAGCCCTGGAGCCGAGGGCCAAGAACCCTCCTCCACCGCTCGCTGCCTGGGATCCATTTCATGGTCTCCATGACTCTGAGTCCTGACAAAGGAAAACAAAAAACAAAAGGCAAGCGACTGGGCAGGGGTGTTTTCAGATGAGAAAACCAGAGATGGAAAAAGAAACCTGGTAAGTTTTTTGGGACTTGTCCCGCCAGCAGCCACTCTCCCGACCCAACCCCTCCTCTGAATCCTTCCATTGTATCCTGACCACAAATCCCACACTTTGCCTGGAAAAGCAGCGAGGAGACTGAAATGTACAGCGGAATTTTTTTTTGGGGGGGGTGGGGGGTGTATGGGAATGTCTAGAGCTTCTATAAAAGATTTCTATTTTCAGTTCCCTGTGTGTTGACAAATCTAAGAGTTTAAAACAAAGATGAATTCACCTACAAACGGGCTTCGACATCTATTTTAAGTTCAGTTACTGAAACCATAGAGAAACACTGGAGAGGCTCTTGAATGTTGCAGCGCTTCATTTTTCGTCTGTAGTGCTGCAACTTTGTAATCAACCCTTCTCTACTTTTCGAGCTCAAGTTAATTACAGGTTTCAGCAGAGCCGCCTGCAGAGGTTCAGGGTCAAAACAAAAATGCCTGAGCCGAGCCGAGCGACGTGCTGCCTCTAAATACACGTCTCCCTCCTAACGTTCTTCTTTCTTCTACTGCTTACATTGCTTTTTTCATCTCACTGTTCTTTTCACAACCTCTTCAAACTCCGAGTTTGAGTTTCCATAAATAATTGTGTCGATGAAAGACTCGAACAGGATGCCGTTACGCTATAAACACAGAACCTTCTCCTACCGGAGAGTCGGCTTCAGGCCTGAATGCCCTGCTGCGGTTTGTTGTGTAATCTCTAAGTTATGCACTTAATTTTCTTACCACTGGCTCTGTGACGCCTTGAACTGTTTTTCCATCGCTGCTGGTCCCTGTTCAGAGCCGAGGAGACGGTTAAAACTTGATTATGATTCATACAGTTGGAAAACGTTTTATAGAGGTGTGTAGTGTAAGATGCAAACAACAAAAACGTGAGTGAAAATCAAAGCTCAAAGGTTCACAAACTGGATTTTGAGAGCTTTTAGCTGCATCTCAGATACTTCTTCAGCAGATAGAGCCGGTTCAGGTGACAAGGGACAGATTTCCCCATTTGACTTTGTGTTTCATGTCCAGGAAGCTTTTTATATTCCACACAGTAACTGATTCTGTGTCTCTCACATAGTTTACAGTCTGAGGGGTGGTGGCCTACATCAGATTCAGCTTTTAAATCCAGATTAAAAAGTTTTATTTACAAGTGCCTTTAACTTAACTATTTTACAATATCTAAGGGTCACACCATAATTCAATTTCATATATTTTTTACACATTTCCGCTATTTTGTAAGTAATATTTTACTCATCATACTTGAGCTGGTGAAAGTGAAAAGTTCTTACAACTTACTTATTCTTCAGTAAAAATCAATACCATTCTCAAATCTGTTAAATACTAAACTACACCCGTGAGACGGTAAGTTTAATATATACAAGAGTTTTAAAAGCAGAAACCTGCCAAACAGCATAACATCTACATGTAAACTCAAGATCACAGCTGCTCTCAGACCTGCACTTAAGATCGGACTTTTTCCTGTTAAAATGTCAAGAATATGTGTGAGTGAGCCCATGTGAGAGTAAAGTGAAAAACAGTGAGCGAGTGGACGTGTGGATGATGTAGATGCTGACAAAGAACTTGGAAAGATGAGATTCAAGAGCATTTTTTGCGAAAACCCTGAAGTTGATGTGCTCTAAATAAAAACACGTGATTTCAGCAGCAGAATTAAGACGTCATATCCTGCCTCTTGGTGCTCTACTCGAGAAACTAAGTGTCTTCTCATCCTAACTCCTCCTCAGTTCAGGTACAAGCACTGGAGATCACCACAGCCGCCTTCATTTAATACAAAAAGCTTTATTGAGAATGTGTGTATGTCATACATGTTGATGGAATTCCAGCTCATGAGAACACAAACCAGGTTTGTTTGTTTGTTTACAGTTTACGTCTGCAAAATGACACTGAGAATCTGTAACGCATATAGAGAATCAAAAGTGCATATTCTTGTTCCTTTTTTATTTTGTCCATATACACATTACACTATACATAAATAATTGCATTGTAAAAATGACTCAAGTATTTACATGTATAATATATTTTATATAATATATAAATTTTATATTAAATCTAGGTAGATTACAATTAGGATACTGGGTCAGGAGCCCTCATGTGAGCGTGTGTGTGTGTGTGTTTATCTGTTTGTTTGTGTGCTATCTGTGGTTGTTTAGTAGCACCTCCAGCCAACAGGGGCAGGAGGTGATGAACTGTCTGGAGTAGCAGGGGCCCCATCCTTTAGCAAAGCTGATGCGAACACTGTGGGGGTCCCAGGGCCCCTCCTGGCTCTCAGGCTTCACGTCATGCTCAGCCATCCAGTTGGAGCGTTCATAGTCAAACATCTTGAGGGAGAAGCCCGGCATCACCCTCTTCACGCTCAGGCCCCGGGCGCTGGGCGGGTCCAGGGTGGGCGAGTGGACGAACACCGGGTGCTGGCTGCGGTTGTACACCCACACTCCGTCCGGCTCGCGGCTCAGCACGATGCCGAAACCGATTTTACTGCGGATCTGTTGTACACTGCTGCTGCTGCTGCTGCTCCCTCCGGCCCCGTGGATGGGATGTCCGTGAAGGCCCAGACGTGCCGTGGCTGCCCGGGTCGTCGCGGCGGGTGTGGTAGGCGTTGGCGTGGAGCTGGCCGAGGCAGAGGCCCGTGCCCTGAGGTAGGTCATAGAAGATACTGAGCGAGGGCTCGTAGGCCGGGTAGAGGCGACCCACTCGAGTGCGCTGCTCCCAGTAGGCGACGCTGCACCAGTGGGAGCGGTGTCCGCCGGAGGTCGAGGAGCCGAGGGAGGTACCAGTGTCTGAGGGGAAGAGAAGAGGTGGAAGAATTAATGTTTGCATTGGTAAGTGCGCTAATTTTTTTTTACGACAGTAATTCCACTTGAAGGGAGGAGAATAATGTTATGGTAAGGGGAGGAGGAAGGGAGGATGGGAGAGGAAGTCTTTATGCTCACTCAAGTTTTTCCTCTGTTTTCACTACGGGGGGGACGATAGCAGAAACGCTGAATTTGGCCTGTGACCAAGTAACACCAGGGCCAGAATCACTGATATCATTACCAACATGTTTCATATTAGTAACAGCTAATGAACTATCATGTGCTGCAGAGCCAAGTGTCCTGATTCATGAAGTGAATCATTATCCCTTCAAATTCCTTGGAAAACATTGTTTCTTTAGGCTAAACGTCCCCATTACTTAATAAAACAGAGGACAAACCCACATGTTACAACACAATGTGGCAGCAAGGCTTCATCCAAACTACTACATCTCTACAACTCTGCTACGGAAACGCCTGAAGTCCACTGTACTCGATGAAACAGAGAAGTTTGAAAACGCTGCTCCAGGGCTGCGTTTTGGTCGGTCGAGCAGAAACTGAGACGATTGGAAACAATGACGTGGACACAACCACTGCTGATTTGGGTATTTATGGTCATGACGTAGCCTTCACTGGTTCCTCAGGCTCCTTATCACATGACCCGGTAGAAGACAACCGCCATTAGCCAGGGAACCAGGGGGAAAAGAAATCCCTGCTCTTACTTTTTGCCACTCTCCTCCAGCTCTTTCTGCAACTAACAACCAAATGCTTCCTGTCTACACCGGCAGACACAAGCCCTGTGTAGGTGAGTGGCCCATTTGTTCACTCTATCTCCGCTTTGCATGTCCAACACCTCCTCGTAAAACCTCTGAGCAAACGACTTATGAAACACAACGAATGAGTCAACAAGAAAGTTGTGCGATGCCTCCGATTTGATTCCACGTGACAGAAGAGAATTATTCCTCCCACGTCCTTTGACCGTGTAGACCTGCAGATGAGAAGCAGGATAGAGGACAAACCCTCATAAATTGTATTTTGTCTCTTCCTCAAAAACTTCCAGGAACTTTACATCTTGGAAACTTAAGGGGTAAATGCATTGAAGATGAAAATAGAAAGGCAAGACGTAGATTGTCCTTTTTTAGCAAGTTCATCTGCTTTAAAAAAAACTGAAAAAAGTGTAAAGAGGCATATGTACCAATCCAATGCTAAGTTCTTTATGGATATTTGTTTTGCCCAAATAAAAATGTTCTTTTAACAGAAATAATTGTTGTGATCCGATATTCATTTATTTGTCTTCTTTTTCAGTAATGACCATTAAAATAGATAATGAAACAAATGTATTCGCTGTGGACATTAGTTTTTTATAAGGTTTAAACTGAGCTGGTCCATTCAACAATTATAGTAATTATCAAAATAAGTTTAGTAGCATACAGATGTTAAACTGCATGATATGGAGTTGTATCATATCAGTTCTCTAGACCTGCCCATGCACCAAGTCCAGATATCAGAATCATTACTGAGACGGGAAAATGGTTTTGTAAAAAGTTATAGTCTAAAAACTTAAAAAAAAGTAAAGTTAGCTTTAACTAACGACCTTACAACCAGTGCATTACATCTTCTCTAATGCTTATCCCTATGCTTCTTGAGTGAATGTTCGCTGATAAATAAACTAACTGATAAAGTAACTGAACGAATGGACTTGACAACGTGTCGGCCACAAAGTGAGGAGGAATGAAACGAGGGCTAGGAACCAGGAAGCAGCGGGTGGACATTTTATCTTTCACCTATAGCACCTGTACAGATCTTCTATATGTGCGTGTGCCTTGTAATTACTGCTCCTCAGTACATGATTCACGTCACTCGCACAGTTCTCACCGAGCTGACTCAGTGACTCCATATGTTCCGTGTGTCCTCTCTCATCCGCTGCCTTTCCTCACTCGCTTCTCCTCCTTTTCCCTGTAATTTGTCTTCCATCGGGGAGGTTTGTGTATTTTGAAAAACCCCGTCAACACTGATCACCCCACTTCCTTCACCGACACCCCCTCGCCATCTCCCTCCATCACACTCCTTCAGAACCGCGGTTGAAGAGGAGGTGGAGAGCAGCAGAGAAGGGGAGTCGGTAGGTTGGGGGGGGTGGCTGGCAGTGGAAAGCATTCAGCTCTCTGTCAACCGAGCGCAAGCCCATGAACCCTTGACCCCCCAGCCTTCATGCTATCAGCTCACATTAACTCCCACACAGAGTGATGCCATTATTTTGCTCCAGAGACTCTATTGACACAGAGGATTTAAAGACCCATGTGCCTGTGGCCCCATTCCTTTCATTCCCCATCCGACAGGGGCCAAAATGGCTGTGGCCCTTCTGCCATCGACAAGCTGCTTTTGGGTGAAACCAGGACTGAGATTAGGCTAGGTGTGTTTTGTTTGCACAGCCGCCATTTTCGTTTCAGGGCGACAGGGTACAGGGTGGGTGGGTGGGTGGGGTGTATGGGGTGAGGTTGGGAAAGAGGAGGAGGAGGAGGAGGAGGAGGAGGAGAGGAGGAGGAGGAGGAGGAGGGAGGAGGAGGAGGAGGAGGAGAGAGGAGGAGGAGGAAGAGGAGGAAGAGACAAGCAGGCACACACAGTAGATGATGAGATAGGGCCCCACAAATGCACACGTACACACACAAATTGGGCCTTCAGATCCAAACAGTATGACTATAACACACACACACAAACACACACACACACACACAGACACACAAAATTGCACTTCTCATCTGAGGCCCACGTGTGTCATTAGTGAATTCCAGGCTGGCAACTCCTGCGGTCTGGAGTTTTTACAGCTCTCCAATAAGAGAGCTGGCTGCTCAGCTAGCAGGATCTCTCTCTCTCTCTCTCTCTCTCTCTCTCTCTCTCTCTCTCTCTCTCTCTCTCTCTCTCTCTCTCTCTCTCTCTCTCACACACACACACACTCACACACACTTTAACAAGCTGTGCTCTTCCCTGTAATAAGGCAACACAAACATGTCTGGGGGAAACACAGGGAGACTTTATGAGCTCATGATCAGATTAATTCCCAAAGAAGACATAAAACAAACCGGGACTTTTTTAAGACACGGTGCACTTTAATTTCTCGGGTAATGAATGATGCCGCGTAAGGATAAAGTATCAAACCCGGGCTTTTGAGTTTATGATGTTTTAAGAATTCAGACTGTATATAATGCAAACAGAGAGACGGAGAGAGGAGAGAGAGAGAGGAGAGAGGAGAGAGAGAGAGAGAGAGAGAGAGAGAGAGAGAGAGAGAGCAAAAGAAAATGATGGGGACTTTTTATGCACCACTTATCTGGAAAAAAGTCCCAGAAAACTTTAATTTGATTCAAGTCTTGGACTTTACCTGTGCTGTGATATTTACTCTCTTGTTCCATCTGAGTTATTCTGTTTGTTTTTAAATGTCTTTTTCAGTGTGAATTCAGACTTTTAAAATGTAAAAGTCTTCAATTTCCTATTCAGCATCAGCACCACAGTGTTGTAGTTGATTTTTCTTTCTTTCTACTACAGTGTTTATTGCTCACTCTTGATTTCCGCCTGTGTTTGACGGCCCGAGTGGAACCACATGTCACATCTGATGTTTCTGGCACAGTCCTTAGTGTCATCATGCTCAGCCTGGCCATCATCCAACTCAAGGTATAATGATTTTGTGTTAGGACAACGAGGGAGGGCAGGGAACGAAGGAGGAGGAGGAGGAGGAGGAAGAAGGACGGAGGAAAGAGCGGGTGAGCAAGCGACTTCTTCAATGGAATTTGTATAGACGGGTTCACACTGGAGGTTATCAGCATGTTTACATTCGAGAGAAGGAAGTCGATAGAACCGTGTGTGAATGTGCATCTGCATGGGGGCTGGCAGCAATTACAGTCTCCTGCAAGCATTTAAGCCGACCACCATTTAACAGTCCTGTTTACCAATTAGATAAGTAGTCTTTGTTATTTCGTTTCAAAATCACTGTCTCTTAGTGCCAATCTCATCCTAATGCAAACACTCTATACACCACGCTGTTGTGTTGTTATCCAGGTGGAAAAACAGGAGGAACATGAAAGAAACAAATAAATAATCAAAGTTCAGGGGTCGGACATTCAGTTTCCTTCCGGCTCTAAATGAAATCCAATTAAAAGCATCGCAGTTTTCCAGCCCCTTAAAAGGTGAAGTTTGAAAACACTGCTGGCTCCATTGAAAAAAAGAAACAATGTGGTGCTGCATTGTAGAACGGACGTTCAAATGATGACGCAGTCACATTTGCTTCCTGATTGGTTCGTATTAGTCACACTATTCAAAGTGTTAACATTTCCAATAAGCAAATATCGTGGGTCAAGTTCACCAAAGCTGAACGCAACACAAAGCCACGCTGCGATTTGCCTCAACATATTTAATCGGGTTCTTTCTCTCGCAGATCGGATGTGAAGGTTCACTACCTCTCGTATATTTGACCATAGCCCTCACTATGGATGCGTATTATTACAGATTTGGAGCTAAACTCTTAGCAGGTATTATTATAACTCAGTTTTAAAATGAAAAGGTATATATAACAGCTAACGTGGATCTGTGCAAAGATAACAGAAACCTAGCTGCCACCTCTTCTGAAGTTGATTCTTGTTTGTTTAACTTGTATAAAAACCAAAGTGCAGAAACAACAATTTGCAGAGTGGTGACGCCATCGTGTCGACTCTCTGTGAGTTCAACTTGTCTTTTCTCACACTGTTTGTATGAAACAACACACAAGACACAAGATGACCATCAGTTCGCTCTGCATGTGCTGGTACGTGGATTTCAAGGTATCAGACGACTGCTTGTAGCTTCACATGTTCTCAACAAACATTCTCAGCTTGAAAAGGTAAATGCAAACGTCTCAAACTAATTATTCCTCCCTGCTTTCTCCCTGTCCAGGATGAGTGGTGCAGACTTCCTCCTGCTAACCTTAACCTGCACAGAGGAAGAAAGGAAAAGTAGAGAGTAAAAGAGGGAGAGGGAGAGAGAGAGAGAAAAAGAGAGTGAAGGTCGGAGCGGGAAATGAGAGGGGGAGAGAGGAAGAGCAAGGGAGAGAGAGAGGAGAGAACCTGCCAAGCATAACCAGCATCCATGGAAAAAATGAAGGGAGAGAAAGAGACTGTGAGAAAGAGAGGGAGGGAGGGAGACCCTCGTCTTTCATCCAGTGCCAAGGATTAGATTCCCCTCCAGTTATTAGACTCTTCCACTGTGCTGAAAGAAGCGGGTGGGATGGGGAGAGAGTGGACGGAGGAGTGGGGGGGGGAGGGGTGACAGAGGGACGAGAAGGGAGGATAGAATTCAGCTACTGACCATTGTCGGTCGCCCCTAAGATGCTTTGTTTTGATTCAACTTCCTCAAATTTCTTCCCAAAGCTCCAAAAAAGTAGAAATAAAACAAAATGAGGGAATAAAAAGTGTTCAGTGTTGTTTGAGACAACTATCATTACAGGGCAACTTCAATCCTGCAAGCCACATTTAAGCTGGCGTCTGGACTATCTCTGCCATCAGAGGGCTGTGTTATCGCCAGACATGGCCTTTACACAACGGGGCTCCCGCTCACAAACATGTAAACTCTCACTCACACACACACACACACACACACACACACACACACACACACACACACGCACACACACTTCTTCCTTCATCCTCGTTTTGGCTGGACTGCAACAGAAGCAAATGTCTGCCACTGACTGAGTCGAGCTACCTGATTGGTCAGCCGAGGAGTTTCCCCATCGAGGCGTTTACACAGTGAAATTTTTGTGCCTTTGGAACGAGATTTACCAACTTTCCAGAAGCCTTAGAAACTTTCTTTCTACTTCTTTTCATAAAAAATACACTTCTCGCCCAAGTGTCAACCCACCGTGACTTAAACCTGTTTGTGAACTTTTGGTTTGAAGTCTTGAGTTTTGTCCAGGGCCATTTTGGCTTTTTGACACCGCAAGTAACCATATTTGGAGAAGTGGGGTGGGGCTGCGTGAGAGCTTGATGACACTGCACGCCCATGTACACCTGAGACCTGCACCCATTTGACCGCGCTAGCTGTCAATCAAAAGGTATCCACACACCAATCACAGTGCTTTATCATTATAATTCTGATACAAAGCTGAATTGTCCGTCTGGATGTGGATAGTCAGCGAAATAACTTATGAGCGTGGACGTGGCCGTAGCAGGGTAACTACACAACGTTCTCTGCTTCTTGTTTAATAACACAAATCCATTATTTCATACAATCTGCCAACCACATTCCTTGAACCTGCGTGGCAAACCAAGCCACAGGAAAGTTACTGTGTGCGATCTTGTAAAATTCCGAGGAAGACGAGCTCGGAGGCAGCTTAGAAAGCCGCTCCAAGAGGAAGAGAGAAAGTGACCGGTTTCCTGCATCGCTGCTGGGACTTCAAAGAGCCAGACGACTCAAGCCAAGGAATGTCTCAGGTTTTGCATACATCATTGCATCCTGCACGACTCTGCTGTCACGTCTCACATCATCGGCCAACACAGGAGTAAGCTGTGGGTTGTAATTGAGGACATAAAAAAGTGGAAATCCAAACTTTTTAAGATGTTTTGACTCAGGGTTCATGATTAAAGCCGAACAAATTCTCCAAACTCTTGTGAAACAGTTGCTGGAAATCGATGCTGTCACTTAGGAAATAAAAACTAATGATGTATAGATTATAACTACGGCTGTAACGATGCTCTGAATCCATGATTGGGTTTGGACCCTCGGTTTTTGAGCCACGGTTTAGTCGAGGGGGGAATTTATGGGTTTTATTAAAAGACCAACATTAGGAGCATAAAGAGAAGAACAGTAAAGAACATGTTGGACTTGACTTCACATAAAACTACGTAAAGAAGAATAACCAGTAACAGGTGGCCCCAGTAACAACAGCGTTCTGATGTTCAGGGCACTCACGATACCATCGATGGTCGAATCGGCATAAACCGGCCGGCAGCTCCAGGGAAACTCAACAGGGATTAATCTATTTCCTCCCGCGTCTTCTCCCGAGCACCAAACAACACACTTTAGTGAAGGTGAAGGTCCTCTCTGAACACCACTATCATTGCTCTGGTGATTTTGGTTTGGGCTTGTGGATCATTTCAGCCCTAATTATGGTAGTACTTGCCTACCATGCTGTGAACAGATCAGGTCCAGTCTACATCCAGGACATGGTCAAACGTTACAGCCCAGCACGTTCACTCCGCTCTGCTTCGGCCAATCAGCTTGTTGCTCCCTCACTGCAATCTAAACACTCATCAAAATCACGACTGTTTTCTGTCCTGGCTCCTAAATGGTGGAATGAACTCCCCATTGACATACGGACATCAGAAAGTTTATACATCTTCCGCCGAAAACTAAAAACACACTTCTTCCGACTATAGCTTGAATAAGAGAAAATAAAAAATGTTTAAACTAACACTTTAGTAGCACTTTGATGGCACTTACTTATAGCACTTTGTAGTTTTGCTTTATTTTGAAGAAAATTGTACTTTCCTGATTCTTGTTGTCCTAGGTCTGTACCCTGGGGGTTTTATGCACTTATTGTAAGTCGCTTTGGATAAAAGCGTCAGCTAAATGAAATGTAATGTAATGTAATGTAATGTAATGTAATGTAATGTAATGTAATGTAATGTAATTATAACCTAAATTGATTATGTTCCATTGTGCTTTTATATTGTCAGTGAAAATAAACACTATTGGCAAATTGGCCGAGCTTCTACATTTTGTACATAAGATGAATAGATCTAATAAAGGGTGGTAAAGTGGTTAACACGCATAAATGAAAGATTTTAATAATTTTTTAAGAAATATCAATAATAGATTAAAAGAAAAATATATTTTTTAATTCTCCAATCCAACATGTGAGTAAATCTGAGTACGCTGACTGACTGGGGCAGGCTGATTGTGATTGTGTTACTGTGGGGGGTCTCGAACTTTAAACTCCCTGAATCTGATTTTGACTTCCTTACAGTAGGTTTAGTTTCAGGGCAACATTTTCAACTGTTTTTAGTTCAACTTAACCAACTATGCAGGATGAGGTTTGGACTGAAGCCTGAATTATACTTTTACAGGACATTAAGGTGTCACATCAGCAGCAGTATGAGCTGATTTATAGAGTCTCTCTCTCAACCTCACTGTTGTAGCAACAGCGTTCACGCAGACTGTTTGATTGATGGCTGAGCTTTTCCGTCTCTGCCTCATGTTATCATTCTTACTGTACTTAATTTGTGACGGCGAGCAGTGAAAACAATCACATCAAAGTTAGACGTTTGCACTGGAAATAGTTTTTCTAGATTAGGACGAGATAAACTATCGAGTGTTGTTTGATAAGGAGAACATTAGTCCTTCCACGCGGCTCAATCACGGTTCATGTGGTGCAGGGCCACATACATGTGGTCACATTTTTCAAGAGGTGCAGAAAAGGACATAGACGTGTTTGTACTTACAGATTCCCCCAGAGACCCAAGTACAGGTATCGTGACGCTGCCACAGAGAGAAACGTTTGGGGTTTGACAAAGTTTTTTTTTACAGCTTCGTGGTGAAATATGGAATTATTTTGTCTTTTCAAATTAACTGGCCTTGAGTTTGGCACAAGTGACTGAAGAGAATTATGATTTGAATCTGAATAGGAAGACAAAAGCAGACGCAGAGAAGCCGAGCTCAGTAGTTAACAAGTCTCCCCTCCCAACACATTCCTGGACAGGCCCTTTTCCTCGACACTTCCTCCCCTCGCTCAGCCAGTAACAGGGGTCAAGTTGACAAGTCTCTCATTGAGCCTCACATGATTCCACTATACGGCCTTCACCTCTCACACCATAATTACACACGTTTTATTGCTGGAATAGAAATTAGGAAATTCCATCCTAAAACTTAAATTTGGGGGGTATTATGTGAATCTCAAGTGTAGACGCACTGATAAAGAAATATGTGGACTGGCTACACAATGCACAATCCCTATACATAACTCACACAGTGTGACACAATAACCGGGTGACTGGGAATAAGTAGAATGTGCAAACACATTTTGAATGAGCACATTTACCATAATTTACATTTATCAAATCGGGGGAGATATTTTTATTCTTTTTGTTTTTTTTCCAGTTTTGCATGTTGTCAGAATCATCATCAACACGGTGAATTCTGCAGAAATAATCCTACTGTTCTCTCACATGGGTTCAATCTGACATTCAGGGTTTCTAGTAGGATGGTATCAGGAACTCTGCAGAACGTTGAGGCAATCCATTCAGATAATTTCAGGAGAAAGTCTGGAGTTGTGCATGACTGAAAGCAGCGATTAGTCAATGATTGAATTGGGAGGTTGGTCTGGGGCAGGTTAGCATGCTAATAGTAGAAGCAAATAAGTGACAGAAAATACAGAAACACAAGTGTTGAGTTGGTTCAATTTGATGCAGAACCTCTGAAAATTTTGTGATATATTGGAAAGTAAATCTTCTCATGCTAACATTGGCTAAGCAAAAGTTAAAACTTACATTTATTACAAAGTTGTCGCAAATGTATGGTTTGTGTGTCTGCATGTACGTTTAATTCCGCGTGACATAAGCATCATCCTCTGCCTAAGTTCTCAAGGATCCATGTGACCTGAGTAAAGGTCTGAACTGACCTCAACATGCCAACGGCACATGGAGCAAGCGTATATGGATGTTCAGCCAAATACAACAAACAAAAGAGCGCTTCTTCTTGCTGACCAGAAGTAATCATTACTGTATATTATCTATGGAATGTGTCTGAGTATGCATACCCCCTAGTACAGAATGAATACAATCGAGCCCATGTCTGCAGCCATTCAAGGACAAGCAGGAACCACAGACAGGGCTTTAGTCACGGCAACAAATGGCTCATCATTGAAATGAAATCAAGTGAGTTAAGTGCAATAACTCAAACTACTCGAACAATAATTTCAGTGTAAACCTGGATAGTGAATCTTGTGTCTATCTCCGAGTCATCCGGAGCATTTAACGCTAACATGAATGCGAAAAATTACTGTTTCTAAAAGCGTCTAGATTAGAATTAAAGAAGAGATTATATAACAAAATTATCAGCTTTTTTGTAAATGTCTTTATTTTCAAGTAAAGAATCTATACATTTCAAGAATGAACAAAAAAAAGCTCTATAAACATTTAAGGCCTTATATTTCTCCTCTAACTCACAGAGTGAAACTTAAGCACTGAATGTGTTTAACTGTCAATGAGGTTTCCAATATCATTCTCAGCTCACAATCACACGCTTGTTCTCACTATAACAACAGCAGCTACATCGCCCCAAAAAACTCCTTGAAATGTTGCTTTCCTCAAATAAACCTTAGCCCTAATTCTGCGAGCTCCCAAGCGCGGGCGACAGTTTCCTTCATTTCCGAGACTCGGAGCCTGTCGACATCTGCAAAGAATCTTTAGGTTCAGCAGCTGGCAAAAACTCTGAGGGAACAACTGAAAGCCACAGCCAGTCCTGTAATTTAAACCTTATTTTAAATTGTGACGGGCTGACAACATGGGCTGAAAGAGAGAGGGAGCGAATAACAGCGAGAGGGAGGGAGAGAGAAAGAAAAGGAGCAAAGAAGCGAGTAGAACTAACAGTTGAGGCTAAACTAGGAATATTAAGATCATCCACGAGGACAGAAGTCAAATGAAATTGACACTGAGGAAGTGAATCAGTGAAAGTGGGCATAAGACTAAAGATGAAGAGCAAAGGGCAAAGCTAATAAAAAACATTACTGCTATTTGCAACTTTTACTTCATGGTCAGTATTTCTATAGATGTGTAACACTTTGTAAATACATGAACTTGGAGACATTGCAATTTGAACAAGCTTTGGATCCTAGAAACGAAATCAATATGTCACTTTGCCTTTTTCTTTAATTTCTACATTTTATGTTGGATGATGATATTAGTTGTCACCCTCTGCTCTGTTAACAATCCGCTGCTCTACATTTGGAGCAACATGCTACAGTAACACAGAAACCATCTTTCTTAAATGGACCTGCACGACACAACATTAAAGCCTCATTAAGCTTCTATCTGCCTCCTCACTTCTCTACAGGTTTAGAAAAAGTTTAAGATAATCAAGTTGTATTTTGCTATTTAAGTTACAGCAGTTTTATCCGTAAAGTCCTGTTAATTAATTAACAGCTAAAGAACTATGTGTTTTTTCTTATTTCATAAAGTATCAGAACGCGATTACACAAACGTTGTTAAAAGTGCATGAAATGATGATTTGATAGGATAAGAGCTATTGTTCCACTTTAACTGATGATTTATTTAGTCAATGAAGTTGCTAATTAATTTCTTACTATTAATCAGTTCTCTAAGAAGTGGTGATTTGATGAGGAACTGTCTTACAAAGAACAGGCCTTGAACATTTCACTAATGTATCTGATATCAACATCTTATGTCTTGCAAAAACTATCCTTCATTAACTTAATAAAAAAACTTAAACATTTCTGTCCAAATGTATTTACTACTTTCCAAATTGTTTATGAACTCTGTAAGTTCTTGGAGACATGGTTTTAATAACAGTGTTAACATTCTGGCATTGGGCCAAAAACGTGTTTAAAAAGAAATCCTGACATAAAAGAGTTCTGAGTGAGTTGTGCTCTCGTCGGCGACCCACGCGGCTCGTAGGGAAAACGAGCCGTGATGGAAAATATTTGAGGAAATGGCAAATGGTTAATGGGCCGGCACTTGATGTTGAATTCCATAGTCTAATGTGTCTCAGTCAGGCATAAGAGCGAGTGTTGTACATGTGCGAGCGAACAGGCTGGTGGTTCAAGTCCCTGCAAGGACCCGTCCAGACACAGACACATTGGTTCTCACTGGACGAATCAGAATGTGGGTGTTTACGTTTTGTCATTGCGTTGTTTTCCAGTGTCTCAGTTCTTTGACGCACCATTTGAATGATTTCTGCTTTTCTGCAAAGGTGTCTCGTTCAATGTTCGTGCTTCTGTGCCTCAAATCTTTACCTCAGAGTCTCCGTAGATGATTTACAACTCTTTTCCCAACTGGGTCAACCTGGCCTGACCTTGGAAGCTTCACACGCTCTCAGCTAAAGTCCAACTCTTAAAAAAGTCTCCCAAACATCCAAGAATGTCGGCTCCGCTCTGCGTTTCTTAAGTATTAACGGCGATATGTTCAAACATGTATCAGGTGTCACTCTCCAGAGTCAGACCCCCTTATACCCCCGCCTCCCAGCTCCCTCGCTCCGAGACCCTACACTCCCCCTCACCTTCCCAATTTCCCAACATTCCTGGGCCGTGCCCCATCAGTCAAAGGGCCGATTCATGGGGTTAATGCTGCAGCGAGTGCAGACAGGGCTTTGAGACAGGATGTTTGGCTGATACCTTGCTCTGCTTAAGCAAACAAGCCACCAAAATATGATTACTGAGGGCAAGGAGGGAGCAGACCTCTTGTCTTAATTCACTGCATCCACGCCGTCACTAATGTCCACTAAGTGTTATTGCTCTACCTGTTTCCACATGTTCAAAAGCCCCAGCCTAATGACCACAAGGTGGACAAACGTTAGACAAGGACATCAATGACTCTTTGGCATTGTCCTTATCGACTATTATTCCTTCAGGATTAATTTATTACCACTGTAAACACTACAAATGTCTACTGTCATGCACTGAACTCCAGATAATCTCATGACATTCTCCAAAAGGGCTGAATGTGAGAACACAAATGTCCAACAGAGAGGTGTCATACTTTCTCCAGAGTTTCTCCTGCCCCAGTATGAACTCCAACTGAGAACACAGCAGGAGGTCCTCAGGAGGATACTCCGCGAGCGAGTGGACATGTTGATGACGCCGCTGCCTCTGCTGCTCCGGCGCTCATCTGAACCCTCTGGAGATTTCTGTGTTGTCGTGAACCCGTCTGAGCGGAGAGTCTCCTGCTGTGCGCTTCATATGTGAAAGGTAAACTCCAGAGAGAGACCCAAGTGTGCAGGCATTCCGGAGTTTATCTCTGAAATCACCATTAAAAGTCTACAGGAAGTTTAATGCTTGCATTCAATAAATATGATCTGTTGAGTGCGGACAATAATTAATGTAACCCTGGTCAAGAACAGGTTCCTGGGTGGATTACAAGTCATGGAAGACACTGTGGTATCAACATGGTAAAACTGGTATTGGTCGACAGAGCAAACCAGTGGGAACCATAACTGGTTGAGGTGAAAATTGTCAAATTGTAAAAATTGCCCTATTTTAAGTTTCCGTTGCCCAACCATTTTCTTCAAAGATAAAAAGTAATAGTGTTTATATAATTAAACTTGCTAATCCAAGTTTTGATGGCGTACTGTTGATTTATGCTTCTTCTTCATCTATGTGGAGCGATGACAGCATCATATAATGAAGTGTGAACACGCATGTGTCATAACAACACATCACATGTCCTCACATGCTGCTGACGTGATGCGAACGCTGCATCAGACTCAGATCTACATGTCACACTCGGCTTAGCGCTGCTTTCATCACGCTAAGCTGCCGGCTGCTTTACAGGTCCTGTGATGTTATGCTAACATGCTAGCACACCTGATGATATGTTTACCTGTAGGTCAACAACTAAGGGACGTTAGCATAAAGTGACAATTAGCAATGCACCATTTAGCGTTTTAGTATGCTAATGTTTGCAAAAGTCAACATAAAGCATAACTATGTAGCATGCACTTGGCATGTTAGCACTTAGCATGTTTTGGTAAATAATTGATGCATCTTTCAGGCTGATGTTATTTTCAGTCTTTACAGGAACTAGAGTATTGATCGCGAGGAGCTGTGGTACTTTTCTCAAAATTCATTAAGTTCATGGATGTTAGTGCAATGTAAGGATAATAAATTCATGATAAAATGCTGGTATTTGGCTGTGACTGTGACTGAGTGTAATGGAAATTGAGAAAGTGCCTAATTATAGAGTAATTATGACGGTGCTCCTTGTATGTTTTTAAGAAAATTTTCCTTATATCCTTTTTTGGGGATATTAACACTGTTTCATTAAATCTTTCTCACGTAATGTCCGGTTTACCCTTGAATATTATGGGCGGGTACTTAACAACTGTAACGTCCAGCATTTTCTCCATTTCCCTTTTCATTTTATTAATAAAATGCTTTTCTTAGAAATATATCCTAGTAATTACGGGAAAATAGCTGGAAAGTATGTGACCCGTTAAATAAAATGACCGAGCCAAATATCATGTCCAATACCAACCGGCCAACTGCGCCACAGGAACACTGGCGAGCGCTGGTAATGATTAGAGGTTATTCCTGTGCTGTAACCAGGAGAGAGTAATATGCAGAAGGAAGGCAGTGGTAGGAAATAGTGGAGATGCTCCAAAAAATGTAGGCAACACAAGCATTGTCCAATACGGTAAACAGCCGACATGTGACTTCTATTTATACGTCAATTATGAAGGTAGAGAAGGAGAACACTTCCTCCCTTACAGCCAATCATGTGATTGGTGAGTATAGCCTTTTTCAGACATGACCTGAGGGCAAAATCCAGAGAATTGGTCACGGAGTTAACCCGCAAGTTTGCCTTTCACACGTGAATCCGTGGGGGGATCGCCTGCTGGGTTCTCACAACAGAAAGTTTGCTGAAAATAACTGAGAGTCCAGTCTGAAAAGCAGCTTACGTGTTTGCATGCACGTGTGTGTGTGTGTGTGTGTGTGACTTTGCTCCAGAATATTTGTGGGGTCCAAAAAACCCATCGCCCCACTGTGTTGAGGTTTTGCCAGCTCTGCAGGGACCAAAACTCTGGACCCCACACATTCGATCGACAGTTTGAGGATCAGGAGGAATTTGTTTACTGGTTAGAATCAAGTTTAGGGAAAAGGGTCAGTGTTGTGATGGTTAGGATTAGGTATGTCAAAGACTGGTCTCCACAAATGCAGTAAGACAAGAGCGTGTGTGTGTGTGTGTGTGTGTGTGTGTGTGTGTGCACGTGTTTGTCCTGATTGCACCCCTATGCCAGTCCTCTGAGACGATCTTATCACTAAGTCAGATAGAAATTCCTCCCTGTCTCTCTCCCTGTTACAAACACACACACACACACAAACACACACACTAACAACATGCAAGTGAATGACGTGTGTTGTTGGAGTCACACAGGGAAGGTCCGAGTAGATATAAGTCTACTTTACTTCCAGCAGCCTTTCCCCTTTTCCAGAGCCGCAGCTTTCTGCTGCAGTTTAAAGGGAACGTTAACTGATTGAATAATAAAGGAGGCCGGGGCAGAGGTATGTATGGACCACACCCTCGTGCAGCCTTTTTTTTTCTTTCTTTAAGCTAAGGTACATAGCTTTAAATGAATAATACAACAACAAAAAAAAGATTTTAAAGCGCCGCAGCACATGTTCAATGCTTGTATTGGTTCTAAAGAAAACATCACAGGCTTTGGAAGATGTGCCAGAGGATCACCTGCACACAAAAAGACTCATTTACACTCTTGAAGGATCTCACCAGCACAAAGGGGGTTTTAAGCTGCACTCGATTCTTTGATACATGTTGGAATAAGCTTCGTGCTCAGCTTATTTCCCCCTCATTCTCCCGGGCGCAGGAGTTTCATAACCTGTCAAAGTTAACAACAAAAGCTGCATGCAGATTTCTTGGCTGCCTCTGTTTAGCCGAGTCTCGCTCCCACTCACGCTCTCTCTCTCCGGCTCTCAGCTCCAGTGTTCCGGCGTGGGGGGCAGGGGATCAGAGACCACACACACACACACACACACACACACACACACACACACACAGACACGCACACAGACACGCACACACACAGACTCACCCAGCACTCCACACGCAACATCTTGTGAGAAGGCTGATCTATTTCCACTCATTTCACCGGGGTAAACAATGGGACGTGTCCTCCGTCTCACTTCTTGGAGCTCGGAAAGGCTCGAAATCACAACACTGCAGAGCGACTTGTGACCTTGACTGAACAGACTTCATGATTTTTAAACAAAGCTTCTTAAATAGGCAGACGGGCTTCAACTAAAAAAAGTCTGTAAAGTCTGAATGTAATTATAGAATTCCTTATTTTTCCTAAAAAGTAGATGAAGATTATTATAGCCACAGCTACCAGCTTCCTGTTTTATTCCCCGTCCACATGGATCCTGATTCTCGGCCTTTATGTCTCTCGTCCACATGCAAACAAAGTGTGAAGTCACTAAAATGTAGATTTTTACAAACAACTTATGCACATTTTCTAAAACTCCCGTTTCTGTGCAGATGTGTGTAACAACTGTGAATTCACAGATTACTCTGCTCATGTACATTTAATATAATGAGCATCTGCCAGAAACAACAACAATGGCGGCTATATACAGGTTGAGAGGAGAATGAGTTCACTGAGCTGCTCACAATGCTCTTCTCTGCTACTTGAAGGAGACTATTTTGTTTTGGGGTATTTTTAGGGTTTTTTAAAGGAATTTTAAGACTCAACGTATTTCATTTTGACCACTTCTAATCAAAAAAAGTTTAAAAAGAAATGCAGGTTTCAGCATTGATCTCCTGAAAGTGTGGAAAAGATTCTGAAACAGTTGATATTGCCCAGGAACTATAAGTGAACCTCTCATTGAATAAGTTCAACACGGAAAATCTTCTGAAAGTGACTTTGTGACTTCAGTATTTCTAAAATGCTGCTCACAGCCCCCGCTCTAAACACACTGGTACATGACAACTCTAAACATCAACACGTCGGCTTCTCCCTCAGGGGACTCCCACAGGTCTGTGGAGCAGCAGCAACACAACACAGACTTAATCGGTGCCCATTCACCTTTCAACACCGTCCACAAGCGAGCCTGGGGAGGCTCGATCCAGTGGGTTTGTGGGTTTCTTCTGATGCTGCGAGCACCTCTCCACCCGACCCAGGCACGTAAACAAATAAAGCTCCAGTTTCATCATCTAGAGGGGGCTGTTTCCTGTCCAAACTCAGCCCTCAGCCCACAGCGACTCCCCCCCCCACCCCCACCCCGATATACACACGCACACAAAACTCTACACCTCCGCCTCATCAGAGTCGCTCGGCTCCCCCGCCCCCAAAATGCCAGTCTCTTTCCACTGCTCAATTGCCGAGAGGAATGGAGGGATTTGAGGGAAGAAAGAGGGAAAGAGGGGGATGGGTGGTTGGAGAGGCGGAGGGGATTGGGAGTATGCACAGGGATCTTATTGCAGCTTCATCGCAGAGAAAAAAATGTTTTTTTTGCAGTGGAGGAAAACCTAGGGGGCGAGAAAGGCTACACGGCCGTGCATGCCATCTCGACAGTGAGAGAGACCCCAGACCCCCACCGAGCATACCTCCCTGACAATCCACGCGTTATGCAGAAAAGTTTGCAGTTGTCTAAACAGCTTTGGAAAATAAGCAGGAAAGCACAGCATAATCACACCAGCTAATGTCATTCGCTTTTTTGAAAATTCAAAGAGGATGCACACACACACACACACACACACACACACACACACACACACACTTGTACAACTCAAACTCTTTTCCCATTTGTGTGTCCATCAGTGGTTCACAAATCAAGGTGCAGCATCATACATGCTCCTGGTCACAGAGTGCATGTGACTCACCTGTGTAGTCTCTTGGCATGTTGTGAGGCGGACTGGAGATGGGGGGGGGCAACAGTTTCAGTGTAAGACAGAGTGGAGTCTGGTGGAAAGTAGAAGAAAGATCCAGATTATGACTCAACGAATAATTTATGTGTTTATCCAGCAGAAAATCACACACGTTCTGTAGTTTTTTACATTTATTGACTTATTTTTAAGATGTATATGATTAGAAACAGTTTGGGGAACTAGACATAAAGGCTAATTGAAGGCATCTAGGAATTTTATGACATTTTAAGATATAAGGCATTAATAGATCTTTTTCAGATTAATCAATAATGAGAATAACACAGTTTACGCTCCACATGCTTCCCCCTCAGTCTGCCTAGCACAAACAGAGCCTCCCTGTTATTAACTCCATGTCGTGCTCCGAAGGAAGGACGAGCACAGACGAGGCCCGACTCACTCTGTGTCACTTTCAGCACAAGCAGCTTTTCACTGTTAATCTGTGTTTCCAGTCTAAAAATACAATGTTGACGCCACCCTGGTTTATAATGCGGTGGCCCTTTTTTTTCTTCTACTGCTTCTTTTTTCCAAACTCACCCAGTGGCTTGTGTTCGTCTGAGCGGGACAGAGAGTATGGAGGAGGAGGTGATTCTGGAAACACAACAGGAATGAAGGTTAAAATAAAGGCTGTGTGGTCTCAATCTCTAAAATTATCCACAAAAAACAACTGAACCGATCATGTCTACTTGGTATAAGTTACTGTGTGGAAGCATCAAAAAACCGACAGACAGCTGCAGATGTGAAAAGTTCATACAAAGTCACTGCAGAGTCAGTTCTCACCTCCACAATGGAGGTTATGTTTTCACCCACATGTTCGTTGACTTATTTGTTTACTCAAAAACTATAAAACCAATAATCACTAAACTTGGTAAAGGCGGGGCACTTAGGTCAGGGAAGAACAAGAAGTTAGTACAGATGTGGATCACTTTCTTTTAACTATGTTTTACCGGTTTATCGGACCACTTCATATTTCTACTATAAGAACTAGACATCGATGTTTAGGGCGGTTTGGCCTCGGTGGAATAATGCTCTCTTCCGAGGTGCCGTCCCATTACTTGGGTTGAACGTAAAAGTTCTGAGCCTACGTGGAGCAATGAGACGCAAAAGAAGCACTGCAGTGGTGACAACAGACAAGAATTCAACCCAACAATACAATGACTATATCTTCCTTAATAGAAAATCAGCAACAAACTGAGGTGACACGTTCTTAAAGAGGTCTTGTGCCATCGACAGACCATAGCTGGACCAGCTACTTGAGCTTTTGTAGTCGTTTTTGCGTCCTTGTTGTGTAGACTGATTTTTTTTAAGAACGCATTGGAAAATATCCGTAAAAAAATACAAATCCACAGTAGTGCGGACAAGGCCTTAATGTTGTGCTCGATGTAGAGCTTTATATTTGACACGTAGGTCCTGCTGTCTGTGTTTCTTGAGTGGGTGCAGCCCATCATTCCTTCTGAACAACAAACTTATCTTGTTTATCTCATGTGTGTAATTCACCATCATATCTCCTCTAACCTGCGTCTGCAAGTACAGTCCCCTCCTCAAACACTTTGCTCCTTCTTTTAACAAACACAACTGCACATTGTCAAAGTGCTTCTTTCACATTTAGGACATTTTCCTTCGCAGGCTCATTGTTGCTGGTGCTTTAGGATCAGTTCTCAGTTCTCAGTTCTCAGTGCCTCCAGGCCTCAGTGGACATGGGTTTGTGGCTGCGGCCCCTTTAAGAGCAGAGCCAGTAATTGCCGGAGTCCTCAGTCAGTCAGATACCCAGCGAGTCAGTCTGGCGCCAGCACTAAGCAAACTGTATATTATCGGCACTCCTTCACCTAAATAACAAGAGGAGGACCTCCTTGTCAGAGAAAAAAGAGCCTAAGTGCAACTTGAGAGCGACCTTCAATCGCATGATGTGGGAAGCTGCAAAGTTTTACGCAGATTTAAATGTGCGTGTGTGTAATGAGTTTGGAATGTGCAGAGGAAATCAAAGTATTGTTTGACTGAGGTAAAAAAAAATTATGAAAAGATGATTACAGAGTGCAGCATCAGTGACATGTGTCCTCAGGAGTTTCAGTGTCATGAGTTCAATAAAAACACGACCTCATCATCAGAGATGAAGAACCTGATGGGTTTGTATGTCTCTCTGTGTGTGTGTGTTGTAACTGCAATAACAACAACAGGATTGTTTAGCTGCAGGGAAACAAACAGCTGATATGTTGGGGAATTACCAAAACTCCCATGTTAACGTATAGGTCATAAATCGTCCTGTATGTAAACTCATATCATGACGCACTTCAACTTCAGAACATGTTGTTGTGTGTGTGTGTGTGTGTGTGTGTGTGCAGGGTCGTTCACCTGGTGTCAGCCTCCACCAGACAAAATGAGATGGTTTAATTAGAGTGATGCGTAATTTGGTGTAAGTTGAACGGATGGATAACATGTTTACTGAAAGTTTTAAAGTCTTTTCTGAGGGGGAAATGTCTCAGGACCCTCAGATTGAACCCCCTCTCCCCCCACCATCCAGTGTCCTTACCTGGCCCACATAAGCGGCTGTAGTGATAGGGGTTGCAGCACACCTTCGCGCTGTCCACTGCGCCAAAGCTCTGGCAGTGGCTCAGTGACTTGAGGTGGGCTGCGAGCGGCAGGTCGCTCCAGCGGTACAGCTTACACAGGAGGAGCTGCGGGGAGATGGGATGCGCACCCAGCCGCAGCTCGGTGCCCGGCACCATGACGCACTCGCTGGGGAGCCCTCCCTTGGCGTCCACAGCCTTGGCCAGGGCCTCCAGAGACCTCTCCTTGAGTCGCTTCAGAAAAACATGAGCGGTGCTCGCGAGTTCATCCTCCAGCCCAGCATGCCTCGTTGCGCACTGACAAGGCCCCCCTCTGTCTTTCCTCGGGGCCCAGTAAGGGCTCCGCGGTCGGAGATCCCATTCCCCAAACAAACAGCACGTCACCGTACTACCGTCGCCCTCCTGTCCCGGCCGAGAGCCCCTGTGCTCCCGGGCGCACATGGCACCGCGGTCATCGTCCGGCTGCTCCTCGTCCTCCCGCTCCGCGCACTCCGTCAGGTCCCCCGCCTCGGCCCCCGCGAGTCCCGGGGACGACTCGGCGGGTGTCACCGGCCGCTGCTCGTGTCTGTGCAGCTTCCCCGAGTGTCTCCCCGCGCACGCACCGCTCCGGGCGCCCTCACCTCTCCTGCTTCCATCCCGCCCGTCGCTCTCGGTGACCAGACGGCTTCTCCAGAGTCGCCGTACAAGACCTGAGCGTTTCGACTTAAACATACGACAGCCTAGACAGTTTTGGATGTGTCCTGTCGGTCCCGTCCGGGTCTCGAGGGATGCCACATCTGATTTACACTCGTCGCGCAGGACCAGTGGCGTGTGCACGGTGCGCACAGCATGCGCAGCCCGGTGTCACCGTGTCCTGGCTCCCCTGCAGCATGAGAAGGTAATATTCAGTCATGAAGGAGAAGGCTCCACTCAGCCACCGCTCAGTGACCCGCTGTCGCCAACTCAATCCCACCACAGCCCCCTCACTGAGCCGTCAACCCCCTCGGCCCCCTTGGAGATCCCGCACACGATCCACCGACCATCGCCAGAGCTCCAGGGACGCGCGATCGGTTCAAAGAGCATCAGAAACCCAGCACCGAAACTTTTGCAGAGTTTCCCCCCGTGAGCCGCAGCGAACTCCCCCGCGAGTAAAATCCCTCCTTCACCCCAAGAAAAGTAATCCTCACACCGGTGAAAGCCCGGAGATGTGTGCCCGCTGGTGGAAGCGACGCTCCGGCTGCAGAGCCCGGGGATGAAGCGGAGCTGGTCGGGGACTCCGGTGCCAAAAGTCCCGAGCTGAGAAGTTGTTTTAGAGACAGAGCTGGAGTCACTCCGCTCTCCACTGTGTCCTCTGCAGACACAGACACACACACACGCGCGCGCACACACACACACACACACACACACACACACACAACACACACACACACACACACACACACACACACACACACACACACACACACACACACACACACACACACACATCACTGTCAAGTTAGACACAGTAACACAGAGTCGACTGGTTTTCAAAATTAGAGTCCAGGGAAACATACATTTGCTTGTTTAAGAGAAAACTCGATCTAACTAAATACAAAATATACCAGATATAGTAATTAGCAGGAGATAAATGGGATTAATTGTGTTATTGGTCTTATGGTAAACATTTATTTATATATCTCCACAACTTCCTGAGAAATTACCTGGAAAGAACTGTGTATGTTTCTTAATTGCTATGGGGGGAATTGTTATTTCTTTAAAAATACTTTAAAGACAAGTATGCATATTATTTCACCTTTCACGTATCACTTGAAATTTTCTTCATGATCTATAACCCAACAGACTCAAAACAAAAACAAAACACACAGAATGAACAGGTCCCTCTATCTTATTATACGTTTGAAACCAAAGTTCATTAAATTCAAATTTCCCTTTTGGCCCAACTTTTATTTAAAAAGAAAATATATTTAACAACACATCTGTCAGAGAGGATCGTGCATTAAATCAGTTTTTAATCAAACTCGAACACATGGCTTTTATTTTGAAGGCCACATAACTCAGCACCTCATGTTACTACATCTGACTTGATTCTCTCTCTCTCTCTCTCTCTCTCTCTCTCTCTCTCTCTCTCTCTCTCTCTCTCTCTCTCTCTCTCTCTCTCTCTCTCCTCCCCCCCCCCTCCCTCCCTCCCTCCCTCCCTCTCTCGGGGCCCAGAGGAAAGCTCTGGAGCCATTGGTTGATTCCCGCCATCATGTGCCAGTCTAGACACTTTGGCGGCTGGGAGCCGCACTGATTGTTGCGCAAACACGGTTTCAAGTTTCTTAACTCTTAAAGACGCAACATCCTGCTCTGCTCAAACTGAAATGTTCCGCTGTGGCTGGTGATCGCACTGGAACTCACACTGATCAACCCTGAGTGGGAACATGACAGAAACATGAAAACCCTGAAAACTGTGTTCACATATATAATCTGATCCTTATGAACATTCTTTGTTAGTATATACCTAATACATACTAATATACATATACATACTATATGTATAAGGCAGGATTTAGTGCAGGATAATAATAATAATATATAATGCAAATTATAATAATTATTACTATTATCTTAATTATTACATTGAATATGAAACTTATATTTAAATGCTTAAGTGGTTTTAACAACATTTTGAATATTGTCCAAACCTTAAGTCACTTTTCGTAACAGTAAAGTACTTTGTTGGACTATTCTATTCACAACATGTATTTTTATCACCTTGCTGGATAATGGTTGAAGTTCTGCTCAGTTAGTAAAAGTATGAGAATAGTTGAGTAGATGGACCAGCTCAACATTAGTAGCAAAGAGCACAGGGGTATATGCCCCGCGCACCCCAGGGCGGGCTAGGGTACCCCCCCCCCGCAGTGGCATATCATTACTGTGCCAATGTGACCACCTCCACCAGTGACTGGCATTTTAACAACTCCACGAGCGCAGGTTCAAGAGGATGTTGTGGCCGTGGGATTAGCACGCCGCTCTCGGTGGATGGCGATTCACACCTCCTATCAGGAGAGTTAATCCTGGGTGTGTGTGTGGCATGTCCAGGGCCAGTGTGCCCAAACTCCACAGGAATATGTGAGCTGGCTTACGAAGGGGAGTTACGTTACAATGACAGGAGGAGAGAGTCGAGGAAGAAGAGGAGTGTGTGTGTGTGTGTGGTGGGGGTTCACTGGGCACCTGTTCAAAATGTGTTCCCCTGTGTAACTCAATCAGATGCAGAGAGGGAATAGAGAGGCGTTTTGGGAAGAGCTCCGTTTCGTCGAGGGTTCAATGTTTAAAAAAACACAACTGGAATTCACAGATATAGGAAACATGATTTTTACGTGTTTACAACAACAACACACAACCATGTACATTCTTCAAATATATATATATATCACAGACTCTGAATAACATGAACCATCATCATCCACTGTTGGCTCTGTTTTCTATAGTTGTCCTCTGCAGCACATTCATCACCTTCATAGCTTATCAATGAAAAGGAAGAGGGCTATTACATCAGCTGAGTCAAACTCATAAATCAGAAAGGGTGTAGCACACATTCCTCGTCGTCAACGCTCAGTTACACATCACGCTGTCAAAGTCGGTCGTTGAGGAAGTGTTCAGATTCTTGACTTAAGTGGCCTCAAAGTCCAGGTACCACAGTGTAAAAAAAAATACTGCAGTAGAAAATATTTCATAACAACTAAAAGTGCTGCATTCCATAAATCCTAAGTAGGCCTGTAGGTAAAAGTGCAAATATCATACTCGCTCTGCAGAACAGTGGTTCAGATAATAGAGATTAATACTGATGATATAAGCAGAACTCTACTCTTGTAGCTGGAGCTGGTTTGAACTATTTTATATTCAGTGAGCTTTTTAATCCAGAAATTCTCAACTGGGGGTCATGATCACAAGTCTGTTTGTTTTTTGAAAAATGTCATTTATAATATACAGTTGTCATTTGTTAGTGGTGACACTGGCCTGACTCCTAAAAAGTGAAGCCAGTATATATGGCATGCCCCCTTATGGCTGGCTGCAGTACAGCTCATATGACAAAATAAATAGAACAAACTAAAAAGTCAAAGTACAGGTCAAATACAACACCAAGCGGGAGATCAAGACTCTTTGGCTTCACTTTTGGGGATCTGTCATGTCCTCCATCTTTTTATTCAGTCTTTGATTGATAGTTACACAGCACAATATAGTGACATCCAGTGGTGAGGTTGAATGTTGCAGCTGAACACCCCTCACCTCCCCCTCCCCTTCTAAACATGAAAGAGAACCTGTGGAAAACTTCAGTTGTAATAAAATCTCAAATATCTTTAATTTGTCCAGTCATGGCTACTGTAAAAAACATGGCAGCCACCGTAGAGTGGACCCGCTCCTGATGTAAAGTATTCAAATATAAAGTATTTAGATATAAAGGAACAATTCTAGTGTAAAGAAAACTACAATTTAGATGAAACAAACTCGTGAAAACTTCACCAGGATTATTTTATATTCAGCTTCTGCCAAAAGTTTCCTGATTGTATGTGTGTGTGTGACGTTGATAAGGTGTGTTTGTGTGTGTGTGTGTGTGTGTGTGTGTGTGTTGCGACAGGGGGGGGGAGGAGGGTGTGTAAAGGTTGGTGGGAGAGTAGACAGGGTGTCCGGCACCAAACCACCTCCCAAAATAAACGCCGTCCCTGCGTCTGTGTGTCTGTCCAGCGGCAGACCCGCGGGCTCCCACAGCCCCGGCTGCAGCACAGAGGAGTCAGGCGGCCTGTCACAGGAACAACATGTCATCAGCTTCATTGCTCCCCTAATGGCTCTCAAGCAGAGACGTGGCAGACTGTGTGTTGCCCCACCAAGGCGGCAGTTTACTCTGCACTCACACACATGCATACATAAACATTCTCGCACGCACAAACACTCCCGCTGCCCACTCCCAGCCACTTACAGGCCAGCACTGGAGAGACTGGGAGGCCCCCTTATGAAAACATACAGGGGTGCTGCAGATAATGTCTGGCCAGGCCGCCCTCTCTTAATCTGAGCTCCATAGGAATCTGTGCACAAAAACACTGCCAAGGCTCAGCAACACTAGCCAGCTAAAATATTTATCTGCTCGGAGCTGATCCTGACTTAAAGGTCCAGTGTGTAAGATTTAGATGAAATTAATCTTTTGGCAGAAATTGAATATAAAATAATCCTAGTGATGTTTTCACGAGTGTGTTTCATCTAAACTGTACGAGTTGTTGTTTTCTTTGTCCTAGAATGGACCTTTATATGAAAATACTTTAAAGTTACATCAGGAGCGGGGCCATGTTTTTTTACAGTAGCCCAGACTGGACAAACTAAACACCTTTTGAGTTTTTATGACAACTGATGCTTCCACAGGTTCTCTCTCGGGTTTGGAAGGGGAGGGGGAGGTAAGGGGTATTCAGCTGCAACACGCAACATTACCACTAGATGTCGCTAAATTCTACACACTGAACCTTTAAAAGAAAAGTTCAACAGTTTCCTTCACGAGAAGTTCAGCACAGATCCTACTTCATAGCATGAAACTACAGCAAGCAGCTGGTTAGCTTTGCTTAAAACAATGAGCATGTGGAAGCAAGTAGCCTTGGATCACTCTACTGTTATAAACAAGCAATTATATATGTTCTTTTTTAAGGTAAGTTTGGTTTTAAATATTTGTTTGATGCTATAAACATGGGGAGAAACATTATGATTGACAGCTGAGACTGATCAGTGATTGGTTGAGTGCACCAGAAACATTTTCGGTACGTTTCTGCTGCGTTTATGTATTTGCGTGTGTTGTGACTTTTTGCAGCTCATGAGTCGTCAAATTAATGAAGATGTTTTCTTAATTTTTACATGTGCTTTCTCTTTGCACGTGTTTTCTTATCTCCCAAGGAGCATATATTCAGCCTGCTTGTTGCTTAGTGCACAATCTCTTCTCAACCTTCTGCAGAATGAGCGCTGCACGTTAAGAGGCTGAAAGAAGAGGCCGACAGAGCTGCTCTCCTTGTGAACAGATCTCAGCTCAGCACACACCCGTCTCCGTCTGCTGGACTTCTGGCTCCACACAGAACGTGATGGAGCCTCGCTCTGCCCTCTCACTCACAGTTCAGCTCTAATGCTGCACCATCCCTTTGGCACTGCACTCAGCTCCTCTTTCAATGAATTTCCACACACTTCTTCTCTTTTTTTTCTTCCAAAAGCCGCATATTTATTTTGTTTCTGTCTCTCTGCGGGTCCAACTCTCACGCTCACCACCAGCCCGGCCGCTCGAGTTGGCTCATTAATCACTCTTCTCCTGTCCCCCTCCTCCCGGAGAAACAGAGTCACTAATTAATGGAAAGCACTTTATGAGAGAACACAGGAGTTTCCTGGAAATTAACCATTAATCTCGACTTCCATTATATGTCTAATAGCATGAGGTGGGAGGGGATGGATGGGTTTGAAAAGGGCGACGCAGTAACACAACGCCAAAGAAAAAAAGCTGCCTAGCAAAGTGTGTAAAACCTCATTAATGTTAATGCAAGCATTAGCCAAGTTAACTAACTGTGCAGGCTGCTGCATCGTCAGCTGCAGGATGGACACACACTGTGTTAGTGTGCACGAATGCAGACTCACATGTTTAGTATTTCACTTCATTTGTACAGTATATACATGCAATGTGTCATCATCATCATCATCATCATCATCATCATCATCATCATCATCATCATCATCATCATCATCATCATCATTTCCGATGGACCTTGTTCAACATACATTCCTCTCAATTTACAATCACACTGTATATAAAGTCACATCTTCACTTCCTCCCACAATCCAGGAATGAAGCTAAAATATCCCAGATACTGACGCTGCCATCTTACGATACACAAGTTTGTCCAATCACGTATCAATCACAATGTTTAATCAGCGTTTTATAGCATCAAATAATTAAAACCAAACTTCAGAAACACTAAACACTGACCTGTACTGCAGCCAGCCACCAGGTGGCGATCAAGACATTTTGGCTTCCCTCATTTCGACCATCTTTATATACAGTCTACGCTTTTTTCCCATTTAACTAGTTCATTGAACACACTGTTGCTAAAACATACTTTATATTCATGGTATTGAATTCGGGGATAGATTTTAATAGGACAGAATATGAGATTATGATTCAAGATCTTATAAATATGTCGGAATGAGTCGAGTTAAACACAAAAATGGCCACACAGCAAGAAGTTTGAACTGACTTGTGCTGACAGAGTAGTTTCTTCTCCATGCTTACTCTTCCATTTTTCAGATTCCATCTTGTTTCTGTCGGAATCATCAAGCTCACTCTACTTCTGTAAACACATGCAAAAATATAAAAAGTACTAAAGGTTGTGTGCTTCATCGCAGACTCCAGAATCACACACTAAATCCTTCCCCTTGGATCCTGTGGAAGCCGCATCCTGACTTCATCAGAGCCAAGGCTGCACGACATGATGTTTGTGCATTTGTTTACTTTCACAGTATTGTATTTTGTTTAGACTTCCACTGGGGGGGAACAGTAACTAAGAAAACAAGGAAGGAAACAGGATGAAAACAAAGGAAGAGGAAGGGAACCCAGTGTGATGGAGCCTGTCTCTCGCTGATCCTGGTTCAGCGGGAGTCAGGCAGACAGTGGCGCCACCGCCGCAACTAATTGCTGTGGTCACTCACAGAGGACCTTTCCATTCAATACTTTGTCTTTTTTTCAAATGAAAGCACAAATATCTAAACAAAACTACAGAATGTCGGGTGAAACGTGACCTGGTTCAGCTGTTATCACATCTTAACATCAGTCACTGATCCTCACTGAGGTCAAGGGCTGGAAGGAAACTAATGAGAAGAGCCTGAGCGTGTGTGTTACTTCACTGGAGTCCATGATTTACACTGTGGAAGTCAACGCTTTGTTGGATCATTCTTGACTCAAATGCATTAAGGGTCATTTTATGCATTTATTAGTAGATACAGTGGAGAGATATTTTTGCAATCTGCTCAAAAGTCCTGGTTATAGGGCAATAACAAGATTGTGACAGGTTTCAGACTCAGTTTCTGACTGCACATGGTAAAGAAAAAAAGTTCTTTATAAAAATCCCAGGTTGTAAATCAGATTGAAAGTGTTTGGAGGTGATTGATTGGATCAATTCAGGAAAACTGCTTTTCCTGAATCAGTGTTCTCACAAATTATACATGAATCAAGACAAATCAGTAAAAGTCATAGGTCTTTGTATATTTTGTGTGATGTATGTTGTGTGTGTGTTTCACTGTGTGTAAAGTGGTCAGTTGTTGTATTGTATTGCAAACGAGTAATAAAGATGACTCTGGCTCAACGGTTGTGTTTGGTTTGCTCCTGTTAAATAAACTAATAAACTTAACTAACTGAATATCAACACAGACATTATAAGATATTAATCACATCATATACAATAAAAAAAACAGACCAGATATTTAATCTTACAACCATTCAAACATTGAATTCTTTTAAAACCCAGCTTAATATTTTTTTCACGTAATTTAATTTCATTATATCATTTTTTTTATCATTATATGATGTCATGGTTATATTGAATATTGGCTTGTATTTCATCATATGAATGTATTTTTATGGGGTAGACTGGGATCGAACCGAAGGCCCTCTAGATAGTGAACGACCCACTTTACCTCCTGAGCCAGAGCCGCGCATACAGCTCTGCTCATTCAGATCAGATTCATGCTTTGGTTAAAGATTCGTCTTTTCACTGAGATTATAAACTTTGCAATAAATAAAAGGTGAAAGCACAGAAACGCTGAAGCAGGGATATGAGTGAGATACCTGCAAGCGGGCGCATTAATGTAAACGTGTTTAGCATCATGAGACTTCGGAGAGAAACTCGAGATTGTGTGTCCGTGTAAGAAGGCAACACATTCCGAGGTGTAGCGTGAATTATTTATTATTTCTCTGGATTTAGCTCCCAGTGCAGAACATTCAATATTAACTTGACATTCCTGCCTCCCTGTTGATTTGTTAGTTTGTCCTTAAATTACCACCGATCCACACATCCACCAATGATGCATTTGAGACCGATAATGTTTCTCTGAATCCAGAGCAACGTGAAGCTCATTCTCATAGTGTCTGACAGAGAAGGATTTCATCATGAGATGGCAGCTGCATGAGGATGCTTTTGCCAGAAACATTTAAATGTAGAAAACAGGACTTCTGTGCCTGTGAGTTCACGACCTCCGCAGTGAGGATTTGGCAGCGACACAGTGAGTAACTCAATATAGATGACCTAACGAGGCTGAACTCAGATTGAACAGTAAACCAAACCTTGAGGTCCTCGGGATACTTCAGTCATGATGCTGATGATTTTCAGAGGTCAGGTGGAGATCACGGGGTCGACTCTGCTGTGCTGCTCTATTCGATATGAGCTCTGCTGGCACTGCCTTTGTTTGAACATGAACTGTTTCTATGACGACTCCCTGTCATGATACCAGCAGGTCATATCAGGAGTGGGAGAGAATAAAGGTAGGATTGTAGAGTTATAAGTTATAGGCCAGTATTGGTTTCTGCAGACCGGGCCTAGGATGGTATTCCTGTTATACTTTAGGGTATGGCCTATAAATATCATTCTGAGCCTTAGCAGCTAAGGTATTTATATGCTGACGGTTAAACACTGCATTTTATTCTACTTATACAAATGAAAATGTTGTATTATATTATTAGTCATTGTAATTATAATGTTATTACATTAAATATTCAGGTTTTCAATAGGTAAGATTCTTGTAATCATGATTTTTGTATTTTACATTAGCCTGAGTTGCTGATGTAATGATTGCTCTTGATTGGACAGCTCCATTCATGTTTCCTATAGATAGATAAACATAAAAAGAATGACCTTTCATGACCTTTTCCATTTCTGAAAATGCTCACAATCAGTGGCTCGGTCAGACTTAAGGCCCAGTTGGTGACTGCGTCGTTAGAATTAGCAAATTTACGGAGCAACTGAAGTCCTAAAAGATTATATATAAGTTATAATTTTGTGGAAACAAGTTGAGATCATGTCCACTACAAACCTGCAGAGTATTATTATTAATTTATGGGGAGACAACAGGATAGATGGTTAATGGGGGGGTGTTGATCTGCAGATAGCTCATCCATCATAACCGATGTGTTATTGGCCGATATTTCCAAAGCAGCTGAGCTCGGCCCCATAAACACCTGTGAGCGTCATAAAGTGAACTGAAACGCTCTGATATCTTAAATTAATCTGCCAAGAGCTGTAGCGCATTAACAGATGAGACGTCCACAGGGTTTTTATTGATTCATCAGATCTGTCTTCAGCTCGCAGCCGATGACAAACAGGAGCAGATGACGGGCTGGCAGGAGAGAGAGTGAGAGGTTAAACAGAGGTGACAAGCTCCGAGGAAGGTGGAGCATTCGCCACCAGGTCTGATGATCAGGATACTTTTTCACACACACACACACACACACACACACACACACACACACACACACACACACACACACACACACACACATACACACGCCAAAGTGAAATGCAGCAGTAATTCTTGTCAGCTTCCTTTTAAGGCCACGGTTGGAGCTGTGAATTCTCCCCGGCCGGTGTCGCCTTTAAGCTAAAAGGATGATGCTGGAAATAGCAATGCTTATTTCTCAGTAGCAACAGAACATGTGGATCGGGAATAAACCCGAGAGTTGCTGGTAGTTTGCTTTACTCTCTTCTGATCCCGGCCGCTCCTTTTACCCAGACTGTGCTCTGTGTTTTGGTCACTTCAGTCCAGAGTCAAAACAAGAGTTGAAATGATGAACTTCAGGAGGAGGACTACACCCACGGCTCTTTATTCTGTTTACACAGCGATGGGCCGAGAGTTCGAGGGAACACACTCTGCATCGCCTGTAATTGCTTGTGATTCACTCCCCGGACTTCAAAGACAGGGGAGTGCTGCAGTTCAGGGGTCAAAGGCTCCACTGTTGCCCAAATGCCCCCGAATTTCCTGTTTTGTCTGGATCCGTGAGTGGAAAAGGGATCTCCGATGTGGAGCCCACGATCTGTCGGTGCAGCCAATGAGACAAAAGCACTCCGCCGCCTTTTAGGTTTTTGTTTAATTCTCACAGTCATAATGGGTTTGTACCTCTGAGGTCTTTTTTGAGGTTATCACAAGAAACTGAGTCACAGAAAGAACAGAATGTAACTCCAACTCCCTGAGTTCGTCTCGTCAGGATGGATGCGTCTTTTCTGCCATGGTAAACAAGAACCTCCCTCTCCCACTCTTTTCTTTCCCCTCCATCTAAAAACCAGCAGCCAAGATGGGGTCTCTCACAGGCAGCAACGTTATTTTCAGACATATACTCCTCTAAAGCGAGACAATGAGTTTTCATTTGAAGAAAAAATATTATTTGTCCATTTTACAAACTGAAAAAGGTTTTAAGTTTCGTGCAAATGCTTTTTTCGGAGGATTCTGCAAAACACACGAGTCACAACACTCAAAAGTACATATGTGAGTTTTTTTGGGGGGGTGGGGTTACGTGCAAGTAAGTGGCCCCAGTGCTAAATTACACTGCAGCATGGTCCCTCTCCGAGCCCACATCTGGGATTGGCCCTGACAACTGGATGCCGTGCTGCTCTAATTTTGGTTACTTTGTTTATAACCCTATAATAGAGACAGTAGAGAGGACCACAGGGCTGGAATGGAGGAGGGCAGGCAAAGTAAAAGCAGTCATTTTGAAAAAAGAGAGCTTGTGGGGATTGTTGTTGATGCAGAAGAAGTATAAAGTTGGGTAGAAAAATAATGAGCTTTTTTTTAAAAGATTCCCTTGTGAGTTTGTTTTCTTTTCGACACCATCGCAGCGGCTCCCCTCCGACCTTGAGGATGCAGGTTGCAGCTTGTCAGGTTGGGTAAGCACGGATGGAACAATGATGAGAAATCTGTAATTACACTGGGAGCAGATCTGGGCTTAGCCGGCCCACTCACTCTCTTTGGAGTCTGAGCATGGACATAATCACTGAATACACTTTGTCAACACTCGGATCGTCTGTATAAAGTCACTTTGGGTTCCTGACAATAAACAACGTGTTCACCTGAGGACGCGGCTCGGCTCACCGGATGGAAACAGAAACGTGGCCGTGAACCAGCTCTCCTCAGTATCAGAGGATTAAACTGTCTGTGCATTGATTTGTCAGCTTCCATCTCAAAAATGGCTGATCCCAACATATGGAGCAGTTTCAAGAAAGAGACGAGATTATGTCTTGAGCGCTGCAGCCGGTGACTTCAATGTGAGGTTCCACTTCTTAAATCTGACACAGTCTGTCTACATGTCACAAACTATTTTAGTTTGTGTGGCAGCCTGAAGCTGCCACATCATTCAGGAAGTGCTCACATCCTCGTGGCAACTTCAATGAACATTAAATAAATACAAATGATCTGACATGAAGCATTTTAATTAAAAAATTGGTGAGTTTTGTGGTCACATCGAATTAAATGACTTGATCAGACTGTTGGGTTCTGTGCCCAATTTGACGTTTGATAGATCAATCAAGTAACTGATTAATCTAAAAATAACTAGTTGCAGCCTCAAAGTAGAGTTGTGACATGAAAATACTTGAAATAAACTTCAGGTTGCTTTTAATAAAGCTGGGAAAGACAGACAGACAGACGGATGGAGAACTCCTGTGATACAGCAGCAAGGAACGGCTTCTCAGTGGAGCTCATACCTCCATCGATACCAAACAGTCCTCAAAATGTCAGATTTATGATAAGACCAAAACATTATTTCCTACAAAATTTACAAAGAGGTTAAAAAAAAGAAAAAAAGGGTATCTTGCAATTTTAGGGAAAGTAATAAACATACATGGATCCACTCCTTTAATCAGATCCACTCTGAAAAATGTAATTGTTTCCCTCCTGGCCAATACCCGTGCCTGTTGATTTTTTTTTCTGCCCAGTAAAAAAAGACATTAACTCATTAACTCACAGATCCTTAGTCTTAACTTGATTGTGTAGATAAAGGCGGGGCAACAAATGTAAAAATTATCACCTATACGTTTCTGAAGCATATCATTTAATTCAGATTGTTATCCCACGTTTGATTGAGGAGGTGAGAATTCACATCTCTCCATGAAAAATATAAAACAAATCCTTTCAGTTGGGTCCAGCAAGTACAAAATGTGTTAAATGTATTTATTAAGGCAACTAAAGCTACTCTTAGCATCAAGGAACATGTATAACACTTGCTCAGTACATTAAGTCTTGACTGAACGGAGAAGGTTTAAAAAACAACAACAAAGAGAGCATGACTAAAAAAAGTTTCTTCTGGAAAGACATTGTGATACAGTTTTTTATTGAAAAAATGTTCCCAGTAAAAACTTGATTTATAACCAGTTGATTTTACCAGCTCAAGAATGAAATCGCTCAGTCGTGCAACGGAGGATCGATGAGTTCTGTCGGACCAGAGAGTAAAAAATACAAAGATGCACAATGAAAAAAGTGGCACTGAAAGAACAAATTCAGTTTAGACCCATTTGGGGTATACAGGGTGTAGGAGAAAGGAAATCCTCAGGGGGCAGTGTAACGGGACCGTACAACACAAAAGCTCTTAAATCTCCGCATGAGGACAAATGATATTTAGACAGTGACATAATCCAAACAGGGAACATTTAATTTCATAATTTAAAGAGAAAATTGGATTAGAAGAGAAGACGGGAATAAAACATGGAAAACAAGATTCCACTCGATCAGATTCGGATTGAGTTTTAATTGAACAACAAAATTTCATCCTGAATAACTTATGAGGTCTTATCTATGGGTATATTAGATTCTGTGTATAAAAATACTGCTCCGTCTGCTGAGCACCCTCAGAATCTCTTCATCTGTCTGCGCTCTTGTCTCCTCTGCTTCTTCTCGTTCACCTCCTCTGGCGCTGCTGGGTTGTCGGCCATGAACCAGGGGCCCAAGAAGTTCACCCAGAGCAGGTGCATGGCTCGGGCCGGGGCCTGAAGCACACACACAGGACCAGGATCAGATTATCAGACATCAGGAAAACAATTAGGCAGCTATCTTTAAAGATGTATCAGGGGAACTAGACACAGAACAACATGATGAAGAGCTCATACCAGCAGCCAGAGGTACCAGAAGTAAGAGGAGATTATGCTGAGCACTTGAACGATGGCTGTGAGCAGGACCACGTCCTTCAGGTGCCTGAAACCAGAACGCAAAAACACACAGGTAAGACATTATCGCTGGTGCTCACAGAGGCAGCTCAACATCAAGGGTGTCGGTTTAGTTTCATTGGCTGTGGTTTATTTAACCAGAGGGAAAAACATCAAGCTGCTATTCATTTAGATGCTTTTATATTAAACAGGAAAAGGATGAAAGGGTCTTTGTGCCTTTCTTAAGACTGAATCAGGAGAAACAAGGATAACAGTTCATACATTTTCTTCCAACTAAAAATACAAGATTAAAATAACAAATAAAAAAAGGTTAACTTAATAACAGAAAAATATTACCCAAACACACATATAGATACACATGCAGTAGCAGCAGTCTTAAGGTGCAGGTAAGTATAATAATAAACCCTGAGACAAAAAAAAATTTCTTCCCACAATAAATTCTTGTCTCAGGAACATTGTCCCTGACTGCCTGAGGAATTTTTTTATTTAGAATTTTACATTTAATATCGTCACATCCAAATCAAGACATAACTGTGATCACTTTCTGCAGTGGAGGAGGGTGAGCAGTGTTTTTCTGCCCTGAGTATTGTCTGCAGAGCTTCCTGTCTACACCGTGTTTCATCAATCAGAGGGTAAAGACAGACTGAATGTAGCCTGATAGACGAAACCCCGGGCAAAAAAACACATCCACCAGCCCCTAATGATAACTCACAAGACGAATCACTGCTGTGCGAGCAAAGTAACATTTGACAGCGACATCAATGATTACTCTAGTCACCCGACACTTTAGTGTTCGTCCCTCTGGATAAACAACAAAGTGTAAAAAGAATCTTGTCTGTATTTTGGAGATTACTCACTCTGCCATTCCCTGCTCCATGTTGAGGTCGATTCCTCCGTCCAGGAGACTTCCATCCTCAGCAAACGCTGGCTTGGCCATTGCAGTCATGGTGCGGTAACACCCGACATATACGGCTAATGCAAACATGAGCAGCAGCTGCAGGAGCAACACAAGGTTTAGATTCCAGGACGGACACTCGCATCAGATCAGTGAATATGAGGATTCTAAATCATCTTAGTAGAACAGACTCACCCATGTCCAAAAGGTAGATGAACTGTAGAAAACTAAAAGATTTACAGTGATGTGTATCGCCTGCGGTGAGGAGCAGAATAAAACACAGCTTCAGCATTTAGTCAATTCATCGATTTATTAAACAACTGAAGAGTAAGTGTTGAAACCTGATCCAGGGAAAAGGACAGAAACAAAGAACAGGTCTCAGTGAAGTAAAGAAGATGTAATAAAAATATTTTTTCTCTTCACTGAACAAACACACAAACAAAATAACACTTGTGTTCTTACATTAGCTCCGAGGATGACTCTTGTGTAGAACTTCAGAGTGGCCTCGTTCTCCTCGTAGATCTGCTTCTTTCCCTTCGTGCCGACTTTCCCTTTGGGCTGTTGAGCAAAACACAAATAAGCAGGTTAAAAAATATTTGTCTGTTTTTCAAGTTCTTTTTCAGACATGAACTTCTCCTGGTTGTTTACCAGACCTCCTGCTTTCTGATGGTGTTGAATTTAATCAATTAAAATAACTCTTCACTTGTGTGATTTGTGTGTCTTCAAGTGTTAAGATATTTAATCTATAGCTAATTAGAAATAAAAACCTAAATCGTTATTCAGCATTCATGTGACTTGGGAAATCAAATCAACACTCTAGCTTTTAATAATAGATCAATACCACATAAATCACCAGAGTTGTTTCTCTATTATACTTCAGCAGCTCAACATATAATACATTGACTTCACAGCCAAATTCATTCTTCTTCAATTCGATAAATGAAACATTGCCAGCTGTTGTTGTTGTTGTTGTTATGTCAACTCAAAAAACTAAAATCAATGAAGCTGCCATTTTTGTGGTTTCACAAATGAGCAAGTGGGCTTCAAACAAATAGAAATTCAAAGTATTTTTTAAATAAACTTTCAAGGTCTTTTATTCTAGAAGTTGTTAAAATATTATGTGGAACTATTAGACTTATTGTCACTGAGAAGAATCTGTAGGGATTCATGTGTCGATGTAGAAAACTACAGATGGAGAGAGAACAGGACTACAGGTGAATGGAGAACAGGACTACAGGAACAGGACTACAGGTGAATGGAGAACAGGATTACAGCAGAATAGAGAACAGGACTACAGATTAATGGAGAACAGGATTACAGCAGAATAGAGAACAGGACTACAGCAGAATAGAGAACAGGACTACGGGGGAATGGAGGACAGGAACACAGCTGGATAGAGAACAGGACTACAGATTAATGGATAACAGGACTACATGAACAGGACTAGAGGTGAATGGAGAACAGGAACACAGATGAATAGAGAACAGGACTAAAGGTGAATGGAGAACAGGACTACATGAACAGGACTAGAGGTGAATGGAGAACAGGACTACAGGTGAATGGAGAACAGGACTACAGGTGAATAGAGAACAGGACTACAGGACAGAACTACAGGGTTGTAGTCTCAACATGTGTGTGATTCTCTCACCGCCATTCTCTCTGTGACCCGCTGCTGCAGCTGTTCGCTCTTCACATGAACTTCTGTCTCTCGCCTCTTCTCTCTGTCTCCGTGTCACAACATTTAAAACACAAGTCACCGAACCACGAATCTGGATGCGTGAAACCTCTTGCACCACATCAGCACTCGGCGAATCCTGAATATTGACATTTCCGGCGCAGCAGACTGACGTCATCAGTATGCGGTCGGCCTCATTCGAGTGACGAGCGCTTGAGAGCGGATCGTGAGACTTGGTCACAGGGCGACATCTGCTGGTATATCTTTATTTTATGTCATTTTCCATGTGGTACCTCATCTTACTTGGTTTAAATTTGCTTTATCTTAAATATAGATTGTCTATCGATCCATTAATACGATTGTATTATATTTTGTTTTATTCTATTTCATTTTATTTTGCATCCCTGTATTATTTTATCAGCATTTTACCATAATAATAAAAAAAAGCACCGCAAGTTGAGTATTTCAAAGTCTATGCGGGCCATTTAAAAATTAATATTAAATATTTTAATAATGCTTTATTTTGGTGTAGTGTGTAGTCAGAGGTTCCCCTGAACAAAAAACATAACAGTCATTGTCACATGCGTTTTAAAAGCAATTTTTTTGACTATTACTATTATTACTGTACCACAGCAAAAGAAAGGATAATTTTAATAAAATGGACACACAAACACACAAACACATGCACACACCATAGACTGTGTATATAAGACACACACGCATAATTTTGAGTTGATTCCAAACTTCCAGTATAACATCTTCATAGTATTTGTGGTCCAACAATACAAGTGAGTAATACACTACTAAGTCATAACTATGAGATACTAAGTCATTATTTTGAGATAGTTTTCGGGTTATAATAACTTATAGGGTCAGGGTCAGGGTTATAAGGATCTTTCTGTTTTTCCATCACAGTGGCAGAAATCTGCTTCGGAAAGTTCATCAATAACACATTGATTCAACTTGGAAGCAGAAACTTTTTATATCCAACTCGTGAATCACGAGTTTCCTCTTTCCGCCCATTCCTTTGCAGCAGCGAGGTTTTCTCTTTTTTGACTTTCCTCGGCCACCGTAGTGAGCCACTTGCCAAACATCAACATGACGGCGGCTGCTGCTTCTTCTTCTCTCAGTGAATCTCTCTGTGAATCTCTGTGTCTGTGAGCAGGAGCTTCTCGCTTCCTCCCTGCTTCTCTGATGATAGTTAGAGGAACTTCCCCCGACAGGCTGAGCTGAAACATGGAGTATCTGCTGCAGGTGAAGATCGGCGCTCTGGTCGGTTTATTGCTGCTCACGCTTTTCTTCGGATCTATCCCCGCCCGGGTCAAATGGTTCAGACGCACTAATGGAACAGGTTCGTACGGTGATTGTTATAACGTGATAATAGCACGTGAGCAAGTGTGTGCGTTCGTTTTGATTCAGACATTATGTTCATCTTTCAAAGAGAAATCCCTTACAGCCTCATATAAACACCCTGGGTCATGGTGACGTTATTTCCTAATTTTATTCTCTTAATAGTACTTTTTGTTTTTACGACACCAACGCCGAACTAGCAGAGGGAAGTCGCAGATTCACGTGCAGTATTTATTTATAGTGTGTGATGTGAGAGTATCCACACAGACACAAGTAAACCTTAAATCAACAGAAGTTCAAATGAAGTCTGGTGCATCAGATTGTCACTTCTTGCAGGCTCCTGTGTGACTTAATCCCATTTCCAGTGAGGACAGTGTTGCTGTGTGGACGTTTTAAACATCTGATGATTTTATCAACTGGGACCTACAAACCATTAACGACCTGATAACAGCTGCTGACACCACAGCACAGTGTATATACCACAGGCTGGGCTTCAGCCATTGATCATGAACCAAACCTAACACAGAAACCATTGTTTTAATGGTGTTTGTTAATCTCATGTATGATAGGCTGACAGTGTTAGATAAATATTGGTCTATTAAACTGTTACTGTGGTTTATATCCACATTAAGACGTAATGTACACATTCTCTATCATATTATCACACCCTGCCCTCGCCCCTGGACCTGAGTCACCTGACAGGGATGAAGCCTGGAGCCTCAAATACTTCCTGACAGACGCTGAACCTTGGCCTTTTCTTTGAAAAAAAAATGGAAGTGAAAGTATCGTTTGTGCTCTGTTGAGTCAGGACGCGTCACATGATCCCCCGATTATCATTTTCACATCGGAAGGAAGCAGACTCAGTGATTTCTGGTGTATCATCAATAATTCAATTTGCTTTATCAACTTTGTGTGTATGTTCATGTGGAAATATAATAAACAATTTGTTTGTCTTTCCATTATCATTCTGATACATGTTATCTTTATCTATTTATACTCAATTCTATTTGATTATTCTTTCTTTTTTTATCTTGATTATTTAAACTGCATGTATGTGAGTTGGTGTTTATTGTATTTTACGCCTGAACTGTTCCATACAAGTCAAGTTTGTCCTTATTGTATTTATCGACAGAAACCCATCGCACAGTCCTGAGTCTGATCAGCTGTTTTGCCGGAGGGGTTTTCCTGGCAGCATGTCTGCTCGACATCATTCCAGATTATCTGTCGGACATCAGCATGGAGCTGGAGGCTCGGAAGGTGGAGGTACGTCCGAGTAGGGAGGGATTTGGACAAGCCGAGGGGCTGATAGACACAACATCCAATAAACAACAAAAATAATGATTGTTTTTTTATTGGAAAAACATAAACCAAATCTATTTCAAAGTTATTTCAAACAAAAAATCTGACATTTGAGGAGCTAGACCCAGAGAATGTTTGACGTTTTAACCTGATAATTTACTTAAACATCAAATTCATTTAAATATTTGGTGAATAATGTTCTGTGAGTCATTCGGTTAATTGACTAATTTATAAACACATATATTACATCTGTGTATGTGATGATTGCACTGTTGTCTATCCTGTAGTACAAAAAGAGGTTTGCTGTTAAATTTTTTAAGGAATAAAACCTTGACCTGTTTTTATTCTTCAATATTGTGAAGGGATGAAAATAGATGTTGGAAATAAAGTAAACACAAGGGATCAAGGTCATAATGGAGTTATCGATCTTTCACAGTCTTGGACTTAGACCTAACTCACCTTGTTATAGGATTATTTGCTTTGCCAGATCTTTCTTTTATAAAAAAAGATACAATTCTGCAGTCGGTTAAAATCTCTGTTCAACAAATCTTGATTTTGTTAAACCACTGTGTCTTTCTCAAACAGACCAGCTTCCCTCTTCCGGAGTTCATCATGGCCTCCGGCTTCTTCATGGTCCTCATCCTAGAGAAGATGGTCCTGACCTGCCAGGACATGGGGGGGGCTCAGGAGGAGAGGGCCCCCCTTATAGCGGACGACAGACACGGCCATGGACACGGCCACCGAGCGAGCACTGATCTGGAGAGCAGCGGCCACCACGTCCACGTTGACTTTCAGGCTCATTCCCCGTTTCGATCCTTCATGCTCTTCCTCTCGCTCTCGCTCCACTCCGTGTTTGAGGGTCTCGCCATCGGCCTCCAGAACACAGACTCAAAGGTAAGAAGAGAGAATGTTCTTCACCTGCTGGTAAAGTTAAAGCTGCTCGATATCCCAGAGAATATATATCATTTGTAGCTTCCTCTACTTCCCCACTTTCCCCAAACTAAAATCATTGCACTAGTTTCAGTAGCTCAATGCTGTCTTTCACTGACACTTTCTGTCTTAAGCCTTTGTGAAAAGTTGAAGTGAGTTCATCGGATTTATTAAACTGAAATCTTTTATTATAACATATATAATATATATAAAGTCGGAAGATGACTTATTTGTGACTGCTGAAAAAATGCTGTTTTCAGTAAAGAAAACTACAACATCAGCAGCCTGGAGCCCAGTTCAAATAAAGTTGATATTTAACTCGCTGTCGTGCGTCTTCTGGTCACAAGACGCTCTCGGCTGTTTCTCTAAACTCAAACTATACCAGTTTGCCCACAGGAACTTTCAGTTCATGTATTTTTGAGTCATATGTTTGTTCACTTGCAAACTTAATTCATTATTTATAAAAATTATAACTAGATTAAATGCAAGAATAGATTTTAAAACAAAATCTAATATAGATGGACTCCTTTGAAATGATCAAATTTTCCGCTTTAACTACATAACTCAAAATTACAATTCAAGATGCTAGAGAAGATTGAAATGGTTGAAAAGTGTAAAGAACAATGAATAAGACATGAAGTAATAAATCTGACTCCGGTAAAACAAGTACACTTTAAAAGCTGTGATTTAAACAAAAGATTCCTCTATAAATGAGTATTCAGGGACAGTTACTGATTAAAAATGATCATTGGATTAGAAACAGGTATTTTACAAAGGATAACACATATTTTGGTTCACTCAATGAGATTGTTAATATGTCAGGTGAGATTAACAGGTGAATAACCACATAAGGAAACTGTCTGAGTCATGTGAGGGGTGAAGCCTGGGTGAAGCCCTGACTCATCAGAAAAAGAGCTCAGATAGCAGGTTTAATTCTTATCAGCAAAGTCTTTATGACATCTCTTTTTCATCATGTGATGTGTGAATTTGTCATCTCTTAGAAATGTGATGACTTTGAATTTTCTAGACCTTTTCCTCCTGTATTCTCTCATGAAGTGTGAGCCGGTGATGTCTTCGTCGTTGAAGCCACAGCAGGAGATAGAAACTATAATGTTCATGTTTGTTTTCTGCAGGTGTTAGAGATCTGCATCGCTATACTCGTCCACAAGAGCATCATCGTCTTCAGCCTGTCTGTGAAGCTGGTCCAGAGCGCCGTCCGTCCTCTGTGGGTGGCGGCTTACATCGTGGTGTTCGCCCTCATGTCCCCTCTAGGCATCGGCATCGGCATCAGCGTGGTGGAGGCCCAGCTGGCGTCCGGAGCGCTGATCCAGTGCGTCCTGGAGGGGCTCGCCGCGGGGACGTTTATTTACATCACCTTCATGGAGATCCTCCCACATGAGCTCAACTCCCCCGGGAAGCAGCTGCTCAAGGTGCTCTTCATCCTGCTGGGCTTCAGCGTCATGGCAGCTCTGACGTTTATAGGATGAGATCGATTCGGGACGTGGCCTCTGGACTCTCTGATCCCACTGCTGCGGCTGGGAAACGTTTATACAGAAGGACAAATGGTCTCTGTTTGACAGCAGTTGTTGATGTTTAAGTGTTTTTAAAATACCACAGATTTGTGTACATACAAACATTTATTTTTAAAGGATTTTATGTTAAGAGGAACAACTTGCTGCAAAAAAGTACAGAGAGGAAAGAGTGGGTGCATCACGAGTTCCCTTGTGTTTCACTGGTCGGGTTTGGATCAATACTTTGTGGCATCAAACAAACCCACTGACACAGACCTTAAACCACTGGAAACACAAAGTCCTGTTGTATGAATGATGTTTATATGTTGTCTGTTGCGTTACCTCCAGATTTTATATGTTGACATCCCATCAGAAGCGCGTCTGACAGCTTCTTGTTCCCAAAAAGAGTTTGTGCCTTCACTTTGATGATCACTGGACCTTCTGGTGAATTTTTTTAATAATGATGGTTCCACTGACAAAGTCTTATTTGGTAAATGCTGACGTTTTAGTGCAATGCTTTTAGAAGTAGTTTCTAGTTCTTGGCTGCTTTTAAACAATCAACCTTTCTTACGTTTTCCCCGTTAACTGACTCTCAGATTCTTTAAGAAGGTTTGTTCTGGGGAAAAAAAAAGAAAAAAGGCAATAATGAGAAAATATGTTGGATATCTTTCTCCAGTAAATAATTGGTTAGTTCCACTAATGAGCTCAGCTCCTACCATCCTCTGTTTAAACAAGCTGATAACTATTATTTACATTATACTGACCTTTGTCCCAGTTTAGTTCACACTGTGTTCCCACTTTATCCACTTCAACTGTTTTAAATTTGGAATGTGGACAGAAACAGAAGCTTTGAAATTCTGAACAGATAGATATGAAAGATAAAGAATTAATTCTGCAGAACTGATACTAGCACACGCACCCGACAGCACAGTGCCTACGTGAGTTCAGGGCTTCTCCTGTCTGAGGCTCAGGACTGTATTGTTTTACAATTTCTAAAATTACCATAATGATAATACGTTTGTGCACTGAATTTACATAAAGTGTATATTTTGTGACTGAAGTTTTAAAATGTCTGTTTAATCTCAAATCATGTTTTAAGTTTGTCATGTGATGGTCTGATTGTTTCCTGTGCAGAACAAATATTAGGTGTTGTTTTTTTTGTGGTAAAACACTTGTGTATATGTCACCAGCTTTATTAAGACCAATTCAAACATGTCACATTTCATATTATGTTCATATTTATTTCATTTAGAGAACAACACTGATGCCAGAAAAGGAACAGTTTGTACAAACAGTCCAAAACAGTTTTTCACCTACACCTTATTTTGTGCCTTGTGATTATTCACCTCATGAGAGAGAATACTTTGTCGACTGTTGTGTAAACTTGATGAGAGTAAAGATCAAAGATTTTTTTTCCATCTGCTGGTTTGTTGTGTGCAAAAGTTTCAGAGTCAAAAATCGAATTCGTCCATCAAACCATTATTTATACTGTTCCGTTTTTAAACCAATCTCGAATGAAATGTAAGGTGGATTTAGAAAATAATAACATAAATACACAATAGACATTTCATACTTGATGTAGTCTTACTTGAACTGTAATTTCATATTAAAGAAATTATTCTTTTGTTTATGTATGTATGTTCAAGTATGTTAAACAAATATTTATTTCATTTCAATTTTATTTGGTAATCAGCGTTTCCACTAGGTTTGATTTGATGCCATGGATTATTGCTGCCACCAGATGGGGGTGTTTGTCCTTCACCACGGGGGGCAGGATGTTAGAAGATATTCTAACTTAAAAAGAGTCCCATGACCACCTGGTTATACTGATTCTTCCATTTGTTAAGTTTGATTATTCTATTAATTTCAATATCTTACTTTTAATTAAGCTGCTTTGGTTTCAGGGTCCTGGTGTTATTCTATTATTCTAACGTTTTCATTGTTATTGAATATTGTGTGGCTCACAATCATGACTCAGTGAGTCACCTGACACAAGGAGCCTTGTTAATGTTAGTGTCACATGTGCGTTTCCCACACAGACCATTTCAAACTATTCGTTCTGTGGAACATTCCTGTGAATTGAAGTCTCAGTATTTGTTGTTATTAGATGTGAAACAACTTGAGCTTCATCCCAACAGTCAAACAGTGTGATTCCTAATGTGGAGGAAATCTCACTGTGTGCGTTTGTGTTCATCAGTGTTCAGGGTGACATAACTGGCAGGAATCCCTTCCCATCAAAGAACTGGATCCCAGGGACACAAAACCACTTGCATGGCCACGTCTGCAGTGAAACATGGAGGCTTTGTTAACCCCTTGGTTGTGTCTGCGCAGGGAATAGCAGGTCATTCATGAGTGTCCACTAATGAGCGGAGCTGATAAAGGAACAATGAGCGAGCACAGTGCGTCTGTCAGTTCTGGATGAGGACAGAGGCCTCAGTGTGTGGAGGATGGAGACGCAGCCGAGCCCTGAAGCTTCCTCTGCTCGCCCACAGCTCATTAAACTCTTCTACCAGCTCTACTCGGTGCTCGTTGCTCTGTCCAACATGCTGCAGATTGCTGATGTGTTTGCAGCCGACATGGAGGCTCTGCTCGTTCCTGCTGCGGTGGCATGAAGGGAGACACAAAGATGCAACCCTTGGTTCATTATTTGGAAATGTCAGTTATATAAATATAATGATTATTGGGCAAATTAGATCAATGCACAGTTGAATCATTTTTATTGCAGCTCAAATAACTCGAGGGCTGCAAGTTGTCATTTAACCTTTTTTCATTCAGATTAAACAAATTGGATATAACTATATAATATAATAATCTTTTAAACCAAAGTTTGGACAGATTCCAGACGAGCTTTCTCCAGTCTCAATGCTAAGTTAAACTAAGCAAAGTATTTCCTGGCATCACATTAGCGGACAAAGATGACAAACATGAACATTGTATTAATCTTCCCATGAAACTCTAAAGCAGGATTTCAAAAAAATATTTCCACTAAATGTTGAGCTATAGTCTTGAAATGCCACATAGGGTTTAAACATTGATATTCATCTTGAATAATGCATACAAGGAATAATTTATTCAGAAATAAAATAAATAAATGTGTTTTCTTAAAATGGGGAGGTTATGATTAAAAATGCCCAGAATTATCAACAAGGAGAAGAAAAATAAATTATTCAAACCTCCAATAGAAAAATGTCCATATCTTAATGAATCAATGGTACAAATTCAAGTGGCATTATATATAGTTTAGCAGGTTTAAAGGTTCAGTGTGTATAATTTAGTGACATCTAGTGGTGAAGTGTCATGTTGCAGCTGAACACCCCTCACCTCACCCGTCCCCTTCCAAATATGAAAGAGATCTAAACTTGCACACTGGACTTATAAGGTGTCCCATGCAAAGCCGTGGCACTAAAAGAGGGTCTGGAGAGTGCTACAGCGCCCCCTGTTGGATGATAGAGTCCCTGCATGTTCATTATTAATAAAAATAAATTTAAAAAAGGTTAATTTAATAATTTTCCGTTATGATCATGGACTGTAAATGAAGATGTACGACGCGTCTCCAACTCTTGCTTTACAAAAATTAAGCAAAATATCCAGAATACGGGAGCTGCCATCTTGCATTAGTGATGTCATTTGGAGCTAGAGTCTGTGTGAACATCACTCAGTTTCTAAAGCATCATATTAGTAATTAACAATCTTCAACAATTGATTTGAAGTCTACTTTGACCTCAGTTTGGTCCATATCCCATCTACTAACATGGAGGAGATGGGGTTTACCACCTATACTGCAGGTTCGGCTTCAATTTTGGGATCTGTCTTGTCCTCCATCTTTTTATGCAGTCTATGCATTTCACTTTAAAACCACACATGTGGACCCGATGGTGGCGCTAAAGGAAAAGGAAGTGGTCAGTCATACAGTATGATTCATCCTCTGGGGATCATGAACACTGTGGCTAAAATGTTCCCCAACTGCAAGTAGGCAAAACATGAGATTATTTGTTCCTGACCATGTGTCTGATGTTGTGCGATCATGGATGAATAATCTGTGATCTGGACCCAAAACAAGTGGTTCCCTCTGGAGGGGGGTGTAAAGAATGTGAGGAGAGGAATGTGTGGAAGTGGGAGTTCTGCTTCACAGGTGGTCGTCTCTCTCACAAGTCAAATCCCACCTTTCATGTCACATGGCGGGGGTCAACAACAAGACTGAAGGTGGTGAGAAAAAATACAATGTGTGATGTACAAGAGCTGAATAATAATATAAGTGGAGGCTGATTGAAGCAATTTCAAACTTACTTCTATTGAATTCCCATTCTTTTGAACTTTTCGAGATACTTTACTAGGTTTAAAAATAAAATCACTTCTGATGAAAATGAAAGTGATTGGGGCATGGAGTTCCAGTAGAGAGGTCCCATCAACCAATTACAAATCTCTCTCAGCTGTCAATCATCAACTTCATCAAAAAATGTTGCTGCCTTTTTCAAAAATTATTTTTCTGAAACGATTTCAAAACGTTTTCTGATTTTCCTTGTTTTCCATCTTTATTGCTGTCAATCAATTAATCACATTTTCAGTTTTCAGAAATGTCATGCATTTTCTTTGTTGTTGTGTTTTTCATTACATTAAAGTGTTAATGGTTTTTTTTACGCATCTTTTTACTTGTCCTCATGTTTTCTGTAAGATGTGTAACATTTTATGTTGTTGTGTTCTTTTTTATTGTTGTTGTGTTTTGCAACATACTGTAGCACCAGGCCTTTACCACACTCCACCTCCACTCTTCCACTCCGGCACGTCACAGTTTGCCTGGTGTAGATTGAGCCTCTCATTGTAATCCACTGTGTCGTTGTAATCCTCCTGTGAGTGGCGTTTCCAGTGGCTCCGCCCCTCCTGGTCGTCTCTCCTCCTGTTGTCTCCTCTGTCACTCTGACTTCACCTCTCATCCCCTCTGCTCAAGGTAAGGCTGCTCAGAGCTTTAGATCAAATCATCTGGGAATGAAAATGATGAAAAATTAAAATAACTTGTTAGATAAATAACTCTTCTATTCACTGAATGCTGAAAGAATCATTCACTGTAATAATCAAATATGTTGTAAAGTGTGTAAATCAAGCGTCCTGCTGTGTCTGATGTTCTGAATTTGAACTTTTAAATGTAATGATGTGCAGTAATGGGATCAACAGTCATATACAACTTTATACCACACTGAATCAACATGATTTAGCATTATAATGAATGTTTTGTAAATATTATTTAATATTTCACATTATTGTTTCATAAAGTTTTGATGATTTGATCAGCAACACTGGTCAATTTAAATGTCCAGTAAATGTAGCTCAGCTTTCAGGTTGCAATCAGATTGATTTATAACAAACCCAATTGTACCTCATTGAGTTAAAGCAAGAGGGACGTACCTGATTTCTCCAAAATCAAATACACTGTGAGCTTTGTAAAACCAAGAGGGTTGTTTGAAAACATAAATTGTTTTGTATTTAAGGACTTTTCAAATTTTCACACACTTTTTTACTCAGCTGGACATAAAAATATGTTGTTACTTCACAATAACGATTTTAACCTTAAATTGCTCCTTTGTTTCATAATCAAAACGTTACATAATTTCTTGCTGAATTAGTATAGAAACTAAACTATTAAAAAAAGTGGCTGGTTTAGGAAATAGTCACAGTTCTCATGATTCTGGAAACATCTTCACAAAGACTCCAGTGATCAGTAAAGAAACCACTCGTCGTGTTAAAATTTTGGAAAATATTGTATTTATCCTACAATGCCTGTTTATGTAGAGCAATGATATAGATTATGTCATATTTCAGATCCCAAGACCCTCTAATTAAAATCCCTCACAACATTAACATCATGTGTGGACGGTTTTCTTCACAGTTTGATGTTTTGTTCTGTTTGTTCTTTTCCTTCTTTCTTCCCAGTGTCGCTGAAGCTGCTGAGAGACGCTACAACCATGGCTGCTGTGAGTAGAATCACTTGATTGTCACTTTGTCACTGGCTCCCAGTTCACTGGTGGTGCTCCCAGTTCACTGGTGGAGAACCATCAGGATCCTGGATGTGGGACCTCGCTGCTCAGAGCTGTTATTGTGCCACTAGATGCTCCGGCTCCCTGGGATGGAACCTTAAGCTGTTTTTAAGAAGTGGCTTTCGAAGTCCTTTCTGTAATCATGTGAAGCAGATTAAGCAGTGGGGTGTGTCGTTTGGGGTCTGCTGTAGCTCAGCTGGGGGATTGTGCGACCTCTGATGTGTTGTGTGTCTGTGTGAACACTGCAGTCTTAAATGAATGAGCAACACATCTTATGATTCTCAATAACCTGCGTGAGCTTGTGTTATCTTCTTCCTGCAGACTGGATCTTTCCGCATGGTGTCAGAGGAGGAGCAGGCCATGCGCACCAAGCTGGAGCACTTGACAGTGAAGGATCATGGGCCGGTGTTCGGGCCGTGCCACAAACTGCCCGGCCACACTGTGCAGAAGGTACAACACGACCAGGAGCACATACACATGAGTTCAAATCAGTTACTGGAGGCCACAGTATCTCATGTGATTGTGTAACTCTGTCTCCTCGAGGCCAAGGACGAGCTGAACGAGACGGAGGAGAGCCGGGCGTCCTCGCTGAAGGACCTGAGGGCCATGATGAAGGACCGGGCGGCCGAGGGGGACAACCTGGCCAAACTGATGCAGGAGCGCTTCGGGGACGAGCCCGACTCGCTGCTGCTGCGCTTCCTCAGAGCTCGCAAGTTCGACGTGGTCAGGGCCCACGATCTGATGAAAGGTGAGGGACAGAGGGACACAGGGACAGAGTGTACAGCCCTGTTAGTCCACTGCTCCTCTAAATGAGCGTGGGACCACTTTTGTGCTCCTCGTTTGCGTGAACCCTGAACATCACAGGACCGGGAGGCGTAGGTTCATTAATTGGGGGCATTGAGATGCTTCTGAGTTCCAGCTGACAAAGAGCTCCTTTGTGTGCAAATAGGACAGCGAGCTTACTTTTACTTGTGAAGCCACAGTGTTCTGCTGGGAACTCCACACAGCGCCTCCTGGGCTGATTGTACTTCTCTGGGAGGAGAGACCAGGTTTCTGACTTTCATGAAATAGATTCATCATTTCATTTACTACAAATGTATATGACAGGAAAAAAGAACAGCTTGGGGAATGTCATGATTCTGCCGTTGTGGCTCCAAACTTTAGAGAAAGCACTTCTGGCCTGGACAGCAAAATACAGGATGAGGAAAATGTTATCTCATCCTCACAAAGATGGAAGAAGACAAAAATAACTTTGTGAATATATTTGGAGAACTTATTACTGTGAGAGGGGAATGTGGTTTTATTTTCTAATGGGTCTATTCTTCTTTCAAGGGATAGTGTGTGATGGGAACGTGAACTTGTTCTGTTGTGTTAATTACCACACACAAACACACACACACAACATGCACATGTAGATGGACTTTCTCTCATAAGCACACATCACATGTGATGGTTAATTGGTGCGTTGAGGCCCAGAGCAGCACTGTAGATGCATTAAGACAGTGGCGTCATTGTGTTGCTCGGTTCAGCTGATGACTGAGACTTTGTGCGCTGATGAGAGAGCTCAGCTCAGTTGTCATGTGCAGGTCCATGTGTGTGTTTTTTTGTGTGTAGTTAAATAAATGTGCTTAGTTACAAAAGTAACATGAGCTGCTCTAACTGTCAGTGCTCATGTGACCAGAAGGGAAAAATATCATCCGCCCTCCGATAAGCTGCTGAATTAAAAAGTACACAGTACCCCCCCACTGAACAATGCTGAAAACAGACTGGCCCTGGCTGAGTCTAACTGCTGACCCCCCGCTCTGCAGGTTACGTGCGCTTCAGGAAGGAGTACCCCGAGCTGTTCGAGAACCTGACCCCCGAGGCGGTCCGCAGCACCATCGAGGCCGGGTACCCTGTGGTGCTGCCCAGCAGAGACAAGTACGGCCGCGTGGTCCTGCTCTTCAACATCGAGAACTGGGACCTGGAGGAGATCACCTTCGATGAGGTAGATGTGCAGAAGAGTCACAGAGCACATATAAAGTGGTGTGAGTGGGTTTTCTCCAGCTTCCTCCTACAGTCCAATAACTATGAGGATTGGGGTTTGGTTAGATAGAAACTCTAAATTGACATGTGAACGGTTGTTTATCTCTGTACATTGGTCCTGTGATACGCTGGCAGCTGTCCAGGGTGGACACCACCTCTCCCCTCATGTCAGCTGGGATGTGCTCCAGCTCCCAGATGTATAGATAATGGATGAACGGATGAACAACTGTTCAAATGTTTCTATTCTTTATGTTAAGAGACAAACAGTAACAATGGATTCTGACTTTTAAAGTCGTTTTGCCCGTATTTGTTGCATCTACTTATTTTTCCCTATAAAATGGGTAATTTGACCAACTATAAACACAAATTTCTCAAACCAACAAATGACTAAGTGTGTGTGTCTTTGTTTGTGTGTGTGTGTGTGTGTGTGTATGTGTGTGTCAGATCTTGAGGGCTTACTGTGTGATCCTGGAGAAGCTGCTGGAGAACGAAGAGACTCAGATCAACGGCTTCGTCCTGATCGAGAACTTCAAAGGCTTCACCATGCAGCACGCCTCGGGGATCAAACCCACGGAGCTGAAGAAGATGGTGGACATGCTGCAGGTCAGACAGGAAAATAAAAAAAACACTGAGAATGTCTTGTTGACGAAACCCTCAGACCCTGTGAACCTTCACGTGTTGTGTGTGTGTGCTCTCCTCCTGCAGGACTCCTTCCCCGCCCGCTTCAAGGCGGTCCACGTCACCCACCAGCCCTGGTACTTCACCACCACCTACAACGTGGTCAAACCCTTCATGAAGAGCAAACTGCTGGAGCGGGTACGAACAGTCAGCCATCACTTTGTGTTAAAGACAGTTTTCCTCTCATCTGATCCGGTTGCTCTCTTCCTCAGGTCTTTGTTCACGGCGACGAGATGGAGAACTACTTGAAAGAATTCGATGCCGAGGCCCTGCCGGCAGATTTCGATGGGAAGGCGTCAGCGTCCGACAACCAGGCCATCGCCACCAAGCTGTTTGGCTCTGAAGACACCGCTCTCTGAAGACACATCTCCAACCCCCAGGGATAGAGTCCTTCACCCCAGATGCTTCCTTTGTGATCAGATCAGATGTGTGGTCTAATGTGAAGCTATAGGTTTTTATTATCATTGTTATTATTCAGGTAAATAAAAAAGAAGTGTCTAGAGTTAGGAGCAGGGGAAACAGTTTGCAGGAGAGTAACACTGGCGATAGGAACGGGAACAGAAAAGGATGTTTAGATGTTTTTACGAAGAGAATAACTGATGGTTGTTGTTTGTGATTTTTGAGTTTTGCTCCACCTCTGAATTCATTCGTTGTCCCTGTACACGGAGGACGATGAGAGTCGGTCATGTGATCACATCCAGACTGTCTTTGCCTTAAAACTGAATTTCAACATACAGACCAGCCTTGTGCCTACAGTCGTGTCGGATGAAGGAGTTAATTATCGTGTGAATTATTGGAAAGGTATGAAGAGGGAAAACTGATGATGGATAAACCTGCATGTGATTGTTGTTTTAAGAGCAGGGATCTCAACTCCACGGCCTTGTTCAGATGCCTGATGCACCGCAAAGATTCATTCTGACAAAGTGCATTTGATTGTCCAACTTTCAATAAAATAGTTTATTTGTCTGTGTTTTTTCTGTAGTTTTATGATTTGTCATTTTTTGCATTTGTTGTGCTGTCTTTTTGGCAAAATTTCAAAGTGTTTCAAAGAAAGATTACCAGTGTAAACCAGGATTTCCTCATTAAATCAGATTTGGTTTGGATTCAATTCTGTTTCATAAAGGATGTTTACATTCAATACAGGGTAAGTCAGGCTGGTTTTCACACTGTTCTCCTCCCTGATTCTTTCATGGACAGTTTGCTGTTTAATATGAAATTAGCTGCACGTGTTGCATGTTTTCATAAAGTAAAACAAACAAAACCAAATCCTTAAATCTAATCAAGTATTTAGCCGTATTAGACTGTATATAAAAGACAATATAACAGATATAAAGACAAAACACACATGAAATACATTTTGCTCAAACATGGTTGCTGTCATTTTATGTAGTTCTTATCACACTCATCTTTGTCCAAGTGCTATTTGAAAGTTTGTTTATAACTTGTCATCTGAAAGCCATTAATAGGACGAAACGTCTTGATTGGCAGATGAGACTGACTCATGATTGGTCAATAAATCTGGAATATTTTTGGCTTTATTTCTTCGTAGTGGGAGGAAGTGGAGACACATTTTTAGTTTTTAGTCTTTGCTAGAAGAAATGAACTAGATAACAGCTTCTATTAAAACACTTGAGCAGACGTTGATATCGAAAATCATTTCACCATAAAACAAGTTTTTCTTTTGAGAAAATAATTTATTTTGGAACACAATAACCATATTTTCTCTCGTAATTAGATCACACACACACACACCACTGGCTTTCTTCCACAAAAACACCCAGGGTTGGATATCAGAGTTATGTTGTGTGACTGTGTGCTCCCTCTAGTTGTCGCCTCATCCCTTTCACCGTCAGCATCAGAATGTCAACACTAAATTAAAGCTGTATAATGATAACTGTGGGCTCGCGTCCGTTTACTGAGGCTCGAGATTATTTCAGAGGAAAAACAAACACCGATCCAAGTTGTATGTTTGGATTCATCGACATATTAAGTCCCTTACGACGTTTTATATATTCCACTTCCTAACAAGCCCACAATGTTGAGAGAAGGATGCCTGAACACTGGGGTTAGGATAAATACAGAGGAGCACATGTTCATAACAACACAGCAAAAACATGTCAGGTTCCACATCCATGAGAAAACTATGTGACATGTTTTGGTCTAATAAACTTTGACACTATTTCCCCGTCACATTAGTATTAATAAGAAAAGAGAATCGGTCCCGGTTGGTTATTGCCTTTAGTTGTCATCCCTGGTCCCTCAAATAATTTCTATATATTCTATCTTTATATATTTTAAATTTTTTTCCTTTTTTTTTAAAGTGAAGAAGTTTTGGTTTTTTGTCAAATCAGAGGTGGTGACATGACACAGTATACACTTACTGCAAGTTCACCCATCAGCACTCCCACTCTGATGCATGTGCACAACACAAAACGCCATAATAACAATACAAAATACAAAACAAAGAAATACACAAAATGATCCAACTAGCAAAAAAAATAATACATTCAAATAAAACATCTAAACCTGTATTACTGTGCAAAAAATAGGGTGGATGGGGAGAAACTCAGAAAGAACACAGATTATAGATAGGTTGTTGAAATGAGAGCTGTGGACCGTGACCAGTATAACCTCACTGAGGGGGAATGAGAGGATGGGCGCCATTAATGACTGGCAGTTGTAGTTCAGTCTCCCCCGACAACGGATGGCAACAGCGATCTGTGGTTTGGACGAAGGCTCAGAGAGACACTGACACACTCTCGGCTGTGATGTCACTCATCGTCCATAATAAATAAAGTTAAATAAAGTCTGTTATTAAGTATTATACAACTCAGTGTCGTGATTTCAGTCCTGACGGGCTGCGGACTTCCAACCAAAGCAATCCCTGGCGTCGTTCTAACCTTACAGTCGCACACAGTGATGTCGTACAGATTCTTAATGTGGATAAAATAAGATCAGGCCGAGATTCTGAGTGGATCAGTGAATCCACAGTTCAATATTTTCATAACTTACATAAATGTCTGGATATTATCACAGAAAAAAACTGTGAAAAGTTTAAGCGATTTCAGTCATGATGATATTTAATATTACAGCTCTGTTTCTATTCCTTTGACAAAAGTAAGCTTCCAATATTGAACTCTGATTCTGGGCTTTATTAATATTCAGTTGTTATTTTCTCATCTTTGAGTATTAACAACAAATTAAGAACTTTGATTGTTTTAGATATTCTGCACTCCTCTATGATTGACAGTGTGCAGCTTCATGAATTAACTTGATTTCTCTCAAACTGGAATAAACACCACAACATGGTAGATCTTATTAAAACATAATCTTTGGTCTAAAAAAAGTCTATGATGCAAGGTTGTCACCAGTGTTTAGATACAGATTTGCTTGGCTGGACTTCCTGGGCCCTTACAAGGTTTGAGAGAAGCTCTCAGTCAGGTTCAGGTTCTGAAAAGTCCACAGGTCTCATCCAGACGTGATCGAAACAGATTTGTGATCAGTGTTTAGTGTAAATTGCAGCTGTCCACGCTGCTGTGTCGCTGTGGCTTTAATGCTCAGCCCAGAAAATAGGAAAAGCTTAAAGTCGTTAAATCTGTAGAATCTGTCTGTTCTTTCTTGGGTTCAGTTTTTCTCCATCTAAATCATACTGTTTGGTTTCGCTTGGCATCCTCAGCCCTCCTACTCATCACACCTCACAGCTCAGAATATACAAATCTTAATATCTGCTTCATGCCGCTGAGCTCTCCCATCAATAGCAACAAAACATAATAGGTAGACAGCATTTTTCAAACTTTCAAAAACCACAGACTCACTTGTACTAAGATGTTTGTATGAAACGAGGTACAGGGTCGGGTACTAGCCTCTGTGTGCAGGGGCAGCCGGTTTATCGTCTGTGCAGTAAGACAAAAGGTTTCAGAGTTTCTGCTGGATCCTGGAGCTGATCATAGGCAGACGGAAAAGTAAGAGGGCTCAAGGACGCCGACGGAAGAGAACACAGGGAACATTTGAGTCATCTAACTTCTTGTTATCATCCTCGCTCCTACCAGTTCCTCTTCTCAAACCTATGAAACCTATAAAGGGTTTAAAAAAAGAAACGAAAAGAAACGGGGAAAGAAAAGATTGTGTCATACAGGGTTTAAAGTGCATTGAATCAAAACGATAGAATGCGACCGAGGGAATGTGTATGAGTCCCATCTAGGGCTGATCCCAGGTCATGCCTGGTGCCAGGAGGACGTGAACTGGAAGTGAAGTGTAAACTCCCACTGTAACACTTCTCTACTGGACATTTCCTACCAACCCATGGAGCAACAGTTCACCCAGAAAAACAGTGAAAGGAGAATTTGAACCAACCAAAACACAAGGATCCCACATGCTCTGTCTTCCACTCTCGGTCTGCACAGGCACGCACAGATATATATAAACTACATCTGTGGGTCACAAACATACTACAAAGACGCTGTGTCAGTTAAGACAGCGGACTAGGCTCTACGGCCTTGGCGGTGATTAGCAGTGAGCTTCTCAGAAAGGTGCAGGAAAACGGACACCTTCTGCAGCACAGTCTTGATTTAGGTTTTAAAAAAGGAGGCTTCTCGTGTGCTCTTGTTTTTTTCCCTGGACAACTCAAAGGGTTGTTCTCGTGTTCCTTCTAATGCCAGCGTGTATTTGGTCGACGCCTCCGCTCGCCAAGGATCGTTGCTGTGTGCGTGTAAAAGAAAAAGTAAAAGTCTGAAGTTCTTGCAACGAAAACGAGCACAAAGGCAGTTAATTGTTTCTGTTCCTTGACATAATGTAAGGTGATGGTGACTAGAAAGGGGTGGGGTGGGGATTGTGGTGAAGGCTTGACATGTGTGGGTCAGTAGCAGTGAGTAGCACCCGGAGGAGAAGGCAGAGAAGAGAGAGAGCAGTTTAAGTTTCAGTTCAGGTGTCTCCTCAGTGCTGGGGGACAGTGGTGCTGTGGGGGGTGAGGGGGGGGGACAGAGATAGAGAGAGAGAGCGAGAGAGGGTGAGAGACGTACAGGTGCCGGAGGGTTTTTAGGCTTTTTCCTCCGCGCAGGAGCTCTCAGTCAGGGGCCCGCTTTGGCACGGCGGTTTCTGTTTCTCCCACTGGCACATGGAGTTGGCGTATCCCACGATCACTTTGTCCATCCAGGTGAGGGGCTGGGGGAAAAGCACCGCGCCCTCGAAGAAGCCCAGGTGGCCTCCGTGCAGCGTCAGGGCAAAGATCACGTTGGACTTCTTCGCTGCAGGATGACACAACACACGGTCATTAGGCTTCTGTACTGTGCACGGTGCGTCATCATCAGTCAACACAACCCAGGGCACGAGAACAAATACGGCCGAGCCAGGGGGTTGTTATTTTTGTGGTAGATAGCGAGGGAGGATTTGCCCGGTCAGAGAGATAACAGATAACAGCAGGGCTCGACCTCTGGCAGGTTCATGAGACAGCTACTGTACCACTGCTGAGACTTTGAGCCAGTCCAGTGAGTTGATAAAGAAAATACCTCTTTTGTCTTGAATTATAAAGTTAATAAACATTATTCAAAAAGCAGCCTCTGGAAGTTGTGTTTAATTGTTGCAACGTGTAGCTTGGAGGTGATTTAGAAAATACCAGGACATGAAAACGGGTTTTCCTTAACTGACAGGTTTCTCAGATTGCTACACTCACAGCATGTTTGGTTGACAATCTACAGGCCAACCCTGTGCATGGACTTCTGAAGGAAAATAAAGACTTGTTTTCATGACTGGTTATGAAAATAAACTCAACTGACTCCTTCAGGATCACCTGAGGCGTTAACTTAGTGCCCAACATCAGCTGTGAACTCATTAAGGATCCTCCAGGGGAGAGGAGCAAATAGCTGCAGCCAAGTTCCTAAATGTTGAGTGGACGCTATTAGAGCAGCATATTGATACTGATCAATCATTATCAAATACAATGTTTAAAATAATCATATGTGGGTGTAATGCTGTGGAGTATTTTTGGTCACATGATGAGGTCATTAACGATCATCAGGAAAGGATTAAGTCTTTCACCTTCACTCTAAACTCTGCATGAGTCTAATGCTTCATCTGTGTTTTTCCTCAGTGTGTGAATACAGCAAGAGAAAGTGGATCCATTCATATTTTGACTTAATACAAAAATAAATAACCTAAGGTAGGTCATGTAGCAGAAAAAACATTTATCTTTTCTGATTGTCTTGTGAACCTCTGCAGAGTTTAAAGAGTACAAACAGCTAAATACTAAGGGGGGCGGAGCCTTTGCAGTCGGGTGCCCAGAGGCTCTGCAACAACTCTTTTAAGTCTCCTCCTAAAACCTACATTTATCAGAGAGCCTTTCCTGATTTTACCTATTTTTAGTCTAAACTTTCTTTATAACTTTCTTTTAATTTATTTTATTGAGCATTTTACACAGCACTGGTATTACTTCACTAATTTATTCTACGTGCTTTCTTCTAAACCCGATGTTTTATGACCTGTCTGTTTTTAACTTGCTGCCTTTGCAATGCATTATGTGTTTTTAAAATAGATAAAGATTATTATTATGTATTATGAGAGTGGTGCAGACAACCAGGCCGGGCGGTCTCGATCTCTTTATCCTCCTGCTCATATCTGGGTTAGTGGGAGAGCCTGATGCGGTTGACTGGTGATCGAGGTCCCACAGGGCTCTGACCACTGTGCACTTTACATGACAGCTACTGATCTGCCCGGGGACAACGGAGTGCTCCCCCAGACCTGGAGCCACCATCGCACCAGGCGCTGAGTGACAGGCTGGAACACAACAGTCTGGGGAACGGGTTGTACTGACAACAGGATGCTGCAAATCACTAAGTGCGACATGACTCATAAATTATTGTACGTGTTTACTTTGTGTTTACGTAACATTGTATTACAGCAACTTCCAATGTATGTATACAACCCAACAAATCTGAGCTGAGCTTTTCTTATCTAAGTATTAAATAACCTATTTGTAAACTCTTCTTATTTAATCAAACCATTTTAAATCTGAGCTCATTGAAGCAGCACAGTGTTTTTTTGATGAGTCCTATTTCTGGTGGTCGACTAACAGAGTCACTGTATCGTATTTTGAAGCAAAGCGGCAGCTGATACTGTGCAATCCTCTCTAGAGACTCATGTCAGACAAAATCGCTTGTACTTCCAGTCAGGACTCACCCACACGCCCACCCACCCACACACACACACACTCTTAGAATAGTAATAAAAATAGTTAAAGGGGTCAGTAAGTATAAATATAACTCGGGCTGAGCAGAGGGAGAGCTTGTTCGGCGGTATGTCATTTAACCAAGATTCTTTTTGTTATTTTGAAAATGAGGTTTGAACTTCCTGCACGGTTTATTTGTAGATTAGATGTTTGATTTTGGAAACCTGGGAAAGAGTTAAATTCACTCTACACTGGCTCATGGAAAGAGACTCAGCTCTGTGTTTGAGTGATGTCACAGCTGCTGTAAAGAAAAAAGACATTACTCATAGACTCCAGCTCAGTGCCACACCCGGTGCAGGTCAGGGTGCAGAGCCAACACATCACTGAGCCTTTTCAGACTGTAGATAAACTTATAGAGAAATAAATCAGAGGCGTCAGCTCCAGTAATTAGTAGGGGAGGAGAAGCCTGTGGATTCAATAGAGAATCTCTTGAACATGTGCCATGGTCTGTCTGCAGGTACTTCACAGATGGTAGAAATCTGTGAATTTGTCTGAAGTATTAAATATTAAGTTTGAATGAGGAATACTGTAGTAACATGCGAAGTATATGTTCTCTACGCATCTGGTTATCTACACAAACACACACTTGAAAGTGAGTCGTGCCAAATAAGATTTCTAAAGTTACAATACTTTTAGTTTAGTATAGTTTTTTTTAACAATGAGGTTTAGTTCTGCATCTGTTGTTGTGTTGCTTGTTGTCAGTTACCTGCTAGTGTGCGAGGGATAGTGAGCAGTGATTCATGGACCAGTGGATCATCTGCAGAATTCACTAACAGCAGTGGCACATTTACCTGGACAAAAATTAAAATAAAAAATCTCAGACATTAAATATACAAACATATCCAAAAGAGAAAAGGTGAGATGATAAGAGGTGTGTGTGTGTGTGTGTGTGTGTGTGTGTGTGTGTGTGTGTGTGTGTAGAAGCATCTCTTACATTGTGAATATAATGAACACAACTCTCCTTCTCGTAGTACTCTTTGAGAGAGCTGTGGCCGTGGAATTTTCTGTTGGAACCCAGAGAAGAAAAATAATTGTAAAAATGTACTTGACATGGAAACCGGTTGGAGAAGAATATCTGAGATATTTCTGATTCTCCACACGGTTCAATGCATAAACACTTCTGCACGCAACAAGTCAAATATAGATAAGGATCACTTTAAAATCAGATCTGTTATCTACTTTATCAACACTGAGGGCTGTGACTTTCACTAGATGAATTCTCAAAGTGTCTCTCCACTTACCTCATGATGTTGTCGTCGATCTGCATGAGGGAAGTCGCTGTGTACAGCCGACTAAGATCTGCATCTATCACTTTAACTGAGTTTCCTCCAAACAGGCTGTGTCTGTAAAATTTAAACCACATAGACACAGAAAACATTATTCAAGAACAATAAGTTACAATAAATAACTTAAATATTAGTTGCATGCCTTATGGGGGCTGTATGCATTACTGGGGGGGAGTGTGCCTCCCTTTACTGTGAATTAAATAATTTAACCCCTTCTAACCAATATCTCTAAACATCATAACAGTATTAGTAACCAAACCTATTATGCTTTTTCTATTTTGAGAGGTAAATACAATACAACAGTGTTGAATTGTCATATTAATCATGGTCAGAATTTCTAAAATACTTAAAATGCATATTGGAGTAAATATCTTTTGTGGACACATATTTCCATATTTAGCAGAGGGACACACCTACACAAATGTACACAAAGTAGGCCATTAGGGAGGGGGCCTTAAAGATGAAGGACCTAATGCAGCTGTTTTGCAGAAAAGACTGAACTGCAGGATCCATAGAGGGCTAGTATAAGAGATATAGAGGGATTTTTTTAAATGTAAATAGTGTTAAGATACTCTAGTGGAGTTCAAGAATAAATAAAAAGATCTGGAGCATTATAGGTCCCCTACAGAGGCAAGCAAAAATAATTTCAAATGGTGCAACGTGTGTAAAGTTTAAGTGCAAATCACAGACAAGATGAACCTAAACTCTGATATCTTTGCAAACAATCTCATACTGGACACACTGAGAACTTCTCTGCTGTATTAACAGTTTTCATACTGGAAGTTTAGTTAAAGTTTAGAGAATCGACAAACCATGTGTCTGTGATACTGATGTGAAGCTGCAGTGCCGTCTTTGGCAAACACGAGAAAACAGCCATTCAACATGTTGAACTTAACAGGAAAAATAGTGATACCTGTGAGAGAGAATGATTTTCTTCATGTTGTCGGCCATGAGGAAGTTATAGAAGCGTCTGAACTGATCCCACTGGAGGAATGTTTCCTGGGCCCTGAGAGATACACGCAAACACACAGGAAGTTAGCTTTGTGCGGCCTGTCTGCATTCCAAACAACACACTCAATGTCCTGTGTAATCCGCTGGACAAAGGGTCACACGGGTGGAGAGTAGCAATGGTCTGAGGCATTAATATGCAGCTCACTGACGGAGACAGCAAACACAACAGCTAAAAGGTATTCAACAAATGATGACCGTTAGAAAACATAAATTATTTAATTCTGTTATTTCAATACCATTTGGTTTATTAATCCACAATTGTGGAAATAAACTGTGACTATAACTGAAGGAACGCTAACAGAAGCAAGGGCGTAGGTTTGGATAATGGTGTGAAAGGGGAATTCATTATAAAAGGGGAAAAGAAATCCCTTGTGACAAAAGGGCCGGTCTCTACAACACACCCTTCTCTCAGTGCCAACACGCAGACCTACACACACCCAGCCATCATATCTGCCAGGAGACACTGGCTGCATGTAAAACACAGGCGGTGTGGCCCAGTCCAAAGCAGCACAGGGTGGAGAATGTACTACGACACAGATATGAACTAGTGGTTTAAAAACAGCATGGCAATACACTGGTTTGATGAATCGTGACTACGTATACCACGTGTTTATTCTGGACAAGTTAGTTCAAATTATGCAAGTTTACCCTTTCTGCGTTATGCCCGTTTTTTGTGAAAAATACATGGAATACAAATAAGTGCATGACTGGATTAGGCCACACCCTGAGGCTGATAGCTTTGTTTTGCCAACGTTCTTCAAAATAATAATAAAACTTATAAAGTGCTTAAAAAATGACATGGGAATAAAACACAGAACGAACAAAATATCATCATTAATATATATGAATGATTCAACAGCTGTTAAGAATAACTTATGTCCAATTACTCGATTACATCATGAAGGAATTTATAATTTTGTGACGATGCCATGTTTAATTTATATTCTGAAGTGTGTGTGTGTGTGTGTGTGTGTGTGTGTGTGTGTGTGTGTGTGTTAAATGCTAGCGTTATAAAGGGGCTATGATGATTCAATGCAAATTCAATAAAGAGGGGAGAAGACGACATCCTACCTGAGAGCACTGTACCCCTGAGACACGCTGACGCAACACAGCACGCGCTCCTGGTTCGTCCTGTTCTCGCCCAGGAACTTACACACAATGTTCCCACCCAGACTGAAGCCAACCATCATCAGCTGCGTCTGAGGATACGTCCGCTTAATGTAACCCACCATGGCTGCAAACTCCCATGTGCACCCTGCAAGAGAAACGGTGTCGAGTTACCAATCTACACAGAGCAACACCTCTGTAGGACGCTGCAGATCCAGCTCAAGGTGCCTTTAGCACAGAGCATTACATTTATGTATCTCTATTAGACCTTTTATCCAAGCTCAGGTCTGAAATCCCACATCATCTTTAGATCTAGGAGGTTTGAGGTCACCCACAAGCTCATGTGACCCTTTTAACTTCAGAGTCAGCCCCTTGTTCTCACCGTAAGTGAACATGCGTGGAGAGGTGAGCTCGATGTTGGGGAGAGCTCCCAGGTGGTTCAGCACAGCACAGCGGTAACCATCCTTCTGGGCGTGATCCACAAACGTTCGGATGTAATGCTTCTCACTGTGGTTGCCGATGCCAGGGCATATCACCATGGTGATGTCATCTGGTGAAACAGGCAGACAGATTGGAGAGATACTCGCCAATGAGAAATGTGATAGCACGGAGAAGGAGAGGATGTAATCCCCCTAAACAGCACATTAAGACGAAGCACCGCAACACATCCACAAACTGAATTATTAAAATCAAATGTCATGTGAGCCTTTTGCTTTCTGAGTAGAGTGGGAGAGCAAAGCTGAGGAGTCAGGGCTCAGCGGCATCCGAAAGAAAGGAATAGATTGTTTAACTGTCCTCAAAGAGCCGCATAATAGACACGGTGCGCCACGTCTAAGCGATCAATAGTTCAGGAAAGAGTCAAATACATTATCACAGCTGACCTAGAAAATCCCTAGATAACAAATCACAGCTCAACATGACTCTTCTTGTAAGATTACCTCATTTTGTTTTCCAAGTATCTCAAATCAGGTCTATTTCTAGCAAAATCTCAAACTTGTCTATGAGGGATTTACAACTCCCTCTACCCCTGACCCTTTAAAAAAGGAAGCATCAGGAACAACACAATCTAAAGTATCGTCCAAATGGCAACAACCAGCAGTGTAAAAGTGTTGGTTTTCGAGATCCTCACCTCCTGTTCGATGGTCCCCCAGTGGCTCAAAGAGGTCAAAGGTCGCCGTGGCCCCATCCTGCATCGGCAAGTACTTCCTGATTCCACTGGGGTTCGGGGAGCTCACCCGACCAAGTTTACCATACAGTGCTGTCTGGAGGTGGCCACTCTTTCCCCATAATAAGGGAGGAATGTACCTGAAAAACACAAATATAAACTCCGCTTTTAAATTGTATCTAGAAACATGAGTTAATTTGTCTGACGCACAAGGTGAGTGCCTGTAAAATAGAATCAACACAGTGTTATCCTGGGCATGTACATTTGCATCTTTGGTGTTTGATACAGACGTGAACTTTCTGACTCATCGTTTGCACACAATGTCACCCTTCTTCTGAACTATCACTCCACCCTCTGAACATACATCAATGTTTAACATCAGTCTTGAGCTTTGTTTCACTGAGTTCAGCCGTGCACGCGTGTACTCGAGTTCCAGTGAAGCTCCTGTAGGAGGGAGCTGTGGGAGTCGAGTCTTCGGGGTTACGTAATATTCCTTTGAAATGTGGAGCCTTGTGCTGTGCATTGTCTTGAATCACCATCTTTCCACAGACACCAAGAGCTTGTAAATAACTTTACAGGAAAACCCCTTTCAGATACTATCCCATTATATAAAAGGAATTTACAGATATTCAACATTAAAATCATGGCTTTAGGGTCAACAGCCAAAACAACTATATGCTTGTTCTCAGTGTAGAAAGACTAGGTTAAGTCACAGGTTCTGTTAAAGACAAACCAGACCCCATCTACAAACAGAGGCTCTAACAAATACATACATGACTTTTTCACAGTGTTGAGAAATGACTTATTTACCTTTGTTTCCCTATTAAATAAAATTCTATCTGGATTCTCTCCTCCTAACCTTGCAGTGAAGAGTGGGAGGTAATGAGATGAGATACTGAAGATCTGTATAATGAAGCTAGTGATGTGTACAGTACACAGATCAACACACAGAGAGACATCAGAGCAAAGGGTACAATACATCAACAGTTACACAAGACCTACAACCTTGCGTTTCCTCATCTCATACCAGGGATCCCAATAATTACTCCACCTAGAAAATACCGTACACTCTTACATAAGAGAATTGTGAATCACAAGGCAGACTGCCTGTCACCTGCCAGTGATAATGTAATCACCTCCAGCGCTCAGCACTGAAAAGGCAGCTGAAGCTTAACCACACTACTCTAGAAGATAGTTTATGACTCGATGATTACAGGCGGAGGATAACCTCCTGGTCGTTGTTCAGATAGGAGGATTAAAAACATCTCCAGGTTTGCTGAGTTCAGTGTTAGTAAGTCTAACAACAGCTTTCTTCTTCTGCAGGCTCCAACATGTCACATTGAAGATCCCATGAGAGCAGAACACATGAAACAGATGACAAGGTGAAGTAGAACAGATATGAAGGCACAACAGAGTCACAGAATTACTGATACTTCCCCATAACTGAAGATAAGGGGAAGCAACCCAGTAAAAAAAAATCCTTGAAATGCCACCTTATCTGTCAATTTACAGACAAACAGTGAGCGTTTCCTCGAGCAAAGCTGAGAGACCTGAGATCGATTCATTTATCTGTTCCATGTTGTTTTTAAATATAGTTTTATAACAGCATGCTAATATCCGTCGTTGAGAAAGAACCACATCGCAGAGACGTAAAAAACTGTGTATCCTGTCATAAAAAAATCTCTTTCTTTTAAAACAATAATTTTAAAGCACAATGGAAGAAGCTTTGTAGCCAAATATTATGAAAACACTTCACTATGTATTGGGAGTGGCGGCGGGTTATGATCTCTATTTGAATGTAGGTGATTTCGAAGGGGAAGTCTGAGAGAGGTTGAATGTCATCATAACTATTAGGCAACAGAAAACAGAAGCATCCCCTTGATCTGGCAAAGATCTAAAGCCCAGAGCTGAAATCCAGATGGCACATCCAGACAATTTGATAAAAAAATTAAGATTTATAAATGGGTAAACAAGACTGTACCATACTGAAGCTCATTGATGGTCTTTCTCTTTTGACTTTTATCTGTTTCATTATAAGACTCTATTTGACTGGGTTTATGGGTGTGTTTTTCTAGTTTTTGCTGCCTTGATTTACACACTCATGACACCATGAAGCACCACACTTTTAACATCAAGGACTAAATTCAGTTTAAATGTTTTTAAACACTGAGGAACATGTCATTTAAGTACAACAAATGAAAATCTGAATTTTGACTTGTTCCTTGTTGACCTCATTACCCAAAACCCCTGTGTGCCTGTTCCCCAACCTAAAATGTTGTTGCCCATTAACCTCACAACACCCCTCTTATACTTTCAGCAGTGTAATTGATCTCCGTTATGCAACCCTGCACGGTGTCATCATGCGTTACAAACGTGATACAAACACAGATGATGTGCCAATGCCAGAAACAACTCACACCGATTGGTTCCAGTTATCGCAGTTAAAATATTCACTGGGGCAAATATTTCTATAAGCAAAAAGTAATGGGGTTCAGGGAAGATTGGTAACAAGCCAGACATGAATGTAAACAGCAGTGTGGCCTGAGGAATCCCTGACACCGCAGCTGAATGCCAAAGGGCTCGGTAACAATCGGTTCTATAAACAGACACTCGTGATGAAGACATGCAGAGAGTCGTCCAACAGAGCTGGACCTTCCACTGGGGTATTCAAAACACAGCAGACGACAGGGAAGGGACAGTGATACTAATGGAGGAAAGAGTATGAAGTTTGAACTGTTTAAAAGGGAGGAAAAGTTTCTCCTTCAAAGGACAGGATGTTAAATCCCCGTTGGCCTGGTTTTTGTTACACAGCCAAAAACAAAACAATGGTTTGCATCAGTTACTATAAACTCAGAGGACAGATTTAAAGAATAATCAGTCTTACCCCAAGGGTAGCATCATCCACTCTCAAAATAAAGCCTTGTGTTTAATTAATGCTGGAACTGAGGGTAAGGCCAGACACTGAGGAACACTGGTGACAGATGGGACGGCCCCAGATGGCTGTGCAGCAGCGATATATATCTACGGCAGCACGATGAGTGACAGACACAAAGCTGACATCGCGACTCACTCTTTGGTCAGCTGAGAACAGGACTTCAGGAGGAAGCGGTTGAGGGGCGTGTCCTGGTAGGTGAGGTCCGGGGGTGCCGTGGGGCTTTTGAGGTTCAAGCAGCGGACGACGACGTAGAGCACCGTGGCAACCGCTGCCAGCTTCATGCCGTCAAACATGGCCGGCAGCTCCGGAGAGATGGTGTGCACGTCCGACTCGTGAGTGCTCATGATTGCTCTGAAAAGAAAAAAAACAACAAACATTCATTGCTTCCGTTACTTTACATTCATTTTCTGCAGTTTTTAAATCAACTTTGGTTAAGTCAGAGGTGAGTAAAAGCACAAAAACATAAAAGGGAAATATCTGACTGACCTTAATATTTCTCTTATTGCCAACAGATCTGTGGGAGAACAGAGAGAAAGTCACTCAGTCAAATACAGAGCAGGATGGATCCATTATTAAATACACTGACCTTAATTACACTACATCTAACACAGTACTGATAGGAAACATGGCTACATAAAAGACAGAGGTGGGGACATTACTTTAAATAAATCAAACAAAGTTATCTCAGCTGTGACTTTACAGACAAAAAACAGGAAGTGTCAAAAAGTACAAAGGCCACAGAATCTCCTGCTGACACAGGAACGGGATGTTGTAGCACAGGATTTCACAAATAATACACAACATTGTTTGGTATCGTTAGAAATAACAAAATGCAAAGCTGAACAAAAAAAGTTTCTACTGACATTGTTAGTGGAAAGCTGGCCTCCTATAACGACTCCTTCCGAAAGCCTGAAGTCACAGTGGAGTGGTCAAACCTGCGGAACAAAAAAAGAAGACACAATCAATTAATTTGAGCCTATTGGAATAAAGAAATTCAGAAGTTTTTCTCCTTTTAAACATTTTCCTTACACCGTGGGAATACTTGGCAAAAACGGCCTTGACACAATGCCAGTGACTCCTCCTCAGTGAGCTGTTACTCCGGCTGCAACTCAATTTCCATCTATCAATCTTATCTATCTTGTTTGGAAAATGTCAGATTGTTTATGAGGACTTTGAAAATGTTCTCCCACGGCTCAAGGTCACATGTTCAGATGAATATTAGCAAACTCTCACGTTTGAGAAGCAGGAACCAGGAAACGTTTTGGTGCGGTTTCATCATACAAGAATGTTTATGAAAATAGTTTTACTTATTTTCTGTCATTTAAGTTACTGCTTCTGTTCTACTTGAAGTTATGACCCTATGTCTGTTGGTTTGTTTGAAAGCACGATTACAGAAATCTACACGACAGATTTACCATCAAACTTGGTTGAAGGGTGTGGAGGAAGAACCCATAACATTTTGTTGTAGATCCAGGAATATTTTTTAACTTTAACATGGTGGGTTTAGGGTGTTTTTCAACATTTTCCCCAATTCCTCTGAGAATAATTAATGGATCTCGATGAAGAAAATCTACCGTTGTTTAAAGGAGTGATGTTGTCATTCCAGCTGGTCAGATAATGGGATTTGATCATTCAGAAATCTTTAAATTAAAACTTTTATCAAATGTAAATAAAAGAAAGCATTTGCAGCTTCATGTTTCAGTTTCAGGACAATCTAATTTGAACAGTTTGGTTTATATTTGGACTTGTGGTCAAAAGCACCAACATGACCAGTTTATCTTAAGGGTTTTAAAGTTCTTAAAGCTTCAGTGTGTAAGATTTAGGGATACAAAATTACGTTTCCACTAGCGTGAGATCATCTAAAATGTATGAATTGTAGGTTTTCTTTACCCTGGAATGGGGCCTTTATATTAAAATACTTACTATATTTACTTTGTGACTGGATCCTCTCTATGGAGGCCGCCATGTTTATTTTTGTTTACAGGCTTCCATCCATTCTATACACCTTTTGATATCTTATAACAACTGAGGTCTTCCACAGGTCCTCTCTCCTGTCAAAAAAAACCAGTCAGAACCTGCGCACCAGTACCACCTGCCCACGTGTTTCCAGGTCACAATAAAAAGGAAAACAGCAGAACCCAGTGGAAGTTAAGTGTTGGACACATCAGCTGTAAACACACAACACGGGGCCAGAACTGTCCTCAGCTGCGGGACATTAGCTTCATCACACACAAGCTAGCAGCAGGGCTAACAACACACACACACACCGCCATCAGCAGAGGACACCTGAGTGTTTATCACACGCCACAGTGCGTTAAGCTAACACAACAACCACAACACAACAACCATTAGACATTAGATGTTCCTGTTCCTCTGCTCCTTCTTTGTCACGAGCCTCCGCGGGAGGAGAGGCGTGCACAGCCCCGGGCACACACTGTCCTGTGTGGCGCTAGCTAGCCCCGTGTGTGGTTCTCTTTTTGTTGGACGGAAGATTAAAAATGGAGATGATGCGTGTGCGTGTTTGTTTTTGTTTTCTCTCTGACGAGGCCAGGAAAAAAAATGAAAAAAATATATAATTAATGTCGGCTTTAGGGACGAGGTCGCTCAACGCACTTGCCACAGTATTTAAACCCGAGCAGCAGGCTTTTTAAACAGCTTTCTTCTCCCACGACCTCCATTTTACTTTGCTAATTTCTGAGGAATTTAACGATGCGACGTCTCCGGTTAACGATCGATCCGATAAACGAGGCAGGAGCAGGAGCATCACCACCCGAGCACCGACACGTTCACTCACAAACACCCGGGTCTCCACTCACCTCAACCCCCGGGGGGAGATGAGCGCGCGGATCCGCTCCTCGCTGCTGGAAAGTGTTCCCCGGTTGTTATATTCGTGACATGTTGTGTTGATTGTGTTGATTGTGTAGAGATCGGGACGTCCTCCGGTGCAGAGGCGAGGTGAACGACGGCGGCGGCAGCTCCCGAGCTTCTCCTGTTCACTTCCTACAAGGATCCGACATCAGCGTGACCGCGCCTCTCATTGGTCAATGCGCATGTGACGCAGCACCGTCCATACAAATACACAAAAAAAATTGTTGTTGTTGTATTTATTTGTTTCTTTGTCTGTTGTTTATTGTGTTTATTGTCTTCACGCCACGTGCGACATTCTTTCCCCTTAAAAAATAATATTATGTACGTCGAAGGATTTTTCACACAAATATCCAAAGCATCATGTTACATTTTTATAAATACTCTATACTCTTATACTCTTTTAAATATACTAACGCAGGTAAGTATAAATCCCTTTCCCTTCCTTTTAATTTGAACTTCCCTCTGTGAATGGATCTATATTTTCTAAGCATTCTGGACAAGATCCTTCCTGAACATCCCAGGAAACAACCTGTTGCATAATATTTGAACTCCACTGATTCCCCTGCACTGTACAAGCAAACGGTTTGTTAATACAGTCAGAAATGTACTACTCAACTTACAGCCTGTTTGAATTCGTGGCCAGTATCACAAGAGAGACACTGACTCGTGTATTGTAATGTATACTGATTTTATTCATTAACATAATGACCAACATAAGAGTTGTTTGTGTAAAATATTCACAAACCCTTAGTGCTGCTCCTATTTGGCTCACTTGTTGAAGTTGAATATCTTCAATGTTGTCTCATACTGTTGTATAAGTAATGTAATGGTAATAATAATCAAAATAGTCAATATATGTTTTCTCGTTTCCTCTAAAATATGCACTACCACATTTCCGTGGTCTTGTTTTATTCTTAAGATCAGTTATTTTGGTTACTTATTAAACTTTAAAGATTAGCCAGGTTGGAACCATCGTCATCCATAGGATATGTTATAGCATTACATAACTTCAGTGCAGAGTGTCCCCCCCTTGGATGACTAAATAAACCCGCTGTGCATGTGATAAAGGTGTTTTCCTTCCCAGTATATCTGTTACAAGAATCTTCAACAACATGAGCTGTGTTATAATAATAATAACTCTGAATATCCCATATGATAGAATATACCAAACCTTATGGTTGGCCATGTAGTCATTTTCTGTTATGGCCTCCTAGCACGCCCCCTGTTGGCCATATACTGTCTCCTGTGGACCTGCAGAAGCTTTGTAAGATTTGACGAAATAACTCCTGATGCTGCAGTGATGTCGTGGATGGATGTCTGATAAAAAAAAGACACAAAAGATTTACATCATGGTAAATATGTAGAATTCAGTGTTTTGGACTAACCCCATGTTGAAGTTACAGTCTTATCCAGCTGATGGCGACAGAGTTTTAGATATGTACAATTCATATAATGGTGAAAGTTATATTTGTCCAGGAGCCCAGTGAAAATCCAGCCTGGATCCAAATCGCACCAACAAACCGTGTGAACAAAATATGGCTGCTATTTTCTCTTCAGTGTGAATCTAAATGTCATTCTAAACTAAAATGCTGGCACTCCAGGTTACATGGCAGTTTATCTTTCTCTCCATGCAGGCACCCAGAAACTGGCCACTGTCATAGAGCTGTAGAAAGTGAACAGATTATTAATCAATTAGCCAATTAAGTAACAAGTTTGAATAATATCTCAAGGCATTTTGAAGCAAACATTGCAAAAAATCACTGGTATAAGCCAATCAAATCTTTGATTTCTGACCTTAACTGAAACAAAAAGTAATTATCTTATATATTATCATCTTAACTTAGTAGTATAGAAAAATATATGCATATCAAATAGTAGCATATGATAAATTTAGTCCAGTGTAGTAACTAAACAATAATTTATTTGGTTTTCTATGATAGTAATCTGAATTTATTAATCTGTGGCTTTAACTCATACAAAAAGTAATTATCTTATTTCATCTCATCTTACCGTAGTAGTATAATCATATGTGCAAGTAAATATAAATATCAAATAATAATATACGATATAATTAGTCCAGTGCATTAAACAAACAAATTAACAAGTAAAGAATGATAAAAAAAAACTAACCAGAACAACATGGAGGCCAAAGAAAACACGAATTAAAGATTAAATCACTCGGGAACGTGTCTCTCGTGCTCTGCAGTGGCTCCGCCCCTCGCATGACGTCACATGTCTTTAAGTTGGGTGTTTTGATAAATCTCAGCTCCCTCGTTCCTTCACATTAACTCCTGAGCACCGGTGTTTCCCACAGCACGTCTACACGCAGCATTAGAGCAACACAACTCGACAACCAGAGTCAGAGCAAACAAGCAGCGATGAAACGTCCCGGGAACGTGTCCTCAGTGATTCTCACCGCAGCTTCTCTGCTCGTCTGCCTGTGTTCAGTCAGAGGTGAGTCTGGTTTTCAGATGTTCCAGCTCTTTGTCTGTTTGTCTGCTCGTGTTGTTGTTGTAGCCTCATCTCTGAGTTGTTTCTACCTCCAACGAGAGACTAATCTCACTCTTCTGTTTCCACTGAACTCTGCCTCCTGGTGTCTATGTCCTTCTCTTGTGCTTTTCTGATGTTGCTCCAGTGTAAAGTCATCAAACCAGTGGACAGGGCTGCTACTGGCTGCAGATCCACTTCTGTGGTTCCCATTGTCTGTGTGTGTGTGTGTGTGTGTGTGTGTGGTGTGTGTGTGTGTGTGTGTGTGTGTGTGTGTGTGTGGTGTGTGTGTGTGTGTGTGTGTGTGTGTGTGTGTGTGTGTGTGTGTGTGGTGTGTGTGTGTGTGTGTGTGTGTGTGTGTGTGTGTGTGTGTGTGTGTGTGTGTGTGTGTCAGGGGGCAGTGATGGGGAATGTTGGGGTTTTAAAGTGTCAGAGGGAGAGATGTGCAACATGTTCCTCATTCAAACTACTGACTGTTTATTTGCCCCAAACTATGTTAAAATAAAATAAGATGTATCTGTCAATATCAATTATTATCACGATAAATGTCAAGTTATTATTTAGATTCAAGTTTAAAGACTGTTTTTTGCTCCTGAGTGAAGGTTGCAAATCTGAGGTAGTTGAATTAAATGTTGCACCTCCTCACTGCTCCTGCACAATGAATATACATTATATTGATATATATTGAACCTTTGTGATATTACTAGTAATGGAAACTATATTGTTGATGTTGCTTTCTCGCCCATCCTTAATAATAGTGATACATTCCACATTTCCACCTACAAATTGCTATTTAAAACGATGTCAACATGCAAAGTCATTAACGTGTGCAGTTTTTTTCCTGAGCCCATGCAGTTAATATGTAATTTGTGCAACGTAGCATACATCCCAATATGCCCTCGTATGACTGTCGTGGTGAACTGGGTAATTAAATGTGAGGCTGCCCTGGTATTACACGTGAGCCTCTGTCATTACAGAGTTGTGTCATGTTACTTGCAGAAGTAAACAGGAGCCTAGTTTCTTCTTCTTTGCATTAAAATGTATTTAACTTTTCTGGACACTTGTAAACAAAAGTGTTGCATTGTAAGAAGCTCCTTCTGTTGACGATAGATCAGTTGAAGTTGTATTTTCAGGTCATATGTGTTTTTGTGAGTAAACACCATGTGTGGTCTTGTTGATGCCAACGTGAAGCAGCTGTCCACTTTTAAGTTCCCCTGCTGCCGTGTTGTTTACATCCAGAGCCTGTTGTTGTGTTTACTACTCACCTGTCAGTCAGGTTTGCTGCTGTCATGTTGTGTCACTGCTCATTCCCAAAAGAGCTGCATGCTTCTGAACAACCTGGATAATCCTGCAAGCTCTTAATCCTGCACATAGACACGTTCCGCTGTCAGTGGTGGTTGCATAAATATCTGTCCTTTAGATTTGTTTACACGTGTAAGGCTTTTTTAAACACATAATTCAACACATATTTTAGAGCGTAGGACAAGATGGAGATTATCCTGTGTAATAGATGAGATGAAAGATTCGTTTGTCAAACTAAAATGCAAAACTTTCCTGAGCTTCAGCCTCTTCATTCTGAGAATTTGCTGTTATTATCTGACTCATGTGGAAACACATAGATGATCCCGGAGCTTTGAGCCATTGGTCGGAAAAAACAAGACATTACTGGCACCTTGCTCTTAAAATTTTTATTTCTGACGTTTGATAAACTATAAGTCTATTATAAATAATTGTGAGTTTCAGCACTATTTTCAGTATCAATGCAACAAACAGTACACACTATAGCAAGAAGTCAAACAGACACATAACTTTAAAGTTCTACCACTACCATTCTATCATTTATTCATAATACATTCTTCTACATTAAACTTTTACTCAAACCACATAATAAACTTTAGTAGCACAACCTGTCTGCCTAGTTTCCAATGTTTCAAACACCGGTTCAACGTGTTCTGGTATGAAAACAGCTACAGCCTCAAAATCAAAGTTGTCGTGCTCATATTCAGAATCACATTCCTGTGTTATTGTTATGTTTGTGGTGCCAAACTTTACAGATGGTGGAGCTCTTCAGCTTTCACTGATTTGCTCCGGGGTTGTAGTGCGCACCAAAGAAAAGAATAGAATAGTCAAGTAATAAGTTGAATGACGGCTGACGTGGCACCTGATGAGTCAACACACTGGTTAAGGATCAAAGTAATAAAAAAACAAAACAGGAATATTCATTGTGGCAGTTGAAGCGTGACTCATGAATCTGGGTCTAGCCGCTCCCTCTGGATGTTCCTGCCTTATTCTTTCAGGATCTGTGACTCAGCTCCGCAGCCACATGGTTGTTATCAAATAACAACAATCTGATACTGTAGCAACAGGAAGAAGTAGAATCCATCTTTTCCCCCCAGAGTCTCCCCAGGACTCTGAAAGACTTGTGTCCTTCAATGTCTTTCAAAGAGAAGTTGTCTTCCCATGGAATTGTGGGAAATGTAGGATCCTGTATTACAGAGTCTTGTAGGCTAAACATTTGGAGCTCTCAGGTTCCGCAGCTTCAGTTTTGGTGATTCTTTTTTTTAATGTATCCCTTGAAAGTCCGTCATCTTTATGAAATTGTATTGTTAAATTGCAGTTTGCTGAGCTCATTTCTCACCAAACCCTCCTTCTTGTACTCAGGTAACTACTGTGAGGTGAACCATTGCCACAATGCAGGAACATGTGTGACAGATGTCGGAGATGATCCCTTCATCTGCATCTGTGCGGATGGATTCGGCGGAGACACCTGTAACCTGACAGAGACAGGTGGGCAGAAGAAGAGGAAGTAAGACGTCTCTGATTCCTAATTGATTATGCACTGAAAATAAATCTGTTTCCTCCTTCCTGCTGTCAGGACCCTGCAGCCCCAACCCCTGTAAGAACGATGGGTCGTGCGAGATCATCACTCCGACCAGACGAGGAGACGTGTTCAACGAGTACGTCTGCAAGTGCCAGCCCAGCTTCGAGGGAGCGCACTGCCAGACCAGTAAGTTCCTTGTGGTTGTCATTCATAACCTTGAGCTGCCCTCTATGCCCTCTGACCCTACACTGAACTCCGGCTATTATCCACAGCTTTTGGAAGTTCTCATCTGATCTCCACAGCTTTTTGTGATGAGTGCCAAAGTTATCAATGTGCTTTAGACAAAAACATGTGATCTCCACAGCTGTGTTTATGATTATATCACATCCTGCATCCCCCCCCCACCCAGATGCCACCCTCCGCCTCAATGGAGATGATCCTGTTTTTGTTAACGTGTCAGATCTGGAGCATCTCCTGCTGCGTGCGTCATATTCGAAAGGCAAACTCCTAAAAATGTCTCCACTTGTTAGTTCATGTCTCAAAACGACTTTACAATGATATCTTTTTAGAGCCAATTGAATTCACACCCATCTTCGTACCACCTCGTCAGTTTCTTTGGATTTAATGACCTCAATAAAAAGCAGAGAGCACCAAGACGATATTGATGGATTCTACAGAAAGTAAGAGAATTAGGTCAGTGTTTGTCCGTGTGAACCCGTGAGGTTGTTCCATACTGTCACAGCATCAGCGGGGAAAGAGAAGTGCTGTCAGCTCAGCAGTTCCATGAATGGGTCTCATTCAGTGGCCTCTGCGCTCACTCGGTTTGGCTAATTAGTAAGTTGGAGCACTTCAAGTCTCTTAGCATGCAAACGCCTCCCACAGAGGTCCAACACTGAATCTGTTTGTGCTTCAGCTCAACCAAATCAGATGAAGAATTTGATAATAACAAATCCTCTTAGAATAATGACCAAATTGGCTTTTTGGGGGGTTTTGGTTTGTTAGTGACTTAAAAGATTGAGAGAAGGATGGAAATCTGGGATTATGTTCAACAAGTGTGAATGTCATTATCGAAATCCCGGAGTGTTTACTCTCAGCTTTGTGTGCATGACGGCTGAGGGCTAAACTCATTCTGACGAAAAGGAGAGAATTATAGTTTGAAAATATAACTCAATGCTTTGTGAAGGAAGGGCTCACCCTCCCAGTGCCCACGGTCTGACCACCAATTGCAGTGTTCTTTGCAGCCCGGTCATCCCCTCCCAGTCATTTTCTAATTCTGACTCAGACGTCATGGGCTGGACTGGTGTGGAGGTGCTCGGGTAGAATCTGTTCCCTTATATTAAAGTGGAATGCGGTGCTCAGCAGTGTTCCCAGTTTGGCCGGGGTCCCTCTGTGTGGAGTTTGCATGATCTCCCCAGTGTCTGCTCTGGTTTTATTTTACTCCTGCCCAGTACAGAAACCCTGTGGTAAACTGGTGATCTGTCCAGGGTCTACTCCACCTGCTCCAGCTCCCCATGCAACCCCTAGAATAAGCAATATAGATGATGCATGGATGAATGATGGAAGCTACTTTGGAGAATTAAAGGATGAAACAGCAACCGTTACATTTCATTTGCAAATCACCAAACATGTGGAAAGTAGTCCCAGTTAAGAAGAGGATATGTTGAGTACAGCCTTCACGGGGCAGGTGCGGGCTGTAGGGTTTAAAGAACGCAGGCCTTGTTAGGGTAATGTGTTTGTCAGTGTTATAAGCAGTGCTGTGCCAGTGTTGTCACTGCCATACAGGCATGTGTGTCTAAGTTTGAGCAATCCTCTTAGTGTTAGCGGGAATGAGAATTAAACAGAACCATGTGGCGTGACGTCAACCTGACGTCTACTTGAGTCTGATTTCTCAGTACGACAGGTAAAATGAGGCAACACAACAACTAATCACATGTCATTATTACTTTGCATAAATAAGCTATAAAGTGATTAATATATAGACAGATGGATAGATATATATAGGCCTAATATTTGTATATGTGACATAAACAGCTTTGTAATACACCTCATACAAACATAAATGTGTGTCTGTGTGGTGCTATGTTTTGAATGTAAAGAATATTTTAACCTAGATGCAAAGATGTTGATTATTCTGCTTAAAAAATAGAAATAATAACCCAGATATATAATTGTATTTATGTACTGTACTGTTATTGTCCAAAACATATGACTATGAGGTTTTCATTATCAAGTTATATACAGGTTCTGCAGCGCCACATACTGTTCCTCAAAAACAAAAAATTCATCTGCACATAGACGAGTCAGAAGAATTTATTTATAGTTTTGTTTAATTGTGTTTGAAGGATCAAATATTGATTTGGCTTTTCTCTGTGTTTCTGTTTGAAGATGAGTAAACAAATATTGAAAACTCTGCTGTTACCCTCTGATTTATTTATAAACATGTTGTCAAAGGGCGCCACCTTGTGGAGCTTGCGAAGTGTTTCATAGTTTCCTTGGTTTAGGCTGGTAAACAGGAAGTGAAGACAGACTTACTATTTGTTGCTATGGTTACTGTGGAGGAAAACAGCAAAATACTGGAAAACTTCACCTCCTGACTAATCTCACTGACAACTGGAATAAAAGATGATTCCTGAAGAACCCAGTTGAACCCAGTGCTCGCTGAGTTCATTATTGTTATCATCCCATAAACACACAGGTATCATGTGGGCTAACAGATGGTAACACAGTATAAATAGAACTTCATTTATCTCTTGTTTCTTTTTACAATAGTGATGATACAAAATACAATTATCAGCTGTGACCTTTGACCCCTAACCTGACCTGCCCTTTAAACTTGTTGCCCCAGTGTCACACCCCACAGCTTTGACCCTCGGGGTCGTTTCTGTCATCAAGTCACATTTAAGAGGAACCAAAACATTATTTTGGGTGACACAGGGAGTCTGTTGTTGTCCCCCCCCCCACCCCCCCCGGTTCTCTCTCTGAATGTGGATGAGCAGGTGTGACCATACTTCATGTTTTGAAAATGTCTGTCCTCCATAAATCTAAAGTTCTTGAAATTAAATAAGTCGTTATTCTCCCCAGATGTGAATGACTGTGCCAAGCAGCCCTGTAAGAATGGGGGTGTGTGCAGAGATCTGGACGGAGACTACACCTGCCAGTGCCCCTCACCGTACGTCGGGAAGCAGTGCCAGCAGCGTATGTTCACCTCCTCTGATGTACATGCTTAGTTCTGTATTCATGTGACTGCAGCTTTATTTCCCTAAAACCTGTTTAAAAAGTAGAGGAGTGAATGAACATGCTGCCAATTCATGATTTTATTCAATAGTAGCTATAGCTTTGGTTTCCAGTGGAGAAAAGTTTGGACATGTAGCCGATCAATTAGAACACAAAGTGGATGTAATTCCTCCTTTGTTGTCATGTCCCAGGCTGCATTTCCCTGCTGGGGATGGAGGGAGGTGCAATCGTGGAGTCCCAGATTTCTGCTTCCTCCGTGCACTACGGCATTCTGGGTCTCCAGCGCTGGGGCCCGGAGCTGGCTCGGCTCAACAACCACGGCCTCGTCAACGCCTGGACGTCAGACGCCCTCGACAGGAACCCCTGGATCGAGGTGAGAGACGCCACCCTGAAAACATGACCTGACACTGTGTGGACATGTTTAGCAGAGCAGAGAGAAGCTGTTACTGTTAGAGTATTACTCCAAAATGTTTTTCACCGGATGTACATGCTATATCTTAGTTCACTAACACTTTTGCTGTTGACCTCAGATTAACATGCAGAAGAAGATGCGTCTGACGGGCATCATCACTCAGGGCGCCAGTCGCCTGGGCACAGCTGAGTACATCAAGGCCTTCAAGGTGGCGAGCAGCTTCGATGGAAATACTTTCACCTCACACAGACTGGACGGCCAACGCAGAGACAAGGTGAGACTTTACTGTGCATTCATCAGAAGTTACTGAGGATGTGATACATGCTCTTTTTTTTTAAATTGTCCTCACCTCATCCCCCGTGTCTGTGTCCTCAGGTCTTTGTGGGCAACACAGACAACGACGGCACCAAGACAAACCTTTTCAATCCTCCAATCGTGGCCCAGTACATCCGCATCATCCCTGTGGTTTGCCGCAGGGCGTGCACGCTGCGCATGGAGCTGGTCGGCTGTGAGCTCAATGGTAAACACACTGAAAACATCCAGCTGAAAAACAACTGTGACGCACACAGCGAGTTTAGGATGGCAACAGTAGTTAAAACACAAAATGGGGACAGACGTGATGTTTTTCCATTGTGAGCAAAGATATTATTGTTAAATTCCTTCAGTCGGGAGAAGTGAGGAAAAGCTCTTTGGATTAACTGTCCCTCTGTTTCTTGGTTCACTGTGTTGATTTGTTCTTACTGTGGTCGCGGTCTCGAACACACAATGTCTGACAAAAAGTTTATAAACAGTCCTATGAGGGAAGCCACAGAAAACTGCCACTCACAGACAGAAATTCACAGATATGGGGTTTTGTCCAACTCAGTACTTTTGTCCTTTGTCTCGCACAAATACACAAATCAGAGACACATGTTAAATGTGTACACGCTGTTTCTGTGCATGTCTATTTCTTCTATTTCTTCTTTTTTGTTATTGGTGGGTGTAAAAACCGTTTGCTCAGTCTCTTCTTCTTTAAATGGTGGTGGAAGCTGATTTGTCTTTTCTTCGGGTGTATTCACTTATCGTTCCCCTCCTCTTCTCCACTCCTTCTCCCTCTTCTGCTGCGTTCCCTCCCTCCGTCTCTGCACCTGCTCCGGATTCACAGTCTACTCAAACACGGCAGGTTGTTCGGAGCCTCGGGGGATGAAGTCTCGCCTCATCTCAGACGAGCAGCTGTCGGCCACCAGCTCGTACAGCACGTGGGGCATCGACACCTTCACGTGGCACCCGCAGTACGCCCGGCTGGACAAGCAGGGCAAGACCAACGCCTGGTCCCCGGCACACAACAACCGCTCAGAGTGGATCCAGGTGAGGAAAACCTCCCTGGTCGAATGTCATCATTGGTGAAAATGTGTTTTGACTCCAGCAGATGTTGCAGAGAGTCACCGTTTTGTTCGTTCCCTCACTCAGGTTGATCTGGAGAAGACAACGCGTCTCACAGGCATCATCACTCAGGGGGCGAAGGACTTCGGGGTGGTGCAGTTTGTGTCGGTGTTTAAAGTTTCTTACAGTAACGACGGAGAGTCGTGGGACACGGTGAAGGACGAGAACACCGGCAATGATATGGTCAGACATCTATAAATCCCTGAAATGTATTTTTCTAATAGACTGTACATGTTCTGTGCTTCTTAGTAAGTTAAGCTGCTTTCAGACTTCAGCCAGTTGGATCTAATTTGTGGATTTATCCAAAAGCAGCTCAGCTCAGTTTGATCAACAGCCTCTGATGACAGTTAGCCATTAAGCCGCTCGGTGGACGTCTTCATCTAAAGTACGTTATTGGTTTGGTTATATAAAGATGGAGGACATGACGACTCCCCAAAAGTGAAGCCCAAAGTGTCTCAATCACACCCCTGGTGGCCGGCTGCAGTACTGGTCACAAATGTGCCTCCTCTATGGACCAAACAAAAAGTCAAAATACATGTCAGGTCAATTTTTCTGAAAGATGGTTTCTGTCATGCTATGAAATCACGATGAGACGTCAATTTTACAATTGGTCAAGCACGTGTTTGCAACTAAGACTTATATAACAATGCAACTTAGACTAACATAAGTCAGTCAGCAGAATTGTATTTCATTGGAAAGTTGAGCTGAACCTGCTTCATACAGAACAACTGCTGCTCAATAAGTAACACTTTTGCTTTAACCACAACTTGAACCTTTTCTTTGCAGCTTTTCCAAGGCAACATCGACAACAACTCCCACAAGAAGAATCTCTTTGAGCCCCCGTTCTACGCCCGGTATGTCCGGGTCGTCCCCTGGGAGTGGCACGAGCGCATCGCTCTACGCATGGAGCTGCTGGGCTGCGATGACTAGACACTCATCAACCACCGGTTAACTGTGCTCCGCTCTCCTCCACCGGCTCCGACCTCCGCTGCCCCCTGGAGGAGATGTTGCATCGGGTGGAGATTGTGTTACCTGAATAGCTTGGACTTTAACACTCGTAGCACTTTTTGACTAGTGACTTTTTTATGGTTTATATTAATACAAGCTCATACAAGTGCTCGCAGAGGGCCGTCTGTTGAGTGTCTGTGGTTTCAGTAGCTTTTGGATTGAATATGAATGAAAATTTGCACAGATTTGCTCTTTGTACTATTCACATGTTGTAAGAGTCTCTTCACCTCTTCTGTTCTGCTAAACTGTCCCTCACCTGGGGACAAACCTCCTCTCCACCTTATTCACTCTATTGTCCTGATGCTGTTTTGTTATTCCAGCCCACACTAGCATTATAACGCAGGGTCTGTGCAATATTCAGTTTTTTTTTGCCATTTTAAACTATCCAGGAAAAGACAATGATTAGAGAATAAAAAATATTCAAATTTGAACTGCAGCACACAGATGGAGTCAATCAATTGATCTAACTACATAAATAGCACTGTCTTTTTGCAGTAGGTTTTTCATGTGATGTTGATTTTTTTTTACACATTTTAACAGTTTTATTTGCTTCGGTCTTACATGTAATTTAATAATAATTTAATCCTTTTTACAACAAATGTGAAATATGTAGAAAAATGTCTTGAAATAAGCATATTTTGCATTATTTGTTTTTCAATTCGCCATTGTTCTTGAACTAAGACTGTTTATTAAATGTTACAAGAAAAGAAACACAAAGATTTTGATATGATCTTATATACTGACTGTCACCAGGTACAAAACACTTTGTAACACCTCCTAATGATCCATCTACAGTCAAAGATCATTTATCATCTGAAGTTGTTTCTTCATCTAAAATATGAGATATAATTATTCTAGGTTAGTATTCCAACTAAAGATTAACTCAGTATGAAATGGATTCTGCTAAAGAAGAATAAGTTTGTTAATCGACCCTTATTCAAGATTTGGATTATTTTGAGAAGGAGTAAAACTATCATACGTGTTCTTTAGGAGTTTATCGGGGCCTGGATTCAGAGCACGGCGCTGAGGAGCTGTTCTGAGTTACAATTTCCCTGAGTGTGTATTATTGCTGCAACATCACAATTTGAGGGACTCGGGCGATAGACCGGCTGTCGCTTGGATGCTGGTTTCCTGCACAGAGCCCACACTCTGCAGTTAATGAGAGTAATGACACCCTGTTAGCCCCTCATCTGGATGCTCAGATCCCAGTCCTGCTGTGCCTGGCCCCGGGGCTCCAGCTTTCATCTCCAGGAAAGGAAGGAGGACGCTGCATCTCTGCCCTCACTGTGAAAGTCTTTTCACGTGCATTTTGTGTATGTTTACCAGCGGGGTTTCCAATAAAAAAATGATTGCAGGAAAACACAGAAGCAAACATCTGCTTTCAGAGAGTTAAAGGAAGGATGTTAAGAGGTTTGTCGCCCAAGAAATCCTTCCACACAATATGAGCCTTTTTCTTCTTGTTAAAACTACTGGGATTTAAGTTTTTTTTTATAGGAATATAAACATATAGTCATTGTTAGTCACTTTTAATAAAATCATAAATATACTTCACTTCATACTTACCTGAAGGCAGATTTAACAGCCTTTACTGTACTGTGTTCAGAAAGAAAGAAAGTTAATGGTTTAGTATAAATAACATGGTGGCGATGCTGAGACTCAAAAAAGTCTTTCAGTAAAATAAGTTCCCTGTTAAATCTTTTTATTTACAGTTCTACAATTAATACAAATGGATAAAGGAGGTAAAAATCTAATTTGAATTTAATAATCTTCTCTGAACTGTTAAAGATTAAATAAAAAACATGCTTTCCCATTTTAATTGTGGGACTTAACTTGAACTATAAATGTGCAATGCACATGTGAATGTAAAATTCAGCCTCTGAAATATAGAAACTAAAATCTTCAGGTTCCCCGTTATCAGACTTCTCCTGATAAATGAAAGTGGGGAAACGTCTCTGAGCTTCTCTTCACTGACGCTGGCAGCAGCCGACAGAGAAGGTGAGAGAGCTGCTGATCCTGTTGTGGCAGCAGAGCAGCACTAACAGTTCTGCTCCTCTCATGAGAAAAGGTAGAATTAACAGAAAGAATTAACAAAATTTATAGTTGCGTCTGTTTTATCATCAAGGACTGGATCTTTAACTCCTGCAGTGAAACCAGTGTCTCTAATGGGATCCTGAACATCTTTTCCAGAATTAGAGTTTTTTCCTTCTGAGGGACCTGAAGGCAGAACATCAAGGTGTTTTGGTAAGTGAAGAAATATATACTTATATAGATAAATTAGAAAAGTATGGAATACTCTTCATAAAATTGTGTCTCTACTGAAATTACTTTTGAGTTTTTAAACTTTTTGCTGTTGTCACCTGACATCCAGGTGTGTTAGCCTAACACTTGTTGTTAATAAAACAGTAAGAGCCTGATTGAAATTAGGGAAAGATCTGCTGTAAAGTATTTGAAAAAGCACTTTTGAAGCCTAAACATTTTAAAAACTGTTGAAGTGGCAGCTTTACTTTATCATGAAGAACAGTCAGTTAACAGGGTGAGATGCTGCCGGCTACTGGAACTGTCGTGCCACTGCATGAAGACCACAATGAGAATATTGTTCTCCACAGGTTTGATTCCATTAAGGATCAGGGTTCACCATCACAGCCTGGGTGGTGATGATGATGATGGTGATGAAGATGTTTTGGCTTATATTGGGGGCTCATCTGGCCGTCGCTGCCCCCACAGTCCCAAACAATTTCTCCTACTACGACCTCCTGCGTGGAAAGGACAACAAAGAAAGTACGACATGTTGTGTATTTCATCTAGTTTTGTGTTTTAAGTGAAAATGCTTTAGAAAAAAGAGCAATGTTTTCTTTTTAACCCCCTAACCCTAACCCTAACCCTAAGCTCTTGGATGCAATGTGTATATTTCCCATAGGTCCTGTGGGTGGTGTGAGGATCCACGTGGCCCTCTGCTCACTCAGCAGTGTTTGCAGCTAAAGGGCAGAATGTCACTCTGCCCTGCAGGTTCTGGTACGAGCCTGAGTTAAGCTCACCCAGAAACGTGAGGATCAAGTGGTCCTGGCTCCCTGCGGCTGGAGGACCTGAGACAGATGTGCTGGTGGCCATCGGCTCCCGCACTCGAAGCTTTGGGACGTTCAGGTGGTTCGACACAGGACAAATGATTATTATATTGCTATTATTGTTATTTGTGGCTTTGTGATCTAGTTTGTCTTGAACCTCAAGCCAATGAGCGTCTGTTGGTGTCTGTGGGTCAGGGGTCGTGTGCAGCTCAGACAGGATTTCCCAGGAGACGCTGCCCTGTTGATGCCTGGACTCCAGTTGAAGGACACGGGCCGTTACCGCTGTGAGGTGGTGGACGGGCTGGAGGACAAGAGCACCTCCGTTGACCTTGAGCTACAAGGTCAGTGTGTGAAGGATTTCTGAGAGTATGAGGACTTTGTACTGTATGAGATGAGATAATGATAAAGTCTGACTGATAGTCGTGCTGATTTAAAAAATATATGTTTGACGTCTCTCCGTTTAGATTTTGAAGAGAATCAAATGACATAAGAAATCAGACATTGAGGGTTTTAAAGTTACCTGCCTTAAAGGTCATATATATTATAGTCTCTGCCACTAGATGTCGCACTAGCACTACAATCTCAGACCAGAACAAAAGCCTTGTTGCTACCTCAGGGGCCTCACTTTAGTTTATTTCAGTTCCAGTAGAAGTGGCATGAGGGCCTTTGACCTGCCTGCACTGTTCTGAGTAATACTAATGACAGTTTCAGTAACAGTCATAGTAACAGAAGTAGTATGAGTAAATGTACTGCACAGTTGTATCACACAATTTGAAGTATTTGAAGCCCACATACCCATGTGTTACAGTACATCAGAGAGTAGTGACATCATTTCCTCCCCCCCAGGTGTGGTGTTTCCCTACCAGCACCATCAGGGTCGTTACCAGCTGAGCTTCCTGGAAGCCCAGCGGGCCTGTGAGGAGCAGGACTCCTCCATCGCCACCTTCACGCAGCTCCTCCAGTCCTGGAAGGAGGGTCTGAACTGGTGCAACGCAGGCTGGCTGGCCGATGGCACGGTCCAGTACCCCATCACCCGGCCCAGAGGGTCTTGCGGGGGGCAGGACCTCGCTCCGGGGGTTCGGAGCTACGGCAGATGGCACCTGCTCCCTCATCACTACGATGTCTTCTGCTTCTCCTCGTCCCTCCAAGGTGAGAGGGCTTTGTCGCCTTCCTCCTCATCACTCTCTTTGCGTGCAGAAGCTAAACAGGCTTCATTAAACCTGAATCAACCTCAACTCAACAGGGAACATTTACACTGCAATGATTATCAACTAACAGTCTTAAGACAACAAACACAAAGAAATTAAAATAATAATTTACAGGATGATCAGAGAGGATTTCCATACATCACCAAGGCTCAGTTTCAACAAACATTACTACAGACTCGATACTTTCCATCATTTTAAGCCTTTAGAATCTTATTTGTGCAGAACAATCACAAATAAATAACCAATAAATGTGTTTCCTTCTAAGGGAGAGTCTACTATCTCCAGCCCTTCCACAAGATGAGCCTGCCTGAGGCCCAGCAGGCCTGTCAGGCGGACGGAGCTGAGGTCGCCAAGGTCGGACAGCTCTACGCTGCCTGGAAGTTCCCAGGGTTGGACCACTGTGACGCCGGGTGGCTGGCCGACGGAAGCGTTCGCTACGCCATCAGCCGGCCGCGCGAGAACTGTGGCCCCCCTGAGCCGGGGGTCCGCAGCTTCGGCTTTCCACCGCCACAGCACAAGCATGGAGTCTACTGCTATAAATCAGTGGAGGAATGAGTATAGATCCCAGCAGTTCCTCTGTTGGGTCAGAAATGTAGAGTTGGCTCAGTTTGTTTTAATGCATGTAACCTGCTGGGGTCATAAAACTGTGTAAAGAGGATTTCAACCTATGTGTATATGTTTGATCATGGAATACTGGTGAAATGAACATTTCTACTTGAATTTAAACTGAGAATAAATTCCAGTGTGAAGACTTAGAGTGGAGATTATTCTCATACTGACACATTTACTGTGTAAAAATCAACCTCAAGTCAATTTCACATAATCAGCTTTGCCACATGCAAGAAATATATCCTCTAATTATTAAATTAATTCATACTCATTATTAAAGAAAATGCTTGATTTGGTGTCTCTGACTCTCCATAAAGAAATTGGACACATACACACACACAGAATGTGATTTTTTACGCAAGAGTATAAAATAATAAAATTGGTTCAGCTTTCTCTAAACCTTCTTTCTTTCCCTCCTTCATCCTTGATAATTTAGACGTCTCAGCCTGACAGTGTTTGATGTTTTCAGGCTTATTGTGTTAAAGATGAATGAAGTGCCTGCAGCTCTTTGAACAATAGAACATCTTTACTACTGGGATTCACGGATCTCAGCAGCAACAGACAGATTTCCCACACGATGGATCCCAGGAAAATGTTAATGTTCACCCGACTTAACCGGAGTTCTTTTGTCATCAAGAGGTGAAACAGTTTTCCCATTTATTTGTTTAGGATTTATTCTCATGTTTTTTCACAGTTTCTTATTAGAAGAAGAAGAAGAAGAAGAAGAAGAAGAAGAAGAAGAAGAAGAAGAAGAAGAAGAAGAAGAAGAAGAAGAAGAAGAAGAAGAAGAAGAAGAAGAAGAAGAAGAAGAAGAAGAAGAAAGAACAATACCCACAACAATAATAACAATCAAAACAAGAACAATAATAAAAACAGTCGTTAGCTACAGCAATTGTCAAGGAAAACAGACGATTCTTTACTGACACCTACTTGTCTCTAAGTTTTTCTGTAATTTCCTGGAACAGCATGAGCAATTTTTCCTAGTATTTCCTTTGCTCGTTCACGTGCTGGCCTTTGTTGACGCATGTGACAAAAAAAAATCCCCTCATCCACTGCTCAGCGTGTCCAACCCCACAGAGGAGACTAGAAGAGTCTTTTAAACTTGAACTCATCTGTACTTTACATCTTCAATCAACCTCACACGGTGGATTTTTCTCGTTAACTGCTGAAAAAGATCTGAACCTTTTTAATTCTGAGACGAATAGGTGTAAGATTTACAAATATGGAGGGAGGTATAAAGATCAAACAAAGGTGCTGAAAGCCGGGTTGGAATTCAATTTTAACACATTTAATACAACATTCCCTTTATTTATGTTCCCCCTGCAGAGTGAAATGTGTTTAGAAAGTTAAATATTCAAATGTGTGAACTTCATAAGCACAGAACTAAACACTTCCTGTCAAGGAATATGCAGAAGACCCAATCTTCAGGTTTGGTCTCTACCACCAGGTGGCAGTCACGTATTTTTGGCTGATTCCAGTCATCAATGAGTGCAGAACTAAATGTGAAGCCACAACCTAACTGGACTGTATTGTGTCTTTTACACAACCAAACAATTTAGAGGAACTTAATATTTTATTTTCCCAATCAGCTCTTATGCAAAGTCAACCATGCCTCAATTTGCCCTGATCCACCCGCTGCATCACACAGGCAGATTGGAGAGTAGATTTCTTAGATTTCCTGAATCCACTGTGAACGAGCTGGAGTCATGCAGAAAATACGGCATTTATGGAAATCCAATCAGATTAAATGTGAAGAATGCAGGATGACACAAATATGACTGAGGTGAAATGTGACGGCAGAGCAGAGGAACGAGGAAAGAAAAGAGGCTCAGACTAGTACACAGTGTACAGTGAGGGAGGTATGTTCACACCCCCACTGGATCTCTCAGGTTTATGAGACATTTACTGCGCATGTATGTGTGTTCTGAAGCTTATGCAGCTTTTCAAGTCCTATAGATTCATGTGGGTGACAGGTCTGTGAAAATCACAGGTCATATAGTTCAACACTTTGAATAGGCCCATGGACAGACTGAATTAGCAGAAGTGTCTTGGAAAGTTTATTATGCATAACTAATATTTCCCCCTACAAATTAACTGTGGAGTCACAACCATTATTCATCAAAAGGCAGCAGATTCATGCTCTGACCTCCACCGGCCGCGGGTTAACTTCCATGACAAGAAACCGGCGTGAGTAGAAACACTTCAACGTGATCTCATGTTGCATTATGAAAGAAAAAAAAGCAAAGCGCAGGCGGCATCATTTTTCGGCATCATTTTACAGCAGAGTGTTCACGTGTGTAATTTCCTCCAGAGCTGAAAACCACAGGAAAGCTTGTGATAGAATTTGGTCCAGCAACAGACATTTTCTCCCCAAGATGTACAGGTTCGATTTGATTTATGCAACTGAAGTTCCGTCACGGCTTTGTGTAGATTTTCACACCCTAAGTCTAAGTGTTCACTTTGCTCTGCCAGGACTGAGCCTATAGCCTTAGGCCACCTTTAGAGGTGTTCTGAAACGTTATGTACGCGGCCGAGCACTTACATAATACCTATAGAGATTTCACAGTGAGACGAGGAAGTCACTCAGCAGAACACAAACCTCCGCCAAAGTCAAAGTCAAACAGTCCCCTTAGGAAACACATCTAAATTTACAAATCCACATTTGCACCCAATTTTCATCAAGATCAATAAATTGTTTTCTGAGAAATGAACAATAATCTTGAAAAACTCTCACAATGTTAAAGAACTTAAAAGAATTCCTGGATGCTCAGAAAAAGTTTACAGGCTTTTTCTTGTTCCTCGTTCCATCTTTCCACGAAATTCTTTATAATCTGTTCGGTAGTGTTCGTGTAATCTAGCTTACAAACAAACAAACAAACAAACGCAGTGTGAGACTCTGAGCTGTATCGAAATGTTAAGGTCAGGTGTGTAGGCTGGTTTTTGATAACATGAAATTAAAATAATGACCCAAAGTTCTCAAACAACTGTCTCTAATCCGTCTCTTCCACTCCTCATCTCCAACGGGACCAACATCCAGGCTCTATGATCGGATCAATAACATATGTCATTTATCAATGTATTAAATACATAGACTTTACTGATTGTTTGAACACACCAGCCACTATGAGTCTCCACAGAGCGAACCAGGAATTCACTATAAGATCTCATAGGTGGAAAAAAAACGTCATCGCTGCTCACTTGCGCACGACTTCCATCACTGGTGAGTGCATGTGATACATCAGAAGTGAAACGGCTTTTTCACTCGATACAAGAGTGCATTGTTTCTCTCACCGAACACCATAACATTCAAATTTGCCTCGTTAGGGCCCGAGCACCGAATGGTGAGAGGCCCTATTGAATCTGTAAGGAAATTTATTAACCTTCATTTCTTCAGCTATTGGCAACGTGAGAACGATTAACCTACAATGGTGGAAACTAGATAACCTGCAGGGACACATCTGATCCGAGGCATGATCCGCTGCCAAAGTAAGCTGAGATACTGAAGTAGGATACGTACAATTAACATTTGATAAAGCAAATCTCAATCAAATCGGAGCGCATCATTTCATGTGACTTCCCGAGGAGTTGTGTAAAGCAGACAATGCATGCGTGTCAAATACAACATCACGTCACAAGAAAAGGTCTTGAGCAAATCTAGTAAAAGCATGAAAACACGATTAGAACCGTGCGTTTCGCTCCCAGTACAAAGAAGTTCTTTCAGTATCAAAAATTTCTTAATTGCATTTTGAAGGTGATGGTATTGTCAATGGATCACATGCTGGTCAACTGAGAAAGCAAGAATTTGGGAAATATCTCATAATGGTTTCTAAACCTTAAATAGTCAACCTGATATCCACTGCATCAGGAGATCGAGTGTGTACAAGTGTTTCTACTGCAGCTGGACAACCTCGAAACATCACAGCAGATCCAGTGCATGAAGATTTAAAGCTTCTGTGCAGCATGTTGTTGTAGATTTCAAGAAATTCCCTAAATCAAAGTGTCAGACTGCAAATTGGCAGAATGAAGCAAATGAGGCCGACTATGAATAGAACTTTTACCAAACAAACTGAACACCACACTGGGCGACTTCCTCTTCATACTTGAGGTTCTTGGGGATGTAAACCCCAACACAAGTAATATTTTGGTGTAAACCTCAAGAAAACTGTGTCATGGAGTCGGTCAGGAAGTTTCTAAACAAAGCAGCGGGAGGTCGGCTGCCGGCTGGTGGAGAAGAACACCGCAGCAATGTGAGCGAGTTGACAGATGCTCTCTTTTCCTTTTTCTGTTGTGTCTGATCCAGGCACAAAAGGAAATATTACATATAGTATTGATGTGCATTGTGGCTTCGTGAGCTGCTGAATGCATCTGACACAAAATTAACCAGAAGGTTGTTCAGGAGCATTCATACCAACTATACAACCCTACTTTCCCCTTATGAGACCATTGAAATTCACTTGATCTGGATTCTTATTGGACCAAATTGCACACACTGATAAATCAGTCTGCAAAATAAGGCAGATTTTTGTCATCGATGTCTCACAGTGTTAAAGATAGTAAAAAGAAAATAACTGGATTCATACCTAAATTGAATTGCTTCTTCTCTGACCAATGTCCCATCATTGCACTGAGAAAATCTGTGCGGTTGTTTTTTGTCTAAGTTTTTGTAACTAAACATTGGCAGAGGTAATAGATGCTGCGAGCCAATGCTACCGCACCTTTTTGCACAGTGGGGGGTCCTTGTAGACATAATTACATTATATTACAATTCATTTAACTGACGCTTTTATCCAAAGCGACTTACAATAAGTACATTCAACCCTCAAGAAAGTACAATATCTTCAAAATAAAGCAAAACTACAAAGTGCTATAAGTAAGTGGCAGTGAAGTGTTACCAAATTGTTAGTTTAAAAGTTGTTAGTTATTTTTTAGTTTTTTTTATACAAATAATACTGATACCAAGACTGTCCTCTGGTCCTAATAATAATAACAATAATAATAATAATAATAAAATAATAATAATACATAAAAAAACATAGTTTCAGTAAAAACTGACGGATCATGTGCATCATACCCACAATGTTAAGATTCCTGTCAATGTACATGTTATAGACAAGAGGCCCTGTTTTCCTATAAATTACATTGCTTCCAAGAATGAACTGCAAATATTTACGTGTAGTGTCATGCATTGTTTTGCCACGGTCTCTTCAACACAAACCCTCCCATTGTGTTGTCCTTATTCGTTGTAAAGTCGACAGCCTCCTAGAATCCTGTCTCTGCCATCAACTCATTCAAATTCAGGGAAATGTCTAGTAAAAGTGGCAACGACACAAAAAAGAAATGGCAACCAGTGGAGCGCAAACCTCCTCCCAACAGTCCCCTCTAAATTCAATTGAAGCTGCACCAAATGTAGAAATCAGTCCCCTTAATAAGCCTGATTTTATGTCATTACATTTTAGCCATGGGAAAGTTTCTGGATCTGCACACAAATTGAATGGGTCGACTTCCTGACCCATAACGAATCCTGGAAATCCATTCAGTTGTTTTTTCTGTACTCCTGCTTAGAAACAAACAAGCAAACAAACAAATATCGATAAAACAAACAACAACCACCAAATGGGAGAGGGTTAAAAAGATAACCCCATCAAAATATTTGAAATACTGAATAAATAAGTAAAAGGTTTGAGATCTGTTACTGTACAAAATGCACTGAGGCATGAGAATCCAGAGTATTTGAAGGGTTGTGTATTGATGTGTTATCATTAAAAGCCGTCTTTTAATGATAATATCCATTGGTCATATTGCACAATTCCATTATTTTCTACTGTTTATGATATTTATTTTGGTTTAATGTTGTTTCCTATTGTGATATGAATGCATGAACACACACACCACAGCAAAGAAGCTGTTAGAAGTTGGTTTGGATGAGTGTTAAATGTAAGTTGTGAACATTGCATTGCCATGTTTATATCTATCTATCTATCTATCTATCTATCTATCTATCTATCTATCTATCTATCTATCTATCTATCTATCTATCTATCTATCTATCTATGGATCTGTCTGTCTATCTATCTATCTATCTATCTATCTATCTATCTATCTATCTATCTATGGATCTGTCTGTCTTTCTATGTGTCTTTCTGTGTGTCTCTCTGTCTGTCTGTCTGTCTTTCTGTGTGTCTGTCTTTCTGTGTGTCTGTGTGTGTGTCTCTCTTTCTCTCTGATTCTGACTCATCCAGAATGAAGTGACACACTGAACCAAACCAGTTCACCGCCCCCGCCTCCCTGTGTTTACAGATGAACACATCTGGGCAGCAGCTTCTGTGTTTTGGTTTTTTTTTGTGCTCAGATGATAAATGCTGGATCATGTGTTCGAGTTACCAGGAGAAGGGGGGCGGGGCTGCGGCTGCGCTCGCTCCCGATTGGCCGCCACGGACTCTCAGTGTGGGTTTGGACGTGTTTAAATAGCCAATGGCGGAGCAGGGTTGGGTACAGTGCGCTACCAGCAGCCTCGTCCTGTCTCTCTCGGTGAAGACCGCGTCCGAGCGACACCTCGTCCCACGAGCTTCACTCACCCACTCACACCAGCCGCCATGGAGGAATCCACCAGTTGACGTTTCCTTTTTTAACCCTCCCTCCTTCAAGCTTTTCTTTCCGTCCGATCACCGGCGTCACCGTTTTAATTCCAACTTCCGCGGTTTTGTTTTCTACCTCCTGTGCCCATCCGTCCACACGACATACCCGACACCATGAAGTACATCATCGGAATCGGAGGGTGAGTAGCAGCGTGCACGGTCCCCGGCGGACGAGTGGTCCCCGGCGGACGAGTGGTCCTCCCCGGGGGCGGATGAGTAACCTCCCGGAAGCCGCTATGCTAAGCTAACCAGCTAGCCCGTCTCACGTGGGCGAAGAGCGGCCATGGCCATGACACCCGCTCTATTGTGTTGTCTTTTTGTCTTTTTTGATCGTGTAACGAAGTCGTACAGTCAGCAACTAAATCTGCGCTCGTCCTGCAGCTTGTGTGAACACTAACCCCTCCCTCCCGTGGGCTGTTCGATTTGTGTATAAACGAAACCTAAGAGCTAATGGTGAAAGGCATGGAGCCGACCCGCCATACTGACCCACCCCTTTGTAGCTCATAATTGCTGACGCCCATTCAATGTTTACAAGATGAGGGTTAACGTGTAAACAAACGCTTTAAAACTGAGAATAATCCATTATCACTAAATTGGAGGGGGGGGGAAAGGAATGAGATTTAATACTGTGATCCGTCGCGTGCTGCACGATGCACAGTGTGGTCTTCAGTGAAGCTCTCCACGTGGCTCGTGTTGACCTCCATTCATTGCCCTTCCTTCGCTTTGTCCCCTTGCAGCGTGACCAACGGGGGGAAGACCACCCTCACGAACCGCCTGATCAAGAACCTGCCCAACTGCTGCGTGGTCCACCAGGATGACTTCTTCAAGGTGAGCCCCGTGCACAAAGCCTTCTAGATGTATTGGAGCTGTAGTTTAGACGAGAGGGATTGCCATTTTTAAGTTGGTGGTGTGGGTTGTTAGCACGTTGCTGGCTGTGTTGCTATTTGCAGTATGAGCTCGTGTGTAACTATCACAGCCTGCCATGTAGCACTGGTGGAATATACCTGGGTACATCTTATCCATGTATGTTTCAGCCCCAAGACCAAATTGAAGTTGGTGAAGATGGCTTTAAGCAGTACGATGGTAAGCCCGGGTTTTTAATGGAGGCATCTCTGTGTGATTGTTGGGCTGGTGTGTGTGTGTGTTTGGTCCCCACCCTAACATTTGTAATCTGCATGCAACCTAATCGAACTTAAATACGCAAAACGTGTCTCGAGTCCCCCCTTAATCCTTCCTCCTGGCTTTTCCTCTCCAGTCATCACTGCCCTGGACATGGACGCCATGATGAGCACGATCTACGCCTGGCGGGAGAACCCAGTGAAGTTTGAGAAGTCGCACGGAGTCAATAACACCCTGGATACTGACATCATCCCGAAGTCCGACCATAAGGAGGAGGAGGAGACTCACATCCTTATCGTGGAGGGCTTCCTGCTTTACAACTACGGGTAAAATCTCGTCTTCATTGCATTTTCTTTTCTCTCGTCTGTAAAATAAATGGGACAGTTGCATCAAATGAATTCCTCTCTGCCCCTTTAGACCATTGATCGATGTGCTGGACCAGCGTTTCTTCATTTCCATCCCATACGAAGAATGCAAGAAGAGGAGGTGGTAAGTGCTTCGGTGTTCAGACACTGTTCTTATCAGGAGTTTGTTGTCTAGCCATCTTATGATCAGTTTATAATCGGAGCTGCCGTCACTGTCTAGCTCCAGGAACTACTCGGTGCCAGACCCCCCCGGCCTGTTTGATGGCCATGTCTGGCCCATGTACCTGAAAAACAAGAACATCATGGAGACGACAGATATCGGCGTTGGTAAGTCAGAATTTATTAATTTCTCTGTATTGCCTGCTATTTCAAACTCCTTATGTTCCAGATTAAAGTTTCTATATTTACTTTATGTCTTATTTGCTATTACAGTGCAGCTGGATGGAACCAACTCAAAGGAACAACTGTTCAACTTTGTCTATGGCGATATCCTGAATAACATCCAGAAGGCTCACTAACAAAAGTACGTCAAGCACAACACTTGTTTTCAACACAACTATTTGTATTCGAGTGTGAGCTTTTGACTCATTTGTTTGTTTCTGTCCTTGCAGGTCATACGATCGGCTAAAAGGAGCATATACCCGGCCTGCAGGCAGAAGACCACCTTGCCTTAAGTTTTTAACCTAGCAGTGGACTGCTATGAATATATTATTAATATTATTATTATTTTTTAAACATGTAAATTAATTAACAGCATCAGGTGCTGGTATGATTTTTCTATATCTGCCGTATTTATTGCTTTGCTGCAGCCCATACTCCGTGGAGTCGATGGACATGTTCAGAGGATGGGTGCATTTCGATGCCCATGTCAATAAATGATCCTCCTTCTAACTCTGTGCTCTTGTGATTACTCTGGAGGGATGACACAGTGAGTTGTATTGTTCAGTTAAGGTTACACCCATAGCAGCAGAGTACGGAGCAGTGAGCTGGCAGCTTTCACTATCTCCCAGCAACACGTTGGCCTGGGTGATAAGTGGAAGCAAACAGCTTGAGCTCTGCAACATCAGGTTGTGAGCGCGACTCTTATCTACACCCAGACACACTGAGGTCTATTTACTGTGAATAGAGTGAGGATCGGTCTGTAAATGAGTGCCTATTTCAAAAGTCATCTTACCCGGTCAAACCTGAGCAGCAGGTCTGTGTCCACGACTACAGGTTGACACGAATGAACTAGAATGAACTTGACCTGCATGGCTTCTTCCTATATTTAGCTTCGAGGTCATGTTGAGCAAGATGCAGTAAAACAAGTTAAACATTTTTTTTTAATAAAACCTTGGCATTGGTTTGTGTACCAAGGGAGGAACCTAGTGTACTCACTTCACTCCCACACCTTCAGTCCTTTTAAATTTGTTTAGAATAGTGACGACTCCTTGAGCAGTTTACTCAATCTAACCCTAACCCTAACCCTCAATGTACTATAACTGCAGTCACTTAAATGCGAATAAACCGGTTTTGTTTCTATAAGGTATTTCATTATGAGGTGGGCGGTGTCATCTGTGTACGCCAAACCCAAATGTCTGGGAAAGTTTTTTAATACGTCATTTACTAGGATCTTATCAGGAATTATGCAAGGCAGTGCCATACGGCTGCAGTGAGAGTGTGTCAGTATACCATTAACCTTCCTCGTCATGGAAAGGTACAGCCGGTGAAAGGTTCATGTCGATCAGGGAGAATTCAGCTTCATACTGTCCTCTCTTCACTCCAGCTGTCGTTAAAACACACCTAACGTAACCGTGGGCCTGTGTGGAACTAGGTCAGAGCCATATGTATGTGAGAGAAAATAAGTTTTGAGTCTTTTTTTATTCTCCTCTCTCTCCCTGTGCTTACTTCATCATAGTAAAAGTTATGTATTCATTCAGATTCAAGAATCTATGTAGAAGTTATTTTTGTTCACGCGTCCCTATTTTTCACCCAAGAATTACACAAACCTGCCTTTTCATAGAAACAGGCTATTTTTAGCTGGACTGCCCATGAATCTTTCCCTGTTTTCCTTTTGTGTCACTGTGGAATAAAACATTACTGTGCATGCAGGACAGCTGGAGCTCTGACAGAAGCAGCATGTGTTGTATTATTCACGCAGCACAATGTGGCTCATGAGGTTACGAGACGCACTCTGTCGTCTGCAACAGCAGCACAGGGCACGTGTGTCTCATGAGGTTTATGATGGACCAGTGGTGGGATGTCATCAAGTACATGTACTTTGTTACTGTACATACATCAATTGTTACTCCACTCTACTAAAATAAACTTTTAAAAAGTATTGTGTTACATGTTCACATCCTTTTATTCTATTTTTAACTTACTTTCCTGTAACAAGAGAGGAAATGGTCCTTCACCCACAGTAAGTAGTTTTACTTCCCATATTTTAAGTATCTTTCAAAGAAAGTACTTACTTTTACTCCAGAAAGTTTGCTCTATCTATCTGTCTATCCATCTATCTATCTATCTATCTATCTATCTGTCTATCTGTCTATCTGTCTGTCTGTCTATCAGTCTGTCTATAGATACAGTCTGTCTATCTGTCTATCTGTCCGTCTATCTATCAGTCTATCTATGTATCTATATCTATCTATCTATCTATCTATCTATCTATCTGTCTATCCGTCTATCGGTCTATCTGTCTATCTGTCTGTTTGTGTATAAGTATAAAATGTCAGTGTATATCTGACATTTTACCATTACACCTCAGGATTTACTCCTTTACTCTCTGGCACATTGCTCGAGCTGTCTGCTCCTTTAATTAGATGTAACTTCAGCGTATGGGCGGCTGCACAAATCGAGTTGGAGCAGTTCAGACCAGCACATTCATATGTATGGAGGGGGAGTGAGAGATATACAGTCAGTGGGAGATCTGGTTACAGTCCCATCCATCTTGGGAATGTTCTGCTGTGTACTTTAGTTTTCTTCAGGACAAACACTGACAAAATCCTTCATGCACCTTTCTGTCCCGACTGCAATTCTACAGCTTGGACCAAACTTTTCCAGGCAGAAAGTTTTGCTCTATTTCTTTCTCTTGGTGAGATTCTTGCTCAAAAACCAGGTATTTTGTGCCTTCACGTCCTCATCCAGGCGCATGGTGTTAACAGTAGCTCCCTATATGCTTAACCTCAATGCCAAATGTCCTTTTGAGATGGTGTTAACTTCCTCAGAGGAAAGCGAACTCATTTTCAAACAGGTGTCACTTCACAAAGTGTGCCGAGCTGCCGGGTGTCGACCTGAATGTGAGCGACAGGCGGTTATGTAACCGTGACTCCTGCTGGCGCTGGCTGCAGGGCCTCGCTCGGAAAAGAAGTGGAAGTGAGGAGTGTTTCAGGTCTGAAGCACGGCTGCATATGTTTTATCGGCCTCCTCCTCCTCCTCTTCTGCAACACTTAACTCCTCTGTGGGTAAAGTTTGGAACGGGACAAAATGTTACAGATAAAAACCATAGGCTAAAACAGTATTTTCTTTTTCTGTCCCGTGGGCCCCTGCAGAAAGTGGGTAACTGTTGACTCCTGATACTTCACGGATGAACTGCTCCGTGGTGGCAGAGGAAGTCGTCCTCTGACACTCGCACTACATCAAACCCTGCAGTTTTCTATACACCGCACCAACCACCACACTGGGGTTGTGAGGCCTGCAGTACTGGCTCTAACTGGGATGTTGTTTATGCATGCGAGAAAGTGTGCGTGTGTTTGTGCTGCACCCCCGTCTCCTGCTCTGACTCCTTAAACACCTCTCCACGCTGCATCCAGAAAAGCGGAGGAAGCAACAGTCTGCTGCGGTCGACTCAAATAGAGCATATAAACAACACCATAAATCCTGCCTGCAGACATCTAGCTCCTCACACTTAGGGCTGGATTATCACATCTCCACCGTAGACAGGTCAGACAGGACAAGGCCGGGCAAACCACTAACCGTCCTGGCTGCTGAGGTGACTGCGAAAAAAACTATTTCTTTGTCTCCCTCACAGCCTTTGCAGCGCCTCGTTTCCTCCTGTTTTCTTCTGTTACCCGACCAAAAGAAACAACAAGGCCAGGGAACATTTGTTTAATCCAATCATCCTTTCCCCTGCGCCATAGAAGCTGCTCTTCAAAGCCTCCCTCTCCGGCCTACGCTTGTTTCTATATTTAAGACTTTTACTACAGTCTAAGAGGAGCCCATGAAACCACCAACGCTCTATAAAACACCCTGTGACGATCGGGGGTTGTTGTCAGAGCTTGATTTGATAATGAGACTTGCAAAAAAAAACAGAATGGAAGCGAGCATAGTTAATGTGCACCTGTGGGGGGGGCCGCTGTGAAAACTGTTTTTTTTTAGGCCGACTGTGGTTAACCCCGCTCTGTCTGTGTTTACACTGAGGGAACTGGCCTCGGGTAATAAGTTGCACCACAGGGCAGACACAACAAGACACTCTGTAAGCCATTATATCCTGAATCCAACAACAGCAGGACAATGTGTCAGTCACTGAAGTGCTTTTACTTTGAAATCACGAGTACATCTACCTGCTGTCTGTCTGTATGTCCAACGCATGTCTCACCAACTCCTTTATGTCATCGACTTCACACGTGTCCAGGGAAGTACAGAGTCAAATGTGATTTAGACATAGATATCTTCAATATTAATACAAATTTAATAAATAGTGCAGGCCGAGTTGCACATGTCTTCTTCTACAACCGTCAATAAACGACGGTAGCGATCGGCATCTGGTTCAAATCGCAGGTCAAAATCGCCACCAGATAATTTTGTTATTTTTATTTCACCATATTGTTCTGGCAGCAATATTCATAGATTTTCTTTCTGTTTAGCAATTTGTCTTAAGAGCAAAAGCACAACGTTCATTTTGTTGCTGCAATTATTTCAGGCAGAATTACAGCTCTTATTTTGAAAAGTTGGGAATTTTGTTTGTGAAGATTATATAGGTTATTAAACAGACCTCTGAAATAGCCAATATGCAATGTAGGAAAAAAAACCAAGTCATTTAAACTTTTATATAAACCACACACATGAACAATAATAAAGTGACAGTGTATTGTTAAACAGCTGGAGGAGATGACAAGGACAAACTCTTAAGTAGCTCTGGAGCATCAACACAGAACAAGAACATAATAAACAGGCAGGTTCTTTACAAGGCGCTGCACTCGTTACTTTAGTTCAAAGATTTGAAAACAGGACTTTAAGGTTTAATTGGGGCATTTTTAGGTTTTTGTACAGTTAAGTAAATGAGCTGAATACTGAATACTCTCATTCATATCGCCAAATTGATCTCTTTGACTATCACACACCACTCTTTAATATAACTGAATAGGACACAATGCCATGCACCCCAACAGGTCGACCTGTCAACAAGACCTCCCTGTAACTCATTTGTTTGCTCTCTATCTGGTTGTTATTGCTATTTTATAAGTGGATCATGTGTTTTTTAACAAGCTGTTTGATAAATACTGTAATGTGATGTTACCTTTGTGGAGTAAGAGGTAGGATAAATACTATATAATAAAAAAACTCAAGTTAAATATTGTCATGTCTTTCACCATGGATGCTTGCAAGGTTCAAATAGAAGTGAGAGGACATATAAGTGATATAATTATTGTTTTGAAAAGGTGTGGTGGTAACGTAGTAAACTGTTGTGCCTCGAATATCTGGTCTTCACCGTCCGTTGAGTCAGAGAAACCTAATTACTAATGTTCTCCTGCCCACTTGTCCAGATGTGCGTATGACCAGTTATATAAGAGCTGGTTCAGAAGGGAAAGTCACCTCATTCACATGCACCACAAACATATGTTTTCCCCAAGCATCAGTCCACCTCTTCACATGCTGCACGGCCTGCGTGAATACTACCAACCCACCAGGATGGTAAAAGCTGAGGGGAATAATAACATGATGCAACCGTCCTAAGTGTGGGCCCGAGGGACCATATCCTGTTATGGTGGGTCTGGGAGAGGCCTGGTGTTGCCAGTCTCATGCAGACCACAGCCACCCACTCCTCACCCGTCTGAATCACTGTTTACTTAGACAGGAAGGCCGCCCGCTACAACATCATCAACTCCTGCTCCATGTCTGTGACTCGCCTGTGGCTTTCGGGCAAAGGGGGGGGGGCTGTGTTTTTCCCCCGATGGCCAACTTTCTAAAAGCAGAGACAAGTCCAAACCAAAGCGTTTAGAGGAGCAGGGCCGGGCCTCGGAAACCGCCCGCTCCTCTGAGCTGTCCACCTCTGAGGCCTGGTCCGCCCCCTCCCTCTGCGAGAACAAAGCCCCATTCAATCACAGTGGGTTATGGTTAAGGTTAAAGTCGGTTGAAGACTCAGCTGGTAAAATATTACGATGCCAAAGTGGGAAAAAACTAAAAAATTCCACAAAAATATTCAGTCTGTGTGAATCGAAGCAATTCTCACATGAATAAATGAAACAAACATGAGAGAACGTCAGAGATTTTAACCGTTTCTAACGTTTGAGTGGGATCTGGTCATTCTGGCTTATCTGAAAGCTAGTAAAAGTTTTCATGGGGCCTGAGGCGGAACTTTATTTGCTTCCACCCTTCATTAAAGCAATTAAATAACTCAAAATATCAAAAATGCAACAATGAAATCGATTATTACATGCTTGAATTTTGTAATAAAATACGCAACTAGGGTTATATCAAAGACAAATGACTGACTTTTCATACTTTTCATTCCACAGGTTATATTTTGAGGCCTTCTACAACTTCCTTGTTTTGGTCTTCACGCTACACTGACCCAGAAAAAGTTGGGAATTGGTGCTTAAAAAGACCCTCATCTGTGGGGCCACTGCATTTAGACAGAAAAATGCCAAACAAAACCCAGCGTCAACTATATTCAAAATGTGGTTTCCACTGCCCTGTCTCGCTTTCATCAGGTGGCCCCTCTCTCTGGGCCTGGACATGAACCTAGACCTGCCAGCCCCCCCCTCCCCGCCCACACGTGCCCCATCCCGCTGAGAAGGACACCCCGGGGTCAAAACCAACTTGGCTGAACCAGCTGTAGTAGTGAGAACAGAAATAGAGTTTTATGTGAAATTAAGGGGAGAGAGAGATCAGTTGCATGGTTGTGTTGGGATGCAGAGGAATGCTACGTAATTCTATGTTAACAGATGTGTAAAAAATTTGTGTGAAAAGAAACTTTGTGTTAAACAATTGACTGAAGTTGATGGGAGACAGGCTGAGGCCAAGCTGGGAACCATCAAGGACCAAGTCAGGAAACCAGCATCAGTCGTTTCCACCTGCCACAGCAGACAGAGTCAGCTCCGTTCACCTGGGACCTGAGGTCACACAGCACAGACAACAGCCAGAGGATTGAGTCTGTGGAGTCTCCATTAGTTTTCATTCTACATGTTCGATTGTTTGTGATGAATGGACGACTCCACAGACCAAACATTACACAACAACATAAATGAGGTGAACTCACTGATCTAGCTCTCTGGTTGTAGTTGTGTTATTGTAACAACAGCCGGTGCAGAGATATTTCATTTTTTTAAAGGCCTTCACTGGAGCACATGACACCATAATAAGCAAATTGTGGTGACATGAACTGGTCTCTGCTGCCTCCTGGTGGACTAAGATGCTGAAAACAGTCCATTTTGTTGAGAGTAGTGCACTAGAAGCAGAAGTTCACACCCTTTTAAACACTAGACTAGAATAGATTTTTAAGATGTTATTGTTGACTTTTAAGGCCCTTTCTGGACTTGCACCTCAGTACATTTCAGATGTTTTGACTCTGTATGTGCCCGGTCGTAAACCTGAGGTCCTCAGAGAATGTCTGACAAGCGTTTCCACTGTCCTGGTTGAGGACCAAGAGCCTTTTCTGTCAGAGCTTTATATTAATGGGTTCTCTCAGACTAAATTCACCTTCAACTTTGTATTTTTCTGAATTTATTTACTCTGTTTCTCTGATCTTACCAACTTTATTTAGCTTGTACTCTTTTTTGTATTTGTACTCAAATCCTGTGTGATCTTCAAATAGCTTTTGATAGTTTTCTAATGTGAAATGTGTGCTCCTTTCTTCATTTTTTCTTGTAAAGGTCATTGTAACTGCTTTGAAAGGGGCTTCATAAATAAAGTTGGCTTTTATTATTATTCCATCTATTATCTATACCACTTATCTTCTGAAGGTCATGCACCCTAGACAGGTCGCCAGCACTTTACAGCTGCTATTAACCTTCACACAAAGTTTACAAATATAGTTAAAAAATAAGTCACATAACTAAAAACCTGTTTGTATTGCTTTTATTATTAATGGTACAAACAGTTCCAGGCAGAAGTAGTGCATTCACAAATTTACAGATGCTGAGTAGGTTGGGGGCAAAGTTTGGCTCATAACATCATCGAATACCATTATTAATAATATTTATTATCCAGACCCCAGGGAATACAGTCAGTCAAATCTAGTGCAGATCTATTTGATCTTAAACAACATTCAACAGCAACTGGGCACGAAGAAGCCCAGAAACAACATGAAGTAACATTTAGAAAAACAAAAAAAAGATAGCATACGCACAGACTCGTTGTGTGATGGCTGCAAAAGTGTCTCTGATCAATTTGTTCTACGCTCAGCCAAGTGCTTGAGATGAAGTCTTCAGAAGTCGACCGGGGGGGGAGGGGGGGGGGTGCCAGCATTCGAGGATTCAGTCCATGTCTTTGGTTCGTGGGGATCTTGGTAATCTCGGAGATAAAGGATTTGGTTTTTTTGCAGGTTTTAGCCTCTTTACTAACAATCACATACACCGTTAATTGAGTGAAGCATTTTTCCAAAAGCAATCTGCTGTTTCCTTTTCTCTCAGTAGAGACAGTTCTTCACCTTCAAGTGAAAGACTGTTGCTCTAACGTTTGGCTCTGACTGCAGTGCCGGTGTAACAATGAATGAGTGTCCTCATAAAAGTGAATAAACGACAGGAGTCAAGCCGCCAGTTAACAACTCATATCCTCAATGACATCATACAGCAGATATTGATAAATTACCTTTTGTGTAATACTGCGGGAAACTCAGAAACTTCAAACTGATCTCAGTCCTATTTTAACAGCTTCATATCTTTATCTATAAGCTTCCTGGAGGTCACATCACAACCCTGACCGACCTGCACTTCAGACATGAAAGCTGCTCGAGGTATAAAGCAGTAAAATCATGCATTGTTTTATTCTCTGAACTGTGATAGTCGGCAATAACTTAGATAATTACACAGTAACTTCAGCAAATACTGGAAACTGCATAACAATGCATCTGGGATTAAAGTCGGACGGTAAGAGAAGAGATAATATCCAGTCTGACGGGTTAAATGTAACAAGCACATTCCAGATGGAGTTTGATGCATTGAAATAACATCAAGAAATGCTAGCTCACCTGCGCTACCAGGTGAGCTAGCAAGAGGCTTGGGTTCTTCTGCAGCACCCGTGGGTTTGATTCCCACGCTGCACTTTGCAACGTGTCTAACCCTCATTCTCTCTCTCTCCCCTTCTCTCCACGTGCTTCTTCTTACACATTAATACAGGCAGAGTCACCCAGAAAATACTTAAATAAAGGGAAATACAAAAATTGTGGTGCATAAGTTGTGACGACAAAAAAATCTAAGTTTGAATGTGTTTTGACATGTGATGCTATAATAATAGCAAACACCAATGCTTTGGAAAATGTTCAGCACTAATGGGATGTACAGCAGATAAGTAATAAATATGCCAAAACATGCAAAGTGTGTGTGTGTGTGTGTGTGTGGGGGGGGGTCCTATGTTCTTCTGGCAGGTTTGGCAATGAGCTGCCGTTCTCTCTCCAGCTCCTTCTCCCGCTGCTGCTCCTTCTCCAGCGCCTCCCTCTGCTTCTGCTGCTGCAGCTTCAAGGCTCTTTTCTGAGAAATAAACAACAGTTCATATTTAATCATCCCAACGTCTATCACACGACTCAATCAGGAGACGTGTTGATTGGCTCATGTATCTCAATGACCTTAGCACTTTGTCTGGCACGTTTTACACTTTGGTTTTTAAGTTTTAAAGTCAGTTTTTATTTTTCATCTTTTATGAGTTATATCCTTTTAATGTTTTATCATTTTAAGTATTTTTTTAGGGCAGGCGCAATATTCACTTTTATTCTGCATTATTATTGTGGGTCTTAAGTGATATGTCCTTATGTAGTGTTTTTGTTGTTGTTTGTTGTTCAATGTACTGTTCTGCAGCTGCTGTAGTACCTTGGCCCAAGACAAATTTCCCCATGGGACAATAAAATGTTTTATATGAATCATCTAATTCAAATAAATCTCATTACCTTTAGTTTTGTCGTCTTTTCGTGGAGCAGGATCATCTCTTTCCTGACGTTCACCAGTTTATTGTGGTAAACCTTTGCCTCTGTAAACTAAACACAATAAACTGGATTAGAGATCCTTCCTCTGGTGTAGAGAATACAAACAATATGTGGGAAAATGAGATAAGGATTCAGCCCCAACATACCAGTGAATTGAGGTCGATTAAGGCATTACATTCTCTGAACTTGGTGACTTCTTGGTCCATCGTATCTAACAACACAACCTGGTTTTGTCTGGATGAGACAAATGACAAACAAACATGTGAATAAAAAACTGAAACCTTTGGCAGTCAATAGGCAGAAATATGAATTCATCCTCGACAATGGCCGGACATTTAAAAGGTGATCCACACATTCTTACATTCTTACGTTTTCTGGAATTATTAGATAGGTAAGTAAATATGAACCATTGTATTCATTCAAGATGCAGGTGTCTTCATATATGGGGTAGAATTGTATTCAGTAAACTAAGAAGCTTGAAAAAAGAGCTTCAAAATGACATGAAAACCATTTTCCTGTGACATAAATTAAATGAGATATGGAAAGTCAAAGTAACAGATATAAACTAAATAGGTTAAAATGTTGTTCCTTATAAATTGCGATGGTATTTTCTTATTTATCTGAATCAGCGTGTCAAATAAATGAATATCTGTAATGATGCAGCTCAGCAGTGTGAGGATTTGACCTGGATTAACTTTGGTTGTGTGACGAGGCACAAGGTGCAACACAACTCGTGACACATCAAGTAAGGAGAAACTCACGTGAGCTCTTGAAGTGCTCGTTTAGAGTTCTGCAGATCAGGGAGGTAGTGGGAGAGAAACCCCTCGGTGAGTTTCTCCACTGCTTTCTTATCCACATACGCCTCCTCTACTGGGAGGGAGCCCTCCAGCTGGAAGGAGTCCTGCTGGGCCAACTGGAGGTCTGTCAAACAGGTCAGACAAAAAGTGTTCAGTACAATGTTGTACATCATTAATACAAAAAAAAATTAAATCTTCACCGCCACACTAAAGGATTTATTTAATAACGTATACCTGGAGCACACACACCCTAGCTCTCTATCTTTCTCTCTCTCACAGACACACACACACTATCTCTCTCATTCTCTCTCTCTCTCTCTCACACACACACACTATCTCTCTCTTTCTCTCACAGACACACACACTCTCTCTCTCTTTATCTCTCTCTCTCTGACACACACACATGATCTATTTTTCTCTCTTTCTCACACACACACCCACACAATCTCTCTCTCTCTCTGTCTCACAAACAAACACAATTTCTCTTTCTCTTTCACACACACACACAAAAACAATATTTCTCTCTCCCACACACACACGCACACACACCTTCACTGCTGGACGATGGTCCTTCCTCTTCCCTCTCGTCGACCTCCATCTGCATCGCCCCTGTTGCCCCAGGCTGCTTCTCAGGACCTGACATAGGAGACACGGGGCGTCCATTTAAAAGCATGTGATTGAACGTTGAGTCAGAGTTCATGGAGACACAGACACACACACAGAGCAGCTACTCGTTGAGGAAGTAGTTCAGCTGAGCAGCTTCTTTCTAACCTCAGCGGTCAGACACCACGTGACTACTCTCCTCGCGCTGCAGCCTCTCACCTGTTTGACGAGTCGAGCTCCGGGGACTCGAACACACAACAAAACACCGATTCAGGGATTCGTCTGTTTGTTGCTGCTGCTGCTGCTGCTGCGTCCGGTGTTCCGGTTTAACTGGGGATCAGGGCCACTGGTGATTTGTTGTCGGTATTCCAGATGATGTCGGTCGGCTGCAGACTGGGTCGCAGATTCGTCATTTTGTGTTTGAAGTGCGGTGATCTACTGAAGGTCTCGTTGAAGTAAACATCACATTGAGACAACAATATAAATCACATGGGTAAAAAAAGTAAATATAGCACAAACAACTAAATGTCAATTTCAATGTCAGTTTTATTTATATATCACATTTAAAAACAACTTGGTTGACCTAAGTGCTTTACAGGTGCTCCTTAGAACGTAAAGGTGATGTAGAAATACAGAATTTACGTTTGTTTACAAAGTAAGAAATGAGAAATGAACATGATGATTTGTGGTAATCAAAAACAATATATTTAATGAATACTTAGAATAGTAAATGACAAAATACATTATTTTAAAAAAATAGCACAGGAAATGAAATGAAATGAATACTGTTGTCGATCAAAAAGAATCAAAAGAAAATAAGGATTTGTAACGATAAAAAAAAAGCTAATTGGGGAATACCTGAAATACTGAATGATGTTATTCATTCCCTGTAAAGATATAGAAAATACAAACTGAGCCGGGTCACTTTTGACTCATGAATCTTAACATATCCAATGAAATGTGACAAGTGTAATCAATCTACACTCAAATTGTACATGCTTAGCCCACATTCACAAATCACATTTTGTCTCATAGGGCTCTGACAAGGTGTGACATCCTCTGCCCTTAACCTACAAAAAATGTGTGTGTGAATTGCGCTTTGTGAAAATGACGAATCTGCAAGCAACCGACAACATCTGGAATAAAGACATCAAATCACCAGTCGCCCTGATCCCCAGTGAAACTAGAACACAGAGGAACTTGCGTCATGTGACTCTTCCTGCGTCCTCACGTGACTGTGTTCCGGGTTTTTGCGGAGGAGGCGTTTTGCTTCTCCGCCGTTTTCTCACCTGGATTTACCGCAAAAGTTTGGATATAAACGTCACACGAGCGGAGCGGACACGCGTGGGTGAGTCCGGCGCGTGTTTACAAACGAACCCGCCCACTCGGCAGGTTCCGGTTCGGTCGTAAAGCGACACAGGAGGACAGCTAACCGATGCTAGCTAGCTTGTTGCTGTTTAGCCGAGGACTGAAGTTTGTGAGTCATGGGGGGGGTGGTGGTGGTGATTCAGGGACCTGTTCCCTTTAACTCGTCACATCCACAGTCAACACACACACACACACATACACACACAGCGGTGGATCCAACATGTCAGCTGGTGTAACGCCTCCTTGTGTGTTCTTGTGTTGCTGCTCCAGGTGTGAGGATGGAGAACAGACCCCAGGTCAGTGATTCCACCAAAGGACAGTAACTCACAGACGGATCTGACCTGGTGTCACCCCCCCCACCCATTGGAAAGATGTCCGGTGGGAACCTCTTCAGCAAAGTGCGCTCCGCCTTCCGGAGGGAGCGAGGGGACTGGGCCCTCAGCGACTCGGCGCCCTTCGACTTCTCCGACGAGCTGGTGGAGGACGATGCGCCCAAATTCAACAAGCTCAAGGTGGTGGTGTCCGGGGAGATGTCCGACTACTCCGCTGGGGCTCCGTCCAACGGGGTGCCGGTGAGCACCATGCTGGTGTCGGCGGGGGACGACGACGACGACTCCCTGATCGACTCGTCCTCGGGCCTGGGCAGTCCGAGTGTCAACATGGACCCCTGTGACAGCTGCACCAAGAGGAGGGAGATGATGAAGCACAAGAAGGTGATGAAGAGGCTCATGGCCGCTGCTGTGCTGTACCTGCTCTTCATGACGGGGGAGATCATAGGTGAGCAGGATCCCAGTGGAACCACACAGCACATTGGTCCCTCACGGTTTCAAACAGGGTCCAAGGGGAAAGGCTTCAAGTCTTGTGGGTGTACAGATTTATTAATTACTATTTCCATAGGTTTACTGATGCCAGGCTGAGGATAGTCACCTGTAATATAGAGACTGTGAACGTGATATACAACTTCCACTCCAGATGTAAATTACTGGAGTTAAGCTTTGAAACAAGAAGATTCCACAAGGATCTAAGTTGTATTTATGTATGAGATAAGCTGCTGCACAACAGTCCATTGTACAATAACAACAACAACAAACATTACACACAAGGACATATCACGTAAGACCCAGAATAAAAGTTGAACTTTGAATACTGCACCTGCACTAAAAACACTCCTAATGATAAAACACTAAAAGGATATGACAAGATAAACGAGATGAAAAACTAAAACTGTTTTAACACTTAAAACCCAAATCAGTTAAACGTAACAGACAAAGTGCAAAGGTCATTGAGATGAAAGAACCAATCAACTAGTCTCCTTATTGAGTTGTATTACAGACGTTGGGATGAATGAGAGTTAAGACCGTTGGTTTTACATGTAAAGGCTTTATGTCCATATATAGACTGTTATAAGTATATACGCAGGTATGTATACTATAGGAATATGAGTTTTAGATGGTTATGTGTCATATGTGTTTATATCTGTATAATTTCCCTGTAGCATACTAAACAGCAGTATACCATATATTGAAGAACTATATAAAGATGAGAATAGGTTTAATAAGGTGTGGAAGCATCATGAGGATTCCTCCTCGTGACACTGATTCTACAACCAGAACTTTCCTGGAGGGCTGAAGCACCATTCCCCCCCGAGAGATGTTCCCTGGTTCGGTGGTTTGACGATGGTGCTGGAGAACATTGTCTCATACGTAACGACAAAAGCACCCATGGGACTGTTGTGTGTCCACAGGAGACAGAGGACCTTTGTCTTCTGCACGGGTCACTGGTTCCTAATAGAAAAGGGGTGACTGGAATATAGCTCCTGTAGCAAATGTTTTACTGGTAGTGTGTGAGAGTTCAACACCTGTTAAAGTAGATGTTGTTCTCCTGGAGCCACTTTGGATCATAAACTCATTTATGCCATTGTTTACTAAATGTAGTTATGCTGTGTGTGATTGCCTGAATGGACCCACACCCTTCTAAACCTGTTTTCTTACTTGCATGTGAAGATAGCTGAGCTGCATTTCGGTGTTTATCATGTAGTTTAATCTCTTTCTCTTTTACCTTCAGGTGGTTATGTGTCAAACAGTTTAGCCATCATGACCGACGCTGTCCACATGCTGACGGACGTGGTGGGCATCTTGTTTTCTCTGCTGGCCCTGTGGCTCTCCACCAAACCCCCCACCAAGAGATTCACCTTCGGACTGCATCGCCTCGGTACCTCCAACCTTTCACACTTCTTCTTTTCACTTCTCCTGTGTGTCCACTCCTCTCAGTCGATATATGAGTGCGTCAGTACATTTGGTTTTGACTCAGATGAAAGAAGAAAGCTTGTGTTCAGTCCAGATCAGGTTACTGATAGGGCAAATAGAGATGACAGCTAAATTTAGACCCCCGCAGTCATTTATCATTTCATTACAACTATCTGTTACAGTGGAACTTCGATGTTTGGTGCAGATATAAATCTGGATAAGTGCCTATTCTGATTTATAACACTGTTGCACCAAGTCTGCGATCAGTCAGGGAGATACGCACCTCTGAATAACATTGTCACGGCAGGTGGGTTCTTAAAAGCGTCCATGAAAGAGGCTCAAGCCATAAAATGATAGCTGTCAAACAAGGGCTTGGTATGCAGCCAAGTCTTTTATTGTTACCAGTCATGATAACAAGGACAGAACGCTTGTCTAAGAGTGAAGCTGCTTTTGTCTCTGTATGTAAAACACAACTCCTGCAGGGGTTTGCTATCAACATTCTGTATCCGGCGTCTTCCACTGCAGAAAAGTGGGGAAATTATCACAAAGCCTTTACAAAACTGTATTTTCCATTTAAAGATACTTTTGACAATATCAGTCACAATCAGAAACCGTATGAAGCAGGGACATTAAGAGGCTCTACATCTTATGGCAGGCTCAACAATTAAATGTTATAGTTAATATAATAAATAGAGCCTATTTCGATCATCAGAAGGGATTTGAACATGTGAATTGACCTCACAGACCTATTGGGCATTAATCTGATATTGTTAAGTGCGTCTATAACAGATTCAATTTGTGATACTGGTACCTTGTTCCTGTCTGCAGAGCTACTGGTTGAAATCAGATTTTTTTCACAGCTATTGTTCTGAATGTGTTTTGTTCATTCAACTGATTGTGATTTCCCGACTTAGAGGTGGTATCGGCCGTGGTCAGCGTGCTGCTCATCTACATCCTGACGGCCGTCCTGCTCTATGAGGCGGTGCAGAGGACGGTGCACCAGGACTTCAACATAGACGGAGACGTCATGCTCATTACCGCAGCTGTGGGAGTAGCTGTCAACCTGGTGTAAGTGAAAGGTCCACATGGGAAGGTTTATCTAGAGAGACTGTGGCTTTGATAGAGGGTATGTGGAAATAAGTCAGCCTGTTCTTTACTTGTTAACATTTTAATCGTCACCTTAAAGCCCAACATGTCTGTTAGTGTTTCTGTGGTCTCCTGAATACAGTTAAATACATAGAAGGAGGTAACAATGGGATATAATTACCATTTAAAATCCAAATTGCTTCTCATTGCCTTGAGAACAGTTTTCATCTGTCAGTTACAAACGATGTTACTTCATTAAGTCAGTAAAGAAGAAGGATGATGTAGACAGATGATACATTGAGGATTGTAAGAACCATGAGGGATGAGGAGCGAAGCAAACCACATTTAAAACCTACAGAAAGTCTTGTGTTCAGATTCATTAACAGTAAACATTTGAAAAGGAAAAGTCTGTCCCTCCATATCATACATTTCTTTAACAGTTGCTACAAACTCTACATTGGATTACAGTTAAAATAAGGAACTGAGATGCAGCGACATGAGACCGAATCCATTTCTGTGTGTGCAGAGTATCAGCAAACCTTTTACTGCTCAGTACAAAGTACTTTCCAATTTGCTGATGCTCAAAGTGTAATGTTTGACCACAGTCAGTAGATGAATCAATAATTTGCACTCTATAAACTCAGCGTTATGAACTGAACAACATCATGTTATTGCTTAAAATCAAATCTCTCTTCCTTTGTTTTTCTGGCGTCTTCAGAATGGGTTTCTTATTGAACCAAGGGGGTCACCTGCACTCGCACGGCCCCGGTCACGGTCACTCTCACGGTCACTCTCACGGCTCTGCAGCTGCCTCAGGGTCAGTGTCGGCCGGGTCGGGTCACCAGCAGCGCTCCCTCGGCAGCCTGGCTGTCAGAGCGGCCTTCATCCACGCTCTGGGTGACCTCCTGCAGAGCGTGGGGGTGCTCATAGCGGCCTACGTCGTCCGCTTCAAGGTACTCAAGCTTTTTGTTAAAGTGTTTTAATGATACTCACTATAACTTTTGCCAAGAAATGTTTAATCAGGTCGACAAAACTACATTTTTTTTGTGATGACATTTTTTTACTTTATTAAAAACATATGACAATACACACAGATACATATACACAAAATATACAAATGAAAAATGAACAAAAGAAAGTAGGAAGGAACCACAAAAAACAAACCCACAGCATCACTCAGATCCAGGTCACCAACGCTTACAAAATATAGTTGTAAACGAGTTTTTACTTTTATAGAGAGTAAGTACTGAGCCTCTGAAACTGAATTGTTATCTCTGCTGACTCGAGCAGTTGGTGACTTCCTGGAAAGAAACATGTAGTTCGGTACAAGTTAGAGGAACATAGACAAACAAATCTGGAACTGTTGTTTTAGTGACTTCAATTAGTTGTGTTGACTTTACTTTTGACTTCCAGGTGAATTTCTGTTAATGGATCCACCCAGTGAGGGATTGTGAAGGAATAAGACACAAAGTACAAGTTCATGCAACTGATGACTTAGTTTAAACCGCCTGCAGTAATTAACATATATCAAATACTTTTCTGACCAATTACATTCTCTTGTTTTCAGACAGTGAATGATGAACATTATCCTGAAAACAAAACCTTGTTCTACTAATGTCTTTGTATCTCGTAGTCGTTAATTTTCCAGTGATTGTAATTGTTGTCCCATGTTTTAAGGTCTTGAATTGAGATCAACTACCAGGATGAACAGTCACAGCCCATTGAAGTTATTAGAAGTCATTATATGTGTCAAAAACTATTTAAAAGCTGATGTGATGTAACCTGTGTCTTCCCAGCCGGAGTTGAAGCTGGCTGACCCCATCTGCACCTACATCTTCTCCATCCTGGTTCTCTTCACCACAATCCGCATCATGCGAGACACCCTGGTCATCGTGCTGGAGGGTAAGTGTTGGTTCCTCTCTTGTGTTGTTTAGTATAAAGAATGTGGAGCACGTACTTTAATGGTGTTGTTGTTGTTGTTGTTTGTATCTCTGTGTATCAGGGGTTCCCAGACACCTGGACTCTCAGCGAATCAAAGAGGACCTCCTGAAATTGGAGGACGTCCATTCAATCGATGAGCTGAACATTTGGGCTCTGACCTCTGACAAGACTGCAGCAGTCGTACATCTGCAGCTCAGTGAGTACAACACCAGCACCTACAGCAAGAGAGAGGCATTCTGGGAAAGTGTGGGAATGTCTTAAATGTTTTCTGGTAGATTTTTGTGAAATCTAGAATCTACATTTGGACAAAAACCATTGGCTATCAAAATGAATGTATTATTCATCATATATTAGTATGGTTACATTTGATTTGCTGTTTTAGCCCCAGTTCAGATAAGCACAATTATTTTTTTGGTTGCAGTTGACTCACAATTTACGTTGTGAATTGCACGTTTATTCAAAAGGTTGTCTTATGGTAAAAAAAAATACCAATGGCTGTGACTCAAGGTGGAGTTTATGACCTCTCCTGCAGCCAGCCACCAGGGGGCGATCAAGACGATATGGCTTCACTTTGTCATCCAACTTTGTATTTTGTGTTCACAGCACCCTCTAGTGCTGACAACTGGGAGGACGTCCAGGCGAGGGCCCGGCACCTCTTGATTCACACCTACGGCCTCACCAGGTGCACAGTGCAGGTGCAGACACACAGGCAAAGGCTGGCACACAACTGTGCACACTGTCAGCAGTCCAGTGCCTAGACAAAGACTCACAGTGACTTCCACGCTGCATTTTCTGGAGCTGGACAGCAGAGGGCACAGAGAGAAAAGGCTCTGAGTGGAGGTCACAGCTCGGTGCCATAACAGGAGCCACAGTATGTAAGTGGAAACAAAATGGTGCCAAAGGACAGATGCAGATTTCTAATTACAGGATCCCTACGGCCTCTAGGGGGCCGCACACTCTTACGCTTGATAAGCTCTCGGAGGGGAGGTTAAATACTTCAGCAGAGACGAATGGAAGAACTTGCTCGTAATTCACCATCAAAGCCTATTCCACAAACTGATGTTTCATCATCAGATGCAAATGTAATCTTTTTGTTTATAGATGTGAGGACTGTACATTATGATTTTATTACTTTAGTGAGGGTGTCTGCGACTGAAAAGCACCTGCTGTCATTTGAGAATAACTGTGGTCCCAGTGCTAACTCACCACTGGTACACGTGAGGCCCTTTATTATTGTTTCCCTTTATGGGATGTTACATTTTCCTCTAATGCTCTTAATCATTATTGTTCCTCAGCCAAAGTCTGTCGTAGTGCAGATCTTTTTAAACAACAATAATTTTAGTTATTTCTAACGTTGACTTTACTGACCGACAATTACAAAAATAACCCGACACTTATGTTTTATTCCAGCACATCTCTTACTACTTCATTTCTCTGAGCAGGTAACTGACAATCGACACCGATTGACTTTGAATTCAACGCTACAGTGGTTTCACTGTATACTCTGCTTTCTTCTCATATCAATGAACCGACGGTGAAGTGATGCAGGTTGAGAAAATCTTCAGTATTTTACAGTTGCAGTGTTTTGCTGGAGAAGGTTTGAGCTGGAATTTTGCCAATAATGGTGTTTAAAGTGTTTTGAGGCTGTGGCAGGTTTTTACTTCAAACCTTTCCCCTCCTCTGATATTATTCATGGAGAGACGTTCGGATTTGGATCGCTGTTTTTGTTTGTAATAAAGTATTTAATCTTTTGTGCTTTTCTCAGAGTCTCATTTCTATGGAGAAATTGAATTTAGGAAACTGTGTGGTCATCCCCTAATGTCACTCTCAGTCCAATTCTCTTATCGAATTTTATTTTATTGAATTAGTCGCTGTCGCAGTTGTTGGAACCATCTCCATCCATATTTATGTTATCGATTGAGAGCACTTAGATTTACACTAGAGTTAAATCTGCACAAGTAGGTTTGAGTCCTGCAGCGTCTGCAGGTTCGATTCTCATTCTGCTGAATGTCTTCCCTGCTTGTTCTCCCCCTTTCACACTTAACTCTCCTAATAAAGGCTTGATGCCAAAAATACATCAAAACAAATTAATCAATTGTTTCTTGGTTAAAAAAAACAACAGAACTCTTTAAATGCAAATGTGGCGTAATGTCACTTTTCAACTCTAGGTGGTGCACTTAAGTCATATGTTCCTTACAGGATCATTTGAGATAACATGCAAATGTTTGTGTATAATTTACATCGAACTTTTGTATTCACCTACAAAGAGAAACACAAAACACGTCTGTCTTTGAGAACTAGTTTTTATCTTTTATTATTGTGTGGTCAGGTTATGATGAGTAAAGAACTGCACTATACAGTTTATGGAATGATTTTGAACAACGTATAAATATGTGTGTGAAACTGTGAATTAGTCCTTTAATGTGTCATGTTTTTTAATAATTATCTGTGTTAAAAAAAAGGCAAATATTAAAGATAAAGTATAATCAAGTAATGGAGCATGATGCAAAGTCAAGGAACATTAAAAACAACATAGACAATTAAAACATATACAGACAATGTATTTTTGAGCTAAATAAAAGATAAAAAATAGCAGTATAAGAGATAAAAAGAAGTTAAATAGATAAAAGGATCAATCTAGAACAAAAATTGTAAGTAAAGAGTTTATTACAACTAAAATAGATAAAAAGTATGCAATATAATAAAATACAATGACAGTATATGACCTTAGACTTCGCAAAATAGATTCATTAAAGGTGCTTGTTAATAAATGTTTAATCTAGATTTAAAAATACAAAGGGTATATTCACTTAGCAGATTTATCACAAGGCTTATCAGTGACAACATGATCAAACTGGGAGTGTCTCTGTTACCAGGCAACAGGTGGATTCCACAGAAGCAGTGGGAGGGAACTTGTGTTTACAGCAGAGCCAGAAGTTTACACAGCATCCACTCACCTGCCGGCCTCCATGAAGAGAACCATAAACTCATTTACTGAATCCTCTCCTGTACCAGAGTCTCACACGACTGTACCAAAGAAACAATATAATTATATGTTTATATGTTATATGAGTCACTGAAGTCAAGAGTTCTTAGGGGAACTCCACCTCTGCTGTCATGTACAGTGACAGCAGCCACCACCTGACTTTATTCACTGGTCACATGGCCTGTGGTTTCATCATGACTGGGACCAGTCACGTACTCAAATTCCACCACACACGTACACAAACGCACGTACACACAGACACACACAGCGTCCTTCCTCTGCCATTGTCTCCTTAAATAACCTTCCATCCAGACGCAAAGCTTCATAGGTGAGATTAGGTTATGACTGCAGCACAGAAAGTTTGCATCTCATTAACACACTTTACACAGAATTCAAGATCATTTATACAAATAAACTCGTTCTGCAAAGAGGAAGGAAATGTTTGAAAAATTAAACCCCACTTGTTAAACTTGTAACTGAACATGGGTGTGAGTAACACAAGAGAGGAAAATGTTTCCTGATAGGAGAGAAAGAAACAATGCCCGGGCCTCTCCCTCTCTCCTCCCTCTCTCTCTTCACACTACTTGTTAAATGTTTAATGATTAATCAGAAATCTATTCAGATCCAGGGTGCAGCCGGAGGAAACCAGAGGCCATGGGTGTGTGTCTGTGTGTGTTTCACTGTGGGAGTGTTTTCTGATATGTTTTTTCCCTCTGAGATACAAGATGGACATTAAGAGGATTGTGTCTCTTGTTCTGAAACTCAATGGGAGCTCTGAATGCTCATACAACCACAAACTGAGCAGATGAGTGCAGCTTCTCATTAACTCGACTGTAATGACTTTACATTTGTCCTGTCTGGCTTCGCCTCATCGGTTTCTCAATGACAATTAAAATCATATTTATATCAAAAGAGAGAACAGAACACAATGGAGTCAAATTCAACTTTTCCTTATTTCCTCTGGATTCAGACCAGACTCAGAACATCAGAAGACAGGACTGTGAATTCACTCTAGTACTTTACTGAAGTACAAATTGATGTAGTTGTACATTACTTGAGTATTTGTATTCTTTAGAACTTTATTCTTCTACTTACCTTCATCTCAGAGTCAAATATTGTACCTTTTTTTAATTCAAATACATTTATCTCAACCAGTCAATGTAATTGTCAGCTGGGCAGGTCTCCAGTATATCCACCTTTCAGACTCACATTGACACATGAAAAGACACACTCAGAAGTTGTGTGTTGACAATAATTTATTGACACTGTACAGAACATTATTTACTCACATCACCTCGTTGACTTTTCACATTTACACACCATCCTTCATTCACATCTAAACTGACATCTGTGGTTTCTGTGTGATTCATCAACCGGATGACACATGAGAAGCAGCTTCTTCAATATGAATCGTCAAGTTGTTAAAACAAACACAGAAACCGACAGTGACTTTATTCCACTTTGACTTTATGACAGTATGAGTATCTGCTCCCATTGTTTCCTGCTGCTGTGGATGGCGTCCTCGGGCTCAGCAGGGGTGAACCCCCGCCAGTGGAGCAGAAGCGTTTCCGCACACTGAGTGACAAAGCATCCTAGTTTGTGCAGAAAGGATTCTGTTCGACTGATGGGAGGAGGCATGTCGGCTTGTCGGCTTGTTGAAAGACCAGTGGATCCTCCTGGCAGACGTCTCTGCCTTCTCTCTTTACTTGGTGAGTTTCCTCACCAGCTCCAGCTCCTCCACCGGCCTCCACTTCTGATTGATGGTGATGAGCTGCAATTAAAAGAATTAGGTCTTCATGTGACGCATGTTTGAGAGTGTGACACCAAACTGAAGAGACAGATAACATGATCGACCCGGTGGTGAGAGCCAGGACGTGTGGGAACTTAAGGCTGCTGCTAATTTGATAAGATTTCCTCCTCGGTGACTCAGCACATTGCAGCTGCACCCTGAAGGACTCTGCATGTCCGTGAGCCTCATTAACAACAATCCAAACAAAACACATCATTTAACACGAGAGTTTACCTTCTGGGGTTTTGATGGGTCCACTCTCTCCCATGGCTCTGGGTTATTGGTCTTATTCAAACTAAAAACAGTGAATGAAGAGATTGAATTGGGATTATTAAGCTTTTCTTTGATGCCAAAAAAAAAGGAGGAGAAGCACTTTGTGAAATGAATGCAGTGGAACACGATCACAAAAGAGGAGGAAGTCAAATAAAACTCACATGACATCATTCTTAGTGAACAGAAAGTAGAGCGCAGCCGAGGTGGCTCCTACTCCGGCAAACGCCATGAACCCGATCAGAGGGATCAGCTGGAAAACACCATTTAAAAAATTTGCTTTAAATGTAAAAATGCACATAAGTTATGAACCAAATATCCACAAAACAAAAATAATCAAACATTCAAAGCAGACGCTCACCTCCTTTCTCTTGTTCAACATTTGGAAGAATCCACTCATTTTTAAATTTGTTTTTTTTTCTTCCAACACCTAAAGAGAAATGTATTATATTAGATTTAATAACAAAATGAGAGTGAGTGAAGCAGAGTCAACAGGTCATAGAGCAGCAGCTGGACGTGGCAGCACTCACCTGTTGTTGCAGAGAAGTGTGTGACGCCTCTCAGCGCAGCATCCTGTGAGCCGGCCTGATGTGGGCAGGATGAGGAGCCGTACGAGGTGACAGGCACGTAGACAGACGCAGCTTCCTGCACCGAGATGCAGACGCACGCTCCAATAACTCACCACAACCACTCAGCTGATGATCAATACACTTTCTGGGCGTGCAGCGCTCTCTTGTGGCCGCGGTTAAGAAGTGAAAGTCAACAGGTTGAACTTTGGGATATTAAAAACTAATTTTAGAAAAAAAACACAAAACACCAGCGATCGGGTTTCACAATTTTTTTATTTCAAACATTGTTTCTAACAAGTCATCACTACAGAGGGTTGTGGTGATGTGCGGTTTGTCATCTGATGTGTGTTTGATATGTGTGTATCTGCTGTGCAGTGAGGGAGGGGCTCATCTTTCCGAGGGCCTGCAGGAAGTGAGTGTGTTTGATAACTGAAGCCGCCATGTTCTCTTCTTGAAGTGCCAGCAGAGCAGCCTGGAAAAAAAAACAATGTTTTACATGGTTTAGGACTTTGGTTGTATATATTTGTATATTGGTTGTATGATTTTCTTTGCCTCGGCCTTAGTAATGTATTTTCACTTGCAGGGACACATTTTGAGTGTGTGTGTGTATTTTCTTCTCGTTCGGGTCAGCTTGCCGAGACAAACTATTTGGATTAGTTTATATTACAACAAGAAAATGTAAATCTTGAATTGTGAATCGAAGCGCTGAGAAATTTGCATCATAATAGAATATACATGTATTTTGCGAACATTAAAACGCAAAGGTCACGATTCACACTTTAAATCATCATTCTATGATTTGTTTCCCCACAACATTCAGGCCCATCGTTGGTCGAGCTTCACTTTACCTCTTTACACAGGTTTTCCAGGTCAGCTCCAGAGTAAAGTTCGCTCTTTGATGCTAGTTCCTCCAGATACACATCAGCAGCGACAGGCATCGACTGCATACACACCTTCAGGACAGCGAGTCGAGCCTAGAATCACACATATGCAAAAGTCAGCCAGTTTATTTTTATGCTTTTTAAATAAACATTCATGGGAAAAGTCATTTAACTATCATTAAATTCACAACTGTTGAACAGCTCTCACAACATTTTGGATTTCTATTCACCTGCTGGTCAGGGTGGTGGGACGTAGATGATGTGGTCCAGTCTTCCAGGCCTGAGGAGGGCGCTGTCTAAGCAGTCGGGTCTGTTTGTGGCGGCTACGACCATCACCTCTTTGTTGCATACTTCCTGGCAGTCCAACTGTCGGAGAGCATGAAACATAACATGTTCACTCAACAGCTAAACTGATCTGATGTTTCCAAAGTGATGGAAGATGAAGTTTGGAGCACATCTGCATTGTATCTGACCTGGTCCTGAGGGCGGGTCTCCTCAGCTCCCTCTGCCTGGAGGATCTTCTCAGTCCCTCTCCTCTCCAGCGACCTCAGGCCGACCCCGTCCATCTCATTCAGCAGCACAGACAGGAGGCGGGTGTGCACGCCGCTGGATTGGTTGTTCGACCGAGAGCCAATCAGGGAGTCGATCTCATCGAGGAACAGGATACAGGGGGCGCAGGAGCGGGCTTGTCGAAACAGCTGGAAGTGGACAGACAGGAAGTTTTGTTTACGGATGAAACAGACAGGAAGTCATTCACGGGTTATTTTTACAGGCTGTGAAAAGAAGGTACCTGTGCTAAAGCCTTTTCTGAGTCTCCGACATACGGAGAGTAGAGGTCAGCGCCACTGACAGACAGGAAGGCACAGTGGGAGGAGCTTGCTGCTGCTCTGACCAGGGTGGTCTTTGCACATCCCGGGGGTCCGTAGAGCAGCACGCCACGGGGCCGACTGAGACCCAGACGCACAAACGCCTCCGGGTACTTCATGGGCCACTCAATACTCTTTGATGTTCAGACACAAAAGAGAATAAAGTATCAGTAAAACAAACTCAGATCAAAACTCTTTGTATAATTCAAACACTGCCATTCAATCACCTGTCTCAGTTTGAGCTTGACCTCGTCCAGGCCTCCTATCTTCTCCAAAGACACCGGAGGGAGCTCCGTCCTGCCCAGGCTGCCGCGCAGGCAGGAGGGACGCACCAGCCTCAGGGCCTCCTGGAAGTGGTTCATACGCACCAGCTGCTCCCCGGAACCCTACAGACAATCATGGAAGAGAGAAAAACATAAATGAGTCTATGTCTTCGTCACTTGGATTTTAGATTAATATATTTTACTTGATCTCACCAGTATAAGGGTTAGGGTTAGATCTATGGTTTATATATTTGAAACAAAATGGTCTTGAGCAATTCAAGATTTAATGTTTGCAAAAGGTATATTTTACACAATCACTTCTAAAACGGTTGATTTGTTTCTTTTAAATGAGCGTACAAACATGAATCTGGACATTCAGGCCCCTGTCAGAGGTTCCTTGGTCTGAAGGAAGCTGAAAAACATTAGGTGATATATTTCGATATGGCACTTGGTGTATTGACCTTTGAAGTTTCTCGTAGAGCGTGCATGGCAGCCTCCCGGCACAAAGCACTGAGGTCCGCTCCCACGAAGCCTGAAGTTCTCTGTGCGAGCTCTGCCATGTCCACGCCGGGACACAGAGGCATCCTGGCACACAGAACACACAGGATGGCTTTCCTCTGCTGCACAGTGGGAGCTCCGATGATAACCTGAGAAAAATAAAACAGATGTAGAAGTTCAGAGATTTACATTCATCGTTATTTAAAGATGAACGGGTTCAGTCGTACTTCTCTGTCGAATCTCCCAGGTCGGCGCAGCGCCGGGTCCAAGCTGTCTGGCCGGTTGGTGGCTCCAACGATGAGGAAGCGATCCGACTGATTGATCCCGTCCATCAGGGTGAGGAGCTGAGCCACCAGGCGGTTCTCCGGTGCCGACGAGCCGGTTCTCCTCGGACACAGAGAGTCCAGCTCGTCTAGGAACAGGACACAAGGGCCCTCGTCGGCTGCAGCTCGGGCTCGATCAAACACGGCCCGCAGCCTCTCCTCGCTCTCACCGGGCCGGGAGCCCACCACCTGAAACAAAAGATAGAGACAACTTTAATTTAGCACATAATGAAGCTCATCGTACAAAAAAAACCCATTGATAAATGAATTCAAATTGCTTGTACGATTACTTCAAAAACAATTAAAAAAGAACTCTAGAATGACACCCAGAGCAAATACCTCTGCCAGAGACCCACAGTCCTTTATGCACATTTATATTTTCTAGACCTCGAAATTAATCATAAACATCTGAATCTATGTAAACGAAAGCTACATATACACTTTTGGCTTGAGAATTGAAGTGTTCTTTATATAAGAAAACTTAATATTGGTTATATTTATACTTGCTTTCGAGGAAAATCACATTTCTGACAGGCTAAAATGATCTACTGGTCAGATCTGTTGCTGAAAATGAAAGTTTGACTTTCTTAACATAGTTATGTAATAAAATAAAACTATATGAAGATGTCGTATGTATTATTTTTACCTCTGGCCCTCTGACCAGCACCAGGCTGGCTCCCACCTCCCCCACCACTTTGTGGACCAGCAGGGTCTTGCCCACCCCTGGAGGCCCCACCAGGAGGACGCCTCTGGGACAGGACACACCCAGGGAGTTCAGGGTACCGGGGTAAAGCAGAGGCAGCTGCAGCATCTCTCTCAGAGAAGCACTCACCTAAAATACAGTAAAAAAACAAATGTACGTGTCACATGGTTCAATCTGCAGATGAACACCAATCATGTCATGACACTGAGTACATGCTGACCTCCTCCAGTCCTCCCAGTGACACGGTGTTCTGGTCCTGCTGCTGACTCCTGTAATGGCGGACTGTCTGGATGCCAATTATCTCCATACCGGTTTTCGAGGTGATTAATCCAGAACTGGCAGAGTCCGGGTGAAGGCTTTCAATCACAACGTATCTGATCTCTGTATCAACGTCCTCCAGGTTGATCACATGCTTTTCATGGACACACACACCTTTCAGCATGTCCTTCACAAGCTCATGAATAAGTTTGTGCGGTGTGTGTTTCTTAAAGTCAAACGTCTGGACTACCACAGTTATCTTCACGCCTTTCAGTTTGGGGCAGGGCACAGGCGTGAGCTGGTTGGGGTCCAGGTGCAGGAGTGAGGGAGGATGAGAGATCATAGCGGGAGACGCACACTTCAGGTCCATCTGCAGAAAGCCCTCTGCCAGGTCGGAGCGGGGCCAGGCGGTGCACAGGCAGCTCCCCCCCGGCACAGACACCAGCAGGGGGGAGCCCAGACTCAGACCCAGGGCCGACATCAGGCCCGGACCCAGCCGGCATCTCTGAGAGCCGCGGTCTGACGGGTCCACGGAGAGCAGCCGCAGGGACGTCATCGACTCACCGGCAGCCTCCGACCACGCTGACAGGAAAACACAAAGAATGTGTTAACCATCCGTTGATATACAGTTCAATTGGTTAGGTTGCATTTTGTCTGGTACTTTTTACAATCCGTTTTTTAGTTTTTAATGGCAGAATCATCTTTTATGCATTATATATCTTTTTAAGTGTTTTCAGGTCAGGTGCAATGCTCAACTCACTCTTATTTTGCATTACTTTTGTGGGTCTGACATGATGTGTCCTTGTGTAAATTTTTTTTTGCTGTTTTCAGTTTATTTAGATTTTAAGTTTGGATTGTTTACTAACATGTGTTTGTGTCTTTTCCATTAAAAGTCTGAAAACTTTCCTCTCCAATGGCAGCACACAGAAGTAAACAAGTTACTGAGTGAAGCTGTTTATCATCAGCTCGTCTCTAAATGACCTATTTACATAACGTCATCAGTATTTTCACTGATCAACAGGTTTTAGGCTCAAAAGTGCGAGTAAATACACAGATGGAGCTGCGGTGCTAGCTAGGCTACATGCTGCTAGCTGTTAGCAACAACGATGCAACCAGCGACAGAACGATTTAAACTAATTAAAAGTCCCACAGGTACTCACCAGGTGAAACAGGTGATATGTGACCACAGAGCAGTGAAGGTTCGAGGAGCTGGAAGCAGCGGAGCAGCTGACAGCAGCGTGTAGAGGAGGACTGGGTCTGAGAGGGAGATGTCTGCAGACAAGATGGCGCAGCACCGTTCTCCGTACGCGCATGCGCAGTAGATGTCTCCGGATGGAAACGATGTCATCCCAGTGGCGGAAGTTGTTCCTCTGTCGTTTTCACCCGCGTCAGAAAGCATCACACATGTTTATCAAATTATACAAACTTTATTCATCAGAAATTTGTTTTTTAAAGTCAAGAAACTATAGCACCTATATAAATATAAATATATTTTACAATACAAGGCCACAATCCTTATTTTTATTGGTTGATGTGCTATTGAAATCCAATTTAGACACAAACAATATATTGTAAGCACTATAAACAATGTGAATATAGGCTGTAAATGTTTGTCTCCACAAAACCAGCTGATCTCAGACTCCTGTGAACATGAGGTGAGTCCAGCACAGTCTCTGATCCTCATGTGTTTGTTTTGGTTAAGATGGTTTGACCAATGAGTGGAAGGAAAAGCTAAAGGGAACTGAGCTCAAAACCTAAGAAATAGAATGATTCTAACTGTTTGTTTGTTTGTTGTTTAACCCTGAAAGTGTGTTTGTTGATCTCTGGACTCTTTATTGTTGTTTGATATCATTCAGACTTTTTCTTCTCTCACTACTTCATATTGTAATTCTGTGTGTTTATAGACAGAAATGTTTGTTATTAAAACATGAAAAGTTTCTTTGTGGTTGAAGTTGTCACTCAGTATTTTAAACTCAATAATGATTGAACACCCATTGTTGGAAAAGAGGACACGTGTATTTTACTTTTACTTAAAGCAGGATTTCACTGTGATGCATTCAACTTATACGTTATAGATAAAGACACATTTTTATGAAAGTTAATAAGGAAGAGATTCATTTGAGTCGTTTTGTTCACAAACACATCAAATTATCTTCAATACAACCACTGGTATTGTATTATATATAGGACAGATGTAAATTAAAGGTGAATACAATTTCAAGATCATGTCAGACACAGTCAGACCAAGTTCAAGTAGACCCCCCCCCCAATGACTGAGCTGTAACAGAGGTGGGGAGGGTTCTCGGCTCTGATTGGACAACTTTTATTTACACCGAGTAGCAGAGACTGATAAACATGTTAATCCAGCCTTTAATTCGCAGGTAGGTCTTTTTAAGAAGCTCCTGCAGGGAGTGTATCAAGAGTGCTCAAGTCATGTGGTTTGCTATTTATATATAAACAGTGGAGAAAGTGCAGAAGGTCGTTGTCTGTGTGTGTGTGTGTGTGTGTGTGTGTGTGTGTATGTGTGTGTGTGTACAGTAGGTAGTCCCTGCCACAGGTTGCTGCTGGCAGACGAGGTGACTGTGGAAAGGAAGCGACTGCTGAGAGTTGTAATCTGTTCTGTCTGGCAACCTGAGATTATTAACACAAATAAACAGGGCTTCTGTGGATGGAGGGATTAGAGGTGGAGGAGGACATGTCGACTTTTGTTTGTATGTTTGGTAGCAAAGTTACGCAAAACCTACAGGACGGATTACCCAGAAACTTTGTGGAAGGATGCATTATGGGTCGGGGGAACATATTTTCAAAATGATCAAAAGCACTAGATTCGAAGAAAGATTGAACTAAATTTAAGTGCGATATATGTTTTTTTTCAACATCTTTGTGGATTTCAGGATCTCAGATATTTATGAGTGTGTGTAATTTGGTGCAGAAGAATCTGTATCCAGTGAATTTAAATGTGGTTTCACAACGGGACTGTTTGGCCTTGGCGGACGTGTCCACTCCTGTGAGTCTTTCTAGTTTGATAATGAAAACATGTTTTTATTTTGCTCAAACCACACTTTCTCTCTTCAGTTGTCTCATGTCAGAAGCTGCCTGTGTCTGCGTCCTGATCCTTTTAGTCCCGTAACCTTTTCTCTGACTTATCTGTTTCCTCGCCTCTCTGCTCCTGCTCCACAACACCGAGACCAGACTTGGCACAGTTCCCTCTCTGCCGTCACAGATCCAGATCTCGCGAACAAGCCCGGAGTCTGTAATCAACCCTGGGCCCTGCCTGTGTGTGTGTGTGTGTGTGTCGTGTCCTGTACAGCTGAAATGTCACTCTGCCGTCTCTAGGCCTCGCAGTGCAGACAGGGCTGAGTGTGTGACTCTGGGGCTCAGGACTTGCTCAGCGAGGGGGGGGATTATAATGTTCTTTGTTATTGGACAGCAGATGAAGAAATAGAGTTAATTTATCACCTGCATCTGCTTGTTCGTGTTCGTGTGAAGGAGCCAGACGGACGCTTGTGGCCATGTCGACCCTCCTGCGCTGCATCTCCAGCTCTTCTGCCACTTTCCTGAAGCGGGGGGCCCGTCACAAGCTTCCTGGAAGGAGGCAGTTCAGGACTTTCCCTGTGTTACAGGACCAAAATGCCTCCAGAGGTAAGAAATGTACAGATCTCGTCCCCTTGCATATTGAGTTTTCTCACAGAGGACAAGTTGTGTCGGTGTGCGTTCTTTGGTCTGTGCTTCCTCGGCGTGTGAGTCGAGGAATGGGGAAAGTTAACAGTTCACTCAAGGACACGCTCCTTCTGGCCAGAAGAGTGGAAAACTCCTCCGATTGTGAACTTGTTTGCAGCACGCTACCAAATACGTTCCCAAAATAGGGAACAGTGGTGCGGGGCCATGTGGTAACTTTGTGCTGCGAACATGTGAGAACATGTGAGAGGTCAGTTAAAGGTGACTTATAAAACTTTCACTGCAGTCCGGCTGATTCTGCCCGCAGACATTTGTTTATGGAGTCTGTGCTGTTTGCAGGGTACTTGGCCTTTAAGTGAATGTGAGTGTTTTGCAAGTTGTACAGTTCTGATTTTAAAAGTGTGTCTGTGTGGACGTGTAGGCCGCGCCGCACTGTGTGTGTGTGTGTGTGTGTGTGTGCTGGCTCAGGGCCAATCACCTGCTAATAATGTCAAAGCATTGGGGAGGTCATCCTGCCATGTATGGAGAGAAATGTGTAACCTGACACACAGCCGCACAACATCAGCTCCACACACATTCTCATGAGCTGCACAAAAATTTAAAGACACAAATATTTGCCCTTTTAAAAAAAACAAAAACATATTTGCATTAACAGGTTGTTTTTCCTTTTTCAAATGAATTCCTTGGCTCTTTATGAACCGAGGACTCAACCGCCAGCGGCTCTGTGTGTGTCCAGGTGTGCTCTACAAGGACGTGGTGGTGGGCGTCCCTAAGGAGACCCTACAGAACGAGCGGCGCGTGGCGTTGTCGCCCGCCGGCGTGCAGGCGCTGGTCAAGCAGGGCTTCAACGTGCAGGTGGAGACTGGAGCTGGAGAGGAATCCAAGTTCTCCGACCAACATTACCTGGAGGCCGGAGCCACCATCACTGACGTCCACGGGGCCTTGAGCTCAGACCTGGTCCTCAAGGTCGGTACAAATCTGGATGAGTCTGGATGATTACTGAATTTCCACTCTTGATTTTTAACGTCCCCTTCCTGCTTCAGGTCCGAGCGCCCTCCCTGAGCGAGGTGGACCTCCTGAAACCCAACAGCACCTTGGTGAGCTTCATCTATCCGGCGCAGAACTCCGAGCTGATGGCGAGGCTGTCGGAGAGGCAGAGCAACGTGCTGGCCATGGACCAGGTGCCCAGAGTCACCATCGCACAGGGCTACGACGCACTCAGCTCCATGGCAAACATCGCCGGGTAATGAGCACGTGGAGCCACAGTGTTGGAGCTGTCCAGGATTGTGTAGACGCAGAAAACATGAGTCGTTTCCTTTTTTTGCTTCGCAGGTACAAAGCTGTGATTCTGGCTGCCAACAACTTTGGCAGATTCTTCACTGGTCAGATCACAGCTGCAGGGAAAGTGCCCCCGGCTAAGGTAACAACCCGAGAAGTTAAAATTTGTGATTTTATTTTTCTCCCACAATAACATACATGAATCTTTCTGCTGAACAGGTCCTGGTTATCGGAGGTGGAGTGGCTGGTTTAGCTGCAGCAGGTGCAGCCAAGTCGATGGGAGCCATAGTGAGAGGGTTTGACACCAGGTACAAGATGGCGGGGGATAAAATAAACTAGACTTACAATGATGGCTGTGATGATGATGATGATGATGATGATGATGATGATGATTTTGATTTTGACCTGAGCCTTTCCTCCGTGTCAGGCCGGCTGCCCTGGAGCAGTTCAAGTCATTCGGGGTGGAGCCTTTAGAGGTCAACATCAAAGAGTCTGGCGATGGGGTCGGAGGTTACGCCAAAGAAATGTCCAAAGAGTTCATTGATGCTGAGATGGCTCTTTTCGCTAAGCAGTGTAAAGAGGTGGACATTGTCATCACCACTGCACTGATTCCAGGTCAGTCACACAGGCCTCTGCAGAATCTATTTATTTATATTTGTATTATCTCGCCAAATCAAAAGAAAGTGAGAAAAATCCTGGATCTGCACCCAAGTTGAACGGGTTCTTCTTTGGGTCACTCTCTTCCCCTCCAGGAGATTAACTGGAACTCATTTGAGTAGTTTTTGATCCTGCTAACTGACAAACAGATGAGGTAAAAATGCTGGAACTTTACTGAACTTTAATACAGATGTTGCCTCACATCTGTTGATTGTGAGCAGGAAATCGATTGCAACCATTTCAGCCGTAACAACTGGATAAAGCTTGTTTTTTTTCCTTCTTCCTTTTTGGTCTAGAAATTGACGAGAGGATATCTGATCCATCTCATCCGTCTCTTTTTATCTCCCTCACTTCTCACGCAGGGAAACGAGCCCCCATCCTGATCAAGAGGGAGTTTGTGGAGTCGATGAAGGACGGCTCCGTGGTGGTGGACCTGGCTGCGGAGGCCGGGGGCAACATCGAGACCATCAAGCCTGGTGAGCTGTATGTCCACAAGGTGAGGAAGCAAAAAGAAACTCTGGAGTTCTGTGTTTATTCACCTGTAATCCACTAATGGTTCTTCTTTTGTTTTGAATGAGCAGGGAGTGACACACATCGGTTACACAGACCTGCCCAGTCGCATGGCCTCGCAGGCCAGCGCCCTGTACTCCAACAACGTCCTGAAGCTGCTGAAGGCCATCAGCCCCGACAAGGAGTACTTCCACTACGAGCCCACAGACCAGTTTGACTATGGAACAATCGACCACGTCATCCGCGGGACTCTGGTTATGAAGGTGGGTTTTTTAGTTTGCTGTAGCCGCCTGCTGGCAGCCTCCGTCCCCGCTGGCGTCCCTCACTCTCAGCCTGAGTTATCGGATCCTGTCATGCTATGATCGCGCCGCCAAATCAGTACTGAAAACCAGATCCCAGCTGGGAATAGCTCAAGTTGGATTCCAGCAAGAATGTTATAAACGTTTCAAAATATACTTGTCCAGGAATCTTTGACTTTGACACATTGTTTATGGCAGAGAAATCACGCAGCGTCAACAGGACATATCGGTTTACCCCCTCGTCAAACTAAGCATTATTCAGGCCTCTTTAAAAGAGAATTGATCTTTGGAAACCTTCCGCTAACCGGTTTTCGTGATTGCTGTTTGTTCAGTGGAATCTCCTGAGCCGTCCGTGTGAGAGCTCCCACCGTCCAGGCGAGATCACCCACAACGCATCAGGACTCCAGTCGAGTGTTGATGTGTGTCTCGCACGCAAAACTCACACTGAGCGTATCGTGTGTGTGTGTGTGTTTTCTGGATTATCCAGGACGGCAAGAACATGTTCCCATCCCCGCTGCCCAAAACAGCCCCACCAGCGCCAGTAAAACACAAATCTGTCATCGAGTTGAAGGCTGAGAAAGCGGCAACGATTTCCCCCTTCAACCGCACCATGACCTCGGCTGGCGTCTACACTGCAGGTCAGACACGAACACGCAGATCAATCAAAAGAACACTCGCACTTCCAGACACTTCATTCACTACAAAGTTATTTTTATGAGGGATTTGTACGATTCCCTTTTTTTTCATTTCTCTGCAAAATAAGTTTTTATACTGAAGAATCATAAAATGTACATTCAAATATACCAACCCGGATATTTTTGAGAATAATGTCTCTTTAGTATTGTTTGGCTTAAATTTCTCAAAACCTTATTTGTTACTTTTAATTTCTTCTTATTCTGATGTCATAGTTTGGTTATGCAATATAAAGGAGTTCCAAATAGAGCTGATTCAATTAGTTGATTTATTAACATTTTGAATGAAGCTCATTCATTATCATGAACTGAGAATACTTTTTTTTTAGTTTTGAATCTCCAAATCCTCTGGCCTAGAAGTGTCATCATTGTAAATTCTTTCTTTTATTTTCAGATGTTTTATTGAGCAAGTGATTGATGGAGAAAATCATCAGGAGACTGAGAATAAAAAATGTGTTTGGCCGTTTTGCTTAAATCAATCTTGGTTGCTGAGATCTTAACGGGACTTTTGAACTTACACGCAGTGGGAACATAACTCTCTGATCTGTGAAGTTTCAGAAAACACTTGCGTCACTGTTATAAAATAATAACTGTTTGTGGTTTAACTATTAAATTGATGGCAAATAGGAGAGAGGAAAACATTTGAGAGTGCACTGCATAGAGAGGCACTCTGTAGAGCTCCTACCTGCACCTCAGTCCCCTTGTATTCAAACGAGCTGCACTAAATTCCATTCAGTTCCATTCATTTTCTTCAAGACGGATGATTTATTTTCTTGCAAAAAGTGAAAGAAGAATTCTGGATCTGCACCAAAATGTAATGACTTCCTACCTGAACCATAACGCCTCCTTCCACAAATGTTTCTTGGAAATCCAAACAGTTTTTATCATGTAATTTTACTCACAAACAAACAACAACAAACAGGGGTGAAGATATAACCTCCGTGGGCGAGGTGAAGATCAACAAACTGACAACAACATCACTGCTCTTCTCCATCTCCCTGTAGGTCTCTCCACCTGCCTGGGTCTGGGCCTCATAGCCCCCAACGCAGCTTTCACCCAGATGGTCACCACCTTCGGCTTGGCGGGGATTGTGGGATACCACACTGTGTGGGGTGTGACCCCCGCCCTGCACTCCCCCCTCATGTCTGTCACCAACGCCATCTCAGGTCAGGAGCCAACGTGAAGTGGTCCTGGACAAATGACATGTTTCTGTGACATGATGTTTAATGTATTTTTCTGGATGTTCTCTCTGTGTCAGGTCTGACGGCAGTAGGTGGTCTGGTGCTAATGGGCGGAGGTCTCACCCCCTCCTCATTGCCCCAGAGTCTGGCTCTGGCTGCTGCCTTTGTTTCTTCCATCAACATTGCCGGTCTGATATTCAACACAAACATAACAATAGAAAACAAGATTCATCTTATTTCCATTCAACCCCTTTAATTGTGTGTGTGTGTGTGTGTGTGTGTGTGTGTGTGTGTGTGTGTGTGTGTGTGTGTGTGTGTGTGTGTGTGTGTGTGTGTGTGTGCAGGTGGTTTTCTGATAACCCAGAAGATGCTGGACATGTTCAAGCGTCCCACGGATCCTCCTGAGTACAACTACCTGTACCTGCTGCCCGGAGGTGCGTTTATCGGTGGATACGGAGCTTCGGTGGCAGCTGGATACAGCATCGAGCAGGTGACCGCACACACAGCATCATCACACTTACATCTGATACCAGTGGAAACATTATTTTATTAGTATTATTAACTTTTTATTTCTGTTGTGCCATTCAAAAGCAGAGATTCAAGGTGCTTCACAAAATAAAGTTACCAAATCATAGAAAAACCAGATCATACTCAGCAATGCAATAACACAAAACAGATAAAAGAAACCAATAGTATCATTAAAAAGTTAAAAGCTATAAAAAATAAAAGCTTGTCTATACATTGGTTATTATTAAGTATTAACTGGTTCTCCATAAGATATCAGTTTTTATTGATAAGTATTAAGAAAATAAATATATTAAATATATTGAAAAATTACCATCAGGGTTGTGAAGATAACAACGATTCATCCTGATCCCTGTTTCCCTTCAGATGATGTACCTGGGCTCAGGCATGTGTTGTGTCGGGGCGCTGGCCGGCCTCTCTACCCAGCGCACCAGTCGCCTTGGCAACACCCTGGGCATGATGGGAGTGGCCGGGGGCATCGCCGCCACGCTCGGCGCCCTCCAGCCCTCCCCAGAGCTGCTGTCTCAGATGTCTCTGGCCATGGCCGCTGGAGGAACCCTCGGTTGGTAACTTCCTGCCTGTGGACGATCTGAAATAGAGATGCACACGATACTCTGTGCTCGTTTCAGTTGATAGACTCGACTTAAATACATTTTACTTCTATTTTAACTTAAAGTAGATTTATTTTCAGGTTCTTTTCACTTTTACTCCATCAAACATATCAGCAAATATCTGTAGATACTACTCAACTTCATTTTTTTATATATAACAGAAAACATCAAAGCCTTCAATCAGAGCAAAGTGCGACTTGCAGCATCACTGGGGATGAGTAGCATCATCTGCAGCATCATGTATTCATCTGTATTATTCTTATATTGAACAATATATACAGTGGGCACAGTCACTGATGCAGGCGACCATCACATTAGAGAATAGGCTTAACTTTGCTTGCATTATCCTCTATAACACTCAAGTAGAAAAGTCAGTGTGCTACATTTACTTTTACTTGAGTACGCACCAACAAGGTTTCTCACGGTTGTCTCCATTTAAAAAGAAACCAAATGAATAAAGCTCTGGCGTCTGCTCCTTTCAATCCAACAGTTCACTTAGCTTTGCATGCAACTCCAACTCCTGAAATGGTGTATTTTTTGTTTTCCCCCTGTTTGCTAATTCATTACAGAGCATCGATCATCCTGTCCAGACTCGGAGACGAGTGGTTGTCGTCATCATGTCTGAATGTCCAACATGTTAACAGTGATTTAACAGAGCGGGATGATAAATGATGTTATCATCAGCACACATGCAGAGCGGGGGGGTTAACTCGGTATCTAATTAGTGACCCTGTGTTTTCAGGAAAACACACTTTAGTACTTAACTCGTGTTTAATCAGATCGTCTTTGAAGACCAGGTAACTGGAAACAGGTGTTTTCCCTTTTTAAGCATTCGCTCTGTTTTAGCTTCTTACTTCATGCTGTTGTTTAACTTCTTTACTTTACCAGCCAGTGTGCATGAGAAGTTTACTGTCTGCTGTTTGATTTGCCAAAACATTTAAAACTGTTACTTTCCTCTCTTCATCTCGACTGCAGGTCTGACCATCGCCAAGCGGATTGAAATCTCCGACCTGCCGCAGCTGGTGGCGGCCTTCCACAGCCTGGTGGGGCTGGCGGCCGTCCTCACCTGCGTGGCCGAGTACATGATCGAGTTCCCCCACCTGGACACTCACCCGGCCGCTGGCATGGTGAAAACCGTGGCGTACCTGGGCACCTACATCGGAGGCGTCACCTTCAGTGGGTCACTGGTGGCCTACGGCAAGCTGCAAGGTACTGGGCTTCGTCTTAATGGTTGTAGCATCTGCAGGATGGTATGTATGTGTATAGTGTGCGTTTCCCAAATTTCAAAGTCAGAAGACTATTTCCTTTTCCAATCTGATCAGAGCTCACTAATATCCGTCTAAACACACTGAGCCGTGCGTCCTCCGGCACTGATTCTCTCTTTCATCAGTTAAAGCCAAAGATCCTCTAGTAAATCCAGACCTGGACTCATGCATCAGCAATTTATATCACAATGTAAAAGATCAAGAGGAACACATGTGAAGCTTTCTGGTAATTTGCTCATGGGCAGGGCAGTGGTTGGTGGGGGGGTTGATTTGTGGATTGGTCAGAATCTCAGAGGCCTCCACAGAGAAGTGTCCGGGTTCAAAGACACACGTCACATTATACAGTGGCTCCTTATTTTTATGAAATATGTTTGATGAAATAGTGTTTTCCTTGCAGGCATGCTGAACTCCGCCCCCCTGATGCTGCCAGGACGCCACATGTTGAACGCCGGTCTGATGGCGGCGTCCATCGGAGGCATCGTGCCCTTCATGCTCAGCACCAGCTACGGCACAGGCATGGGCTGTCTGATGGGAGTGTCGGGGCTTTCCACTGTCATGGTGAGTCGGCACGAAGACGGGGGAAATGAGGAGTTGGCAGAAAGAAAAGATATGCAACATGATTCATCAGTTTATTTTTGAAAACAAACAAACAAATCCTGTCTTTGATGCCTGAATGTCAATCACCGTTTGACATTCAATAAGGGGAGAAATCAGTACTTTTTCATAAACTTCCTTTACCCATGTGGACAGGAGTGTCTCTAGGGACTTTGGGGCCCCAGGTAAAGGAACCTTGGGCTCCTACGTTGAACTAAACCATAACCAAACCATATTCAATCATTCTTTCGGGGGGCCTAGGGAAATAATGTATTATAGCAGATGCTCAGACTTTAACACTCTACTCTTGCTTTCTTGAATTTCATTTGTCTCACTCTGGAAACAAAGTTGGTTTTAATAAAAGTTTAACTTGAATTCTTTTGCCAACTTCTTGTGTTTTCACCCGTGCGACCTCTCGTCACCTCCAACAGGGTGTGACTCTGACAGCAGCCATCGGGGGGGGCCGACATGCCCGTGGTCATCACCGTGCTGAACAGCTACTCCGGCTGGGCTCTGTGCGCTGAGGGTTTCCTCCTGGACAACAACCTGATGACCATCGTCGGCGCTCTGATTGGCTCGTCCGGTGCCATCCTCTCCTACATTATGTGTGTGGTGAGTAGACCAACACATCTGTCCACATGTGCACGAGCCACTCACCCCTTCCCCTCAGTCTGAGTTCCTCTCCTCTTCCCCCCCTGAGGCTATGAACCGCTCCCTGCCCAATGTGATCCTGGGCGGGTACGGCACCACGTCCACAGCCGGCGGTAAACCCATGGAGATCGTGGGCACTCACACGGAGGTCAACGTGGACCAGACCATTGACATCATCAGAGAGGCAAACAGCATCATCATCACACCAGGTACGAGGGGATGTCACTGGGAGGCTGGGAGGAATTTAATTTCCACCTTTTGTGAACCAAACAAACATTTGCTGTCCGTAAATGTTCAACCTTATTTTATCTAGTTCTGGAATCTGATGAGACAGTGAACAAAGTGACAGAGGTTTCATTTAACATTAGTTTTTTTCCCTGTGGAGACACAAAATGATTTATACAACTAAATGGGCATATATGTTTACTTCCTATACCAGTATATGGAAATACCTCATTGTGAGAAACACGCCTTTGTACCTCTGTACACTGAAGGAGACATTTGAATCTGGTTAATACCAAACCAATGTTAACCTTCCAAAAAGTGATTCCATTGGAGATTTTGGTGGTTATTTGAAACTGTATTATTAGAACGAGCTTCTTACGCAGCAGGAAGTCTAGACGCTCCTGGAGGCATCTGGAGTCTTTTGAAGAGACAGGAGTAGAAATGTTTTTTAATATCAGATCTCCTCATCACTGGACGGGCTGGATCGTCCTCTGCTCTCCAGCTGCAGCTGATCAACATGTCAGGATCAATCCCGTCAACACTCTCTCCCATCTGATTAACCTCATCCGACGAACAGGCCCGACCGCGCTGCCAAGCTGCAGATCCACAGTGTTTGTGCCGCGGCTCTGGAGAAGCTGCAAGTTTTTTGCAAATCGTCTGGAAGCGGTCAGAAACTTGGACTGATTGGACGGCAATTCATTAAAGCTGGAATACTGAGGCGCGGTGGCCACAAGAGGGAGCAGTTTGTCCACAAATGATCCCACAGCCTCCCCCAGTGTTTCTAGACACAGATCCAGTGATTAAAGTGAGAGTCAGTGGCATGTTTGTTAGCAAAGAGTCAGGGGCTGATGGGATTGATTCCTGAGTGTGAGATGAAGACCACACGTTGATGTATGACGCTCCTCTGAGTTACTTGTTGAGTGGCCTGAGCAACAGGAACCATTCTCCAATCACTTGCTGTTGTTTTGCGATGGCTCTGGCCCAACGCAGGGGACAGCTGTGTGGTCCCACATGCGGCTCTGATTAGAGAAACAGTGAAAAGCCCTAGGAGCTATTGAGTCCAGACTCACGACTTCAACAGAGCACGGCAGTGGAGGAAACAGAAGGCTCCGGTTGTCTGGGGAATTAGAAGATGCAGGGTTACGGTCGACTGGCTTCAAAACACGCTCGATTAGGGGCGAGGCTGAACTCTGCAAGGTACCTGACCAGCCGGGTCACACAGGGGTCACGCACACACAGGGGAAGGAGCTCTTTGCACGCAGGGGACCCACATGAACGCACCACACATGCAAAAGTTTTCCGTTTGAGAATTGCTGCTCGGATCAATGGACCACTGTGATTTAATAAAGAGAGGAGACTTGTGGTGAATGAAGAGGACAAAAGAGACAATATATGGAGGAGGAAGAGGTGGTGTGTTGTTTTTTTTTAGAACAAACTGGATTGCTGTGCTTCCACTGAAGAAAGAACAATAACACAAAATCCACAATAATAAATTGGATAATGGGATTTAAAAAACAACAAACAAAAAGGAGTGCTTACAGAATCTCTAGACACTTGTAAAATAAAGCGTTTTGTATCCCGAGATTAAGAATGCAACTTGTGTGTTTGTGTAACTGTTGGTTCTCTGTGTACTTTCTGTGCAGGCTGGGGTCTGTGTGCAGCCAAGGCTCAGTACCCGATCGCAGACATGGTGAAAATGCTGAAGGAGCAGGGGAAGAGCGTCAGGTGAGTCTCTGCTCTCGTGTCCTGAACAGATGAGATTACTGCTGCTGCTCTGTTTATCAAACCCAGAGGCCACAGTCACTGATCTCTATATTTAGAAGCCAAGTTTAAATTAGAAGGTTTTAAAAATAACACATCTATCAGGTGATTGGTGGGAATTCTTTTGTCTCTTGTCTCCTCTTAGGCGAGTGGAAAAATGGCAAAGTACATTTCATAGACAGAACCATATATTTGTATTCCTATTGCATTAAAGTGTAATACTTCTTCTTTACATAACAACTGTATTTAGTAGTTTTCAGATTTAATGTGATGAATGTTAAAAACCATGACGCACAAATATAGCTCAAACTATTCAACAGTATATGAAGTAGTTAATAACAGATTCACCTCCAAAAGGAATCATGTGAAAACACATTTATTTATCAGTAATAATAATCATATGATGCATATTAACACCATGATGCCACTCAGAGAACACATATCTCTGCCAAGGCCTAATATAAACAACATCATAGAAAGTTTTAGCTGTGAATTCTGAACTACTTCAAAATTAACAGAGCTCCTCAGAATAGAAACAATATATAAATAAATGTAAAACTGAGGAGCCCAAATTCCAAATTCATTCAGTCGCCCTTGAAAGCACCACCTGGTCCCTTTATGAAACCTTATTTTAATTCACTAGATATTTGATTTTTATTTGGCACAGCACCAAATTGCAAACGCTCATAAATATCAGTCTCCTAAACAACGTTTTTCTTCAAGATCTTTGAATTATTCTAAGAATGTTAAAGAATGGGAAAAAAGAAATCCTTCATTGGCCTTTGATCCAGATCCACACCATATTTCTTTCTACCAATTTCCGTGGTAATCTGTCCAGTAGTTTTTGCTTGATTGATACCAACTAAATAAACGCTTCAACGTCTTCTTTCCTGAAGTAAATTAGTTTATTTTAGAACGAGACAGGTGTATTTTAACGTTTTGTGCAGCTGGATGAAGGGAGTTGTGTGTTTTAAATGAAAAATATTGATGAAAAGCAATAATTTGTGTCCTTCTCCGACAGGTTTGGGATCCACCCAGTTGCCGGCCGCATGCCCGGCCAGCTCAACGTCCTCCTGGCCGAGGCCGGTGTTCCCTATGATGTGGTCCTGGAGATGGATGAGATCAATGAAGATTTCCCTGGTAAACTAATTTTACTTTGGCAGAGAGGCGTCGGATAATATTACTATGAACAATTATATCTAATAATTGCATCCCCTCCCTTTCATCTGCACTCGCAGCAGCCTTGAGTTGTGCCTTCGGTATTTAGACGTGCCCTGTTATCTGGGCAACAGCCTTGTTTTCTTAGCAACCAGGCATGCAGTCGGACACATATGGTTCTGTTTATGACAAAGGGAGATAAGTGTGGTGCCGGAGAACCCAGTAACATTAGCGAGGACAATTTGGCTTTGCGGTCGGCACATTCATCTGTTTTTTACGTAAACATGTGTGTACGTTTCTGCGGGCCCACAGAAACCGACCTGACGCTGGTCATCGGAGCCAACGACACGGTGAACTCTGCAGCTCAGGAGGATCCCAACTCTATCATCGCTGGCATGCCCGTCCTGGAGGTGTGGAAGTCCAAACAGGTTCGTTGGTTTCCCCTAAATGACGTAGAGATATTTATCAGTATCCCGGCGTTTCTTGTTGGTGTGGTGCAGAAGGTAAACACAAACACGTCTCGTCATGATTTCCCTCCAGGTGGTTGTGATGAAGCGCACGTTGGGCGTGGGCTACGCCGCAGTGGATAACCCCATCTTCTACAAGCCCAACACATCCATGTTGCTGGGAGATGCCAAGAAGACCTGTGACAGCCTGCAAGCCAAGATCAGAGAGGCCTTCTACTAGTCAACGCCCACTCTACTATCATGTACAGTAGTTCTCTAACACAGCGGCAGGTTGACAGATACTCTACAGGAGTTCAGGAGCAATATATTTTTCAGAGAATAGATTTACTGGGTCTGCAACGTAAGAAACTGTAACTGCAGAAGAATAGATTTTTTGTTGTTGAAACTAAGGGATATGAAAACTGCTGATTTGTAAATAAAATATTTAAACATATCTAAGTCCATTTTGTCTTGTGCATTGTTATATTTATATGCATGTGGGAAATTCTATGAACTTTAGCTTCTATTAATTTATTGTTATTCCCCATGTTTCCAGCTCAAATCATTCACGTTACGTAACTGTAAACAAAAAACGCTTTATTGCATATAGTTAAACAAATGGTCCCTCAGTTTCCTTTACAAAATGAAAGATCACTCAGCCACACAGGCTGGAGCTCGCATGCGAGTCTCCTCCTGACGGATGACCTGTAGCAGATTCCAGTTTTTCACTCCCAGCGCTCGTCAGCACTTTCCAGCAGAAACCTTGGCTTTGTTGACGACCGAGTGCAAGTAGGAGTAGAAGAACAGAAGGTTGTCATATTCTCCTTTGTACTCCCGAGCGAGGCAGTGCTCGTGGAAGTCTCTGAGGAAATAATAAATAGCCTCGATGGTAGACAGGTAGGTGTCTGGTTTGCCCTTCTGATGGCGCCAGAAACATGTTTTCCTCGCCCTGAGCTCGACCTGGAGCAAATCTGGAAGAGAACACGGAGACAACACGGGGATGAGATCATGCCAAACAAGTATTGTGTATAAAGTAAGTTTGACCTTTATAATCACCAGCAGTCGAGGCCCTTTGAAAAGCTGCATAGATGCAATTACCTTGCAGTCTCTCATCTGTGCTGATCTTGTTGGTCTGGTTCCATGTGCTGTCAATGAAGACCACCCTCTGCAGGGGGAACACCCTGGACCCGGAGCCCTCTGCCTCGTCTGGGGTCCCCGGGCTCTCCCCTCCGTGTGTGGCGCCTTGAACTTCCTCACTTTTCAGCCTCTTGATGCAGGGCTCACCGGGGTCATGTGACCTGCTGTCAGACCTGTCATGCAAACACTGCATCATGTCTTGGACCGAGACAGCCCCTGGACCCGGGAACACCAGCACCACCTCCAGAGAGCAGAGTGAAAACACAGATTCACATTGGAACAAACACACAACCACAGTTTAAAACATTGTGTTTTTTAAGATGTGTTGATTCTACAGTTGGCGATTTGTACTTGGTCGGGATTAGGAAGCACTGAAGAGGAAAGAAGGTTGACACGAAAGGGAGTTGAAAACTAAAAACAGGAGATTGATCTCAGTAAAACAGAGGAGGAGGCACAAAGAAAAATACGAAACTGTCAAATCCAATAAACACATTACATAGCATGTGCACTAAAGCCACTGTAATTCTGCATTTGATTATACTGAATACGACAGATGCTATGAAATGTAAATCGTCAAGCATCAAATATGAAAATACAGCAACTGATTTAATCTTTTGAATATATTATAAATTCCACGTTATGAAGTTGTATACAGTGCGGATCAGTGGATAAATGTGGTTCCACAACAAATACAGGTGATCGAGAACAGTAACACGCATCTACGTCAGAATCAGATGAAGAGGATTTAGTGAACAGTAACAATCCAAAACAAGATCCAGAAGCATCTGCTTGCAATGAGAATAAAATAAAGATGAAAAATTAAATAAGATGCAATGACGAAAGTGGTTTTCCACTAAGTGAAAACATGGAACAACAGCTGAAACATAAAACTATTTGACATCTATTTTGATTATCAGTTAAACTAAAGATTTCCAGACAAAAAGTACGAGACATTTACTTCTATAAGCTTCTTAAATAGGAGGAAATGCTACTTTTCTTACTTTTGTGAGATAATATATTGAATATAATTGATTTTTCATTGAGCAGATAGACGAGTGAGGTTTGGAAAAATGTAAATGGCTCGACCCACAAACTGTTTATTATTGATTCATTAGATTCAATAATTGATCAATTATTCTGGGAAATGATTGTTAATCAACAATGAAAATAATCATTAGCTGCAGCAATACAAAATAGAGCTTCATAATGACACCTACAATGATCTCAACCAATTTATCTATAAGTTGATTTGAGCCTTTCACAGACATATTGGTATTTATGTTTTAATATACAGAATAAAAGTTGCAGAAATTGTGTGTATCTATGTTCTTAGTTAGGAAAAAGTAGGTTTATTTTTTTTTGTCTTTTTTTTTATTTATAAAAAGCTTTTGGATAAACTGTTGAGCCTCAGTTATTTTTTTTCCCCTACATGTATTCATATAGAAATATAGAAAGTGGAATCTGTAATTTTTTAGCCCCTTCATATCCACATCGGTCTTCCTCTATAACTCACCTTGTCCTTTTCATACTCAGGTATGCAGGGGTACGTGTATATGGTGACGTCGCTCTGTGCGAGGATCTTGGCGTGGATCGCCGTGCTCTTTCCATCTGTCTCGTTTGGATGCTTGATGATGTCGATCTTCACTGGAAGCTGAGCGCAACACACGATATGGAGAGGACAGTTCACTTTCAACCGCAACATGTGCATTAGTCCATAGATCGCACACATAAGAAATGACTCAACTTTTTCCACTATATTGTGATGCTACTATTACGGCAGATCTGAAGGCCTCTTCTGAGGAGAACAATCAAGTGGGTCCTGACCTCTGACTGACCTTGAGAGAGGGGATTTCTTGCAGGCTGACACCCAGTAACGAGCAGCATGTGTAGCAGAAAAACATCCTTGATCCTCCACATTTAGAGCATTTCAACCTGCCCCTCTGCTGCGCTTTCTCCAGCACTGCATGTGAAGCCAATTTTAGACCGTGGAGAGGCTGCTTGGCCGCCTCACGAGCGTCTGATGAATCGCTGGAGACTGTTGTTTTGTCACGGCAACCGAGCTGGAGATGCTGGTCCGGATCCAGGCCGCTCATACTTGCTCTTTGGATGTTGACAGACCGGTCCTTCAGAACGTGGGACCTACATCACCAGCAGAACAAGGGCGATAATCACATATCAGCCAACAGAAATAAACCAACATTTACATAACTGTAAAGGGAGAGGCGCGCAATAATGTGGAAAAGCCATTAAACAATCTGAATGTTGTTAATAAAAAGTTATTTTTTAAATAGATGGATTGACTTGGAAGGAATTTGGTATTTTAATATAATACTAAGACAGTGATGTCACTGGATGGTGTCTGGAATTTTGAAAGAAAAAATATGATACATTTCACATAATATCTTTTCATGGTTACAAAGGCACAAACCTTAGGAATACATTTCTATCTTCTGATTTTATTTTAACTACTATCTATCTACTGGCTACTATCCATGCAGGTGGGTTTATATACATTATTTATGCATAGGTAGGTATGTATACAATCTTAATTTTTTGTTATTGTCATAACTTCTTGGTATTTTATTTGTCCCATTTCCATTTTTCTGACCTAATAGCTGATTTAGTTTTGAATATTTCCTTGGATTTTCTTGAAGTTTTATTTTCCAACATTTATTAGTTCACAACATTCTGACTGTAGAGTGAAATGACCACCGAATCGCTTTCAGATTTTTTCCACAGTAATTTATTATATCTTCTGATCATATTGACCAATTCCTTCGTTAAATTTGTGAGCACCATTTCTCAAAATACAGAAGTACTTTCTCCAAGTGCAAATTGTGTTACTTGTAATCTCTTTAGTATTTTCCATTTTCTGCCAGTTTACACTTCTAAGCATTATGAAGGCATCTCCTTGGATTATGGATCCTACTATTATCAGATTTTTATACTTAACTATAGATGAATCAAGTATGGATGAGAAAGTTAACAAATAAATGCATCACTACACTAATAATCATTATTGATATAATAAACTGAGAGTTTATAACTTAAACAATGTGGCAGCTTTGTCAGTTTATTAGGGACACCTGGTGCAGACAGTCATCAGGCTCATTAATGTCTGATCAATTCATTTAAACACTTTTTATTGAATACGACTCTCTGAATGTTGTATGTTATATTTATTATGATGCTTTCACACAAAGCATCTCTCAGATCGTGTTAATTAAGCGGATTTGAAGTCTAACACAACATTCCTGACACAGATCTACACTGTTTATTTTCTGTATAGAAGACGTGTTGCTTCTATTGCGGAGGCTGCAGGTTGTGTTATTGCTGATGTGGTTAACAACATGAGAAACACCTTTTCTCTGAATTAATACTGTTCATCAACATCAGCTTTATACACCAAGCTGTTAGGAAGCTAAATTCTCTCCCCTCTCTCCCCCCAGCCACATCCCCCAGTCAGACAGAAGGCTGAACCCCAAATACACTCAGGACTCTGCAACAAACTGTCTCTAGTACTTTGTGCACTGTTATCACTTTAAATCACGTTTACACCTTAGAAAACCTTATGCTGCTACACAAAAATCTGTTTGTTTACCTACTTCTGCAACAAACTCTCTTGTACTTTTTGCACTTTTTATCACATTAATGACTGTTTACATCTTAGAAAACCCTATTCTGCTGTCGTTAAAAAATCTGTATGTTTACTCTGAAACAAACTGTCTTGTACTTTTTGCACTTTTTATCACATTAATGACCACTTTAACACTTTTAGAGAACCTTATGCCACTGTACTTAAAATATCTGTATGTTTAGTTAATTATAGAAATGTTTTGTGTTATTTGTTGTGCCTGTGCACTTTATATGTTTCACCGTGGGAGAGTGGGAAACGTCATTTCGATTTCCTGTATGTCTTGTACATGCTGAAATTGACAATAAAGCCACTTTATCTTTTTATCTTTATCACTATAACCTTCATAAAGTGTGATCTACTGTAGGACTGTTGTTTTAGACTGTACCTAATAAACTGACAATGTGAAAGCAACAGTGAATACCGAGCATCAGCTAAAGCAACACAGCTACACAAGTAATAGCAAAACACAAGCGACTTCACACAATGTGGCGACGTTGCGATATAACAACATATTTGTTTAATGTCGCTGTAAATATACACTTCACAGTGGAGCTAACGTGACAGCACAGTCAACATAAGCGTTTCGTGCTAGTGAAGCTAGCTCCTGTTAGCATGTCTGACAGCACCACAGCCACTGTCGCTGCGGCTCAATGCTAACACACAGAAACCCTGATGGCTGGAGGTAGAAAACTGTGAAATACCAAAGGACACGAGACGTCAGTGTGGTTCAGACGAGCTGGAGGAAGGAACGTGTCCGCTAGCTCGAAGCTAATCCTGCTACACACGTGTCTACCGGTGTTTACGTTCAGGGACGTGAGCGTCTTCTTCTACGCCGGAAGTAGAACTCCAGAGGAAAAAAAGGGTAAACAATGAGATAATAAAACACTTTGTTATTAATCAGGAATGTTTTATTTTTGTTTGTTTCATGCATCAAGTCTCTAAAATGTTTTATCAAAGTATCTCTTATTAATTTGTAGTAACAGTTCAATGAGATTATTTTGATTGTTATTACATTATTATTAGTTTAATCATTTTGATTTAGTTTTATTGTGAAAAGTAGAATATAACTATTTCTTTCTGGTAATGCACATCTTGTTTCAAATATTTAAAACAGCCTCTTAATGACATATTAACCCTTAACTTAACTGAGTTAAATTAAGCAGCTCGTGTCCTCGAGTCCTGTTGCATTAGTCAAATTTGGGTTGCACAGATATTTCCTCCAAGACGCCTGATCAAAGCCAAAAGTAGGGTAAATTTTCCAAATGCGTCTGTCATGTGTCGAAGCCAGATGTGCTCGGAGTGACGTGAAACAGTTTGTTTTATGTCCGATTTCAAAGATGGACTCTTCCACTTTTTATGAAGCAGACCATCGCATGCAGACGTGCATGGCAAACAGATGTGTGTCGAATTGGACCTCTCGGTGTCTGTGATATTAGAGTCCAAACAATCAGACACCTGTCATATGCGTGCTGTGTGCCAGGATGTTTGGAATCATGGCAGTGAAGCTTATCAATATTAGTCCTATTATTCACACAGGGGTCACCTGTCAGCCCTGAAGACTTCTGAGACGATCTGTTAAATATGGCCGTGCATAAAAAGAAAAGCACTACAGTCCATTTACCGCACAGATTCAAAATGTCTGTGCTTTAGTTTTCAGAGACAGGATTTTCCTGATTATGTCCTGCAGTGTGTTTTATGGTCTGCATGCTCTGTGTTGCCCTCTGCATTAAATTGTCACATAGCGAGAGACACAGCGTCATCCTGGTTGAGATTCATCTGCCTGAACTTCATCCACTTTGAATGGAGAAGCTGCTCCTGACGTGTGTTTTCATTAAATTCATTCATTTCCCATCGATTTCTGTTTAGTCTGAATGTCCGACCACATTTCATGAATGTTTGTTTTACTGACGACAGCAGCTCCAGACCGAGTTCTCCCTTAGTGATGCATTATTTCCTTCAGCATGTTGCTGCCAGCTCTAAATACAGTCAGACAAATATAAATATGATCTAATATTTAAACTATCGTGTGTTCTCCCCGGTCCACTGATGTGCAGCTCCTTGGTTTCAGCCTCCCCCAGTGGCCATGAAACTATACGGGGTATGAAGAATGAAGAATGGATGGATGAATGAATGTATCCAGTCTGCTTGACACCAGCCGTACACAATTAATCAATAGAATGACGTCTAGACTGCTTCATGACACCTCTGTCCTTCTGGGCCTCAGGTAACCACACACTGATTATGTATATTTGAAATGGTTTTCACGATGCCAGACCTTCCCTTATTTTTATGATCGAAGCCCAAACTCTTCTCATGACAGAACAAGGTCTTGAGTTGATTCCCGACAGCAGCTGGAGACGAGAGTCATGCTCATGGTCACATAAAGTGAAAGTGTGTTTTTTTTATGGTTGAACATACTTGAATATTCTAAGACAACTTAGTTTGTATCCACAAAATATTTACAACAAGTTAATTGAGAGTTCAGTGTATGAAAGCTTGATAGTAGTGTTCAAATTTATCATTATTATTTCATATACTCACTGTATACATCTTTAAATGTTGCAAACATATGTTACCACTTCATGAAATCATCAACAAGCTGTTGAACCTTTTTAAATTCAAATTGTTTTTGAATCTTGCTCTGTTTGAAAACTCCAACACAGCAGGAGTATAAAACAGTTTCCATTAAAAGTGCCCTGGTTTCTCTGGATAATCCACAGACTCTGCTGTCAGTAGTTTTGAGGCAGACAATTTTTTAGTTAGAATGTTGTTCCAATACCTTAATGGATCAGCAGGTTAGAAAAGTTTTACCGACCAATGCCAGCATTCCTCTGTTAATATAAAAGTTTCTCGGAATTCAAGTTTACAAAACAGACGTTGTGTTTCCATGGAATTTGGTAAACTCGCTGCTGGACCCCTGAAATAACCACTGGAGACGTTACACTCGCCTTCAAGCTTCTGGATCCTCAAATTCTGAAAGAAGGTCACCAGTGTCTTAAACCAGCAACCTTTACTTTAACACACTTATTGTATACTTTCCAAATTAGATGGAAAATTACAACGAAGAGTTGTTATAATTTGTGATGTAAAGATATTTAGTGTTGGTTCTCTGGTGATAGTGATAGTCGATTATTCTTCTCTCCTTTTATTCTATTGTTATTTTAATGATCAGCACTTTTCGTTGAATCTGGTTTTTAAATATGCTTTGAAAAATGATCTTGATCTTATTTTTATTTTTATTTTAATTACAAAACAATAACTTTGGTACTATATGAGAGTCATTATATTCTCTCTGGAAAAGAATGGGCCAGCTATCCCTCCACTTTTTATTAAAATCCAATTGTACTTTTCTCCTCAGTTTCATGTCAAGAAGTGAGTGTGTTCTTTAAAGCATAATAGTGTATTATTATAAACATGTTTTCTTAATAACAACTTATCATTTCCCTGTGTTGTTTAGAATCACTGTGAGGGAAAAGTGCGATATTGTGGTGAGTTGCTGGAGGTCCCGCTCCTCTTTCACAACGGTCTGGAGTTCTGGGGTTTCCGTGCTAAGGCCTGCAAACAGAGAATTCCCCAGGTTACATAACCCCAGAGTTCCTCCGGGGGGGAAACGAAGGTTTACGGCCCTGAAATGTATCAAGTCAAGCTGCGTGTTCCCCCCCCCCGCCTACTCCTCCTCCCCTCCTCTCGGGGCCTCCCCTTTCCTCCCGCTGTCCCAACACCACCTATCCACATCGCACGAGACTCCCCAGACTCTCTCCGTCTCTGTTCATCCTCACTGACTTTTCTTTCTTTCTCATCGTCCTCTCCGTCTTCTGCTCATCTCAGTCCAACGTGTCCTGCAGAGCTGAGCACAGACCGTGTGAGACTTCCTTCAACCTCCCTGCAGCCTCTGCTCGTGCCCTCACACGCTGTCTGTGATATTGGGATGTGGTTGTCTGCATTCATGCTTCTACCAAAATGCAAATGCTACCGGTTTAATACACTGCAATGAATGGCAAACCCTTGTCATAGAGTCGTTATTCATCAGGACGTTCATCAAACTGCACAGAGGCTCCTCAGCTGCTTGTTTGAGCAAGGAAAATGAAGATTTATATGAAGATGACGCTGTATAATTATACATATATATCAAAAAAGTCCTTTTTAGAGCCCATTGTACTCGGCTCTATATGATGCACTACAGCTACAGTTGAGCTGAAAGGACAAAACTTTTGCACTTAAACTTTCTCCTAAAATCCCATCATGGGCCAGTGCAAGTCAGATGTGTAATGTTTCTTCTCTCCAAGCTAACACAAATTAATGTGTGGATTAACTGATTCAATAAGTGTTAAGGCCTTGACTCGCCTGGATAGAGTGACACAAGGTATTCCCGTAGATCCTGGAAGCATATGGCCTCAAAGCTACGAGATTTAATAATACTAAAGTTTGTTTGTGATCTGTGAGCTGTTTTGATTTTATTTGTGTGTTTGTATTTTAATGTTTATATAGATTTTGACCTTTTGTGTCTGCAATTAAGTTGAATTGAAAGATGCAGAGACCTGTGAAGAATAACTTCACCCTTAACTGATATTATAACACAAATTGTGTTATGAAACCACAGTAAACCACCATATCTACAGATTTTTCAGCTTATACAATTTTTTAGATTCTATTTTTATTAACCAGCAAATCTGACCCTAAGTTATGAGGTCACCTGATTATCAATAAACTATTATTCATGAAATCTGTTCAGACGGTCTGATAAACAACCTGCTTGCACACAATCGGTGACGACATCATAAGGCAAAAACGTTTTTTACTGTCAAAGAGCTCTATGTCATCGCTGGCGAGAGCAGAGCTGCTTTCATAATTTCACTGTTTGATAAATCTAATGCACAACAGATGAAGACAAGTGCACTGGAAATCGCAGAATTTGTCAAATGAAAAAAAAGCATTAAAAGGGGGTATTAAAAATGATTTGTGATTTCAGGAGCATTTTATTAAACACAATCTGTGGGTCTTGGAATCACCTTGTGAGTGTGATCCATGTGTCTGGCGTGCATGTGTTGCTTCTCCTCTCCTGGAAGTCTGCAGCTCCGAGCCTGTGACAGTTCTCCCTCACTTCTCCCCTGGCTTCGGCCTCGCCTCGTCCTGCTGGGAATACACGGCCTTGAGTCTGAAATGTGTTTACATTTTGAGCATGTAACAAATTATCTGCTAAGACTAACTTTGCGTGACTTGGCAGAAGCCTTCACCTTGCTCAGATGTTGTTTGGGTCAAACGTATTTCAGGGGTTTGCTCTCTCAATTTGACTGTCTCTATCTGACAGGGGTTCTCTAAGCCAGATGTGAACCCGGGCAAAAGGTAAATCTCGTGCTCCGGGTCTGTCTGTGTTTTTATGCCTGCACGCACAGCTTTATATACGTATGCATGAGCGTATGGGAGTCCTGCCAATATGTCTGTGCTCTGACCAAACTCCACTGATGCTCAGTTTAATATGAAATTCAGAGGGAATTAGTGAAAGAAGGATGTGTTTTTGATCTCTTCCATCACAAATGAATAGATTTATCCCCTCAGATCTGACCCTCATTTATCAGACTGAGTTTATTTATGCACATCATAAGCTTCGGGCCGTCCAAGGACTCTGACGTTCTCCCAAATGTTTCTTTCGCAACGTGTGTTCAGTTTTCTGAGAGACAACATCGAGGCATTAGAGAATCTCATCATTCAGTCGTTAAGATGGGAAATGGACAGCGGAGTATCTCCAGAGCACTGTGGTAATAACAGAGTTCTGGAAACGCTGTGTTATCACAGAGGAATTACAGCATTAGAGGCCAAAACAACCTAAAATGCATCAAATGATTGTCGAGATGAGGTTCAGACGAATCCCTGAGCAGTCGTTTTCCAGTAAGAGCAGAATCACTGCAACTCAGAGATCACGTCTTTATACACGTTCAGTTGGAACTAAGATGAATCAGGCTTCAGATTATTGATGAAAAGATGCAATTAAACAATGAGGTCATATTTCTTACTAATGGTCACATGCAAATATAAAAAAAAGAACTTGTTTATGTCTCCAGTTTGATTTATTGAGTAAATGAGGGTGTATTAATTTGTATGTCAAAGTGGGTCAGCGGAATAAAATCCCTCTTCATTTTACTCCAGAGCTGCTCGGCTTCATCGTTTAATACGTGGCAGATTCTTTTGCTGAAGTTACATGAAGCACTACATTTTTTACACTAGCCTTGAATAATATAACTTATTATTAGTAGGACAAAGCTGCTCAGGCATGTTGGTTGTTCTTTACCGTGTGGTCAGTGTGTCAGCTGACTTGTGGAAGGACTGGTGACAAAAGTTTGTATTTAGCAAAAAAAGATTTCCAGATATTTGACCAAAGCAGAAAATGAATTTTGGAAAAATGACCCCATTAAGAAATTCAACATGACTTTAATGACTGTGTGAGTAATTTAATTTACTTCATAAGCTATATCAATATGTCGTGAAGTATTTGTTTGTTCTTACTGGTCAAAATGAATACAATCAGTAATACTGTGATTCAACAGTTGCATAAATAAAGCAAATAACTTACTGTGATGTTGTGGCCAGGGCAGGAATATTATGTATATTATGTCTATAATATAATATATAACATATATGGTGATATCCTTCAGAGAGAGTTGGCCTTTAGGATTTAAATGAGAGGTGGATACGTTGTGATAAAGACAGTAGTGATTATACAAATATCTATTTGTACCGTTGTAACATCATAACAAAAACTGAAAATTCTTATAAACACATGCTGGCACAAGACTCTTATTGTGAAGGGGAAATGATTCCATATCTTACACATTCTTTATGTTGGTAACATTTTAATCATGATATCTTTTCAACAGCAGCAGCAGCAGAATATTTTAGTATTTCAAAATCACACCTTGAAACAGAAGGAGGGCGTCAGTGGGCAGCTACATGCATTTGTCCACGAGTCTGGTTTTTAACAAAAGAAAGACAGAGGGATGGAAACAGATCATCCACAAACAGATGCCCCTGCAAACTCTCATTTCAGCCAGCACGTTGTTGTACTGGTATTTACTGGTGCCTCTGTTTTGTGTGCTCCGAGCACCAGTACCATTCAAAAAAGACAAGTCCAGCTTGCTTCAGCACGTCCACAGTACGTCGAGCCAAACCTCTCCTCTGGAGCCGAGTGTGGACGGGTCTCCTCATCTGGCTGGGTGCTGATCATCCTTAGAAAAGAATACAGTCCTGACTGTGCCTTTATATATATACTCATGTATTTGACTGTTTTATGAGAAAATACATTACTGCTTTTTTTTTAAAGGAAATATAATAATTAACTCGAAAATAACAATAACGTTGAGCAGACTTTAGTGTTTTTACAGTTTGTGTCGTGGTTTAAGCACTTTACAAATATTTCCGTATCTTCTCGTTCTTCACTGAACCCAATCTGTCGTTTTCTCATCTAAAAACGACAACACATCACGGAATACTACACAACATGTATACAACTTGACCAGAGTGGAGTGTGATGTTCTGTACTGAGTTTACATGTGTCTATTAACATATATAATAGGTGGTGGAAATCATAAGCTGTTTGAGTCCTGTTGTCATTCCACCCTCCGCTCTTCCTCCCTGCATTTCATGGGGATGAAGTGAGATGCTATGTGCCTCCTCCTCGTCTTCTTCCCCCGCATCGGCCGTCCCTTCTGAGACAGAGCTATGAACATCTCTTTTGTTGTCCACTTGGCCGAAGAGTAAGCGTTGAAGTAGTTTTCTAGGAAGACCTCTTTGAAGTTGCACCTTTCATTGTAGGTTTCCTGTCAGGGAAAGATATAAAAGCTTTAGTAATAATACAATCTGCAGTCGCCAGCATTTGTCTTTATTCTCATCATTGCTTTGGTCTGGTGCAAATGTTATGTTTCATTTCTGCGTTGATCACTTCTGCCATTAAGGTTGTGTTTTCATCCCATGTGCATTTGTGTGTTGGGTTGTTATTGGACAGATTTCTACAAAAATTTGTTAAATCTAGAGAGCTCTATATGAGAAAAACCAAGCACGTGTATATTGCTAATATCTATGAAAAGGTGAATGTGTGAGTGATTTGGATAATAATTGAGATTTTTATGACTCGAAATATGTATTTTTAGGTGAGGTGACCTTTATTCAGCACAACTACATCAGAGAAAAGATGTTTTGCCTGCGTTTAATGTGAAGAGTTTGCAGAATGTTTCTGTGTAGGTATGTATCTAATCTCAATATGCAATACGATGATAAAGTGGCCTTAGCGTAGGTGTGTGCTCCTTCTACTTGACTGTGTTGTGTGTGGTTTCTTCTGACTGAGGTCAGACGTTACCTCTCCTTGCAGCACTCCAGCCTTGGTCATACAGATATAGAGCTGACTCTTCACACCTTTGATGGCCAGGACGCCCCCTTCAGACACGGTCCTGATCTCCAGGATACCTGCCAGACAGAGGGGAGAGTGAGACGTATTACAGAGCAGATAAGACCTGTCATCGACCTCCAGCGCTCATCATTCATCATCATTAACAAACGGGGATGGAAGTTCCTGTGGTTAATCAGGCTGCGGCCGCTCTGGCTTCATTCAAGCTTTCGCTAACTGGCCTGGGTGGCCATTACACAAACCACAACCTATGGTCGTGGCACATATGGGAGACAGATTAGGCCTCGCTCTCCTGGGATTGAGAAAACTACCTCCTTGCATGAGCTTTGCACGCTACACTTAAGGTCTGCTCTTCAAAAACGTGGGAGAGTAGAAACAGTTATGCTCAATTTTGGTTCCGTGACTATCTACCAGGAGACTATATGGGAAATTAGGTTCACGTCTCCGTAGTAGAAAGGTCTGAGATTCACCATATCTGTGACTGGTGTTTAGCTTCCTTTAAAACTAAAGGAGCTAATGATGCAATTTACAGACAGAAAAACTGATTACTGATTATTAGTCCACGGAAAAAGTGAAAAGCATGTCTCACCCTAGAAAAAGGCTCTTAGATGTGCAATTTACTGTTCAATCATAAAACTTTCTTGACCTGCAAAACCTGTAATCCCAGGGCTTGGGAGTACAACACAGAAATATGCAGCCCAAGGTTCCAAGTCACAGACTTATAAATAACAGCTCGAACCTCGCCGTTAATTTTTACACATCGCAGAGGTTCCTCGGTTTGGCAGGCGGAGATAAAAGGGGGGAGAACACTATTAGAGCTTTTCAGACTGACATTGAGCATGCTGCATTTTTAGCATCTGCTAGATCACAAACAGATGGCGCTCTCCCAATCTTGGAATGTGGTTGGTGCTGTGCTTGCACTTGATATTTGACTTAATATCACTGTCCGCTTATGAGGATTTGAAGTGAGGTTAAAATTAATACATCTAAATCTGGACCATCCTTCTCACATTTTGATTCATCGCATGTCTCAAACTGGGATTTCATTATAGCTCCGTCTCTTTTAGCACTTAGGCTTTGCTACTCCTATAGTATTACATGTAGCAGCTACATTTGTTTGGTCTGCTGTGGGAAGATGGAAACACATTTCCACTGTTCACATCGTGGACGCTCTCCAGCTTTCCTCAGCTTGAACAGATTTGTCGTCACTCGCTGGTCCAGCCCCCGGAGGAGAGATCTAACGCGGGGGTAATCCCCGGTTCTGCTTTTTCCTGAACAGAGTTAGAATCCGGTTGTTTACATTACAGGGACATTACAGACAGACCTCCAGGAGTGAGGCTCAGTCGTGCAATTTGAGATGAACGTCGGCTGCTTCGTGCTAATTGGCTCACAGAGGTGACTTGTGACAAAATGTGATGCCTAATAAATTCATTTCAATCATTCATTTTCACTTTTCTTCAAATGCAAGGTCTGTCAAACACTGACCTGAACCACTCTCTAACTTTTAGTATTAAAGAGTCTCTGATTTCCTGATTTCCAGTTCGCATGAGTTTAAACCAGTTTGATTAGAAGTGGTTCATCTGCTCTTTGCTGTAGTTTCAGACTACTTTTATTGATATTTTGATGATTTTATTTTCTCAAATGTTGAATATCAACATGTTGTTTAATTAGTTTGTTAAGTAAGTAAATCTATGTTGTTTTATACTTAACATGGGTTTGTATTCCTTTAATGATTTATCACTATACTATTGAAAAGTTTAAAAGACATTTGAGTTCTTTATGCGTTCCAGTTACAAGCTTCAAATGAACAAAAGACTTTAAGTTTTTATGCCAAAACAGCCTGATTAAATATAATAAAGTTTGTAAAAACTTGTTGTGTGGTGCGAGGGATGAGCTCAAAAGAAGTATTTATTCTTGCAGTGAAATGAATGAAGCAACAAGTTTCTCATTAAACTTTCTTTTTCTTTTCTTTTTCTTGTTTTGCTGTCACCTTTTCATGACTCCCCCGCTCACACCCCCCGAAAAGCACCAATCACTGATTTATTACGCATATATCGGCCCCACGCTGGCTTCTTCAAAGGCATCGCTGCTTTAATTTCCGTGAGGTTTGAGCGTGCGATCGTCGGCCGCATAAGTGGGTGTATCAATTTTTCTGTTCTTTGATTGCCAGTTGTTGCACAAGCATCTTTTCCATGAGGCATCTCTTGCTCTCTCTGTCAAGCCAACATTCCAGCCGCAGCCGTACCAGAGGAAATGATAAGTGCGTAAAACATCCTCACAATCACAGGACTTCCAGTGGCATCTAAAACAAAAACGTTGGTTCTAAAGTGAACATTTTAACAACTTATAGTTTTTCAACATATTTAACCTGTTCCATGAATAAAAGTAACCATTTGGTAGTAACCAGCATGTATTATTTTACAGTTTTTACAGTGCAGTGTCACAAACGTCACAAACCAGGTGGTGGGAGCTAGTTTTTCATATTTTTCTCAATCTCGACACTGAAGGAGTGTGCCAGTGTGTCTTCAATGTCACGGAGCACTGGGACCAGTGAGGTTTCCACCATCCTGTGGTACCATCCATCACAGCCTGTGTTTACATCGTGTTATGGTTTAAAAAGCCAAAAGCCCCACCTGCTTCATTTTACCTCTGGCACTTTGGCTGCTCTAACGCAGACACTTCGCTCATTAACACTGTGATTACACTGTGGAGGACTGTGGACAATAACACCTCCCACGTGCTTCTGTCACCCTGACAGGCCAAAGTTTTTTTTTACTGGTGCAGTGGAAAGATTTCACAGCTCAACTCTGCAAAGCACAATTAACAACACTTCAAACTCCTATGGGAAATATCGTTTTAATGTTTTTAATGCTAATAGAAACCACACAATTAGACAATAAGAGCCATCCTTACTGTTGCAGTCGGTGGCATCTTGAGTCCCAGTGATGTTGCCCCTGTCGTTGATTTTCAGGAACCACTGTGTGCGGCTGAACAGCTGACGGATGCGCACATCTCCCCCCTCCATGTAGTCGTAGTTCCTGGTGTGGCGCTCGTGTTTGGAGCAGTTCATGATGGCGGCCAGTTGCTCTGGAGTGCAGTCACTGTAGACCACACGCACGCTGCCCAACAGGAAGATGGCATGCAGGTACAGTCCCGAGAACGGATTTTGAAGGTTCCATGTCAGCATCCATTTGCGCATTATAATACAATGCAGTGGGGATCAATGGACAACATACTGAAATGCGTGCTAGAGATCTGTGCACTGTCCCTCAGCCCCAGCGAGCCCAGGTTTGTGACCCCGGGTGTTGTGACCTCCGGTGTCCCTGTTTCCCTAGCGCCCCTGCCCCCTGCTCCTGCTGGGAGCGTGAGACTATGATGGTGGGGGGGGACTTTGTGAAGGTGGTCGGGGGCAGCTGGAGAGCGATCTGAAGAGGAAGACGATGGGGGACGGTGAGACGGTGCTTAGTCCTCAGTGACGGTGCACGTTGACTGCTCCATCCTCTTGAGACCATGGTCCGACAAGGGACGCCATAAATCCAGCTCAGGAAAAGTTACACACAATATCACTGCAAAAAAGAAGAAACACAGAAAAAGTTTGATTATTGCGGCCGGTATAATGTTACACAAGAAGTTAGAAGTTAGGCATTGAAGTTAAAAGATTATTGCTAAAGCAGCTTAAAAGTACAAAACATTCTCTTGAATTCATTAAATTTCATTGTAGAGTTCCAGAAAACTTTCATACCACTTTCAAACAGCCTCTGGTTTTGTATTCGAATGAACATGTGTTTAACGTCTTTGAGCCCTAAATCAAATATTTCTGTGGAGCTCTTTGACAGACTCCTTGACATGGAATATTAAAATCAATTTCTTCACAAGTCTTCAAGTCTGTAAGCTCCTCTGGATCAGTACACGTGTACTTTCAAACACACAAACTACCACACTTCTTTAAAAAAACAAATATCATTTGTTCATGTGACTTACATGAGCTCCGCAGGATGACAGCAGTTGACCAAAGGTGTGTCCCCCTTCAGCAGGAGCTTTAATCTGAAGTCTCTGTAGGTCTGAAGCCTCAGTGGTAAACCAGGTCCAGTGATGCAGTAAAACTAAACAAGAGCCGGGAGCTTCTGTCAATTCCCCTGGATCTCTCCCTGATTCTGGCAGGCCGACTCTGTGCATCTTCCTCTGTCGCCATGCACTCTGCTTAGATAAATGCCTCCTGCTGACCTCACTTGAGAGCAATTAGATCCCAACCAGTCAGCTGTCCCTGGCCGAGAGGCAGTGGAGAAACACCCTCTGCCTGCTCCTCGCTGTCTCTCACCCACTGGACATGAGAGGGAGCTATAAACTCTCGGAATACCAGGCTCTCCTTGGTATGCACTCCTAAATACTTCAAGAACATTTGCATACGCACACACGCTCGCTCGTGCAGAACTCACTACGGCATCTCTTTAGTCTTCCTGGAACAGTGTTGCACTCGAGCAGGTTCGTGATGTGCATGTTACAGATCCCCCAGTGACTCACTTCACTTCATTTAACTGGTGGTTAAGATATTTGCTCTAATGACTCAGCTTTGAAGAATTCTTTCCCTATCATTTCAGATGTCACAATTAATTAGTGGTTTTACTTACTGCACTCAATCCGTGGTGAGGATTTATCGACCTGGGGTTAGAAAGGACTTCAAAGACTTTACGTCTCATTCTTATAGTGCGTAACAGTGGGAAGTTATGGCTGACAGGCATCCATCCAAGAGGAGAAAAACAGCAACTCGAAGCTACTCATCTCCGTGTCAGGGGTCGTGCACTCTTACACTTTTCGTGTTTGTATTTAACGTCCCTATTTACTACCTTACATACCAGGCCTTTCCTTGGACTCGCCACTTCAAAAGTTTATATGGGCCCTAATGATGTGCTCCCCCGGGGAGGTCAGGGCGGCGAGCCTGAGAGTGAGGGACTTCTGGCCGCAGCAGGTCTCCTTCTCCTCTCTGAACTGGGGGTCGTAAAGACCTGATCTATTAGGTGTCATTCTGGCCTGTTCGTCTGTCCCTTCTGCTACTTCAGAGACGGTTCACACTCTGGCCTTTTGGACGTCTAGGTCCAGGAAACAACACCTAATGCATCACTTCAGACAGCCCCCATATTAGAAAATTCCAGAGAACTAGACAATAAAGTGATAGCAAGATCATTCCATTACATACTGTTGTATGCAATACTGCATACTGGCAATAAAATGTAACAGGTAGATTGCAGTTCATGAGAATTTTACAGCACCATCATCCATAAGCCTCCACCTTCTCATTGCAGTTGGGTTTGCGTGACCCAAGCCGCTCAGCTGTCAGGGGCGAGCAGCACCTGGTTCAGTCTCGCAAGGGAAATTGTTCCCGAGAGAGAGGGGCCAGACAGAATGATTCCAAGACCCCCGTGAATTGGCCTCTATATAAATGATTGACCTTGCCTGGAGTTGGGGGACTGGGGCCCCCTCCTGCCGATGGGCCTGTAAGAGGAGCTTGCAGGTGAGTCCGTGGGGCCTGGTCATGCTCAAAGCAACGCAGGGTCTCCATGTGGTCTCACTTCCTGTGAAAAAGTTTGTGTAGTGCCATGCCAGCTGGCTGTGAGCACAGACTGCATATAGTAGTGTGGATTAAGAGTCTTCGAAGTAGAGGTCGAGGGGCTGCGGTGATGAGGTCCCGTCCGTACACACACTTACCAAACCAGTCTCAGCTGTCAATCATGATGTTTCAGCCATGTTTTTATATAGCAATACAAACTAATTGGCAGATGAGCAAACAAACATACACCAAAGAGATAACAATGACTTTGACAATCTCACTAAGTTTTGAGAAAACATTAATTTGATGTATACTTTGACTTTTTACTTTGGTCCATGTCCGACAAACCATTTACCAACATGGCTGAGGTGGGATTTATAAGCAATACTGCTGCCAGCCACTAGGTGGTAACCGAGATACTTTGGCTTCACTTTAAGGGAGCTGTGGTGTCGTCCATCTTTATATCGCACTGCATATAGTGTGAAGAACTGTTTCAAGGCTTCAGATTGACGGATACAGTTTCCTCTAATGGACAACAGCAACTCAGGGAATGAAACCCTGACAAACATGCTGTCCTTTTCCAGATCTGCCAAAGAAAAGAAGTGTGAGGGGGTTTGGGAAGGTGACAAATCCCCTGGCTGAGTACTGCTGGGTTGTAGACTCATCCAGAGGTCAGTACTGAACATGCTGACTTCTATCTGTGTCTCTGAGCTCTGTGGGTGGTGTCCTGTAGAGAGTAAAGCCTGAGGAGCGAGGGGCTGCCTGCCGGAAGTCAATGATGCATGTAGGTCAAGAACTTTCCCAATCGACTGATCTCTGTCCCACATACAGGAAAAAAGGTTTCTTCAGTTTTTCTTCAAGAGTAAGACTGAGTGTGAAATTAGAAGGTGAAGGATTTGAATCATTAGTCTTTCTATGCTCTGACCTTCACACACTGTGTGGCCATGAACCTGGAACAAAAGAGTAGGACACAAGCACCGTGCACCAGATATCTGGAGTCAAACACTGAGACATCCGAAGAAACTCAGACTAGAACTGATGCGCCTTTATTTTGAAAGTTGAGATCAAGTGATACACTATATATCTCCCCATGGAGGTGTTTCTGACTCCAACAAGGTGCAGAAACAGAACATGCTTGAAGGATTACATATCACATTTGGCTTGGAACCACCACAGAATCTCCTAAGAAGAGCTCGACAGGATGCTAGAGAGGGATGTTTGCGATTACTTCCCCAGCGGGACTTGTTCGCACAGTAAAGATGAAGGATGGACGGCGCTGCCACTCCATTACTTCCTCGCCAATAACTATCTGCAAGTATCACCGTTGCAATCGGCATCCTCTTTGTGGGGGGGACGGTTCACTTCCAGTACTGTCAGCCATCCACACGCTGACCATTTTTATAGTACTTGGCATGAGGGTGCGATGCTGTAAGAAAGGAGCTTTGCTTATGTATCATCAGATTAGCAGTTTATAAACCCGTGAACTTGTTCTGTGGAAATAGCGAAATGATGTCCAGAGGAGCAGCTTGAAAACTGAGCTGTGTGAAAACATGAAGGAAAAAACTTTGACTGAAAGGTGCAAAAGCATCTTTGGATTAAATATTAATTTCACTCTTTGTAGAGTTTTTGAATCGTCCCAACTTCTCAGATTAAGGACGACATAAGTGACCTCACATGATGAGGAAAGGGAAGACGAGGAGGTTGTAGATTTGGCAGACGTCTAACCCTAACCCTAACCCTAACTCCTAACCCTACACATTTGATCAGGTTTTAACCTCTGAATGGTTAATTGTCGTCGTTACAGGAACTTCCTTTCTTAACCCTTCATTGTATAAAGTAGACCCCTGTGGTGCTTTTCTTACTGTTAAGGTCTATGCACTGATTTTAAACAACAAAACTAGAGACACTATTCTTTTGAGTTGTCTTTTGAGTCTCTGCTTTTGGTTTATTACCCTAACCTAGGTAATGTTTTCATTGGCGTTGTTTTTTTGTCAGATACTTTGCAGCATTAGATAAAATGTACTTGACGGATTTTGACGAAACTTGGTAGAAGGATTCATTATGGATCAGAAAAGAACTTGTTCTCTTCTCAACGTTTCCCTGGAAATAATTCATGTATCTAGATGAAAGTGATCAGGCAATGATATCTATGAAAGTGCACAATTTGGTGCTGGTTGATTTAAAGGGACAGTTGGACCTTGGCGGAGGTATTACACTCCTGTTTGTAGTTTTAAAACAAACTATTTAGTAGTACAACTGGTATTGGTGGTGTTGTCATGGTGCAGTGTTGTTGTGTAGTAGAAAGGACATTGTGTCACATTGCAGTGCCACAATAAAAGCGTCACAAAACAACGTCAAAGAGCTTCTAGCATTCCTGGAAACTGAGACGTGAGAGCTGCATGTGTGTCCTCAGTTGACACATCGTGTTGGAATATATGTTTTCAGAAATGACTTGAAAGTTGCGTGTGTGTGGGTGAGTGTGTGGTCCAGGCATTAGTCATGTTGCGTGGACCTACATCTGTTTACACAATCACATATATGTTTTTTCCTTCGAGGAACAAAAAGCAAGTCCATAAAACGTACATCATTAAATGTTAGGGCATTTAAGGTCAGATTAAGGTTGAGGTTAGGTTTAGGGTTGTATGGTAACTCTGTGGTAAGTTTGATGGAAATCAATGTAAGTCAATGTAATGTCGTCTAGAGTCATGACTGAGTGATTGTGTGTGAGTGTGTGTGTGTGTGCAGGTAGTTTGCTTTTACAGCCTGAATTGCTGCCTACTGCAGTTCAACGATCAAAGGCCCAGCACTGTCTGGAGTTTACAGTAGCATAGGAAGTGCAGTGGCCGTGAGGCAGGCTCATACTAGCCCTGCGTGAGTGAGCCTCTTTAAATCTCAATGACTCTCTGCCCTCATCCCCATCCCTCCGTCCCTGCTCCTCTGTTTATCTCCTTCTCTCTCTCTCTCTCTCCCTTCTTCTCTCTGTTATTTGCTGTTTTGACAAGCGGAGGTCAGTATCTAGAATCCTGCAAACCCCTTTTAATTGATTCCCATTGTTGGATGTCATGTTTAATGTTGCTGAAGCCAGTGGAGAGTCAGCGAGGGTTTGAGATGATTGCAGTGTAACACGCAAACATGCAAGCTCACGATGAACTCAAATCCCACTCGGGCTCTAAATTCAGACGAAGCCTCAGCTCCGGTCTCAGAGTCCTCCGTGTCTCCGCCTGCTTCGTCCAGCGTTAACTCACAGGGACATTATCTGCTTTTTATGAAGTCTTTGGCACAGATGATGTGTTACTTTTCCAACACAATTGTACTTTAAAAAGTTTTCATTGTTATCTCTAAAGGAAAGAGATTAAGTAGTTTATTTTTTTTGTGAATGAAATCCATCTCTGTCTGGTTCTTCTTTCTGGGAGCTTGTTTCAATTAAAATGTTGTGATGCCGGTCGCACACACGCACACATGACTTCACCGCTCCGAGGCTCACAACGAGCAGTTGTTCAACAAGTTGTTTCCAATCCCTCCTATTCAGGACAAAGCATCGCTGCGAGATTTACGACCCTGATGTGGGTCATCTCGTGAACCTCTCGGAGTGTGAGCACATGAATCCAGAATTTATGATAGTTTCCACTATTACTGCTGCGACATCTGCCTACACACAGCGTCTGCTCTTCGACACTCTAAAAGCATTCCTGGAGGGGGAAGAGCCTCCGTGTCTGCGTGAGTGTGTGTTCCCAGTGTGTACTCCCGCTTTCCTCCTGATATGACTGCATTGTGCCGGGAGAATGGATTATGTCTAAGGTCAGTCTATTCTTAGCTGCGTTTTAGACTGTTTGGGTTTAGCTTTTGCTTTCTAGATTCCACGATAATTGGGGATCTCTTGGGATAAACTGTATTTATAACACACACTGGACACGCACGCACAAACACGCACACACACACACTCATATACACACACACGCACACACACTAAAGCCAGATCAGTTCCAAAAGTTAAATGTGTGCAGTTCACTGGGAGCAGATCAGAAACATTCACATGTCTTGCTGTGCTTTTCCCGTCACTGTCATTGTTCTCTCAATGAATTGCTTTCTAAATACATTAGTGTGACAGATTTGAAGAAGAGGAAAAGTTTGTTTTTCATTCTTTATTTGTTTGCTCTCTTACATGCTCTTTCCCGCAGACCACTTTTTTTCTCTTTAAACTGCTTCACACAGATTTGATGAGCACGAAAATGCATCTCACACCAGATAAATATCATCTCACCAAAACATCAGGTTTGGAGCGTTGAGGCTGTGCTCGCCATGTAAGGTAACGTACAAAAGAAATAGTGAAGCTTTGTCTGTGACAGCAGGCTTCTCAGTACACTGTAAACACTGCACGCATATACACAGGGTCTCTCTCTCTCTCTCTCTCTCTCTCTCTCTCTCTCTCTCTCTCTCTCTCTCTCTCTCTCTCTCTCTCTCTCTCTCTCTCTCTCTCTTTCTACCACACACGCACACGTACACACACAAACACACACACATACACTTTGAAGTGTCTCTTACTGGGTTCTGCTGACACACTGAGTGTTGGTGCAGTAAAGGGCGACACATGGTCAAGTTGTCTGCTGGTCTGAGATCTGAGGTGTGAGATGAAGGTCGCTAATGTCCGTCAATAAATATTTTGGGCCAAACCTCTTCCTGAGAGCAACTAATCTTAATGAGGACATCAATATATTGGCCAAGACACACACTGCTCCAGATAAATAACCCAAAAATGCTACAACCCATCTCTTTTTTATAGCTTGTGAAGTAATAATAAATCAATAATATATGCATAAATTAAATAATGCAGTCAACAACATAACCTCTAACACAGAGATTATAAATCGGTTTATGTTGTAGCATGTCCTAAGTTAGTGTCTATCTACACAATCATTCTAATGTTCTAATACATAAAATATGTTATTCTGCAACACAGATACTCACTGAAGTTACACATATACATGACAACTACTCAGTTGATTGTAAATCTCTGGTTTCCTTACATTCAATCAAGCTGCACCAAATTAACACTCATAGATTTTAGTCCCATCAATATTTATGAATTATTATCTGGGAAATTGGTAGAAAGGTTGAAAATGGCTGTATCTTGAAACGTTAAAGACAGGTTCCTCGATCTGCTCCCTGATTCAGATTTGTTAAGGAATAAATTGGATTCTCTCCTGAGCCGAACCACAAACTACCACAAATTTTTTAGATAATCCGTCCGGTAGTTTTTTGTGTAATGTTGTTTACAGGCAAACAAACGCCAATGAAAACATAACCTCCATGTTAAGGTTAAGAGATCATACATTCAATTTCATATCTGGTGTCCATCCATACACAACATCTAATGTCGGTTTATTAGTTTTATTCTCTCAACACTTGATTATCATGAAATGTCAGTTAATACCTGATGTTATTGTAAAAAATCTGAAATTCGCCGTCGGGTTATGATGGCGTCACGTTACTATGGTAAAAATATACTATATATATATAATGTAAACTCCAGCTGTTTTCTATCTAACATGTGTTCATTTGTCAGTATAGGCACACTCGACGGTGATGTAGGCAGTCTCGGTGCTTGAGGGCCGGCGTAATCGCTCCTGTTGGAAAATGTGCACCGGTGCTGTGCTTCGCCCTCGGGGGGGAATATGCTGATCCCATCTAATGCAGGAACAGCTGTTAGGGATCACAGTCTTAACTGCTCACCATATCTGTTCATGTATCAGAAAAAAGCGGAGCCTTACTTATGAAAACACGCTCTGCCTTACGAGCTTTGGAGGGGAAAGAGGTTCTAAAATAAGTCCTGTGAGTTTCTGCCTCAGAAACAGTGGGTGGTTTGCACCCTGCAGATATGTCTCATTGGGTTTGTGTGTATAATTAATCACATTAATGCATAAAGTAAAGATCCCAGCTGTCGTCTGTGGTATAAATGTGTCTTTTTGTGCGATTTCACTCAGGCTTGTGTTTGGTTCACACGTTAGATATCTGTATCATTTCCACCACATCTCCCAACACAGAGTTCAGTTTAGACCTGAGGTTTCATGGCAACGGTTGCAGGTAATATAGAAAAGTTAATTTAAGTCGATTCAGTTTTAGGTTTATTAGAGAAAAGTAGATTGTCTCTTGCATCAAAAATTACATTTGATCAGGTTGCCATTGTCAACAAGGTGTTTGGGCCTTTTAATCACGAGACACCCTCTTCTAAGGCCTACCCACCACAGGTTGATCAGACCTGGGTGAATGTCCCAGTGCATCTTGGGTCCTAGTTGGGATCTTTAGGACATCAGAGCAAACAACAAAAGAGAGAAAACCCGGTGGACCCAGAAAGACACCATATGTGTAGCCCGCCCTGACGCTCAACTTGTTTTACTGCCTCTCAGTGGAAACACGTGGAGACAGTGAACAACAGCACATCACGAGATGTCATTAATCAGACAGATTACGATGGGATATCAAACAAGTGGCTTACATTTATCTACCACCTAACATCTAGACATAAAAGCATATGAAACTTTTATAGGTCATGTGCTTCTCATATGAACAAATGCAAACCAGTCCCCAGAAGATTCTCAGACCAGTAGTTGTTGGTGTTGTGTGTCCTTCACAATCCACAACCCTCTCATGTCAGTTGGCTGTTACAAGATCGAGTGCAGAGAATTAACCCAACTGGATCAGTGGTGGTCGAGCTCAGGGAGAAAACCCTTCAAATTCTGAGTTGTAAATTTGTTTTTAGAATAATATCAAAATGTAGCTTATTTAATTGAATTTGGAATTCATAATCTATTATTATTCATAATCTATCTGTGCATCTTCTTCCTCTGTCCGTCTCTGTTCATTCACATTATGGGATTTTTACCATCTTTGCCTCTTAGAGCTCTGAATGTCTTTCCAGATAGGACAGCGCTGTGAGGAGATTCAAACTTGTGCATCTTACCTCAACTGGAGTTCAACACCAGCGCTTTTTTTATCCAACAGTTTGGTCCTGAATGAAATACTGTATCTGTTAGGTGGATTTTCAAAAAGACAAGAGTTGAAATATCAGCTTTGAGAAGGAGGCAAATCCTGGCACCGACCTGAACCAGCAGGTCATCAAACTGGTGGAACTGGGAACGACAGTCATCAAGGATCGTGAGACAACATTCGAATCTCTGATCTCAGGGGTCTCGTAGAAGAGTAACGGGTTAATAATTCTGAAATATAAAACTGATTCAGACCATGTCGTGATTTTTTAAAGTGATAAATAGAATCTTAAGCTGAATTCTGTAGCTGATGGGGAACCGGTAAAGTTCAGCTATTGGACCTGAGTGATGAGTTTGATGGACAACTGCTGCTGCTTCATTTATGGAGGTGAATAATGAATTGCATGACAAAATGAACGTCATGCTGTCGGCCCTTCTGGCAAATTGAAAAACCAACTCTGCTCCACTGGGGTTCCTCTGTAGTGGGATGAGAAACTCTCCAGCCTCCCTCAGTGTTTACATGTAGCCTGAAGCTTCACCTCTTCTCAGCATGCTTATCCTCCTAATGCCCCTTTCTTCTTTTATGTAAAGAATCTTATATGTAGAATGTATCTCAAAGCACCTGCTGTGTGTGGAGTCTCAGAGAGCAGCTGGTGCAGACTCGTTAGGATTTCAGTTATGCCATTAGTTTGACCTCAGTCTGTGAAAGTGCTACAAAATGCAAGCGTCTCACATCCAGAGCAGTGGGTGGTTGAAATCTTTATGACCTCCGTGTGGCATTTGTCTGTTTCTGTTTTCTGTAAAAGAGCTTTTTTGTTTCCACAGACTCCCCCCCACCAAAAAAGTGTTGTTTATTGGGGATTACACTAAAAGCCCCAATTACATAAAAAGCCCAATTACCTCGAAACAGATAGCATCACTCACACGCATCAACATCAATAAAAGGGACTTGTGAGGTCAAAGTCAGGCAGCTGATGGACACATGATAATAAAATGTGAGTGCATTAAAGCCTGGTTGTGACTTTATAAGCCTGTTAGTTTATCCTGAGTAATAATAATCTTGTCCGTATAACTGGATTATTCAAATAACTGGTCATAACTACCCCCAGCAGCCACTCATTATCTAATAATAACTTAATTTAAAGGATTATTAATCCTTGATGAACACATCAGATAACACTCTGTTCAAGGAGATCGCTGTCACGACCTTTTTCCCAATTACAGCTGCTTTCCTCTTTGACACAAAACACTACCAGATGAGTTTCTCGTTATTACACAGAGTCTCCGCTTCAGCTCTCTCCATCATGTTTTTCTCACTTCACCGTGTCTCTCCAGTCTTCTGCCTCTTTGTCACGTTAGCTGCATCTGTGTTGATTCCATACTCGCCGTACACATGCAGATAACAACATGTTAAATAAAAAACCTACACAAAAACAACATACTTTAAACAGCGTGCCAATAAAATCCCACAGCTTATCTGGGTGCAGCACACTCTGGTGTAATCAAACAGCAGGGTGCAGTGATAATAACACGTGTGGGTTTCAAACACAACACGCATATAAGGCCCGTGAGAGGAGTCCTGCGTGGGGCTGTGCTCACTAAATGAGGCACTTAATGAACCATGGATGTATCTGGCATCAGACTGTTTATCCATAAAAGTAAGACGTATTGTTGGGGGTTTCCTTTGCCAAACTGCAATTAGGGGAGTGACATTGCTAAAACTCTTGAAGATCAAAAAACAAAATACTCGACCTGGCAGCAACGAGGCAATTCTGAGGACACACAAATTCTCTACACACAAGATGGGCGTTGTTATCAAAGCATTCACAAATTCATTTTTGTTTTATTAGATAGAGCAGATGCATATAAGTTATTTATACATTTTACGCTGATAAATAACAGTCCACTGACCATGCCTGACCTGTTTTTATCATGAGTTATTCTGTGAGAAATCAACTGAAATGTTGCAAAACGTCATCAAAACATCTCATAATGTTCAAGAAAGTGGGAAAAACAATAAATCCTGGATCCTGATCCACAGCTAAATTTCATAGACTCTTTCCTCACCCGTCCCACATTGATCCAACAAGTTTAATGTTGACCTGTCCAGTAGTTTTTGAGTAATCCTGCTCAATAACAGACAAACAGCTTTGTGTTCTTCATGGTACTATTGTGAATTATTAAGTGGTTCTTTAAAAAAGAAAATGCACACAAAATAGAATAACACAGAACATTACAAGGGTGTTCTACGATTTAAAGTCATTCATTATTATCCATTCAGCATTCAACCTGAGCCCTAATACCCTTGACCATCTATAATCTCTTCACAGAACGTCCACATGTCTTCAGAGCTGTAAAATACAAACTTGACAGGCTCCAGGCCTGATTCCCTCTCATGTTGGTCCAGGCCATCACTTGTTTCTTCCACCCAGTGCTTTCCAAACAGCTGCGTAGCCTCCTCCTCCTCCGTCCCTCATCTTCATCGGTCAGGGGAACGGCTGAAAACACATGCTGCTTGGCTTTAATCCCCTCCGTTGACTTTTTTACAGATAAAATTAAAATAAGAAATGATTGTTGTCTTCCTACAGAATATTTTCTGATCCGACAGTATCAAAAAATTCACATAAAAACATAATATATTACAGTATATATATATAAAATAGTACCATACAGTAAATATGTCATAGTACAAAGATGCAACAGGAGTAACTACAACATAATAAACAGTCATGAAACTATATGACTATTGATAACAGAGAAATTTATAAAATGAAAGAATGTGATTTTGTTTGAGACTATTTTGAAAACATTATATAATATATGATATTATATCTAGTAATCTATAGTATCATTATACAGGCACTAAACTTTATAATACTGCATAGTACTTTTTATGTTGTTTTGTGTGATAGTGTTTCCCACCCACATGCTGCTTCATACACAGCCCTACTGAATAACACACTGTAGCTGCCTTCCTCAAACTATCTGGTTTAATTTAAAACAAATTTCACATGTTAGATTAAAATTTGCAACACATAAAATGTAAAATAAAAAAGATAAAAAGTCACTAAGACATTTCCTCATGTTTGTTTTTGATCTGTTTCTGCTGGGAGCTGTGTGTGAATATGAATTGTTGGTCTGAACAACACATGATGTCAGTAGTTGGAGTGGATCGGCAAAATATATTAAACTAACTAAACTGATTTGGAAGTTAACATGAACAACTTTTAACCATATAACCCCTTCCAAAGAGATTTGATCGCCCCCTGATGGCTGGCTGAAGAATGAGTCATTAGCTATGTTAGTGGATGGGACATGAACCAAAATAAGAAGTTTAATTTTTGTCATTTTCGGCCCCACACTAATGTGTATCCATATTTTAATTTATCCAGTAAGTTTTGCTTTGGGGACACATTGTTCATCTCTATAAACACTGAAACAATTGTTGTTTGTATCAAACTTCCAGTGTTAACACGCTGTACACACAATCATATATATTTAGCATCGCCAATTTCAACTTCACAGCTTTCCCTGTTCACTTTTCTCTCTGCAGCATCGAAGTGTTGAGTTTTGAATTCCCAAAACCGAAAAGTGGCCTTTGAAAAAGTAAAAAACTAAGCCCCAAAAGCAAACAGAGAAAGTGACTCCTGTGTGAATCACTTGTGGAGTTGTGGTTGCAGTTAGCAGGAGAGGCCAGCGGGGGAGGCAGTGAGCAGCGACACTTCCAGGCAGTCACGAGGCCCCCCACCCCCCACACACTAATCAGCTGTCCTTCACTCCTGTATCGGTAATGGCAATTAGTGAAAATATCAAGCAGACATAAAAGACTCATGATCAGAATTAACACCCCCCCTTGAGTGAAAGGCCAAATAAGATTCCTTCTGGGGCAGAGCTCGTTTTGGATTCATCCGAAGTCCCGTCCTAATCCCCTCATAGCTACTGGCTTTAGTGGAGCCATAACCAAAACACCGAGTCACTCCACTGCTCATTGGCTTCCGAGAGGAATGTCTGTGTCATGTGTTATGACAGAGGCTAACGAGAACCAGCGATTCGTGATTTATTTTCATAACCCTCGTTACCAAAGTCTGACAAGTTTCGTGGATTCATTAAGAGCTCGCACAGCCACACACACACTGAGCGCTGACAGCGACCGGGGTTGTGTACGCCAGGGTTTCTCAAAACACGGACCAGAACAAATATCGTTTATTGAGTTTACATCTATTGCTTTCAACACTGAACATAATCTCAGTGGCATTTAAACGTTTGTTTGCCTCCACAAATAAGTCATCACTCACGGGGTGTTTGTCTAACCGGCTCATTTATGCAGATGTCATGTGGAAGTCGATCCCCGGATTTGTTGTGAGTGTGCGCGCAAATACTCGTCCACGTTCGACTTGATGGATCCATGTGGTTGTGTTTGACGAGCAAAGTTCTCCTGTCTGCCGCGGCCGGGCCTTTCAATCTCCGCTGTGCCTCCTCCTCTGTCTCATTGTAAGGATGGATGTCTTTTTAATGGTGTGGGTGGGAGAGGCAGAGCAGAGCTGGTGAACGGGAGCCGATGCTGGAAGAAGAACAGACGAGTTATCCCTGTGAATTCCTGAAGCAGCTCCCTCGCCAGGAAGTTCCTCTCTCTCTCTCTCTCTGCCTCGTGTGATTGGCCCTGAGCTCCTCAGGTGATGGGGGGGGATAACGTGGATATTATGGCCTCACTCCTGGATTTTCTTTTTCATTCATCATTATCTCTTGACCTTCACCTCACACTACTCGGTGTCAGTAGCCGGGCATTTCTCTGGCGCTACAAAAGACGATTTCGGTCAAGAACTCCGTGGAACGTTCGCACAATCAGGTCCAGACCTACTCTGGAGTTTGCGTCTTAGAGATTCTTCGGTCAGACATGTTCACAACAACACTGAAATCAGGACATACAGGTGAGGGAGGTGGCACAGCCGTTATTCCCAATACCTCTCAACTTGTTAATCAGTGCATGTCTAAAGACATCTAAGGTTTTTACTTGTTTCACTAAAAGATAAATTCCCTTGTCCCTATGTTCATAATGTGGGTGTGTAAATGAATAATACTTACGAAAACTTTTGGAATTGGACCTCTGTTGGCAGCCATGACATATGTGGCTATAATGTAATCTTATGGGGCAAATTCGTCCACTAAAAGCTCTTGTTTTTTATCACTAAAAGACTTGAACTGTTATTATGGGTCTTTGGTAAGAGTCTGGCAACCACCACCAGTTTTCCAGAGCTTCTTAACCGTGCAGCAGCTTGTTGTCCCTTCTTTTTTTTTGCTTGTTGCCTCTCTAGCCTTGTTTGTATGAGCTTGTGTACTCTGGCTCAAACAAGTAGGGGGGTGCCATCAAAGGGAAACCGCTTCATCGACATGGTCAACATCGGAAACAGATTCAGCCGCAATAGTTTCTCTCAGTAAAGTCCAACCTCCCTTCTTCAACTCTCTCGCTCTCTCGCTTGTCTCGTGAGAGCGAGATATGTGTAATGTCGCCAGATTCTGCGAAATATTATCGGCAGCACTTTTTGTGGACTGTCGCAGTTGCCCTATTAGATTACATTGCAGCCACTGTGTCGTCACTGCCCATGTATGTAACTTTCATTTACCCCCCCCTTGTATACAGATAGGAGGGAGATTACTGGAATTCCCCTTTCAAGTCCGTCATCACCTGCATGGGAAGCCAGGACTTACCGTAAAGGGTGGAGAGTTTTGTAGCCAGGGAGATGAACTGGAGTTTTTTTTCGTGTGGAGAGCAGGTGTTGTCTGGCAGAGAGAGTCTTGTGCGTGTTGTGTATGTGTACACGTGTTTTGGGTGTGTGTGTCCAACAGAGACCATTGTGAGGCAACGTGTATGAGAGAGGCCAGAGGAAATAACTTTAGAAAACAGTTATGTTGTGAACCGGCCGGGTTTATGACCAAAGGTGTGCTGCTGTCGTCCACTTAAACAAAACAAAGTGCCTCACCTAGGAGGGAGGCATGTGTTTCTGTTTACCTGTGACATCTGCTGCAGGGAATTAGTCATAAAGAGCACCAGCAACATTTACTTCACTGTCATTCTGCTTAGCAACAAAGCAGAGTGAAGACAGTGGAGGGATATATCAAAACAATTACACAATGACTCCCAGAGGAACTACACAATCAGGGTTTTTATCTTTAACCTGAACTGTGCATGATATTCATCTCTCGGTATTAAAAGATGAAAAGTTGCTTTATCACACTGATGGAAATGAAAGCTGTAACTTTCCACAGGCTAGTTGTCATTCGTTTTCTTTTCTTTTTTTTACCGGAGGGGAATTTAACTAAAGAAATTGAATTACAGCAAAGATTGTAGGGTGTAGCTGCTTGTTGTGTTGAAACCCGTCTTTGAAAAGACTTGGAACATGTGCTGTGTTGTGCGTAGTGTTGTATGTTGTGTGCTGCTCACACTGTTTCAAACCATGTTTCTGGTTTGCTCCAAGACAGGTGGTGAGAGATACGTTGCACCACGACAGAGGAAACACGTCAAGCTGATGTGATTGACACTTGTTTTCAGAATATTTGGCTCATTCTCATATAAACAGAAAACCACACAATGAAAACTGTCGGCTCTATCTTATCTTATTAGTCAGTTTAAGCCTTTTTGCACTTCAGGGTTGCACTGTAGACAGTTGTTAGATAATATGACAGCAATATATATGAAATTGATTAATTAAAGATATTTCTGGGCATTTCCCCAGATGGGGAGAGAGAAGGGGGGGGAAGCACCACTTTCATCACATTGACCTCCTTTTTCCTCCAAAACAGTAAAGCTCATCTCTGGTCATTTACAATCACAAAGCTCTGAACACTTTCATCAATCATTCACTTGTTTATTGATCTTTGAGGATTTCCAAGGGAACACAAGATAGTTTAATTTCCGATATCGGGCTTAGTAGAAAAAATTGTTTTGTGTGTTCTGCGAAAAGAAGTATTTTTCGAAAGAACATGTCAACACTCCCCAGAGGTCTGCGTTCCCTTTAATACCGACTTCACCGAGCATGTCAGTGAGTTCAAGCGTCGGATCTTCAAGAACTGGTCCTAGTCCAAGAAGAAGGCTTTCATCAAATCGAGCAGAATGAAGCAGAAATCCTTCTTGCAGTACTAGGAAATAAGGATTTGAGTTTCTGGTTTTTTCATGATTGTGTTTTAAATGCCATATTTAGTGTGTAAACAATGGGTCAGGATTTTAGTCTGGATATGATAATCTCTGAATACCCAAAACATGATGATCATCTTAAAATATGATATATTTGTATAACAAATTAGGTTGAACTATTTCTAATTTAATGGGCACATTGTTGATTAGATTTGAACTGGTCCTTACATCTGCAATGTTCACATATTAGTCCTATAATTTTGCAAATGTGAATGAAATTGTAGATTTAAGTGGAGTTACTGTGGATTGTACTTCATCTGTATGATGCTTTGGTAAAAAATATTTACAACTTGAATAAATACAAACACTGTATTGAGAGTATGGGGGTCTGGCCATTGGCATTTGAGTGGGAGAGGTGCAATAACGTTATCGAGACGTTACTGACATTTATATACTAAATATGTTGTTTTAATGAATTTATTAATAGAAGAAAATACTGTCTAATGTCATTATTTCATCATATAGGATAGTACTAGTTAGTCCCTCAACCACTGACCCCCAACCCCCCAACTTCCCCTTAAATGATTTCAGCCTTGTACCCCTCGTGTAGGAAAGCCTGGATTGCCTGTCTTCTGGGACATGCTTTTCCCATTAGCCAAAGAGGACATTGTTCCCCTGTTTGAGAAGATGACAGGCTGAAAGGATGAAAACACTGAATAAACAGTTCTGTCCAAATGGAGGGATAGCATGCGTTCACAGATTAGTCCTTCCCACAGGGTGGAGGGGCCTGTTTCACAATGTGCTTTCACTCAGCCCGTATCTTGAGTTGCGTGAGAGATTTCCATATCTCACACACTCTTGTAAATCACAATTGAACAGTAGTAACTCAGAGAATGAACTCCGAAGGCGTCTGCTTTCAATTTGGACGCGGGGGTCCTGCCAAGGCTGAGGCAGGGCTCGCAGACCACCCCTCAGGGCAGATTTACGGGCCTCACCGCCTCTTAGGGCTGCGGGAACACCTAGCCCGCTCCTGTCACACACCTCACACCTATGCAGCTGGAGGTGATGTAAAGGATGGTGCGTGTGGCTGCAGGAGTGGGCTCGTTCACACGGTGGAGTATTAAAACCCCATAAAAACACACATAGAGGGCAGGCACGCACATCATCTTAAGTCCCATAAGTGAGAAATTATTCAGTATTTCATTTTCTTTTTCTTTATTTCACCTCCTCATCTCTTTTTTAAAATGTTTTCAAAAGAAAAATATTGACTACAAGCTGTTGTTGGCCTCATTACTGCATCCAGACCACTTCTTGGATGCATTGTGCATTCTTCAGTATTCTCTTTCTAATCTTACACCTTCATGCACGCTCCCAGTTGTATTTTCTCTCTCCAGCCCAGTGCTGGCCTTACCCAGTAGTTGGACATGCTAGTTCACATTCTGGATGTTAAATATGTGATCCTGTAACATGGATTGTCTGCATTAATCAGTTTCAGAGCTCGTCAATACTCGTCTGCTGTGTGATTCCCATGTGGTCTCATCTGTACCAAAGAGCAGAGCAGCTCTTCGGGGCCAATGCCTAAAAATAAAAATTGTATTGACTGTCTTGAATCCAGCTCGTTATCGTGCTTTGAATGTTCTAGATGAAGACGGTCTTGGCTGCCATATCCCTGAAGGTGGTCTGACAGCTGTGGCCCGCACAGACAGCGAGCACAGTGCTGGATGAAAAGTTGCTGGCAGAGGAGATGTTGGCGTGGCAAGAAAGCATTAGGATGTTCATCTGCAGGATGCATAAAAAACGCTTCAAAAAAAGACCACAAGGGACGAAGCAGGGCATCTATCTGCTGGAGTTGTCCAATCGATTACATGGTATTGTTTGAAGATAATGACAAACTGGGCAGAGTTGGATGCGACTGGGACGATTCACCTTGTGGAAGATCCATTCAGGTCGTTTGCGCTCGAGTATTGAAGTTTATATGTTTATTTATAATTTGAAGGGACAGAGCACATTATTTAACAAGCTCATCACACAAATAAAATCAACAGCAGTACATGCACGGACAAAAAACAAAAGGCACGGAACACAAGGAAAGTACAAACCCACAAATAATGACTTGATTAGATTGAGACAAAGCTAAAAAGTACAAGCACAAAATAGGAGCTCCACACAGGGATGATTTAAAGTACCATTGACAGCAGAGTATTCCTGTAGAAAACTGTACTGAAGAGCATGAAATCCACTTAAATACTCATGTGTGTCTTGATGGACCAACGGCTGAACCTTTGGCATTTACTTTCTCTTTTGGAAAAGGTGTAATTAGTAAACAATGGCCATAAAACAAACAAAAACGACCATGTTGAATTAACTCTTATGCAGATATGTGGCTCCTGAGCTATTGACCTTGTAATGGTGATAATGTGGAGTCTAGTTTTACAGTTTAAACCAGCAGCTTCCTTTAGATTTTAAGACCAGTGCCATAACCTGCTGGTATTTTCAACAGTGATGGAATGGGTCACTGGGGTGTGTGTGACTCAGTGTCCACACAAATGAAGTTTGAATCAAAATAGACAGTGACTGGAAATCATTCCTGGACTGAATGAAGTAGCTGATGATTTCCTCCTCTTCCCTCATCCTGATCCTGCAGGATGATTCACATCCACCCTGTAGGAGTCAGTCGTGTACGAGCGTGAGACCTCAGACATCCACCGCTTGTCGTGGATTCATAGAAAGTAGCCCCAGCTGTCTGGTGATTGCTTGCCCACCGGGGCCCTCGCAGGGATTACGTGTCATTGATCTGATTGAGACATTGGCTGTTTACGCAGCAGATTCCAAAGCAATGAAACATATTACCACTGCGTTATGATATTCCATTTCACTTTCTCCGTTTGTCCAGCGGTGGAATCGTGGATCGCTACACAAATATTAGGCAATTCCAAAAACCACAACAATTGTTCGACCCGGGGAAGAAATGGAGGCTGGTAGAATAAACATAGTTAGTGGTCAGGAGGAACCAGGCACCGAAACCATGAGGGATCAGAGAGGAGTTCGTAGAAGCTCCCCAGAATAATGCGTGTGATGTTGTGTTTGCTGATCCACACACAACCTGTAACAGTTTACTTCATCATAAAGACCTGGGTCACACATGTAGGTATTTCTCAAAGATGTATCTTCACTTCTTGGCACATTGCCCCCACTCCCAGCAAGCAACCACTAATTCCTCCGAAGCTGTACTGCATAAAGACAGCCGGTAATAAAACAAACTCACGCTCTGCTGTTGCCGGCCATTGAGGGATGCGAGTCTCACGTGAAAAAAAAACATGACAGAAATTTCTAAGAGCCTGAATAATCAGCTTACATTGGGCCTAAGTAGGAACAGAGGGCGGTGGACTCGTGTTTGCTTTCCATTTTCGGCTCTGGCACAGATTCAGGCCACCTTGAAGAATCTGAAAACCATTATCCAGGACCGCTGGTCAAAAGTGCAGAGTGTATAGGATATCACAGCACTGCGCCTCACAGAGAGACAGCGTGATGAGGAGGAAGATGGAGGGGGAGCGAGGGGAGATGGGGCGAGGGAGGTATCCTGGAGAAGATATCGTGCGAGGAGGAGAGAAACTGAGACTCACAGAAGTTCAACACGCCTTTCCTGCGCTGACATCTCAATTACAGCCGGTCCTCCATGTCATTCATGTGGATGTGTTTGGTTTCACAGAAACAAAGACGTCCTCACAGAGTGACGTAGTGCAGCGCGGCTGTGCGTCCATCTGAAGTTACCTTCATGGCTGCCTGACACTCCACCTATTGCATGCAACGGCAGATTAGGTATAGACGAGCCAGCCGACAGGGCTTTCCCCCCATTGTCTGTTCCACACGCACCCCCCGAACACGCACACAGAGCGGTCACGCACAGGGGGACTGCCTCCGTCACGAGCTGTTGTGTGACGTGATGTGTGCATTGTTGTGGGTTTGTCTCTGTGGAGGTGTTTGTCTGCAGGAATGTGTGACTGTATCTGGGACACAGGTCAGAAGGTGTCAGCCTTTATTAACCTCTATTAATAATACTTTTTATATCTATATATATTTAATCTATTGATTATTAGTGGTATTGGTGGAAAAGAAGAATATGAGGGGACACCATTGATGCTGCACATTGTTTGGAAATGCAGGGTTAAGCAGCAAAGCTCCAGGTTTACAAATGTGATGCAGATTCAAAAGCTTGTTTCCTCAAGATCGTAGATGGAAAAAGAGCATAAATCACTTTTCAAATCAATGTCTAAAAGATTAAGGATTGAAACCAGAGGGAAGAACTCACATGGAAGTGTGCAGACCCAGACCTCACACATGGCTTTCTGTTAATCTTCATCCTAATTAGCTTCCACCATAAACGGCTAAACAATAAAATTACACATTAACATTAACACACTGGAGTAAAAACAAATCCATATCCCCAAAGCTCGGTTCCATCTACATCAGATTCATCTATTTCTGTTCCAGTGTCTATAAAAACATACTTTTGATCATTCTCTTGATGATGATAATGATGATGTATTACACGGAATTACATAATCACAGTAGCTAATTGCCACGAGCGTGTCACCAGTGAACTGAAGACAACATATGTGGAGTATTCGTTCATTCCAGTGGTGATTTTAAAGTTGTGAGTTTCAGTGATTTTGTTTCAAATCTGTCTAAGTGGAGTTGAAAAGGGAGAAATTTCAGGACAACGATGAATTCTTCAGAGCATAAGACTGAGGCACAGCTCTATACTGGTCAAATTTCTTCACCTGTCTCTTTGTATTAGCTCTATCAATCGGGGAATTCCTGAATGTTTCCAATTTCAATTGATTATATTTCCTGGAAGTCCTCTGATTCCACGAGGATATCGTCCACATGTTCTCCAGGGACCAGGAAACAAGTCCAGGTGGATTGTAGGAGGCAAAATTACCTTCCGTTAATAACAGGAGAGCAGGGTGATATCTTTTCAAATATTAGATCATTAAATGAGATCATCTTTGAGCAATCATCCTTTGACAGCAAGCGTGACAGATCCTCAGCAGTCTACCTCCGACTCTCACGCTAACACACTGATGTCATTTAAAGCCCCCCCCTGTCTGGAAGGATTGTTGTTTGTAGACGCTGCAACCACAAAATACTTTTATCACGATATGGTACGTGGGAAAACAAGCAGGTATTAAAAACAAAAGGGAAACAAGAAGATGATGTTTCTCAATCAAGTAATTGAATTTCGGCAAAAAAAGAAACTTCACGTTGCTTTTGACAAGTGATGATTACCCCTCCTCTCCTGCACAGGGAGAAAAAAAAAGAATCAAGTGCAAAGCGGTCTTGAATATGTTTTCATTCTTTTTTCTCTTTCATAGTCCGACCACCTGCAACTTACATATGTCATGCTAGTGCCAGTTAAGATATAAAGCAAATGAAAGCCAGACCATGCGCTTTGGGGTCTAGCGAGTTGTAAGGACGACGTGTAATGGGGAAGGCAGCACACTCCCACTGCACTGTACACAACAGTCATTAGGCAACCCATCTGCTCAACGCTTGCATGCTAAGCTGTAATTTTCAGGCCTCTGGTGTGTGTGTCTGTGTTTAGGTGTGTGGTGGTGCGCGCGTGTGTGTCTGTGTGTGAGAGAGGGCACAGAGCAGAGGAGATGCCTGTGCATGTATATCTGTTGGGTGGGCATGGCAGTGTGGTGTGCATGCGTGCGTGTATCTGTGTGTGTGTGTGTGTGTGCGTGTGGGCATGTGTGTGTGCGTGCGTGCGTGCCATTATCTGGTTGTCATCATAACCACAGAAATCAGGGACTGATAGTATCTTCCCCACCCCCTGCTCCTATCCCCAGCTAGAGTCACGACAGCCGAGGTTCTCCTCTGACCACACACACACAAACACACACACACACACAAACACACGCACACTTGTAAACACACACATGCCGATACTGACACATAGACACTGCATCATGCTTCCACGTTTTGTAGGTAAACATGTCCAGATTGGTGAAGTGGAATGGAATTCCCGCCTTCGTGGGAATTATGCCCAGAACCATTTGTAAACCCTCTCCTCCGCCGCCTCCTAACTCTTTACAGATTGTAAAACTCTGGATTTCTATATTAGGTTACCCTGCTGAAGCTGTTGACCCCGTCTTTCTGTGGTCAACGACAGACCAAAGGAAAAAAAAAGAAATGCAATCAAACAAAACACAATATATTGGTCGTCTGAAACCTCACACGTTAAATCGAAGGTATTCGTTTGCATGGTAGTTTCAGAAACTGCCCATGCCACGCCATAGCCCGTTGCTTCTGTGTAAATATGTGGTCAACAGACTTCAACATAACATAGACAATTTATACGTAGACAACACTGTGAAGGATATAGATTTACCATATTGTGCTGTGAGTTACGCATTCAGCCCACGAGTTTACTCTGGGGGGGTGAAGTGCCTGTTTCCCCTTTACAAGAGTCTGCACTCGCATGGCGGCACTGGCAGCCGGCCATCTTTACTGTGGTCACGGCTAAACCTGAGCCACATGCCAAATCAAAATCAATAATATGTCTAATAACATTTGTTTTATTATACTTAGCACAAATGCTGTGCTCATAAGAAATATTTTGGCAATCGAGTGTGAGTTCAGAAAGCGTCTGCGTGCAAAGTCTCCTCTGATGCAGCGCTGGCCCCGGTAGCCTGAGCCGTAGCCCCACCCCGATGCCTTGGACCCGGCCTCAGCCCCGGTCTTGCCCCGACTTGTGCCGGTCTCCAGGCTTTTCTCCGTTCTGTAGCCTCGTCTCAGGCTCAGCAGGCCCTGACTCATCTGGAACCACAGAGGAAAAAATGCTGAATGCTTCACTGCTATTTGTCCTTTTCATTCCCCTCCTCATGGGATTGCCCAAATGTTGTTAACCACACCATCATCTGTGGTAGCTTATGCATGCATCGCATGCACTGGGGAAACATCTGTGGTTTTCATCATGCCTCTTTTTAAATAACTCTGTTTGCTGTAATCTGTGACAATGTGACGTATTTCTGTGAATTAATATTTGCTTCAAATGTTGACAGATTTGTATGTCACCTCTGCAGCAGCCCTTTATCTCGTCGGGCAGTGATTTCATTGAATGCGGGAAATGGAAGATCACAGTGCACCAGCTGTATCTGGGGACGTTGTGCAACCCGACAGTGATGCACCAACTGACATGTGTGTGCACCGACAGACTCAGACAGACACATGACATGGACACTTGTCTCAAACATAAACAGAATTAAAGCCAATGAACGGCCGTCAATCGACACTCCGCTGAAGAGGTTTTTCTTCCCACTTAAATACTCTGGGCCTCTTTAACATTGAGGCCACTAAGGGACAGATCAGGTACATCAAAGTAATCTCTCAGCACGGACCTCGGTTCCATGCGATGGAAAGTTACTATTTGAGACTGACTGGAAAATCTCGCATGCCTCCCTGGCAGCACCACGACCATTCTCAGGTCAGGATTTGGGGAACTCATGAGTGGGGGAATAAACAAAGTGGATCCTAATGGAGGAAAGTAGGAGCTCATAGAAAGTCATAAACGCCCACTGGAGTCAAGACACACTTGGGTTTAACAGCCTCTCTACTATATCTGTTTATAACATTTACATTAAAGTCACTATATTATCTTTGTTATTAGCATGTTACTTCATTTTCATCGTACATTGAGATGAGACCATGATCACTCCTTGACCTGCACTAGTTTGCTGCCCGGGATGGAAGTAGATCGAGTCAGACTTCTGGGTGATTGGGGCATTCTGACACCCATTGATTTGTTTCCCAACTTTTCTCTCTCTGTGGTTGTTTCTGCTGAGCAATAGGAGTATGTCATATTGAGTATCTAGGGGTGATATCATCCAGTACGACTTGCAGAGAGACCTCCTGAACACATGCCTCACTCATCCAAGCACTCACCGCACTGCTGACTCACTGATATGTAAAATGGATCAGCTGAATAGTGAGAAACTGATGTAGACTCCTCTCTTTGTTGCAGTTTTGAGCCACTTCTATTACACTCAAATGCAATACAACAGTAAATCTTATTAGTGTTGCTGCTATTGTAGTTTTTCATGGCAAATAACTGCAGATGTCCCATCCACGGAATTTCCACAGAATCTTCTCCAGCCTTTTGTCATATTGTTTTTTAATGTGAGAGAGTCACAAGCTCGATGGAGAGAACAAGAGAACCATGACAGCTGTGGGCTAGAAAGAGACACTACACAGAAAATGCAAAAATAATCTGCACGAAAAGAACCAGACCCTGAAGAAGACGATAGTCCAGCGTTAGAAGGCTTCCTGTCCAGTAACAGGTACGATATTCAATCTCTATTTACTGTAGGTGGAAGCTGAAGACTCATTCAAGTCATTCGTCAGATGAGTTATGTGCCAGCAGATGTTTTTTTACTCCACGTCTGACACGCACTCTCACAGCCACGAGTCCTCAGAGCTCGGCTGTCAGTGAAGGGGCATGAATCATTCTCACAATTCTCTGACAGGTCATCGCTGTGACCAAACGACTCACTCGGCAAAACCAGCATCTTGTCTTTTTCTCATCAATCAGGTCTGGATATTGTCCAGAGTTGCCCTTTCACATATGTGGCCAACCACTTGGAGCTGTCTGTGGGAGTCTCCCCTGCACTCCCTGTGGTTTAGGTGAGGGGGGGGCACCGGAGCAGACTATATAGGAAACCAATTTTATTGGGTTAATGGACATTCTGAGAAACGTCAGCAATTGTTGTAGAATAATTCAGGTTTGAGATATTTTACAGGTTCATTTCAGATTGATCTGCTATCTGTAAAAAACAAGCTGATGTTGTCCGATGCTATCAGCTGCACAACGGAAACAATAACCTGTTTTATAAATACTTCTACTGATCAAGGTTTCAGCTTCTTGGCTCTCAGGTAATTTATCCAAAAGTATTTGTCCTTGATGCCCATCCAGTTAAAATGTTTTGAGTTGTAATAACTCTCAAGAATGCTCTTTTAATTTCTGTGATCGTGTCTGAAACCTAGCAAATGGTCTTTTACTCAAAGAAAATTCAATATAAAATTTTAATTTCCCTTGAAAAGTGCAACATTCTGCATCTAATTTCCTTTCTTTACTTTTTTTGGCCTGTTGCAATGATACTTGTGAGAAACGACACAAAACAGCTCTGTGTGTGTTCATCGTGACCCGCACACATACAGATTTGAGGGACCACCCTGAAGGCCTTGATAATCTCAAACTTGTTATTTTCTTTGATCAACCGAAAAAAAATGGATTGCTTGCGTGACAATTTCATTTGTAATTCTGAATTTTTTTTGTATTGATGAATTTCTTCACAAATCCCAGACTGTATCAAACCTGCATCAAACGTGATCGGCCCTGAGGCCAGATGTCCTGTTTAATTGTTCTAGCTCTATTCTTTCATTTTGTTTACAAGCACTTGCAACACTTGCACACACATCCCACAGTGAGGATCTGACTTTAACATTGCCTGTTTGATTTATGATTGTAAATTAAGTATCCATGGTTTGTTTGAAACTTTTAACTTGAACATGGTGTGTCTATTGACGTTATCAGAGACGGATGACACATCACCTTCTCTAACAATTAGACTTGGCTGTACGCACTGAACCCAGTTTGAAATTGTAAAGTTCGGTTATTTTGAAGCACATCGAATGGAATGGTCTGTGGTGCTGAATGCGGTCCTGTTGCTTTGAATGAACTTGACAGAGGAAACCACGAGTCCCATAGTCTCAGCCTAGGCATTTAAAATATGTGAGAGCATCTAAATATACCCTGTCCCCTATTTTCATTTTCTAAAAACCAAACTCTGAGGGATGAATGCACCAGGCGAGATGGAGAGGAGGAAGAGAAATGAGAGGGCAGGAGGGGTCACAGGGTATTTCACAGGGACTCCTCATGCACTCTGCATCCAGGATGTGTCCTTAATGCCACACATCTGTTTTTTATTTTCATCTGCCAAAGAGAATAATAAAAACAGGACGTCTTAGAGCTGTTAGCCTGCCATTGTCGTGGGGAAGTCACATCAACGAGTGTGGGAGGGACATTCTGGTGCTCTGTGGTGCAGGGAAAGCTTTGGCTTAACTGGACTTCCGTGACATGTCTGCAGTTATGAAACAATAATAAACTCAATGCCATCGTCCCTTGTCTCCAAACAAGTCATTTTATTAAATCTATGATTGTGTGGGATAATTGAAAAAAACGTTTAAAGAATCTGAGTTGTCAGTCACCACAGATATGTCTGATATCACATTTGTTATGTCTCTTCATGGGTGTTGAATGTCATCCTTAAAGGAGTAGTGCAACGTAATAAGGAACAGGTATTTGTAGTTAATTTCAAGAGTCCTGGGGCCACAGTTTCTGCAGCTGGCCGAAAAACTGTCTGAAACGTAACCCCTCCGTAAAACTAAGTTTTGATTTGACACCAAGGTTTTTGCACGAATTAAACAAACATTATTTACTGTGTAATGTGAACTTGAGAGGTGCTGAAAGAGGTTTTTCCCCTTTGCTCAGAACATGTTAAGATATGTACGAGCACGAGAGTGACACTATTCGTCCCCTCAAACTCTTGTTCCAACATGTCAATAGCTTCTAATTAGGAGTTTTGCATATTTGCAATTGCTAATTGACCTTTAATTGAGTTGTCCTACTTAGCACTGTATCCACAAGCTAACCCAAAAGTGTTTCTAGACTCAATTAATTTATGATGCAGACAAACTCTTGAAAAAAGAAAATCCCCAAACCCCGGCCCACATACCACACACATACCACATTATGCTAGCGTGTGATGCAGGAGGCGTGCGTGTGGCTGTTACAGCTCTTGGAAATTGGATTTTCGTCTGTAACAACATCCCCCCACTTGAGGGAAGTTGTTGCATAAAATAGAGACACGCTTTTACATACCTTGTAAAAATGAAAACAGCAACAAAAAAAATAAAAAGAGAAAAACAAAACCGGCTAGTCACGCATCTTGCACAAGTCGAGAAGTGAGAACAGCTTCGATGACCTCAGGGTAGGTTGTACGAGGGCTGGCAACCGAGCAGCTTTTTTGGGGGGATTTAACAATATGTGCATGCACAGGCACACACGATCAAGCAGGTGTGTATAGTAGAGCATAAATATACTGTACACACATGATGTGAATTACCATGTGTGTGCCTGCGTGTGCATTTGTGTGCATGCATGAGTAATGATCTAAAGGGAGCTGGCGGCAGTACAAAAAGGATTAGCGCCCTTGTGTGAGAGCTTCGGCGGTGAGAGCCGCTTGTGTAGAGTATACAAGCCGACAGCCTGCTGAGAGAGGTACACAGGCTTGTGCTGCCAGATGCCATGCCGGAGATGTATTAAAGGTCTCATGTTTAAGGAACTGTCAGAAATTAGATTATATTAACTCTATTAAGGTTATTAGGTTCGGCATAAAACTGTTTTTGGCAACCTAAGATTAAACGGATTATGAAACCCAGTGTATACATCCACGCCGGAGGAATATTACAAATGAACTAATTTCATCAGATGAATCATCAAAGAGTATCTGAACGAAGAGGAGGCTTCTCGGAAGATGTTTATAAGGCTTTGTATCACTCTTTGAATCTCTAAATAAGGTTGGTAGGTATGATGAACTTGTGTTTATCGCACCATCTCCCTGGCACAGTTGGATAAATAAAAATCTTTGGCACTAGGTGGGTCTGTTAGATAGAGCTGCTCGGGCTGGGAGGGGTTTTCCTGTGCACGCCAAGTACCGCAACATCTCCCAATCGACACAGTGAGATCAGAGAGAGATCGTGAATCTGTCGACAGATCAATCAGTCTGTGGCTACAATGGCGTATTTCAGCCGTGTGAAGAAGCCTAATTCTGTTTTTAATATCAGGAGGGTGTGAGGAGGCTGTGATGACAAATAAGGGTGTACCAGCACCCACGTGTGTCTTTTGTCTCAGACCCACAGTTTGTGTTGTTGACATCAGACTCTGTTGTTGATGCAGTGGACGCACCGCCGCTGGAATGATGCATCTCACACATGCAACAAATGGGCGTCACCAGATCTGATGTGGAGCAATTAGAATATTTGTATGTTTCTGTGTGAAAACCAGTCGACACCCGCAGCATGGCTTCATGTCAGAGATGCAATAAATCTGTCAGTGCACACACAAAGGATAATAAGAGTGAGGAGCGTGCACTGTCTGTGACACTTCTTTAGAGTTACACGTCAGTGTGTGAACACACTCTCCCCTCCAGCAGCGGTGGTGGTGATTCATGTCTGGATATTGTAAATATTATGACGGCTTAGGATGATGGACTTGAGTTTTTCACCCGCTCTCATTACTTTTTGGAAATAAACCTATGACACATAACTTTGCGGACACACAAGCCGATTGCGTAAATTGTCGGAACAGGAAAGTAATGTCTTCAGTAATAAAATCTTTCACATGGTTGCATGTGGGATGAGCCACAGCGAGGCCGTGGAGGGCCGTGACGCACGCCAATGGCTGAGACATTCACGCAAGATCCATTTAACACAAGTCCGGTTCACACTGGAGTTCATGGGAGGATTCCAGTGGTGGAAACTAACACGTTTACTCGAGCTCTATATGTAAGAATATTTTGGAGCTGTACTTCACAGTATCTACAAGGGATATTCACCATCTTGTCCTGTATTCTAAAAAGTAATCTAGTCTACACCTCTGAGGGAAGCACGGAGCTTGACCTGCCAGTGACTGAAACTTTTTGAAAAGTGTTCACACCTTCTGTGGGAAAGATTCAGAACGTCAAGCACTCAGGGTCCATTGAATGTGTGGGTTGTGGTGGTAGTTTTTTGTGTGAGTATTTCTGGTTTGTCATCAGGTGTTTTATCACCCCAGGTTCTGAGGTACTGGTTGATGTTGATAAGCTCAAGACAGTACTATTACGTATGAGACCACCCAGTGGAGTCATTAAAACTATCCGCTACCTTTACTATCTGCATCGTGAGATTGATCTTATCAATATATCAATAGTTTTCAGAAAATAATATATATTATACAGTAATGATCACCTGATGAATTTGACGCAAATGCTTAAACAATCGGTAAAACTTGTTTCACTTGTTACTTGTTACTTGTAACGTAACATATTAAATTGTTATATTATATATGACATTTTATAGAAACATCACACTTCTACATCCATGTAAACTAATATAAAAGTTACATTATAGAAACATCCCTCTTCTACATCCAGGTAAACTTATATAAAAGTTTATATCATAGAAACATAATTATTCTACTTCCAGGTAAACTTATATAAAAGTTATATTATAGAAAGATCATTCTTCTACATCCAGGTTAACTTGTATAAAAGTTATATCATAGAAACATTATTCTTCTTCATCCAGGTAAACTTATATAAAAGTTAATATCATAGAAACATAATTATTCTACATCCAGGTAAACTTAAAAAAAAGTTATATTATAGAAACATCACTCCTCTACATCCAGGTAAACTTATATAAAAGTTATATCATAGAAACATTATTCTTCTTCGTCCAGGTAAACTTATATAAAAGTTAATATCATAGAAACATAATTATTCTACATCCAGGTAAACTTAAAAAAAAGTTATATTATAGAAACATCACTCTACATCCAGGTAAACTTGTATAAAAGTTATATTATAGAAACGTCACTCTTCCACATCACTGCAGCTGGTAAATCCTCTTTTAAAGTAGAATGTCGCTTCTTCTTATCTGAGACGATCCAACAGCGCCATCTATGGACGTGAAGCGGCTCCTGCTCCTGTGAGCCCTGCCTGACACACCGTCCTCTCACCGCCGCTGCCAAACACAGCACAGGCCGGGGCCAGCGTCTGTCTCCGCCGCCGGATCAGCTACATCGCCGACATGTCCGACATGGAAGACGATTTCATGTGCGACGATGAGGAGGACTACGACCTGGTACTTGCGACCGAATTCAAACGAAGCCTCCATGTTTGTGTTCCGCTGGGCGCTAAGTGCACAGTGCGGGCTGGTAGCTAGCTGTTTAGCTAGTTAGCTTGTCGGCTAATATTAAGCTGAGGGCGGATGACTGTCGTTAGCCTCCTAGCGGGCTAACGGCGGTTTGCTATCTACCGCTAGGCTACCTGGCTACTGTTAATAAACAGCAACCGAGCCGGGAAGCTAATTTAGTGTTTGTGCTTTCCGCCGTTTATGTGTCACTGTCCAGTAAACAACAACAAGCTGGTTAACAAGCCTTTGTAGTTGATAGAAGGGACTGTTTGCTACGATTAGCGGTGTGTTAGCTAGCTAAGAGTTACTGGTGTGTGTGTTATTCACGACCGTGCATGTGCTCCAACAACAGGAATACTCAGAGGACAGCAACTCGGAGCCAAACGTGGACCTGGAGAACCAGTACTACAACTCCAAAGCCCTGAAGGAGGATGATCCCAAAGCAGCGCTCAGCAGCTTCCAGAAGGTGGAGTGCTGGTGCTGCCTAGCACAGCATGTTGTCTGTCACTGTGTGTGTGTCTGAGGTGACTTGTGTTGACAACTCTCCATCATGTGCCCTGATCAGGTGCTGGAGCTGGAGGGAGAGAAAGGAGAATGGGGATTCAAAGCGTTGAAGCAGATGATCAAGATCAACTTCAAGCTGGTATGCCGCGCAACATGTGCCGTTGAAGTGAATGACTGTGTGATGAGTGATTGTTTTCCCGTGTATCTTGACCCTGCAGACCAACTTCCCAGAGATGATGAACCGGTACAAGCAGCTGCTTACGTACATCAGAAGTGCCGTCACCAGGAACTACTCGGAGAAGTCTATCAACTCCATCCTGGACTATATCTCTACCTCCAAACAGGTATGAACATGAGACAGAGAGAAACCCAGAAGCTTGGAGAATCAACTATTTGAAATGCTTAAACGTGTTTCCTCTGTTGCTAGATGGACTTGCTACAGGAGTTCTATGAAACCACACTCGAGGCGTTGAAAGATGCAAAAAATGACAGACTGTGGTTTAAAACGAACACAAAGGTACAAACAGATTATGAACTGGTTCCAGTTGATCTCACATCCTCATTTCCCAGGAAAACATGTGCTGAGATATGCTATTTCCATTCCTCCCCTGTAGTTGGGGAAGCTGTACTTGGAGAGAGAAGAGTATGGGAAACTGCAGAAGATCCTTAGGCAACTTCATCAGTCATGTCAGGTAATTGGGTCATTATTACAATTTCTTTATTGAACATGCAATAAAGTCTTGCTCTAAATTGATATGAATAATTGCTATTTTGAATTCCTCATTATCTAATAGGTGATTGATCTGTTTTTATATGACATGCAGACAGATGATGGGGAGGATGATCTGAAGAAAGGCACACAGCTGCTGGAGATCTACGCTCTGGAGATCCAGATGTACACAGCACAGAAAAACAACAAGAAATTGAAAGCCCTGTATGAGCAGTCACTTCACATCAAATCTGCCATTCCTCACCCGCTCATCATGGGCGTTATCAGAGGTACGATGGTGGACGTGTAGCTTTGTGTTGTGATAGTCACTGTTGTGGCTGTTTGCTGAACGACCTGTTCTTGTTTGCTCCCTAACAGAGTGTGGTGGTAAGATGCACCTGAGAGAGGGGGAGTTTGAGAAAGCTCACACAGACTTCTTTGAGGCCTTTAAAAACTACGATGAGTCCGGAAGCCCACGAAGGACAACATGCCTGAAGTACCTGGTCTTAGCCAACATGCTGATGAAGTCAGGAATAAACCCATTTGACTCACAAGAGGTATAAACATTTGTTTTACAAGTTTACTTTTGCATGATCTGCAAGAATTTGAAACCAGAGAAAAGACGACTAGTTGCCTCATAAGTTTGTGCAGCTTGCAATTTGGATGAATGAATGAATGGCTGAATGTAAATGAAGATTTATATTGTTTCCCTGTTTTTTTCCCCTCAAAGGCCAAACCATACAAAAACGACCCAGAGATCCTAGCAATGACAAACTTAGTAAGGTAAGCATGCAGTTTGGTGAGATGGCTTTTGTTCGTAACAAAATTATTCTCCTCTATGTGTTGTAACATTTCATACTCGGCATTTAGGAGTTGACTCTGCATCTTCGTGTCACAACCGAGTTGATGAGGAGTCTCATGTTATTGTTGATGGCTGAAGATAGATTACTTTATTCATCCCCGAAGGAAAATTAAGTGTTAAGAATTAAGAATTAAGAATTCATACAAATGGACCCACAATGCAAATTATGAAAACTGGTCCTTTCATGTTTTGAATAGATATTTTATCTGACATAGATTATTGACTTTAAAGCCTTCGGTCACGGTGTCATCTGAACTTCTCATTCCCTTTGTCCAGATTGTATCCTAGTTTAACAGCTTGGTGGTGTGCAGATGAACGGCCTTATATTGCCTTCCTAGTCATTTAATAGCCAGGAATCTACACCCAGAACTGTAATAAGAATAGTGTTTACATACAATGAGATGTGTTTGGATGAGAGTTGTTCTGTGGGTCGCGGATCACAATGTACACACTATAACAACACTGTCTGTTTTTCCTTTCCAGCGCCTACCAGAACAATGACATTACTGAATTTGAGAAAATTTTGAAAACGAATCACAGTAACATAATGGACGACCCCTTCATTAGAGAGCACATAGAGGGTGAGTGGCGACCGGGACCTCGGTCCACATGTTTAATACATCTGTTGAAAAAGTGCTGTGCTTTTTAAAGTGTAGCTGATTGTGCGATGTTGTGTTGCAGAGCTCCTGAGGAACATTAGAACTCAAGTACTTATCAAACTCATCAAACCCTACACGAGAATACACATCCCTTTCATTTCTAAGGTACGTCTACATCATCAAAAATATGTCCTGCACTGTGACCTTATGTTGTCTTTACTCTTTGATCCCATTCTCTTTGAATATAATTATACAATATTTGCACTTGAGGCCATTGCACATTGTGGAGCTAGAATATTTTTTTTTATAATTTCTCTATAAATAATGCAGAGAAATTTATATTAATAAATCAGGCATATGCAGATGATCTTGTAACACCTTTTTCAACACATACTCATTTATTTATTACTTGAAATACTTGCCTAGCTGAATTTAAAACATCAAACACAAGGTTTACAACAGGATTTGCAGTGCGTTGAACTTCTTTAATGTTACATAAGACTAGTTGATCTACTTTTTTAGAGATTTGATGATGACTCTGATTTGTTGTTGTGTTTCAGGAGCTGAACATTGACGTGTGTGATGTGGAGAGTTTGCTGGTGCAGTGTATCTTGGATAAGTAAGTTACTCTCTCACGTTATTGCTGAGAAGTCTAAGAGATATAATAACTACCTTCCTGTAAAGAGTTCTATTTCCTCATAGCAGGCTTCATTGTGCGCAGACAGGTGTGAGAAAAATGTCTTGCAAGTGAAAGCCACAGAATCCTCTCACTTCATAAGTACTGAAGTGTTGAAAGAAATATTGACGTCATAATTGTTTATATTTGGCCATCATGCCCTGCAATGTTGAAGGGATTGTGTTTTCATTATTACTACTCACTTAAATGCAGACAAATACAAATCCCTTGTCTAAAAAAAAAGTACAAGTTTTTTCTCCACCTTCTGCAGGAACGCATGTGGGTGCGTTTGTCTGCTCGTCTCTGTCACTATGTTTTAAATATGTATCTCATAAACTCCGGACCAATCCAAACAAGCATAAAGCACTGCACAGGGTCTCAAGAACCCCTAACAAGTACTGCAACATAAGAGTACCGTGACGTTAGAGAGTAAAGTATTGTTTCTCTTGACATCCCTACATGCATGATTGCAAATGTAAGGACATATAAGCCATTGATTTGCACAGACAGAAATGAATTATGCAGTCAAGTGGGTTAAACCCGAGTTAAAGGTGCAGCCGTGTGCCGGTGCTTCTACTGTGAGCAGTTCTGGTTGCACAGTCTTACTGCTACCTGAAGAAATGTTGTTTGTTTTCATTTCTGCATTGTCTCGCATTACAGTAATCAGCCATACGAGATTTTAGCTGCTCTCAGATGTGCCCTGACCTACGCATAATCTCCTGAAATTGAGAATACAGCAAGAAATAATCTGGAGGATTCACCGTGAGCGAGTTGGCACCTTGATGAAGTTTCTACGCAGAACTGAAAGAAAAAAGAATACTAACATGTGCGGATGAAAAAAAAGAGCCATAAACATAGAAGACGAAGATGTCAACTTGAAAAGACAACGAGAATAAAGAGCTTTTGGGGATATGGGTTGACACGTGTTGATGTAAACAAAACGCTTATCTCTGCAGAGGAATTGACATGTTATGTCCTGCATGCTGCGCCTCCCCCTCTCCTGAACACACAGGGAATTATCCAGTTGTGAACATGTCAGACCAGAGAGTCTCCTGCTGCTTCATGTGTAAAAGTGAAACTCCAGAGAAAAATCCAGACCTTATTATTGTAGACGTTTTTTTTTGTTGAGATTTCCGAGTTCATGTCCGAAACCTTTTCTGTGTAAATACAGGAAGCTTAACAATGCACTTTTGATTTAATCTAATATTCCTCCAGTTCAACATGTGTGGCCCTGCTGCTCACTCTCTGTTCTTCTCTTCCTCAGCACAATCCACGGCCGCATTGACCAAGTTAACCAGCTACTAGAACTGGACTACCAGAAGAGAGGGGGGGGCCCGCTACACAGCTTTAGACAAATGGACAAATCAGCTGAACTCTCTGAACCAAGCCATCGTTAGCAAGCTCACATGATGGCCTGTAAAGGGTCCGGAGACGAGGAAAAATGGCATGTTTGAATACATCCATAACGTATGCTACTGTGCTTCTTCCAGTAAACCCCTCTGAGACAAGACACACAGCACAGGTTTTAAGAATGCCAACGAGTCGAAGGAGACTTGAGAACCACCAGACGTGTGTTGTTTTGTCCCCGATGAGAGGAAATCACCGACACTTATTTTTGTTTTTTCATGTTTCCCGATTGGCAGATCCATGTGCAACACACAAAAATGTTTCAGTTCTGTAAAAAAAATTTAAAAAAAATACTTTAAAAAACATTTAAAAAGTCCAGAATGTGTATGAAAAACGTGTACACAGTATTTAATGTATACTGTTGGTAATAAACAGATTTCTTCTCAGCACTAAAAAAAAGGATTCAGCTGCCTTTGGACTGTGTGACGGGATGAACGTGGAGTTGAATAAAAACTGTTTTTAACTGATAAACCGCAAATGACACTTTTCTTTCGCTTTGACTCGAGTCCCTGTGTTTTGCAGCCACACGCACGACGCTCATGCACGTTTCTGAGCCAATAAAAACAAACGCACGGACACACACAAAACAAAAACGCGTTCTGGGCTTGAGCGGCTTCCGTTCCAGGTGACTCCCATTTCCACAGTGACAGCAGTTTGCTCCGCGACCACAGACTGGTCCGAGATCCGCCAGCTGACGCAGCAACAGCAGCAGTTTGCAGGGGGAGACCGACCCTCGACACCCCGGTGATCAGCACCACCAGCACCAGTAGCACCACCAGCACCATCGCCCTTATTATCGTTTCTGTCGACGATGGAGAAGTTAAAGCGACCCAGCTCCTGACGTCCACCCTGTAGGCGATGAAGGTTTCGCGGCGGCGAGGCTGACTGACATGGACGCTAGTGACAACAAGGTGCGAGTTTATTTTAACACAATTTTTCTTTTCTGTGGCTAACATGTTAGCTTGTGGTGGGTTGGTGGGGGGGAAGAGGGAGAGAAGAGGGAAGGTAACGTTAGTTTTAAGCCGCCGAGGCCCAATTCTCATTTTTGTCGTGAACGTAATATATATATATTACAACTTCTCTGGGTGTTGACTCTACAAACAGTTGTGTTACGTATATTTCATTTAGATAAGCTAGTTCTGGGGTTATGTAGCACAACAGGGAGCAGCCACACTGTTATTCCATTGGGCTAGCGAGCTAACATTAAAACAGCTAACGGTACCCGCAGCTCAGTGTGAAATACACAAAACGGACAATGCATTTATTTCCATTCGTTACGTTGCACGTGTGTTTGTCCTTTTTTTCATACAAACGGACTAAGTGTATTTTCATGACAACACCCACGCGAGTTAAACCCTTTAAAAGCGAGTCTGCGTGTAAACGTTAGCTTCCCTCCAGCTAGCATTCTAGCTAGCTAGCTGGAGCTAACGAGCCCAGCTGTCATGTTGACGGCGCGGCTCGTGTGTGTTCAGCTTTTTGTGTGTTTTTGAATGTGACCGTATGGAAAAACCGGCCCGGGGAGAGAGAGAGAGGCAGGGAGATTCCACAGAGAGGTTTCAATCACAGCAGGAATGTTGTAGCCGGAGAAGAGGTGTCGATGGGGCGGAGAGGTTTCGTGACCGACACGGGAGGAATGTCTGGTTCTTCTGCATGTATGACATTCCTAGGACGCTGCTCGCCATGCAGGAAGTTTAGCCAGTGCTCGGTTTGTGTCCAGCAACATGTTAAATCGATGAGTCTACACACAAGACAGGCTGCATCAGAACATGGGTTGTCCACTCCCAGATTGCAGATTAGTATCTCTAAATGCAGATGAAGCCAACAACAACAGTTCTGCTGCATGAAGATTATAAGGTCATCTGTGTTTTATTATTGTTAATTATTGTCTTTTGTCCTCCATATTTATACAAGTGAAGCTTTTCCAACATCTATTAGTCCATTATCATTTGAGGGAGCTGGAGACAATCCTAGTTTGCACAAAAATCCAACAGCATTAAAAACTACTTCCGCCTAAATGATCATGAATTTTTGCCAACTCCTCTCAACCAAACCTCACAGCCTCCGTGAAGGTAGGAGTCATTGCAGGACTGTTGTATCAGACTGCAGTATTTTATTTTGTAGTAGGTGTTCCCAATAAACTGCATCTGCATGCTCCTGGACGTACACAGCCCACCCTGCTGCTCTTGTACAGAGGCGCAAGTGAATGGTGGTGGTACGTGGAAAGCAACTGGTGTGAAAACGCATTGGACAAACAGAGGCTTGTGAGATCAGTAGCCCCCCAGTTGAACCTCCCACCCGAGTTCTGTCATCCCCAGCGGATGCACATCTGGGTTCTGACCTCATTGTCCTATTCACAATTGCAGCTATTCTCACCGACACAGAGATGCACAAAGACTCATGGTTGAATCAAGAGATTCTCCCTCGGACCGGCACTCGACCCCTCTCTTCAAAACTCTAGTTCTCCAATTAGTCAGATTTCTCCATTCACAATTCAAGATTCACCATTGGTTTGCGACTGTGGACGTCGCCTCCATGCTGCGGCTTGGTATGTAATTAGCTTATCCTTTAGCACTGTCCCTACTTTATCCTCTCAAACATAATCCTATAACAACAGCCTATCAGCCATACTGTGCCATCGTACAGACCAACCGCTGTGGCGTTAAATCCCTCTGGTTCATATCAGTCCAAGCATCTGTTATTAATCTTTGGTAGTTAAAACAAAAAAATCTGTATTTATATTTGTAGTTTCTTTTGTACTGAACTGGCTAAACAGATCCCATTCACCATGACCTGGTAGGATGGATTCCTATAGATCACCTAAGGAAAACTGAGGGATCCACCCACAGTCAGTAGCAGTGGAAAACAATAGCTGTCTGTCTGACATCCACTGGCCGCACTGTTCCTCTATTCATGCATCCCGACCACTGTTTCAGAAGTGAGGGGGCGTCTTTGTACTCTAAACCCTGTCACCTCTCCTCATCCTCTGCAGAATAGTCGATTATCTTGAATGGCAGCTCTCGCACAGAGCTGCTAACTTGGGGTAGACCAGTGTCAACATGATGTTAAGTGAGGATCACTGAGAGGTGTGAAAGATGCTTCTAGACGGATAGCAGACAGTTTAATAGATGGGCAGTTGTGTAATTTTTCTGTCATGGCATAAACGTTTTCTTCTAATTATAAATGTCAGGTACTTCAATGTTTTTGAAGTTTCATGACATGATCAACTTTTTGATAATTCCCAAATCTCTGTAAATTGAGAAAATTTAGGATTGTTCCATTTCTATATACTTAACTGTGTCATCAATAAGCATAATCTAACAATCTGAAGGCCATGTCTCTACTTTACTACAGAGCAGGAGTCGGAAGTGACTGGTGGAGCTGGCTCTCACCTGATCTCTAATCTTTGACCTTTCTGTCTGCTCTATCATTTGTTTTCCATTACAGTCTGAGTGGTGGCTTGATATGATCAGCCTATAAATCTTGACAAGCATAAAACTAGACTGACTAGAAGAAGACGATGAGTCAGTGGACAGTGACTTAATCAGGTCATTATTGTGCCTTTGGCTTTTTGACAGAATTTTATAACTTTAACTTTTATAAGGTTTTCAGAAAGAGATATATTTTCTGCTCTAATCGGTCACTAGTGTTGATTTATTTAATTTGAAGAGTCTTATAATTTTCCGCGTTTTTGACAAAAGCTTGAGTTATTGTGGGGAGCAGTTTAAGCACTAGATGGTAGATGTCAGGGTCTTCCATCTCTGCTAAGTCCTTCATTTTATAAAACCGTTTATGCCTCCATAACACGTTTGAGCCTGGTATTAGTCCCTTGTTGTGTCAGTTAACAGAATATTTAATGCCTCTAACAAAATCTTTAAATCTACATCTACTATCACCTTACATCACTAGTTTTCAGTGCAGCTAGAGTTTAGCAGATTTTACCATTTATAAAATTAGCAATCTCTCCTTTTGGCTTTGAGGTACAGAGTCTCATGTCCACATATTAAAATGAAGTTGTTTTTTCACTTGTGTACTTAACTAATATCCCTAGTAATATCCTTTGGCAGCTTTGTGTTATACCTTGTACTTGATAGTTTGTCACTAGACGCTTAAACCAGCTGTAGGCAGACTGTGAACAAACTGGAACAGAATGAGGAAATGCATTGCCCTAAATAAATGAGAGGCTGTAAAGCTCCCTTCACCCTGTCAGATATTCAGGACATACACATTCTTGGGCTCAGAAGGATTGTGTCATGCTGTTGTAGTTTTCAGTGTTTTGAGAGCTGATGCTGGAAAGTTTTGTCTTTATACCTATTTTGATTTTAAGGCCTATCTGACAAACTTATTTACTGTAACAAATTACAACACCCTACAACTGTCCCATTTGTCAGGAAAGGTGATACGATTTATATAATACTGTCATGTGGTGTCTCACGTGGATTCAGATATGGAGAAGGAAAAAAACAAGGTCTTGGAAAAAAAGGAAGCAGAGAGTGTTGTGAATTACTTGAGCAACTTTATATCAGCAATTTGACAAATGGGTCTGTGCTCGTTCTCTAATAATGTCAGCTGGGATTGGCTCCAGCCTCGATAAGACCCTCAACGGATAAGCAGTGTAGCTAATGGACAGACAGATGGATGTGCTGTGCTCCTTGCCGTCGCTCATGGTGTGATAGTAATCGCTGTTCATTTGTCTCTCTGCAGGATGTGAAGCTTTCAGCCGAAGTGGAACCATTCATCCCACAGAAGAAAGGTCTTGAAGGAACCCTGGTCAGCATGAGTCTTTCTGGAGAGGCCGGTGGTGGAGGAGGGAGCGGAGGTATCGGTGGAGGCGGAGGAGGAAGTGGTGGAGGGGTGGAAACCACTCCCATACCAAGCTACCTCATCACCTGCTACCCTTTTGTCCAGGAGAACCAAGCCAACAGGTACTGTTTCTCTCTCGGGGGGGTTAGGTAATGAGTGGCACTCGCTTCAACTCCATTCGCTCTGGTTAAAGATAATGATGGAATTTGAAAATGCAAAAATATAGCCATTCCCTGTGGAAATGTGGGAAGTCTGGTGCCCCCATTTTGAACTGCCCAAGAACAATCTTCTCTCTACTGGACCCTTCTATTTTCAGCATAATTCTTTGTACTATAAGAGAAGGAGAGAACGCCGTGTCCCTGATGTTGTGTTCCACTAAAGAGATCACGATCACAGCCTTTAAACAGTGTGCGGAGTGAGAGCCATTTGATTGCTCTGTTGTTTAAGACTGCTTAATTATGAATGGGAAACCTCCCCAGAGTTCCAGAGTTTACATGGAAGCCCAGTTTGTGTTTCCAGTGGCTCTTTCTTTGTCCAGAGTTATCTGCTGTATCCTGCACACATCCGCTCCTTTGTTTCCTTCCCCACAATTTGAATGCAAGGAAATAACCCACTATAGTAAGCCGGCTGTGAAAATATCTTCTGGATCCTTATCGAGAGCTTTCTCCATACTACCCGACACTCCCTAATTCACCAGCCATCACACACATCACGGGCACTGCCTCTGTCTTCCGAAATAAACTTTAATCTTATTTTGTGGAGCACAAAAAAAGTCTCCCCCTGCATTATTGTTGTGTTTGTCTAGAAGGATACAATCTGAAAAGTGTTTTGAATAAGCAACACAAAGTTTTAGAAACCTTTGAAATTTTTTCAATTGGGTATTTGTCAATCAAAGTTGATTTGACCTAAGTGTATATTAAAATCTCTTCCTGTCTCACATAATACAGGCACATAGTGCAGACTTACAGTAATGTATAACAATTGACCGCTAAATACTGTAGTTTTGTATTAAAACAATATGACCTTTATCACAACCTTAAATTTATAGTTTTGTTCAGTCTTGTGTGTTAATTTAACTTTTTCCAATCAAGAGCAATTCAATTTTTAGAACATCTTTTAAGGGCCATACTTAACATTAACTTTATCCATGCACATTCCTTCTTGCCCTTGAAACTAATTCGGTTGAGCCTGTGTCTGAGCTTGAATGTTGCTCCAGTTTTTTCATAACAATGACTGTGTAAAAGGAAACTACCCAGACTGACTTGTCTTTTATTTATTATGTCCATATGTCTTGGAAGGCTCATAATCCCACATCTTCTCTGGTGTTTTGGCAGTCACCATGATGCCTGTTAATGACACATTTAACACGTCAGGGTTTTTTCCACCCTGAACGTCACAGTCTTTATGTCCTGATTTACTGGAGCAGGACAGATAAGGTCAATGTGTTATGGGAGGACACTTTGGATTTGACTTAGACGGTTTCTCAATCGTCCAGCTTCCTCTAATTATTAAAATGCCATTTTCCTTCATTCAGCATTTTCATAGCACAGTAATCTTTGAGGAAATAAATTTTAAAACTTTACTGTTTCACAGGCAACATCCGATGTATAATGGAGGGGAGCTGCGCTGGCAGCAGCCGAACCCTTCCCCTGGTGGACCGTACCTGGCCTACCCCATCTTGTCTTCCCCCCAGCCTCCTGTGTCCAACGAGTATGCTTACTACCAGATTATGCCGGCTCCCTGCCCACCTGTCATGGGCTTCTATCAGCCCTTCCCTGGCACCTACACGGGTCCTGTGCAATCTGGAGTAATCAACCCAGTCTCAGCCGATGTCGGGGAAAGGCCACTAACTCTGGGACCAGCATATGGGATGGCCAGCCAGAGGGGGAGAGGCATGGTCCGATCTAATATTCTCCCAAAGGTACAGAATGTCAACAGCCTTATTGTGACACTGTCACATGAACGTCAAAGGTCATTTGTTTCTTCTCCTCTTCACCTTGTGTCGTCAGTAACCCTGCTTCTTTTTTTTCTCCCCTGTAGCAACAGTTGGGTGTGTGCCAGGCTTCAAGAGGTCGTCGGCCTCCAACGAGGAATGTAGCCGTGCAGAAGGAGGTGTGCACCTTGGGGCCCGATGGTAGAACCAAGATCGTCATGCTGGTTGATGCAGCACAGCAGACCGGTAAACATACTGTGGCAACAAGTAAATACACATTTAAGTGCCTCCTTGTAGGGTGTAATACATTTTTTGACAGAAAAGTTTATTGCCTGGTTCAGTGTTTTTCTTGAGTCCTGCAGCTGAAAGGAAGTTCAGGGGCAAGACATTCATCTTGGAGCTTTACATTTCAACAATAATTATTCCTGTCAGCGAAGCACAAGGCAGCCTAGAGCAGTGTCTGGTCTTACAGGTTGATGATGCTTGTGCTTGAGTTCATGAATGACCTGGAATGCAGAGTTTCCAGTCAGAATGATTGACATGTGCAGCTCATGATGTCATCTCTGCTGCTGAGAAACCAGAGCCTGTGTAAATAGCTTGGGTATTTATGGTTTGATGTCACATGAAAAACATCATACAGTTAACTCCAGGTCAAAGTCTGTGTTCAATTATTGTTTTGAACTTACTTGCATGTTAAGTATTATTCCACTTTGTAACACCGTGCAACAAGTTTACTTCAGGTCGAGTTTCTCCTCCCGTGCCCTCAGATTTCCCAGGTGAGGTGTCGGGGCGATGTGCTGCTGAGCGAGCCAGTCCTCTGCTGTGGAAGAACCGAACAAAGAGAAGACGGGCGTCCCATCCAGCTGAAAACTTCAACGAGCAGGGCACCTGTGAGGCAGATATAGACAGTGACAGCGGATACTGTAGCCCCAAACACAACCAGGCCGCTGGGGCAACACAACGACCAGCAGAGCATGCAACAGCACCTACGGTATGTTAGCTACTTACCATCAGCCCCAGATCCATCACATTGTGAAGAAATAGTTTTTACCTAATACTAATAATAGTAAAGAGATTATGTTTCAGAACAGAAGTGTTTTCATTCTGGTTTGGAGCAACGCAAAAAAATTCACAGTAAAAATGTGAAGCACAAAAGAAGAATAGTTGGACAGATATCAAGTCAGGAAGTAGCAGGTACAATGAACAGTATCTATATGCAACATATTTTAGACAAAAACTAAATATATGGACATTAGTTAAAAGATACATTTAATTCAAATCCTTTTGCTCAGCTCCACCTCACTCATTTGCAAAGAATCTATTAATAATTTAGACGTCATACACATATTAGGAAATGTAAACCAAGCTTCTGCCATGACGTTGCTTTGCTCTCTACAAAGCAAATAGTCATGTGTGGATTTGTATGATAGGTGTACTTACCCCAGATTATATCTGTGTGTGTCTAAATTTAATTTCACATGAGTCACAGCCCGAGCATTTGTCTCTATAATACTTTTAAAGTGTTGAAAGATGTTGCTTTCATAACAGATTCTGAAGTAATGACGCTTGATGTCATTTTCACCTGGGAGAAAAACTAGGACATACCACAACACACAAGACTAAATCCTTAAATTAGCTTTGCCCTCACAATGTTACTGGCATGTTTAACATACACAAGATGTATTAACTCGTCTTAACCCTTTGTGTGTCTTACAGGGAGTAGAGGCTGGGGTTATGACATGTAAGTTGGAACAAGGTGTTCCAATCTTTCCATTCCTCATATCCTCACATCATGCTTTCATAGCAGTAGTTATTATGCGCCCTGTATCTAATGACCTACAGATTCATTCTTCTTTCACCTGACAGTCGCTGTTGTTCTTTTTATTTGGTAGCAGATACCTGGGTGAATGTAGCCTCTCAGGCGACGCCAAAGTCCTGGGGGGACAGGAACGGCCAGTTTCACAGAGCGGAGCAGAGGAAGAATCCTGAACAGAGAAACTTCTCACAGGTACAGTCGATCCCAATGGAGTAGACGCTGAGTAAAAGACTGAAAGTCACAGAGCAAGTCCCCATTCACCTGTGGGGAACAGAGTCCAAATGATGATAGTGGGGTTTGGGATAAGAAACAACTAAATAAATAGAAAAGTGAACAAGTTTAACAGTCAGACTTTTTCCTATTGTGGTTTTGACTTTAAAAACGTAATGTGCAATATCAGCATACCTTGCTTGCTAAAATTATAATTCTTGTAATTACCTGACAACCCTGAAGATGTTATAAATGCTAATCGTACAGTATATTTAGCATTAATCATTAGCATAGTGTTGTTTTGGTGGCATGTGAAGTTCGAATTTGTCATGACTAATATCCAGTCTGACGTCCCTGAAGTTTGAGCATCCATCAAAACTTAAAAAAACATCGGCAGTTCACACTTCACTTACATAAAACTACACGTTTCACTCAATCATAGCAGTAAACAATAAGACAAAAATAGGAATATATACAAAGAGCACAAAGCCACTAGGATTGTCTGTGTGTTAGTCTTCTCTTATACAATGCTGCAGTCACCCGACTCTATGTGCATAAATCAAATACACAGAGGTTGTTGAATAGCAGAACCCTGTCTGACTCCTCTGTTCTCTGCCTTTCAGGATTTCCACAGTGGTTATCCAGGGCGTTTGCCAGCCAACCAGTCAGAACAAAGACTTCAGCCAGCAGCGGCCACTGGCACTGAGCTCACTCCAGAGCCCCTCTACTTCGAGGTCAGCGAAGGTTTCTTGTGAATTTCATTTCAATGACTCGCTGTTGACATCAGAGGTTTATGTTAGGTTCCCGTATATAATATGTTCTACTTTGTCAGGATGAAGATGAGTTTCCAGATCTTCCTTCTGGAGGAGCTGTCAAACGTAGCACCAAACCAGAGGCTGCTCCAGCCCAGATACACACGCAACCCAAAATGCCCAAAAACCTGGTAAGAGAAAGTGCCTCCTGAAAGTTCTCAGTCTAATTACTATTTGCAGAGTAGTGTTGTCACAATACTAAAATTCTGGTTTTGACACCAAGTCATGAATTTCGATGCCAATACTATTTGTAAAAAAAAAGAGATTTGCTCGGTCTGAGGCATCAGGGTTAGAATGTAAATCAAGCGGCAAAAAGCTTGAGTAACTATTTTGTCTTAAACCTCTAGAAGTGAGAAATTAGCATTAGTTTCTAGCACTAACAGAACTCGTGTTGACTGCTCCTCTTGGTAACTTCACTGTTACTGCAAATGGTGCCGTTCTGAAATTAGTAGCAAGGTGTGGTGCCCCTGGCATATTGTGATCACTGTGGATGCGATGTTAATATCATACAGGGAAGTCTAATCATTGACATTTGGGACCTTTAGACCCATACTCAACACTCACTTGTGTCTCTACATGCATCACAGCTGGATAACCTACCAGAAAACTCTCCTATCAACATTGTGCAAACCCCAATCCCCATCACCACGTCTGTTCCCAAGAGGGCCAAGAGCCAGAGGAAGAAGGCTCTGGCTGCTGCCCTGGCCACTGCACAGGAGTACTCTGAAATCAGCATGGAACAGAAGAAATTACAGGTCTGTATTATATCTGCTGGTCATAAGGGTCGGGTTCACACTTAACACTTTGAATGTTTCGACCTGTTGATGCATTTCTGTTTCTTGTTTTGTCAGTTCCGCTCCGTCCGTCTTGGCCTGTGAATCGATCTCCACTTGTTTCTGACTGTTTCAAGGTAGTGAACATGTTCTGTCAATTCTTTCCTCGCTTGGCAGGAGGCATTCACCAAAGCAGCCGGGAAGAAGAGTAAAACCTCTGTTGAGCTGGACCTGGGGGACATGCTGGCAGCTTTGGAGAAACATCAGCAGGCGGTGAAGGCCAAACAAATCACCAACACCAAACCACTGTCCTTCACAGGTATGCGTAGAGTCTGTCAGACATGTGGCATGAAATAAAAAACATTAAAATACAATATCCCTGCATTAATTTACAATAAAGGGATACACTGTCTGTTAAAGTAACTGTGACTTAAAATAGCCCCAATTACCAGCTAAATGATGAACCTCTGTAAACATGGTCCAGGTCACACTCTGTTAACTTCTTCATCCTTTCCTCCAGTTGGAACAACCACTCCATTCCACAGCTCAGGCTTGATCAACGTGCCATCCATGCTGAAGGGTCACCAGCAGCCGTACTCTGCCCCACACAATGCCCTGGATTCCACTGCCCCCCGCATCAAGAGGGGGAAGGAGAGGGAGATTCCCAAAGTCAAACGGCCAACAGCCCTGAAGAAGGTCGGTGATTTCAGTTGACGTTCTAGATTTATCAGAGGTGGGATGATGATGCTTTTTAAGAAGCCTTGTTTTTTTACCTTCTGTATTGTACTTTTTTTTTCTAGATCATTTTGAAGGAACGTGAAGGGAAGAAAGGGAAGACGAGTGTGGAACAAGAGTCCTCAGGCCAGGAGGAACATGGAGATGAGTGTATACGTTTTACTGATGATCTTACACAAGAGCCTGCCTCCCAAGAAGGTGAGGCCGATTCATTATCAAGAAACTTCAAACCTATATTTTTTTAATTCATTAAACAGTTTCTAATTACTTGTCTGTTGTTTCTGCCACAGAGAACGGTCTGAGTGTGCCCAGTGATGCGTCCCTTTCCCCAGCCAGCCAGAACTCTCCGTACAGCATCACTCCGGTGTCCCAGGGTTCTCCTGCCAGCTCTGGCATCGGGAGTCCCATGGCTTCCAACGCGATCACCAAGATCCACAGCCGACGATTCAGAGAGTAAGTTCACACTCTTATCCCACATGGAGTGAGAAATGGGCCGTGGAACAGGAAAGACCTTTCGTAGGAATCCCTGGCATTAGAAAGTCTGAAAAATGCAGAATGTGGTGACAAAAAAAAGGGTTTGAGAAGCAAATATTTGTCCCACTCAAAACTCACAGAGCCGTGGCTGTGGGTAGCGTACACTGGAGGTTAACTGGTGTTTTTAAGGGCGGAACTGTACAATAAAGAATTGTCGCAGACGACAAGGATGCCTAGCACACTGTCTCTTCTCAGAAAAAATGTATGCCAGTGGTCACAAACACAGCTTTGTCCTTGTGTGTCCTCTGCTGTCGGCCTTTTGTCCCAGCCCACCCCTCTCGAACGGATTCTGCATTTAAAACCTCCAAAAAGCCTCAGTAGCCAAACGCCGGCCCTCAGCTCTGACCAGCCTGATGCTCTGTCCTCAGACCACTCTGTCAACCTTCTGAAAGATATTTCATGTACTACTAAATTAGTGGAACAATGTTTTCTGGTGTCAAGAGGCAGTAATTTCGTCAACAATCATCATAATATATCATCATAATAGTGATTTTATTTTTCAATTACTTGTTGGGTCTCTGAAGCTTTTGAAACTTTCTCAATGGCTTGTTTTGATGAGCCCACGAAGATGAAAATCAACAACTCACGATTATGGGAGCAACCAATACACATTACGCTCAGTGTTTCCAGATTAATTACTTACACTGTGGCCGCCTGTCACAACATGTTTTGAAGACCACCATGATTTATTGTCCTGTGTCCTCATGTCTTATTTTCTCCACAGGTACTGTAACCAGGTTCTGAGTAAGGAGATCGACGAGAGCGTGACGATGCTGCTACAGGAGCTGGTTCGCTTCCAGGAGCGGATCTACCAGAACGATCCCACCAAGGCCAAGTCCAAACGCCGCCTGGTCATGGGTCTCAGAGAGGTCACCAAGCACATGAAGCTTCAGAAGATCAAGTGTGTCATCATCTCTCCAAACTGTGAAAAGATCCAGGCCAAAGGTGAAGAATGTCCCAAGCCCGTCTAATGCACCAGCTTCATATCATTGATCAGATTGTCTGACTGTTCTGTGGACATGTTTAAAGCTGCAGAGAAGTTTCACCTAAATCTGCAGCTTCCCTTGACTTGTATCTTGAGCTTTTGAGAGAGTCGCAGCAGCTTGTTCAGCATTCCAGCTTCATCCGTCACACATTAATAGATGCCAAGTTCTGCAGCCCTCTCTCCCATTTTAGAAATCACTCACTGTCAAAGTCATTCCCCTTCTGTTCTTTTTCTACATTGGTTTTCTCGAGTTTGATTCATTTGAGTAATGCTAATTATTTCCTGTGTTTCAGGTGGTTTGGACGAAGCCTTGTACAATGTGATTGCCATGGCTCGGGAGCAGGAGATCCCATTTGTTTTTGCCCTGGGCAGAAAAGCTCTCGGTCGTTGCGTCAACAAACTAGTGCCTGTCAGTGTTGTCGGCATTTTCAACTATTCGGGAGCAGAGGTAACGCACTGCCAGCCAATAAAAGTAAAGTTGTTATAAATTGCTTCTATCCATCCACTCACCCACTCACCTAACCACCCACCTGTACATCCGTCTGATTAATCTACATCAAATACAATATAGAGCTGTAGAGACATGTAGGGACCTTGGAGCAGCTTGTGTTTCTTATTTATTAACTACACCAAGGAGATTGTTTTCTCTGTGTGACATTGACATTTTCACTTTAGTAAAACATCAGACTTTTACAGTTTCGTTTTTTTTTATTTTGCCTCTTTGTAACTCAATCAACTCCCTCCACCTCCTTCAGGGTCTCTTCAACCGTTTAGTGTCTCTGACAGAAGAAGCCAGGAAGGCCTATAAGGACATGGTGTCCGCTCTGGAGCAGGAGCAGGCCGAGGAGGCGCTGAAGAACGACAAGAAAATGCCTCACCACATGGGGCACTCCCGTAACCACTCTGCTGCTTCTGCAATCTCCTTCTGCTCCATCTTCTCCGAGCCCATCTCAGAAGTCAATGAGAAGGAGTATGGTAAGATCCCTCATTTCTTCCTCTGCTTTTTATCTTTGTCATTTAATCAGAATTATTCCAATTATTTACCTAATAAAAAGTGTAAGGATGGATTGTGTGTCTTGTGTTTTTTAAAACTAAATCAGATACCAGATAGTGTCTTGTTGGGACCTCTGGTTTAGTTTGAATCATTATTAGATTTTGTAAATTTTTTTATACAAAACCTTTGTCTGAGAAGTAACTAGTAACTACATCTTTCAGATATAAAATGCGTAAAAAGCTCATCCCTCTGACATGTAGCAGATTAGAAGTTTTAAGTAGCATGGAATGGAAATAAGTGTAATTTCTTCCAAATTGCACTAATGTACAGAACTTGAATTAATGTCCTTTGCTTCGACCCCTGACTGTAATTTAGCTGAGATAAGAAAATTGAGCCTAACAAATGTATTCATTTCACCAGAGACCAACTGGAGGAGTATTGTGGAGACTTCAGATGCTCCGGAGCCTGTTGAGGCTGAGCCGAGTCGCCCTGCACCTCCCACAGTCGTCCAGAAGGAGAGCGAGCCGCTGGCAGCCCCCACCACCGCAGCTCCGTCTGCCTCCACCTCTATCCAGTCCAGGGCAGGGCCTACGACGCAGGGGGTCGGTGAGAAGGATGAGGTGCGGGTGGACGATCGGCTGGAGCTGGCCTCACAGCAGAGCACAGAAACGGGCTCGTTGGACGGAAGCTGCAGGGGTCCGCTGAACTCCTCCATCACCTCCACCACTTCCACCCTCGTCCCCGGGATGCTGGAAGAGGCAGAGGAGGAGGAAGAGGAGGAAGAGGACTACACCCCTGAACCTATTTCTGTGGAGGTGCCCACCCTCAGCAGCCGCATCGAATCCTGGGTGTCAAAGACCCTGGAAAACCTGCAGCTGGGAAAGAGCCAGGAAAGTACGGAGGACGAGGAGGAGGAGGAAGAAGACGAGGAGGAGGAGGAAGAGGAGGAGGAGAGAGGGCAGAGTGAGGATGAGGAGGATCTCGACTCAGCAGACATCACAGAGACGACGTCAGAGGACCAAGAGCAAGTGGAGGCTAAGAAGGTCACCGGCTGAAACCACTTGTCCTCCTCCTCCCTCTCTTCTTACATACAGTCATTCGCTCTGTCCTCTGGCTCTCACCCATCCCTCTTCACAGCCACCAGCAGCTTCTCTCCTCTGTCTCTAACCCCTGACACTAGACATAATCTCAGGTATCCAACCAACTGACCAACACTCACACGCGGCCCGTTAACGTGTCGCGGAGGAACCGACCAACCTACAAACACACAGGCTCGCAGACCAACACACAGCCAACACATTATGAAGGATTGGTAGTGACATGTATTCTGCCCACAACCTGCTACACTTGAAATCAGAGGGAAGCTTTTGATTCTCCTCCTCTTTAACTGAACTCTTTTAGAGCCGAGGACTTTTCTGGGAGCAAGTGGTGAGCGCTTAAAGAAATGTTGCTGTCAGTAGCTCAAAGAGAAGGAAGGTTGGAACCTCTCCGCTCCCATCTTACTTTACACAGAGCCCAGGAAGGTTTACAGCTCTGCAAGTATTAGTGTGTGTGCGTGGATGCGTGCGTGTGTGTGTGTGTGTTTACAGACACATGTAGTTTGCATTTCTTTTGCTGTGTTTATTAGTTTTATTTATGTAAATAACCTTTGTTTTTCTCAGCTCACTGAGGGCAGGAGAGATGTGCATTTCTTACGCTACATCCATATCACAACATTTTGGTTTGAAACTCATCCCTGCTCCAGATCCACCTGACATCCACACTGCTCCGCCATTTGAGTGGAAACAATGACATAGACCGCTTATGCTGATTCGTCAGGCTCCCATCACATGACCCTGACCCACTTCTAGAAGAAAACAAGCATCATTATAATGCCTTGATTATCAGTGTAGAACCACAACATGACTAATTAATTACTTGTTAACTGTTGTGTTTGCTAACAGCTGTTGTGAAGTTACATTCTTCATTTTACAACGTCCTAAATTCCTGATAACTCTGGCGGGTGAGTGTCCAGTGTGTGTGTGTGTTGTGCGTTTTCAGGCGTGTGAGTGTGAACAGGGATTCAAACTGTTTCTAGAGCCAAAAAGGCTTTTGTGGACAGAGAACGTTTTAGTTTGAAAATGCCATTTTCCTACCTAAACGTTGTCGTATGGATGTAGCTCGTATCCCTGCTTGGTTGGTTTTTACTTTTCCTCGCAGAACATTACAGTGTCAGGGGTTCTGTCTTTCTACCAAAACCACTCCCACCCATCAGTCTTCTGAGAGTGTTTTCCCTTTTTTTTTGTTTTCTTAACATTCAAATTAATTTGTTTTCCGTTCTGTATTCAGATGATTTCAAATGACTTAACTTCCAAGAAGCGAAAACAAGCTTTGTGTGTGTATATAACCTCGTCTCGGTGGTTCTACTGCGGTGTGTAATGGTGTGTCATTGATTTGTTAAGCTGTTTGGGGTTTGTGTCCTCTGACTGGGATTGACCTCAGTTCCCATGTGCTGCCTGTGCTTCATAAAAAAAGAAAAAGAAAATGCTCCTCCTCTTCTCTGTGGTGGTGTTTGTTCTCTGATGGGGGCGGAGCTCTCCAGCTGTGTCTCACCAACCTCACCTGATTCATCTCTGGTGGCACTTTAAGTTTAGTGTTGAGCACTGTCGCCTCACAGTAAGAAGGTTCTGCCCAGTTTGACCTTTCTGTGTGGGGGTCTGCATGTGGGTGTACGCTGCCTCCTGCTCCGTGTCGGATGGGATTGGCTCCTCCCGAGACCCTTAAGGGACAAATTGATCTTTTAAAGTCAAAGTATGCAGTTTGTATTTAAGTTACTCACTGGAGTCATTAACAGCACTATTAAAGTTCTGGGCAAAACAAACAAACGCTTAAATCAAATTAATCTAAAGGACAAGCTTGTGTTTACTCGTCTTAATGAAGTTTACAAGTGCCCAAGTCTGTAAAAGAAAAACAAATCCGACGTGTTTGGTTTGAAGTGAATCTTTGTAGAGCTCAGACCCGACTGCAACTTCCAGTTTAAAGTCCCGTCACCACAGCTGAGACGCTCTCTCCTCCAGTCGAACCAGTCACCCCACAATCATGCACATGCTAACGACAAACCCTTGTAAATACAAATGTACAAAAGAGACTTTGATTTTGCATTGTATCAACAGAAAAACACAAAAAAATAAAATGACAGTCGTCCTGTTCTTAAAGCCATTTGATAGTTAGAACATTTTAACAGTTGGAATCCAATTTGATTAAAAAAAGGTATTTGACAGTGAATCATGGTGAGATCTCAGCCTGTCTATGATGGTGCACCCTTGTGTACATGCAGTGTTTCGGGCTGTATGCAATGTGAAGCCTGAGATAGGAGATGACCGTGTCCTGAATGTCTTACTGATGAAAGTATTTCTGGTTGATTCAAGGTACGCTGTGTGTAGGCTTTTTGTTGCCATGACTTCCATCACAGTGTTTGAAGTATGTTTATTGACAGCAAGTGTGTATTTTTGCACTATGTAAATATAGTACTGGTTTAAGGTCTTGTAACTAATGTGAACAACAAAAACAGACAACAACAACAAAAAAAAACGGTTCGATGAAGTACTTCTTTTCAGCGTGTTTCTCGTCTTTCTATGGATATTTAAGGCCGTCTCCTTCAGACTGTACATCACTAGCATCATTGTTAGAGGCTGTTTCCCATAATCCTGTTATCGCTCTTAATCTATATGAACAGGTGATTAACATCATTAAAATGTCTGTTTAAGTACATCATTGGATTGTTGCCTCGTGCTTTGTTCCCCCGGGAGTTTCATCATGTACAGAAATTAGTTTTCACTTAAGCTGAAACAACATAAATAGTTATAGTCTCATTTCAACGTGAGGTTTTGAAGCTGTTTCTTTGTCTATGAGGGTAAATTGACTATTTTCTGTTTTGGACCTTTTAGTAAATAAAATTAGATCAAGTTATTGGATCAAATCACGCTTAGCTCCAAGAAGATGTAAGGGCATAAATATGTTTTCTAGTATTTTATTGAACTAGGTACTCAGTAGAGCGCCAAACAGTCCCCTTTAAAATCAGTCAAGCTTTTAAATCAAGAACCATGAATTATCAAAGAATTTGGTGAAAATGGGTAAAAATTACAAAGTCATCTAGATCTGACTCCTTCTCTGGATCCTAACCAAAATGTAAAATCTTCTTCCTTGAACCAAACTGCATGTTTCTACCAAGTTTTGTGTCAATCTGTTCAATAGTCTTTGTGTAATCCTGCAAACAAACAAACTTAGATGAAAACACAACCTCTGTGGCGGAGGTAACGCTACTTAATGGAGAAATCAGCCTAAAGATGAATTGATCCTAAAATGAATTTATTTCAGGCCCAGATTGCAGTTTCACTGAATGACCACAAGGAAGTGACAAAGCTCCTCTGAACAGAATCTAAACGCACTCATATCTTTCTGTCTCATTTACGTCAAGTTACCTGTAATCACTTTGTTTTGGAGACGTCAGAAATACTTATTCATGCTGAGTTATATTTGTGAAGAATGAATCTTCCGGTTTACCTTCCCTCCTTTTTGTGGATGGAAGATAATATTTGAATCAAGAATAAGTGCAGGATGTGAAACACGGTTATATTGCTCTGATAAATCACAGGGAAATGCAAATGTCTCAGTTAAATCCCTTCCTCTTGTGCTCTTTCAGCTTATTTGAATATCACATGCGTTAGGTTCACTCTCCAACTGTCAGGTCAAGTCAATCTGAGCTGCTCCTACAACCACTACACCCCCCCTCCCGAAATTAACAGGAAACACCATTTTGAGGTTAAAGCCAAGCTAGTAATGTATTAATAACCCACTTCAACAGCATCTCTGAGGTGCAAGTGATGTTAGAAGAGAGGATTAGAGCGCTCATGTACTCTATTGGCTCTACTTCACTGTATTAAGAGTGTGTGTGCATGTGTGTGTGTGTACAGCATGAGTCACCCTACCCGCCTGTGATTGGATGGCCGTGTGTGGGTGAGGGAGGGGGAGAGAGAGTTAGGGGCCGTCTGTCAATCTCCCCTCGGCTCCATTCACACATTCAACCGCATGCACCTTCACGGAGAGACAGAGGAAGTGAGCAAGAGCCTCTCATTCATAGAGAGAGAGAGAGAAAGTTCATTCACAAAAGCTGCACAGTTCAGTGCCGAGCCTCAGAGGGAGAGGAGGCGAGCTGGAAGCCTGACGGAGAGGCTGATGAGATGGGACTGTAGAGGGGGAGCCGACTGGACCTCAGACTGCACAGGACATCCACAGTCCCACGCTGGTGAGTAGGACTCCCACAGCACCCAAGATAATCTCCCACTGATCAGCTGATTCATCAAATTGCATTTCTGGTTTCTTCTAGTATCTGCCGTCTCCAGTCAAACCTAACCACACTGTGTCGTCTGATTCCTGGCAGGGGTTTTTGGTTTTTCTTCTCTTTCACTTCCCAGTGCTCTCGTCGGTCCAGTTACCTGATTATGAGACAGCAAACCTTACCCAGGTACACATCCCAGTAGGGACTCTTTACAGGGATCTATTGCAGCTATTACAATTTGATTGTGACACTTTCACCCCCCCGCAGGCATGCTCAAGCGCACCAAATACAGTCGTCTGCGCAGCGACTCCGTCACAGCTCCAGAGGATCGGCCCCAAAGGATGCCGCCCCTGAAGAGGGAACTCCCCTTGGACTCTGATTTTGCCCAACTGGACCCCGGGACACCCCCACACCAGGGGCTGTCCACCCTGAGGGACTTCATCCCTCGAGTGGCCAACATCCGGCTGCAGAGTCCCTTCCCTCTGACTGGCCTGAGGGGACAGAGAACCACAGCAGGGGACAGAAGCGTGGACGGACGCTCTGACAGACCCTGTTCAGGGACACAATGGGGATCAGGACCCGAGCAGACCCTTCATGTGCCGTTTACCAGTGGCCAAAGCCGGGGTCACTTAGCCCTGCTCTGCGCAAAAAGACCCATCACCCTGCACCGGATGGCCAGCCTCCCCTGGACCCCCGGCTGTCCTCCCTGCCCCCAGCACAGAGGTGGTCCGTGCTGTGGGAAGACTTCCTCTGCAGCAGATGACTGTACAGTGGTGGGGACGGCAAGCAGAGCAGTGCATCATGACATCAAGGTACCCATCCCATCATGCTCACCAGTACATGGGACACAGGAGTTCACTTTACCCTGACTAATCTTGTGTTTTTCACTTATCAATTTAAAAAGATGTCGAACGTGTGTCAGTGCAAAGCTTCGTCACTTCACAAATGAAAAGAAAGTGCAGCTAATGTCGTATCCAGGGTCCCACCAGAGAGTTGTGACACAGTATTACCATTGCCAACACACACAAACACACACTGACACACACGCACACTCTCTCCCTGTGCTCTATTCACACTATCACACTCCTTTTCGTACATCCCCCCCTCCCTCTCAGACGGAGCTTCCTGTGTAGGCAGTAGTGACTCATCCTGGCTCTCTGCTCCTCTCTACATCAGCTTTGCTTGCGTGTGTGTATTTGAGTGCATGCGTGTGTGTGTGTGTGTGTGTATCCGGTATCGCTGGAGCCCGTGCCCTCCTAGAACCGGAGGTGTGTCCGCATGGGTGATCAGGAGCGGGGGGGCCGTGCGAGCTGACCACTGATGGAAATGAGAACGGACTGTCTGGATGTCCTCTACAAACACGTACATGCACACAGCACTCTCCTGCACAGCCACTCCACCGACACACACATGTATTGATTTAAGTCTGGTCTCCATCAATGGACTTACTCATCCTGCCTCCAGCCTGTGGGGTCTGCCGAAGCCAGACATGTGACCGGCCAAGCGTGTCTGAGCACATGGCCTAAATGATGCCTGGTTGTGTTCACAGCTCCTCCAGCCGCCTCATCTCTTTATTATCAAAGCGAGTCAGGATGTGAAAAAACTATTTTAATAAAATAAACAATTTCTAAAGAGCACAATTCTGGTTCATAGGCCCAACTGTACAAATAATTAACTCAAGGGTTCTTTGACCCAAGGCAACAATATCAGAAGACGGTTCCAAAACCATTAAGAAACTTTAGGATTGGTCAGTAGCCTTTTTGACTTTGATCTCCTGACTCCTCGCTAGCGCCACCTAGAGGTTGACATTTTTCTTTATTCCTGACTTGATGAATCATTATTAATTTGCTGACCTCCCAATCAAAGTTTTCTCATTCTGTGAAATATGTAGGCCTGGATTATTTTAGCAACAAAGATGAAGTGCTCACTAGCACAGAGTTTGACAAATTTCTTCACAAATTTCTTAAAAAAAACAATCTTTGACTTTTACCTAGTGAAAAAAGTGTTTCAACTATTAATGTTACCATGGAATCTGATAAACAGTTACCTTCCTCTTAAAAAATTGTAACAATTCTTGCCTTCATTTTTCATCTAGCTTCTATGACGTACAACCTGAAAATCTAATGACTTGTCAATTGACCCTGGAATTGAATCCATTCCCTTTGAAAACAAAAAGCCAGATGTTAGCTGTTAGTAGGTTTTGTTGACCGGTGAAAAAGGGTAAGATGATGAACAATACACCTGCTAAACATCAACATGCTAGCACTGGTACTTCCTGCATGTTAGTGGGCTGCTTGGATAGTGCTACCGTAGCGTTGGAGCACACTGATGATTGTATTGGGTTCTCACTCAGAGTCCCTAGCATCGCTTTAGACTCTTCGACTAAAGGAAGCTGGATTCTCAACGAGCCACAGTGTTTTAAATGACTTCTTGGCTACAACAGCCAATGATTGGTCTAATAGCCAAGAAGAAGCATGACAGAAATCTTTTTTCAGAGAAGATATGGTATACAGTTAACTGTCGTCTGCATAGAGGCTGATGGATCACAGGAAAAAGGGTTTATATAACATTTAGTCTGCAAAATTAAATGCTACAAATAATTCCACAATAAATCATTGATTTTCCAACATTTGTATCATGATCCTCTCTTGAGGTTGTTTTTCCCCTCCCAGTAGGAACTGGGAGTAGAAACCTAAAGAGCAATGAGTTTCCCAGACCTTTGGGGTTTTTTATCACTTGAAGTCAAAATGTTAAATCTGTTGCATGTGTAGTTTAAATGGGTCGTGAACTCTTCAACTTCAACGTCATTTTTCCTCTTCACATCAATGTGACTTTTAGAAGCGTGAAGAGAGTTTTTATTGTGTTTACTTGGAGATAAATCAAAACTGCAGACTGCATAATAAAAAAAAGAAAAGAGGTCAGCCATGTCTGCTACACTTTCTTTGTTTCTCTTTCCTCTTCTGTTAATTCTCTCTGAGTCTGTCAGTTTTATCTCTCAGTCCCGTGGGGACGGAGCAGGACAGAAACAGAGCCTAATGTAAATCTGCTCTCTGTCTGAGATCACTTAAGACTCTTATCAGGGACTGTTTCTACATGAATCACATTACATCTGAATAACTGGTGTTTGGTTTGTGTTTTCAAGTACATGGGCAGTGTGGAGGTAACCCAGTCCATGAGGAATCTCGACTTTGATACCAGAATAAGAGTGACACGGTAGGATGTCCCTCCACCACCACACAATATGAAAAGATATTTAAATATATTATACTATACACATGAGAATATGACATCAGAATAAAACTGTGCATGAATAAGTTGCTGATGAACAGAAGAGGAGACAAACATTTGCTTGAACCTGACTGACTACATTAAATCAATATGTATTTATCAAGACATGTGGAGCTTCTTTAAAAAAACTACTTCAAAAGTGGAAATTAAATTAAATGTATAACATTTCACGAGCACGGGTTTCTCCCCATCCTCATCATACAGAGCAACTTCTGTTCACAGCAACGTTCCTTAACGATGGGGTAGAAAATCTAATTAGATGAAATTCCCCCTAATGATCTTCCAAAAGTCTCAGGATCTCTGGGTCCATCACAAACAATCTGTTTTCACTGAGAAGAAAAGCACTTCCTGTCTAGTTCTGTGGTGGGATGTTGGTTCTTTGTGTGTTTGTATCGTTTGACCTCTGACCCAGCCACAGAACTGGGAATATGTACAGTCAGATTTTTTTTTCTCTATTACAATTTCTTGCTGTAATCTGGCTCTTTTTTGTATATTACATAATTATCTAAGCAGGAAATCAGTCAATTTACAGACTTAAAGAGACCAGCTCCAAATAGAACTAGACACCGAGGTTTAAAACACAGAAAACAAACTATGTTTTCTGTGTTTATAATGAATTAGATCAAATATGAGGAAAAAAACTCACAAAACTTTAAATAGCGGGTTAATGTGTGATTGATAGAATATATGAAAATGAAATATGAAAATGTGTGTGTGTGTGTGTGTGTGTGTGTGCAGAGAGGCGATTAGCCGACTGTGCGAGAGGACGTCAGCCAAGACAGCAGTGAAAACTAAAAGGGTATGACGCACACACACACACACACACACACACATACAAGACACACACAGACACACACTGAGTAACAGGGATTTTTGTCCTCATCAGTCTGTGTACAAGGGGGCGTCGGCTGTTCTTGGGCAGATGAACCTGCAGTTTTCCGGGCGCAGGATCATCGTCACCGTCTCCACAGACAGTGTGACTCTGATCACCGCCTCCTCCTCACAGGTGAGAGCTCCACACACACAAACCAAATCCTAACTGTCATGCATCAGAAGTGTTGACGTATTGAAAACCAACCCTGTTTTCTTCTTCTTCTGTTTCTTCTCTTTCTCAGAAGATCGCCCACCACCCCATGCAGGCCATTTCATTTGCCTCGGGCGGAGAACCAGTATGTTCCTATCCTCACATGTCATATGTTTAACATGGGAACACACACACACACACACACACAGACAGACACACATAATTTGATTGTGTTTGATTACGACTTGGTTTGCTGCCATTTGTTAAGTATTTATTTGTATTTCCTGCCTCTTGATCTTTTTAAGCTTTTATTTGGCTCTGGAAGATCAGAGTCTATTTTTATCTGAGCAACTAAAAAGGAACTATTTGACTTAAGTGGAAGATTTTAGTCCTGATTGCAAACTTAAGAGAAGAAGAAGTTTTTGATCTAAAAAAATATACCCTCTTAAAGTTGAAAGAGCCCCAGATGTGAAGAAGGAAACAGATGCAGACAGGCACTGTTCTGTTTAAAAATAACTTTAAAAGACATCTGCCTTAATGATGAATAATAGAATAGGTTTTCACATACTTTAGAATTTTGTTTAAACATTTAATTATATGTTTTTCTTTTATTGAATTTATGAGTATAAAAGGAAACATTGTCTGAACACAACAAATTCTGCAAACAACAGTTTTCCCAGTTTCACTCTCACACATTTTTCCAAATACTGCATGTTATAAATATATATGATAGACTAGAGTTACTTTGTATATAAATAGTTGTTTAGTTTAGAAAATGAGAAAATTGCAAAGAAAGAAAATATGTATTATTAGTCTTATGAGGACTTGAGTGGAGGAAAGCTCTAAGGAATCCCTTGATAATTGTGTCTCATATATTTGTAATACTCAGTCAATATCTGCTCTATTCTTAAGTTGTCTCTTCGGAGCATTCGACAAATACACGAGCATCAAATCCAGAAATCCTCTCTTGTTCCCTGATGCGACCGTCCGAGCCTGCAGGAGCTTTCATGAGCTTCACACCTCGTCCCGACTGCTTCACACTAATAACTCTACTGTCCTGCCTGCTCCCTCCGGGCCCACATTAATTCCATATGACAGAACTTGGGTTTTTCACCCTCATGAATGAATACACACGCTCTATAGGGAAAAAAATGGAAAATCAATGCAGCTCTGTTAATGTCAGTGCAGCCGACAGGAAGTGTCAGTTATTAGCCGCTGTCTGGGTCAGACCCTGATTAATAAACAGTTTGGATACCGTGAGGTTGCAATGGCCAAAGATTAGAGGGAGAGGGACGGTAGTTTCTCTTCTGGAGGGAAACAACAGTGGCGAGAGCTCTGGACGGGATTATGGCTCGCTGTTTAATTAATTAGCTGAAATAATCTTGTCGTGTGCTCTAAGCCTCGCCGAGTTGTGTCGGCCGCGTGGAAGATAGCGAGGGAATTAAAATCAATCTGCCACCGAGGCTTTGTGGGGAAACAGCTGAGTCGGCTCTTGTGTCAGGGAACCGCTGATAAGGAGTGAATTCATTAAACAGTGATTACACACGAATCACCAGTCACTGGAAAGGTCCGCTTTGGTTTTCAGATAAAATTATGAATGAATGGAGCGGCTGATTACAGATGCTAAAGCCCTTGAGGTGTACAGGTTGTAAACTGAACTGCACAACAACACAGACAGGAGGTTTATTATCACAGACAACCACAAAAACAACAATGGATTCATTCTTTAACAAATGAAAAGTTCGATTAAAGGGAAAAAATAACAAAAACACCCCCAGCTCAATTTGATATAGGAAATATTCAAAGTTTTTGAACTGGTGTGAATGTGAATAAAAGATGGCCGACATGACAGCTCCCGAAAAGTGAAGCCAAAGCGTCACAATCACCACCTGGTGGCAGGCTGCAGTATAGGTCATAAATCAAGCCTCCTCCATGTTAGTGGATGAAACACAGGCCAAGCGTAATATTATTTCTTGTCATTGTCTTTACAGGACGTGGTCGATTACATCGCTTACGTTGCCAAAGACCTCACCAATCAGAGAGGTAGGCAACAGCTTGGTGCTCCTCTTTATCATTAGGATGAATTGCGCCTCCATTGGATTTGCTGATTTTGTCGTGTAATTCAAAATATGCTGACATGTTATCTCTCTCTCTTTCAGCGTGTCACATCCTGGAGTGTCCACAGGGTAGAGCCTGTGAGCTCATCAACAGCATCGGTCAGGCCTTTCAGAATCGTTTCCACCAGCTCCTCAGCCACACACCTTCGCTCATCTGCACTGATCCCAGGTCCGTCCCTCTGTGCACTGTAGCTGTATCTAGTTAATGTGACACACAATTAATACACTGCACATTTCACCCATCGGATCAGAGAGCAGTTTAGTGATGCCTCACCATACACCTGCTTTTATTTAGTAAATGTAGAACTTCTAGAGTTTGATTCAGACTTTCCTACTTTTCTGTGCAGCTGAAAAGGAGTTTGATTAGTTCATTTGTCAAGAATCTAATTATTTAGATAATCTACTGCTTGAGACATTTTTTAAGCAACAATTTTAAATATTTACTTGTTCAAAAGCTTCACAAATGTGGGTGCAAAGTGTGTAATTGGGTATTCAGTAAAGAAGTCCTACTTTGGAGTTCTGTCCTCAGTTGGACAAAAGAAACAGTTTGAATATGTTAGTTTGGGCTTTGAGAAATAGATTTTCAAAATAGATTTCACAGCCAAAAAGATTCAATGATTAACTGATCAATAATTACATTTATTAATTTTAGCTATTCATCAGTGTCCACAAACTAATTCCGTAGAATCTGTGATTTTAAGTAACTATGTGTTGCTGTAAGTGTGTGTGTGTCTGTGTGCGTGCGTGTGTGTGTGAGGTTAACATCCTGTGCCTCTCTGGTTGCAGGTCAGCAGTGAGAATCAGTAACGATTGGACAGAGGAGACAACAACAGAGCAGGAGGTCAAACAGGAAGGTGAAGCCCATGAGCACTGTGACTATTACAACGTGATTCCGGGAAAAACGCCCCCTCCTGGTGGGATAGAGGACCTGCGCATCACAAGGGAGGAGAGCAAGCAAGATCCTGACATTCAAGAGGTAATTAAAAGATTGTTGCTGCTGCTAATTCATTTCAATCAAGAAAAAAAAACCACCACTTTGTCGTAACCATTTTATTTATAACAGACTATATGTTTCATTCAGTGTGACAGTGTGAGTATTGGGGTGTTGTACAGGAGGTGTAACCCCCCCCCCATCGCCTTGTAAATGACATCCTAATTTTCACACACATATACACACACACCCACATGTACACACACACACGGACGGGAAGATCTGTGTCTTGTGTGTATGACTCATCTCGTGCTGTTGCAGGTCTGTTTGCCTCGGCCTGCTTCACTGTATGAGAACTGCTCCATCACAGAAGAGACTCCAGCTCCAACTAGAGGTGAACCTCATCTATTCCATCCTTTTGAGAAAAAAAGCCTAAATGCCGACAAAATATTCTTAAAATATGGATTATTATTTATTCTAATCTAAATTCAGGGATTTTTTATGAATCACTTTCTTTAACATTGTGAGATCTGATCTTTTTTCAACATTTTCAACAATCTGCCAGTGAAAAAATGTTTTGCTCTTCAAAAAAATACTAATAATGTGTCTCCAATACCTCAGTGGGATGTGAGGTCAGAGGACAGGGCTCTCCTCTCCCTGAGTCACTGATCCAGGACCTGATCCAGGAGGAAGGCTGGTTCCACGGCAGGTATGAGTAACCCACTTGAACGTGTCTGCTGGTTTGTCTCTCCCTCTTCTGCTCCCAGTAACGCTGTGTCCTTCCTCCCAGCTTGGGACGGAGGCAGGCCGAGTCCCTCCTCACCTGCAGTGGGGACTTCCTGGTCAGAGAGAGCAGCTCTGCGTCTGGTCAGTACGTCCTCAGCGGTTTGGAGGGAGCCACCGTGCGGCACCTGCTGCTGATCGACCCCCATGGAAAGGTAAAGGTGCGAGTTCGACCGCAGGAGGACGACTGACCAGCAGCTGGTTTACACTCTGTTCTTTGTGTACGAGCAGGTGCGGACCCGTGACCAGGTGTTCCTGAGTGTCGGTCACCTGGTGCGGTTCCACATGGAGAACCAGACGCCCATCGTGTCTGGGAGCAGCGAGCTGCTGCTGAAGCAGCCGATCCTGCAAAGACACTGATGCACGTTCATCGGCTTCGTGGTCACACGTGCAGACATTAGACTTCAGCACCGGAGGGTCTCAGCAGCTTTGGAGATGAGAGACAATGTACCAAAAAAAAACCTTTAAACACTTTTAGCTCCTTGACAATTTCAACATGTGAACATCCAGCACTTTCCACAGTATTTTTATCATTTGGCCATAAAACCACATGTGTTGTATATGTTCAGTGAATAGCTCCTGACATGTGAGTAAACGTGTGCCCCTCCCTGGGTGGAGAGCAGCTGCCGGCCTGCAGAGCCTCCTCTCTGTCTCAGGGTGAATTTGTTGGTGTTTACTCAAAGTCCAAGCACAATCACTGGGGTCAAGAGGAAATGAGCAGAATGTTGGCAGGCGTTCAGTTTCACTCTCTTTACATTCATCTGTAATTCTTTCTTTTTTTTGTTTTGATTTGTTCTTCCTCCGTGTTCCTGCCTTTTTTTTTACTTGAAAACTTTTTATTCCACTTTTCTGTTACTTTCTTAATATGGAATTCAAGTACTCTTAGTAACCAGCCGCAGAATTGCAGTCTAGTCTCAGATAAGCTGGTAAATATCAAATAATAGTCAAATACATCTTTAGTTCTGTTTCACAATATCTGATATTTCTCTCTTGTCTCTTATCACACGTGGACAGTAGAACTAAGTAGAGTTCAGATAGACACACGTATGAAATGACACAAAATAACTCAGGTGACTGACATATTGTTAGTATTGGTTAAACTTCCAGTCAGTAGAAAAAACGACATCAGCTCATCGGAAGAAAGGAGTCCAATTTCATCAAAACTACATCTACACTTTAGTTTTTAGTAAGTCAATGTTTTATTTTCACGTCCAGCTGAGACATAACAGTGTAATTTGTTGTCTTATTTATTTGAAAATGTAATTTGAGGACAAACCACTTTGCACCAAATTGTTTTCAAGGGGGTCTTCAGACTCAACCACATAGTGGAGGACACACAGTGTGGCGAGGCTCAGCAGCTTCTGTCTCCAATAAAACCTGAAATCCACAATACTGCTGACGTCACAGTTATGTAAAGAACTTTCAAATGCATTGACTTGATGGTTTTCTTTGTCATTCATTGATATGCAACTAGATATCTTTGGATTTTTAAGTTTTGTGACAATTCATAGACAAAATGTTGAGACAAATGACCTAAATATAAAGTTATTCATTAGTTATTCATAGTCCTGAGATCTTTTATATTTAACTTTCTTGGCTGCCAGGACTCTTTACACCACAAGATGGAGCTATCTGTCTACACAAGAGCTTACTGTTCCATCTCTTGATTGGTCAAACACTCATTAGCTCAACTTCTGAGATTCTCCATTTGTTTATGTGGCTTTTGCATTTCTCATAAATCTTACATGTAACATGTTTTTCTCTGTTGCAACATGTCCAACACATATATGATCAAACCAGTGATTTATGCTACAGCAACATCCTTCATGTCCCTGGTTATTGAAAGAGCAGTAAAAATGATAAATATAATGTATAGGATAATAATTTCTGCCACACTCCTCCCTCAGTTTTCAGCAGCCCCTCACTTGCACATTTCACTGGAGTAAACGATGACTGCGTGCTGAAGGTATGCGGTGGACTGTTTTTCGGGCTGTGGCCCTCGTCATCCTCAGAGAGCGGCTCGGAGGGTCTCGCCCACATTAATCACCCTCGGCTCGGCTCGTTGAGCTGAGATCAGGGAACCACTGGCAGCTGATGTGCAGAGAAGCAGCTCTGACACAGAGAGAGATAAACTCTGAGAGGGGGAACTGGAGGAACAACAACACTCTGAGCCTTCTGTTCGGATGATTGTGTCAGATGTGAGCACACAACGAGCTGGTGGGGTGTCAGAGAGCAGACTTCTCCTTCGTGTGACAATGAGCAGGAAACGAACACACTCACATGTTATCTCTGCACTTTCCTACACACTCTCTGTTATCTGATTGCGTCGGTAAACAAACAGAGTGAAAGTGTTTCTCCCCCCTGACTAAAAAATCGGATAAAACCATCATCTACTAAGATGAAAGCTCGTTCATAGCTGTGAAATGAAGCCATTTTCTCTTCAGCCCTGCAAAGTTCTTTTCCCGCTTCAGTTCCATCCCTCTGGATTTCCTCTGAGTCACAGGGACCTCGCCCGGAACAACTCACCAAGAACAACAATGACCTAGTGTGTGATGCCATTCTTGCACATTTGTGAGGCCTGCTGATGATCACATGCTGTCAAACCTGTGAGCTCACCGTTTGACCTCTGACCCCATCATTAATATCTGAGCAGCATCTGGCAGCCGCTGGGTTATGGGAGGAGCATGAACTGGGTCGATATCTGAGTGATTCTGCTCGTCACTGTTCGGATAACCTGCGTTATTCAGCATAAAAGTTTATTCTGGTTTAATGTGAGTTTGGGCCTGAACATTTAATTATTTGAAGATCTTTCTAACTTCCAGATTTAAAGTGCAATTGACTATTGTGGTAGACTATTGTGTTCTTTATTATGGTGATAATATTTACTGAGTACCTGAGCTGTATGTCCATAGTGGACACAATATAGTTACTACAACCAGATGAAACTCTGGAATCGGAATGCTCCAATTTGATTTTGAGGAATATTGTGATGTACACAAAAATGTAATAATAGCAACAGTTCACTATATTTATCTTCAAAATGGTTTTGAAAAAATGACAATTTCTAAAATGAATTGATTAATCCTGAATTACGTTATCCCAGCTACACACTGATAACGGTTTATCGACCTATAGTTTACTATACAGTGGCTGAAAACAGCCTACACATTTAATTCTGTTAGATCCAGATTTTTATTTGTATCTGCAACAAAATGTACTCACTCCTAAATATCATGATTCTTCCTTGACCCTTGACCTTGAGTTTTTGTGTAAACCTGCTGAAAAAAGGAACCCACAACTTGGCGAAGTTAATAATGAACAATAATTACTTGCAGCCATACCTATAGCATCTAGAACCACCGCAAACACAACTGTATCAGCTGTAAACCGATTTAATGCTGATCCAAATAAAACCGGCTCACTGGTGGTCTAATAAGACAGGGTTACACACAAGTTCCCCCGAAACCCCTTCACAATAAAACACTTTTAACTGTTCTGGGGATGAACTGTCAGAGTCTCGAGATAATTAAAACTACAGCAGATACTTAATATATGCATCCACGTGTTGGGTGGAAGCATTTGTTGGTGCGTGTGTGTGCATTCTTCAAACCCAGCCTGTGACATGACAACCCCTGAAACAGGAAATCATAAACATCACAGCCTAATCCTCATGTTCTGTGGCTTTGGTCCAGATCCAGAGAATTAAAAATCCTGAACTCTTTGAATTCCTTTACAGAATAAACTTGAGTGCTGATGAGCCCCAGGGCATTCACTTTAAACACACACACCCTCACACACACACAGATTTACTGTACATGCACAGACAAATTGCACGTATGACAGAGCAGTCCCAGACCCTGACGGCCCTAATGGAACAATTAAAGTCTTTAAAGAGCTCCCAGAGAGCAAGAGCATGAAATTGTCCTTCAATGTTATCAGAGTCACACAGAGTTCAGATCTGGGAGGAAACAAAACAAGGCCGGGCCACTGACTGAGCCGTGTTGCAGCAGTCACCGACATGCCAACATCTACACGTATGTTCCTCCAGAGACTCAAGTTCGATTGGCAAACAAATGCACACAAACAAAAAGACCCGAGTGCTTCATGTGCCTGGTTCTGTTTCCTGTTTCCACAAGTCAGGAACCAGCGAGGGCCTGCTGCAGCGAGCAGGGAGCCAAGGCTTTCTGTTGAAGAAGAGAATGCCGTGCCGAAGCCTGGGCAGAATAGATGAAATAGAATAGTGTGTGTGTGTCTGTCTGTGTGTGTGTGTGTGTGTAACCCCCACAGTGATCGCCTCATCCCTCTGCTTGAGCTCCTACCTCCCTCTGCTCTCAGGCCTCAGCCCTTTACCCCAGCTTAGCACGACGGCCTGTCTCTGAAGCTCTGATGGGTGTGTGGACTGTTGGCTGTTTGCAGAAACACGCACACAGACACACACAGACACACAAAGAGACACACAGAGACACACGCTCTCACAATACACGAGCACAACATACCCTGGAGTTTCTTTACCTCTTCCAAAACTTTGTCTTTCCACTCACTCTTTATCGTCGCCTCTTTGGAAACTAGGTCAGTGTCAGTTCATGCCATTAGCTTCTGCTCCAAGTGTATGACTTTAGGAACCTGTGCGTGTGTGTGTGCATGTGTGTATGTCTGTGCGAGTGCGTGCGTGTGTGTGTGTGTGTTTCATGTTCAGTTAGCAGCAGCCATGCTTATCTGCCACTTGGCTTAAGAACTTCCTTGAAAATGTTTGTTTTCATGCTCTCTCACAGTGGATTGGAAGCAAGACTGTGTGTGTGTGTGCCTGTGTGTGCGTGCGTGTATGTGTCACGGCGTTGATCAGGGGGTGGGGGATTCCAAGATTCTAGCACGAGGCAGCAGCAGCAGACAGATGTGGGAGACTCGAATCAAAACGTTCCTGCTCGCCAACATCAAAAGGCGACTTCTCCTCCAGTGTTGGTTCTCCTCTCGTTCTCCATTCCTCGGCCGTTCCCTCATGCTTTGGCCAGCAGCTCTCACATCTCCCCAGGATTTCATGATGAGGGCTGAGATCAAAACCTGGATCTGAGCAAAACACCGGGAGGGATGATTCAGTGGATCTCTGTCATTCTGGACTTTCTCTCTGTGGTCCTGGAAACCCTGGGCCTCTTTCAGCTGCAAACAAAACCCCCTAAATACTGTTTTTATCACCTTGATAATTCACCACTTTTCCCAAATGTATTAAAATTGCTCATGGACACCATTTTGACTTTGATGACACCTTTCAGAAGCTGCAGGAGATCATGTGTTTGATCTCTTTGAGCTCTCGGCGACATCAGCTGTTTCATATGCTTCATATCTGTGATCGGTGTTAACTGTACTTTTTATGCATGAAGTCTCTTTGGACTGGGGTTATTGGAGTTTTACTGTGGATGTTTGACTGACCCAAACACAAAACTATGCAGAATAACGTACTATACATTTGTTCTGCCTCTGCCCAAATGACAGACTGAGATTTATTATGTATTCACATTGTCCGTCTGTTCCATTTGTGAACGTGATATCTCAGGAACCCCTTAAGGGAATTTCTTCAAATTTGGTACAAATGTTCACATCAACTGGAAGATGAACGGATCCAAACTTTGTTGTCAAAGATCCTGGTCACTGTGACAACACCAAAACAAACAAATACCAATTTTGTGTCTTTTGCTAACCAAACATCTGAGGAATATCTCGAGGGACTGCTTTAAATATGGAAACAAATGTTTACCCTGTCTAATAAATTTATTTTTTAGGTCAGACATCAAAGGTCAAGGTCACAGTGGCATCACAAAACTTTGATGTCTATGGAACTTGGTATCTCAAGAGTGCTTTCAGGGAATTTCACCAGTTGACTCAAAGATCAACTGCTTAGATTTCAGTGAAATAAAAAAATTTTAAATCTCAACTATGACTGCACTAGTTGGCGTACAACCACAGAGCAATATTTCTTATTTGTCTTTGAATCACTTAAATAATAAATAAACTTTGCTTCATGGAATTTTTCGTTCTTTTTCTTCTGCAGATAATTATCTCTGTGTTGTTTAGTCGATGTTGTTCCACCACTTTTGTCTTGGCTGAAACATCTGAACAACTTTATTTTGTAATATCATTTTTAATAAACATTCATGGTTCCCAGAGGATGAATCCTACAGACTTCCACTGGGCCTTGACTTTTCATACAGAACCACCTTTCAGTTTCTAATCATCTTTTCGGTGGATTAGCATCAAATTCGTTACGTTTATGTTCCCGTTCATCTTCTCCATCTTTGTTAGCGATCCCTTTCTCTGTCACCCTCTCCCTCCTCTGTTCTCTCTCTAGCAAAGAAAGACTTGATGCCGTACAGAGGAATCACATTAACCTGTACTACACACTGTATGTGTCTATTTGCACGCAGTGTGTTTATGGTTCTGTACATTTGTGCTGAGTGTCTCTTATACAGATGGTGGCAGCAAACCCCCGGCCGGAGAAGAATCCACAGGGAATGTTTTCCATCCCTAAGATGGTCCGATTTGTGTGTGGGGACAATGACTCTGCATAAATCACATGTGGAGGGGAGTGGGTGGCTAGACCAGCCTGCATGGATGACTCAGGCCCAAAATACTATCCAGCCAGCCCCACAGGGGACAGACCCTGGAATGAGACTCAGTATATTCAGACACAGGATGTGGACCAAGATAATAAGCACACTTTATAATGTATTAAAACTACAGCCAGAGATTGTCATGCAGTAGAATCAAATTCACGTGAATGACGATATATTATCAAATACACAGGGTTAGTTAACTTTTCTAACAGGTCATAACCTCATCATGGGTTTCATAGACTGTGTTTACATGGACACCGACATCGGACCATTGAAGTTATGCCGAATAAAACATTATTTTGATTATGGTGTACATTTTTGTGAAGAACTATGTATTTTCTGAGCTTCATCGCTCGGCAGGATGCTACAGCTAAGTTTTATAGATTTCAATAAACTGATAAAGATCACATAAGACTTATAAGTGATACAAATTATGAAAGTGCAGGCAAGTGCAAGATCTAGCTAAAAGCTGAAGTAAAGAGAAATGTTTTACGTTTTCTTTTCAGGGGTCAAATGAACTAGCTTCTCTGATATCAAGCGGCAGTGTTGCCTTTACATTTCCACTTCTATCATTGATTTCAGAAATCTCTGTCAGCCGCACCAACCTTCTGTCTGAAATAATGTGGCTTCATTTCTGGGTAGTGGGAGGAAGTCGGGACACACCATCCATCTTCATATACAAGATGAACATTTAAGATCTGGAATGTGATGGGCTTCCTCACTACTTTTCTTTATTCCTGGACGAGGGGGCTTCTGATGCAACGTCCACTCACTCTTTTCCGGTAGTGACGCCCGAGGCTCAGTGAATATACCTGCTGTTAAACTCAAGGCACTCAGGAGATGACTCACACTGTCAACCCCTGAGCTCCTCCTCCTCCTCCTCCTCGTGGCTTAAAAGGAAACATCCTCACCATGAAAAGGAAGTGCTCCAGCTTAATATGACCCTTAAGATTCTATTCTGCTCCACTGCATAAACAATCTGAGGGAAATGAGTTCAGGCAGCGTCTAGGTACGCAGGAGGAAAAGGATCCATTTGGAGGAAGAAAGGGATTCCTCCTAGTTCTTCTGTGGTTGTGTCTGATCTCCTGCAGCAGTGCACTGTATATGTGTAGTGTGTTTCAGTGAAGGAGACCATATGTGATATAATGCCATCATTACATTATCCTCAGGACATAAAAACCAGAGAAGGCCAAACCCAAAAATCATGTAAACTTATTACACACTTGTACACACACACACACACACATGCACACACTTTAAGAGCGAGCAAGGAGGAGGGGGGGAAGAGAGACTCATTTCTGCTGCAGCTCATTTTCTTGAAATATTTCACATGAATATTGGCAGCGGTTGTGCTGCAGAAGACAAAAGGAAATGAACCGTGGCCGCCGGAGCCAAAGACAACACACAGTGTGAGAAAGTCTCGCTACAGTTGCTGCTCACGGTGCATAGTGAGAGACACAATCTCAATCAGCTGCTGCCCTGGGATACACATACATATGAACCACATGGAAATGAGCTGGAAGAAAGCTGCAACAAAAAAATACATCACACTGAAGATTAAAGCAAGAAACAAGCAAATTAAAGAGATTGAGTTGTGTTGTTATGTCACAACTTTATTGACATACCCCACAGAAACAATCAGACTACACTGTGAACAATGTTTATCCAACCCCTGGTTCAGTTGAGCTATTTCAGGCATTGCAGCTCAGCCATTTCAGACTGGAGGAGTAAACATTCCCCTAAAATGAAACCCACGCTCAGTTACTAGCAGTGGGGAGATTAAGCTGAGAAGAGGATGGGGTGTGCGACACAGAGGTGGATGGGTGTGGTGTGGTGTGACGGGGTGTGTGTGACGGGGTGTGTGGGGGGGGTCTTACTGTAAATGACACCACCTCTGTGCCGAGGAAGAGCAGATGGGCAACCCCCGCTCGGCTTGGCATCGGCTTTCTCCCACTCCACGTCTGGTTGATGAGAAACCATGACTGGAAGCTTCTCCAGAAACTTTCCCGCTCAGCTCTGACGTCACTCTAATAATGATGTGTGTGTGTGTGTGTGTGTGTGTGTGTGTGATTACACATGTATTGGTATGCTTTACTTAAGTTGTGGTTTTTCTGCAGCTGTCAGATGTATTGGAGTCAGGAGTACAGGAATATGTTCCATAAAATAAAAAAATACTATAATCACAGGAGTGGTTCATCATTTAGGGGCCATGTATATTACATTTGCTTTATTGTTTATTGAGTGAGACGAGAACGCTGATAGCACTTTGATGTCTCTTCTGTAAATATGAACTTCCAGCCACCAGATTTTCTGGCTGCGGCTTCACATTTAACGAACAGATGTGAGCGTGATATCAATCTTCTTGTCCAGTGTTCGCATCGCTCTCACAATGTGGAACCGTTCTTTTAATGAAACCTGCAGATGAGCTAATGCCTTTGTTTTTTATACTGTTTAATTTCCCTTCCTTGTTTATAAGATAACATTATGATAACAATAACTGTTGAATTGCCCTGTTTTTTCTACATTTCCTGTATCTCCGGATCAAAGACTGTTGGATGGACGACATGACTGAACCCCAAAGTGAAGAAGCTTGTGATGGCGGAGGTCATAAATCCTGGCTCTTCAGTGTTGATGGAACTAAAATGTCAAAGTGCTTATCAATAAAACTTTTCTCAAAGATCCTTTCTGTCATTTTAGGTAGTTCTAATCAAACTGATGTGTGTTCAAGTGTTATTTTTTTCTGATGATAGTTATTTGATACTATAAAAAACATTGACAGCTGATTCTTACTCTTGATTGGTCGAGCGCGTGTATCAGCGGGACCTTGCTATTATAGCTCATAACTAGCTATAACACAGCTATAACTATAACTATAACTACTCTGGCTTCAAATGATCAAGATATCCCATTCGTATCCAGGGTATTTTGGCTTCTTTTCTGGATAATAGGACGAAGTGAAAACCAAAGTGCGGATCTTTTGTGTCACAATTTTGTGATCATACCAAATTAAGCCACAGGGAAAATTAGCCGAGCCTGACCAACACCTGACAGGTTTTCTGTTTGTGGCGTCCGAACCCGGCCCAAGGCAGATGTTTTCCCCCAACTATGGCCCATGTATCAGCAGGCAAAATCTCTACTGGAGACATGTTGTCTATCTAGTAGTCTATGGTCCATGTGTATTGAAGCACTGACTGTTGGTAGCTGTTCATCTAACATGCAGCAAGTAAGCGACTGAATATAATTCCCCAAAATGTTAAACCTGATAAGTTCAGTATCCCAACACCAAGACTGTATTGTTGTCAAAGCCATTGATCTGTCGCTGACCTCTAACAGCACATCTCTAATCGCTCTGCTCTCCATTACTAAGCTAATCATCTCAGGTCCTCTCACCCTGGTTGACCATGGAGAAACTGTATCACTGTCCACCCCCCCCCACCGATCCGTCCATATGAACCCTCTTACCTTCTTCTGAACCTTGGTCTCTTCTGCCAACATCCCACGCACCATTTACAGTCAGTGGTGTCTGTATCCAACAGGAAGATCGGTTTCAGTGCTCATTTACATTCTCATTTCGCAGAACATCTTACTTCCATCATCTCAGAGTAACTGCGTATGATTCCAACTAATACTTCAGTGACAAGATAATAATAATGTAAGAAAGCACAAGAGGGGGAATGGATTTTTTGGGCAGGGTCTTTCTGTGTGGGTTTGAGTTTGTTTAGGTTTCCTCCCACGGTACAAAAACATGCAGATTAAGTTATATGGTGACCGAATGGTTGTTTGTCTTTATGCATCAGCAGCATGACGGAGTACGTCTCCTCCCTCCCAACATCAGATGGGATGGGCTCCAGCCTGCCTGTCACTCTGAGCAGTGAAGCTAATGGATGGAGAGATATTAAGGAAAGAAGCAAATGTTATCAGGCTGTAACTGAAATTATTAATTATACCAAATCTGAAAAACTGTGTGAACTATGGACATGATGGAGGAGAAATAACACTGAAAAAAACACTTAATGTCCAGCTGCTACGAATAATGATGATGGAGAATTATTACAGTTACAGTTCACAACATAATGTTTTAATAACCCAATCTTATCTAACTTTTTTATCATATAACTTAAGGATTGTGTCATCAGCAAATAAACTGAGATTTTTGTAATGTGAATTAATGAATAACACAGATTAGGTCCAAGCAACAGTGGAGCTTTATGTAGACAATAACAACCAACAGCAATATGTATTTATTACCTTAATAGCACAAGGTTTCAACTAATGTGTGGGTTCTATAAATGACCCTTTGGACTTTAGCAGCGAAGTTCTGTGTCATCAGGAAAATACAAATTCCAAAATTGAGGTCAGAAACATATAAAAGTCAAATATTTCAAATTCCCCTCCCGATGCAGCGAACAGAAAGATGAGCTTGGACTCGGTGAAGTGACGGTGAAGACGTCTTAAAACCGTTTGGACGAGAGCACGAGCGTTTCAGCTGTCAGACGAAAGGTCACGGACAGACAAGCAGTGGGATTTATAAGGCGAGTATAAAAGGGAGAAACTTATGAAACTGAAAACGGCGGGGAAGCATCCAGTATTTTTTTTTATGGAGTGGTTGGGTTGCAGGAGTCCAACCAAAATATAAATAATTCATAAATAAAAAAAAAGGTTTGTTAAGGACACTGATTCAAGAAAAAGGTTCTAACCGAATGGAGGGTTTTACTGAGAGACGAACCTGTGGGATCTGCAGTGTGATTCCGCTCTGGGCGCTGCCTTGACAGTCGGTTGTCTCCAGGCAGACACAGACTCTTGGCACCGGGCTCTGGAGGGAACGTGGTCCTGTCAGCAGTGATGGAGAGGCCTTGCAGAGGGCAGGACTTTCCAGGGGGAGAAGAAGCAGTGCAGTATTGTTGAGACTAGGTTTCGAGGCGGTGGGCAGACATCCAACTGGCGATGTCAGCAGCGAGGGCCCGTGGAGATGTGTGTGCCTCAACCTGAGTGTCTGAAGATGGAGAAGTTATGGAGCTAATGATATATATACTATCCTGGACACGAGATGAAATACTGCATAAAGGGAAAAGCTCTGTCGGAGCAGCTCAGGCATGTGCAGGAAACAGGCTGAGAGGTGCATCGGGTGCAACGCTGTGGTCAACAAAAAAAATGAAAAAATGCAATGTTTTGTCTCAATCTGGAGCTGGCAAATCGCTGCTGTGATCGGATTTCACCAAACTGTCTCGATCAGAAGTAGCCTGTGAAATCCAACGTGCGAGGCCAACACATAATGTCTGAATAAACGCAGGCGGAGGCCGTGTTTGGACATGTGCGAGAGCAGAATATGCATAATGACAAAGAGGAGGGGGGGAAAGAAGGGAGAAATCATAGAAACCAGTGTGCAGTGGAGTTATACAGTGGTGGTGGAGTGGTTCTCTTGGTTTTCTGAGCGATGGCATACTGGAGAGAGGAGCCGGGCGGACTCTGTGTTTGCTGGGTGGGGCTGCAGACATGAATCAGTGTGTGTGAAAACTATCACTGCACCGGACGAAATTCCTGAAATCATGCAGCTCGCACTGTGTAAATATTTAGAAGACATAATTCAACACAAAGTGAAGAGGGGGATGACGTGGAGCTCTGAGGAGTTCAGTGAAGTGACTGTGAACGTGTCACATTTCATAGTAAAGAGAGAACAGGTGCATTTATTTTCAAAAGGGGACATTTAAATATCCACTGTATATGATTTATGATCAGTATTCCTCAGAGGTTTTTGGATTAGGTTAACTCCTGTCTTCTTCCTCAAAGCTCTTCTGGGTTGACTTTATGCATTTTAAGAGTTAAGAGTCCAAGTTGAATGTCCAGAGTTTCACTTGTGCAATTTGACTTTGCTTTTTTTTTCCAGTTTTTTGTTGCTCCCAAGCTTTTGTATCGCGAGAACAGAGGAGAGGAAAGAGGGGGGGAGAAGAAGAAAAAAAAAGTTTTGGGGAAAGTTGAGCGCAGAGCAGGGATGAGGAAACAGCTCTTGCGCGAGGCAGAGACGCAGTGAGAGAGTGTTGCTGTCCTCATCCTCTGGAATGCGTCAGCTCCTCTGACTTGATCCGTGCAGAAGGAACCAGCACACCGCTGGATGCGCACTGGCGACCACTCAGATACCATGCGCATTTATTTATAGCAGCTCGGATCTGAGTTGAAGTCTTCAGTGACTTTTTCTTTTTCCCCTCCGCACTTTGTTTCTGCTAAACGTTTATCCAGCTCTTTACCTGCCAGTGGACGTGAGGCGCTCCTCTGCGGATCTCCTGCACGTGAGACGAGGTAAAGTACAACAACTCACTCGTGCGCACTTTTGCACGTTATTGCAAAAGTTTTTTTTTACAGTGTCTGCTTCTGCAGCTCCCATCTCAGTGGTTTCCTTTAATGGTTGAAGTCATAACATCCCAGCAAACTTCCTTTTCTTTTCATGCCTCATCTCCTAAATAAGTTTTCATATTCTTGTTTTATTCCCTCCTGCAGCTTTGACTCCCCTGCAGAGGTCGACGGGGCCGGGGAGCGAGTCGAGCTGATCGCACCGAGCAGTGGAGTTTTTCCAGGCTGCGCTTCAGACTGGATATGGACACTAGGTGTGGAGGCGCGCGGCTGCAGCAGCTGGCCGTGGCCCTGGTGGCCCTGGTGGCCCTGCTGTCTCTGTGCGCCGAGCTGCGGGACGCGGCCGAGGTGCTGGTGGTGGACACCGGGGACACCGGGGACAGCGAGCTGGTCACCAAGCAGACCCAGAGCCGGGCCAAGAGGAGGGGCGGCTCGGACGTCCTCAGAGGGTAACGTCACCGTGATGATCCCTGTTTGTCGCATTTGGGAACAGATTCTTCTTTTTGTTATTTTTATTATCTTTTCCTGTTATTTTAATTTGAAGCCATTTCTTTTCCCTCCACTCTTGCACTGTAACCCCCCCCCCACTTCCCCTCCTAACCTTTATCAGATGATCATCTTTGTGCATGAGTCATATATTTATTTAGTTATTTATTCATTCATTCTTTTTTATTTTTTGGCTCAGAGCAGGTGTCTGTTCTCACGTTTAACTTGCTGCTCCTGCGTGATCACTTGAGGTCAAATAACATGTGTGTGTGCGTGTGTGTGTGTGTGCGTGTGTGTCTTTAATAAGGCAGACTGAGGACCCATGAATGACATTGACTGTGATGGGAAGTTTGGAGCAAAGTTTAGTAATTAAATACTGGCAAGAATATCACATTCCTGCTGACTGCAATAATAAATTACATCCAAACAAAGGAGGCCATTGGTCGTGTGTGCCTGTGTGCCTGTGTGCCTGTGTGTGTGTGTGTGTGTGTGTGTGTGTGTGTGTGTGTGTGTGTGTGTGACAGAGAGAGACAGAGAGAGAGAGACAGAGAGAGAGCGAGAGAGACAGACTAACAGCCTAATCCTCTTTCTGGCCAAAAAACACCACACCCCAGTATGGGGATAAATCACATCTGCAGCTGTACACAGTGGGTCACTGCTGGATAGGTTGTGTCTGTGCATGTGCATATGTGAAGAAAAGAGAGAGAGAGAGAGAGAGAGAGGGATAGAGAGACGAGTGGGGGAGTGAGAGAGGGGTGAGGGGAGAGAGAGAGATACAGACTGTAAAGCAAGGAAGAAAGTAAAGTAAAAGAGAGAATGTCTGTGTGTCCAGTGATGACAGCAAACAGCTGATGAAGGTCACACAGTCAACAGCTCGACGTGGATTTTCTCCACAGGCATTTTTTATTTGACATGCTCCGAGTTCATTTATCCGAACATCTGGGTTCAGAGGCAGGAAGTGCATACAGGCTGCACACTGTGTCACCCTGACTTACGGCTATAAAAACGTTTCACGCATCCAAGAAGGCTTCATTATTCACCTCTTTGGATCAATCTGGAGTTACACTATACAGCATGTGCTCTGACGTCTGGGGCAGGACTCACCCAGCAGGTGTTTAGACATTGACATATGTAGAACCAGAGGTGACAAGACACTGTTCAGCATCTTCACAGGGAATAATTCATGGAGCTTGATGAAATGATGAAAAGAATCAGTCAAATTGGGGGAACTGATATCTTTGAGTGTGTGAAATTTGGTATAGCTTGACTGTTGGGCCTTGGTGGAGGTATGAGCTCTCGAGAAGGGCATTCTAGTTTGTACTGGGAAGTACCGATGTTACACACCAGGCAGTATCCATTGATAACCAATAATAGACATGTGGTCTCCATCCATGGGGTCGGGATCCCACAGTAGGTCACAGGATGAATCAAAGTTACCTTGAGCAGTGTCCCCTCTTTTCTGCCACCTCTGGATGGATGATTCCGTAGAGAAGTTAAAAACTGGACTTGACTTGAGAGGGATCTGATCTGTGTTGAAATGTAATATTTGACCCTCTGATGTTGCATCTCTTCCACAGACCGAACGTGTGCGGCTCGAGGAACAACGCCTACTGCTGCCCGGGCTGGAAGACTCTGACAGGAGGAAACCAGTGTATTGTTCGTGAGTATCATCTCACAGTTCTTCCACCACTGGTTCGTCTGCAATCGCTTGTGAATTCAGGGCAGGTAGAACTTTTAAAGCCACTGTTATAGTATTGTGCATCTGGGATTAGAGCTGAAACGATTAGTAGATTACCCAATTAGTTGATTGAAAGAAAAAACAAACTGCAGCTATTTTGATAACTGATTCAATTTCTCAAACTTCCTGGTTTAATTTAGGAGAAGTCAATTAAAAATGCTGAATATCCCATCTTGCTAAAGAAAGTGGAAAAAATATCCTGTTTCTTCCCCCTGATCCAGATCCACACTAAATTATAATGGTTCTTTCCTGATCTTTATCACATCCTTAAGCTTCTGCCAATGTTCCTTGTAATCCCTCAAGTAGTTTTAATTTGGAATTCTGCTAATTATCTGACAGACAATCAAACAAACGTAGATGAATATATAACTTCCTCGTTGGAGTATTCAACTTGGCTAAAACATTACTTTTCTTCATCTATTTAATGTCTACTGGCTGCAAAAATGATTTTTGTAATCCTAGAGGTGTTTGATCACCCAGTCATTTCACATTTACAGTGGGTTAGTGCGGCTAATGGGTGGTGATGAGCCAATAACAAGTGGGGAATTTTGGTCCATTTACTCTGGTATTCGGTTTGGCGCCCCCCCCCATCGCCCCCTCGCTCTTTCTCTTTCCCTCAGCAGACAGGAAGGTCTGAGAGGCTGTAGAATTGTGTGACTGCAGTCTGGCTGCCCGGCTGGCAGGATGCCGGTCGCAGCTCTAATGACATTGTTGAGCAGTGGGGTTCGGGGCGTCGGGGTCAGTGGCTGGACTCTACCTGATTGGAGCTGGGGACGGGGGGGGGGCCATGCCAACTGCTTTCTGTGGGAAAGAGGAAAAACGGAGCGAATAAGACGCCGACTAAAACCATCAACTGCATTTATGGCAAAAGAACTCGAGGAAGAAAATAGCTCGGCCTCATTGCCAAGTGGGCGTCTGTAACTCAACCATGATGACGGTTAAAAGGAAGATTTGGCCTTGTTTGGACGGCGACCTTTTGGAGACTTGAAATTTAGACGAGAAGTCAGTATGAGGTCCATATCGTGACCTGAATTCCACAAAATGTGATTCTAACATGAAATTCAAACGCTGCAGGGGACAGGCTCAAAAGCAGCAGATACATAACATGGGTTTTTCCTCTCACGTACATTTAAGACAGATCCTCGGGCCGTGAGGCGAGCAGCGGAGTGTGTTATTCTAGCTCGCATCTGACGAAGGACGTTTTCATGTTGTTTGATCGAGTGTCTTGTTTCTCTTTGCAGCGATCTGCCGGAGTTCATGTGGAGATGGATTCTGCTCCAGACCCAACATGTGCACCTGTCCCAACGGCCAGATCTCAGCAGCCTGTGGATCCAAGTCAGGTCGTTCAGCATCTCCTCATTCCCACAGGGGAGCTCCTTTCAATCTGGCTGTCTTCAGCTTAATGGGAGAGTGGGTTTATACAGAGACCGGGGTAGATAGCCAATAGATAAACAAGTTTATGGCGTGATTTATGTGCAAACTCCGATTTCTTCACCACACCCATGTCTGTGCATTTTTATGCCTCCAAACCAAAGACATCCAGTGGCCAGAGAAGTTCAAGTTCAAGGTCAAGTTCAAGGTCAAGGTCAAGGTCACAGTGGTCTCAAAAGGAATGTCTGTTTTTCTTAAACAAAGATATCTTCAGATCGACTCAAGGGAATGTCTTCAAATTTGGTACAAATATTCTCTTACAACCGCAGTTTAAATGAGTGAGCTGTAATCTCCAGACAAACACTTCATCATGCAGTAACAGTAATGGCAGACGGTGACAGATGATAGAAGGCAGGAAATATGCAGCCCTGTCACGTTGTCTCTTCTATAAGATTGAAATTAAAGCCATTGTATTTGCTTCACATGTTTTCAGAGCCATTTTAATGTTTATTTTTTATTTTCTCATAGAGTAATGAGCAGTAACCAGCTTGGAACAAAAATATCAGATGCAAAAGAATCTTCTGAAATCGTCTCTGAAAACTTCCTCAAGATTGCAACGATTAATATATGTTGCAATGATGATCTGGCAGATAGCTTTCAATCCTGAGGGTTGTTGTGTGAGTGTGTGTGTCTGTGTGTGTGTGTGTGTGTGTGTGTGTGTGTGTGTGTGTTTGTGGGTGCTTTGGAAGACGTCCACAGTCAACATCTCCTCCATGTTGTTCTCTTGAAGCTCGCAGCCCTTCAGCACAATCTGCTCATCTGTTTGCAATCCATGAATTTGCAGATTTTTTTTTATCTTAGCTTATCTTAATTTGTTTATGTTGGAAACAAAATCTGATTGTTATGTGTGGGTTGTGTACACTGAGTTATTAACACTTTATTGCTGTGTGTGTGTCTGTGTTTGTGTTTATTGCCCACAGTCCAGCACTGTAATATTCGTTGTATGAACGGGGGAACATGTGCTGAGGATAACTGCCAGTGTCAGAAAGGCTACGTGGGAAACCACTGCGGTCAACGTAAGCATCATCCTGAAATTCATCAATTTAGATTTATTTATTTATTATTATGTAAATATGCTGTGAAACCTCTAACTTCATAACATATTCTCTTTTAGAATGATTATTAACAAATGATAGCTCACACTGGAGTAAAATGGTCTACATTAACATAAACATTAGCATGTTAGCATCATCACTTGTATGTGTGTTCCCGTGCTAGCGTTAGCATGTAGCACAAAGCCCACTGAGCTGTCATGGACGATTAGTGCGGTTGTAGTTTTTACTTAATCTTCTCCTTGATAATAATATTACCAATTAAGCCCAGTCTGCACTTATTGGCCAACTTGACCACTCTGTTGTGATTGGTCAACCGCTTCCGGCGCATTAAGGAGCTCTCCCTTGACCTGGCTGTGTCAGGGGGCGTGTCGGACATGTGGGGTCACATGTTATCTGACATCACAACCCCCACGTTACTTTAGAATTTAGACTTTAGACCTTGCAGACATTTTACATCCACAGAAAAACCTACATAACACATTAGCATAATATATCAGTATCAGTCACAGACCAACTTCTTGATTCAACCTGGTGCACTTACCTCTTCATGTTTGCATTTGATTGTTCTGACTATTGAATCAGTAATGTTTTCACAACCAACATAAATTAGAGTCAAAACTATAAACTTAAGACTTTACTGTAAAAATGAACTAAGTCACAAAAGTGTCCTCATATCATTCTTTGTTTGTCTCTCTTATCCACAGCGGTCTGTGAGAACGGCTGCCTGAATGGAGGAAGGTGTGTGGCTCCCAACAGATGTGTCTGCACCTATGGCTTCACCGGGGCTCAGTGCGAAAGAGGTAACCCCCCCCCACTGCCGGACTCAGCACTTTCTCTCTCTCATCTTACATCTCTCTCTCTCTCTCTCTCTCTCTCTCTCTCTCTCTCTCTCTCTCTCTCTCTCTCTCTCCTCTCTCTCTCTCTCTCTCTCTCTCTCTCTCTCTCTCTCTCTCTCTCTCTCTTTCTCTCTCTCTCTCTCTCCGTGCTCTACATTCACGACTCACCAAGGCTGAAGTGCTGGTTTCCCAAAAGCCACACGTGCCGCTCGTGTGAAAACGTGACTCGATGTTGAATGGCGGTTGTTGTATTTTTTTTGGGTGACTCTGGGACGATTCCTGCTTCGTCATGCCCCCGGCTCCAGGAATGTGGTTTGTTGTGGAACACATGCAAGTGAAGCCGGAGCTTCAGTAGTGACCATTATTTTCCACATCTGCTCTCAAACTACGCTCCGGGGAATGTAATGTCTTTCTAAATATGCACTGTTTGTCAGGAGAAGACCTCCCAACCTCCTGTGGTTGCTCTCTGGCACAAGTGAGCGAAGGCTCCAAAATATACAAGCACACGCACACCGAGTGGCCCGCACTGTTTGTGAGTCAAGTGTGCATGTACACAGGCCTGTGCTTTGTGTATGTGCTGCGGTGGTGACGACCACAGAGGTCAAAGGGGGGCGACCTTTAAAGCTAATATTTGGAATTGACAGCAGAGCTCCTAATTAGTTGCGTCCCTTTTAACGAGGCCATGATTCCGAGGCTTGTCACCGAGGTCTGGCTGAGGGACTTGTTTAGTTTGCTCTTGTGTTTTTAACAGTGCAACTAATAGGAGGCTATCTGGTTGCCTGGTGGGTTAACAGCAGCCTTATCTTCTGAAGCAGTCCTGGACATGTTGTGACTTCAGTTTCCAGTGTTTCCTGTGGAAGCTTGGCTAAAGGGTTTGTGAGACTGTTGAGGAATTCATATTCCATTTTTTGCTCAGCACACACTATCCTCTATCCTCTAGATGTTCCTACTTTCCAGGGAACACAAGGAACCTCACAAACAATCTGCTCCTGCGACTTCTGTAATGATCCCTGACGAACAACTGACGCTGATTCGCTGTGTAAAGAACTTTATATTGTGCTGAATGTAGGTGAGGTATCAATTTGTGTTTTCAGAATCAGGTTTTATTGCAAAGCAGGTTTACACATACAAGGAATTTGCTGTGGTGTGTTTGTGCAGGTATAACTATTGAAAATATACAAATGCAGATATCAATATGTCTGTGAAAAGCTCAAATTGGCGTTTTTTGGACAAATTATAAATAAGTTCAAGTATTCTCTGGTTGTAGTTGCTGAAATGTGAGGATATTCAGCTTTTTCTTTCTTTATCAGTTATTTAAAAATCTTTGGGTTTTATTTATTGTTTGGATCAAACAAACTTGCCACCTGTTTTGGGCACTATTGAGGATTTTGGCACATTTTGCTGACTCAATGTTATTACTTAATTTCCTTGACTTTACAATCCTCAACAGACTGATCAATAATGAGAATAATCCGTTATTTGATGCCTTATAAATCTATCATTCATTTGGTCAGACCAAGAGAGGCAGATAAAGTAGACCAATGGAAACAGTGGCATTTTGGGTTCAGTTACTCACTCAGTGGAATTTCCTCGGCTTGATCCATCAGCTCCCAGGGGAAAGCCATTGTGCTTCCATACAAACACAACCACATGCATCAAGTACATGTGCACACACATTCATGTGCACGTGCGCACACCCACACACTTCTTTTAACACAGTTTACAGAACTGTGTCCCATCATGACTTGATCTTATCACATTAGCAAGACCACAAGTTATTTATTTTCTCTCCACACACACGTGATGTGGTCTGGGGAGAAGTAGCTGCACTTGGGACCCAGAGCTTTTCTTGGACGGGGGGGAAATATCCTGAACACATCACTTCTGCAGAGTTGTGTGACTTTGACCTGTTGGCTGCCAAAGTGACTGATGGTCTGCTGACCAGTGGTCCAACCACCGGGCGCAGCTGACATGCCGTGAAAACTGCAGCCCTAATATCAACGTGTTCTTTGTTTGTTACAAATGTGATTTGAGTTGGAATGTGGGATCGACGAGATGCTGATCGCTCCTGCTGCAGAGTCGTTTAGTCGTGGAGGCGAGCTTCCAGTGTGACGCCACTGGGTTCACTGGGGACGCTGGTGAGGGCCTGAAACATGGAAAAACGTGAGCTCCACAGGTTGGCCGGTCAGCGGAGAGGCTCCCCTGTCCCTTAACGCCTCACTGACTTCCCCCTATCAGGCTCTGTTCTAGCCCACTGCAAACCTCGGTAGAATGATAACCAAGCATGTGTGTTGTGTGTGTTTGTGTTCGATTGTGCACTTAACTTGTTAGTCTTGGGAGAATGGAAAATTCTGCTGACAGGCCAGTAGGGAAAGCCCCACCCAGATATAAGAGCCCATAACACACTACATGCACGGATGCATGAGTGCAGAAAATCCATTTGTGAAGGTATGGAAGGATTCTGTGAGGATATGGAAAAAGGTGGACAGGTTTTTCTGTGTGTGTGTGTGTGTACAAACATTTTTGGATGTAGTTCAGGAAACTCTTCTGACCCACTTCCCGACGGGCTTCCCTCCCGATCACACCGAGGCTGTTGTTGTGCACAAAAACTCACCGGTCGCCGAGGAAGACAACATTTCTATTGTGTTCCAAAATGCGTTCCCATGCTAAGATGCATTTTCTCTTACTGATGCATCTACGATAATATGACGAGTGGGTTTGCAAAAGTGGAGCAGTAACACAAAAACAAGGGGTAACGTTTTTTAGGTTAGCAGTTTTTGTCTGTTTTGTGATCATCTCTGGCTAGACTGTTGATGAGGGGTTGGGACGTTGGTGGAGATTGTGTGTGTGTGTGTGTGTGTGTGCAAGAGTGTGCGTTCGCGTGCGTGTGTGAGAACGTGTGCGATTGCTCCCAGATGTACAGGACATGGGTGGATCCCCACAGCTGTACACAGTTCACAGAGAGACGGGGCGATGACGGATGAAATGACACCACTTTCCCTCTACAGCTGTCCGCCTCTCCCTGTTTACCTCAGCTGACTGTTATAAGTGCTTCGCTTGTATTTGCGTTATTTTCGTGCTCAGATCTTTGTGTGTTTTTTTTGTCCCGTGCCTGCTCTCCTCCACTAAGGGCTGTAATGAGCAGGTATTATGTCAGGTGGATTACCTGTGGCAGCCCGACAGAAGTAATGCATCAAGCTTAATCTGGTGAAAAGAGAAACTTGAGGTCTTTACACAGTCTGTAGATTATATGGGCGCTGTGTAAAAAGTTTCCATAGCGACATAGTGCCATAGTGCAAAGTGCAATTGATTTTTCTTATAGAAGCTGTATGTCTTTATAGCTGTAGGTAAGGCAGAAAAATGCAGCTTTAAAAATAGATATAGAATAATGGCAACTGGTTTGGGTAAAGTTGAGCATTGTTGATAATGTTCTGGTGCCCTACTGAGGTAAAAGTAAAAGTACTCCATTACAAGGGGTAGTCCTGCAGAAAATATAAATATTTCAAGATTAAAGCTACTGCACTTTAGTATCACGAAGAAGTGGTTATTTTTGAGAGTGTAAAAAGTTATACTTTTTAAAGTAAAATTATCGCTAACTTTCTCGCATATATAGAGTCAGATAAGAAGAACGCGAGTTGAACGTCTGCCTCGAAGCAGGAGGTAACATTCTGCCTGGCTCTGTAAAAGTTAGTTATTTATTTTTTGTTTAATTTGTGGAAAGAAGGACCTTTTGTTCAGGGCTGTTTAGGACAGACTGACTCTTAGACTGAGCCAGGTTCTGCTCTGCTACTGTGTGCTTATCTATCTGGCTACCGGAGATCCTCTTAATTTATTGTATTTCCCAAAATATTTCTTAAAATGCTGCAGCCGCTCCAGCTGCTGCTCCGTTAAAAGTTGTTTTACTGCTTTGTGTTAAATGCGTCATGTGATTTTCAATTTCGCGTGTGTTTATCCTGCAGTTTTATCTTTGTGGTTCTCAAATTCCTGCAGTGGATTGAGAAGTACAGGCAAACGATTCCCTCTTTAAAACTCGCTGTGTTGAAGCTGTGGAAGTATTCGGTCTCCAGTGGAGTCTGCGCGGGAGGGAGAGCGAACGAGAGATGACCCAGTTCTGTTTCACACGGCGCCGGAGACAGAGCGGCCGTGGAGGCTCTGGTGCACGTGACGGGTTCGGGCTGGGCCCCGGTCCACACGGGAAAAACGCACAATGTCTCATTTGTTTTAAACGACTTGTGCTGTTGGAACTCGTCTCCCTCTTTTCCTCTTGCTGTCTGTTATCTGCCGTGAAATGTGGAAATGATTTTTGTCCGCTGGACCTCGGCCAGATCCTTCTGGGGAGGGATGAGTTTTCCCTTTCTCTCCCCTATCTCTGTTTCACCATCTTCCAGCACCTCCACCTGATAAGATGCAGTGATTTGGTTGAATCTGTAAAGACAGTGCAACCTAGGGGTGGTGTTTGGAGAGAGGGTGAAGTGAGGGGATAGATGCATCAAGGGAAGGAGGTTTAAACCAGTTTGAAAAGGGAGGAGAGATTTAGAAACAAGATGGAGGGAATTTCTTCACACTCTTGAGCTCATATTTATGCTAAGATATTTAGTTTTGATTCTACACTGCTGAGTGTAGAAAACACCGACTGTCGCTCTGGAGATATTGGTCGAAAATGTATTTAGCAAATGTGTTATTTAACCTCAAAAACACAGTACTGGTGACTGAAGAACCGATTCTCATATACGTGCTCCAGACTGGTTTTTCATCGTCTGCTTGTCCTTGCTTACTTTTGCTCGTGTCTATTACTCCCTGCAGCCGCCCACACAACTTTAAAAGGTTTTCCAGACCTCTTCCCTATCTCTGCTTTTCTCTGTCACACACACAACCCACACACACACACACACACACACACACACACACACACACATGCACACAGACATCCACTTACAATGCACCTGAGAGCCAGACAGATTAAAACGCCAGGATCAGACAATGCATTCTTTATGGAGTGTGTTGCAGTCGTCTCTGCTGCACTTTAATGACCCACAACATACGAGTGTTGTCGAATGTCACCCTGTCGAAATCCTAATTATCAACGTGCGTCTCTGTTTGTGAGTCAGGGAAAGTTTCTCAGTTTGGTTTCTAGGTTTTCGAGCGTTGGCTTAAACTTTCTAAATATTTTACTTCAAGTAAAAAGAAGGAGTACAAGAGGTTTTCTGTTTCTGTTCTCTGTGTGTGATCAAGGGGCGACCATACTTGACTTATTTGCATTCAGTTTGTACTGGTAATAAAGAATAATATACTGTTTGCACACAAAACAATCCCTGCTCTCTCTCTCTCTCTCCGCAGACTATCGCACCGGGCCGTGTTTTGCCTCTGTGAATAACCAGATGTGTCAAGGCCAGATCACAGGCATCGTGTGCACCAAGACGTTGTGCTGTGCCACAGTGGGGCGGGCGTGGGGTCACCCCTGTGAGATGTGTCCGGCCCAGCCTCAACCCTGCAGGAGAGGGTTCATACCGAACCACCGCACCGGGGCGTGCCAAGGTAAAGTCTGTCCCTCAGCGTCTGGCTCTCTTTCTCTGTTTTGTCCCTCTTTGTCTCTCGTCATTTTACCCCCATCGTTAAGTAAAGTGCAGTTTCTATTCTCTCTGCCCGTTTTAACTCCTTCTCCCTCATTGTCTGCGTTCACCGCTCTGTCATCCCCTCATCTCTACCCACCATCCACTCCCCAGAGGATTAGTTCTAATTGGGTTAAATTGGGGTGGGTGGCAGTGCCTCCCACATGTGTATGGAATGCCCACGGACGCCCGCTGCGGCGCGACTGTCAGAGTCAGTAACACGGGTCAGTGGTAAGGGCGGCCCTCTGCCTGCCGGCTCCAGACCCAACAACATCAGAACCTCTGCAGGGGAGGCAGACCTGAGCCAGGACCCCAAGGAACATGGAGATTTCAGCCTGAGACCTGAGTTTTAAATCTGTCAAATTCATTAAATGCATTTAACGTAATCATTAATGTAACACACAAAGTTACAGTCCAGGTTTTTCTCTAAAACCTGCAGGAGAGATGGTTTACAGAGTGGATCCAGTGCTCTACTGGTGTCATGGTGTTCCTCCTTTGCAAGAACATATTCATATACATGCTGAACAACGACAAACTGGTCTTTGACTAAATACCTTTCAGTGTTTTCCTCTCTCTCTCTTCTCTTCCTTGGTCGACATCGCCTTTAGTTTCTGTTCCTCCTGCAAAAGACATTATTCTCTCTCTTTCTCTTTTCCTTCATCGTTCTGTTGCAGGAAAGTCATGAACAAATGGTTTGTATTTATCTAGAGCTTCTCTCGTCTTGATGACCACTCAAAGGACTTTACAGATCAGTTTTCTGACACACACAAACATTCATACAGTGCGTTGATTTGCAGCAATTTCTCTATCATACATCACTCACACACCACTGGCACATCCGTCAGGGGCAATGTGAGGTTCAGCATCTTGCCAAAGGACAATTCGGCAGGTGGAATGGGGGAGACTGGGACTGAACCACTTTAGTTAGTGGGGGTACCCGCTCCACCTCCTGAGACACCCCCACCCCCAAACAGAGTTAATTCAAACCAATTCACGATTTGTCTGTTTATATTCATGTCTGTGTCTGAGTGTACTTTATCATCCCAGTGTCATTTCTCCTCTTCTCTAAATGAAAGGAATCAGTGTGTTAATGTGTGTGTGTGTGTGTGTGTCAGGGGTCTGTCCATTGATTGTATGCTCTGTATGTACAGATGTGGACGAGTGCCAGGCCATCCCTGGCATCTGTGCGGGAGGAAACTGTATCAACACAGTGGGATCCTTTGAATGTAAATGTCCCGCCGGGCACAAGTTCCACGAGGTCTCACAGAAATGTGAAGGTGAGGATCCTGTGAAGAGTCTCAGCTCTCAGTGTCGGCCTGAATCACAGAGCAGACCCTCATAACTTTATTTTCAAATGTCCTAATTGACAATGTCAAAGTCGAGTTGAAAGCCACATCTGTCTGGCTGTGGTTCACTTCACCGCAGTCGTGGCATTTTGATTATTACTTAGCGGGGGAAAGACCACACATGAGCCACTTTGCCCTTCCCTGGAAATAAGTTTAATTAAAACAGAAGCATCACTCAGCTTTCTCCCTGTAATTCTCTCTATAACACTTAATTGTGAGGTTTGGAAGAAACGCTCTTTTCACTTGTTTCTTTTCTTTGTGTATGTGTCAACACGAGACTGAGTCACTTTCAAGGAAGAAATAACACATCTTTGAGTAATTAATTGCACAACTGCTTGTTGTGCTGCTACAACCATAACAAGGCCTGGTTTGAACTCGCTGGTTGTTTTAACTCTTCCCCACTAGTACCACTGTTTCATGAGTTAGGCATTTAAGAAGGTAAAAGCAGCTTCTCAGGAAGGTAAATTAATGCAGCTTATACGTCAGGAGAGTAACATGCAGCTATGAAAAGATATCGCACTTTATAACTATCGCCACTGAATGTTTTCGACTGAAAAAGCTTAAATAAAATCCTTCTCTCTGTAGCACTTTTGTTTTTCTAGAAATAAACACTCGAACTTAGCCTGCAAAAAAATTAATATTGTCTCATTAGTATTTGATTATGACAACTTCCAGACCAAGTTTAACTGTGGTGAGAACACTGAGCAGGGTTTCAGTGGCTCTCGCATGCACAGTGAAATATGTGCTGTTTTATGCCCAGACGTAATTGCAGGAAAACTTCTATTCTGTGTAAAAGACATTTCAAAAGATTGTTTTTTATTTTTTGCATGGGGACGTTCACAAGGTGGTTAACGGTGCTGAGAGAAGAGCAGCCACAGAGGCCCCTGGCTGTAACACCCTGTGACAATGCTGGATTTCCATTGTCTCTGCCAACGTGTGCTTCCTCTCCTCTCCTCTCCTCTCCTCTCCTCTCCTCTCCTCTCCTCTCCTCTCCTCTCCTCTCCTCTCCTCTCCTCTCCTCCTCTCCTCTCCTCTCCTCTCCTCTCCTCAGATCTGGACGAGTGTTCGAACATTCCAGGTCTATGCGGTATAGGTGAATGCTCTAATACCGCTGGTAGCTTCTTCTGCAAGTGTCCCCAGGGGTATCACTCCTCCTTTGACGGATCCAGGTGTATAGGTAAGTCCTCCAACTCGTCCACCTCCTCCTCCTCCTCCTCCTCCTCCTCCTCCTCCTCTCCTCCTCCTCCTCCTCCTCCTCTCCTCCTCCTCCTCCTCCTCCTCCTCCTACTCTGTGTCACTCGTCCCCAGAAGGAATATCAACTGCATTCCTTTTGCTTTGGTTCATTGTTCCTAGGACAGGTAAAATATGAGACAGAACGTGCTGCCTCATTCTCTTTCCTCTTTCCACCACATTTCAGTTCTTCTCTCTTCGTGGCTCTTAAGCCGAAAGAACTCAAATCTCTCCAACATTCCTGCTGGTAGAATTTAGGTCAGTAGTCACTTGCTTGTTTCTAGTTGCACAACAATGATATTTATTCTCCTCAAACCGAGGAGAGAGAGAGGAAAGATCCTCCTGAACTCAGGTGACTTTGATTTTTAGATCATGGCTGATTCCTTCTATTTCAGTTTGTGGGAACAGTTTGTGCATTTGTGTCATTGAACACATCCTTGTATGTTCATCCCAGCTTATGTACCCATACACACACACAGACACACAGACACAGACACACAGACACAGACACACACACACACACACACACACACACACACACACACACACACACACACACACACACACACACACACACACACACACACACGACTTACATTGATTTCCTGGAGACTTATTCTTACCTCAACCATAGTAACATAACCTTATCCCAAACCTAACCTTAAACTATCCTTAGAACATGTCTTCACCTCAAAATGTAATGAGTTACACAATGAGGACTTGCTTTTTGCCCCATTCACACACACACACACACACACACACACACACACACACACACACACACACACACGCACACACAAACACAAAAACCCTCCAGGCTTGCAAGTCCAGTTCAGTCTGACCCCAAACAGACCAGGGAGAATTCGGCATATTTCATTAGAATGTACACGCACATGCAAAGACCCACACATTCACACACAAATTCATGCAAACACAAGCTCACATCATCACCCCCTGAGGAGAGGATGTTTGCGAGGCAGGAATGTCTGAGTGTCTCGTTCCAGAAAAGCTGTTTCGCCAAACATTTTCAGTTTCTTTCCCATGCAGCAACACTCGGGCTTAGCATCAACTTCCAACCCTCCGAGGGGCCAACTGTCCCTCCTCCATCCACCTCCAGCTTCTCCTGACATGTTGTCAAACTCCACCGAGCAGGCAGGCGTGTAGCGTGTCGGCTTGTCCCGTGTGAAATACGCTGGAGGGGCTGGGTGTGCAACAAAACATGATATATCTAATGTTAATGGGGAACCTGAGTATCAGTCATGCTGGTGCACTGTGCCAGAAACTGCAGGATATAGGAAAAAGGTTTCTCAGAAAAATAGGAAGCGATGACATGGAAATTGGATTTCAGTTTCCAAATGACGGAAAATCTGAAGCAACAACGACTGTTTGATTTAACTTCAGCCAGTTTCCTCAATAAGCAGACGACACATGCAGTGGTTCCATACGGTGCGGTGAGTTAAACCGACCTCATGCTGGGTTGTTTCCCACAGATGCTCGAGGTGGCTACTGCTACTCTGGTGTGCTGAACGGGCGCTGCGCCAATCAGAACTCCCAGCTGATGACCAGAATGCAGTGCTGCTGTGACAGTGGACGCTGCTGGTCGGACGGCTCCGCCCCCGAGATGTGCCCCGCTCGAGCAACAGGTGGAATCTCTCACCATCCCATCAACTCTCAACTCTGTGTCTCCATGTTTCCACCCAGGCTCAACCCTCTGTTGTTTTTTTACAATGTTCTCATTCTAGTGGAGTACCAGAAGCTGTGTTTCCAGTTGCCTGATGGGAACGGTGGAGTGCCGATACCCGGTCGTGTCCCAGGGAGTCCCGACCAACCCGGCCTCTACCCACTTCCATATCCTGGTCAAACTCCTGGACAGGTTCCTGGCCAGATACCCGGGGTGATCCCCGGTCATATTCCCATCCAGGTTCCAGGACACGTCCCTGGACAAGTACCGGGTCAGATTCCAGGACAATTTCCAGGACAATTTCCAGGACAATATCCAGGACAATACCCAGGACAATATCCAGGACAATATCCAGGCCAACTACCAATACAGCCTCCGCCAGGTATACTTCTACTGCTGGCTGTGTTTGTGTCACTTGTTCACACTCACGAAAAGACAAAGTTGTTTTGTTCCACAATAACATGCAACTAGTACTTGAGATGATTTAATGTGTGAGTCAGTGGCTTTGCAACACTGCACCCCGCACCCAACTGGTTTTGCTATGTTCGAAATCTCAGTTTTGAGCAACAACAACAACCCACATGCTCCTTTTAATGAGCTGCATGTTAATGATGGAAAACATTGCGCTCCGACCCAGTACGGCTCCATTTGGGTGTGGCTGTGGAGATATTAAACAACATGTGCAGTAAAAAGGTCTTAAAGGAAGGAAACATATACATTTAGCAACTGAAGTCAAGAGTTTAAATAACGATATGTGAAAAGTTCCATAATGAGATTAGAAAAAGTAAGTAGGGGTTAGCAGAGCTTCTTTGAAATAAGAAAAATAAACAACTTTTAACCTTTAATCTTACAGTATTTAACTTTTATACTGAGATGTTTTCATTTCCAGTACTACTCAGCTTGAACTACTGCATGTACATTTGCAGTAAATGTGTCTAACTGTGGTCCTATAGGCAGCATGATGCTGAATGATCCAATGGAGGCAGATGCTTTGGATTCTTCCTCATGGGATTTGATTGTTTGATGTTTTTCATCAGGTCCTGTTATCATCCAGACCCAGAACATCACCAACATGTGCCAGGCCTACCGCAACCTCTGCCTGAACGGCCGGTGCATCCCCATGCCGGGCATCGGGTACCGCTGCGAGTGCAACATGGGCTTCAGTCTGGACGGGAGGGGAGAGTGCGTCGGTGAGTTTGAAAACAGAATCAGGTTTCTACTCAACATGGTTCATGACAGATCAGAAGGTTGTTGAGCATCTTGTTGTTTTCGCTCCAGATGACGATGAGTGTGAGAGAAACCCATGTGCACATGGAGAGTGCCTGAACACGCCCGGGTCTTACATCTGTCAGTGTCCCGTTGGATTCCAGACCACTGCCACCAGGACAGAGTGCAGAGGTCACACAGACACAGACACACACACACACACATGCTCACACACAATCTAAGATGATGCATGTGTTTACTGTGCTTTCTGTTTCGTCTGTGCCAGATCTGGATGAGTGTGTGGCCAACGGGCGTATCTGCAACAATGGCCGCTGTGTGAACACCGAGGGAAGCTTCCACTGTGTCTGCAATGCTGGATTTGAAATTACAGCAGATGGCAAAAACTGTCAAGGTTTGTGAATTCCTGGCGTTTGCACTAATGCTGCAGAGACATATTCAGAGGGTGTTTCTCTGCTATAACCACAGGATGAGTAATTTTTTTCTGTTTAATATTTCCTTGGATCTGTTGGAGGTGGTGATTAAACTCTCTCTCCTCTTTCATTCGTTACCCCCTCAATGATGGCTGCGTTTTCATCCTGCCTTCCATTGAGTCATTTTGGAACTGCTATAAACTCTTTTGATTTCTGAAGGGGCGGCAGCAGCGTCCTCCATGGATCCATTTTTACAAACCTGCAATCCTGTAACTATCAAAAAACGACTCCATTGTAGCACGTATCACAAACAGCAAAGTCTGAAACTGAATTTCGCAAATTTGCGAATTCAGTTTCAGACGTGACAGTTTATCTGGGGGGAAGTAAAGGGGTCAAAGGTGGTGTCGTGGTGGTTTTCACAATAAAATAAACCCTTGCAGTTGACAAGGCTTCAATTGAGTTGATTTAGATTTTAGAAAATCACTTAAATATCTTATACCTAAAAAAACATACTTAAGTTATCACCTGCTGCACATCAATTTCTAAATTTTTACTCATAACTGTTTACATATATTTAAATATATATGTATACCTGTTTATACCTGAGAACCGTAACCCGGTGCAGGACTGTCATTGTTCAAACTAGTTATGATTCAGCAAAACCCATATGCTATTTCTTGTCTATTATATTTATTGCACATGAATGAACCTGTTGCCAGAGAGTGTATAAAAAGACCCAGATTTAGTTTTATAGACTTGGCCGTTCAAACAGGAGTATTTTTAGTCTCCTGATTCTGATCTTAGCTTCGCATTTGTTTTGATGGAATTGATTCTCTGACAATACACATAATAACTATCAATTGTGAAAAACACGACTGTCATTGTAGCTGCAGCTTGACATTAGAATGTGGGGGCAGAATGAAGTTTGAGAAATGTCTTGTGAACTCCCAGTTTGTGGGTGTTAACCAGCACATGTTTCTCGGTCCATCAATTTGTCTCCGTCCGTCCACAGACCAGGACGAGTGTCTGATCAGGAACATGTGTCTCAATGGACTCTGCATCAACGAGGACGGCAGCTTCAAGTGCATCTGCAAACCTGGATTCCTCCTGGACAGCAGTGGACGCATGTGTGTAGGTGTGTTTGTCACAGCAGCGCAGCTCTACATTGTTACATCACTAGTGCACATATGCCTCATTTCAGTCGTTCTATTCAACCATATTTGCAGCTAATTTGAAAGGTGGCTACTTCTCTGGCATGTTAGTGCTGCTGTTATGTGAGTCTTTGCACACAGGGCAGAAATCCCCCTAAAAGCCTTGGAAAAATTCCTCAGCATCCTGGCAGGCCAGCTGGACATGTGGATATTCGGGGCCCCCGCCTATTCTAAAACTCTCGCAGGCAGCTTTTCCTAAACTTGTCCAATGCGAGAAGAAAAAAAAAGAAAAGGGGAAAGCAGCGTCCTCCTGGAAACCATGTTGCAATAACAGAGCTTCAGCTCGATAATAACACAAACCTGTCGAGTTGAGCTTCACCTCTAATACACGCAGGTTGTGGTTTCGTTGCTTTTCAAGTTTGTTTGTCTGGATTTCAGCAGATTAACTCAAAAGTTACCGACCTGATTTCTCTAAAAGTTTGTGGAAGGGTGGGGTTGGACCCGAGGAAGCTTCCAATACGTTTTGGAGCAGATTTGGATAAACAGGTGGATCTGGGGAATTATTTATCACTTTCAGAGTAAAGCCCAACATCAGACCTCAGTTTACATTGATGTAATGTTGAGGATGGGTTCCATAAATCTCCAACTACACAACAAAGTCTCCTCAGTGTGTAACCGACTGCGACTCTCCTCCCCCTCGACTCCAGATACAGACGTTTGATCTCAGAGACACCGACCCGGTTCAGTCACAGCAGAATAAATAAACAGGAGAGTCGGGTGTGGGTGAAGTGTGCTGATGTCATTAATGAAATGTGTAGTCTGAAGGGGCCCGGGGACCTCATTGTCTCTATCTACAGTCTCTCTGTAGAACACACACCCAGACAGAACACACACAGACACACACACACAAAGTTATGCGTGCATGCCATATCGCTGTTTACGCTCATTATGATAATTATTATAATACGCTGATGGGATTAAGGGGCGGGAGGAGAATGTTTTTCTTTACTTGAGGTCATACAATTAAGACTGTACAGCAGTTTGGGCTTTTTAATGAATCAGGTGCCTGAAGATCAAAAACCACTTGAGCTAGATAACGGTTTGTTCTAATGGAATCTTGCCTCCTACTGTTCAAGAAATAATTTTTTGCTGTATCTGTTCCTAGACATCGATGAGTGTGAGACTCCAGGCATGTGCATGAACGGCCACTGCGTCAACACGGAGGGATCATTCCGCTGCGAGTGCATGGCCGGCATGGCGGTGGGCCTGGACGGACGGGTCTGTGTCGGTGAGTAGACGGAGCTGTAGTTCTGTTTCCAGGAGCGGCTCATGTGTTTGTTTTGGATACCGTGGCACGCAGACATCTCACACCAATCTCAGCACAAGAAGAAAACAGACTCCTTAGGTGGAGGTGGCTCAGTGGCCGCGGAGTTACTGGAGCCAACGCACACACCGTTTATTTTGGTGTCTGGCGTTTGTCCCTCTGTTTCATTCTGGCAGCAGCGTCTCTGAAACAGAAGATCAAAATGCACTAACCCATTTTCTACCTGCAAGAAGTTAATTTGCCTGCCTCGAAAAATAATCTGTGCTTCTAGCAGTTTCCAAATACGATTCAGTCTCCAGTGAATTCTCACTGCATCTGACAGACCCTGAACTCAAGACATTTTCCTGAACTTTTCTGTAGGTGAGTGAGTGAGGAAACAAATGTCTGAGTCAGTTTGTCCAAACATTTTCTGGAGCCTTTTCCCTCTCCCAGTAAAATGTCAAGAAAATGCTGGAGTGAATCCTTTTGAGTATTACTCTGCAGATGCAAAACAGGAAAAACTAAAATAATACAAATTCCTGAAAAAGATGTTTGATACACAAAGTTGTCATCTCGAAATGACAACGAGACCTTTCGCCGAATAAGTTCGGCCAAACGCTGGCGTCAATGGGCTGTGAACAAAAACCTTCCACAGCGTAATTTAGATCTTACATCCTCTCTCCTGTCTCCTGCATCCAGACGCCAGCCCTCGCCTGAACGTTCTGAGCATTTACCTGTTCTTGTTATTTCGTCTGACCTGGACAATCTCCTGCTGTGTTTTAACATGTGAGAAAGGCAAAGTCCAGAAGGTGTCTGTTCCCCATTTTCTGGAAATTTTACAAAGTTCATGTCTATAAGCAGCTTTAGTTTTGGAGTACATCTTCTTTTGCAGTGATAGGACGATTAATAGATATCTAAATGTTAAGATAACAAACACAATGAAAAAAGAAGCAGACCTGAATGAAGCCCCTGTTACCTGCTCCAACCACACGCTCACTGTCATTCAGGAGCAGATGTTGGTCAACACTGATGAATGTTTTCCGGCCTCCTCCTGCCTCAGTCAGACTCCAGATCTGTTTATGGCTTTATTTTCAACATTCCCACATTTCTCCCCTGAAAGATGTTTCTTTGTGTGTGTTGTGTGGGAAGTATTGAAATGCTGTTATTCAGTCTGGCTGGGTTTCCAACAGGATGATATCAGTGCAGTAGAATGCCTCAAATCCCAGGATATCATGAGGAGAGAACAACCATTTGTTTTGCTCCCGCCTCTCTGGTTCGCTCTCTGTCTGTCTGGCTCCAGCCTCCTCTATGTTTCTCACCCGCTGTCTTGTCATGTTTTGTCTGAAACAGACACACATATGCGCAGTACGTGTTATGGCGGCTACAAGCGAGGACAGTGTGTGCGGCCGCTGTTCGGAGCCGTGACCAAGTCGGAGTGCTGCTGCGCCAGCACGGAGTACGCCTACGGGGAGCCCTGCCAGCCCTGCCCGCCACAGAGCTCTGGTAGGGATATACTAATCACTCCACCCTTTACACATGTGTACACACACACAAACACACACTCAAACACACACTTAGACACACAATCAAACATAGCTTGCATTACATTTTAAAACAAAACACATCTGTGAAAGTCAGGAGGGTACAGATCGTCTCTGACATATTGATTTCAGTTTGATGATCGTGAGACATGACAGCTTCCTCACACACACACACACACACACACACACACACACACACACACACACACACACACTGACGCTGCAGTCACTTCTCATTAGTCCTGCCAATTAAAGTGTCTGTATCAACAGACGTCAGAGCTGCACCACATTAAGGAGAAGGTTTTATATACATCTCGGGTAAATGAGAAAGTCTGGAAATGGATAATAACACGGTGTAAATGTCTTGCTTAGAGATTTCTGGGATTAAGGTAAATGTGATGTTTTCTCAAACGCTGTTATTTCTCACTTTATCAATTCAACTGTTTTGTTTGTGTTGTTTGTGTTGCAGCTGAGTTCCAGGTGCTCTGCCCCAAACAGCATCGGTGAAACCGGCGATGGAAGAGGTAACGGCCACAAGGTTTTGTTTCTGTTGGAATTCAAGCAAAACAGGGACACGTGAATTACAGGCCATCGTTGTATTAATTTGTCTTCCTCTGATAATCAACGAGTTCCTCTCTCTACCTTCTCAGATATTAACGAGTGCGCCCTCGACCCTGAGATGTGTCAGAACGGAGTGTGTGAGAACATGCTGAGGACGTACAAGTGCACCTGCAACGACGGCTTCGAAGTCGACCTCACGGGCAAAAACTGTGTCGGTAGGTGAAGTTTCATCTGATGTACTGGTGTTAAAGGACTTGATATCATGTGATAGTGTGAGGGAAGTCATCTGTGTGTGTTTGTGTGTTTGTGTGTTTCCTCAGACATCGACGAGTGTCTGATGAACAGGCTGCTCTGTGACAACGGGCTGTGCAGGAACACACCAGGCAGTTTCACATGCCAGTGTCCTAAAGGATTCCGCTTCAATCCGGCCAGCGATGTGTGCGAGGGTCAGTGACACGTTCATTGTGTAGCACAGTACAAACTCACTTAAGAACCACCTGGGTGAAGTCAGACTGATGAGAGAAAAGACGCCTTTAGAGATAAGAATACAAGTTTAAGTTTGTTTGTGTCTCCCACAGATGTGGATGAGTGTGAGTCCAGCCCCTGTATTAATGGAGATTGTGTGAACAGCCAAGGGTCCTTTGTGTGTTTGTGTTCGAGTGGCAGTTCGTTGGACAGCTCGGCGCTGGAGTGTATCGGTGAGTGAACATTCTAGTGTTGTGCTTTTTATATAATTAGAAAAACAGTTTTTTATTCAATGTAAAAATAAGTTAAGAAAATTGTAGTGATTAATTTTTAAACAATGTGAGAAAATTGGGTTGAATATTCGTAAAATTTCAGATTTAAGTTGTGAAAATATAGAGAAAAAAACAGTTTTTATTTTCCTCTGATAAGCCAATTAGCATTCTTATTGTTATTATTACTATTACTAGTATTAGAAGTAGTAGCGGTAGTTTGTTTTTCTCAATTATTTAAATAAATGTATCTGGTGGTTGTACGTTTTGTTTATCTTTTTAAACAGAGACAACAAAAAGCACCTGCTGGCTGAAGATAGTCAACAATCGCTGTGAGGTCAACATCAACGGGGCGACACTGAAGTCCCACTGCTGCGCCACGCTGGGAGAGGCCTGGAACAGCCCCTGTGCCAAGTGTGAAAAAGGTGAGCTGGTTCATTTGCACCATTATACACATTCGAGTGTTTACCACATCCTAATCTGTCTTGTGCCCCTTTCAGATCCAATCTGCGGTAAAGGTTTTTCTCGCGCCAGAGGAAACGTGTGTGAAGGTGAGTTCTGCTCTGGACGCTCACACTTGCTTTGTGTTGGAGGAGTGTGACACTCAGTTGGAGCTGCTGCTGACGTTGCTCTGTGTGTGTGTCCTCTGCCGTCAGACGTGGATGAATGTCAAGTGTTTCCTGGGGTGTGTATCAACGGCAAGTGCATCAACACACCGGGCTCCTTCTTCTGCCAGTGCCCTCCAGGGATGACTGTTGATGTCAGCGGCAGGACGTGTATTGGTGGGTATTATATATATATATATAAATGTGTATGCGAGTCAGTGTGTGTTGTTGTGTGTGATTCTTTCTAACTGTCTGTGTGTGTTTCAGACCTGCGCACGGAGCAGTGTTACCTCACCCACGAGGACGAGCGCTGCGGGGCCCCCATCCCGGGGAAGCACCGGGTGGACGCCTGCTGCTGCTCGGTGGGCGTGGCCTGGGGCCCCGACTGTGACGAGTGTCCAGAGAAGGGCGGGACCGACTACACACGGCTCTGTCCCCGGGGCCCGGGCTTCTCACACCGGGGGGACTTCATCAACGGGCGGCCCTTCCTGAAAGGTAGCGTCCCGTCCAGAGACTGCCAGGACTCTGTGTGGTTTCAAACTGCTGTCTCTGACCTGTCCCTCTGCTCTTTACCCGTTCAGATATTAATGAATGCAGGATGATAAACAGCCTGTGCTCCAACGGGCGGTGCAGAAACACCATCGGCAGCTTCCGCTGTCGCTGTGACAGCGGCTACGCCCTGGACTCCGATGAGCGGAACTGTACTGGTGAGTGTATCTGAAGGAATCAACAGTTTAACCATTAAGAGTCCAGGGCTTTCTTTTACCTTTTGATTTGCCTTCATATACATGTAAACATTTTTATCATACCATTTTTGGTGTTAGTCTTTCATTTTTAAGCACAACATTGCCTTTATAACCAGACAATAATTTTTTCACCTTCAGATAGTATATCAACATATTCGACCCCAAAATACAAAAAAAACATAAAATCCATTATCGTAAATTCCATGTTTCTTTTTAATTAAAAAACCACAAACCTGCTCAAGTTGAAAATGTAGCTGCAGGTTGTAAATGTAAAAGATGTAATTGTAAAACTGATATAATATGAAGCAATTTACACCTTTTTGAAGTAAGAAGCAGGTATCTTTATAGACGTTTATATTCTTTCATAGCTAAACAACTTCAACATTATGAAGATTATGAGTTAAATGCAACGCCTGTATCCTCTTATCTTGAATTCTTTTACTTGTTGGGTAGAATATGATACTTTACATTGTATTCATTAATAAGTTAATAAATTAAGGCTTGATAATTGTTTGTCTTTTGGGTTTTGGGCAAATTAGCGGCAATGATTGTTTTAATTCGTCCTTATCTAACATTTTATTGACTAAACAACAGCTGATAAACTTTACAATGATTATTCAAGTGAGTAAAGATCTTGATTTTATTGCTCCCGTTGGAGCCGACGAACTTTCCCCAGTTTCTATTTTCTGGTTGTAATGTTTTCATCAGCTACAACAACACTGTGGCATTTGCATTGCATCTGAACAAGTCAAGCCCTTTTTCCACCAGTCCCCTGCTCCCAGTCCCTCAGCCAACATCAATTACAGCAAAGTGGTGTAAAGCCATCGCCTGCGTTTTGCATACTTCATTCACCCTAATGGGAATCTGGCTGCTGTGGACGTGTTGGAGCCGGTCCCTGTCGTCTGGTTAGCTGTGTTACTGCTCTGTTGAAATGTGCACACAGTCGTTTAAGGTTTAAGTGTCAGTGTGTCGTTACTTTATTTTGGAAATAATTTATAGGCTCCTCGGGAGTAAATGATATCTGAGACCTTTTAACCCCCGTATGAGTGATCTCCCAGTCTCTGCCCTGAGTGTTTTAAAATGTGGATTCAAATCAAAAAGGGATCAGGCCTTTAGATTTAGACTTTGGCAGAATTCGCCCTGAAGACCTTTAATTTCAACCTTTAGATGTTTTATAGCTTTTCTCTGATGTTTTTACCTTTTGTTGAATAGTTGGTGCTTTCTTTTCCTTTCATTTATATTTTAGCCTAACTGCTTCACCTGTTTTCTACTTCTGGATTAAATAACTTAAAATAAAAAAAGCTTTTCCTCTTCTCCTGCAGACATCGACGAGTGCCGCATCTCCCCCGACCTGTGTGGTCAGGGCCGGTGTCTCAACACAGCCGGGGATTTCGAGTGCGAGTGCTTCGAGGGTTACGAGAGCGGCTTCATGATGATGAAGAACTGCATGGGTAAGTGACGAGTCCTCAAGCCCCGCCCTAGCCTGCAGACGTCACGATACACACGACCTTTTCGGCTCGACGGGATGTGGTTCGGTGAGATGCAGAAAATGCACTTTTTGTGAGGATGTGATTTGGAAATTCAATCTCTCGCTCAAACCTGGTTAAAGGATCAAAGAGCGTGGAGCTTTGCAAACCAACCAAGGTCTCCAAGCACAGGGAGGGCCCACCACACGGCCCTCGTCCCAGTCACAGTCCTCATCTCAGTCACAGCCCCCGTCACAGCCCTCGTCCCAGTCACAGCCCTCGTCCCAGTCACAGCCCTCGTCCCAGTCACAACCCTCGTCCCAGTCACAGCCTCTCGCCCTCCCAGTCACAGCCCTCATCCCAGTCACAGCCCTTGTCCCAGTCACAGCCCTCGTCCCAGTCACAGCCCTCGTCCCAGTCACACCCTCGTCCCAGTCACAGCCCTCGTCCCAGTCACAGGCCCTGTCCAGTAACAGCCCTCGTCCCAGTCTCAACCCTCGTCCCAGTCTCAACCCTCGTCCCAGTCACAACCCTCGTCCCAGTCACAACCCTCGTCCCAGTCACAGCCCTCGTCCCAGTCACAACCCCTCGTCCCAGTTACACCCTCGTCCCAGTCTCAACCCTCGTCCCAGTTACTACCCTCGTCCCAGTCTCAACCCTCGTCCCAGTTACCACCCAGCCGTCTCCTCCATAAGCTCCAGATGAGGTGCTGGGTCTCACATGCCAGACCTGGAACTCGCTGTTTAGACGGCTGATGTCATGTGAAAGTTCCAGGCTGTGTACTGTTGTATATATATATATATGTATGTGTGTGAGAGAGGAGTGTTAAAGTGACTTTGTTTAAAACCCTTGTGTGCTGTTGACACAATCACCCTGCACAACTGCTTCATAAAGTCTGCAGGATAATTGTCCTTTATTAGATACTTGAGCAGCATGTAAGCGACACACAATCAGCTCCCCGGCATAATGTTTTTTATTTTTTTTAATATAAAGCTACGAGTAATAATGTTCTGCCATCTGTGAGAATACTTCATGTTCTATTTCTGTTGTGGTCGAGTCCTTCGACGCCGCTCAACTCAATCCTGGGGAGGAACCGTATACACACAAAATGGAGGAGTCTCAGTACTTGTGTTGGCCCGAAGCCGCCATTAGACAAAAGTTGGCGCCACATAGTTAAAAAGTTAAAAAAAGGATCTGTGACTGGAAATAATGTGGACAGGGTATCAATCACGAGCTGTCGGTGCTGACTCTAATAGCAGGCTAACCAAAATAATATTTCAACAAACTATTTTTGTTTCTGTCAATCTACATTCTTAATGTTTGTGCTGCTCCTAATGAATCAGGACGTCCCAGACCAAGAGTCTCCGTCTACACTGGAGCCTCACTAATGTTCAGGTCAAAGTTAAACTTAAAGTTTTACCTGTAAATGAGCCAAAGAATTCATCAATCTGATAGACTCCATAGAAGACAGGTGAAACAAATATTTGAAGAGGCCGGTCCCAGTGTGACTGAACCCCTAACACTGTATACCTCTGCCTGTGTGTCTGTGTGTGTGTGTCTGTGTGTGTGTGTGTGTGTTGTACATGGTTGTGTGGATTTATTTTCCCCATCAGACATCGATGAGTGTGAGAGGAACCCTCTGCTGTGCCGCGGGGGCGAGTGTGTAAACAACGAGGGCAGCTTCCAGTGCGTTTGCCCCGACGGACACGAGATCGCCCCGGACGGCTCGGCCTGTCTCGGTGAGTCATGAGCCGACGCTTCCTCTCTTCTTCGGTTTGATCTATGTGGAATGAGTGGGGTTTCCTGGGAGATGAAAGGATGAGGAAACAGAGATGATGATGTCAGTTTGAATGACAAGTGAACTCAAACACTCCCCCCACCCACCCTGTCCTCTGCCTGCCGCTGTGTGTGGGCTCACTGAGGCTGAGTGTGGGGAGTGTTTGAGTTCACTCTGTGTATGTGTGGGATACACAGTGTGCTCTTTAATAAATGGGCTGATTTGAACTCTGGACCAGTGAGTGTGTCTGAATGTAAAAAACTTCCATGTTTAGAATTTGAAAGAGATTCCTAGATTGACCTGAGATATTTCCAAATTACTGATATTTTAGTTAGCTCTGGCTGAAACTACAGGAAATAACTTCTTCTTCTCCACTGCTCTAAAAACAGGGCTTGTAATACTATCCTTAATAATTTCAGTTTAGCGATAATTTGTTTGAAATAGCATTTTCTTGTTTACATTTACATTTCAATATCTTTTAAGGATCTAAAGGCACTTTTACATAAAAGGTCAACACTTTACAAATTAAAGAGAAACACAAAATGTCCCACAATGAGCACCAACTGGACATGTAGCGACAACACAATCTTTCTACAAGAACAAGAAAAGGACCTGACAATTGCTTTTATTGTTTGACAACTACAGACTGAAGCTCATAGCATTGAGTCGACCATTGGGTGTCTTTCTGATGACCTCATGCAGTGGACTGAGGTTTCAGTCTATGATGTAACAACCACTGCCTCTAAAGCTCATTCACTAACTTTATTACCACCCAAACTAATAAAAACAATTGCTGAAAAAAATGCCTGCCTCATCCCCTCTGAGACGATGGTGTTCATTATCTCTGCTGAAGCAACATGTTGCAGTGATACGATAAAAAATAATGATCACAGACTTTAGTTGTATAATAGATTTTATACAAATGAGTCTGAAGACAGTGAGAACCAATCGTGAAACATCTGTCACAGTTTGTACTGATTGATGTTCATCACTGTAACTGACTGGTCTCACGCAGGTGCTCAGTTAAATAATCCACGCACACGAGCTGAGACTATTAGAGGGTTAGTATATTATCTCATCGACATAGAATTAAAAATCAATTATCCTGGTAATCAGTGGATTGTTTAAGCCAAAAAGTCTCAAATGTAAACATGTAAGTCCAGAGGGGTTTGGACTGTTGGCCAGATAAAACAAGGAATTTGAAAAAAAAATGTGGGGGTTTCCAATCTCTGATGGAGGATCACATAAAGAAGTCTTAATATTACAATAATATTATAGTAAAGATATACATTTACAGGAATAGTGATAATATTACAAAACTAAGTAAGATTACTGTATCCTCATAGTATTATGAAATAACCTCACAGTATTTTTCTCATTAAATTACTGACTTTATTCTTGTAGTATCAAAACATTATCCTTGAGATCTCAGAATAGTTTTTCTTCAATACGGCCCTAATGCTCATTATAACAATCATCTTGCTCATTAATGATACAAACTACTTGTTAGTGCTAGCTACAGGTAGCTGCCTTGCTCAAGGGCACTTTGAAGGCAGGTGAGGTGACTGAGCATGTGACTTATTCCATTTACCATCTCCTGATCAACCCTCATACAAAAGTATCTGTATTCATTGTGTAGTATATTAATAACTCTTTTTCTCTATCACAGATATCAATGAGTGCGAGTTGAGTGACCGGCTGTGCAGGAACGGCCAGTGTGTGAATATGATCGGCCGATACCAGTGCACCTGCGACACGGGATACAAATCTACTGAGAGCAGACTGGAGTGTGTGGGTAGGTACCGACTGCTTCAGACACAAATACACAACAGCTGGCTTTTGTAGAGGCCACCAGTATGTGACAGTGGTTTGTCTCTCTGCCTGTCAGACATCGACGAGTGCACCATCGAGTTCGGCGGCTGTGAGACGTTCTGCACCAACTCAGAGGGCAGTTACGAGTGCAGCTGCCACAGTGGATACGCCCTGATGCCTGATCTAAGGAGCTGCACTGGTAAGAACATCTGTTTGTCCTGTCTCTGCCCCTACCTTCCTAACATGATCATTATTAACTAGAGCAAACTGCCTCTCAGAGATGTGTTACAGTTTAAAGTTTTTATGTCTCCGTGCCTGAAACAGCCATCAACCTGAGGGTATTTCATTTTGTGGTTGTCCGTCCCATCCTTGTGGACACAATATCTCAAGATCCCCTCATGGGAGTTTCTTCAAGTTTGGTAGAAACATTCACTTTGACTCGAGAATTAATTTATTTTATTTTGGTGGTCGAAGGTCAAAAGCCAAAGGTCAAAAGTCAAGGTAACTGTGACCTCACAAAGTAGAGTTCTGCCTTGTGAGCGTGATATCTCAAGAGCGCCTTGAGGGAGACTCTTCAAATTTGGCACAAATGTTAACTCAGCTTCTTGGAAGAAGTGATTAGAATGTGTCAGTCAAAGGGTCAAATGTTAAGGACACTGTGGCCATACAAACCCCTAATGTCATGGGAAAGTACTATATTAAGAACACATAGAGAGAATCCTTTCTAATTTGGCACAAGTATTCACTAAGACTCACTGATTAACTGATTATATTTGGGTGGTCAAAGGTCAAGGTCACAGTGGCCTCACAAACAATGCCTTTGGCTTCTTAAACAGAATATCTGAAGACTGTCTTTTACTTGGACTCAAAGAACTGATTCGATTGCAGTGGTCAAAGGTCACAGAGACTGAATCTGGATATAAGTCATTACGTATAGACTGAGATTGCGTTGGTTGGTGGAGTAACACAACCATGGGGTTGGCCATTCTAGTTTCTGTAGTAACAATACTTCAGAGCTTGTGTTTAGAACGACCTGATTTAGGAGCAGGAGTAAAAGAGCACATCAGGAAAAACCTAATTTATACAGAAGAGAGACTATGCTGTAATTTTACTGGCATTAATTCAAAGCAAACATACACAGAGACAAACGTGAGGACTGCTCATTCGTTATTAGCTTCAGAGTATTATCAGATAACAGTAGTGGTGCTTAATGATTAATGCAGCCGTCAGTTTAGCAGCATTTCTGGCCGGGACGATGTTCGTTTCAGCGAATGACAGCAGGTTTCCTGTGTCGGTCATAGACCTTCTCCTCTGTCTCTCTAATGACCAGAGACAGATACTGAATTGAGTCAGGGATCAAGGATGATTATTGCAGAAGAAGAACTCCCTCGTCGTTACTCAGTTTATGTAATTTTGAAAGCTCTGTCCTGACGTGACCTCGGTGATTTATGAGTGAAAAAAGAAAACGTGCACCAGAGTTCTCTGTAAGATTCAGTCTTTTCCCCCTAAAGTGGAGTTTTATGTTATAATCTCTATGTGCTATTGTAACACTTTCACTTTTAAAACAGCGTTTCCTGTCATCTAAATTCGCCCGTTCCCATTCCTGATCTGTCCGTGTGCCTCTGTGTCTCGTCTGTGTCCTTAGATATCGATGAGTGTGAGGAGAACCCGGACACGTGTGACGGAGGCCAGTGCACGAACACCCCGGGGACGTTCCAGTGTCTCTGCTTCGACGGCTTCATGTCATCCGAGGATATGAAAACCTGTCTGGGTGAGAGACGCACGTTTTTTAAGCCCCAAAATAAAACGCTCTAGGTCCACTCCACTCTCCTCTTATTGAATCCAGGGGGTTCTCTGGGATTTACTGTAAGAGCGTAATGATCGTCTTCATGGTTATCCAAGATGTGAGTCACGAGAACAGCACGTAATGACTCAGATCCCTGAGAATGAGAGAACTGAGAGTTATGCCGTTGTTTTTGAATGATAATACAGTGAACATTGTGCTAGTTTGCTTAGGCTAGATGTGACATTATGAAGTCTGGTTCCACTGAGGGAGAAAACAATAACCTGACAGTGATGATGTCAGGACTTGTGCACGAACACATCAGCTTTTATTGCTGTATTTGATAAAAGTAAACACCTTTTTAAAGCCTAGTTCCTGATGTTATTCTATTGTGAGTCGCCTTTATATAAATATATATTCATATACCGTAAACAGATTTTCAGGCAAAATCAACAAATGAGCTCAGTCAGTTTTATTCATTGTTATAACCTCTCCTTTTGGTGTAGCTGTGTTGAGCACATCAACATTCCTGCTGCTTCTCCGTTTCACTCGTCTCTTCCCTCCCTGTCTAGATGTGGACGAGTGTGAGCTGAACCCAAACATCTGTCTGAGTGGGAACTGTGAGAACACGAAGGGATCGTTCATCTGCCACTGCGAACTGGGATACTCTGTGCGCAAGGGGACGACCGGCTGCACAGGTGAACGAATCAAACACGCACACAAACACGCACACACTTACACAAACACACAAGTGTTCCTACCCACAACAAAATGTCCTGTCAGTGGAGGACAACGGCCGGAAGTGGAAGGAGGGTGAGTCAGTGGAGAGCGTCTACTGGTTAAGTGTTGAAGGAGAGGTGTGTGTGTGTGTGTGTGTGTGTGTGTGTGTGTGTGTGTGTGTGTGTGTGAGTATTTGTGGTCCAGGTATCACTTGTGTTGCAGGGACCCAAGTCTGTTACACAGTCACATTATGGAGACTTGTCTTCCCTAGGGTAACCAATGCAAGTCCCCATAACGTAAATAATAAAATTTGAGGTGAAGATATATTGTTAATCTAGATTTAGTTTGAGTTCAATTTAAGGTTTAGGTTAATGTTAGGTTTAGATTTAGGTTTAGGTTTAGATTTAGGTTAGGTCTAGGGTTAGAGTTAGGGTAAGGCAAGTAGTAACCATACTTAAGGTTAAGTAAAAGGATGTGGATAGGCTGTCCACACTGAATGGAGGTCAATGAGGTTGATATCTGCACAAACCTGTGTGTGTGTATATGTGTGCGGTTGCGTTTGTGTGTGTGTGTTTCTGAGAGGTGAAATGTCGGGTTAACCAGAAGCAGCTCTGACATTACTCACCCTCATTCAAGAGCTCCTGTCTGACTTGATAAGAAACACCCACATATTAACCCACGCGTGCTCCAGCAGTAACACTAGCAGGAGCGGTGAGATCACCATCCTCCCGTCAGATCTATGCATCACATTGCACCTCTGTTTATCCCTTTGTTGCTCTTTCATTAAGGACAGTTAAACATTACGTGATGGTTGGAGGAGCTCGGCAGCACGTCACCACCTGTAACGGCTCCAAAACGAATAAATACAAAGTCCGTCCGACTGGTGGAGAGTCTTTCTCTCTCGCCTGGACTTACTTCTCCTCCACCAGGAGAAAAGTTTGATTTATCAGGCCACTTCAAAAACTTGGGGTTGAAGGGTAGTCGAGAGTTTAGACAGAGATCCTATCTGGCTTCGTCCCTCGGCCATCGAAATGAGTCAGACACACAGTCAGCAGCAGTGTGTCTTCCTTCAGATGCAGATACACGGCTCTGTTTGTACCTCCCTCCTGCACACACACACACACACACACACTTGCTCATTCTAATCCAATTAATGTGTCCATTTAGCATGATGCTTGTTTTGAGAAACCTGGGGTTGCAGTGAAGCAGCTGGTTCTGATTCTCAGGTTTGGAGTCTCAGCCCCAGGATACCAGGGAATCAAGATGCTAATTCCTCTCCGGCAGGCAGGATGTCTTGTTACAGATGAGTGAACAAACCCTGCTACTCTTTTTGGGGGAAAGATCCCCTCCTCCAATATATACCCAGGAAAAAATGCATAAGAAATCGCTTCTCGTTGTTGAATTGCGTTACGCCACCACGTTGGTATGTGTGGACTCGGTCTCCTCGCATGTGTGTGCGTGTTGAGCGTGTGAGCAGCGCTCGCAAGCCCAGATCTGATCCAGCTCTTGATTAAGCTCCCAGAAGAAACTTTTTATTTCCCCAACACTAAGAAGTCAGGGAAGGGGAGCAGAGGATTTATACATACACTTAAGCATCACTGTGTCCCTGTGTACATTGGAAAGTTCGGACTGGGTGGATATATACAGGTGGAGTTTACAAGGCTCTTAACTTTAATGAGGGGGATCGGGGTGAGGAGGTTAAACCTGATGATTTAATTTTCTTTCTGCTAAATGACGAGACTGTGTAATACTGGGAGTTAAAGCAAGACTGGGAGTTTCAGAAAAATACACAATAGAATGTTTTTCTTACAAATGAACAGCAATAAAACAAAGCTATAGGTGAGAGGTCACCAGCAGGTCGATTGCAATCTACTAATCTACAATGGACTTCTTCTTGCCCCTGTCCATTGATGTGATTGTGTATTTTTCAACACTCATCTTTTTGGAGAGAGTTCCCACACCTCATGTGCAAGAATAACAGGGAAGGGCTTCAGGTGTTGATGTCACAGTTGGCGTGAGCAGTGACCAATCCATCAAGCATGACCGCAGCTTAGTTTATTCTCAGGAGCATTTCATTGGGATTAAACATAATAGAGCCCCAGGCAAAACGGCCCTGGGAGGCTCGACATCAAACAACCGCCTAAAGCCTTTTGGCAAAAAGCTAGTGGCATTTCCAACCATGGGGACATTACAGTCCCCTGTACGTTGCCGATCATTCAGGGTTCTAATAAAAGTGTCTTTGCAGTGGATGTACTGTGCTGTACTCAGGGGCCTTGTCACAGCTCGGGGCCCCAGCTATTGCCTGCTTTGCTACTGAGAAGCATCTTATGGTGGCTCGTGTCCTACGGTTGCCTCGTTTGAACTGTTGGCTAGACTCCGTTGTGTCTGGATCTGTAAGCTTTCAGAAGACATGCACATATATGGACAAAATGAAAGCAGAGTACTGGCAAGTCTCCGTTTCCTGATGCAAAGCTGACATCGAGCATAAATGAGCCTTTACTGCACATCCAGGTGTTCAGAGAAGAAGCCATACTAGAGGACATTTGGACAAACAGCCCAATGAGACAGACAGATGGACAGATGGAGATGAAAGACGGACAAAGAGGCAGGCGTACAAATTGAGAGACAACCTGACATGTCCCTACTTCTGACTGCAGATCTGTTATTCTCCACTCTCCATCTCAGCCTCTCATCTGTCAAACATTAGCCGAGTTAAATCAAACCCTCTCCTTTGACACCAGCTGTGGCCACTGACACATTTCTCGCGTGCAACAGCCCCTGTTTGCTTTTTACATTTCCACATGAGAATGTGTGTGTTTGTTGTGCTCTGTCATCAAAGGCTCGGGGGGGGGAACAATCTTTAATTCCATCTGTAATTCAGAGAGATCGGTTTCGCTCCCAGCCCTCATATTAACCCGGTCATCAAGTGTAGAGTAAATACACCGTACCCTCTCCTCAGGAAGACTATAAAGCAGCAGCACTAATCTTTAATTGACAGTGTTTTGAATTACTACCCTCAGAAAGACAGGCACACAGACAGGAGTGTGTCTCATGGGTTTATAAGTCCTAACATCTTGATCGAGTTCATATGGCTTCCCCTTGATGTACAGTGACACACACACACACACACACACACAGACTCAAAAATACACACACGCACTTGTACAGTCTTCTTTATCGGAGCTGCAACCTTCAGACCTCAGGCTCAGGGCCGAGTATTGTGTTGTTCAAGGTTTCCCGGAGTTATTTTAGATCAGATTAGCGGGGCTTCATTGTTGTATAGTTCCATACTGACTTTTTTCCCATTGTGCCATGTAGTCGATCGTGTCAGAAACCGCTTGAGGAACATGAGCTGCAGAGTCAAAGCCACATTCACGCAGTCTTATTGCCAGCAGCGGCTTCATGTAGATCCTGATTGGTTACGAAAGCTGCCACCGTGATCCGTGATTTGGCCGCAGCCGCGAATCCTACATCTGCCAGGATGAAGTACAAGGAATCATGACCTAATGTTTATTTACAGAGTTATAGCACAACACCATGTCACATCTCAATAGAAATTATATTTGGTAGAGGGATTAAAGTGTCCCCACTTGACAGCTGCGGTGGTGAGAAACCCAAACAAGAGCATTTAGAAGGAGGTCAGAGGCGCCGTGTCTGTGCAGCTGTGATCTTTGACTAAACTAACCTCGGAAATGTTAGTTTAGACAGAGCAGACAGAACAAGGCCTGAGCGTTAGGACATGATTCTCCCTCTTGGCCTTGTTATAGCTCTCTGGACACACTTGCACAATGAAAATACAGAGGCTTGGTCTGCTCATTAAGCCATTTGCAGGAAGGTTTATTAGTATCAGAGATCATGAGAATCTTGTTTGTTTCTTTTTGCTCTGAAACCCAGATCTCCACGGCTGCAGCAGGGGGCCAGAAACACTAGGTTCAGTCATCTAACGCTGCTGCCTTTATTCAAATCAAACCAAGCATCCACTCGCTCCACGGTGCCAAGAGCCCGACGGGGGGGAACGCAAACCCCGATCATCAGACCATCAGAGCTTCTCCTCACATGGCCTCTTGTTTGTTCCCTCAGATATCAACGAGTGTGAGATTGGAGCCCATAACTGTGACCGACACGCTACCTGCACCAACACCGCCGGCAGCTTCAAGTGCAGCTGTGCTCCAGGGTGGATCGGCAACGGCCTCAAATGCACAGGTAAGGCTGACGGCCTCGAGTGCAGAGATAAATGCTGCAACTGAATGGGACCATTGACAGAGTATATCATTTGCTCTATATATAGAATGTAGGAAATTGCTGTCATGCTTTGTCAGTAGCCAAGATGTATCATAAAGGAATGTCTGTAATTCTGTAACCAGACAAAAAGATACAGATTCTTTCCTGATGCTTTTTACCTTGAAGGTGATCTGTAAATACCAACAATGAGGTGATCCTGTGAACTTGTGTTGCTTGTGTAGCTAAAGTGTATTACACAGTACCTCGCAGTATTTATATGTACCATCGCCACAGACTGTTGGACCCCATTGTGTAAGATGGAGAAGTCGTTCTTTGAGTTTTTTGAGGAGTTTGAAAACCATCAAATATCACAGTTTCTTTTCTTTTTCCTGGCTGAAGAAGTTAACTGTACTTTTGTTGTGTTTCAGACCTGGATGAATGTTCCAATGGGACACACATGTGCAACAACAACGCTGACTGTCTCAACACCATGGGCTCATATCGCTGTGCGTGCAAGGAGGGATTCTCTGGAGACGGATTCTACTGCTCAGGTCACACATTTCAGAACAATGTCAACTCTTTGTTTAAATGTTCCGATGCATTTTGTGTTAACGGACTCTGTGTGTGTGTGTGATCACCAACACAGACAGCGATGAGTGTGCAGATAACGGCAACCTGTGTGAGAGCGGCCACTGCCTGAACCTGCCAGGAGGCTTCCGCTGTGAATGTGACATGGGCTTCTTCCCCACGACTGACGGCAAGGCCTGCGAGGGTAAGACAACACAACACTTTTCATTTTCTCGCTATCCTGGTTCAGACCTCTGGGATTTAAACCCATCCGGCTCTGGTTAATATTTTGTTTTCTCATTTGGAGTCACGACCAGTCCAAACAGATGTTGCCTTCAAGTGGAACTCGAGATATAGTGTTTTGGACAGGGGAAGTATACAACAGAGAGCGCTAGACATGGAATGAGGATTGTGAGAAAGAGAGAAAGATGGGGGAAATGGCGGGAGTACCCAGAGTACCATGGTGACGTAGCTCCTAAAGATTTTGGGGAATTTTTGTTCTGAACCCATTGGCAATGCAAACCATGTTCTATGTGAAAGGGCCTTTTCCCTGATGCAGAAGAACAATTGACTGTGACTGTTATTATAAACAAACATTATTCATTCCTCAAAGAGAAGTTCTCATCCTGTTACTGTTCACTAAAGTCCGTCTGAATCTTAAACTGATTCCAGACATCGATCTTCTCAAGTTCTTGTTTGACACAATAGTGTGCAGCCACATTTCTTGAAGAAGAGAGCTCGCTAAATCGATTTAGCAGATAAGCATGTTGAAGAGGGATCTCCAGGGCTGTGTCTCCTGAACACGTTTACGACTGGAGGCCGACGGGTGTGAGTCGTGCCTCCAGCGATAAGGCCTCGCTGGATTCAAATGAATGAGCTGCCTGACCTCATGGTGCTGATGTGTCAAACATCCTGAAATAACCGGTCCAGGTCCTCCCTCCGTCCGCTCGGGCGGGACCGGACAGTAACGACTTGTGCAGAGTCTAATGATGCGGATAGAGCACAATTTCATAACCTTGGCTGCCGCTCTGCTTGTGTGTATATGTGTGTGTGTCGGCCGTGATATGTCTGGGCATCTTTTTTTGCCCCAGAACTGTCATTCTTTAGCAGAGGTGAGTGGCCTTCACTTCCTACTGTTGGCTGCCAATTTTCCACCATGATCCCATGATCCACTAATCCCTCACAGCTGGGTTTCTCTCTCTCTCTCTCTCTCTCTCTCTCTCTCTCTCTCTCTCTCTCTCTCTCTCCCTCTCCCCCCCCGTGACCCCCCTCGTCCTTTACAGACATAGACGAATGTACCTTCTCTGACATCTGTGTCAATGGACGATGTCGGAACATGCCAGGACTTTTCAGATGTGAATGCAGCTTTGGTTACGAACTGGACAGGAGTGGAGGAAACTGCACAGGTGAGACCAGTCCACCACACACCAGTACGGCTGCCCGCCCCAGTGATGCTCTCTGTGTGCACCAGTGAACTGAGGCAATTTGAAAGATACAGAGGAAAGGTCACTGCTCTTCCTCCTGTCGTGGAAAATAGTGATATAGATTTTGTTGTTGAGATGTTGTCGACTGCTGCTCTGTCTTCATTTCTCAGATATCAATGAATGTGCCGACCCGACCATCTGCATCAATGGAATGTGTATCAACATCCCTGGAAGTTACCACTGTAACTGCCCAGCAGACTTTGAACTCAACCCCACTCGGGTGGGCTGTGTAGGTGAGACTCAACAAGCTCTCCCTGCACATTGTCGGCGTGTTTTCATAGCAAAGGCCAGATACACATCCATATCTGGACTGTGTGTGTGTGTGTGTGTGTGAACAGATACTCGCTCTGGAAGCTGCTTCCTGGATGTCCGCTCCCGAGGAGATGCGTCAGAGAGCTTGGACTGCTCCAATGAGATCGGAGTTGGTGTTTCGAAGGCGTCCTGCTGCTGCTCCCTGGGCCAGGGCTGGGGAAATCCATGTGAATCATGCCCCTACGTCAACTCAAGTGAGTCATCCCATCGTTACTAAGACGCCGGCTGCACAATGCATGTTTATTTTTGTGTTTCAGGATTTGTGACGTCTAGCCAGAGATGCACAGCCAAGTAGTTGACATGACACACTTCCCGGTCGGCAGCCATAGTGACATTGTACAGCTGAGTATGGACCAGCAGCCTTAACACCCTGGGAATTACAATTGTATTTAGTGTCTATTCATGTTTTTACACATGCATTAGTTAGTTCACCATTGTATCTAGTCTGCTTTTTGCTTGTAAAAGTGACCTGCAGTTGTTGAGCTCTGGCGAGTAAAGCCCTGAAGCTGCAGCACCCCTGCTGAGCAAAGAGCTGGTCACCTGTTCTCCATCATTGAATCATTTGAGTGATAGAGTCAAAGGCTTTATTCTTTTAAAAGTCTGAAAGTAGTCTAATGGTCTCTGGCTTTGATCAACAACCCTCTAAAATCCATCTATTAGTTGTTTTAGGACAAAATGAATCAACAGGCACTCATTTGGCACCTGTCCATTGAACTGGTTTAAGTTTTTCTCTTCTCAACTCAACCCAAGGAACAACAAATCATAACCAGAACACCAAAATATAAATCAGGCGCGAGGTACCTGCCTTAACAGAGAGTTATCTAGGTGCTGCCTGCTCTTGTAACGCTACGAGTAGGAGTTTGCTGCAGTTGTTGTCTCTGGAGAAGATGAGACCGCTTTGTGCATCTTGCTTGCAAATTGCCAACAGATGGTTCAAAACATTACAGGGAATGACTCAGCGCGAGGAAATGCTTGCCTCTGAGAAAGCTGCAGCCATGTCCGGCCCACTGGGCTCTGTGGATAACTCTGAGTTCTGAGGAAGCAGAACTCAGAGTGGGACACGACACGAGCCAATGACCTGAAACCTCTTTTTCAGGCACCTGATCACTTCAATGTCTAACCATCGCCAACACATTACGGTCCAATTCTGCAAGACAACAATGACACGCACTGTGGCTCGTGTGTGTTTTCATTATTGCTGGTTAATGTGATCTGCTGCGCTGGTGTGTGTTACAGCTGAGTACAAGACACTCTGTCCTGGAGGAGAAGGCTTCAGACCGAACCCGATCACTGTCATCCTGGAAGGTCAGACAGCAACATGCTATTATTGTGTTTACATGCGGTCGGGCACATTTGCAGACACCCTCATGTTTAACACACGCCTACCCACAATGCCACTGAGTGTTTCCCTGCTCTGTCTCCGTCTGGCAGACATCAACGAGTGCCAAGAGCTGCCGGGCCTATGCCAGGGAGGCCAGTGCATCAACACCTTCGGGAGCTTCCAGTGTGAATGTTCGAGAGGCTACGACCTCAACCCAGAAACCAGAGTCTGTGAAGGTATCAGACACACGCATGTATTATGTATAGCCCGGCAAACCCATTAAACGTACAGGTGACCTATTCCTCTCCAGTGCTCGCCCTGGGACGTTTCACTGGGAAGGAAATTGAGTCCAGCGGTCGAGGACACATGGAGAGAGAAGGGAAAGGGGAAAAAGCTCTGGGACAAAAGACATAGCCCCATTGTCCCACTGACATCTCTGCAGTTCATTCTCGCTCAACATGTGTCCACTCTAGTTTGCGTCTGTTGCTAACCCAAGCAAAGCACAGGGACGATGGTGATGAACGCCTAACTGCGTCCAGAGGAGCGAGGCTGTGATGTGGTCAGCCCTCTCCTCGGGGGAAGAACGCCGAGTCCCCTGTCAGCGGGGCCGAGATGACAGAGGGAGAGAAAGGGCCGAGGATGGGCGGGACGGGGAGGGGGGGAAAGATAAATGAGAAGGATGTTTAGAAAAGAGAAACAGGGAGGAGAGGAGGAGGCTAAAGGGTTAGACAATGACATGTGGCCGCTGGCATTTTAATTAGTATGTTTGTTGGCTGGAAGAACAAAGGGCGGGTGTCTGTCAGCTGTTGGTCGGGTCAGAGGGAACTAAGGTATGTGCTATGTGGTAATAACGCTGGTGGAGAAACTATTTAAAATAGACAAATATGGAATAATAGTGCAAAGACTTTTGAAGTTGTCATTTTAGACCTGAGATGTTCAATAAGCTGTGGCACAATGTCAGCTATAGGATTGGCTCCAGCTCCCCCACAACCCTCACAGGATCAGCGGTATAGATGGATATAGAGATGGATGGATGAAATAAGGGGTTAATGTACATCACAATATCCCCAAAGGAAGAAATAAACAGCAAATAAGATGTAACATTTGTTTTTAAAGTTAAAGTTAAAGTTGTTTTATAATGTTTTGCATATAGGAAGTTTTCCAGTTCTTGAATATGTATCATGATATCTTTCCTTCCTCACCAGAAACACTGAACTCATCACAACAATTAACACATTTCTTTGTGTCTCTGCCGTCAGATGTCAACGAGTGTGAACGACCAGGAATCTGTGGCCCAGGCCAGTGCTACAACACCATCGGGAACTATACCTGTATCTGTCCCGTGGACTACATGCAGGTCAACGGGGGAAACAACTGCATGGGTATGTGCATGCTTGTGACTCTGCCCAAACAGTAACATGCCATGCGTGATGATAGTTTAGCATTAACCTTCTTAAGCTTTTTGTCCTTACAAACGCACACAGACATGAGGAAGAGCTACTGCTACAGGAACTTCTACTCCGACAACCGGACGTGTGACGGAGAGCTGACCTTCAACATGACCAAGAAGATGTGCTGCTGCTCCTACAACATCGGCCGGGCGTGGAATAAACCCTGCGAGCAGTGTCCTGTGCCCAGCACTGGTGAGCTCTCATCCTCAGTTGTGCCAGAACACGTCTGTGTGAAGAATGTACAAGAAATAAAACCAGAGTCTTGTGTCCACTCAGATGAGTTTGCGAATCTGTGCGGCAGTGTGAGACCTGGATATTACATCGACATCATCACTGGACGGGTCATTGGTAAGAGTTCCCCATTAATAGTGATTTGGGGGGAAATGACAAAGTGTGTTATCTTCACGTCTCATTCCTCTGACTCTTCCTCGTGTGATAGATATCGATGAGTGCAGGGAAATCCCAGGAGTCTGTGAGAATGGAGTCTGCATCAACATGATCGGCAGCTTCAGGTGCGAGTGTCCCATTGGTTTCATCTACAATGACAAGCTGCTGATTTGTGAAGGTAAGACTTGCGATCAATTGAAGGTGATGACAAAACACTTCATGCAGGGAATTCAGGTTTTTCTCTTTTACATTTCAACACACTATAAACGTCTTTGAATGCGTCTGTCCCTGTTGTCAGATATCGATGAATGTCAGAATGGACCCGTGTGCCAGCAGAACGCCGCCTGCCTGAACATGCCAGGAAGCTTCCGCTGCGATTGTAAACCTGGGTATCGCTTCACTCCCACCGGACAATGCCTAGGTAAGACATTTAAAACAGGTAGAGGGGGTCAGCAGCAGTCAGATCCTCATGTCACTCAACCTGCAGCTCCTCAGTCCATTCTAGACCCTACAATAAGTCATTTAATGCCTCTTAATGCTCAAATCAGTATTACAGAACAACTGGGGACTCGCTGTTTACCAGGTTAACTTGGATACCCCCCAACAAGTCAATATATTTATACTACACCTCAGTGCACTTTTCATATAGGGCGTTTTTGTATGTCTTTATACGAATATAAATAATGGTTGCCAGGACGTGCAATCACTTAGCGATAGTGGCGAGGAAAGACCTACTTTTAAGAAGCAGACACCTCAAATACAAATCGGCCCATCCAATCAAATCGACTTTGATTGGATGGGTTGGGAGACAGAACGAGGGAAAAGGAAAGAGAGGGAAAGAAAGAAAAGGAGAAACACAGTTTGGATGATTTACAGTTATGTAGTGTTTTTTAGAAAATGCACAGTAATCTCATCAGCAGGACAACAAGGACTAAACTGCTTATAACTGATTAATTGATACTGAGACCAACCTACTGGTGGTAGAATCGTGACAGGTGCAAAGCAGAAATATTGGTAACTGCAAGTCAAGGTGTAATGATAAGAGGTGTTTGGATTTTAAGGCTTCAACATCAGACAGTCTGATGCCTTTTCCCATTTGGGGCCCATTAGGAAAAGACACTGCCGCCTGCAGACGTCTTTTTAGCTCTTGGGATGAGCGCTGTATTCTGAGAACGCAAAGCATGGGCTGGAATATAAGGTTTAAGGAGATCAGACAGGCATCAGGGGGCAAGCTCATAAAGAATGTTATATGTCATAAAAAAGTACCTTAAAATCTGATATGGAGCTGACATGGATTTATTGTGGTCATTTTCTGGATTCAGTTAAATTCAGCCACGGTATCTGTACCATTTGAAAAGCACTGGCATGTGGCAGGCCAGAAAACAAACTGTTACACAACTTGCTATTGATGAAAGAAAGGGCTGAATTAAGGTTTCAGCATCTGCAGTGGATAGAAAACACATCATTTTATTTCTGTTGCTGTTGATGTCTTCTGTTCTCATCAAAGGAGAGGGTATGCTATTTTTAGACATCAACCTTAATTGGCCTTTAAAGTCAGATACAATATCATCTGCGTAGCATTTAAAAATCAATTCCATAACTTCGAATAATTAGGTTAAGATGTGTAAATCTAGAGTGCACACAAAACAATACAAACACGTCTTTGACAAACTGTTATTCTTTTTAATGATTTAGATTAAAATACTTAAAAGTAGCACATTTTGGCTTCTGTAAAGTGAAACAGATTTTCTTGACATTTATATTGCAGAAGGGAACAGAAGCAGCACAGTGACATTCGGGCTGGGGGGGGGGATCTTCATGGTGGGCTTGTTATTAGAGAAGAGAAAATGTGAAGCATGTGTTGAGCTGTTGAACATGTGCTGCAGTGTATCTGAAACATGTCGCTGTCTGTCTGGAGAATCCTCACTGATAAGTGAATGTTACATCAACATCCTGTTGTTGCTTCCTGCTCACGGTCAGACTCCAGTGGGAGAGAACTGAAGCTGTGGTGAGAGACCAGTATGAATCAGACGCAGCGATTAAACTTTGATTAAAAAAAATAAGCTTTGCGGCAAAACATAATGTGAGTGAAGTATTTAGCACTAGACATGTTTTCACTTAAATTAAACAATTGTGTTGCTCTGGTGTCATGAAATACAGTTATTGTGTCATCGTGCAACAGAGATAATAACCAGTTACAGTCATATTAGTGGCTAACAACAGATATGTAGAAGATTAATGAGTTATCATCAACTCTCAGTAGCATGACTGTCTGATTTTTATTATTTTTGGTATGATTTTATTGGTATGACCTCACAATATATCAATTGAAGAAATAAAAACACACCAAATGAACACTTTAGACACTTTAGACGACACCAGGTGAAATTGCCTTGTGCCATTGGAATAACCACCTTACTGGGAGACCTGATGCTATTGCTGCTGTATATTCTATGATCCTTTTTGTGTTTTTACCCACTGTGATTTTCACACATCTCCTTTCTCCTTTAATCAGACCGTAATGAATGCCTGGAGAACACTGGTATATGCAACCCGGGTCAGTGCATCGACACGCTGGGTAGCTATCGCTGCATCTGCCCCAACGGCTTCAAGGCGACGCGGGACCAGTCGATGTGTGTCGGTAAGCTTTGTCCCCCCCCCCAGCCAGCTCTCTGTTGTCTTTAGTTTAGTTCAGTGAGCAATGTGAATAACGTTATAAGGTGAAACTGGGATGTTCTCTGGTTCCAGACGTGGACGAGTGCGAGAGACAACCCTGTGGAAACGGGACCTGTAAGAACACAGTGGGCTCCTACAACTGCCTCTGCTACCCCGGCTTCCTGAACTCACACAACAGTGACTGCATAGGTGCGTGCATCAGGGGATGTGTTGCAATAGAGCAAGAACAAGAGCGCTACAGTCTGTGTGTGGTGTTATGTTGTGGTGATGGTGTGTTTGTGTTGACCAGATGTCGACGAGTGTTCGACGCAGCGAGGCTTGTGTCGAAACGGGCAGTGTGTGAACACAGTGGGCACCTTCCTCTGTGTGTGCCATGACGGCTATGAGCTCACTCATGATGGCAGACTGTGTGCAGGTACGGACACACCACTTTCCCTTTATTTTTCTATATTTCTGATTATAACATTTATCATTTATGGTGAATTCCTTGTGTATTCCTTCTCCCTCAGATATTAATGAGTGTGCAGTGAATCCAGGCACATGCGGTGCAGGAACTTGTCTGAATCTGGACGGCTCCTACAGGTGTATCTGCCCCCCCGGCTACTATCTGCATGAGGAAACCTGTGAAGGTAAAGCAACACAAAGCCAACGAGTTCTGCAGCATGAACAATGAAAAACAGGATTAGATTAGATTCAACTTTATTGTCATTGCACATCACAAGTACTTATACAACGAAATGCAGTTTAGCATCTCACCAGAAGTGCAAAAAAAAAGTCAGTAAAAGTGCAGAGTATTGTGCATATTTAAAGTGGAATAAGTAAATAAATAAGATATGTACAGTAAGAAATATATATGGAATAGTACAGTATTAAGAGGTATTGCTATGATATAAGAACGATGAATACACTATAAGCAAGATAAATATATAAATATGAATACACTATAGGCGGGATAATACAGTAATAAAAAAAAGTAAGAGTCTAGTGCAAATGTTCAAATGTTCAGTGGTTGGAGGAGGGTGTGGGGCAGTCCAAGCCAGGGAGGAGGGGTGCACGCTGCACGCTTGGGTGAATCTCACCTCAACTAATTCAGTGAACACTTGCTTATATACAACACACATATAAACACACACACACATATATATATTATATAAATTACATTTTAGAGGGACTGCTGAGAAGTGCAAGAAGAGAATAAACTGCCACTCCGACTCGTCCTCCTTTTGAACCGCCCATCTCCTCCCCGTCCACACGTGGGTTTGGGTTCAGGCCAGAGAACCTGGGTTGTTTACACAGTGGGGCTGATGAAGAGATTTTCGGCAGACTTCAACACATTCCTGCTCTGTGCTCTGTTCCTGGAAGCCGAGGGGAACGGCTCTCGGTTCTCAGCCTCGGTAACGGCAGCAGCTGGTCATTGTGATGAGCGCACATGTGACAGGGACTCTGATCCAGATAATTCGCCTTCATCCCACCGGCCATTAGTGAGATTACACTCGGTTTTATCACATGTGGATAGACCATGAAGTCGAGGTATGACTTCATCCGTGCAGCCATGACAGCACCAGTAAAAATGAGATGTGAATTAGGGACTGCAGGATGGAATTCTGATGCCACAGAATTAGGAATGGATTTAGATTTTATATGTATAATGTGTCCCGTTGATAAGGTGACTGATGTTGTGCCTCTTTTTGTGTGTCAGATATCGACGAGTGCTCCCAGTCACCTGAGATGTGCACATTTGGAACCTGCTCAAACACTGAGGGAAGCTTCACCTGCTTGTGTCCTGAAGGCTTCCAGATCTCTGCCTCCGGACGCAGATGTTTAGGTAATTTTGTGTGTGTCTGTGTGTGCGTGTGTGTGTGTGTGTACTGGTTTTGTTACCTCTTAAGACCTCTTCCAGCATAAACACTGACCTTGTAAGGACCAGTAGACCTCATGGGGACCGAAGCCTGGTCTTAATGAGGCAGAGCATCAATCTGAGGTATTGATTAAAGTGAAAGGTAAGATGTGAATTGTGGTTGAAGTAGGGTTGGAGTTGAATGGAAGTCAATGCATCATCCTAATGAGGACAAACTGAGTGAGTATGCATCAAGTTCAAAGTGCAGAGTGTGAATTCTCATGTATCTGTATGATGTGTCTGTGAGTTGAGACTAAGCAGCAGTCAGTGGTGTCCGACTTTATCTGCTCCTTCATGATAGCACACTGGGTTCAGGCTGCTTCTGCTGCCTCAACAAGGCCAAGGGTGGCTCTGGACAAATCACTGTTCCATTTCCTGATCTGTGTGTGTGTGTGTGTGTGCGCGCGTGTGTGTGCGCCTGTGTGTGTGTGTTTATGTACATCTGTGTGTTTCTGGCCTGGGTGGGTGCATGCTGAGTCCTCCGTTAGGGTGTTCCCCCTTCAAACACTGAAGTGATGACATCATCGGTTCAGCGAGGCAGTCTCCAGTTTGTGTTTCACATTTCTCCCCAGTGTCAGCCGGGCTCCACCGAGGGTCGGGGGGGATAAGGAGGGAGGAGCTGGGTGGAGAGTGAGGAGTAAGGGCCAGGAGACAGATCAAAGTTGAACCCTGTCCCACTGAGACAACACTTGTTGTTGCCAGGACTCCTCAGTGATTAATATAGTTTAAATTTTAATGCCATGGTGGTTTTTACAAACATCCATTATCACAACCAGAGACTGTTTGTGATTAGATATCTGTCACCAGCCTCTCCACCATCAGATGTGTAACACCACTTTACAGATTTATCTCAAAAGTTATATCTCCAATAACATTTGTGACTTTTTACGCCATATTTCCTGTTTGATATTATTCTGCCACTGATTCAAAGCTTATCTGACACACATTTCATATATGACCTACAGAATAAGAATGACGTGTGCACGTGCTGACGCTCACACACACTTGGTTACCAGCTGTGCACAAAGAACTAAACGTAAATCTCTTTTGAGGAAAGGCTGACAAATCAGTTTCATGGAAGAAAGTAACATGACACTTTTTTACATCCTCCCTGCACCACCAGGTGCTCATGCATGTGATCCTGGCCTCTGAGCCAGGTGTGTGTGTGTGTGTGTGTGTGTGTATATGTGTGTGATCTATGGTGGTCAGAAAGCTTATTTGTGTTGCATTCAGTGAAGGCCAGTGCTAGCAGGAGAGCACGACCATATGCTTCTTATTACAAGTAAGTGCCTGCCCAGTCCAGGAGGAACCAGGGCGGGAGAGAACGAGAGACACAAAGAGAGACAGAGAGAGAGAGACAGAGAGAGAAAAAGAGAGAGAGAGAGAAAACGAGAGAGAGAGAGAGATAGACAGAGCGAGATAGATAGAGAGAGAGCTACAGAGATAGAGATAGAGAGATATACAGAGATAGAGAGACAGAACAAGATAGAGAGACAAAGAAAATGATAGACAGAGACACAGAGAGAGCACATGATGGTTCTTCTGTGTCTCTTTCTCTCTCTGGTTCACTATTTCTCTCTCTCTGTCTCTCTCTCTCACTATAAACACTTGACCAATTTGGTTTAAAAGGAAACCCTTTTTTTTGTAGTCAACTTTCAATAAAAACAGGTAAAATGTGGAGCTGTCCCTTTAAGATGAGCAAAGGTTTTGGAATATTGCTGCTTCCATCCATCACTCTGTCTACAAGCTGACTCGTCATATTCACTACTGTTGTGTGTGTGTTTGTGTGTGTGTGTGTGTGTGTGTGTGTGTGTGTGTGTGTGTGTGTGTGTGTTCACCTCTAGACATCCGTGTGAACTACTGCTATACCAAGTTTGACAGTGGCCGCTGCCTTGCTCCGAAGCCTCAGAACACTTCCAAGGCGGCGTGCTGCTGCACTGGGATGCCAGGTCAAGGCTGGGGAGACCCCTGTGAGATCTGCCCGAGCAAGGGAGAGGGTGCGTACTGTTCTTATCACAAACACACACAGTATGCAGGGAAACACTTACATCTATGCATAGCAGTAAATAATTGACATTATTTCATGGTGTTTGTGACTCTTCTCATCTCATGGTTCCAGAGGGGTATCCTCTCCTCTGTCCCAATGAGGGATATCAGACGGGGACAGACGACTCCCCAAAAGGTAGGAGTGTCCTCCCTGAACCTTCACTGCTCTGCTGCTCCTTCACAGTGCGGGAGTTTAATCTGCTTGTTTACAACGTCTTCTCATTGTAGATATCGATGAATGCATCAACGACCCTTGCATCAACGGCCAGTGCATCAACACAGACGGCTCCTTCCGCTGTGAATGTCCCATGGGATACCGCCTGGACACCAGTGGAGTCAGATGTGAAGGTCAGTGTCTCTTCATCCTCATCTTCCTCGTCTCTGTGTCTCTTTCACTCTCCCCTCACTTATTCATTCACCTGGTAAATATGAAACCGACACTACAATGGTTAACTGTTACTGTCGTCAACACAGACATCAATGAGTGTGAAATCGGGAACCCTTGCGGCAACGGCACGTGCACCAATGTCATCGGTGGGTTCGAATGTGCGTGTGATGACGGCTTCGAGCCCGGCTCAATGATGACCTGCGAAGGTATGTCACGCCTCTCACGTGCACTCTCACGTGCACATCATGCAGGCTTTTGTACGTCTGTGGGTACGACTCTAACTTGTCACCTTCTGTTCCAGACATCAACGAGTGTGCCCAGAACCCCCTGCTGTGCGCCTTCCGCTGTGTGAACGTGTACGGCTCCTACGAGTGTAAATGTCCCACGGGCTACGTCCTGCGTGAGGACAAGAGGATGTGTAAAGGTGGGACGTCTCAGTGACTCACTTATACTCTCAGCTCGCTCAGTCTGTGTCAGTTTACTGGAGACGGGCCTGTCCCAGAACGCTCTGTCTCCGTTGGATCCTCGAGGGTCCTCTGTCTCGACCGAAACCGGCTATTTACACCTCTGCACTCGCAGATAGCTCGGGCACCATAGCAACGGATGTATTTGGAGGGAAGCTCTGAGACAGGAGGAACTTGTCAGTGTCTATAGCGTCACTGTTTACATTAGATCTCCAAACAGACCACCAGCTCTCCCACTACATGCCTGTAAGCACTCAGCGTCGGACTGAGTGGTTAGATTAAACGGCAGGGTGCACGAGTGCCTGTGTTACATCACTGGTTCTTCCTCCTTACTCTTTGTGTTCTGTCTTTTTTTTGTCCTTCTCCAGATCAGAACGAGTGTGAGGATGGTATCGATGACTGTGCCAGCAGAGGCATGACCTGCAAGAACCTGATCGGAACATACATGTGCATCTGTGCGCCCGGGTTCACACGCCATCCCAGTGGAGACGGGTGCATGGGTACGATTATCATTGTGTCCCTATGTATGACATCATACACCATTACTCTAGCTCATAACATGAATCTTGGCTTAACTCTACATAAAATTAATCCAATTTGATATTAATCAGCGTTTCGTGCAACAGCAAAGTGTGTATTCTGGATTTTATCCAGTTGTAGGAGTTGTTAACAACTCATATCTCTGATTTATCCTGGTTACCGGTGAATATGAATCACTATCAAAGAATGGACTTGAGCCATTAGAGACTTTGTGAAACTAACAATAAGATAATTCTGGGGAAACAGTGAATCTTTACCATTTTTGCCATGAAAATCAAATGGTAAACTCTGGATATTTTCACAAAATCAATCAAACCCCCATACTGGTGGATATATACTTTGGGGATTTAAAAAACAGGAAACACAATTAAAAGCAAAAGTGGGAAACAAACAGATTTGTCAACTTATTTAAATATACGATAAAAAAAAGTAAGGCCATCAGAAATACTGCACTTGGTTGAATCTCCACTTTAACTTAATATAATCCTGTGTAACAAATATTTCATTTATTTCTTTGACCTGTGTGTGTGTGTGTCTGTGTGTGTGTGTGTGTGTGTGTATGTTAGATCTGAACGAGTGTACAGCCAAACCAGGGACCTGTAGGAACGGCCGCTGTGAGAACACAGTGGGAAGCTACCGCTGCAGATGTGACCAAGGCTTCGTCGCTAACCCAACACAGACTGAATGTGTCGGTGCGTATAATACCTATATATCAAAGGTTTCTCCATTTTAAATTCCATTTACATATATATAATTTTAAATCATATTTGAGTGTTTATCTTATTCTAAGCTTTTACTGTTAAATCCATTTTTTTTTGTACTTATGATATATAGTTTATATTGTACTTGTAGAGTGACAATGAAGATACATATAATATAAGAATGCCCACAAGGGGGAAAAACACTTGTTTTACTGGGTGAAGCAGTCATTTTAATCTCAGTAGGAAATTAACCATTCCATGACAGTCTTGTTAAAAACCATGTGTCTGTTGCTGTCGAGATAGGAGCAAGGAAGTCCTCTCGAAGGCCCTATGCTAAATATACTGTGTAGACATGATGTGCTGAACCCGGTGAGAAAAGCGTCTGCAGCTCTCCAGCTATCTGCCTCCTCACAGACAGCAGTGATAGAGCCGTGTGGGTAATCTCTTCACGTCTGGTTTTCCGAGGCCAGGTCCTGTCTGGGTGGTTTTGGGGTTTTCTTTTTGTCTCGTGGTCACACTCGCTTCTCTCTCTGTGTCTGTGTCCCCCCCCACCCACCCACCCTCCCTCCAGATAACCGTGATGGCTTCTGCTTCACCGAGGTCCTGACCACTCTGTGTCAGATGACGTCGAGCAACAGGAACCTGGTGACCAAGTCCGAGTGCTGCTGCGACGGAGGCCGAGGCTGGGGCACCAACTGTGAGCTGTGCCCGCTGCCCGGGACCACCCAGTACAAGAAGATGTGTCCCCTGGGACCTGGGTACACCACTGACGGCAGAGGTGTGGAACTAAACACAACTGGGAACTTGTGTGGAACGTTCTCCGAAATAATTGTTGCATTAAAAGTTCTTATCATTCACGAAGCAAACAGGAGGTCAGTTTTATGTAATAAATCTAAAATTGATCAACAGAGATAAGTGAGGCTCCACTCAGTCGGCAGAACCTGGACTGTTGTTGTTGCCGTTGTCATGAACTCGCTCTTGTCGTGATAAACAATGTCACTAAGGTTGATGAGTCCCAGCCGGTGTAGATGTTACATTTCCTCCAACCTGGAATCCAGACACTCACTTGCTGTGATTAAAAGCATTTTATGTTTTTAATTTAGGCTGCATCATTCGGAGAGGGGGAAGAAAACATCCAAGTCAGAAAGAAAATTCTGCATTTAATTTTAATGATATCTGTTGGTCAGCAGGAAGGGCTTTCAAAAAGTTCCCTGCTCACACCTGCTCTACAAAAGATGAAGCAGACTCCAACGTGATTATCTGAACAAGTTTTGGGGTTAATGTTCTATGTGTAGTAAAATGATTGGAGAGCATCCAGATGAAACGTGCCTGAATGCTACAGCAGCTGCTACGCCTCATAAATGTATCAGCTGTAACTAGTACACAGGAAACCACTTATGCGTTGGCTGATCAAATCCCTTACTAAGCATTGGTTGGCTCTCTCTCATTTGACACAACGCTGATTTGTGTAACTCCCCTTGGAGCTGACTCTTCTCCTTGTCGGTCCAGATATTGACGAGTGTCGCGTCATGGGGAACTTGTGCAAAGAACGGTCAGTGCATCAACTCTCTGGGCTCCTACAGCTGCACCTGCAAACCCGGCTACACCACGGACATCAGCGGCACGCGGTGTGTGGGTAAGACTCCGTTCGATCACCGGCACTTAACCCTTTATGGACTCTTTTCCTGCCCACACAGCCCGAGTCTGCCCGTCTCATCATCTCCCCTTATGGAATTTCAGGCTCAAACTCTCTCTCTCTCTCTCTCTCTCTCTGTCTCACCCTCACCCTTTCCCCGTCTCACTGTAGATGTGGACGAGTGCATCCAGGCTCCGAAGCCCTGCAACTTCATCTGTAAGAACACGGAGGGAGGCTACCTCTGCTCCTGCCCCCGCGGATACATCCTGCAGGAGGACGGAAAGAGCTGCAAAGGTGACACACATGAAATACACCACCTCTAAGTACTGCGGCTGCTCGGCTCAGTAGGAACTCACAGCGGCACGCTCCTCCTCCCGCTCGACTGAACCTCCAAGTTAGAGCTGCCAACTCCAACTTGGTCCATAAGCGTGTACGAGCCGCTGACCCTGTGCATCTGTGTGCGTCAGTGTTTGTCAGGCCTGTTTGTGAGTCTAAACACGGTTTGCTCACGGTGTTCAGTCGTTTTCATCTTTATTTACTGTAGCTGTAGCTGTGTTTCCTGTGGCTGGTTCATTTGCAGTTCATTTGTAGGTCAGTGACTGTAGAAGGACTGGAATTTGACTCGGAGCAGCCCCCATACAGTAGTGCATACACTGATCTGACCCAGTTCCAACCACTGGATCATAAAATGCACTTTTAAAACGACTTTGCACATTTACTTTTTCTTTTAAACTGTTCCTTGTATTTCTCTTCTGTTTCAGATCTGGACGAGTGTTCGTCCAAACAGCACAACTGTCAGTTCCTATGTGTTAACACCATCGGTGGCTTTACATGTAAATGCCCCCCCGGCTTCACCCAGCATCACACTGCCTGCATTGGTAAGCACACACACGGCAAAGACAAATATTTTGTAATCATAATTTGCTACTTAAACAATTGTTTACAGTATATGCTCAATGCACACACAATCAGTTCCTCCACAGTGTCATTGCTGCATGACCGAGTTAGAGGCTCTGGACTTTCTCCTGCCAGCCCCCCCCCATAGGAAGAACTCCAGGGATAATGTCTGAGTGAGGGCAGGTCACAGCAGGACATCCTCCACAGGATTCCTGTTGTGAATACATCTGACCAGAGAATCTCCTGTTGTGATCTTCTTGTGTCGATCTCTGTAGAAAGTCCAGAGCCAGTTGTGAGGACATTCTCTGGAGTTCATGTCTCCACAGAACCTTCCAGCCCGGCTCATAAAAGCCCTCTGAAGCTCCCTCTTGTCTCTCTTTTACTGACTCTCATTCAGAGTTAATGGACTCTGGGTGATATCACACTGATCTAATTAGGCCGGAGGGGTTTGTAGTCATGGCAGCTTAGCAATGCTTTGTTATGGAACATAGCAGTGGATCGCCGTGACTACCACCAGCCCTTTTTTCTTTCTGGACCATAAAGCAGGTCTTATGATCTCACATCAAGTCAGTGGCAGGGAACCCTCAGTTCGGATGATGGGCCGGTGACAACGGTTGGAGAAACATGGGTCGGACATAAAACATGAAAACGAATCTCAGCAGCTGCTTCACCAAAAGTAAAGTTACTGACCTGAACACTTCTCCAGGCGTATTGTAAAGATTATAAAACCTCATTCCTTCCAGTACATCTGCTCTTTGGAGCTGCAAAGAAAAACATGTGTCCTTGTCCAGTTTGCTGATGTTTCAAGTTTCATTTTTTCAGTCACACTGACTGATAATGTTTCTTACTTTAAAGCACCAAGTGCTCAGAGAAGGTAGATGCTCCCCTCTATGGGTTCGAGACCTATTAGCCGCATGTTGATAGTTTAACCTAACAGGGATCTGAAGCTGGGAACAGAACAAAAGACTTTTAAAAATCTTTGAAACTAACTGTGAAAATCCAGGATCCAGCAACCAACCATTGACATTCAGATATTACATCTTTTCTCCGCTTTCATCTCAGTGAAGCTCAAACTACTTGATCGAGTTCAGATTTGCGCGGACTCCAAACACAATTGTCAAACATTTGTTCGTGTTGTCTGAGAAAACAGAATGAACTAAACGCTCACTTGCTACTTTTCCAGGCAAAGCAAGTAGATGTTGGGTTTAGATTATATTTGCCAGACTATTATTCCCAAAGTCCAAAGTGAGCTGTAAAATGAGAACTCTTGTGGTCTGAGGTTAGCTGAGAGATTTTATCATTACACAGGGATAGTTCACCGAAAAATGGAAATTCACCCGTTATCTACTCGCCACTTTACCGATGGAGGCTAAAGTGTTTTCTCTTCGGGGGAACGATGCCTTCAAGCTCCTCCAGACTGTGGGATTAAAAAGCCATCTGCCCTTTTTCTATCAAGACTGATCTTGATTGATCTGTCTACACTCGTCTGAACTTTTCCTCCTCTCTGCGTAGACAACAACGAGTGTGCCTCTGACTCCGGCTTGTGCGGCTCCAATGGCGCCTGCCAGAACACGCCGGGGAGCTTCAACTGCGACTGCCAGCGAGGATTCTCATTAGATCCCAACGGACAAAGCTGCGAAGGTCTGAAAAACGAGTGATATCAACGTCAGAATCGGCTGATTACAGAATAAACGGTTGTTACAGTCGTCTGCTTGTGTGTTTGTCCCTGACAGATACGGACGAGTGTGATGGAAACCACAGGTGTCAGCATGGCTGCCAGAATCTGGTGGGTGGATACAGGTGCAGCTGTCCTCAAGGCTACCTGCAGCACTACCAGTGGAACCAGTGTGTGGGTGAGTTAAACCACTGCACCGCTTTTTATCCGCAAACATTCTTTCCTCTCAGAGCATCCTGGTGAAAGTGTGTCTGATTCAGTCTGGATGTTCTGGGCTGGAGCCCGACCTGGAACATTTATAAAAACAACTTCACCTCCGTGCACTGTTTAAATATGAATGTCTCCAAAATGTTTTTCCCTATCTCCGGAAATTTCAACCCTTCCCTGAAGAAAGGAAAGTTTATGTTTGAATTAATGCTCATTATCAGCTGAGTCGATTTCTTATTCTAAAACAAGAACCGGAAAATGAAAAAGTGGGCGTTTTTTGGGTATCAGTGTTTGTAACAACCTTTTAAAACCAGTCACGACTTGATTTCATTCCACTTTCTGCTTTTCTCCAATTTAGAATTTTCATTTAATAGGTAAAAAATGAAAAGTCCAGTGTCAATTAGTAAACAATGCAAAAATAAAGCCAATTTATAACTTAAACTATAACCTGCCTGCCTCTCGTGGTTGTAAATAGATTCTATTGGCGCCAATTCTATTTCCCCCCATTGTAGTAAATACAGTCAGAAGGGAAACAACAGGGAAGTGAAGGAACAGTCGAGAAGAGAGAGAGAGAAAGGATGGTAGATATAAAAACAGCTGTTTCCACTCTCCTCCTCCTCCTGCTGAGGGATTATTGTGAAGAATTAAATTAAAAACAAGTTGTGCTTTATTTGTGATGACAGTTTAGTTTCGTGCAAAAGTAACACAAATAACATGTGTTGATGTGTGTGTGTGAGGGACAACACCATAATTAAAGCAGTTTTAAATTTTATAATTATGTTTGATTGAAACAGAGGTGTTGAAATATGATGTTGACAAGAGGGAATGGGCTCATGAAATAAATCTAACTCGAAAAGGAGTCAAATCTTTTAGTACATACATTTATTGGAATAGTTTAGTCACAGACAGAAATTGTGTTTGTTTGTGTGTGTGTTTGTCTTTACGCTCCAAAATAATAATAAGCTTCTGTTGATCAAGCCTTTATTTCATCAGTATTGTTTGTCCTTTAAACCGGAGCGACCTTTTGCTTGTTTACTTCCTGTCACATTTCCCGCGAGCCAGACGAGAACGAGTGCATGAACAGCCAGATCTGCGGGGGGGGCGTCGTGCCACAACACCCTGGGGAGCTTCCGCTGCCTCTGCCCCACGGGCTTCAACTACGAGCAGGCCGGCGGCTGCTCGGACATCAACGAGTGCTCCACCAGCCAGAACCCCTGCAAGTTCGGCTGCTCCAACACGGATGGAGGTTACCTCTGCGGCTGTCCCAACGGCTACTTCCGTGCAGGACAAGGGTGAGTTGTGTTAGAACCCCGACTCCTGAGTGGAAGGTGTCTGTAGAAGCTTCTAGTTGACTGATGGGGTTCCGTCTCCCTCGGTTTCAGGCACTGCATCACGGGGCTTGGCTTCACCGACGGGGGCCCCGGCGGTGGAGAAGGAGCTGAGGCGGATGATAACTCCCTGTCTCACGAGGCCTGCTATGAATGTAAGATCAACGGTTACCCCAAGAAGGGACGCAAACGCCGCAGCACCAACTCAACACAAGAGGAGACTACGGAAGACAACCAGGTGATTAGAGAGGCGGTGGACTAGTGGCAGAAACTTGTACTCTGTGCAGAAAAGGTCTCTGGTTCGACTCCACGGAGTAAAAACAAAAGAAGAACCTGGATTGATCTGTCCAAAAATCCAAGAGGATTCTCCCTACCCTGTCTAGTGCCCCTGAGCAAGGCACCTTACTCCCTCGACATCTGCTCCCCGGGCGCTGTACATGGCTGCTCACTGCTCTGTGTGTCCTGCACCAGATGGGTTAAAAGCAGAGGCTAAATTTCCTAAAACTTCATGAGTGTGTCTGTGCATGTCTGTGCATGTGTTTGGGATAAATAAATGTATCTAATCTTAATAATCTTAATTAATCTTAATTAGTTTGGCTCTAGCTGCCATTTTTGACTGGACCACAATGGCCTTACACAGTAGATCTCGTATCTTCTCCTCAGTGAACTCAATCTGACTGGTTCCTGCAGGTGACTGAGGAGGTGGTCAGTCTGGCCAGCCTGGACATCGAGGACACCCTGCAGCTCCACCTCAACATCAGCGACCTGAGCAACCGCGACCACATCCTGGAGTTCACCCCGGCCCTGTCCGCGCTCAGCGAACACGTGCGCTACAGCATCGACTACGGCAACGACGAGGGCTACTTCAAGATCAACCAGCGGGAGGGTGTCAGCTACCTGCACATGAGCAAGAAGAAGTCCCTCCCCCCGGGGGCGTACGACCTGCACATCAGCAGCGTGTCCCTCTACAAGACCAAGGACCTGGCCGAGCTGGAGGACCAGCACGATAAAGACTACCTCACGGGACAGCTGGGAGACATACTGAAGATGAGGGTGCAGCTCATCCTCCATTAACCGTCACGGGACTGAGGCGGGCAGATGTTGCCGGCGGGCTGCTCACCCAGGGTCAGGCTCACGCTCCCCATGCCTGACTCTGGGTCAGTGGTTTCAGGGGCAACTTCCCACTTGCTAGGACGGGGAGAAGAGCTCACCACCAAAGAGACAAGAGCTGGGGGGGAGGGGACAGGGGGGGGGGACCTGCGTCATTTGATTGCCAAAGATGATTCTACATATCATGCGTATACAATATCTGAGGAGAACACCAGCGGAATGAGGCGGTGTGACGCACCGCCCCGACACATGTGCACAGCCGTGTGTGAAGCACCAGTGAGAGTGTGAATGGTTTTTTAAATCGTGGGGTTAAATGTTCTGTAATGATATGTGGAATCAGGTGCTGTTTGAAGGGCTTGTGGACTGCAGGAAGCTTTAAAACGCTGAGTTGTTATTTTTTTATTTTTGTTTAGAACTCCTCTTAGGTGGAAGGAAAGGGCGAGTCCCAATAGTCTGCAATAAAGTAATTTCCTCCCCTGGTGGTCAACGACTGAACCGACCTGGACACACGGAAGTTAACACACTTGTCCTTCCCACTATGTTACCTTAATGGAGGGGAGATAAAAGAAAAAGATTGAGACTGGTCAGGAGAGGAAAGGAACCTGCGATGGACTATTGAGATGTAGCCATGTCTGAGCTTGAATGACTCCTACTGCATATTTAAACTTCGCTTTTTCCATCTTTTCCTACTGACTAGAATAATTCATATTTACTGGTGCTAGCAACACGACCACGTAGACTTCTGAATGCACTGTGCTACTATACACAACTCAGTAGTAAACAAGAAACAATCCCGTCGGCCATTCTGAAGGTTTTTCCCGTCTTTGCGAACCGTTAACAGCTCCTAGCTGCATAGCCCGTCTGCTCTCCTCTATACTACATGTAAATTGTGTTTATACTGTAATAATCAATGCCACTTTTAATCTATGAAGCCTTTGTAAACTAGAGGAAGCCCCTGGAATAGAGGGGTTTGTAATGGTGCTTATAATGACCAACTACTTCCTTTGTAAACTGTGTATACATACACACGCCTGCACACATACACACAAACAAAAAAACACACATTGATGATGCCAAACCTGGGCGTTCATGATTATGCACTGAGGTCTGCGCGGCCACACATTCTCTCACAAGTACAATCAGTGCAGCATTGCCATGGACCAGCCTGACACCAGTCTGTGTTCCCTGTTCACATCAGTGAGGGTTTAGTTGTAAATTCACAATAAAAACATATTTTTGGTGTATATGTATTTACTGCTGTGTTTTCACCTTCATCCAGGTTTGAATTTCGGTTTATTTAAAAAAAAAGGTCAACAGGCCTCAAATAGCTTCATTACTCTAGTGGTGTCTTGTCCTGCACTGCCCCCGTGTGGACACTTCACAAAGCTCAATCTTTGGTGCTCAACGCTCACATTCAACACAACAAAACTCACCAACGTAGAAAAACAAAAACTTTATTAACACCATCTCTAAATATTTTAAACATATGTATATGTGCATCACAACGGGTCAGTTGCGTCCAGTCGATCCGAAGCCTCCGGCCCCGCGCTCCGTCTCATCGAGCGTCTGAAACACAACATACATGTGACAGTTACTCTGATGAAACCTCGTAAAGACAAACAGCCATTTAACACGTCAGGGAACAGTCGACTTCTAGCAGCTGTCAAGGGTTCATATGAATTTTGGGGAAGTAAATTTGACCACAGGCCCAGTGGGAGGAGCTGGGAGGGGGTGTATCGGTTGTATTTTTAGACCTTATAGCTTTAAATGTATTTTTAAAAACAGTTTCTTACCTCTTGCTCGATCAGATCTGGGTAACAGATCCTCTCACACACTAGCTGAGCCACTCGATCGCCCTTTTTCACTGGAGGGAGAGAGAAGGGTCATGAGACATCAGAATGTGGATGGCCAAATTTATTTTTACAAACACACAAGGAAGATTTAAACTTCCCACGTGTAAAGCTTTGAATTATACTTAGTCACTGTCGGTTACGTGAATACAACTTATTAATTCAACCGGTCCCCCGACTCACCCTCAAACTTGTCCTTGCTGAAGTTGAAGAGCACGACTCCTACATTTCCTCTGTAGTCTTCATCCACGACTCCAGCTGAGGAAGAACAGCCACAGACGTTAGACACCACATGATAGGACAGGGGTTCAAATATATAAAGGATTCTCATGTTAAGTAAACTCACCACCAACATCGATGAAGTGTTTCGCTGCCAGGCCAGATCTCGGTGCTGAGGAGGTGAAAATAGTGAGAGACAGTTAAGACCTGGTTTTCTGCAAATGAGGGGAAAATAAAAAAGAGACACAGCAGGAAAAACATGTAGAACCACAGCTGCAGGTTTTCATCTGTGAGTCGAACACTCACCCACTCTGCCGTAGCAGCCGTGTGGGACTGCGATCTGGATGTCCGTCTTCACGATGGCCTTGTCCATGGCACCGATGGAGTAATCGTATGCACTGTGGACATTCACAGAGTTTAGGTTATATTCACATGACGTGTGTGTGGTGTGTGTGTGTGTGTGTGTGTGTGTGTGTGTGTGTGTGTGTGTGTGTGTGTACAGAGCAGCATGAAGTGGATTCAAGCTCTGGAGGAACACATGGTGAAGATACATTCACAGATGATTTCAGGAAAACATTTTAAATTTGGAAAATGGAAATCTAGAAGGCCTTTGTATCTTTATGCCTTCACCAGGGTGTGTTAACTGTATATCAAGGATACTGCCTTTAAGAGACACAAGTTTAAAACATGCAGATATAGCTCACATTAATAAATAACAATAAAAACACTTCTGCTTGAGCTGTGACCCACCTGTAGAGATCGTATCCTGCAGCCTTGGTCGAGCCTCTGGTCGGGGTCGTGGCGTGTCCGGTCAGTTTAGCGAACCTGAGGACGGGTCTGTCTCCTGCAGGCTTCGTGTCCACCCTGGTCTTCTTGGAGGGAGACACCGCACAAGTGTCTGTTTCTTCTAGAGCAGGCATGGTGTCCACAGGTCAGATCACTCACTCACACACACACAGAGGAACTTGAACACACTGTAACACGGAGCTGGAGCTGAAAACCTCCTGAAGCTCCCGCAAAACTTTATTTTGGCGGTTTGAATGAAGGGATCTCCCGCGCGGGACGTGGCTCCTCCTCCTCAACACTACGTCAGCTGCGGATTCTTAAAGAGACAGCGTGTCGGTGTTAGCTAACATTAGCTCATATAAACCGACACAGCGGCTGTTTAATCAACATGTTAAATGTTTTTATTTATTTTTACTAAGCAGGTAAAATCTGCAGGAAACGTTTGTGTAGTCTGTAGCTATGGCAACGGTGCGTTACGGCCAAGTTCTCGCGATAGTTTCGTGAAGCTCACGAGCTGAGAAATGTTACAATATAATAAACACATTTTGAGAATATATAAATCCTCACGTTACTTACGCATTTCTCCAGAATAAAAAAAAACAGACGCAGAGAAAGCGACACACACACAGAAGCCCCAAGCGGTCAGTGAACGTTACACAATGCTAGGCTAGCGATGCTAACGGGAAGTAGATGACTCCGTGTTGTTGTGTTGCTCGCCTTTGTTCGGACGCAGCGTCTGGAGGTGAAACGTTCGTCCCGAGAACCGAGGAGCGGCGTCCGGGAGCGAGGAGCAAAGCAGCCGCAGAATCCGGAGCGTCGTCATCCCGAGGCTAGCGTCGGCTCCATGCTAACAGGCTAACATCAGCTACATGCTAACAGCTGGCTGGGACAACGCGTCCTGACAGCTTGGGTTCGTTCACCACGCTGCAGCGCCTCCTGCTGGTGGCCCGCAGCAGCACCTCTTCCAACACATGCAACACTGAGATGGCTCTGATTTCTGGATAAGAACATTTCCTCCTCCTCGTTTTAAACTCACATCCTGACGAATAACACATTTAGAAAATAGTCAAATTATTACCAGGATGTGCTTTGTGAAGAATTGCATGTTTCTATTACTGCAAAGTGAATCTCCTCCAACTTTTCATCTGTTCAACTTTAGAGAGATTCATTCGTGGAGTTTATGGCTTCAGTTTTGTTCTCACATGGAGAATTGTTTAACGATCCATGAATAGTCAAGCATTTATGAATTGAATTCCAGGATCAAGGGCTTTATAGATAGATTATTTATTCCCAGTGTGCATCAAGCATCATCTTTGGCAGCAGTCTACTTAGCAGCATATTTATATACTTAATAAAATATAATAAATACACAACTGAATAAATCACCTGTGTAATTATTATAACAATTATTAGAATATTTCTAAGTACTTGTGCAGTTCTTGTACTTTATCTGAGTTGTACTTGTTATAAGACACTTCAAGGTTCTTGCAAATTTGTCCATAAAATTGGCTCCACTTTACCTTTACAAAAACACAAAACACTTTTTTGGCTGGGATAATGCTTGTATTATTTTCTCAAATGTAAGTATTTTGGACTAAACCCAAGCAGAGTTCATTTGAATGATGGTCATCATGATTTAAGTGGATCTAATTAACTGTCTCCTGTTGGTAATAAAATAGAAAAACAATTCGGGATGAGTTCAAATTCAAGGCTCATATCCAAGCTCTGCACATGTGACACTAACTCATTGATAAATCCCTTTAGCGCTAAACCTATTTGTTTCTGAGGAAGTTCATAGACTTTATGCTTGTGTTTTGCACATTATTCGCTGGTTATATCAAATAAACATAATTACAAATATAGTTTAAAGTGTACAGCAAAAGGTTCCTCTTCCACTGACACATTTTTCTAATCAAACAACCTGATGCAGTTTCACCTAAACACCAAATAAACAACAGAGACGAGAATAAGAACCGCTCCAAATCTTTATTAATTCTTTCATTCAGAGAATCACAGTCATGTATTTAAATAGTTAAAATATACAGAATCATTTGATTTACAATCTTTTGTTTCCCCGAATTTCCCTTAAACAAAAAGTGTGACAGTTACATCGAAACATTGAAACGTCTAATGTGAAACAGGTAAACAGCTTTATGTATTTTACACTCTGTGAATATCAAGAATGTTGGAAAGAAATCATCAAACCATTGTCAGAGAATTTGGAGTTTTAAGGGAAGTGAAAGTAATGAATCCAATTATGTAGTTAATCATTTATTTAGAAATAACGACTACTGAATTCAGATATCTACTATATACATTTATTTTACAGTCACAACAGCAGGGAACACGTCTGAAAGGAACCTTTGCTAGTGATCCGACCACGAAGATTTGGCTTTGTTCCAGCTGTGTGTGTGTGTGTCTGTGTGTGTGCTTGTGTGTGTGTGTGTGTGTGTGTGTGTTTGTCCATTGTTGCAAGATACTTCAAAAATATAAAAAAATACATCAAACTTTGCCGGTGCTCCTAGATTCACATAAAAATTTAGGCCATTTTTTTTATATCATTGAGACGTAGAAAAGTTTACTTTGGTCTAGAAGCTTTCGTGAAACAGCTCATATTCTAGAACAAGCTATAAAAACAGGCTCATAGTAAAATAAGGCTCAGCCTGTGACTGACGATGACTTTTAATGACATTATGTTCGAGAACACCAGCTGTCAAACACCTAATGGTTCTATTTCTCCTCTGCTGGCTGCCTTGTCTGAATAACAATCTTGTTCTTGTACTCGTTGTGGTGCTGACACTTCTTTTTGTTAGTGCCCATTTACTCTGCGAGGTGCTCAGGAGTAGAACGTGAGGACGCTCTTGTGGTTCCCTCTGATGAGCAGCGTTGGCGGAAGGTTCTTGGTCAAAACGTCCAGCCAGGCCATGTAGAGGAAGTCAGAGACGGACTCCTTACGAGCAATGGGCATGCTCCTGTGGGGGGGGGGAGACACAGACATGAGATGGGTTCAACACTCTTTTCCTGTTTTGTCAGTTTCCTGTTTTTATTCAGCCAACAGTTGCTTTTACTTACACGATGATCAGATTGGCTGATTTGGAGTTTTCCTGGAGCACCTCGTTCAGTCGGACCTGGAGGTTGGTCTGTAAAGCAGCAGCAGGGGTAAAATTTTTTAAAAACCACCACCTCCTCCAAACTAACTGAACGTGTTGTTTCATGTCATGATGTTTACCTTCTCCTCGAAGCTGCTCAGCTCCTCGTCGGTGATTTTCCAGGGATGCTCTTTCTGCATGGCCTCGGCTGTGATTTTGTCTTTGGAGCCCTCACGCAGACGGAACGGCTCGATCATGTCCTCCAACTGCTTCAGGCTGGAGGACAGAAGAAAATATATGGAATGGATTATTACGAGGTGATTCGATTTTACGGTGGCTGGTGCACCATCTGCTGTGCTGTCAGGATCTCAGTGGTTACCTGTCGGCGCTGGGTCTGACGTGGATGTCGTCGATGACTTTGATGTCGGTGCAGTTAATCCTGAACTTCGCCAACAGAGACTTCATCCTGCAAGAGGAAGCGTCCCACAATGATTAACTTTCACGTTAATGTCGGCAATAACTTTTTAGTAAATGCTAAATAACATCTCCCATGAGCTGATGGGTTCATGTATATGGGTTTAATTAATTTAACCCAAACTATCCGTCCTTTATCTAAACAGCTGGAGAAATAAAACAGGCCGACACTTGGAGAACATGCAGACTCAGCTCAGATCGACCCCGGCCAGGATGTGCTTGCTTGTACACTTTACCCCAATTAACTTCCACATATTCATCTGTAATTGATATTGAAACTACTCACTCCTGTTTATCCAGGTGGCTGCGGTCAGGCTGCCCAGCGATGAAGATCCTCAGCTTAGAGTCCTTCCACTTCTTCCTGGTGGTGAGGATGTAGGGGAGCAGCAGGGTGAGACCTGCACATCGGTTTCCTTCATTACAAATCAATCAATGCAACTGGATTTATTGCTTAAACTATTTACCTTTGTTTTTTTTAATATGTTATATGAGACCTCATCTGGCATTTCAGTATTGTAGCATTTTTTTAGAAGTTAAGATTATAATCTATAACCAAGGAGGTCACGGTTTCTGCCCTGTTTGATTATTTGTCAAGGGGATTATGCAAAAAATACAGATTTGGTAAAGTTTCAGATTCTCACTTTCTTTAACAATGCAAGATATGGCTTTTTTTTTACATTTTCACCAATTTCCCAGGGAGTAATTCATGGATTAGGATGAAATCAGTCATATTTAAAGGGCTGATTTCTTTATCTCCTTTTTAGTTGAATTATTCAGGTTTCATTTCTTCTAGTCCGATTTCTTTCATCTTTCGGAGGACCTGACTCTGAGTCTCTGTGCACGCGTCCATCACAATCCACAGTTGAGGATGCATGAGAGAAACCTGCCACGTGAGGAGCCGACACCCACCTCCATCGTCAAAGAGCCACCACACATCGATGGTGCCTTTAGGCTGCTTCTTCTTGAACCGACCGCTGGCCTCTACCAGCCTCTCATTGATCCTGGCAATCTGCGGGGGCGGGGGTCCGACCACCGACACTGAGGGAGAGAGAGAGAGAGGAGAAAATTAAAGAGGGGTTGAGGGAGCAGGACTGGGATTTGTTGACAGAGGGTGGAGATTTCACTGGGATGGGAAAAACCAGTCAGGATCAGTGGGCCGGAAGCAGAGTGTTTACTGATGACCATCTCTGTCTGGCCAAAGATGCATCTCGGTGGCGTGTGTGTGTTTGTGTTTGTGTTTGTGTGTGTGATGCAGAGACAGAGACTGATGGAGTAAGAGGTTGAACCCCTGCTGTCTGGGTTAAAGGGCTGCTCCTCGGAGATGCTCCTCGAGTGGAACGAACGGGAGCAGGTTATTGGATTACACCCTCAGAGAGATCTTTAGCGGGAGCGCTTGATTCGATTATTTCTCAGGGGGAATGTGGAGAGGTTTACAAAAGAGAGACGTGTGTCACTGGTCTCATTTGTTGAATGTGTGTTACTTTATTCTCTGACTCAGTGGAAACGTACAAGTGGAACATCGTCATCCACGTGTTTAAAGACCAAGCTCATATGATTTAAATACCCTCAACAGACAGAACTGAGGAGTGCAGGGATGTGATACCTCTGGTCGTGAGCACTTGTGTAGACGATTTCCTGGACTTCCTGAACAGGCCTTTGGATTTCCCTCCGTTTGGCATCGCTTCGTCATCCAGGGCCTGTTGCTCCTTCGCTGCCTTCAGCATCTCCGCTGAAAGACAGAAGTATTACATTGATGTTATAATCAACACGAAGGATTCTCTTTGGCTGTTGAAAAGATGAATTCAAAGACACCGTTTTGTGTGTGTGTGTGTGTGTGTGTGTGTGTTTGTGTGTGCGTGTGTCTACTCAACCTTTAATACTTTGTAATCTACAGGACAAAGCGTCCCAGCTTATCAGTGTCATTTTATCGTTGTGATGTAAAACATGATGAGGTTGTTGTGGAAATAAAAGTTTACACTCCTATTGGCGGCTCAGCTGGTTTTTCATTTTTATTTGTGTGTTATTCTTTTGGGTAGTTTAAAAACAGTCGGGATTGATTTTAAGAAATTTACAAATGGCCTTTCCTTATAATAATAATAATAATAATAATAATAGTATAATATATAATTACTTATAAAGCACTTTTCAGAATCCATTTTAAAAAGAGCTTAAAATGGCAGCGATTGGAATTCAAAATTAAATTCAATGAAAAATCCTCATTAATCCATTTTTTGTATTGTCCTGCTCTGTTTGATGCTTTATTTTTCCATGCAGCTGTTTTCAGGGCATTTATTTCCTGTGTCATTGTGTCTCTTCTCTGTTGCCTGAAAGTAACTAACGTGATTGTTGTGATGTTGATGCAGGAGTTTCTGTAGATACTGACCTTCTGCTGCCACGATGTGTGACACATCAAGTCCCTGGTCCATCCTCAGCATCACTGTCCCATAGTCAAAGTCAAACGCGTCGCTGTGACGAAGGAGAAGGAGAACACAAACTCAACATGCACGTCTTAACAAACAGGTGTGATATTTGTCTGTGTGATCCTCGGTGTGACTTACTGCAGGATCCCCACATGAGTCTGCACTGACTCTGCACCTGCCATCCTCCAGTTCCCCTTGAAGCCGATCATCATTATGTTGGGCTTCATGCGGCCGAGACCCGAGGCCTGTAGGGAAGAAAACTCTGTTATAGCCCAAAGATGAAAAACAAACTCAGAATGAGCTGTGCAAACTGAGCTGTCGTAAACCTTGTGTCATCATTAACTGGAGAAGAACAAAATAGAAATCTCCCCTAAAAAAGTTTCAAAATGTCCTCGACAAGGCGCGACAGGGTTTTACTGTCTGGAGTTATGACCAGATCCCTCAGCAGGTCTCATCTCGTCTGCAGGGACCCATCCGACTCGGTGTTAATCAATTATAGCTTTTAATCTGTCGTCCTGTTTGAAGTAAGCAATGCTGACAATGAACCCGGGGCCTTATCTCCAGAGTGTGATAGCCAGAGCCATAAGACTGTTTTTCCTGCTCCTCATTAACTCTCTTCTCGTCCCGGCCACATCCTCATGACCGGTCCAGGCCGGTTTCATAACACAGCAATAGATACTCTGTGTTGTTTGGAAGGGACGGGTCAATAAAACCCGTTTCTGCAATGTGTTTAAAAAAAAATATCCAGCAAGTTACACATTAATCTGATGGATTAGTATCTGGGTTAGTTGGTTTGTTTGTCTGTTTCTTTTTGGACTATCTCTGGAAATGTTTCTTAAGTTACGATCCCACTGACCTGCAGGAGGCTCTCGGTTCCATCCCTGAATTTTTCACAGGCCACAGCCGCGTAGAAGGCCTTGCGTTTCATCTTCCTGAGCCAGAGCTGGTTCCTCTCCATGCCGGCGTTCAGCTCCTCGAGAGCCTCTGATCTTGGACCCTGGGGAGAAATCACAACGTACTGCGTGAGGTCGAGAGACATAAAACATCCCACACATACCTTCCTCATATTCAGAAGATCACGACTGACCCTAAAACTCAGTCTCAGGCTTCCAGACAGTTGGCATTTCCCTCATCCCTGCTACAATCTAAAGTAGCTTGATGCTCAACCTTTAAGTGAAGATGATATATAAAACCCTCACCTCAAACACTTCACAGGTGATGCAGAGTCCATAGTTCTTGGAGAGGGAGTGAGCCAGGTCGAGGAGAGCCGGTCTGGTCCGCGGGGAACCGGTCAGAGCCAAGATCTGAGGCCTGAGCAAGAAACAAAGAAGTTCTCATAATGTCTCTTTTAGGTGATGTTAACGTTTTAGTTTTTCCATATGTCAGATTTTTACCTGAAGTTCTTGACGTGGTCCTCGACGCCGGACAGAGACAGGGCGTTGCTGACCGAACTCACAAACGTCACCGCCTGTGTGGACGAACCCCAGTTCACATCTTGGGCAGGAGAAAAACAAATTTAAGAGTCCATGCAGGTTAACCTTGCCATGCAGGCATCACACACAACGTGCCTCCGAACCTCCCCGAGGGGCTCACCTGGCTTCTTGACGGTGACGTAGATGTAGAGGAGGATCTCGATGGCGTACGTGATGAGGGCAGCCCACCAGTTGATGACAAACATGACGACACAGCAGAGCACTGCGCCCACCAGGGACAGCCACATGTTGTAGAACTTGTAGCCAGGTCTCCAGCCTGCGGGGAGAGAGAGAGCAGGTTCATTAAAATGCGGACTGGAGGAGCAGTGACTGGAAACCCGACTTCACAGAAACAAATCAAAAATTAATCATCTAATGCAGCTCAGGTTGTCCAGATTAGTGTCTGAAGGCAGACAGCTTTTTTGTGATTGTGCCTTGTTTCAATGTATTCCGAGTCACTCAGACGTCATTTCTGAAAAGAAGTGAAGTATCAGGAGGATGGAGACAAACACAGTTTGCTGGCAGAGGTTTTTCATTCCCCTCAGCGGCTCTTTGTCTGAAGGGAACCCACCTGGAGACTTGGCCCAGGACGCATGGAAGCAGGAGAAGTTGATGAGAGCGTAAGATGCCAGGAAGAAGTTGGAAATGATTGGAGCGATGGCGTTGAGGTCACCTGTGTAGAAACAAGAAGAGGGTGGATGTTATACTTTTTGCTTTTGAAGCTTGAAAATATAAGTTATGCTTTAAAGCAAGATGTTAGGGAAACTGACCAATGAGGATGAAGGCCACAGAAATAATGAATGTGAGGACGTAGCCACGGATTGGCTCGTTGTTCTTGCCGTGTCCCTTGGCAAAGAAATGCAGGATGGTGTAGATGTTGTCTTGACACAGAGCCTGAGGAAACACAAAGAGTTTTTGTTTGCAGGAGTAAAGACATAATACTGCAGCTGCATCTCAGGAGATCTCGGCTAAATCATTGCTGCCTTTACGAGGATCTGTCGAGTCACTGACCTGGAAGACCTTGGGGGCGCTGACGAGGGAAGCCAGGGCCGAGGAGAGGGTTGCCGAGAACGTTCCGGCAGTGATGAGGGGCCCGAACCCAGACACCATGGTCATCACCTGCACCCCGGAGACACGAGGAGAGGAGGGATTAGAGCTGAAAACAAACCACATCTCGGCTGCAGATCACATTTCTGGAGGCTGCGTACCTGGAAGTTGTTCAGCAGGCCGAACTTGCAGGTTTCCACCGCGCAGGAGGAGAAGTTGTAGCCGAGCTGGCAAGCAGCCTGCGCCGTGCCGTTGCAGAAGTCACCGGGCATAATGAGGTCGGCTACGTTTCCTGTTGCATTACGGACAACGGTGGCAGCTGGCCAATCACAGAGGAGAGGAAATGCATCGATTACACTTCAATGTCTGACCACCTAACAAATACCAGAACAAATACTTCCAATCTAAGTGTGTCCCATGACTGTAAGGTTAACCCTTGAGCAAGGCAGGGTTTGAACTATACATAATGTAAAACGACACATTGGAGTTTAATTTGGTGCATCAAATGACTTACAGACACAAAGAGCCACGGCCAAGTAGGTGACACCAGTGATCAGGATGGCCAGCAGGGTTCCCTTAGGAATGGCTGCTTGGGGATCCTGTGAAATACCACAGATCAATGTAAGAAGACTTTAATATAATATGATGTTTCTGTATGAAAAGATTCAAACCGAGTTTTCAGTGTATAAATGAATAATAATAAATAAAAAAAACAGTTTCAGATCATGTGTATTCTTCGTCCAGGACTATTTTACTACTAGTTTTCAGATATAATAGTAAAACTGTTATAATATCAAGCAATATACGTATGTATATGTATTTGAAATATAAAGAAGTTGTGTTAATAGAAGTTTTTTTGTCTTTATCTTTATATAAAACTCTTCAAAACACTATATGTTCTCTATTATACAAATAGGAACATCACTCTTTGCATTTCCAGAGTGGGGGTGTTCCCAATTAGTGCAAATATTATATATAAATCATTATATATAAAAAAAAAGGTCAAACTGAGACCAAATTTAAGGGTTCATTTCTTTAAGATCACATTCAACCCCAAGAGGAGAATCAGCAGAGTCCCACTTTTTCCTGTTTCTCTTTTTTTTTAACGTCATATTTAAATGATCATATCTTTTACTTGGCCTTATCGACACCAAACAGAACCTAGCACAGAGCCTTTTGTTTAGACATGTGTGCGCTCATGCTTTGTGTGTACATGGCCCTCTTGCATCGACCTCTGTGTGTAATGGTTTACCCGCAAGTCGCCGGAGATGTTGGCTCCGGCCAGGATCCCCGTGGCGGCGGGGAAGAAGATGGCAAACACCGTGAAAAACGACTCGCTGCCGGTGAAGTCTGGAGTGAAATTCTCCATGAAGATTTTTGCTGTAAAAAACATAAATTAAAAAGGGGAAACAAAGAGGAACAGTGAGTTGAGGCAGTGCTCGGTGGATGAGGCACATCTTGACCTGTTGAAATAATTTGGAGACGGTGTCTTACAGTCGTAATTGAAGAAGCCTTTGGATCTCTTGTCTTCGGTGGCAGGGATGAAAGTTCCCACAAACACGTTGACTATGGCCACCAGCAGGACCACGAGGAGAACGATCTGGGCCTGTGTGTCAGTGTGTGTGTGTGGTGGGTGGAACATCATTTCATTGATTGAAGTAACAATTCTGAAATTTAACCAGAACGAGCCCAGAGATCGGCATCGACCAGTGTGATGTTCATGTCTCACCTTGGCCTCCCATTCCATTCCAGCGAGTGAAATGCCCAACAGCAGCACCACCGTGATGCAGCCCACGATCCTGATGTCGTTGAGTTGATCCACCATGACGGCGTTGTTCTCCTGAATGTGACAGAGGGCAGAGATACGTAGGATCGAAACAGCTCGGACTGAGACACCATCACCTGATCATTTACTACGTCACGCACCATCATCAAGTCGACCACGGTCTCAGCAAACCCGACCACGTACATGGCCACGGCCACGGCATTGGCGAAGGCGAAGATGAGGCCGATGGATCCGCCGAACTCAGGCCCCAGACTGCGAGATATCAAGTAGTAGGCGCCTCCTGAAAGGACAAAATGGTCGCACACAAACAGTCGGGGGTGATTAATCGCCCCATCACCGATTCATCGATTTAATGTCTGGACAAGTTAGGAGGCTGTAAAACAGAGAATGGGTTTCAAGAGGTGACATTCAGGTGCTGAGCCTTGTGTCTTTATCCACACACACACACACACACACACACACACACACACACACACACACACACACACACACACACACACACCATCCTCCTGGTCATTCTCTCTGTAAAATATATCTTGTCAGGATGAGTGTGTGTTATCTCCGGCTGTAACAATTACAAATAATCTTTTAACCTCTCGTGACCCTGTTTTTATGAGTGATGAGCGAGAGCCCTGCAAATGGACGTCTGCAGTTGAATTCAGTCATCTCTCCTGAATATGAAGCCGTCTCATGCGTGTTAGCGGTGTGTCGGACTTACCTCCTCGGACCACACCATTAGTGCAAATGGCCGACATGGAGAGGCCGGTGATGACGGTGACCACGCAGCTGAGAAGGATGACCACGATTCCCAGGCCTGAAATGCACACGTGATGTAACAGCTTAAAATGGTTATTTTACAACTGCAGTTAGTTAGTTCCGCCTCCTGCACAAAAGCGGCTCGCCAATCCTTGAGCTTCTTAAACTATGGACACACTCACTTCGCACTGTTTCCCCTTTTTATATCTTTCTTAAGGTTAAAGGTTTGCCTCTCAGAATGGATCTTCAGCCGGAGTAGATTATTATGGAGGCCCAGAAAGACCAGTAGAAGGCGAATCTGCCCCAGTTCAATCCCCTGCTGCTAATGAGCGAAAGGACCGTTCAATTCTTTAAGTGCCCTATCGACCCAAGAATTACTGGAGCAAGCAAACACATGTAGAAGCTTCCAGGTGATGCTGTGGTCCTGACAACTGGGCGAAGCATTTATTTACATTATTTTGATTTATCACATCACTTTATAACGTGGTTAGCTACTCCTGCGACCCTCAAAGGAAAGCTTTATGAATAATGGATGGATGGAACTATATCATGCGCCCCACATTAGATGTAGTGATATGATGTAAGATGTAAAGTCAACACATATTTTTCATAGGTAAACATTAAAGTGTGTAGTGGACACAAAAACTTTGAGTTTGTACTTTCAAACCTTTTTTTGTTTATTCAGAGATTAAAATATGGGCTAAGTGCACTATATATGTGTTGTAACTTATTTTTGAAGTACTTTATCGACCTCATCAATTTAAGTAAAATCAACATCTATTGTTGTTGACTTAACATAAACAATTATGTCAAGCTCACAAGGTCAAGGGAGCTAGTTTTTTTGTCATTGTCACAATTCTGAACATTAATGTGTGAATTTGGGATTTAGATGGATAGAACGTTTAAATGGGGCCTTAAGGTGTTAGCTCTGTGAAAGGATTAGGAAAACCTCCCTCAAACAAAGTCTTGTACATGTAAATAAATGTAGAACCTATGGGTCCTAATGACCCGTGTGTCATATCTGACCAGTGACGTGTCTCCTTGTCTCACTCACCCCAGCCTGCCTGACCAAACACCCAGGACAGACGGATGAACAACATGACGCCCCAGATGTTCAGCATGCATCTAATCTGTGGAAGAGAAAAACAATAGAATTCTGCGTGAGTCGTGTTTTATTATCGTGTATTATCATTATCTCAGCTGTAGAGTTTGTTATCATCATGCCAGCAGCTCAAATGGATCAACCAGGAGCTCTTAGGCAAACACAAACAACTCCTTGAAAGCCACACTAGGCCTCGCCGCCTTATGGAGACACAATGAGGCTGGTCTCTCCCGGGTCACAGGTTTGTAGAATGACCCTGCTTCTTATAAAACAGAAGGAGCCCGACGTGACCCGACGTGACCCCGACATAACTCACCAGGACGCCCCTGATCCAGCCAAACTTTACTCCTCCTTTTTGTTCTTTGGGGGGGACGGCATTCTCCAGGTCATCCGAGGGCGTCCCGTCACTCCCCTCGCCATCGTCCTCCACGGTGTCCGGGACAGAGATGGTTCCATTCTGTTGGGAGAACGTGCAGGGACATGTGAGGGGAAGCAAACATGTCAATATGTCCTCAGAGATGAAGATGTATTCATGGTGATTGGGCTTTGAGTCATTTCGGTGTTGATGCATTTTTAATTTGCATGGAAACGAGCGTTGATATGATTAAGTTGCATTCTCAGAGTTCTCGTGTGTTTGTTTTTCTCCTTCTCTGTGACACACGGGAGAGGATTTGTGAAAGGGGGAGGAAACTGGGGATTTGATTTGGATGAAGATTGATGAAGAGACATTGTGCCGTGGCTCTGCTCTGTCCTTGAAAACTCAGGAAAAAATATGAAACTTCCTTTTAACTTTCCAAGGAGGTGAAATATGAAATGACTCTCCTGACACTTACACCCTCACGTCTGATTTAATGAGACGTTCACTGACAGGAAAAGAACTTGGCAACAAACTGTCGGCCTTTAGGCAGCGGTGAAATTTATGATTCCAGAAAATGATCTGAGCTTGAAACATGTCAGGCGTAATTCATTAATTTAAAGTGTTGGTAGTCAAATATTTATGTCGTTTGAATCAAGCAAAGTCATACAAGAAAATGTATTAAACATAATCTTTGGCGAGAATTTCTTTTTAGGGATTCTTGCAAGTTTTAAGTGTATATGTTAACGTTTTATACTTAATCCTGCAATCTTGCATGAACTGGAATTGTGCATGCTTTTCTTTTCTTGTCCTGCCCTGGAAGACTGCCTAACAGATCTGTCGTTGAAAATACAAAGGTTTAAAATGCTAATCTAGTGCATCTAATAAAACCTAAATGACCTATAACCCCAAAGTCTTTTGCAACACAGGGCAGTATAACGCCAGCCTAATAAAAAGCACTAAAGACTCTTAAATCTGTCAGGTTTTCTTTGAGTGATCTTGAACAGTTCTTCTCGGGCAAAGACGTTACGACTGAACTGTGGACACAATGAAGGTTATGATGCTGGAATGATTAAACAGCTGTTAAGTCTTGTTTCTTTCTGGGGTTTTTTTTGCCTGGAACATGAGTGAATGGACTGAAACTCATGAGCAGAGCAGAAGTTAGAGAGTCTCAGAGTTGTGCAGAGGTGAAGCACAAATATTTTTAAAAAGAAAACTTCTGCAGACGATTTGGAAGAGGGGGAGAGGAGAGGAGAATCTGTATCCTTCATGTTCACCAGCTTCACGCACAGACACACACGTGCACACTCACCTTCTGAAACACATCATGGAGATCCTGCAGGGACGGCCGCACGGCCCGGTGGCCACTCACACTGCCCGCGTTGCGATAGAAGTCAATGTTGGGCACTCGGTCCAACGTGTCGTGGCCGAAGGCGCTGACCACCGAGGGACGCACCGCCCGCTGGTCCCCGTTGGAGAAGTTGCTCTCCTGATAGACGGGAGGCTCGTCCAGGTTGGCATCATACCCTTGGTTCACTTGCTCCCCTCCGTTCGACCTGAACCTCTCCATCAGAGATTCTCCGATTTAAAGATACAACACCAGTCTTTAGTTTTCGTTCAACCAGCAGCTTTTTTTAAAAAGCAGATCACTGCATCTACGGGTGAGGTTATCCTTCTTTATCTTCTTTATCTAGAACCTTTTCTCTTCTGAGCTCCCGGTGAGTCAACTCAGTGCGTCTCAGAATGGCCTACCTTTATACTTTGCATCGCAGGGATCGTACACTGGCTGTCAGCTATTGGCTAACTCTCTGGATCAACCCTCAGAAAAGTGAGCGAGGGGTGTCAGATATGTCCTTGCTCCATCCCAGGGGACACAAAGGCATTGCTTAACGATTAACCAAGTCATAAACGCCGAACGGGAGATAAAGGCGCTTACTGCCATAGTTCTGGGGAATTGATTACTAATATTATTGTCTGAAGTGCTGGGCACTAGCACATGTTGTTCTGCAGTGGCCTGGTTTATGGGGCCGCGGGGAGGATTTCCTCAGACCCATCGGCCCTTTGGGTGAATCACCGGAAAACATCCTTGACACCAAGACATCATATAACGGAGAAGGAAAAGTTCCACGTCATAAAGACCTTTTTACGATGCATGGCACAAAAAGACGCTAAGCTAATAATTTATAATCGAAGATATGAGCAATAGGATATAATTAATAGGACTAATTTGATAACAAGATGGATATAAATTGTCCAGATATTGGGTCTGTAACTGTGATATAACCGTTTCAGTAAATGTTCTGAAAGTGTGAAGTGGGGGGAGCTGGCTACAGAAGAAACTGTCGTATTCATGAGGAAAATCTGAGTTAATATGAGACCATGAATTACAGGAACACGCCGGAGGCACTTCTCTAAAGCCACATGACTTTTAAATTGCCTCTAAAAGACCTCTTAGCAGGTAAACTTCCTTATTACTGATACACCACGTTGATTTATGCGCACAGTGAAAGTCACTAATGACTTGAAGTCTGACCTTGGAGCCGTTGCAGGCTGAGGGAAAATACTCCAGCACGTGTTTTTATGTAGAGCTGGACTTGTACAACACTTATCAGCGAACGGGGGTTCAAACCTTTTGTTTTCCATAAAAATGACACTGACTGAGTCACAGCGAAGAGGGAAAACTTTCCAGATGGAATATAAGGACTCTTGCACCACAGCGCTCCTCTTCCTCTGTCTTTTTAATTGGTACCAGTGAAACTAAGCCTCAGCTCGATGTCACATTAAGAAGGACTTCTCTTGTGGTGCAGTTTTCTTATTGCATTAGAGACCCTGACTGCCCTATGCTTGACATGGAGGTGATCCCTTCTTGTTATCGGGGCTTCTCGACTTTTGTCTGCTCCGCCCGAGTAAAACCAGAGAAAGAGGAGCTCCTCAGAGATCTGTGTGTGTGTGTGTGTGTGTGGTGTGTGTGTGTGTGTGTGTGTGTGTGTGTGTGTGTGTGTGTGTCCCAATCATGGAACAAGAGGAAAAGCACTCTAGTTAATGTCCAAAGGGCTCAAGGGAGGTGGAAGAAAAAATCCCTCTGCAGCGTTTGTCAAACTTTGCCCTGCTCACTGCAACGTGAGACCAAAAAGGCGATTAAGTTAAAAAAAAACTGATCCGAGCAGACAAGGTCCCTGATACTATATCTTTAAGAGGTACAATAACTAAAACGGTGGGTTGTCCTACATCTTATCTCAGCTATTGGTCAAGTCCAGTTCGTGCCGGCCTGATAGTTGTTTTAATGAAATATCACAGATTAAACTGTGGCCTGCACTGTCACAGGCCCTGTTCTGAAAATTCTGCATCATCATAATAATAAAAGTAATATAATAATAATAATAATAATAATGAAAAGAATTATTTCAAATTTATGAAATATGTGTGTTGTAAAGAAATATCCACTGGGATATAACCAACAGCCAGAAAGGAAATGAGTTTGCAAGCAAATTAGCTCATGGTGAAGTGTAGTTTTTAATCCATTAGGAGTTAATGATTAAAACGTAATAGATTCATAATCATTAATAACTGTTATAAAAAATGAATGTCTGTCATGGTAACTCCCACCTCTAAGCACAGGCTGGCAGAGAGAGATTCCTCAACACGTTAAAGTCCGACTGTAAATTCAAACACATGCTCAGGCTTCTGATTTGTAGACAGTGAAAAAATTGTGTTTGTAAAGTATGAAAAATAATCTAAGGTTAAAAAACAGCTTAAGCATAAAATAGATTTACCAATTAAAACATTTACTACAGAATGATCAATCTTCACCGACCCAATCGCCTCATGTCATTTTCTTGTTTAAATGACTCCGCTGAAAGTAGCATTAAATGTAGTTCACTGCACTTTCAGAGTTGGTTGGACAGTGTTGGTCACAGGTTATTATATCTCTCATCTTATCACAATAAATCACGAACATAGCCTGCGAAGTCCGAAGACCACGAGTAATAAAACTAATGATTGATTGTGAAAGGGTTCACTGGCTTACTCATTAGTCCCATTCTAATGATCCTTTAAGATCTCAGCTCCGACTTCCTGTAAAGGAAAGTTACAAAAGGTGAATGCTCCTAATCAATATTATTCCTGATACATATTTTTTCGGTGACGTGCAGAACAATGTAAGGAGATAATCGGTGTAACTGTAAATGTGCATGGGCCCTTTCTGAAAGTCTTTTTTTCCTCATGTTTGCAAAGACAAAGATCGTTGTCTCTGGGTGTTTTATGTGTTTTATGGAATTCTAAATGCAGTAAGCATTGACACATGACTTTGCAGTGAGATATGAAAAAAATGCAAGGCAACACAGGAACAAGATCTGTTTGGATTTTATAGATTTATAACCTCCGAGTTAGTCGGCCTTCAGGCTGAGGAGGAAAAAGCCACTGAAAATAGATCTGAGATAAGGATGTCACACAGGTGGCAGGGATAATGGTGCAATAATGATTGAATTCCTGACGAGTGATGTGCGCTGGCCTCTGAGAGCGGAAGGCTTTTCAGATCAAGACCACCTCTGTCACATGACTGTCTGTGGATGTGAGTGTGTATCGCTCACTGCTGCAGCATTAACCCAATTCTGTCTCTACGCCATCCCTGCAAAGTAACATACATGTAGACTGTATGAGAATCTACTCCTAAAGTCTGTTCACCTCTTGGGACGTTGGACTGTCAACTCCAGCATCTTGTTTTCTTTATCTCACGTCCTCCACACATTCCAAGGAGACCCGACGATGTTTAAAGTGAAGAAATTCTATTTATTTCACATCATTGAATCAAATCAATATCAACAAGTAAATCTCTACCACCAGCTGAGCAAGCAACAGGTCACAAGATGCACTGTCGGTCATCATGATATGCCACATGCACGCCCACACACACATCCCCTCACACACACACATACACACACACGCACACACACATAAACAGGTGCTCTAATGTTTCTAGATGAAGGCACATAAACCCATTGAAGGTCACAGTAAGGCAGAGTGACAGCACTAAGGAGAAACCGTAGACTGTAGAAAAATTTAGCAAAGGGACACTCCAGACTTTGACCGGTCTGCTGCATCACAGAGTCTCTGTAAAGTCCCGTCCTCCTCTGTGTTCGGAAGGGAAGAGAGCAGGTGTGAATGGGCGAGGATGGCTGAGAGTAGGAGGAAGAAGAAGGTGTCCACGTGCGGCGCTGACATACATCCCTCCCCTGTTTTTCGGGGTGACCTTTTTCCTCTGCAGACAGGCGGCGAGAGTTTCTCCTTGTCGTTAGAAAACTAGCAGCGCTGGAAGAGAGAGAGAGAGAGGGAGGGAGAGTGCCTCCAAGTCACGGATCCTCATTTCCCTCGAAAGTTCTAGGGCTGGACTGCATCAGCCAAACTTTATATAGTCCATGAATCAGCATCGTTATCATGTCTTTGCAGACGTACCCTCAAGAGTAAACACTTTTTTTTCTTTCACTCAGACATGTAATTCTGGAAACATTCAAAACCAGCAGCAGATCAAACTCTAGAGTTGTTTTTTCAGTTAGACGCTGTAACGCAGAAACCTAAATCACAGTTTGTTCAGTTGCCCTTTCGATGCATGACTTCAAAAAGCAAGACACCACGAAAGGACCAATCTGTAGAGACACACACACACAGCAGCAGCAGCAGCAGCAGCAGCAGCAGCATCCCTTTGGATCACCAACAGATTGGATTTGATTAGTCCACATAGCAGGAAATTGGAATTAATACCCTGTATCCAACCGTACTGTATACAATCTTGTGCAGAAGAGCTTCGCTGTGCAGAGGTGGAACCGCTCTGTTTCCCAAAGTGAGGAATCCTGTCCCTGAGTCTTCAAACTGTGTCTGGATAATCCCACTGATTCTCCAGGCCGTCCCACAAGCATCCACCTCCACATCCACCTCCTCATCCACCTCCTCATCCACCTCCTCATCCACCTCCTCATCCACCTCTGATCCACAGACATTCATCTTGAGGGCATGGGTTAAATGGGCCTCCAGCCATTTCTGTGTAAATCCATGATCTGATATGCACACCACCCTGGCAGAAAGGCAGAGAGTATGCAACAGCATCTGCCGCACACTTCGGTCAGACACACACACATACCCACACAACAGACACGTAGCCATGTACAGTCGAGAGACTCACACACTGGCTCTGAACTAACAACGCACACACATTGAACCACACAAACAGCTTCAGTCTGTCACAGGGAGATGTCTTGATGGTGCGTCAGTGTCAGGAGCGATGGTTGTGTGGGTCTGCGGCTTACTTGTGTTTGCATGTGTGCAAGCAAGCGCTCTTAGTGTCCGCGAGTATGCATATGTGTGTGTCTATATGCATTTCTGCTCGTGATGGACATCTGTGGATGTGTGTGTCCCTGTGTTAAGTGAGGGCGTACTCAAACGTCCCCTTCTCCAGCCCCTCGATGCCGTCGGCCCAGTTGGAGGAGGGCATGCTGCTGTAGGGGTCCAGCAGGATCCTGAAGCATCTGACTATGAGCAGCCCCAGGAACACCAGGAGCATCCCCACGAAGGCAAACGCTGTCTTCTGCTCCAGAGTCAGCGAGTGCGCCATTACGTCGTTTCCGCTCATGGCAGCGAGGGAGTGGTTGTAGTGGACGCTGAACATGGCAAACCAACATCTAGGCGCCTCATCTTTCCTCCGATAGGGTCAGGCGCTCAGGAGCCTGCATGGTACCTGAGTAGAGATCACATGACGGCTTCAGATTAGTGCTGTCTCCAGTCTCTGGTGCAGAGAGGATCCGTGTGAATATCATCGGCACTTCATGCACACGCTGAGAAAAATAAGGGTTCAGATGTGTGAGAGGAACTACACACAGTTAAATAAGCAGCGTTACAGGTATCTATAAATAGCCTCTTTTGAGTGTGCTATCAAACAGATGTCCAGAGACTTCGATCTCTCTCTCTTTCTATCTCTTTCTCTCTCTCTGTCTCTGTCTCTCTCACACGCCCCCCCTCTGAACAATGATGCAAAACTAAAATTACAAAAAAAAATAAACATTTGAGCAGAGGGATGAGAGAGACTGCAGGAAACCAGGCTCAGGAGAACGAGCCAAAGCCATGACTGCATTCCTTTAACTCCGCTTGGAATTACACAGTGTCGCAGTGCATAGCCAGCTGATAAACAAAAGGCAAAGCAGTAGCAGGTGTCAATGAAAAAAGGGTCAGATCTCACACACACATGTGATGCATGTCTGCTTCAGAGGAGAGGGCTCTCTACCTGTTGCATGTGAGCAGACGCCTGCCAGGCAGCGTGATTCCATTAGACAGGAGAGCCACAGTGATGGACAAAACATAATCACAACAAATTTGTGTGCGTCCACACAAGTGGAAATCTGCCCCTGTCATTCTTTATCAAAAAAAATATCCTTCACATGAACCCAAGCAGCAGGTGGCTCAAGTGAAATGGAGGGGGAGGACACATACAGACAGGGGAATGAACAGAGAGATGTCAGACAAGGGAGAAGGAAGTGGAATGATGAGGAGGACACTGCACAAAGTAGTGCATGGTGAGAAACAGAGAGAGAGAGGGGGGGGGAGAGAGGGAGTAACGTGGGGTGAAAGAGACAGGGGAGACTGCAGTGACAGATTCCGTGTGAGACAGAGAATGCAGGCGTCTCACCGTCATCATCGTTCCATCCTCACAGACCTGTTGCTGCTGTTCCTCGCGAGCAACTCCTCCTCCTCCGTCCTGGAGCCCCCAGACATAAATCCTTTATTTCCCAGATTGCCATTGCGTCCCGGACGTGTGTCCAGCTCTAACCCCTCATCTCAACAGAGAGCTGGAGGTGAAGAGAGAGAGAACCGGGGGGGAAGCGAGGGAGAGGCTGTGATATATGTCTCCCTTCTCTGAGATCCATCTCCCCTCCTCATGCTCCCTTCTTCACTTGCTGCCTCCTACTCATTATCATTCTGTTTCTCTGTCTCTCTCCCTCCAGAAGCACGCCCGCTTGCTGCTGCTGCATGGCAACCACTTGTTAGTCTCACTCAGCTGCTCCTTCACAACATTCCCCCTCAGCAGCACCACAACAGATGCAGCAGCACAAACAAGCGATTCGCCCTCTTCTTCTCTTTCCTCCCCTCTTCATTCTCCCCCTCCCTGGCTTTATTTGGCTCATCTTAAAATGACTCCACACAAATCTGACAGGATATATCATGGCTCGGCCAGCAGGAGAAACGCTGCCTCGCTCTGCTCCCGGCCGGTAAATGATGCTGCAAAGATATTTTTGCTCCAGCGCAGCACCTTCCTCCTGCTTTTGGTGGTGTAGGTTTTTTTTAATTGATGCAGTTTGATGTGGTCAACTTGAATTAGCTCCTCTGTTTTGCATGCTTACAGATGCAAGCTCCCTGCTCAGGCTGGAGGACAATGGACAGATGTATAAATAGATTAGACTGAAGTGAATAAATAAAGCAATATTGTGCAGGGAAACAATCGGAGTGATCTGATTGCACACCGTGACAGAATGCAGCAGTGAGGAATCTGTGTTTATAGTGCAAATTATTTCAGACGTGTTTGTCAGAGTGGTGCAGTGAGTCGGATAAGGATAGAAGAAACCTGCTGTGGGATCTGCAATAATTCAAGACTCAGAAGTGGTTCATTTAGCTCATTTTTACCCTATTCACTTGTAAACAGCTGGAACATTCCTAATAGAGTATCTACAAAAGATGAATCAGCTCCTTCTTATATACTTTCACTTCAAGTTTTATGTTGCCTTTTTTAGAACGTCCCTTTTTCTTGTGTCAGTAACAGTCCCTATTCTTGCTGTATTGTAAAAATCGTGCTATTTATATTTGGGTAGGGTAAGGTCAATGCGGCACAACTGTGTCAGCTACTCGCAAATACTGTTTTATTTCACATTTGGTTCAAGGACAGCTCTTGTAAATGAGATGAGGAGATGGCACATCATTTAGATAACGATATCGTTTTCATTTTCTGGCATTGCCCTCACGTCCATTTAAAAGACAAGGTCGAAATGGAAAACTATTTGGTCATAGCACAGCAGCGTGGGGCCATTAGTGATGAGGTCGAGTTACAGACAGTGTGAATGGCACATCATTGTTTTGAATCCATTACAGAAAATTGACTGTCAGACGTGAAAATGAACATTTGCTGAATTTACTTTATCACTTGTGCTTTAGCTTACGTGTTATTTGCTCATATGCTTTGGACTGCTTTGACTCCTGAGATATTCGGAACGTGTTACATAGAGAATATTAGCTTAAACATTCTCCTTGGGACATAAGGATAAAGATCATTAGACTTGTATCTGTCAGACAACAGATGAAAAGTCAAACTGATACGGAGAACTGTAAAACAGTGGTTATATGAGTTGCTCTCATAATGCACCCTTTATTGTTAATAACTCCATATCACAACGCTGTGCCACATTATGCATCTCCTAATGTGAGAGATAAGCTCAAGGTCTTTACAGAGCTATAGAGACAGCCATTGCACACGCGAGCTAATTTACTACCAGGTTAATATTGTGCAATTTTGTTGTATATAGACAACAAATTAACACGGAATTAATATTTTCATCACTTGTGGGTTTTGCAGTTTGACAAAGTTGTTGCTTGAAAAAAAGACCACGTTACTTTTCCTATTGTGTTTTTGCTTGGTTTGTTGTGAGCATAATTTTGTATTCCAAGTGGATGATATTTCCGTCTGGAGTGTTTCCAAGGAATCACAGCAAAGACGTCTTCTGGGCACAGATTGTGAGTAATCAGGTCCAAAGGCGGAGTCTGGCAGCGACAAGAAGATAAAGACGCTACAAATGTGGTCTGCCGCTTCAGATTCACTGCATCACTGTAACTGCTGCTAAGGAAATTCAGGATTCATATATCAAGTCTACTTTATTGTTGAAACTCAATATTAAAGTGGCATAGGATCCCATTTTTGCATATGATGATGTAATGGGAATTTATTGTCCTTGTCAACTTTTGTCAATGTAATCAACTTTCTGTTGTGGCATCTGCACGGACTCCCTGGGGCAGGTTCTCTACAAATGTCGAGGCGTATTGTACAAAAAGAAAATGAAATGATTCCTCCAGTGGAATAAAAAGTGCATCAATCAATAGTTTCAGGAATGATGAACTGGCTTGGCTCTGGATTAAAATCAATGAGGCAGGACTTTTACTGTCTGACACTGTGGGTGTGCTGCCTAGGATATTGTGGGTTATATATATTACTGGTCTTGCTTTATGAGCGAGTCTGTAAAATTAGAACGCAAATACACACTGTACAATAGGTGTGGCAATATATCTTTAGGTTAACAACATTTGTAGAGTACATGCAGGGCCTCACTGGTGCTGGTAGGATCTTCCGGCTCCAGCTTTGACGGATCAGAAGCATTAATCAGAAACAGTCAGTTCTCTTATTCACTTAATACCCCTGAACTTACCTGCTAAGCTTAAAGAAATCATGTGCACAATCTTTTCAAATATTCCCCAATGTTAACTTAAATAAAGCCTGACTTATGTATTGGTTGATGATGTGAGTCTTTCAAAGGCACCTCGCTATCAGAATTCAATGTTTGGGGAAATGTGCAGATATGAACACTTTTTTGGGACGATAAACAATGCTAGAACTTATTTGCAATCTCCTTTTTAACTTTCATTCAAATTCTATGTATTTAGTATATTTGGTGTTTTATTTTTATTCATAGCCATAACTTTTTTTATATATATTTATAGTGTTTTGAAGTAAATGGCGACCACTTCTTTGAACGGAAGCCCCGACACTCAACTTACAATCGTAACAGCGTCGTTTAAACAATGTTTTTATCCTAAATGTCCTCTGATATCCTCCTCCTAGTATGGATCCATGTTATGGGGTTTTTCTATTTTTTGTTTTTTCACATTTGAAAAATGAGTCATCATTTACTTCAACTATATTGGATTTGGCTGCAGGAAGTGTTTTGAGGAATCAAACACTTCACCCACCCCTGCACTGGCATCCTGGTGATGAGATAACGATGGAATTAATAAGAACAAAATGTAATCCTTTTAAGTTAATGGGTAAACTATCAAAACCTCTATTAGAAGTCTTTGAGGGTTTTCTACCAACTTCTTGAGAATCATTGACTACGGTATTTTATTTCAATATATATGTCATCGATCATGTCGGTACGGTAATGGATCAACTCCCTGACATCGGTATTTATAGTGGCGCCTGGATCCCGCCCGGAAGTCGAGTTGTCACGCACTGTTCTCGCGGGCTGCCTAGCAACAGCTCCCAAGTCGCGCGTGAAGGGCCCAGATCTCCTCTGCACATTTTGAACTGCGTAGCGTCGGGGGGGGCATCTTGCATCTTGCAGCGATGGGCGACCAGGAAACCTTCGACATGGCAGACTTCCCAACTCCCGACGAGGAGGAGGAACCGAAGCCAGAAGAATCCAGCGTGTCCGTCAAGTCCGAGGCCGACGAGACGTCCCAGGAGGAGACTCCCAACGGGGTGAAGACGTGAGTGAACACGGTGGTGGTGGAGGTTAGCAGGGCTAGCTAAAATGGAGTCAAGGCGTTAAGCCTCCACGGCCGCCGATAAACACCTGCGGGCCGGAGTCCGCATAACACGACGCCAGTGCTGTGATATTAAAATCTCCATTTGTTTTGTGTGGTCGGTTCTTTCTCTCTCGACAAAACACAACGCACTGGATGAATCTTCAATCACCGGGAGCTAGCATCACTGGTTGTTTTTGCTTTAGCTTAAGCTAACTAGCGTTTGTTAGACCACTGGGTTGCACTGATTTAATTAGCTAGTTAGACATCTTAACTCGGTGGCTCTTGATTTCAGATGGCAGCTAGCGTTAGCACCCCTGGGTGGTTTAATCACAGCTGTTCGTGTCATCTTGCTAAGCTAACAATAACGAGAAGGTAGCTGCAGACGGCGCAATGCTCGTTGAAAGTGGCTAATGATGCTAGCTAACACAAACCTGTTCTATTCTATTCACACAGGTTCACCTGATTAAATGCAATTTACTTGACATAATTTAAATAAACAAAGCTTTGATAAACTTTACAAAGTCTCAATATACGTTATCATGTGTCGAAATCAAGTTAACTAATGTTATTCACGTAGAGGTGATTGTGTTTGTCCATACAAAGTTCAGAACACAAGTGTAGCCCCGTTAATTTTTTTGTTATTGCATCATGCTGTTTAATAGTGCAGTCATTTATATAGTGATGATCCATTCATTGTGTATGGAAGGATGTTAAGAAAAGGTCTGTTTTTTTTTGCTGAAATGAATTCCAGTGTCAATGCTCATCGATTACAACTTCTGCAACTAGTTCATAACTTGTAACGTGAATGACGAGACAATATTTCATGGACATAACCTAGGATGTAGTGTCAGCATTTAAAGAGGAACCATGGAGCAATGTCCCGGATTAAAACAAACACCACAAGTGAGCTGCTATCAAACTCTCAATGAGCTCCCACAGAACCTCCGTATTTTCTCCAGAGGAGAAGCACGTGTGCGTCAGAGGTAGAAGTTGCAGGTCATAGTGACATTAATGAAGCAGTTTGTAGATTAGCCTTTAAATGCATCACACTTTTCTTGTAGCATTTTAATGGTTAATACTGGTTTTGCAATGCGTTTATTTAATTTCCCATGGCTTCATAAAGAAAACAGTGCATCCTTGGGGCCCGTGCAGTGCTTATGGGTTGTTTGGTTCGGTCTGGAGTTTAAGACACATATTTAAACACAGCAACAGAGACAAGGAGACACACAAACTTTGTGTACGGACAGGGTTGTGTACTGACGGGCCTCTTTGTGTCGTTTTACAGGGATGGGGAAGAAACTAAGGCCCCAAAAGAAAACCAGGAGGGTAAAGAGAAGTCTTCTGTGAGCCGAAGAGGAAACCGCTATCATCCCTACAAAGAAAAACATAGTAGTGGAGAAAGAGAAAAGAAGACCGCTCATAGAAACCGGGTGTTCATCAGCAATATCCCCTATGATATGAAGTGGCAGGCAATTAAAGATCTAATGCGCGAGAAAGGTAAAGTCCCTGGTGATGGGATGTCTCTCCTTCTCTCTATCTCTTCAGCTGAGTAGAAGTTCTTCACCCTTTTTCGCTTATTTTCAGAGAGCATTCTGTTTCTAGTTGTAGTCACTTAGTTTGTAGCTTTTCTCTGGATGTATTAAGTGCAGAAATTAGGGAACCAACACAGTGTGATAATAGGTCATTGGAGTTTTAATTAATTCTTTTGGATGGACACTAAATTAGTCTGGGCTGATATGTCTGTGAGATGAACCTAGTTATATTGTTATTTGTTAAACGGCATCGTCAGCTCCAAAATGTAACCTCAAACCAGTCGTAGAATTGATTGTTGAATGTTTTTGTTGTATCTTTTGAAAGGTGAATCTTATATGAATGAAAAATATTGCAATGTTTTACTCTCTGAATATTGAGGGTTTCAAGAAGCCTTTTGAAAGGTCAAAGGGCAGCTGTACAACTTTCAACTGCCATGAATGGAATCTTTTGACAAACTGATCATGTTGAAGTCTTCTGAATTTCCCAGGTTTAACGTAGCTGTGTTTCTCTCTGGCCTTGGCCTTTGGGTGTCTCAGTCACTGCCCAGAAAGGCATGGTGTTGTCTGGTGGAATGTTGGTCTGGGCTGACTGTTGATCATTAATGGGACATCTCCATCTGTAGCGGCATTGCCAAGGCCAACGGCGACTTGAAGACTTGGTGACTTAAATTCCTTTGTTCTTTTGGTATTTTTCCTTTTGTATGTCTCATGTAGTTGGTGAGGTTACATACGTGGAGCTCTTTAAGGATGCAGAAGGAAAGTCAAGGGTAAGTGATGTGGCCAACTTGCTGCACGAGGTTTTAAATGCCCTCAGCAGGCTCTCATTAATCAAGTGCTCTTTTAGGTTCTGATCCTTTGGGTCTCACTATGTTACTGAATTGGTGATACTGTAGGTTGTGTTTAGAACCTGATAGATGGCTAATGATTGATATTCCTTTGAAAGGGAGATGTCCTGTTGATTTTTGGAAAAGTAGCCTAATGAACTCATCTCAAGAGTACACTTTTGCTTTTGTTGTTGTCATATCAATTGGTTTAAAAGTTTGTCTGTTTGGCTTTTTTCCAAAGGGAAATGTGGGTTGTTTTGATTTGTCTTATTGATTGACCCTCATGTCTCAAAATCTTACTTTTACAATTCTGTTCTATGGCACAGCTCTCGCTTCAGAGGAACATAACAGTCGTCATCCTGTAGTGTTTTTATTTTTATTAAATGCCAAAATTGTATACGATAAATGTAAAGTTGAGCCACACCAATTTAATGCTGTGGTTAAGCTAGTTAATCCTAACTGCTAATGCTTTTACAATTTTCATCCTTGTTTTTGTGTCCAGTTCAAAAATCTTTCAGGTAAATTGCAGTGCATAGGTAACTGTAAGTGCCAGATATTCTTTTAACTAAAAGAAAATTAAAAAATAATCTTTGTTTATTTAGATCATATGTATTGTTAACATCACTGTTTCTAGCTTGTAAATTAAACGTAACCAAAAACTGCTGGCTCAAGTCAGTGGGTGGAAAATATGGCCAACATGCATTAAAGGAAACTAGACATGCTGATGTGTAAAATATATGTTTTAGTGCTTTGTCTTGATTTTAACTGTAATCTGTTCACTCCTTAAACTTTGGATGTGTCTGCTACCTGGACTCCAATGATGCTGTCTGGTTAGGGTTGTGGGTAAGAAACATTTGTCAAAAAAAATAATTATAAAAAATTTTTATCATGTACTTGTCTCTGCATGGACTAATTTTTTTTTCCTGGTTCAACAGTGTGGTGGAGTTCAAAGATGAAGATTTTGTGAAGAAGGCGATATCATCTATGAATAAGCATGACCTGAATGGAAGGCCACTCAACATCAAGGAGGTGGGAACAAAGCAAAGTTGTATGATTGTAGTAAAATTCAAAGTGAGATCCATATATTCTTGAAAGACATCAATTGTATTCCTCTTATTACACACCAAACTACTTCCTGACAGATGATGATCCACATGTAAGTCTGTAACAATAAAAACGGAGACTTAAAAAAACACCAAATAATTATACAATTGTGTATAATAAGTTACATATCATGTGTTAATTTGTTTTCTATATTAATAGGACCCTGATGGTGAACATGCCCGGCGTGTGCTGCAACGCATGGGAGGTCAACCGGGAAGTCGCGGACAGGACATGGGGCCTGGTGGGATGAACGTCCCCCCCTCCATCGCCAACAACCCCAACATCCCACCTGAGGTCATCCATGGGCTGCAGGCCGGGCGGCTTGGCACTACAGTGTTTGTGGCCAATGTGAGCACACTGATCAACACAACTTTCAAGTATGTTGTCATGATTTTTCAGCTTGATTTGAAAATAATGGTCTTTGTTTTCTTTGCACAGCTGGATTTCAAGGTGGGCTGGAAGAAGCTGAAGGAGGTGTTTTGCATGGCAGGCGTCGTGAAACGAGCGGATGTAAAGGAGGATAAAGATGGAAAGAGCCGCGGGATGGGAACAGTGACCTTTGAGCAATCACTGGAGGCGGTGCAGGCCATATGTATCCTTTCAAAACAAACTCCAGGAAGAGATGATTGAAACTGCACACAAAGCAAATACTAAAGAATTTCATTGTGACCTTCTCCTTGACTCTGAACTCAGCCATGTTCAATGGACAGATGCTTTTTGATAGGCAGATGCATGTCAAAATGGTATGTGACTTTTTGTTGTTTTAACTTTTCATAACTTGTACAGAAAATTTAAAGAATCCATTAACATTTGCTGTGATCTTTTACAGGATGAAAAATCTCTCCCACCTGAAGATTTCTGTCAAATAGAAAAATCACCTCAGTTACCAAGTGAGTACTCGGATTATACAATGAGATCCAAAGAAATAATATTGGTGAATTGAACGTGGATGTTGTCAGTGTAAGAGGCATAATCCCATCTGGAAACAATTGTTGATAACATTTTATAGATATTTTAGTCATAGTAGAAAGTCCCAGGTTCGGTGCTGATTCAGAGAGCTAATAAGATTAAATACAAAGTGACTTAGAGGGTTTTTCCAACCTGTCGAGCACTTAATGTCCTGTTTGTTATCTGCACACTGCTTGACACATAAAGACATGATGAAAGAAATGGTTGCAATTGCAGTTAAATATTAAACAAACCTATTTGAGGAACAGTTTCTTTATAGCTCTTTTTTTATTGTATAAAAATGTTGCTTCATATAGTGATTGAACAGTTTTTATGTACATTATTTAATCAACAGCCATATTAAAAAAGATATTAGAAAATATGAATAACTGTTGTAATAGTTGTTTTCTCGTGAAAGCTCATGATAGACCTGCCAGTCAGCTTGAGTTGTAGCTTTGTTAATGGCCGAAGGCCGGATGTCTGCACTGAAATGAAGATCTCAGGACACCAAATTAAGATGTGGAAATATCCCATAAATTTTAACAGCCTGCCACAAGAGTGAATAAATAACACCTGTTCTACCTGATGGCATAAAATGTGCTCTGAGCTTTCCTTCCTCCATTCCTGGGGGTCAGTGCTTTGCTGATAAGGTTTATGGTTCTTTCACTTTAAGTGCCCAGACTTTTCAACCAATGCGTATAACAATAAATGTCACTAGCATGTTTGATCTTGTATGTATTCTCCTAGGGTAACTAATCCACATTACTATACATTCTGCAGCTCTAACACTTTTCACTTGTGTATTTTGTGTGTAGGGGGACTAGGTGGTATCGGCATGGGACTAGGGGCCAGGTGGGCAGCCAATAAACTCCACTCGCATCAGTGGTGGAGGAGGCATGGGCTCCATGGGGCCTGGTGGAGGTGAGTGACCTCAAGTATTGTGTTGTTATGTTTAGTTAAATATTGCGTACACAACAGGTTGCAAACGAGGTCAACACTCACAGCGGAATTAAGCATCATCATTCTGAGACGAACAGTCAGCCCCTTTGCTGGCACTTGTGTGGCTCCTCTTCTGACCCTGCAGCAGTGACAATCTGGGTTAAAGAGATAAGATGAGCAGAGCTGAAACCCAGGACTGTTCTACTTCAAGGTGTTAGGATGTGACTGTCTTTGTGCCTCAAAGCGCCTCTGCACAGTGTTCGATAATCTGACTACACACAGCACATTTCCATACACGGCTAAAGGAAGTACAGTGATAATCGATTGTTGGTGTGTCCTGACTCATGTTTTCCACTGCAGGTATGGACACCTCAGGTTATGGGGGAATGAACCGACTCGGAGGAGGTAAGTCTATTGCCACTCATGAGGTTTGCTTGTGAAAGACTGGTCGGTGCCTGTTTTTGTGGATTGAAGGAAAGTGTGAAGTTGAAACGTGGTGCTTCTTCTCTCAGGAATGAGTGGTGGCGGGGGCTTTGGGGGCATGGATAATATGGGCAACATGGGCGGCTTTGGAGGGAGAGACATGGCTCCAGTTGGCAGGATGGGAGGTAACTGCACTTGTTTGCGTCTGCTTGGCAGAGACGTGCTGTAGTTCGAGGTTGTACTGTTGACACCGAGATGCACTTTGATGTGGTAACTTTCAGTCTGATGTTGATTTGTTGTTGTTTGTTTCTGTGTGTAGATATGTACCGATCCGGGATGGGTGGAATGGATCGAGACTTCAGCCACAGTGACATGCCAGTGAATCGAGGGTTTGGAGATTCCTTTGGAGGAATGGGTGAGTTAATACTTTTAATGCAGATCGACCTGAATTCCTTTCAAAGTTACACAAAGGAGCTTATGCAGCTTCCACTGTGCAGTTTGTTTGAGTTATGATAGGTTTTCGGATTTAAGTTTCTGTATGCTGTTATTGTTGTATGCTTATTTTTCCTTTTGTGACATTGTTGTATTATGGCTTAATCTGATCCACACCAACTTGCATTCTCTCCTTTTTAGGTGGAGGTTATGGAGGAGGCATGGGCAGTGGTGGCATGGGACACATGGGAACTGGATTAGGTACATGAGAATCTAGTTTATACCAGTCATTTACCATGTTGTTCAGCAGAGCCACAGACCTCGTTACTGCTGTTGACATTTGAAAGTTATTAGCCTGTATCATTTATAGTCCTTTGACAGCTACATCACAAATCATGTAAACGGAGCAATGAGCATTAGGTCACTATGAGGTGATTAAACCACATCAGCTCTCTGAATGGGCGATGCATAATAAGAAGTGTCGTGTTTGGAAAGAATGTCCTTCAATAAGATGACCCCAGCACACAAGTAGTGGCCTTGCTCAGTGTTTCCCAACATGAAGCCTGTGAGCACATAGTGTGATGAATAGTGATCTGCCTTGAGAGCACTGAGGAATGATGGACACCGTGGCCAACTGAAGGACTATTAACATACAATCTGATGTGTATCCACTAAGAAACAAGTGATGTAACATTTGACTTTCTATATAATATTGATTTGACTGGCTACCCAACCGGAGAAAATAAACATAATGTACATGTTGGTTGGGCCAAGACTAATTGAGCTGGAAAACCCCAAAAGACATTTTCATCTCGTATTGATCATAAAAAGTGAGCAAGTTTGACCTCTATAGATTTTTTTTAATTTGTCAAGGTCACTGTGATCTAACAAACACGTCCTTAACGCAAAGAATCTCTCACAAATGTTTATTGACCTTTTTTCAAATGTAAAAGCTGCAAAAACACATTCAGAGGAGCAGGGATATTTCACATTTGGTTGGACACTGAATACCTGACACTAATCTTGGGTCCCCACACATGAAGCAGAACAATAGAAACAAAGTTTTACAAAGTCAATTAAAAATAATTCCAATTTTATTTATCTATATAGATAAAAAAAAAGAAATCTATTAATTTCAGTTAATTAATTAACTTTTATTCACTATCTAAATAGTTTTACATAATGGAATAAATGTTGGAGAAACTATAGTTTGTGTTCACAAGATAATCTTTTGAATCACTTTCATCCATGTGAGGTTTGTTTGGTGACTAATAGAACAAACCAGTTAAGTCCTTCACCTCCTGTATAAACAATGTCACAGTGTCATTGTACTCGGTGTAACAGCCCTGAAGGAATGGAATGTCAGCCCAGTTTCACAACATCACCTCAGTGTCACGTTATTCAACCAAATTCAGGGAAGGCTACGTAATGGTTAGAGATTTTAGAAAGTATTTCCTGAGCAAGTTTGTTGCAGGTAAAATTTGTAAACGTGAGATAAGCCTTAACACAAGAACTGTGCTGGAACCTGTGTGTACTGCTGTTAAGATATGCAGAACACTAGTTTCTCATTGTGTGTTTGCTGATTGCAGGTGGTGGAATGGGCAACATGTCAGCGGACCGTATGGGCTCTGGCTTCGACCGTATGGGCATGTCAGGAATGGAGATGAACCGTGGCTTCGGCGGCTATGGAGGCGGGGGGCCGAGCCACATGGGCGGAGGGGGCATGTCCGACAGAGGCTCCGGGTCCAAGGCAGGCTGTCAGATCTTTGTGAGAAATGTAAGTGTGGGGTTTCACACCTGAGACCTTTTGTTAGTACATGGAGTTGAGAATGTGGAGCGTTGTAGAGATTGTTCTATAACTACAATCCTACACTTACCTTATAACCACGTAATGGATACTTTCATTTTCTTAGTGCTTTGATTCCTTTTGTGACGCAATTTATGCTTTCTCTTTTACTAAGATAAGTAAAGTCTGTTGTATATCCCAGTAGATTATTGTCTTTCCTCTGATAATCATATGGATTAAAATATAAATCTGTGTTGCAGCTGTCCTATGATCTTACCTGGCAAAAGCTGAAGGAGAAGTTCAGTCTCTGTGGTAAGTCTTTTCCTCAGAACTCGTTTTTACTAGTGGTGCATTAGCAAAAAAACCTTACAAATTATTTAAAACACACCACTCAAAGAAAATGTCCCTTTGACATTGATGCATGGATGTCAGTCTTTAACTGTGAGATATTGTTGCCTCGAGATTCATTCGTTGCTCTTTGTGGTGTTCTGCAGGCCAGGTGATGTTCGCAGAGATCAAGATGGAGGGCGGGAAGTCAAAGGGCTGTGGGACGGTGAGATTCGACTCTGCAGAGAGCGCCGACCAGGCCTGCAGGATGATGAACGGAACCAAGATCAATGGCCGAGAGGTGGACGTGCGTATCGATCGCAACGCCTAGAGCTTTTGTAGAAGTCATTCTAACACACTTCCACATTCAGCCCTTTCGCCAATGAGCTTTTGTTTTGTTTTAAAAACACAATTACTTCATATCTCCACATGTCCACTGTTTCAAATGTTTTTTGGTTTGTTTATATATACTTCATAGCAGTTTTGTTTTGTAAACCCTTTTTAATTTGTCAGGCAGTTTGTTTTAACAAATAAACTTTTTAATTTTTAAATGTGCTTGTTGTCATATCTCCTGAGATCAAAGTTCATCACAGTGTCTAATGAGCTTGAGGTTCTCTCTCTATTATTGCTCAACACTGCCACATAGTGGCCTCTAAGAAATCTGGGAAGTTCTCCATTCATTACTGAAGCAGTCATCGGAATACAGTGGGAACTTTATTAACAGTCTATGGGAACAGGGTGTGTTGAATTTAATTAGATCCAACACTAAATAAAAAATCTCAGATTTTCTAATTCCAAGTGCTCGATGATTAGTGGTTTTGTTTCAGAAGAACGGATGTTACCTGTCGTCTTATTGTCAGTGTCTGAAGTTCATGTGAGTTTCACAGAGTTAATTATAAACAACTGATAAAGAGATAGTGTTTCTTTAGGCAACCGAAGAGGGGTTTTTTTTTGTTCGTTTTTTAACCATTTATGACTCATTCCTGTTACTCTTCCTTGCAGGCAGCAATGCTCATAAAGCTTATCAGGACTTTGTAGATGATGCCTCTTTTGTTGTTAGTCACTCACCCACTTAGAAAGAGGACAAGGTCACATGAGTATAGTTGACACCTTTTTATTTGCCTACAATGACTTCACAGTTTTGAATCTCTTTGAACCCGGCGGTCACTTCTCAAAAAGGCACATTTCTCATTTATGGGCCTTGAGTAAGATGGAAGACATCTCAGCACGTGATGACAGGTTATTATCATATGATAACTTCCTGTTCTGGATCTGAGCAAGCGCCTGCAAGAAAATGATCTTTGGTACATTTCCACCTGTGGTGAAAGCAACTGCTTCCAGAGATCATCCTCCTCTGAGATGTGACCAACACAGTTCTGCCATGCCTCATTGTTTTGACTTCTGAAGATTTAGAAGCTTAACATTTCTGTTGTGTTTATGGATGAATGGAGTCTCAGAAAATATGTCTCGAGTCCTGAGAAGGCCGGACCTCAGTCACCGCACAGCCTTATGGGATTATTCCCAATGATCCCCAGCTCATACAGGATGGCCAGAGTGGCAAAGAGGATGTAGCAGAAGAGAGAAACCACTCCCAACTTCCAGTCCAGTTTCCATCCATTCAGATGGACGGCTCCGAAAAGGAATACGATTGAAAGGAGGAGGGTGCAGGAGATGAAGACGAGTCCGGAGCTGTTGACCTCGACAGGGTTCACCGTGTCCACGAAGACCGTTTTGATGAACCAGGGCAGGCCCAGGCAGAGCATGTCGAACACATTAGAGCCCACGATGTTGGACATGGCCATGTCAGCTTTACCTGTTCAACAGAAAACACGTTCACAGCATGAGATGCAAGTGTCTATTCACAGATCTATTACAGTTTACAAGTAAAAATCAATGAAATATACAAAATTACCACTTTAATGTTATTATAAAGTAGAAGCTGCTCTCTGCTGCTACATCTTTGTATCATTTAAACAATGAATCACTGTTAATGAGCAGCGATTAGTGATCATTTTACATTAAACAAGACCACCATGAAATGCAGCTGTTAGAAGGTGACGTTGACATTTACCTTCTCTGGCCACCATCACACTGGCCACAGTGTCGGGGATACTGGTTCCAGCAGCGAGCAGAGTGAGTCCCATAACCGTGTCGGGGATGCCGAGGGTTTCACCTTTTAGATCAAACCAAACAAATGCAAATCAATTTCCAATTCTCTTTCCAGGATTTGAAATAACTGAGCAGAACACTTGCCACATAACACAATCTTAATCAGTAATATTTATTCACCTTTTATTGGTTCAATTACATGTAAAGTGAAGGTGTCTCTCAAATGTTGTGCTGTTGTCATGTATGAGACTTTATCTTTTATCTTTATTGCAAGTTTAGCCTAAATAATATAGTACATTAGATAATCTGAGGTTAACTTAACCCAGCAGGTTTAAGGTGCGTACTTCCTGAATATCAGCTCCTGTGTATGACCCTAGTGGTGGGATGTAACAAAGTACATTTACTTTGTCAATCTAGGTAAGTACATTATTAATCTATCTGTACTTAACTTAAGGGGATTTATTTTCTGATATATATATAAAATATATATATTTTTACTTTCTACTCCATTACGTTACACGTTCACACAGTTTTTATACATTTTAAACGAAAACCATGAGAATGAGGGAAACTGGTTCACTGATCCAATCAGAACGGACAGGTAACTTTAGGCCCCACCTCCGGCACCAGCAGCATCACTCACAAGTGAAGAAGAAAAAGCACAAATGGATTCGTTAGAGATGAGACTCGTCCGTGATGACGTAGTGGACGCTCAGTGAGTACTTCTCATTGTAATACTTTAAATATTTAACTTTCACTCAAGTGGAAAAGTTAAAGTGGTACTTTCATTTATACATTTCTTTTTACAAGTATACTTTAACTTGAAAGAATGAGTACTTCCCACAGCACGACCAACCCATTCCACATTCTTATAAATGTCAAAGAACATATTCTTGTGTCTTTAGAAGTTTATACGTCTCTGACCGGAGGCCACAGAGACGCTCCTCTGATAAACTGATGTTATTTGGCTCAGTCGTCTCTTATTCACACACAGTGATGATGGAGAGTTGCTGCTGTACAGCTCCGAGCCACAGACACACACAGACTGTATGTGTGAGTTGTACCTGGTGGGTCTCATGCCAGCTCCCTCTTTCATAAGACTCAACGTTGTGTCCATGTGAGCCTGTCTGACGACTACAGGATAATAACCTCATTATTCTTCAGTAGAACGACCACAGTCACATGAGGGAAGTTGTGCTTTCAGCCTGATCTGAGGTCAGTCGTACAGTTTGCGTCTGTGTTGTGGGTGGAGGGTGGAAGCTGTCCCAGGACCTGTGCCTGTGGGTAGCTCTGCACATACAGCCCACTGCTCACATGACTGTTTCCTTAGGGGTGAAGCCGGCTTTAATCCACATGGCCCACTGGAGCTACAATAACTACCCCCCCACTTAACTCTCCAGGACAATGGCATCTCAGGAATTAGCCAGCAGACCAACATGTGATTCTACTCTTCAAAATCCCACATTTTTCTCACAAGTTTCAAACACTTGTGATCCCCAGAGGCCCGTGAGCGATGGGCTGCTTTACGCTAAGTTGCGGCCGAGCTGAAATGTAGAGCTTGTGAGTTTCTTACCGACCACAGTGACCATCCACACCAGCAGGTACGTGAACCCTGAGATCCACACCGCCGACATGAAGAAGGTCACAATGTACCAGCTCTTCCAGAACCTCCTCCTGCAGTCGGGCACGGTGAGGAAGAGCAGGGCGATGATGGGCAGGGACAGAACCCAGAAGATGCGTTTCCAGTCGCTCTCCGGCACGGCGAACACACTCTTATGTTCCACTAGGATACGAGTAGCAAAGACAGGTTGAGTTAATGTGTGGCCTTTAATGTCGTTGAGGGGGTCATGATCACAAGGAAGTAGGGATTGGGGGCAAAAATCGGTTCAGTTACCAATCTTTTTTTTTAACATATATTTATTGGTTTTATATGGGGGGGATATATGGGGGGGGAGAAGTAACCTCAGCCCAGAGCATGTTGACCAGCTCTTGTTTCTACACAAGAAATCTAAACATACCCAAGCACTATCTTTGCATAGCCTACATTCAAACAACAGTGAGGCATAGCTTACTTTTTGTATATTTCAAAGTCTCTATTTTAAGTAAACTTTTATTCATTCTATTTAATTTACCTTTTATGTATTGTTTAAAAGTAGCCTAAGTGGTATACATTTCTTAATCTGTCAGTTTGTGTGCAGTTGACAGGGACTATACAATAAAAGGGCACATTTTTATTTATATTCTCTATTGGCTGAATCATTAAGTTAATGTTAATATTTGAAATAAAACTTGTAAAGCTCGAAGCGAATTTGACTGTGTTGTATTTGAAGGTAGGATTCAACTGTTTTCCATGGTCCCTGCTGATTCACGTCCCTACAGATAAGTGTTTTCTACCTTCAGGGATCTCGTTGAGGCCGTGCAGGCTGAGGGACAGCTGAGAGTATCCCGAGTCGTCCTGGAAGATGCCGCTGTCCGTCCTGGAGCGACTGTGCACGCGCAGGCTGGTGTCGTCGCTCCAGCCAATCAGAGGCTGCGTCTCCTTCTTCTCCCCCGACCCTTTACCCAGGCAGGAGCAGCAGGGGCTCAGCTTCCTCAGGACGAACTCGCTGATGCGGAGGTCGAAGCACAGCACCACGATGTAGACGGCGTAGACCAGCAGCAGGCAGGCAGCGTCGTACCTGAGAACAAGACGCACAGTTTGAGCATCACCGTCCATTAGTGACCTCGGGGACAGATATAACAGGGAACTAGAGAGGAACTCGAGAGCAAGGCCCAACTGTCCCCTTGAGAATCAACAGCTAAATTCACTAGATCCAGATTTTTGTCTGAATCCTCTTCATTAAGATCCATGAAAATAGTGAAAAACCAACCTATCTTACAATGTTAAAGAGAAAAAAGACAAACAAAACCTACATCCACCCCCTGAATCTGTAATGGTTTCTTCCCTGACCCAAACTGCATCCCTCCACCAAGTTATAGACTAATCTGTCAGGTTGTTTTTGCGTAATCTTGCTAACCTCTTGAATGAAATCCCTTGACCTAGTTGTCAGGTGCCATTCTGTGTCCCAAGTACAGGACCTCGGCCTCATGATAACATCAGAGCAAACTCCATTAGCGGCCAAAGGCTGTGAAATGGAGTCAAAAGGTCTGGAAGCACCTTATCAAATGCATATGCTTGTAGAATTTTGTAAATATACGGCAAAAATCCCCTGAGGGTATTTAGTATTTAGTATATCCGTCTTGTTTGGTGCTTTTATTTATTGTAGTTCCTTTTTTATTGTACATCGAATATACTTCGGCTTTTACACAACAACACAGCTTCTGTCTTTATGATGTGCTGGTGTCTGATTTAAGGGTCATTGCCGTGTTCTGTCAGTGAGTCACAGTTGTTTTGTGATCTATTTTCAATCGTTGTTCTCAGTTTCCCAAGATGCAATAAACATCTCTAACTGACCGTGTCTTCTACTGGCCGCCCTGCACCTGAATGTGGTGAAGGGCTTTAAAGATTGTGTAATCCCGATGATACTGCGTTATCTGGATGTCAAGCCAGCGCACAGAAACACACACACACACACACACACTCACCAATAGACCTTGTTATCGGAGATGATAGCAATAACAGCCGACACACTGATGGCATAGGCCAGGCAGTCCCTGAACAGTGGCCAACAGCTGAGACGCCCGGCCTGATAAGGGGAAACAAAAATAAATTGTTTATAACTCGGAAAAAAAAACGCAATGCACACGATGACTCTGCAGCTTAGACCAAAGCACATTTATCCGCTCTACAATGCACAAATAGGTGTGTGATCGTTGTCTGAGTATTGTGTTGATGTACCATTGAGGCCAAGATTCCACATAGGCCGCAGATCCCCAGCAGGTTGTAGACGGCCGACCCCACGATGGTGCTGACCCCGATGTCTCCCTTCGTCACAAACACCCCTAAACATGCAGGAAGAGGGAATGTTAGCTCAGAGGAATAAAGTCCTGATCACAGGCCACACGTCCTGACATCATCATCATCATCATCATCATCATCATCATCCTCATCATCCTCATCATCATCATCATCATCATCCTCATCATCATCATCATCATCATCATCATCATCCTCATCATCATCATCATCATCATCATCATCATCATCATCATCATCATCATCCTCATCATCATCATCCTCATCATCATCATCATCATCGCTGGTTGTGATCATTGTTCTATAACGCAAGATTACCCAGAAAGGCCGTGACCAGCTCTGGTGCCGAGCTCCCAGCTGCCATGAAGGTGGCTCCTGCAACATCCTGAGACAGACCCAAACCTGAGAGACACAGACATCATGTGATCGTTAACATGGTGCACTTGAAACAATAGGGAAACTCAACAATCCAAAACTCAGAAATCAACAATAACTGTAAATTTCAAATTAAGTATAAAACTGTAACCCATGCATAAAAGGGGCTAAACAAATATATTGAGGTGAGAGAGAATCTGGGGCTAGACTGATCCCCACCCACACTGTAAAACACACACACACGTTGTACACAAGAGGTTTCACATCACTCACGCTCGCTGATCACTTCTAAAGACGGCAGGAAGTAATCGTCGCAGACAATGGCCACCGCCAGCAGCATGTAGAAGATGAGCAGGAAGTAAATGACGAGGCCTCCGTCCTTCCTCTCCTGCACCGTGAAGAAGCCTTCAGGGAACTCTGAGGACTGTGGTGAGATGCACTCCGTCTCATTCTCTGAAAACACACACACACAGACACACACACAGGGGTCATCACTCCACACAGCCTGGGGCTCGAGGTTCCTCTCGTCATGGCACTTACACGGTATTTCATGCCAATGAGATGTGTGTCGCTCCCAGAGCAAACACCGTCACAGTGACTGAGCCACAACTGATTTCTCTTTCTTTCTTTTCTGATACATTAGGAAAACTTACATTAGAATAGGAAATGAAAAATTACACATTAGAATAAAACCGGCACACAAGTCGAGATGCATAACGGCAGATTTACAGTATCAAAAATACAAGTAATGGAGATCTATCTATCTATCTATCTATCTATCTATCTATCTATCTATCTATCTATCTATCTATCTATCTATCTATCTATCTATCTATCTATCTGTCCATCTGTCCATCTATCTCCATAAAACACTTATAATGGCATTGTACTCACATTAGAATAAAGCAAACACACACGTCTAGATCCATTATCGCAGATTTAAATAATAAAAAATACAAATAATGGAGTTATAACAACAAAGAAAATACAAAAATTTAGATGTGAAACTAAATTGATGATATCTATCTATCTATCTATCTATCCATCATCCATCCATCTATCTATCTATCTATCTATCTATCTATCTATCTATCTATCTATCTATCTATCTATCTATCTATCTATCTATCTATCTATCTATCTATCTATCTATCTATCTATCTATCTATCTATCTCTGTAAATCACGTCTAATGACACTGTACACACAGTACAATATAACATTATAGGAGATTTCAAGACAATTTACAAAATGACAGGAGTAAGAAGTTGTAGTTTTCTTACCGAGAGCCCGGCGCACCCTGGGGGAGCGGGTTTCCTGAGCTGTGTTTGCTGTGAAGGACACGAGATGAACCGTGCAATACAAAAATATCACGAAGCCCAGAAAGTAAGGTATAAAATCCTTTCTGCTCTTTTTCTGCAGAGGTGCCACCTTATTCATCCTGGGTTATCAAGTCTGGAAATCAGTGGTTATTCCCAGGACTTGTGTGTGTGTGTGTGTGTGTGTGTGTGTGTGTGTGTGTGTGTTCTGCTGTGGATGTGGGCTGGAAGCTGGAAGCATCTAACTCTACTCTACGACTACAAGCTGCACACAGGAGGGATTATTGGGGTAGAAAGCTTCTTTTAAGGGCTGAGCGCTACCAAGAGTGGGGGATCACGAGTTGTGAGTCATTCCAGTCGACCTGCACACACACACTGCGGCCTGAGGGCGCACACACACACACACACACACACACACACACACTGCAGCCTGAGGGCGCACACACACACAGACCGACATCACAACAGCTGTGGAAAATGAGTTTGTATTATTTGTCCACTGTGGTCTGGGATTTTAAACACAAATACACCTGCCATTAAATATTCAGAAGTATCCTGTTTATATAACCCTTCATCAAATCAATAACTCACATGTGCACATGAGTTTAGCACGTTAAAAGTGAGTCTCTCTCTCTCTCTCTGTGGGTGTCTTTGTGTGTTTGATGCCTCTCACTCTCTCCCTTGCTTGTTCTCTCGCTTCAAATCAATTAATGTGAAACACAAACAACGTAAAACATAAACAAACTGGGATGTGCAACAAAATGTATCTATCTATCTATCTATCTATCTATAGATCTATCTATAGATCTATCTATCTATCTATCTATCTATCTATAGATCTATCTATCTATCTATAGATAGATAGATGGGGTTTAATGCTGAGTGGGTTAAAATACTAAATTTCTACTCCCGAACATTTATCACAATACATTTTTCATCAGACCTTTTTCCAGCACAAGCACCACCGACCTTGTCTGGACCAGTACACATCATGCCTGGACCAGTACACCATGTTTGGACCAGTACACCTCATGTTTGGACCAGTACACCTCATGTCTGGGTTCAGGTTAGTGTAAGGTCAAGGGGTGAATTGTGGTCCTGGTTAAGATGACGGGTAAAGTGTTGGTTCGGCTTTTCACAATAAATGCAAGTCAATGCAAAGTCATTGAAAGTCAAACCTGTGAAAACCTGTTTGTGTGGTCCAGGTTTCATTTATGTGGTGGGGACCTCAGTCTGTTTATATCATCACACTATGCTGACTTGTGGGGGGGAAAGAAAGTTTCTATAGCCTAATATAAATAATGACATTTTAATATTAGATTTAAGAAAGGTCAACGTTTAAGGTTTAGGTAAGTAGAACCAAAGGGTCTAAAGCAAACATATATTACAAAAATAAACAGTTAAAGCTTGTGTGTTAAGGTAAAACAAGGTTTTTTATTTTAATTTTTTTGTGTAAGGTAAATAATTGACATAGGACCCCCGACACCCTCTCCCGCTCTCTTGTTCCTCTCTGTGTGATTGGGTTTGTGTGCGTGTGTAGGGGGGTGTACCGGGCTAGTGTGGACATGCCCCAACTTGCCCCCCAACCCACAGAGCAGCAGACATGTGCTCACTTCTCCAGGTCACCTTCCTCTCGAGGACACCAGGAGCTGATGGACAGTCACACGTCCGTCCACTGACAAACTGGTGAGTCACTTATTCTACTTTTTAATTCAAGGAGACTTCACTACAGGACAGAGCAGAGTGTGTGTGCAGGTTAAAGGAGCAGCTCACACGAAGGAAACAAACCTAACATGATGTTTTATGATGATGATGATGATGATGATGATGATGAATCTTGTTTTGGTCCAGTGCCTCCTCCATGTCCGGCTTCACGTGCTTCTCTACACTTAGTTAAACTGTTGTTTTCACTGTTCAATACACAATAATACACAGCAGCTAGTAAATGGCGCCCCCGTGTGTAACTTGTAATCACTTTGTTTAGTTTTTCTTAAAGTCAGCTTGTAGTGTGTGTGTGTGTGTGAGCAACGTTACATAAACACATCAATAAACAGGACTTGATGAAATAGATAATAACATGGACACAGTCATACAAAAATATGCAATATAGTTAAAGCTTGATTTAGATTTTTAAAAAAATCGAATATTTCACAATATTTACGGCTGTAACATATTGATTTGTATTTTTTATACAATTATTTATGTGATAATCTTTAAGTTATTTGTTTAATAGTCGATTCTGAGTTTGCATACTTCTTTTGCTGTATTTTTGATGTTATTGTATCTTGATTAATTTGAGTACTACTTAAGCTAATGTTTAACACCAAATAACTTTATTGATGGTATAATTATTTAGAACATTGTTGTTATTATTCAGTGTTCACAGTTAAGGCCTTGCTTTCTGAGTGGCTTTGGTAACTATAACTGATTATTGCTGCAGGTTTATTATCTCTGACCAAACCTTTTACCAAACAGGTTTTATTGGAGCACAAAGTCTGAGAGAATATCTTGTAAATGTGAATAATTCACTTCCTCGTTGTGGAATCTTTTTATAGTGGAAAACAATTTCCATCTTGAGATAATATGGTACAGTTACAGGTCTCACATGGTGTTTGACTTCCTGCTCTGTGTAAGGTTATTATTTCAGTTTCAGGGACTTAAAGGTCGTAGCAGCTCCATTGTTCCTGTTATCAAGGAGTGAGAGCTGAAGTAAGAATAAATACCAGGCTCTCTTATATTCACAGATTTTTGTGCCAGTGAGATATATTATTCAATAGAGGTGTGTGTTTGTGTGTGTATGTGTGTGTGTGTGTGTGTGGAAGGAAACTTTTCCATCTCATTTGTCAGTGGAAGCTTCTCTCTGTGTATGTTTGTGTGTGTCTGTGTGTGAGTGTGTGTGTGCTTTCACTTGAGGGTAAGAAGATACAATGGAAACTTGACACCAGTCTGTCCCAGCTCAGTTGTCACTGGTGTGCTGGCTGTGTGGAATACGCTTCTAGGTATAAGGTTGAAAACCTATATTTAGTCTAAGGGAGTGTAACAGCAGGAGTTGGAGGAGTAAGACTTGTCACTTTGCATTTGACAAACAAAAAAGGGGAAGGAAACCAGTCAGACCAGATGAACCCGCCCAGTTGCCTGTCTCATCGTTACACAAGGGGAAGTCAGCTGCTTTTCTTAGTTTTACTGGGTTTCTGACCTATGGCCACACGTCCATATCACGGGCTTATCGCGTCTTGCCGCCTCTCAAGTTGTTCTTTGGCTCTGGAAACTGCAGGTCTGTGTTTTTTTTATATGTGCACTTCAACTTGTTGAATACCAGCACCCTGCCCCTCGACGAGGAGTGCTCACTGTTCAAGGTTCAGGAAGATAACGAGAGGTGAGTGGCTGACGCAGAGCTCGTGTTGTGTTACCAGAGGCTGGGATCAGATTACCGTGGACGGCAGGTTGGCTTGAAACTGCAGCAGTCGTCAGATCGCTGGGGATTGAGCAAAACAGGAACTACTAGGAGCAACAAAGGAGTCTTTTGAAAGAAGAAGCTAAAGAAGCTAACACAGTTTGCCTGTTGTTTTCAGGACAGCGTTACCATGGGTGAGACGACACAACACCCTCTGCTGCTCCTGCTGTGTCTGTCAGGGCTCGTTCACCTTTCAGCCGCCTTCGTGTTTTGGACGGCCGAGGTGAAAATACACTATGCTGAAAACGACAACAAGACCGTGGACAAGATGTGCGAGTGTGGCGTGTACGGCCGTAACTCCCCCCTGGAGGGAGTCTCAGGTGTTGTTCACATTCCCACCAGAGACCCCGAGGGATGTGGGCCGGATCCGGGCTACAGCCGCAATACCAGCTCACCAGACTGGATAGCCCTGGTCAAACGGGGCAACTGCACCTTCAGCGAGAAGATCAATGCGGCCAGGCGTCTCGGAGCAGCTGGCGTGGTGGTGTACAATGTGGACGGCAGCGGCGACAGCACCACTCACATGTCTCACACGGGTACCGGTGCGACCGTGGCTATCATGATTGGCAATTCTCAGGGCCTGGAGGTGTTCAAGTTGGTGGAGAATGGGACAAAGGTGCTAATGACCATTACAGTGGGCAGCCCCCACGGACCCTGGATGGACACCTACTGGCTTTACTTCCTGTCCATCGCCTTCTTCATCGTGACAGCAGCCTCCATCGCCTACTTCGGGTTTATCTCCGCAAATCGTCTGTACAGCATGAGGCAGCAGAAGAGCTCGGACCGGAGGCTGAAGTCTGAGGCCAAGAAGGCCATCAGCCGCCTCCATCTGCGCACGCTCAAGAGGGACGACGAGGAAACCGCGTCCGATTCCCACATGTGTGCCGTGTGCATCGAGTCCTACCGGGTCGGCGACGTGGTGACGGTGCTCACGTGCGACCACATCTTCCACAAGCCCTGCATCGAGCCCTGGCTGCTGGAGAGGAGGACCTGTCCCATGTGCAAGTGTGACATCCTGAAGGCCCTGGGGATCGAGGAGGAGGGCAAGGGGAGCATTTCCGACCACTCGCCAGAAGAGGTCACTGTGATCACGGTGGCAGGAGGAGAGGCGCTCTACGACGTCCCGCTGACCGGCCCGGCGAGCACCGACCCGGAGAGACGCCAGCATCGCTATGACAACAGGGCCTATGAGGAGGACACAGAGGCTGCGAGAGACTGAACAACAGCAACAAAACAAAACGGCAACCTTGGATACGCTGAACCAGCAGAATCATAGAACTTTAATCTTCCAACAGGAGAAACTCTGTTCATCTTGCAGCCCTCATGCAGGCGGGCTAAGAACAAGATTAAAAAAACAACAACAATCCAAGGATTTTAAATGTTAATGGACATTGTCTAATTAGCTTTGCATGCAACTGCATTTTCTTTGCATCCATCTCGGCACAAGTGTGTAATTATTGATAATTGTTGGGTTTGTTGATAAAGTGACCTAGGGAGGGTTAGAATTGATTCTGGAAACTGATTAGTCGTGGAGTGATACCGGTGTCAAATGACTGTTTTGCATAGTAAACACACACCGGGTAGGGAGGAAGGGCAGCAAAGCATTTGAATACGAGTTTGAAATCAAGGCCAAATCCCCCCCCCCTGTCAGCTTCTCTCTGTCCCTCAGGACTTTGTTTCTCTCAGTTGATTTCAAACTATTTAATTTCCTCCCGATCTTGTCTAAATGGATTGTTTTGTGTGTTTCCATTCGTTTTTTTCTGCCCTGTCATGTTACCAAACATGATTCACAAAACACACCCTGTGTAACACACCCTGGACTGGAACTGCAGCATGACACACATTGCACTGTGATGAGCTGGAGACATCAGCCTGAGAGCCTGGCGTCCTTCCAAAAACACAAAGTCCAGAGAAGCATGTTAACCACACAAAGAGTTGTTCTAGTTCTTCCTGATTGCTGGCTGGTTAACAGCTACTTCTGAGAAACAGAAATATGGCGGTGCAATAAATGTGGATGATTTGCCTCAGAATGCGTGAAAGTGACACATTATGGTTTTTTTTAAATATTATTCGGTGGAGCGGTTGCACTTTTTGGACCTCAGGTGTATATTGAGATATAATAACACCTGGAGATTGATCACTCACGAAGTTCAACCTGTTAAATTAAAGGGATAATATAAAATATCTGTTTTCAGTTTTCATTTAAAGGACCAATCGTTGTCTTTGAACAGGTTTTCCAGGGTTGTACCTTTTTGGTTATATGGAAATGTTTATTCAATCCCTGTGGTCTACCTCTGAGCTCACATATATATTATACAAACACTTAGAGATTCTTCAATTCCAAGACTGAGCGTGTAACTCGGTTAATGACGAGACATGTTTCAACACTTTGTTTGCTGGTGGGGTTAAAGTGATTAAGGGACTTAACATGTGACTTAATATATTTTTCTATATTGAATCATTTTCACGGCTGTTTTACAGATTCCAGGAGTCTTAAATTGTTCTGTTTAAAAAAATGTACATGACCTGTTGTATTAAATCACATTGATGCTTATTAGAATGCAATAAATCCCTCAAAGTGAGGCCAACTTTATGAGCATCTGTGCTTGTTAGACTTGTGTTTCTTGGTGTGTGTGTGTGTGTGTGTGTGGGTGTACAGTACGAGTGAGTGCGCAGTTGTGTTACTCTACATCAGGCAGGTCCATGTGTGGTACCAGTGTCTCTTTCTCTCTCTCTCTCTCTCTCTCTCAGAGTTATGGCTTTGTTCCTGTAAACTGTAATTACCTCTGTGCAGGTGGGAGCCGGTCCACACACACCCCGAGCTGGATGATCATCATATCACATAAAGGGCCTGACCGGGCAGGCAGAGATGTGCAGCTGGGTGGAAGTGGAATGTGAATATTAATTTTATTTTTTTTTATTATCCTTTGGCCTTGTTTTATAAGTATGTCCACAGTCTAGTCTGAAATGAAGTTGCAGTATTTTCTCAGTTGTTGTTCCAGCATCAGTCAGGACTTTGGTCTTGTGTGATTATAACCAGCTGATAAAGTGTAAAATGAACTTGTTCTGTACAGGAGAAGGTTCTCAGATCAGTTATTGCCCATCAGGACAGATTGTGGCTTTGAATGTGACATAAGATGAGTGAGCAGTGGAAATACAGTCTTTTATCTCCTGTCTGATTGTTTCACTTATCTCATCTAACTCTATATATCTGATATAGCTCAAATTTTCCAGGGAAAGTTATGTTTTTCTTCTGAGTTTTGTCTGTTAGTTACCAAGATAAAGGAAAGACTTCTCAGAGATTAACTGATGGATCCTGGTCCCAGAAAATGTTTGGAGATTTGGATTTGGTACAGATCCAAATAAAAATCGTATCTTGTGAGTTTAAATGTGGTTTCATAAGGGGGACTGTTGATCCTTGTCAGAGCTACGAGTCTCTGAGTTCTCTACGGGATCTGAAATTTCTCATATTGAATATTTCATTTTTAATATAAGCTTCTGTGCTTATAGGGCCTTCTTACCTAGTTCTGTAGCCCTGCTGGTCAGTGGCCTTCGGGCAGTAGCTCCATATTCTTGTGTATCCATCCATGTCCTCAGGCTCTGCAGTAAATATTAATAATTTTCATCTAAATATATATATATTGATAGATTTCTCATGCAGGAGGTAAAACACATAATGTTCCACCTCAGATTAGTTCAATGTTTTGCTTTTTAATCAAGTGTTTGTCTTCGCTTGTAATGATTTTAAAACTACAACCACTCAAAAATCTGTCTTAGATATAAAATGTGACAATTATTGTGATAATTATTTTGAATTATTATTTGGCCATATCGTCCAGCCCAATTTTCAACTCCGTATCCTGCTGTTTAATACAGTCATGCTTTATCTTTGATGTCTGTGTGTGTCTGTGTGTAAGTGTGTGTTTGTGTCTGTGTGCGAGTTGGGGTCGATGCCAGTGATGTGTTGTGTTGAGGGGGGGGAAAGAGGTGAAGCCACAGGGGCCGGAGCAGGAAGCCGAACAGAGAACGAGCTGAGGGCCGAAGGTTTCAGCAGCGGCATCACGCTCCTCAGCCCCAGACCGAGTGAGACGAATCTTTCCCCTCTGAGGCAGAACCCAGACTGGATCTCAGACCAGTGCTGTGACCTCAGCGTTCATATAGGTGAGGTGGTTATAGTGGTTTCACAGCAAGACAGAGAATCGATAGAGATCTAACTGGCCGGGCTGGGAACCGCTGGCGAGTCCTGGGTGAGATGCCCAGTCCGCTCAGCGGTGGCGCTCCTCTGATTTATTGCAGCTGTTAAAGAGAAAATTGAGTCAGAAGGTTTTCATTTAATGGCATACTGGTGTGTGGCTGTACTCTAATACCACACTTGACCTTCAGCTTCAGATGGGAATCAAACAGTGGAATGAACTCCTGCGGTGGCCTGAGCCCTTATCTGCTCTGTCCAATCACAGCAAATATATCTGCTGTTTACTATTCCTACGAGTGAACCTGCAGACATGAGGCCTGGGACTGAATGAGGAAGGAAATGGCAAAGGAAGCAATGAGCTAATGTTTCTGATAGTCCTGCCACGCCACCTGGTGGAGAAACCCGCCAATTACAAAGCATTTGAATTGTGTGCTCCATTTTTTACATTTCTGATCTTCACGTACGAGGGTAATTTCTTGGTCGGGTGGAAAATACAGAGTAATAAATCCCACAGTAATGAAACAGAGTACTTTCCTGGCCGTGCACTTTAATGGCTGGTGAGTTCTTTCTTTGAGGAGCCTCAGAGGACCGTGGTGAGACGCGCTCGGCCTCATCCTCTGAAACAACAAGGCCCACAGGCCCACGTCGGCCCATGCATCCGTCCTCTCCCTCTGCAGTGCAGCTTCAGCAGAGCACAGAGAACATCTCTCTAATTAAATTACAGCGTCTCAGACTCTCGTGCTCCAGACCCTGAGTAATTATCCTAATGAAGGGGGGGGAATTTGATTAGAAAAGTGCAGGGGGACACAAATGAATCCATCAGACGAGGCTGTAAGTACAATATAAAACATTTATTTTGTCCCTCCGAATGCTTGCTCACACCATTAGACCACAAGCCAGAGTATAAATGAAATAACAATATATGCAGCGTATCACTCCACATTTTATCAGCTCAATGATGAAGTGCAAATATTGAGAGTTCAGATTCTCCCTTCAGAGTTAACGACAAATACGTTAACGCCCTTCTCCGAAGATTAGTTAACGTTTATGCTGCCGGATCAGTCGTCTCGTATCTGGCTGCCTGGTTTCGGTGCTGCAGGGATGTTTGCTGCCATTATTATCTAATCAGGAGAAAGTCAGCTCCATGTGCTCGGCATATATTTACTTTATTATTATTACAGCAGCAGTGTTTCAGGCTCGTCCAGGTGAGGGTCTCCGGCCCTTCCTTCCTCTCGTTGTCCTTCTGGCAGATCAGATAGTGCTGAGTCCACTGGACACTGAGCAGCTCTCATCCTGTGTCATTGTCGTTACAGCCCTGTCCCTGTCCCTGTCCTGTCCTTTGACACACTCGCTGGCTCACCCCTCCATTGCTCTCTCCGTCCTGCTGACGGACAGCTAGAGGCCACGCAGGCCGACGGGCGAGGTTAAAGGAGAGAGAGCGGACGTCTGAGGATGAAACGACTCTTCCCCCTCAAGCTCAAAGGCTGGGGAAGGAGATGACGTCATGTTGTTATCAGAGTCCCACACAATGGTTCCATTGGAAACCATTTGAAAAACTCCTCCTGTTATTTTTTTTGTGTGTCCTCCAATGTGATTGTTGATTCTGGTTTTGTTCAGCTGCTAAATGGGCAGCTCTGATTACCAGTCTGCCACCTGCTGGAGAGATATGAACACAGCATTGTGTTGATGATCTGAGAAATCAGGGGAAACACTTTGATGAGCTCGAGAAATTGTGTGACAGCTTGATTTTTGTGTCTTTGAGCCACATTTGTGTGTATGTGGTGATGGTGGAGGACGGAGGAGCACATGTGTCACTGGTAATAACCCATTGTACAAGAAAACTGAAAATAGACTGAAATAGTTTTTTTTAACAAAGCTATTCATCCATAGATGAATAGACTTGATTACACATTTGTTTCATATTGAAAAGAGGAATCATAAAAATTATTTACAAATGGAATATGAATCCAACACTAGATAATTCAAAGAGGGGTTAAAAACAGTCAATATGAACATCAATTGAAATATTCACAAATACCGTAAATAATGGAATTTGAATGAGAATGAAAAATCTGGATTTACAAATTGAATAAGGAATACAGATTTTAATCAGGCATTTAAATAGGCAACTTCCTTTCTAATTAGCATTTCCTCCCTGCTTTTCCTTCTCATAGTTTCCATTGACTTGTTTCAGTCATTCATCTTCTTCTTTGAGCCGATTCCTCGACACTTTGGGACACGTGCTTGTGAAATGAGCTCCAACAATAATGCAAATCAACCGTTGGCCGGGTCAAGCACTGACGTCGATGTTTGTAAGAAGGTTTTTCTTTTGTGCTGGAAGAGATGCTGGGTGTGGCTCTCCGACCAATCAGAGAGCAAGATACATTCCCCAAAGGGAGGCTTCTGTAAACCCCTTTCAATTTGAGCCTCTCATTGATGGATTAATATTTAATTGGTCCATCATCATTTTATTGCCCACTAAGATATCAAATACAAATTAGAATCATCTTAAAGGATGAAGTGATATAATGGATGGGTAGTTAGTTATTAATTCATTATTGCTTTATTTTTATTTCTGGGACACAAATGTGCATTAGCTGGTTTGGTGTGGGTGGGCCACAAAATGTTTTACTGGTTTGCTGCTGCAGATTCCAAACATTCCCAGCATTAGTGTGATAGTGGCCGCACACTTTTAGAACGGCTCTGGATCTGGAAGCAAATCTCTCTTCATTTTCTCCATTGAAGTTTCAGTAGATCCTTATAACAGCCTGTAACCAGGACGACCAGCTATATGAGATGAATCCAGACCATAAAACATTTGATTCAGAGCAAAATAATGATTGTACTGTACATTCATTTAAGAGTGAGGGAACTACATATCCCATAAATCATTGCGAATGATCACTGCCCAGCGCCTCTTACTGAATTCATACTGATTGTCGTGATTTTCAGCCCTTTGAACTCTTCTCTTTTCACTGTGGCTCTGTGTTGAACTCAATGTAACACTGAGCGTAGCCATCATGACTTTCACAGTTGTGGTGAACATTTCCATGGTAACAACAACTCCACCAATCTCAGCTGTGGCTACTACACCTGAGGATTGTGGGTAGTCTATCACTTCTTGACATTCTTGAAATCTTTCTTAAATTCAATTGATATCATATGGAGCTGTGGCCTCTACAGGATCAGGCACCCCTTGGATGGTTAAAACATTATTATTAAATTATGGCTGATAATCAGAATCAGAATGTGAAAGGAATTTTTTTTTACCTTAAAAAAACAAAGAGAGAGAAGGAGATCCTCTGATTCCCCTGAAGAGAAAAAGATCTTTAAAATACATAAGATCTGAGGAAGCAACATGTTCACATTGAGAATCATCTTGTGTCAAAGTGATGTCTCAGCACCTGCGTGGCCACAGACCTGTTGTCGTCATTTGGCTCAAACCCAACTTCACAAATCCTATTTGTTTTGACCATCAGTCGCTTTATTTGAATATATTTCACACAAAAAAAGGATATGTCAGCAGCCTCTGGACTCAGCGACCGACTCACACACTGGAAAAAATATCCTCCTGTCTCACTCTGGATGTTGACGCCCACCCCGAGGCGACGTTTCCACCAAAGTTTTCCTCGTGGAAGAAAACTGCCGCTCAGCACAGTCGGACGACAGGAATCAATGATCAAGCTGCTTTTCATCAACCGCTGCCATTTTCTGTAATTTTATTCATGCACATCTTGCTGGAGGCTCGCGCTTCAGAAAATGTCAATCGTTTGTGAAAGTGGCCATGTGTTTGTGTGTTTGTGTGTGATTGTGTTGCCTTGTTTGTGTGTCAGGCTCTTTCCCAGCAGTCCATCCATCCTGTCTGATTAGCTCCTCGTGTGACCTGTTGCCTGCGGCGATTAATTAATGACCCATTTGCTTAATTGCAAAGCGCAAGGATAGGACAAAGAGAAAAGCTACAGAGGGGTTGTGTTGGAGTGGGCGGGGGGTGGGGGGGCTGATGTTTGTGTTTAGACGTGAGGGGGAGAGCAGGTGAGACAGAGTTGAGAAAAAAAACAGGGAAACATTTTCTTTGCACATGTCCCAGGGAGTTTTTCAGCAAATAGGTTACAGGCTGCCGTGTCCCTGCCTGTCTTTTCTGCTGCCCTGGTATATACATGACCCTTTGTGCATGTGTGTGTGTGTGTGTGTGTGTGTGTGTGTGTGTGTGTCCACCGTGGGGGTGTTTACGTGTCTAAAGCGACACAACAGAGTGTGCCTTTCCTGAACTGGGAACACATTGTCAACAGTTACCAGTTCACTCCGACCATCTGCCACTGGCCTGCCTGGGCTTCCCTGCACAGTTTGTCCACAAGCTGTGGCGGCCATTTGGTTCACTAATAAAAGTCACTGCAAGGTTTGTCCTCATTTTTCCTACAGCAGGGGTCGTCGCTAGGACACGGCCGGACCTCATGTTTCATTATGAAAGAAACTGGGATATGATTAAGTCTTTTAGTGTGAACATTGAGACCTGTCAGTGTTTGCATCCATCTAATATTGTTCATTGTAGATCTTATGTTTTGATTTTAATATATAAAAGAATAAATAGGAAGTTATTATTTTATAGGAGTTCTTCCATCATATAGATAATACAGAGCAGATCCGTGTTTGAATCAGAGAGATTAATAAAACAGGACAATTGTCTAATTCAGTTTGTTATTAATACAAATTCACATGACCATGATTGTTCTGAGTTGAAAACTGCAGGCTGACCTGATTTAAAAATGCACTATTTCCAATTTGTATTTGTGGACTTTATTCATCATTTTATCGACTATGACTTATTTACTGTTATTTTTTAATTCAAGTTTCCTGTGGATATTGACGTTATTGGACTTTGCTCCTTCTGTCTCTCCTGGGCTTGCGTAACTCCTCCTATCCCCTTCAGTGCCATCTTGCAGTGCACGAAGTAAAGAGACCAGGAGACGTTGAACGTGTTTTCATGTCTTCTGCAGGATCCCTTACCTCAGTGTGGGTCTTCTCCTTCTTTCCCCTGCTGGTTTACTTGTGTTTAAAAAACAGAATTTGTTTTGAATGATTTATATGTCAGCCCTGTGATGAACTAGTGACCTGACTGGGGTGCACCCCGCCTCTCGCCCAATGTCTGGCTCCAGTCTCCTCCCGACCCACAAAGGATCAGCATATAGAAGGATAAGGTTGAGATAATGGATGGGTGGTTAAAACAACCAAGTCAACATGCCAGGGTGGATTATATCCCCCTGGCTTAAGTTGGCATATAGAGCAGATGCTAGTACATTGTGAACAAATAGAAAGTGGATGGAAAAGGCAGAGAGAGAAGGGTGGTGGGGTCGGGGATTGTACAGTAATGGGGGAGTAATTGGAGGGAGAATGCAGAATGGGTCAAATCCAGGACAAGTCAGGACAGAAATGTAGATGTTAAGAAAACAGATGAACCAAACACAAACTCCCTGCAGAGAGTTGTCTTCACTGCAGAGGAGAGATGGGTCGACCTCAGGCACAGAACCGTCCTGGAGGGTCTCACTAACATCTGATCCAGATCCAAGGTTCAATGTGAGCTGCAGAGCATTTGTTTCATCCGTTGCAGATCAGTATTGTACTTCTCATTCAAAACAGTTTATAGACTAGGCTGTTTCTCCATCTCCTGACAAACATATATATTCATACAAACTCTTTTTTAGATTCTCCAGCAAAAACCTTTTGTTTCGATCCTGAGAATCAAATATGTTAAATTGCAGTGGATCCAGTGGTGTGCATTAAAATGAAACTAACTGACACACATTTGACCATTTACCATTTAAATCTGTCTGTGAAAATCTGCACAACTTCCTGTTTAATCAAATAACACAGCCTTGTCTGCAACGGTGCACCCCACCTCCTTACCTTTGTTCAGGGGAAATAACATAATCATCTTTCAGTTTCTTTATGACCTTTTATGAACATTTATTCGGGGCAATAACATTTTTACATAGACCAGAAACCATATAACAGTGAGATAAACAGAAAAGGACGAAAGTTAATGATTGAAGATCCTGATTGTAGAATTGTTACTGGTGACTTATTTTCTTTTCTTGTGTTACAAACTTGTACGTTAAGACAGGTATCCAGAATCTGCCTGATGTGTAACACAAACCTGATTTAAGTTCAGTTGTTACTTTCTTTTTAAGTATTGCAAGTGGAATCCGGTGACTTTGTGTATTTTAACACAATATTACAACACAAAAGTGGCAGAATTAGTTCCAGGGACATTTCACACTTATTTTTACACCAATATCACGAGCCATGAGACCAGGGGACTTGGTATCTCCAGCCCCCCCGTCGGCCTCACAAATTAAATACCCAATCGACTCAGTAACTGGTTGTCGTCCTGTAGTTTTGATCTCTTATGGTTTTTGTCTAATTTAACTAAATGTTGAGTCTGTTTTTTACCTCTTTTATTTCTCTCTGGCGAACGCAGAGTATTTTCTATTGTAGGAGAAACACAAAAGGTGTTGTCGCTGGAGGAGAATAGGAGGCTTTGTCCTTACGTTCTATATGTGCAGGCCTGAGTTACATCCCAGTGAAGCTCCCTTTGTCCAGGGCAATGGGATAGCTGGTCTGTGGCTGAACCGAGGCCCGGGCGGGGGGCAGGGGGGGTAGGGAGGAGGATGTGTTGCCGGAGCTCAGAGAAAGATATGAAATCCTGGCTTCAGGTGGGGTCGTGTAGAACACCGTGTGCTGGGCTGTAAACAAAGCGAATCCCGGCCTCGGGGCTGGAAGAGGATTGTTCTGGCGATAAGAGAGAGAGAGAGGGAATCACTCGACAAAGTTTTGTTTGTGTTCACCTTCTGCTAACTGCAGCCGCAGCTCTCGGGGACTTTTCCTGTGTGGTCGAGGCTGAGCTGGGATTTGCGGTCGGAGTAATTTTAGGACGCCGCCAGGGAATTCAACTTTTACTTGGTGTCACAAGTAGCGCCACGTTTTTTCACTCACAAATTGTAAAAGAGGGACTTCAGAGGGGTATTCACACTCCTTCATTTTTTAAATTTAAGTGAGATGAATGTGCCATTTCTTTGAAAATCATTCTACAAACGATAACCCATATTTGTTTACTATAAATCTCTAATTTACAAAAGTATTCTGTATGACCCTGTTCGGCCCTGATGTCAACATCCATCCTGAGTGATCTGACTTGTCCTCATTTGAAGGCCGTCTCCTCAGCTGACGTCCTCTAACCTGCTGCAGTTTCACAATGAATCAAACTTATTTTCATGCTTTTGACCGACATACTGTGATTTTACTATCAACACTGGGAAATGAGATCCGGAGACAGGAGACACGTTCAGCATTTTAATCTCAGGTGTGAACGTAACAACCTCCATTTGTGATCAGATCTCTGGGTCGATGTTAATACCAGATCTCAACAGGACCTTTAAGACAATTCAGATTCTCATCAGGTCAGTGATCGGGTGCATAGTGTTACTTTATTTATCTGTGACATGTGTCTAGAACTTGATCACTGCAGATGATCCAGGCACAAACAGTGGTAGGGGTTCACACCAAATACTGCACCACCCATTTCCTCCATCATCATTGCACCTTATCAGCTTCTCTCTGAGCACGTTCTAGTCTTGACTGTTGGTTTTGGGCGTCAAAATCTCCCTGAACTCACATCCTCGGTCTGGGAAGGAATCTACTTGGTCAGACAACTGATGCCTATTTCCTTGAGGCTTTGAATATTTACTTTTTGGTGACGGCCTGAGGAGTGAATCCAAGAAGTCAGAGCTACAGCTTAGTTCTTTTACTCCCACTGCTATTTGAAGAGAAACACTTGAGCTCTATGTCTCAGAGATTCTGACTCCGTCCGGACTTCAAAACTCACAGAGCGTCCTCAGTTCCTTCAAGCAGACCTTTAAAACCTTGAGTTATATGCTCAGACAACTGGCCTGTATTTTCTAGGGCCTCGGAACATTTACTTAAATGTTGGACTTCAAAATGGAACATTTCCATTCATTTTAAAACTTCAACACGCCTCACAGGGATTAGAACCCATCCTAAAGCTTGTAAATTCAATTAATTTCAAGTAAATTGTTGTTCTATAGCGAGAAATCCCAACATACACTATAAGGTTGAAGCCTTTCAATATTATGAACTTTTCTTTTGGGCGAAGGACTTCAAAGTACAACAAGTTGCCTGAGGATCAAACCCAGAACCTCAAAACTTGTAAATGGTCCTGGTACTCCAACGACCTTAAAGTGAGGCCTCCAGGACACTGCTCAAAGTTAGTCAAACATTTGTAAAACAAATCCCTGTGAGACTACAGCTGAGCTTCATCAAACTGAACTCAGTGTGAGGTTTCCAACATTTTTTAAATAACAGTGATAAACTGACCTTGAGTTCAACCTACATAACTTTCAAAGTCGCCAGATCGCTGTGAAGTTCAAACTACAGGACCTGCCGTCTTGTGATTGGTGGTCTCTCAGTTGTAGTGAGTTCTGACTACATGACAGTTTATCTTTTAAAATGCCATCGAATCATTTTAAAACATGAGTTGTAGAAATCCCTGCTCCTGGCCTGTGGCGGCAAAGCTGAGTCTAAATTTACACATACACACACACACACACACACCAGGCTGACTCTTATCTGCCGCCTGAGGGATTCAGTCAAAGTCAGCGAGGTCCCCTGCACAGATCTAGTCGCCTCGGCTCTCCACGCCTCTTGATTACCGCTTCAGATCTCAGCAGGTGAAGGACAACATTGTTCAGGTCGTGTATGAGAATCCCAGCCTCCCGGCCCTACCTCACATTTGCATTCTGTTTCTGGCCTAGTGACTTCATTCACCTCTGGATCGCTCTGCACTGAAATCCCCAAGGAGACTGAATGCAGATTCATTATGCATATTTCCATGTGGAACCATTCCTTATTCATATACGTCGACCAGCCTTAATTATGTGTGTGTGTGGGGGAGAGTGTGTGTGTGTGTGTGTGTGTGTGAAAGAGTGTGTGTGTGCATCTGACATTAAATGAGCCATTGTTTGCAACTGGCCATGTGAAGTGATATGTGACTCTGGTAACCTCCGGCTATGATGGGATCTTTTTCCTTCTGAGTGACTCGACCAAGATGGGATTCTCTTCAGGCCGTTATTTTGTATTTTTTGCTCTTTGAGATTGTCGTCAGATTGTGTGTGTGATGCGTCACCAGTGTTTTTATGAGAGTGCTTGACTTCTTGTGTTTGTGTGTGTGTTTGTGTGTGTGTGTGTATATATATATGTCTGTGCTTGTTTGTGTGTGTGTCGAGAAATGGTTAAGAAATGGGCCTGTCAGATGTGAATGATCAGACTAATCAGGTGGAACCACAGCAGACAGCAGGATTAAGACACACAGGAGAGAGAAAGAGGTCAACACACTCCGCACGCTAGGGCTGTGTGTGTGTGTGTGTGTGTGTGTGTGTGTGTGTGTGAGTGTACACACTGTAGGCCTAGTCCTGTGATTCCCCCCCCATGATAGGCCCCTTTCCCATCTAATCGCTTTACAGTGTTATGACACAGGAGTCTCAAAAAATCTATCAACATCCCTAACCCTCTGTTTTTCTGTGGTTTAGTTAGTCGGGAGTTGAAACACACACACACACACACTCACACACACGCACACAGACACACACACACACACACACGCTCACACGCCAACAAATCAACAGCAGCGCTCAAACTGACATTGTGTATTATCTGTCATTCCCATAGGCATCGGACGGCCTTCTTGATCACCCTGCCAGCAAACAAACACGCAGCTCTTCTGAAGACTTACCATTTCACCATTAGCCCTTAATGGCATTAAACTGCTCAGCAGAATGAGTTGTTTTGAAACAAAGCCTGACACGTAGTAAACCTCCCGTCACCATCACCCCCGCTCAACGTAAAACGAACCCCACGTGCCCAAATGGATGGATCCTCCACCGAGCACGACCACAGGCTCCATTTATCTCCTCCATCTACTCATTCAGTTACCAGTCACTGATAAATGCACCTTCTCGCACTAATTTGCTCTGACAAATATTGATGTTGCCGCGGTCCGTAATGCATCGGGATAAAAAAAAACAACCATCAATATTAATGGCCACTCTATTTGTAGAAAATGCTCACATTCATTATCATCCATTAATGTTTGTTTACCTAATGTGATTGGACTCTAACCTCCACACAGGCCCTCATCAGCGTGGTTTTGGTGAGGATTCCTGAAAGTGGGAGAGCTAATTGAACAGAGAAGGCGAATCCACCCCCAGTGAAAGTTATTCCCATTAGCTGCAGTTTCCAACCCAGTGGCATGCTGCAGAGATCTAACCTTTATCATATTTCACATCCTGTTGGTATCATTCACCTCATTACGCTTCTAATCAGACCCGCGCAGCATTGCCGAGCGGCGTGAATCCAGTGCTTCTCTCCTCCTTCGTCCCCTTTCCCCCCAGTGATTATGTTTTCTTTTCATTTGTCTCTCTCTCTCTCTCGTCCTCATCACTCATGTTCCTCCGTCTCCTCCTCTCTCTCTCTCTCTCTCGGCTGTCTCTCCAGAGCCGCTCTAATTAAACACGGGGTCGGTGGTGGTACAGAGTCTTCCAGCCGAGCAGAGGAGAAAGGCTCTAATTCCAGCTCTCAGGATGGAACTCTGACACACAATGGCCCTGCCATCCTCTCTGCCCCCCCATAGATTCCCAACTGAAAGCCCTCTCCTCAGGCAGCTTTTTAATAGGCCTCCCCTCGCCCAGCACACACCCACACACGCATACAAACACACACACACACACACACACGCATAAGCACACGCAAAGCCACTTACACCTATGCAACAACACACATGTACACACACACACACACACACACACACACATACACAAAAGCCATTGACCCCCTGTGTGTGTCTGTCACTTGTGCTGCAGCAGCTCACACTGCTTTGGGCTTTTTGAAGTGCTCCTGGGGCCAGACGACAGCCTTTTAACTTTCCACATCATGCAGAGGCACAAGGGCCGAGCAGAGCCCACTGCTCTGAGGAGCCCGGCGTGTAAGAGCTGCACTCAGGGGCAGACTGTCGGGGACTAAAGGTTCCTCACATAATTTAGATTTTAAAAGCACTTGATGCTGGAAGATTTAGCTTGAAAAGCTATTGTGAAAGCAGGTAGCTCTGACTGGGTGCAGATTCCCTGTGATGAAATGGGATTGAGGTCCATTCGTTTGTGAAAGAAAATGGAATCTGAAGCCATATTTTACATTATAGAACAATTGCAATATCATTGGTTGCACTCTGTCTGGTTTAAGTTAGAGTGGAATATTATTGTAGCTTTTTAGCTTTAACATTTTTCCAAAATCAAAACTGTAACTTAATGTACGATCTCAGATTATTGAGGGAAACACGATTCCTTAGAAAAATCTAAAAAATCTTTGTCTAAACATCCCACTAGGAAGGAAAAATAAACAATAAATTGATCTGACGACTAATTATTGCTTGTGTAGCCAGAGGGAGATAGTTTATTTCTCTGTAGACTTCCAGAAACCACAAAAACATGTAAATGAGTAATATAATTGCCTTTGCTGACATGTGCCCTGAGAGTTTAATAATAACCCGCATCTGAAAATAGACCCAGATGAAGTTATTCCCTTTTTTGCTTTTTGTAAATTGCCTTTTTTTTCAATAAGGAAAATATATATCTGTTTCAGTTTACGTGTTCAGGAGGAACAAAGGGTTTCGCACCACAACCACTGGAAGAAAATCTAGTTTTTGAGAGTTGTTGACGTGGAAATTGAATAATTGATAGAAGCAAAATGCTACAAAGTGTAAATGGGAACATAGTTCGCTATTAAATCATGATGAACATGAATCATGTGACATCACAGGGGTTAGACTTTTGCACTTTCAGATATGCCGTCCATTGTATTCTGTAGTTTTCAAGCACTAGTATTGATACTATTACGGCTGCAGAGAAGATAATCTGCTTCCTGTTTACACCAGAGTTTACAGTGTAGGTGAATGGTCACGTGATGATCAGATGTTTGACTGATGTTGAACTCGATGAACCAACTCCTAATAATCACATAACAGTCGATGAACCTATATCATAGAGTTTTTAATTCCTTGCTGTTTTGATTTCGACCTTAAAGGAAAAACACAACATAAGTTATTATCCTTCACGGATTACTACACATTCTAAAGGTATTTTATGGAATATAATTTTTCTTTGATATCTTTAGAGATGACAGTGAAATCTTCCATCAGGTAATGTGTGGGTATGTGTTGTCGGGGCTGAGCTGCATCCTGTGAGTCCACGGTATTGGATGCTTGTTGATGTGTTTTTGCCCTGAATGATAATTCTGCCTGTTGGAAAGACTATAGGGTTGTTGTGCAACATCTTGGCAGTCGGCTCTTCCTCCTTTTCGTGCCATCTTCTCTCCTCTCTCTCTCTCTCTCTCTCTCTCTCTCATCTCTCTCTCTCTCTCTCTCTCTCTCTCTCTCTCTCTCTCTCTCTCTCTCTCTCTCTCTCTCTCTCTCCGTCCTCACTCACTCCTCTTTTTCCCCTCCAGCTACCCTCCGTCAATCCCTCGCCTCTCCCAGACTATGGACGTGCCTTAACGACACAAAGAGATAGTGTTCAATCAGGACAGGAAGGGTGAGAGAGAGAGAGAGAGAGAGAGAGAGAGAGAGAGAGAGAACTCATCAGCCCATTATGTATTGATCTGGACTCTGTGTGCAGGGCAGCGAGGGCACATCCATGTTCGTATTGATACATGAAATAAATAAAAGGGAAACGTCAACAGGAGAGTTGGTGTCTCGGCCTCGAGCTCAGGATCTCTTTCCTCCTCTGTGACGACCGAGGTTGGTCGGGGGGGATGAGCTCAGAGGCAGAGGCAGAAAATTAGGCAGCTGATGCAGCAGCCGCCTGCTTGTGAAATCTCCCTGTGTTGATGTGGACGGACTCTAAGCCCATTGATCTGTTGGGAGGATTAATCTGTTCTGGCACTAATGCAGGAGGGAGCTAACTTCATGTTGTTAGCCAGTGTCAGAGCCGAGCTATGTTCAATTAAGCCCGTTAACAAAGGCGGAGTGCTGCATTTAGGGCCGCCCCACGTAATCTGATCCAGGAGACGTACTTAGATTCTGCTATATATTCTTTCGTCTCTGAGAAGTTGGGCTCTGATCTGTAATTTGCGTCTGATTTTTATCATTCCTATCTGAGCAGCAATTAAAGGGGCTCTTTGTTATGTGAAGGAATATTGCTGCACATGGCGTAAGCTTTTTATCATTATTACAGCATCCTGCTCTTCCCGCCTAGCCCCTTTGCCTGAGGGTGGGTTTACACCACAGGCTGTTTATATATATACATGTGTGTGTGTCTGTGTGTCTGTGTGTGTGTTGTGTGTGTGTGTGTGTGCATCGGGGGCTTTCCCAGGCTCCTGGTTCTTGCAGGTGATCCGGGTCCAGTCGGCTGCGCTGTGCACCTTTTCGTCACCCCCTCAGGGATAAGGGTGTGTGTGTTTGTGTGTGTCTGTGTGTGTTTCTCAGGGTGCGTGACTGGGAAGGTTGTGATTTCCCAATGACAAAGCTCCGTAATAGCAGGCTAGACCTTAGTCATAAAGCAATTGGGATAATCCTCTGGTTTACCAACAAAGCTCTGAGAACACCCACACTGTAAAAGGCCTGAGTCAAGCTGCGGGGAGCGGGGTGAACAAAGAGAGTGGAAAGAACTAAAGAAGAAGAAAGAGGAGACATTGTGTTAATTCAAAGTAGATAAAGCAAGTTGACGGTTATAAAGCAATTAGAAGGACACGCTGTTGTGATCGTCTCTCACCTGAAGTCACGATACGGCTGCCACAGGACTTTACTCTCAGGTGTTTACAGTCTCACTGGGAGAATGTGTGTGTGTGTGATAGGCCTGCTGCAACTCGCCCCATCACACACCTCTTCTTCAAAACACACACACACACACACATATATATATAAAATCTGACACATAAGCACCTTTACTTGCAGCCACAGGAGCTGTGTCTGGGTTCACATTGTTTTTTCTGTCTGCGTCTCTTTTGACACTTTCACGACCAGACTGGCTCGTACTGTCGGGCCGATTCATTTTTAATATACTGACTCAATACCGTGTTGCTCTAATTTCCACACTTATCAACAAGCCAAAGATGGCACTCGCCCCTCAGTGACGCACTCCGTATGTTTCCGACATATTCTCCAGCAGTGGGGGGGGGCCTCGTCGAAGGGATCCGGGACGTCACAGGTGTCCACGGGCTGCCATGCATGATAAAAGGTCAGGGCAAAGAGTTGCTCTAATAACACAATATAATGCATATGCTGTCATATCGGCTCTGTTTATATACAGTCTATGGTCCTATCAGCTTCATAAACAGAGATCGCTTTTGTCTCTTCATTATTTGCTATGAATTATTTATTATTAATCATATTATTTCCCTGTAGTGAAGTTGAGCCTGGCAGGATAACAACAGGATATCTTGTTGAATTTATTTCTTTGCTCATAGTTTGAATTGAGTGCAGCGGGAGGATCATTTAATATTGATGAAGTTACACATATTTAACTCATAACATATGTCATACATCACTGCTGATCATTTTACAGTCTCTTTATGTTTCTCACTTCAGTTTAGTCTGATGGTAAAAATGTGCTGATGAGAAACTGAGAGGAAAAATAAGAAATGAATTATTCACGTGTTGCACATAACTTGTTTCATAAAGTGACAGAGCTGCTTTGTTTGAGCTGCAATAAAACAAAGGAAAAAATAAATGATTAACAACAGGGACGTTCCATTCTTTTGATTGTGATTGAACAATGTGGTGCATTGTCTTTGTATCATATTCATATTCATCCAACTCATCTCAGGAGGTTTTGTGGGTACACACTGCAGGGAAATCCGAGCAGCCATTCTATAATATTCCAGTGAATTCAAACCATTAGAGCCTTCTTCTCTTCCTCTTTCCATCTCTCCCACTGCCTCTCTCTCCCAGTGGGGTCAATGCAGTTGATTGTAGAGCTTGGCTGAAACTCAGAAGGAAGAGGGAGCGCCCCCTGGATCTGCAATACTTCCCTCATTAAGCTGCTGTGGTTATAGTTTTATCCACCATCCAAATATCGTAATCTCCTCGTAAGTGCACAGTGAATAGTTGATGTCACAGGAGTAGAGGACATAGTGCTACCAACACTCCCTTGAAATTCAATCGAGCTGCACCAAACTCTACACACGTCACAAGAGTGAACTTTGGACGCACCTCGAGATGTTCTGGGTCAGACGAGACAGAAAGAATAAATCAATGGAAATCATGTGTTTTTGTTTACAGGACACCGAGTTGGTCTTTATCACCAAAAAGCTCTTGAATCTCATCGTCTTTCTGACTTGAATTCTTTAGTCATTTATCGAGATCGGCCCCAAACTAATGGCTCCTCTCTGACCCCACGTCCCATCCTTCCACCGAGTTTGGTGGAAATCTGCTCAGTGCCATGTCATCATCCTGCTGGCAAACCAACCAACACACGGACAGGGGTGAAAACATAACCTCCTCGATGGAAGGTGACTACTCTCTTTTCCGACAACACTCTTTTTACTTCTTGCTTTTGCTTGTCTGCCTTTTAAGTCTCTTTTCAAGCCAGTGGGAGCCAGTGGGAGTGGGAGCCAGTGGGAGCCATTAATCAGCCGTCACTGGGAGGGCCCTTGACACAAGGATTAGATTTGATGGCTTTTACGGACTGCAGCTTGAACTGGAACGGCGTCAAAACTTTTTCAGTCCAATACTAAAGAAGTGTTTTGATCTCCTTCCCTGTCCTTTAATAGCACTTTGAAATGAGGCATTAGCCTGACAATCAGTCCGACTCGAATGCGTCAGAGAGCGAGGGAGTGAGGGAGCGAGGGAGCGAGCGAGTGTTCTGTAACGTGCACTTGTTCCAGCCCACAAAGAATCCGTCTGAGCACCTTCTCCGTGACCGAGGCTTGTAAATGAAACTGCTGGTTTCACCTCTGGGCTTTCAAGAAGAGACGACGTGTAGGAGCATAGATGGATGTTTTTCAGTCTAATCACCATCTTTAAATTTCTAAAGAGATGCTGCACAGAAAGCAAGAGAAATGGACCAAATCAGCCCTGTGCGTCAGGACCTGCTGCTGCTCCTCCTCCTGTGTTTTTCCGTCACTGTTTCAAAGCTTATTTTAAACCCGAACTTTCAACTTAAGCAATTTACTTTCATCTTCCTGCATCGCAGTGAGTGGCCTTGATGTGTTCCACTTAAATTTAGGTGCGTTTGCTTCGTCTGTCCCTGGAGAAATGGAGGAAACACACACACACACACACACACACACACACACACACACACACACACACACTCACAGACTCACACATATACACACACTCGCAGCCATGTCTGTATAACAACCAGCACATGCTTCTCGTCCGCCAACAGTCTGTGCTGGTAATGAGACTAAGTGCGGCCGGGCGGACGGACAAATGAATGAAGCGGCCACAGACTCACTGGCCCTGTTTGATTTGCCTCCACTGATTCAAAGAGACCATCTGATAAATTGAGAGGACAGGGATGTACATCAGAATAGCGAGAGGCGCGCTCTTTGTTGTTTCCCATTCCAAAACCAAATCACACCCCAACCCCCCCTGTCAGAACACCCAGAGGGGAGAATGTTTCCCTTGTGTGTGTGTGTGTGTGCTTGTGGGGGAGAGAGACAGAGCTGGGTTGCTAGGAGGTGTGAGTTTTAGGGAGGTCCTGTTGAAAGCAAATGAAGAAGCACTTGTGTCAACATTGCGACGGCAGCACTGAACCTCAGAGCCTCGGAGCCGATCGTCCAAACGGCTGCTTCCCCTCTCAGGAGCCGGTGCTGTCCTGTAGCAGCCTGCTCTGGAGCTTCAGATCAGTGAGGACCCACAACCCTCTCACTTTCTTTAATTGATAAACGTGTCTGTGGTTGTTGACACAAGCTTGTGGCAGAAGTTAGCGATCAGAATGGAGATTGTATTAAGTTGTTTCAGGGTTCATACACATTTTGACCAATGGATTTCCATGACTTTTCCATGACTTTTCAATTACTTTAAACCAAATTTCCATTAAGGAACATTTTTTGAAATCTTGGTCTATAAATGTAGTATTTAGACTAACAATGAGAATTCCAAGGCATACAGTGTACCTTGATAACACAAACCCAAGTATGCCTGCTTATATTTTGAGCCTATTTCTTTAAAAGCATATGAATTATTTAAAACTCAGCGTAAATGGGTTGAAACCCCCGACATGAAAACATTAATATAACAAATCTCCATAACTTTGGGGATTAAATTTTTTTCCATGACTTTTCCAGGTTTTCCATGACCGTAGGAACCCTGTGTGTTGTTTTTAACTCCAGGTTATGTTTTCATTTGCGTTTGTTTGTTGTTTCTAAAAAGGATTACGCTAAAAACTACAGGACAGAAGAACCCGTTAAACTTTGGTGCGAATCCGGATCAGGATTTTCTCAACATTTTCATTTTTATTTGAGACAACAAACCTTCATCACTATAAGTCTCTATCAGACATTTTCTTATGTCTAAAACACTTTGAACATTGACACACGTTTCCGTTTTGTTACAAACTGTTTCTTCTAATCAATCTTGTAACTACTTTAAAACTGTTGACGTGTTCAGCTACACACGGTTTCTCTTGCTCTTCTGTCCGTGAGAGGGATCGCTCACATGTGGCTCTTTGAGGTTTCAAACCTCTGATTCCCCCTGTGATTAGTCATGCTCTACAAACAAAATTAGATTTGATTGATTGATAATTAATGCAACCTGTGGCATGTTTAGAGGACTGATAGCTGAGCATCTGCAGTTTGATGCAGATCCAAATGAAAAATAAAATATTCATGATTTATAAGGGGGCTGTCGGGTCTTGGCGGGGGGTTTGCACGTCTCTGAGTGCTATTCTATTTTTAAGATTGTGCTTTTTATTTGATAGTAAACAGTGAGGAGTCGTGCAGGAAATGTGTGCGAGAGATAAGGGGGTAGGGGGGGATTCAAACTGGAAGATGTTGCTGTTATGTGGTCTGGGTTCCGCAGGCCGCCAAACCACCGCGACATCCCGTGTTTATGATTTGAAACAAGTTGCTCGGATGCGTCTTGCATTCCTCTTCTCGTTTTTGAAACAATAAATCCTCTTTTCACATTTTATTGCTCTGCATGCCTGCATATTTATGGGACCTAAATCGGGAGTTCAGCTCTAACACACATGAAGCATATGTGCTGCATGAGAAGGCAATTTGCTTTTTTCCTTTCTGCTTATCGGAACCACACGAAAAGTAATTATCCCCCCGGCCAGCTGTTGCTCTTTTATGCTTTGTTGTTTACAGCCAATCTTAATCACGGCCCTATCTGTGCTCGGCATCTTGCACTGGAGTGTAAGCATGCATGCATCTCAATGCTCTGTATACAAGTGTGTGCATTCAGCCGCAGCTTATTGGTGGCTTAGATCTTGTGCCCTGAGCAGTGGTAAGTCCAGATGTTTGGTGTCTAGAGGAACATGCTACTTTGGAAACTTTCCCACATGCTATCTGGAGTGGTTGACTCTGGGCTGGCCCCAAACTTCAAAACAACCCCCGCTCTAAAAATAGCCCGAAGCCCTCAATCATTCCAGCAGACTCTTAATGTCTGATACCTCGCTCACCAAACTCAGCTAGGACACAAACGTTTGACCAACAAGTAGTGTATACATTGCTTGTCCCTCAGATGGATTCAAAGCACTAACATGGGATTCAGCTCTCTCGAACCAGTAACACACAACGCCACATCCAGAGAATCCCATTAAAAACCCATTCCATCATCCTTAACATGAAAACACTCTCAAGACCTGTTTCTGTGCAGTAATGTTTTATTTCAACTATACATGCTGTGTTAAAAAAATCAACAAAAAATATCATGAAACAAAGACCATCGTTATTATTTACACATTCACAGTACAACTTTACAACCTATCTACATGCTCAAATACTCTGGAGATCAGATATATATACACAGCTGGCCTTGCATCACCATTGTTGCACAGTATGTAAATCAAAAGTTACATGACAAAAAATCCGGTTTCATCTCCACGTACACAAGAGCTCAGACTGAAATATAAAGGCGTCAATTTAGAATTGCAACAGAAAGACCCAGTTCATATTGCAATGTACAAGGCAGTTGAGCAGTGTGTGTCGAGTGTGTGTATGTGTGTGTGTGTGTGATGTCGGTGTGCGTGTGCGGAGTAGAAAAGAGCCCAAAACACTGGTCAGATGAGAGGCGAGCAAATCTTTACATACAATCATCACTTGTAAACAAAAAGTGGCTTTGGGCTAAACAGGCGACTTGACACTGGGACAGGATTGCAGATGTCACCCAGAGAAGGTACCCGACCCCCCCCCCGGTCGTCCTTACTGGCCGATAGAAACAACTCCTGCCACCGCAACCGGACTTTCACGTGAACACTGTGTTAATACATTGGCTGTGGGCGGGATGTGTGCGGCGTTGAGCCGACTGCTCCACAGTGCGAGATCGAAAACCACCCTACATCCCACTGTCAAGGAAATACATTCACTGCATGGCACCTCTGTGTGGTGGATTAACATCCTTCTTCTTTTCAACACCAGCAGTAATAGACAAAGAAAAACTGATTTATGCCCCAAATGCTGTTTTTTCTCCTTTTGTATGACGACCATCCGCATGTGGTCTGTTTGTCAATTTGTCTCCACATCACTTCGGATTATGTCGCGACTTCCCAACACACGTCCGGCTGAATTTCAATTGTATAAAAAAAATCTTTTATATAGTATATGACCATAACATACAAGAGGACCAATTGACATTGCCAATATTATATACTGTAGTAGTTCATTTTGTGAATAAGGCACACAATGCACAGAATCAGGTTCACTTGCCTAAAAATATTTATAATCCTTATTTATAGTATTTAAGTATTTACAGGATCTTTGTCATTCCCAGCATGACTCATTTGGACACATTGGTAAAATGTTGTGTTGATTGTACACTGGCCACTCGCAGGGAAGCTGCAATGGGGACACGGCACGACAGATGACAGAGGTGTTACATCCATGTATTGTTCTAGAGTCAGTTTAATATATATCCGTAATAGGATTTTATGCAGGAGGGAAATTATAGTGCTCCCCTACTAGCAAAATGTTCAATACAGCAGAAGTACACTGAAATGTTGGATTCATACACATGAGCCAAACCACTGGTGCTGCTTTCGTTTCATCCATTAAATAAACAGCAAAACATGAGAAAGGCAAATCATTTTGTTCGAAATTCTTTTACAGAGCGAGATTTGAAATGTATTTTTTTTTATTAACACCTAAGCTACATAAAGACGTCTCTTGAACCATCAGTATAACTCCTAAACGGGGCAGTGGAGCTTTCAGTCCAGGAGAGAAGCATTGTTCTCACGTATATCAGCTTTAACAGTGCGTTTGGTTTGCCAACAACTGTATCACTTGGCCTCTGTCTGCAATACAACACACACACACTCACACACACACACACACACACACACACACACAGTAGCAGATGTGCACACCCATACCAGGGGCTACCCCAGTCTGGTCGAGCAAAACAAATGCATTAAAGACAAACCACCTATGTCTAAAATAGCAGCACATGTACTAAAATGTCCCAGTGAGTTTGTGTCAATGTCCCAACTTAACTCCAAACCCCACATGGAGGGACACACACACACATATGGTTTAGGCTTGCTTCATTTGGGTTTGACCAAACAAAGCTGTTGAAATGAAAGACAGTGACTTGGGTCTTTTACAGGTCTTAAGGTGCATCCTCTGGCATGTAGCAACACTCTCGGTTTACCAAGTGTGAAGGCCTAATGTGTGTGCTGGCTTTATATAAGCCTGCTTTCCAGTCAACACACACACAAATGCATACATCTTCACTCTCTCTTTGTTCGTTGTTCGCTGCCTGATTCAGCCGTTTGTGGTTGTGTGTATCTGTAACAACACGAACCCCATGATAATTGATTTCCCTCTCCTCTGCCCCAGGTATCCTTCTAACAAAGGCATGGTCTACCTCTCCTCTCTGTTCAGTTCACATTAGTGGGAAGACAGTGCTCAATGGCAGTGACAAATGACACCCATTCTTCAAGTATTCCACTGTTTGGACCTGGTACCACACACACAGGCCCCGCTGGCGTCCTAAACCTTGTACCTAACTGGGACCGGTCGACACCCAAGCACAGATACAATGGGGAGCAGCAGGTTCACCACTGTCCGCTATTCATATCTTTGTGGCTACCGTGACAACTGAGGGAGATGGAGGCGTAGGGAGCCGAAAAGCCCCAAGGAGTATCTTTGGCCACATGTGATTTTCCCTTTTTAGTGTGAGTGACTGTGCATATCATTTAAAGGGGTAACACACCTCAAGTCAATACACAAACACACACTCGGCCCTACCCCATCGATAGCCCCCCCCCCAAGCCCTTAGGACTCAAAGCTCTACGGTCAAGGCCAACAGCTCACTGAGAAGTGTTCATGCTATTTTAATAACTGTACTTATTGACAACTCGCATCTGTGGACTCTGTGGTGAAAACCCGTTGGGTTTGGGGGGCACATCTGGCTTTAGCGATGGGGTCCGTTTCAGCCCTGTGCGGGGGAGCGAGCCATGCCCACTGTAGTTGCTATGTCGTGACATAGAGGACGAGTGAGGGGAATGCATTCCAGCCCCCATCATTCCACTATGAGAGTCAAGTCTGGAGGGTGGTGTTGGGGGCATATAACCACCTCTGTTCATACTGTGTTGGCGAGACAAAGACACTCCCATGGTTACCCCATTTGGTGAGGTGGATAAGGACTGCCGATGAGACGCACTCCGGTGGAGCTGGTACCCCCCTCTCTGCCGCTCCAGAGTGCCCCCCATGCTCAGGCTACCTGTTGGTGTGGTGGGGGTGGTGGGCATGGGGACGTCAACCCTCTTAGTGGGGCTGTGCCTCGGTAGGGAGGAGGAGGGAGAGTACAGGGAAGCCTCACGGCTGGGCACCCTGGGGGGTAATTCAGTCAGCTCCTCCATGGGCTCCAGTGTGAGATGCTGTCTCGGGCGAGGCCCCGATCCCTCTTGAAGAATGGCCTTGGGGTTGGCCACAGAGTCGTTGAGGTGTTTTAAAAGGTCATTTAGGGTATTTCTGGCATCCACCGACCTCTTCTGCTCTTTCCTACTTCCCCTGGTATCTGGGTTCTTCGGTTTCCTTTCAGAGGAATGTGGGAGTGAATCATCTCCACTTTCAAGGTTCGGGTGGTCATGTGTGGCATTGGGTAAAACAACTGCACTCGGGATGTGGGAGTGTCCTAGGGCGAGGTGAGGGAGGTGGGGGTTGGGGTTGGCGTTGGCGTTGGGAGGAGCAGGAGGAGAAAGAAGGAACTGAGGACTCTTTGCTGCTGCTGATGAGTTGGACTCCTTGCAGGGCCCACTGCCCTTGACCTGAGCCCTCTCCCACTGGTTGTTGATGGGCTGGAGGCCTTTCTGCTGAAGCACAGGGGTGGACTCCGGCGTAGGCAGCGCAGCAAGCTCCGGGGGCTGACAACTTTCCCGCAGGATCATGGTCTTGGTGTCACCGTTGGGCGAATTCAGGTCTTTGCCGTTACTCAGCAGATTGCTGTACAGCTTGGGGGACTCAATGCTTGTTTGGTATTCCTAAAAACGTTGCAATAAAATCAAAAGAAAAAGATTAGACACTTGATTCACTTCTTGTTCCATTCACACTTTCATAAAGCACATGAGCTGTTTTTATGGCTGTACCTTTACTGGACTGTCAAAGAGGCCATTGAGCTTGATGAAGCTTCCAGTGGAGTCAGAGCAGGAGGGGGCCGACTCTGTGTCCTTGCGGACGTGTCTCGGCTTCCTGAGGAATGAGTCTCGGTAGCAGAAGACAATCAGACCAGCTAGGAGAGCGCCCATGAGGAAAGCTGCAAACACGCAGGTGATGAGGATGTTCATGTGGACCATCTGGTTGGTCTCGGCTGCTTGGTTATCCCACACACCTACAAAACATTGAAGCATTGGTTAACCCCCTGGTGACGAGAGTAAAGTGCTCAGTGAAGCGTCCTTCCCCATTCAAGAGCAGAAAGGTGGATGTTTGAATGCGACCCCAACCATGCATCTGTTTCTGCTTTTTTGTATCTACAGGGTAGCCACAACAAATTCCATAAGTATGGACACATTGCTATCCAAAAGAAATATGTTTAAAATTGGCAGAAGATGTTAGGTACCCACATCCATTTCACCAGCTAAGAGAGTCAATGCTATGTTAGTTTAGAGGGGAAGAATTAATGTCATAAACGTTCCCTAGGGGCATTTTGGTCATGCGTTCTAACTGGTGCTGCAGGGTTAGGAGTGCACCCTTAAAGAGATAAAGATCCAAATCAAGCGATCGACCAGAATGAAGATTGGTAGAGTAGAGAGACGAGAGTTTCGTCTTCCAGGTGTTGAGACAGCTGCTGCTCTACGGAGAGTTTGTTAGTGACCACAGACATTGAAAGAGTTAGTCATCTACTGTGCAGCCACACCAGTGATGTGGCGGAGCAGGCCCAGTCGGCGATGTGCCAGTAGACAGTTACTACATCTAAAGTTAGATGACAAATATATGCACCGGCAGACACAGAATGTAAATCCAAACAAAGGACTGTAAAGAAACAGCATGAAAACAGTGACTGGAAATAAAAAAATCCAAAATGAAGTAAGACTGAACATAGAAAAAATTACAACTTAAATGAGAGAAAACAATAGTAACATAAAAAAATATGGAAACATAAATGATGTATGAACATAAACACTTAATGAAAAATGTTCATGATAAAATAAAAATCCTAACTAGCTGCCACTGTTCATGTGATTCTCTGTACACGTGTGGATTCACATTCTTGTGCCTCAGAGAGAATTGCGGGCGGCTATCAGATCGGGCTCAGTGCAGCGTGCTGGCTGCCTCCCTGCGGGCCTTACCCTCTTGGCCCCCTGGGATAGAGTCTAAAGAATGGGAGGTTGCTGGGTCATCCTGCAGCACAAAGCCTGAGCCGTAGAGCTCTGGACCAGGCCCAGAGCTGGGGCTCTGAGTGGGTATGAGTAGTGGGGGGTGTATGGGCACACTGGGCTGGACAGTGACTGGCGTAGATGAAAACTCCATGTCTGTGGTGACAAACAAATTGTTAACAAACCGTGTGGACGCGGGTAATGCATACTGTTATCATCCCGGTTAGTAGGGCCATGAGCAGCGTGTCATTTCTTTTTAAAAGGTTAGTGTCCAAACAAATAATGAATAATCGTTATCATGGTTTAACAAAATGCTGTTTTGACATTCACAGACCAATGACAGTACATTTTTGTGTTTTATTTACAGTTTTGAATGGGGAAAAGAAGGGGGATACCGAGAGGGGGTGTTGGTACATGACAGTGGGGATGCGGAGGGGCGGTGGTTGGGCATGCAAGAGGGAGGAGGAGGAAGTGATGAGTGAAGAAGAGGAAGTGAATCTGTGCTGAGAGAGAGCGCCGACGTTCCCTGGTGATCGAGATGTCACTTGTGGCGATGAAAATGAAGCAGGTGGTGTTAAGCATTCCAAGAAGTGTTTGGTGAGAAAAGATGAATGGAGGCAGCGGTGGAGAGACACAGGGTTGGAGATGCTGAACTCAAGGAAAGAAACCATTTGAGTAAAAGATCAAACTAACCAGAGGTAGGGTCGCCAAATGATTTGTAATCTGGCGCTGAAGTAGAGCCCAAAAACGCTAAAAGAATTAAAAAGGACAAGAAATCAGTATAAGGGATAATTCAGACGTTAAATCTAAAAATAAAAAAAATAACGTAAAATCCCAAAGAGACACCGAGAGTGCAGTTTACTGGGTTTAACAATAACGATATAAAGCACTCGCTGACAGTGTCCTTCTCTCTGGAGTCTCTGGAAGCCCTCTGGTTCTGATCAATACTGAGGTTCAGCCCGGGTCATGCTCAGCTGGTACAAACGGAGGGGCGGATGTTTTTAAAAGGAAAACCAGTAAAGGCCCATTTTTCTGGCCGGGAGGGATCCGAACACGTCTGCCGTGTGCACCAGCTGAGCATGACCCTCGATTGTACATGTCCATGTTTCCGCCCCAGCAGGCAGCATTAGTTACAGGTTGGCCATGTACTGCATGTAGATGTGTGTGTTAATACTGCACAGAGACTTATGTCGGGGCGAGTTACTGGAGTGGTTACTGGTGTGAGTGTACAGGCTCATGGTGTATGTGGAAATGAGTTTGTGTTTGACTTGGGTAAAATGTGTGTGTATATCTGTTTGTGTGTGTGTTTGTTTGTAAGCATGTGTCTGAGGATGAGACGGCATGGAGATGAGACTCGTACCGTGACAGTCTCCCAGGTGAGCCGTGTTTCCAAGGTCAACGTCCTGCTCATATCCGGTCCTGTGAAGAGAGAAGAAGAAGAAGAGCGAGAAGCGTGAGCAGAGAGACTTATCCCCCCCAACACACACACACACACACACACACACACACACACACACACACACACACACAAAAAGAGAAATGCATTATCTCTTTTTCTCATCTGTGATATTTGCACTTCATATTGCAGCTGGGACGTGAACTTACAGAACACCGGGCAGAATCCTCTCACAAGCTCCGGGAGATTTCCAGCCACAATAAGGATCCCTCGATGCAATGCAGGACCTGGATACACACACACACACACAGACACACACACAATGAGACCACAAGGTTTAATCATTCTGGAAGGTGCAGGTATAATCATTTGTTTCCGATTGAACATTAACCACAAGGTCTTGTTTTCATCCTCTTTATGACACAACCCAATGACCGAGCCATACCGACTCCCATTCTAACCACTAACGCCAGTATGTCACTTACTTGTGGCAGGACGTGTGTCTCTCGCAGCGACTCAGGGGGATGCGGATGACGCAGCTGGAAAAGGCCACGTACAGGCTGTGCGTGTCTTTGTCCACGTGCAGCGAGAGGACGCGCTTGTCGTCTTCGTGGTTGGACAGGCACCTGGGAAAGGGAAACGAGAAACACGATCAGAGGTTTATCAGATAAGTCCGGCTACAGTTTCAGTCTCGGGTTAGATTCAATCACTTGGGCCACAAAAAGCTTCTCTCTCACACCATCCAAGCCGATTTTTTAACCTCTGAGAAACGGAACTGTGCAAATTCACATCGAAGCACAAAAAAAAAGAAAAGTGGATTGTGCGTGTGCATGACCTTTCAACATGAGAGTAGCTGACTCCTCAGACAGAGGAGAGACAAGGAAGAGGAAACGAGAACAGAGAGAGAGAGGGTTAAAAGTGCTCGTGTTCCTACTTTGCCCGGTTGAACACGTCGATCTCCTCCAGGAGCAGGCTGTCATTCAGGGACAGGGAGGTGGTCTTGGCCAGAACCTTGAGGACGACACCGGACTCCGCCCCGATGAACACCACCGTGTAGTTCTTGTGGGGCCCGGCTTCGTTGTCCACAGCCAGCGATGTCAGCCGGTACCTTCACACACAGCAGGGGGGATGGGGGGGGGAGTGTTATTCACCAAATTCCAATTCAGAACAGGAGAGAACGTTTAATTCAAGGTCAAACTTCGACTGCCCTTGATATCAACATGCTCTCTGCTCACCTACAGTGGACATTGTGAGACGGGCTTATTATTGTATCTGTAAATCATTGTCCTGTTTGGTTAATTGCTCAGCTATCATGTGCAGCTACGTGTTGAACCTCAGTGCTTCTGAGTTCTGACCTGAACACTGACTGAGTTTTATTACTGAGAGTTTACATAGAAAGATTGATCCAATTCTCACTCCTGTTTACTGCTCAGATTGTAACTTTTCTTAAATTGATGTTATAAAACGTATGAACTTATAAACTTCTCTCTTTGCTTGTTAGTTAGCAGGATTAAGCAAAAACACATGGACAGATAGAGCATGACCTGATAAACAACCCATCAAATGTTGGTGCAGATCTGGATCAGGGGGCAGATACAGTATTTTTATATTTTAATGGTTGCAAGAGCGATTTTCAACATTTTCGTTGATTTCTCAGAAAACATTTTTGGATCTTGTGTAAAAGAGTGTGTGTGCGTTTTGGTTCAGATCCAAATAAAAACTCAGACTTGGTGAAATTAAATGTGGTTTCATAAGGGGGTTGTTGGGCCACTGAGAGTCATTCTAGCTTCGATTTGTTCTCCTAGTTAATAAACACTGAACCATTGGGGTAAATTCAGCTAATTATGTTAGATGAGAAAAGGGACTTTGTAGTGTTTGTGTTCATGATTAAAAAAGATGCATGTTTTTTTAAATCCCCTAAGACTGAGGCATAAACATCAGGACGCTCATCCGGTCTATTTACCTGACACGTGTCTTGGTGAACCAGGGCTCGTCCCCGATGGAGGGCACAGCTGTGTCCATGAGGGGGTGGGACTTGATGAACTGCAGGGTGTCGTCCGGGAACTCGATGGAGCTCTTAAAGGACGCAGCTGGACCATGACCTGCACAGCTCCCGGGTCTGGGATGAAGGTTGCACAAACACACGAGCAGGGCAAAAGGTCAAAGATCAGCCCATACTATCACACACCAGAGAGTCATAATAACGTGTATTGAATAAGTGGAACAAGAGGGTGGGGGGGTTGGAGCAGGTGCTTATTAGGATCACAAAAAGGACCTCAGCTGGAAACATGAAATATAGATATCCCTGGTTATCCTCCATCAATGATTCACGGGGGTAATGAGCTGCTGCGTGGACTTTGTGTTCGGGACACAGGGCAGGGCCACAAATATACGTGCTGGCTGTAAACAGGTTAAATATGCAACGGGTCTAATTATGCCAAATTAATAATTAAATCATCAGCAGATGGTGAATGGTTGTGTGCCGGGTCAGAGCTAATAACACGGTTCACCCCTGTGCTGAAAGATTTGATTCCATTGGGTTTGACCTGGACAACGAGGGGTTAAAAGGGGAGAAACATGACAGGTGGTAAACAGCTGCAGAGTCGAGTGGCTCCACCTCAAAGAAAGTCAGAGAGAGAGCCGTGTTTAAAATCTGAATTTTCAGATTAAAGCCCCTTTCAGAGTCTTGGCTCAGTGTAGAAGGTTTTGAATTTTGTATTTTGAAAGGTTGCGTCCTTACCGTGGTTTGGGAAGCTTCTCCTCAGGATACGCCGTCCACACCGAGTCAGGAGTCTTCTGCTCTTTGAACCGACCCAAGAATACTTTCTCGATGTCGGCCATGGAGAAGGCACACACTGCTGACCCTGGGATACTGTGGGGACAAAGAAATATTGATTTTTAAATAACCAAAAGGTCTAAACTCTGTCCTCGTTCATTCAGCAGCTACAAGCTGCCGCGGCTCACCTGTTCATCTGCGTGGTGAACACCCCCACCACCGAGGGAACCCCGTTGATGTCCACGATGTCCGTGATGGACTGGAGCACGTCGAAGTAGAAGAAGGACTCCCCCGGCACCGAGCAGTTCAGCCTGGCCTTCACGAACGAGGTCCAGTGCTTCTCCAGCACTCGCTGTGACCCACCCACGTCATTCTTACAGATCCGGGCCACGCGAGAGTACACAACCTGAGAGGAGGAGCGGGGGGGTTTGAGAGCAGACAGGGGGGGAGAGGAAGAGGAAAAGCAGCTGAGCGAACATCGCTAAAAACACTTCAACACGCTGAATAATGCATCTGTCCATCCTGTCGCAGCTCGGCACAGACGACTTAGCAAAACACACACTCTCATATTTAACTTTGTGTGCAGGCGGCGGTTCCCCCCGGCGGAAGTGCTCGCTTTAAAAAAGATGAACACACACACACACACACAAATGGGCCTCGAGATGACGAACTCACAACATGCGACTGGTATGTTCGATTTTGCACATGTGTGTGACCGAGGCCTGTGAGTCCAAATGAAGTGTGTGCAGCGGTTGGCCGGGGACAGATTTAATAATTTACCAACGCAAACCTCCATCAGAGGCCAGGTGTCGCCCCAGCATTAGTAGGTTTGAAATATTTATTAGCCGGTGGCTGATGGAGGACGCTGGCTTCCTGCCGCTCTGCCAGAGCAGCTGAGGGATGAGCCACGTTTCAAATCTGGAGTTTTGGCCTCGAACAGAAAACATCCTAATGCCCTCAGCAGGCAGTCCGCAGTGTCTCGGACACAAATCTTCCCACTGGGTAATGCTATTACATTAGCTGAGTATTCCCAGCAAATGCAGGCTGTTTCAAATTCTCCCGTATTGTAATGTGACATATTGTTGTCCCCTGAATGGGCCCCTTTACTGCCGGGGCCATTTGGGGCAGAGATGCATGCACTGAGGGAGGTGCAAGCCTTTTTTGGGGTTTCAGATAAAAAGGCCTGCCTGTGGAATATGTAATAGATGAGGAACGACGAGTGCACGGTCTCTCACCTTGCCCAGATTGCTGTGCTCCACCGCGATCTCCCGGTAGAAGAAGTACACATAATTCCCGTACTCGGCTGCATGCAGGAAATGAGGTTCTGAGGGAGAGACAGAGAGAGAGGCAGAGAGAGTTGAAGTGGATTTCTGCACCGTCACCACCACTGTGCATGTTGAATATTTCAGGGATTTGTGCGAGGCTGTATACGACTAGGGGTGACCTAGATTGCCTGGGAGAGAACGGGCCGTTTCCCCCGTGGAGCTTGGCAAGGCGGGAGCGCTGTGTATCACTCCAAAATACTGCTCCGACAGCCAAGTACACACACACACACGCCACGCAAAGCCGCTGTGCGTATTAGGCTAGGTGGCAGGTCGACACGTGTACCTCCCGAGAGAAGCAAGAACTGGAGATTGAGAGCGATGGAGGTGGCGTTTGTTTACCTTTCAGCCATTTGGAGTCGTATTTGATGGTCCTCAGCGCCGATCCATCACCCATGCTGCGGTAGATGACAGCATCACTGGCCTGGAAGTCGGCCACGGTGGCAGAGTACAGCTTCCCCTTCTGAAAAACGACAAGCAGCAGAGTCAACAAAAACTGCGATTCACTGCTCTCCAATGCTTTGTTGCTCTTCCTCTTTCTATAAGGCTTAATTGGCTTGTTATCGCTGCAGGCCCAGTTTAACTGTGGCAAAGACACAGAGGTGATAATGAGAGCGTGAGTATGAACACACCAGCTTTTTTATCAGAAAGGATGTTTGTGTGTGTGTGGGCGAGTGTGTGTTTGACCCCTTACCCGCGAAAAGAGCCACGTTGGTTTGCCTGGAGTCGAACGGGCACCGTGCCAGTCCGTAGATCTCCTCTCCATCTAACTCGAGGTTATCCAGCTGAGGAGAAGAACAATGGCCGCCCACACGTTAACGGAGGTTTGTGGAAATGAGCACACACACAAATGAATTCAATCAAATGGAGTCAAGTTGTGTTAAAAAGGAAAATAAAGATTGCGTATCTTAAGGATATTAACACAAAACTAGTCCTCTATGCACATCTCCAGTGTTCAAACGTTGACTTATGAATATGCCAAGGCACCGGATACTGACCCTGTAGTATCTGCACATGGGGTTGAAGCCGTTGGTGCCGCAGATGAACACCAGGTCGTCGTTTCTGGGAACCAGCACTTTTATGAAGTTGTGGCACTCGTCCTGAAAACACAGAGACACAAAAGCGTTTGTGAGAAGCAGCCAGCGTCTCTGTTCACAGTTCTTTGTCCGTGCGGTGGGAAACGAAACGAAAAGCCATTAGGTGAATGTTTTTTATTTTTATACGTACTCTGTGTTTTCCCTTCACGGCACACATGTCTCTGTCAGCTTGGCCCGATCGCCACGTTAGCTTCTGTAGAAACCAACATGGAGCATTAGACACATGCTCGGCACACACAGAAATACACACATGGGCTTGCACACGCTCACACACACACAAACACGCACACACACAGTCTTTCCATTTCCAGTTTCTCATTTTACAACCTGTCCATTCAGTGATGAATGGCTCTGTATTTTCTATGGAGCCCTTTTACTGTTTGTGGATTGAGAGTTGCAGCTTGTGGCGAGGAACCTTACCCGGTAAGGAATGATCTCATTCCTGTAGGATTCTCTCAGACTCACTAGGTACACCTGATCTCTGTGGACACACAACAACAACAACACAACACGGCTTAGCGATACAGCACAAGCAGGAATATGTTTCTATAAACTGTAATCAGGGTTTACTGATAATCTTTTACTGTTCTGAAAAACACTTCCTGTAATGGATCAGCTGTTCTTTAAACACTATTAGAGGGAAAAGCCGTTGAATTCAGCCACGTTTGTCTACTTTAGGTATTTATTCACCGTAATGAGATTATATTCTGAACTGTATCTTTCATTTAAACACCTTATAACTTTTGTTTCAGCCTTTTCTTACAGAGAAACACCATAAACTTCTCTTTCTCAAAACCTGGGTCAGAAAAAACTGAAAATTACATCTGAATATCTGTATTATGTGTTACAGAGTTTTTTTTTAAAATGGCCGTTACATAAAAACCTGAAAGTCTGCACTGCCATACAATTCCCGATGACACGTCACTTATTGCTCCGCTTATGTCAGCTGGTTCTATCAACAACCACAGAAAAGCATTTTGATTCACAGTGAACACAGCGACCAGCCCCACACCACCAGGAGGAGGATCCACCTGACAGCAGTGATGCATGTGCCGGTGATTGTGGCGGCGGCGGCGGCTCCGGAGCTCTGAGTTTTATACTGTGGATGTCGAGAGGTGATTTCCTGCTACAATATTAGAGCTGGCGGTCAGATTAATCCCAGTGCCCATAAAATACCCAAAAGACATGTAAAGATGCCAAGAGGCCCGTGACAGAAGCGTCAGGCCCGGGATGATAGACCTCTCTCCTGGATCAATGCTGCCTAGAAGCCACAGATCCAATAACACTAAGAGCTTTTTACCCCACCCCCTCCCTTTACGCAACTGTTTACCTGCCAAGGAATGACGGAGTATATTGGTGTGGGGGATGTGTGAAAGAGCAAGAGAGAGAGAGATAGGAAGATGGAGATAATTGATGCATGCGTGTGTGTGTGTGTGTGTGTGTTTGTGTGTGTGTGTGTGTGTGTGTGTGTTTGTGTGTTGAGTTTACCTGCCAGCGATGAACAGGGTGTCCTGGATCTTGGTCATCAGCTGAAAGTCCAGGCGATGCTGCGACTCGTTGCCAGAGGGCCGGCCTCTGAACACTGGGTACCTCCGTGAAACTGTGAAGATATCGCACAAACACACAAACACAAACACACAAACACACAAACACACACACAGTTAATTGGAAACTCATGGTAAAAGCCGACACTGCTGCGTGGGAAAGCCACACTCGCTTCTTGCCAC